>OZ024872.1:31008187-33508187 GCA_964017185.1 Rugalucina vietnamica
TGCCCTGTCCCTTATCTAATGACCCTCAAAAGACATGGAAATAGGTCTCATGATTATTTTAGTTTGGTTGGTTGGTTGTTTGATTTCGTGTTGTGCTTCCCACTAAACTGCTGAAAGTTCGTCTCTCACTAATGAGAAAGACCATCATTATTTCTTGAATAAAGTTCATGAGTGTTGGTGAGTTCTTTGATGGCTGACTACGCCAATTCTAGCTCTAAACTGTCGGTTGCAAGTAGAGCAAGTCATTGTAATGGAATCTGCTGGTGGCCCATTGGTATAGGCTTTGCGTTCTCTACGCTTTCTTTCAGCTTCACGGATTCTCTTTTTTTCATTGAGAGCTGCTCCTTTGTTGATGAGACCTCGCCCCTTTGATCGCTCTTGTGCAGTCTGTTCCCAAGGCCCCATTTGTATTTCGAAATCCTTCAGAGAGGCTTTGAGGGTGTCTTTGCAGCGTTTCCGCTTCTGGCCACTTTGACATCCATTCACAGTGATGGTTGGTTCATTGTACGGGTTTCCATGTGCTGGTTGGTGTAGAACCTCTGTCTTTTTGTTCTGATTGTGAAATAATAGTTATCACATGACTGCGAGATTTGTATTTTTTTTTTTCATTTTGCCTCTGAGCTGGCATTCTTATCAATATCATCTGCATAGAGGAGCTCATCTAGTATATCAGTCTGCACCTTAATGTTTGGCTTACAACCTTCTAAGGTTGAATATGTTGCCATCAAAACGGTACCTGATTAGAAAACCAGTGTCACTGTCCTGAAAAGCATCCATGTGCATGGCAGAAAACATCATGCTGAACAGTGTTGGTGCCATAGCAATGATAGCATAGCCCTGTTTGACCCCATTCGTTGCCTCAAAGGGGTCAGAAAACTGTCCACCACTTTGCACACGTGCCTGCATATCATGAAATTGTCACACCATTGCTATGAATCTGCTACGGTCATATGGATACAAGCCTTCATAAAAAATGGAGAAGTTCAGGTGCTAAGGCCCACTGCTCCTGTTTATTACTAGGTCAGTGTTTCCCGTTATGAGTGTGGAGTTTATTTGATGTTGCTTATAGTGTATAAAAAAAAATACAAAGATATCATCATGAACGATTTGTTTATTATTGCTTTATCTTGGTCAACGGTTGGATATGATACAGTGTATTGAAATTGGTACATGTAAAATTTACGTTGGTATGCTGGAATTTAATACCAATAGACCCGTGTTGAAAATGTTTTCTAGTTGCACTGCTTGTCCTACATGTATGAATCGTTTGTAGACTATTCTTCTATGTCACTTTCAGCCACAAAAAAGTGATATAATCGATCGCTTTGAACTGAATTATATACTGAATAATGCACTTTTAAATCTTGAAACTGTGTTTAAATGTTGAGAATTTCTAAAACATGTGTTTCTAAGAACTGATTTTGTCACTTGAAGTTATTTCTGTAAATATGCTATAAACATCACACTATGGTGCCCGATTACAATCAATAGAAATGCATTACGTGGTCTAAATTTAATGCCAGATATATTATTTTTGGTAAATAGCTCTAATCTGCTTCCTGCCTCCATCACACATGTCAGATAAAAGTACAGCGCGCGTGTTGCACAATTATGTAATATGAAAAACAGATGTTAGATAACTTAATCGTTCTTATGCTATGTTATGATAAATACAGAATTGGAATCGGAATTCTTTGAAATATAATTGATTAAGGTTTATGCTTTTTTTTATGAACTTTCTACGATCAACTACATATATCAGGTGGAACCTCAAGTTTGAAAGAGATATGAAAATTTTCATGCCAGGTGTCTGGCATTGGTTATGTCAGTCTTCTGTTTTGACTCTCTACCATTTACCATTTTGAACGATAAAATGCGTAAAAATTGTGAATGATTGTGCATTCTTAAATTAGTCATGTACATGAGGTGACATCGGTAAGATGTACATTTTTTGTTTTATTTTAATGTTACCTTGAAAATTAGAAAAGAAAAAAAAAAGTTTGTTTCAGTGTTCGAGCGGTTGGTACCCTTTCTAACAGGTTCTTATATTACTGAGTTCTCCTAAATGGACAAGCTCTTGAGGTTAACAACACCTTAATATTTTTTGTCGAGTCAGACATTGTCAAAGAGGCTGTATAACTTCATACTTGAAGCACACTTGCTGTACGTACAGGTATATGTTGTTGCACATCCTGCCTAGTACATTGGGCCTAGAAACATACATACCCTGACAGTCTGTAAGGCTAGTAGGACAATGGGCCATTTTGATAACGCCATCGGTTTTGGTGCCAGGTTTGATAACGAATTCCTCCATCTGGACTTCATTCTGCTATATTTTGATCTGCCTAATCGGCGTTATTAATGTAGGCCGCTGTATGGTTTCATTCAAAAAGGTATGCTCTTGTTATGCAAGAATGTATGTGGTTTAATAAGAAATGAGCCGCGTCATGAGAAAACCAACAATGTGGTTTCCAAACAGGTCCGACGCAAATTGAGCTGCACAAGCACAGAAGATGGCTGGAAGCTGGAAATTTTGGATTTAGAAAGTAGAGACATTGTACTATCCCTGTAGCGGAAACAAAGGCGCTGATCAGAGTTACTGCGAAGCTGATCTGCGCCTTTGTTTTCGCATAAGCAGAATGTTGGTTTTCTCATGACGCGGCTCAAATTGACAAGCTTTTGTTCTGTCAGACTGTAAGAATGCGCAGCTGCATAAAACATGTCTGAGACAGCTCTGTTGTCTGTCATTCTGGGCCATGTTCCTGGAAGAACTGTCTTTTGACAAAATTAATGATGGATTTGGACCGCTGAACAGATACGCTAAGGTACACTCGGAAAACGAATACTTGCAAACAATACTTCCCAAGATGTTTTTGTACATGTATAGTGGATAGAAAACTTGCAGATGTCATTGTGTGGGTGCTGAAGTAGATTTATTGGTCGCTTTTTCATTATTAAGCAAGGTTTTACATCATATGCCACATTCTGTACCAAAGCAGAAATGCTGAGAAAGCAAGGGCAGTGGCATAGATTCAGAAATGGCAGTAATAGCATACATTGTAATGGCTGCAGTTTAACAGGCAACAGAAGCCCAGGGCCATTGTCAAAAACGTCCGCCGATGTCAATGTCCCTTATTATAAGGGTACGTGACTACATTACTAAGAAAGCATGGTAAGCTTCGACTAGTGTTGAGGCAACTATTTTCCCTGGTTAGAAATACTTAAGTTAGTTCTCCAAAATGCTGTAATTGGTCTCAAACTAATCGGGGCCCCTCGTAACAGATGTCGTACAGCAAGCAATGTATACTTTAAATACAAAAAGTAACCCCTCCTAAGTCGTAACCTTTGTTTCTCCATTGAGATGATACATGTTCATGTTTTCATTTTCACTATTTTACTGTTTTTCGATTGCGATACGTTTAATTACGTCGCACTAAATACTCGCAAGAAACTGCCAACTCAAACTTAAGACCGTTCGGGCAACGTATTTGGTGTTCAACGTTTGTTTAGATCGTATAGATCTACCCTTGCCAAATGAAGTGGTGTGAAAATATCCTTTACCTACAGTGTTAATGTCCTACTAATTGCTATCCAGATATTATCAGTATCAAAATATATATGAGAAATGGATACAAAACAGAAATTATTATTTAGGTTATAACAGGTGTATACCGGTACACCTCTTATTTTCGCTTACTAAGATATAAACAATTGCAATGTCATTGTACTTTATTTAAGAAAAATGAGATTTCTATTGTCCGAATATCCTAAAAGCAAAGCTTGGAATGATTAAAGAGAACCCTTTATCCGAAAAACCCATGGCGCCAATTACCTTTGTAGGTGTACGGTTTAGTCACATCGAGGCAACCTGGTTCAGATGATGGCCGAATTGCGGTTGAATATAATATACATATAACGGCTTAGAACGAACATGATACGCAATGCATTGTGTATATCATCAGCTTATGTCGCCAGGCGGTAGAAAGATGACTGCCTATATTTTACTCACTGAACCCCGCCGCGACCGTAACTTACCCACTGAGATGTCTGAAAGTACGCCCCCTTTTGCAGCGTCCTGGCTGATACCTTGTATCATTCGAGAGTGTATGGAGGATATTGGAATATATGACCGATGCTTTGGAGAGTAGCCTGAAAGAAAAACAAACAATTTTTTTTCGATTTTTACTAGAACGCCATTTCATCACTACGGTTGCCATGGATAGAAATCCTTCAATGCAGACTAAAATATGAGCCGCCTCGTGGGAAAACCAACAATGTGGTTTCCGAACAGGTCCGACACAAACCAGCCTGTACAAGCACAGGAAAGAGCTACAAGCTTGAAATTTCGGATTTACGTAGAAGAGGAATTGTACTATCCGAGTAGCGAAAACAAAGGTGCTGATCAGCTTCGCGGAAGCTGATCTGCGCCTTTGGTTTCGCCTATGCAGATTGTTGGTTTTCCCATGGGGCGGATCAATTATATAGCTACTTTGTTCGAACAATATATGAAATCACGTACGATGGGACACCGATCTTATCAATTTACATACAAAAGAAAGAAAGAAAGAAAGAAAGAAAGAAAGATGTTCTTATTTCAGTCGTCAAGGGACTGTTACTTGCGAAGTGATTGTCAAGTTACCTATTACAAAACAATCAACTTGCACAACGTGCTGAAATAAGGTTACTTAAAACCCGTAAAACCTTAAAATAGCTTTACCAAGAAAGTCGCACCTTCTAAAATTATTTTAAATATGAATGTAATCAAATTCCTTTTAAGTTTAAGGATAGACTTTATCAAAGTGTTATGCAAACATTTAATGAGCAGAAAGCTGGTTAAGATATCATAAAATCAAATATTTATATGACTTTGCATTGGCTTCAAGGCTAGGGGAAATTAGATAGGGAAGTTTTGATAACATTCTTTGAAACTAATCCATGTATATTCCGGTATCTAGGAAGTAGTTGCAATACAGTTAAACAGCTCGCAGTCTTGTTTTTCCTCGCTCCATTAAAACTCCTCGTTGCCCTGAGCATGGTTTGAAAGGGGAAATTTAGAGACACGTACCCCATGAGAAAATACGAAGACGAAATAAAAAGACAATGTACACATGTATGTAATCATTTAAGAAAAGTTTCCTTGCGAAAGAGCATACAACTTACAACTTCATTTGGCGGCGCTTTAGAAAGTGATGAGGCTTGTTTAGTGCACCAAATATCATCCTTTGGGGGTACCTAGATTGTAAGTCTGCACCAAACCATGAGGATCATTACGAACACTTTCACATGCAATATAAAGAGATGTTTTTCAGTTGTAAAAAATAAAAGATTCATCAGAAAAAAAAAAAAAAAAAACGTTTTTGCTAAAAACATAGATCGTGGGTGCACATTAGAACCGCCTAGCCGGGGCGGTTCTAACGAGTGCCCACAATCCATGTTTTGGAGCAAAAGTAAGAAAAATAGGTATACCCCCGCATACCCCAGTATACGGACATGTTTTCGTGATGACATGTGAACGATGTTGGTGTACTTTGAAGATTTCATGTTAGCACAGTGGACATTGCGGGGGTCATTGAATGTCCGTAACGATGAATGTTATCATTACTGACCCATGATCATAGAAGGATACTAAAAGGTCAAATGACCACTGTCATGACATTGTCGTTTCAAGGCTATGATAAGCGCATACTTTCTATACCCCTTCTGCACATAACATGTTTACTGCATATTTGCGTTATCTACATTGGGGATAAACCTTTGCATATGACTTTTCATATGATATACTATTATTTCAATATCTGATTTTAAACATACTTACCATAATATCCATGTAACCATTACTGGTGATAAATCAGAAACTTATAATTCTGTATGCCTTAAAATACTCACAAAAGGACGTCGAAGGTACACGTATACTAGTATAAGTATGTATATCCATGCACATTTAAATATAAAAGGGAAATACTTTGAGTCTAGAAAAAGAATTTAAAGTTTGTTTCCGTTTTAATATTTTGGTAAATTACGGTAAATTTTAAAAATTATTGTCACGAATCCCATTATGTCATGATTTGGATCCTGGAAAAGATAAAGGACTGCGATTGGTCAGATGGATGGTCACGAGGCCAGGTCACATTGTCAAAAGGTTAGGCATGAAGTCATGTGACGCACATGAGAAAGCATAGACGGCGTAAAGGCTATTTTCGTTTTATTGTTTTATTACAGATTATCCTATGATTAAGCTTGTGATCTGATGATAAAACAATTTGATTTAAGCATATTTAGTAAAAACAGTTCAGACTGTGTATTGCATTAACCGTCTTCAGTATCCAACGTTTCAGAACGAAAGTGAACTCTGATGTGTTTGTTTGTATATAGGTTTAACGTCCAAGTCATTTTTTTAGTCTTATCGGGAGGGAACCACAGCTTCTTGGGTTTTAACCAGTACTAGGTGGAGTTAATGTGCCCTGCTCAAGGCCACAACACGGTGCCGCCAGTGGGGATCGAACCCATAACCTCTCGATTCGGAGTCCGATGCTCTACAACTTCGTCACCGCGCTCCCAATGAACGCAGAGGTTGAACCCGTGTGCAAAGTTCAAATTTCATTTGCACGAAACAATTTATCTGATGCTGAATATGTTGTAACATTACCATGTTCTATCATATAGAAACATGTCAAAAACAACAATGAATGATTTAAGTTCTGATTCTTCTCATACGATGTGACTATATTCACGTATGTTTCATTTTGACTGATGCCGGTTACGATCCATGCTAATGAATTCGATATAAAATGTTGATTTAATACTATAAAGATACAATCATTGTTTTAATATACAATCACTGTCAAAGTTTAAATATGTCGCTAATACAACAAGTATTAAAATTTGATCGTCTTTGTTTTAATGCCTTAAGGTAGACAAAGGTTTTTAATAATCGGTTAAGGTTAAGTTCAGGGTTTTAATGTATCAAAATATTTGGTTTGATCTGTAACCAAAGCCATTCTATGAAAAATGTAACCGATACTGTATCACTTCCAAGAAGTCGAGATACAGTGCATTCTTGTAATTTAGCATGTACCGTTGATGAAATGTACCTGTACCATAAGGTTGTTGTATTTAATATATATTATGACAGGAAAAGTTACAAAGAAGTACACGTAGCCTGGGAAAATCTTGGTCAAGTCAGTCTTATATCCCCCTACAAAGTATCTTTTTCGAAAGCCGATACAAGTTAATTACATGAACCTCAGTAGTACTGAAGACAAATGTGATAAGCATAGGTTTAAATACGGTTTAAATATACAATTTACGGGGGGTAAATTTGCATAAAAGCAGTTTACCATTTGCTTTTAAAACATGGCGAACTGGACTGGAATAAAGTCGAGTCTATGATGAAAACGCATGCGTGATACTAGCAGATCCATTACACAATGGAGCGATCGACCCCAGTAGTGAAGTAAATGTTGAATGTGGCAACAGGGGGGAACAGGAGTACGTGAGCAATTATTAAGCAAACCCACAGAAAACTTTCAAGGACAATCATGCTCTCGAACCCAAACTCGATAGCAAATGGCTTTACGCCTTTGAGTATGCACAATCATTATTTTTCTTCTTTGCACTAGTTCCGTTCATTCAATTTTGATCGAAATGAAATCAGATCTTTTTGCAACGTGTACGCACTGACAATAAAATAAATGATTAGGAATAATATAGAACTAGCATGCACAAGTACCAATGGCTCAAGGAATACAGAGAAGAAAGGCTTTGGTCAATGAAACATGATGTCCGGTCCGTGTAAGAGTACCACCAACTCATAGTTTCGATTTTGCGTATCTTTTGCGAGATACGCAAACGTTCGGTCGGTGCAGACATGGAGACACCGCCTTGGTATAGGTATGGGGTATCTGTACACCGTGAGTGCATTCTTCGTGGCATTCTTGTAGACAACTTCTGTTTCATAAACAATAGTTTGACACGTTAAGGCAACTAATATTAGTAACTCAAGACGCTCATATTTAATATATTCTTTTGTTTTATAACCAACCAGGGCCCTTGAAGTCACCTTAATGTGAAATTGATATATTAAAATTACTAGTTGTAAACAATCTTCAGTCTTAAAGGTAAAGTACGAACTGTTGATAAGTCACACAGGGGGCAATTGTTTTAGCTCTTGACAATGTTGAAATTAAATCTACTTGTTTGTTTAGCAGCGCATAGTATGACCTTCATCGGCATGGGATTTAACTGCACTGGACATAGGAATAAAGTCCAGAAGTTTAACCTACGGTGGTAAGGTCTTGGGAACTTTTGCACCAAATCATGACCATGTATGTTATAATATTCAATGGTTAAATGAGAAAGTGCATATAACCGAGGAAACTATCATCTGTACTTTTCTGTTTAGGTATGGCCAACCAAGGTTTAAATTTAAATGGGCTTTTAGTCAGTGTACTCAGCTGTCGTAGCAAAAATTGGTTGGCTTGTTTCACATTAGCCTAGCCACTAAGCGATCATCAAAGATCTAAAATCCTTTAAATCTAAAACGTATATTATTTGGTCAGACTGAGTCTACTCCTCTGTCTCGATTTGATCTCTGGTCCGAGATTTTATAAATCGAGCCAAGATTTGTACATCTGAATATATCTGGTACGCTAATAATTTAAACTGTTACCGAAAAGGGATTAAAAACTTATTTATCAGGCTAGTGGCTAGTATAATTTCAAACGTAACGTATAATGTATGTTCATATGCCTTTCTACGTGTCTTCATTAATGGCGCAGGTATGCAAGATCTGCTTTACTATTTTAAACACTCCCATGGTCATTTTCATCTTCTTTCACTTTTGTTTAGTCATTCATAAGTTCGTAAACGTGGTCATTTTATCCCCATGTCTGAACATGATACACTATAGGTTTCATTTTCACTCATGTTCCAGGTATCATACGTGTTATATGATGTAATTTAATTTTGGTTTCCTTTTAACAATGACTATCATCTTTAAATAAAATATGATTTTTATTATGTAAATTATGACCGGCTTTTCATTTGGTCTTGAATTTCAATTTATTTCGTCTTTGGTGTAATGGGAATCCAAGCCGAACTGCGCAACAGCATCGCACGTTGTAGAGACATACATGTTATTTTATCTTCTTTGTGTTTGTTTCTTTTTCATCGTTTTCCATCACATATCGCCCCAGTTTTAAGCACGCTTTCCTAGCATCAATAATTTTAAAATAAGCTACTGTTGATGAAAATAAGAATGACGACTAGGTGCTCATTTAAGCCTTTTAGCCTCTACTCTAGTGATAGTACTTTATTCATTTCGATCCCCGTTCAGACTGAAGCGCTTTTCAGCTAATAATCTACGTTGACCTTCCGTTGATCAGTCTTTTCAATATTTTCGTGTCTCTCAAATCCAACAATACCTTTCTTTTCATATCAGTTTTCAAATACTTACTATAGGGAAATAAGTAAATTCTCAACAGGAGGTGATTAGCATGTGGTTATGAGGGCAATCGACTATACACTTTGTGGTTTGGTATGTAGTCTCATACAAAGCGTACCACGTGACTACAGGTATGATATATACCTGTGTGAAAAGCTGCTGATATAACCATTCGATATTTTACTACTGAAACATTCACATTAACATTTGCTCAACCTTAAAGCAATTTTGCTGTTTTATTATATTCAGTTAATCGGAGAGAGATTTTTCTTCATATTATTGGACGTATTTATGAACTATATATTCTTGTGATTAAATTTATTATTGAACTTCTACCAGTGGACATATTTTATATAAAATTGGACTTTTATATTGATAATTTATTTTGAACGTTATACTGAAAAAGGACTTATGATCAACATGGTAGTCAAAAGTGAACAGCGAAACCTTGTCCAGTGCACGGTTGTGGGGGACGGGATGGTCGGCAAGAGTAGCCTATCCCTAGCGTTCACCAGCGAGCCACCCCAGGGGGAGTACGTCGCCACCGTGTTCGAGAACTACGCCGGCAAACTGAAGGTGGCTGGGGATGAATACACTGTTGGGATATTTGACTCCGCCGGACAGGTAATTACTTTCTACTTCCATCTTTTTGAAATTAATGTAGGACTTTAAATTGTATATTTATCATTGAAGTACTGAAAGTACCAATGTACGCTTAACGATAGGCAAATGCAAAATTTGGCCTTCAAATTCACAAAATGTATCAAAACAAATTTACTGCTTGTTGACTTTTAAAATTTTTGATTTATTACTTTTTTATTTTACTAGTATCAAATGATGAAGAGTGAACTTCAGTACATAACTCTATTACATAATGGGCCCATATAAAATTATTGACAGTTTTAATGGCTATTTAAGACGTCATAGTAATACAGGTGTTATATCCTGGTACTAAAATTAAAGTTTTGATTTTATTTGAAACTGTTTATCGAAAATCTACATAACATGTTATTACTATACTTAAAATGCTTGAGGTTAAAAGTTATTTTAAGTAAATCGAAAATAGTAACATTTAAATAGGGCGCGCCCACAAATAAAAAAATCGCAGTTGACGCCTAGTGACGCTTGGAATTGACTTGGAGTGCCAAGGTTTTTAAGAAATGATACTGGGCGTAGATTTTATCAAAATATATTTTTGTCAAATAAGCATGTAATACATGGTTGTTGCTTTTTCTACTTACAGCACGACTACGAAAGTCTTCGAGAGTTCACATACAAAGACAGTGAAGTTTTTGTCGTCTGCTACTCCGTCGTAGACCGGGAATCCTTCGAAAGCATCAAAGACTTCTGGGTACCGGAAATAAAGAACAACATGCACCGGAAAAAGCCGATAATCCTCGTCGCCACTCAGACTGACCTCAGGAACACGATGGGTTTCGACAGCGACATGCCGGTCACTGAGGAAGAAGGTTGTCGTCTGGCGAAGGAAATCGGCGCGGACATTTACAATGAATGCACCGTGCACAACTCGGGATCGGTGAAAAAAGTGTTCTCAGACGTTGTGACATGCGCACTAAAGTACAGGAAGAAGAAGGCCAACATCATGCACAGGCTGTTCGGAAAATGAACAATAACAGCCGTTCGCCAACGGTTTTGAGAAACACTCAACTCATTTGCACGTTTTCCCCATCCAACATCGTGCATCATTGAGTAGACTTTCGTGCTAATAGAGCAATTGGTCATTTCGTGAGTACGTAAAGACGGACATGACGTTTAGAGAACTAGACTACCACTTAGTGACTGTATCCGAAATAATGAGGAGGAGGGAAGTCGGTCGAGGCGTAGGTTTAGGTGATGGACGACGATAGGGTAGACTAGCAGAACGACTTTGATTGAGAATCTCAGTACTACGAGGAACGGGCTAAAGTACGAAGCTCGGAACGGTAGCTCGCGCGAAAGAAGACGTATTCATCCCATGTATACGGACTGCGGAATAATACAATAAACTATTATAGTAAACTAATAGCGGACAAAGTGGCGAAGAAAAACATCAGTTTTCACAACGATCTCATCGTTTTTCACCAACAAAACATTGACATGGAGGAAAGTGTTCTCAGTGACTTACAAGGGTGTTAAGGTCATAATGAAAGATGACATACTCATTAACAATGACATTCGCAAAATAGCGACATTAAGAGCAAGACAGAGGTTGCTTTTTAAACAAAAACAAACGGACAATAAATAGATAGTAGTTCATCTTAAGGCAAGATAATAAACAATTAGTGACAGGTGATTAACGACGATGTTATGGTTTTCTGTGATAATGACAGTGTCGTAAAATACGACAACAAAAACAATTTTAGAGGATGTTAGAAGTGATTTATTGTGATCTCAGCTCATACATCAGGAAAACATGTCCGTGCAATGTATACCCCCTTGAACTCCACTTTTATATAGTAAAACTGGGGTTTGCAGGGGTATACCTATTTTTTTTATTTCTGCTCCAAAACATAGATTGTGGGTACTCGTTAGAACCGCCTCCGCGAGGCGGTTCTAACGTATACCCACAATCTATGTTTTGAGCAAAAATAAGAAAAAATATCAAAATTTTTCAGCTGAAAATTTTCAATTTTTAAAGCTAATAAAATCTCTGTTTATTGCATGGGCATGTTTTCGTAATGGGTCTTTTTGTTCTTTCTAATGTATGTCTTAAATCATGTTCACTTTCTTTCTTTCTTTCTTTCTTTCTTTCTTTTGTATTTATTTATTCGTTAACAGGGTATATGGACCTCTGCAGCCTAGCTTTGAGAAACCAAAATGGTTGAATATGGTACCTACATTGTAAAGATCTGTTTTTCCCCATTCATTTCAATTGATAGTTCTGAATTGATTAAAGTCAGCCTTTGATATTATGTGACTGCATTGGTCCATGTGTAGTCAAGGATTTTATATCAATGTGTGTATGTTTTTGTATCACAATGAATTTTGTTGATGTTGAAAACTCTTTGACAAATATGCACACTTTGCATGAACGATAAAAAAAACTGTAAAAACAAATCTCGTTTTCGTTTTTATTTTATTTTGTACAATGCGATGGTCAAGACAATAAAACTTAAACTGAGACATATTAACTTGATGAGCAAAGGGATAAGCCAAACCGCGGTTTCGGCTACTTAAGCCTCTTCAGTGACCCTATAGATTTTGCAACATGGAACCAAAGAGACTTCCTGTAATTTTGCGACTTTAAACAGGGTAGTCTACACAACGCCAAGTATGGGCCGATAATCATTTTCTGATTTCTCAGAATATCTTCGCTGATCTCAAAGGACCAAAATTAAAATATAAATGTGCACTTTGGACCCTTAATTAAAGCAATGACCAGATAGTATTTATCAGAACCCAAAGCATACATATGCTGCCGAAATTCAAATGGGAACAATTACTACACTTTGTTGTAGCAGGCTATACCGAGCAAGATAATAAAGTTTAAACTTCAGCAAGATAATAAAGTTTAAACTTTATTTATTTTACTTCAATTACACAGAAATTTATTGAACTTATAAACGCGTTCTTGAAGGCGCGGATGTTGGCGTTTTGTGGTCCAACGTGGTGGAGGAATCCGGAGAATCCGGGGAAAACCACCGAACCTGGACGGGCGACCACTACCCGCCCACTTGCCTTGACCCGGATTCGAATCCGGATCGCAGTGGTAACAAGCGAGTGCATTATCCACTACGCTATCCAGGCCCCCTAGCAAGATAATACATGTACACCACACTAGAGTATGGTGTGCCGTCAGTGCCCTTACACATTACGGAAACTTGCAACATACAGAGATTTTTTCAGCTGTAAAAAAAAAAAAAAAAAAAAAAAAAAAAAATCCTATTTTTGATTTTTGCTCAAAACATTGAGGCGGTTCTAATGAGTACACACGATCAATGTTTTGGAACAAAAATATATATGTATATCCCCCCCTGCATACACCAGTTCTGCTATATGATAGTTGGGTATAAGGGGGTATATATTGCACCGAAATATTATCCTGACAGCGTCTTAGACAGAGTGAGACCAGCAACGTCTTGCCAGATCGAAGCCCACGAAAAAGCGTTCCGTCAAATCGAGAAAGGGGCTAAAACTTCATGTAGCAAACGAGAATGCCAAACATTTTAGAACAAACAGCAACTAGATCGTTTTTGAACCCAGACAACAGCACAGTGTCGATATTTCAATGCTGTCAAAAACGGACACCTTTCAATATATCTTACTAAGGTTTCTTCGACCAAAATCTCGACTGTGTATGCGCAGAAGACAACAAGAACTTGGCAGTTGAGTGGTCTTCCTCACTGTCCATGATCGAAACCAAAACCACTAATGAACTGTGAATTTGCTGCGTCAGCTTTGTCTTGCTGGCTACCTCATGATGCGAGACCTTACCAAACACTCTGGTGGATATCCTGTATTTCCTGACATCGACGATTGTGTTTATTTTAGGGAGTCACTGATTTGACTGGTAATCTTGCAGTCACAACACATAATGCAATGGCTTCATTTTTAACTGTCGGTCTCTTTGATTTTTATAATCCGCTAACTTGAGAGCTTTATCAGACTGTTTTCAAAACAAATTGCCTCACATCAGCAAGAGATAAACGAAGAATTATAGAACAGTGGGAGAAGATTCCAAAAGACATGATTAACTCACAGGTAATGCTATAATCATTTTCACAGAATCAAGATATAATTGCAAGAATGAAAACAAACATCTTGACTCACCTGCATGTCTCATAAACATACATTAAAAGGAAAAAGCACAAATAGGCAATGATCAGGAAATGGCGCAATCAGAGAAAGAAATTCCCACTCCATAAACCAAGGGGTGGGAAAAAACTAAAATGACACTTAAGTACTTATACCATGAAAACATGTAGTAAGCCGAGTGAGCAGCTATTCCCCAATAGGCGGCCACTCAGTTACCCGAACTGAACTAAAATATGAAAACATACATAAGGTCCACCCGTCATTAAGAATCACTAAAGGTACCTACGTAAAGATGGATTCTAACAATTCGAGAATGTTAAAATCACAGCCTATTGTTCGAAATTATAGCTACACGTGAATGTATAAGATAATTGTGAATGTATGTATTATAAAGTCTTGGGAATGTACAGAGCAAGTGTGTTCGGGATACGTTATATTATCGTTCCTCTCCCGGCTGTGCCTTTCATATGATTATATTTAAATTTTGGCAACAGAGAACATCTGAGGCCCTCAAATTGTATGAGGTAATAAACCGTTTACTGCATCAAAATTGTTTCAAACGTCTTGAAGATTAATTGGTCTGTTTTGTCAATAAAATGCATAATCATCTACGCAACACTTGGTTTCAATCATCAATTGGGGCGTTTTATTGGCACTGCGTATAAAATGCTACGTTTCATTATTGCATTTACATCACCATGCAAACTTGAAAGAAAACAAGCAATCGATAAACAACGTTATAAATTTTTAAGTTTGAAAACATGGTCATAATTTGAAACGAGCCTCATGCAACTGATCATTTACCCACTGCCCCGAACATTCAGGGACTTTCGTGTTATTAGAAGCGTCCATGCAATTCCCCCCCCCCCCTCTTTTTTCTTTCTTCTTTTTTAAATAAATACACCCTAATAAACATATAACATAAAATACATTATAATTTGAGTCACTGACTTATCATCAGGAAAACTTGTCCGTGACATGTATACCCCTTTAAACCCCACTTTTATATAGAAAAAACTGGGGTATGCAGGGGTATACCTATTTTTCTTATTTTTACTCCAAAATATAGATTGTGGGTACTCATTAGAACCGCCTCGCCGAGGCGGTTCTAACGAGTACCCACAATCTATGTTTTGAGCAAAAATAAGAAAAATATCAAACTTTTTCAGTTAAATCTTTTCAATTCTTAATGCTCAAAAATTCTCTGTATATTACGTGGGCAAGTTTTCGTAATGTTTTTAAATATGTAGGACTCACAACTGGGGTGGGTGCCACAACTGGGCCGATTCCCACAACTGGGCCGATCCCACAAATGGGCCGAAAAATCTGACGTCATCCCAAAAATGGGCCGATTTCTCTGACGTCACGTTACGCCAAACAAAGTATACGTCGCCGTAAGTGCATTATAGCAACACCAACGGAGGTCTACGGTAGCTGTGTTCCGTGATCATTCAACAGCATCTCACCTAATATGAGCATGTTTGTGCGTTTATGATGCTTCGCAGTAATGCGTCCATCATACATTGAATTTGACAAGGCTTTGTATGTTTAACATCGTAAATGATCCGAAAATATTCAATTCTAATGCACTCGAGAATGTTACGCGACGTCTTATTGGATAACGTCAAAAATTTGCGACAGTATATTCTGCGATGTACCGTCGGAAACCTAACGTCATGAGCAACGTCGCTTCTGATTGGTTAACGTCGTGGTTATACGTCGCTCGTCACGCTCACATTTCGTGAAAAACAAAGCATTTTTCGATGTTTATAGTTAAAAAATACATTAGAATGGGGATAACAATATTCAAATTTTTCATTTGGGGTGGTATATCGTCGAATATACGGTCGGAAATCATGTTTTACAGCGCCGTAAAACAAAATTTCCGACCGTATATCCGACGATATACCACCCCAAATGAAAAATTTGAATACAGTTATCCCCTTAGTTTATGCTATTCCATAATGTGCGTTTGCTTAACGATAAACGCACGTAAGAAATTTAGAATAAAAAATCTACATACCTTACCGAACAAAACCGACGGTTAAGCGGCCATGTTTTTGTTGCAATGGAGGCAGACATTTTTGTTGGTATCACGATTTACCGGAGCCACAAAAAGGTCGTTTTGGTCGGTCCGTGGAAACACCCCAAACCACCCCATAACGTACTCGCGCCCGAGTCAACTCTCACCCGAGTCAACTCTCACCCGGGTCAACTCTCACTCGCCCCTGTGTCAACTCGTCCCCTGTGTCAACTCGTCCCCGAGTCAACTCGTCATCGGGTCAACTCGTCCCCGGGTCAACTCGAACCCGGGTCAACTCGAACCAGGGTCAACTTGTCCCCGAGTCAACTCGTCCCCGAGTCAACTCGCCCCGGGTCAACTCGTCCCCGAGTCAACTCGTCCCCGTGTCTCACTTCGTCCACGAGTCAACTCGTCCCCGAGTCAACTCGCCCCTGAGTCAACTCGTCCTCTAGTCAACTCGTCCCCGGGTCAACTCGTCCCCGGGTCAACTCGTCCCCGGGTCAACTCGCGATTGCACCTGTCCCTGGTCAACTTGCACCCACGTCAACTTGCACTCACGTCAACTCACACCCGAGTCATCCCGCAACCGAGTCAACTCGCACCCAGGTCAACTCGCACCCAGGTACCTGCCTATCACACTACCCACCTACCTTTCTACCTACACTACCTCCCACCTACCTAAATACCTACCTACCTCCTTTCATTCCTCCCTCCCTACAGACTTGCATACCTACCTCGCCTACACTACATACCCCTCCCTGCCTCCTCTACCTACCTACCCCTTCCCTATACTACCTAACTTCCACTCCCTCCCTCCCTACCTCCACACAGTACCACCTTAATCACCCCCTCCCACCACTACCTATCTGTCTACTGACTACACACCTACCTAACTGCTGCACTCCCTACACTATACTATATCCCTCCTTCCTTCCATAAGTACCCCCTACACTTCCTTTCTACCTTACTCCCTACACTAACTCCCTCCCTACTTACCTACCTACCTACCTCCATCCCTACTTACCTTCCTACCTCCCACTACCTACCTCTACTCTACCCCCCTACTCTACCTAGCTACCTCCCTACCTAACCCTATTCCTACACTACCTTCCTCCTTACACTACCTAACTACCCCTCCATACACTTCTTACCTACCTCTTTCCCTCCGTATATCTCCCTCCTCACACTACCCCATAGCTCGATCCCTCCCTATCTACATAACTCCCTACACTACCTTCCTCTCTCCCTACCTTACCTAACTACCTCCCTCCCTAAACTTCCTACCTCCTTCCCTCCATCCACTACCTACCTATCTCCCTCCTTACACTACTCCATAGCTCCCCTCCCTCGCTCCCCATCTCTTACTACTTCCCCTCGCACTGGACAGCTGGATACACTCGACGGTAATGATTATGTTAAGTTTCTAGCGTAAAGTTTACCGTGTGTTTGCAGATAAGGCAGCGTGCCTTTATTTCATATTATTAATATTATTTGAGTTGTAATGTTTGCAAAATTGTAGAAAATATTCATCCCCACCGCTCATGAAATGATTGGAATATATGCGTCGGTTTGTTGTGGCGTACCCCAGGTATGTTTGCATTTTGATTTTATCTTCGTCGTATTGACGCGCGGGGACGTAACGCTTAATATTGCAGTCGGCCCATTTGTGAAAATGACGTTACAAAGTCGGCCTGCTTGTGGGGAAAATCGGCCGGTTTGTGGGAATAAGTGATGAAATCGGCCTGGTTGTGGGAATCGGCCCGGTTGTGGGAATCGGCCTATTTGGGGGAACCGGCCTAGTTGTGAGTCTTACAAATATAATCCTGATGATAGTCTTAATGACTAATTTAATACATAACATACGGGTCACTATAAATAGAAAAAATAAAGATCTAAAATTACAAAATTAGACAAGAAATGAACAAATTTCACTACAGGTGTTAGAATTTAAGGTCCCCGTTTTTATGAAAATAAAGCTAATTGATTTTTGAGTGCTCAATTATCACAAATGCTTTGACTGCGATTAAGAAAGAACAGAGAAAATATTCAACAGATTTCATGTCAATTGCCAATTATAATCTTTTCGATTGGTTTTATGACCCCACCGTGAGCAAACCATAAGTGGGTCAAGAATGCGAAAGTAGTATAATTCGAGACAGGGGGTGTCCTACTAAATATATATTTTTTTCGCGATATAATAATGCACAAAATTGAATAGAAAGTAGTAATGCATGTGCATATGTCGTCTAAAATGTGGCTTACTTCATTTTCGAATTATGTTAGGCCTGAAATATGATTGAATGGTAGGCCTACATGTGTACCAGAGATTTAGTTTTTAATTTGAGTTTTAGGGGCTGGAGTTTTTGTTGCAAGAATAATACCTGTTATAAGCCCATTTGATATTCCCCATTTTCAAAACATTAGTTCAGATCGTGCAAAGTTGTGGGCCTAGTATACGTCTCATGTTCGTGCCAACATTTAATTCTTTTGTAATTCAAAACAAATCGTACTTGATGTTTGATAAAGATACACCAAAGATTGCAGTCTGTAAAAACCATACATGCCCATTGTTCTTTTTATCAAACAAAAACATAGACCGGATACGATAGGATAGGATTGTTAAAATCAGTGGAAATTTTCATTGGGAAAATTTTGATATTTTTGCTCAAAACATTGATTGTGTGTACACGTTAGACGCCTCGCCAAGGCGGTTCTAACAGTACCTACAATCTATGTTTTGGATCAAGGATAAGAAAACCGTGATTGTATACCCCGGTGTTCCCCAGTTTCACTGTATAAAATTGGAGTATATTGGGGGTATACATTATGCACCAGTCATTTGTAACCACGCCCCACACCCGGGGAATAGCGGGGACTGACTTTTGATCTAGCACCCCCTCCCCCCGCTAAAAACCCCACCCTACGGGGACTGCTCGTTGGTAAAACTACTGCTGTTTCTTCCCCCCCCCCCCACACACACACAGCATACTATATTTTATTTCATGGGCCTTTTTTGCCTATAAAAAGCGAACCCCGGGCATTTGCCCCGCACTGCCGTGCCGTGGGAAAACTTTGGTCAAAGCCCTTCTCATTTCTACGGCTATCCCCCGTCCCTCGTCAGGGGTGAGGGGCTGTGGTCACAAATGACTAGTGCATTACATGGAATTTTCCTTATATGAAAGAAAATGTGTCACGACAGAACCCTAACATGACCCAGTATCCTCAGTTTTGGAACATAACCTACTGGCATAGTTTTGAATCTGTTCCATTTCTCTCTTTGGTCTTTAACCCATGTTAACAAGACATTCTAAGATTTAAACCTCACATGACACCTGGTTAAGTGTTATAGGAAACGTTAAATAGTCTGACGAACAGGTTTAAATCTAGTTAATGTGACAAAAGTAACATGTTTGTAAGGATGTTTAAGCCACTAAAGTCGCTGTTAACAATGTTTTAAGGTCAGACGTTGTCATGCAAAGTCTTGATAACTTGTTTCTTATGTGTGTTTTACAAACTTGTGTCACGTGAACACGTGAACATAAACGTTTGTCATCATAAGCCTATTTTAATCCAATACGCTTAATACTGGCAGGGTATTTTTTTTATTTAGATATTCCTGCTTTTGGTGGCGCAACCACTGTCTTGCATGTTTATCTCATTTGAATTGCACATGCATACGTCCAACTTAAAATTACTGTTATACGTAAACCTTCGTATTGCCTTCAATAATTAAAAAGGAAACACTTGTTTTCCACCTTTCAAATAACCTTGAACATAATAAAGAAGCTTAAGAATGCAATTAAAAATCACAAAGTCACTCCAGTCACTTAAATGAACTTAATCACGAAATAGTGTAGAACTTAATCACGAAATAGTGTATACAATCGATTTCACAAAGGCACGACGAAAGCGGTGATGCAAACATGAGAAAACTAGACCTGTCAATGAAATATTTTAGGTCACGAGATCAAATTGTACTAATGCGGAAGTCAAAAATACACATCAAACAAATTCTTTCTGATTGAAGTTTGTTCTTAACATCCGAACACAAGTGCAGTAAATGGTCATGTCCAGAGAAAAGGAAATTATATCAATGAATTTATCAATGTTTTTTCTTGATTTACATCATTATCATAAACTTAGAGGCAATCAATAAGATACAGATCAGTTAATATAGGGTAGATTTATTATAGAACATTGTGACTGAATGAGATAAACTGTCCAGTCAAAAACGATTATTGGAAAATCAACGTCTTTTCTTTTTTTTTTTTTTTTTTTTTTTTTTTTCCTGGGCGAGACCAGTACTATAGGAGGTTGTTTTTGTGGGTTTGTTGTTTCGGGAGCACCCGAAGGCTCAACCGGAAGGAGGTTTTAGGAGAAGCCCGGGATCGAACCTGCGACCCCTGGTTTACAAGGCGAGTGACTTAACCACTGCACCACGGAGGCTTTTCGCATGACACAGCTCTGTACTAATGACCTTTCCTTTTTAAAAGTATATCATTTTCGGAAAACACGCTCACTGACCTTGGTTCAAAATATTTTGGATTGACGCAATATGAATCGTCGTGGTGCACAGAAATTGATTGTAAATGGTTCATTTGTTCAAAGACTTTGATCAATATGTTTCGGAGAACAGCATGACCATCATGAGTAAAAATTCTTTTCTATAATCATCTTGAGGGCCGTCAAAGCTGCTTCGATTTGACCTGGACGGAAGCTGAGGACGTGGCGGAGTCAACTGACAAACAACAAAAACAAAGGTAGGAAAACAGGTAAGACAATTACTTTTACTTACTGACTGCTATTCTGCATAGATAATTTAATGTAGGCCTGTACATGTATAAACCGTACATGAGGCACTACGAGCGGATGGGATGGGGGAACTAAGTTCGTTGCTCTCTGAAAGAAAAATGATATCTCTCATGAGCTGGTCCCTAAAATGTTTTCCCTCAACTGCCTGTTCCCTTCTTGCCACCTGAAATAAATGACCCTTCTCCCAGCTCTCCCAAAACCCCTGGTAGGACGCCGTACAGGAATCAAGCAAATTTGAATTAAAATATGAACTTATTATGAATAGAACAATTAAACAATTTAGACAAAACACGAACAGGACATGTTAAGGTGCCATTTGTTTAAATTTAAGATGTTGTAGACTGTCCATAAAAAGGAAGTTTGCAATGGTCCAGACATTTATGCAGATGAGGAAATAATAAAACGCTAATTCACAAAAGGTTAAAAGGAAGGACAAGGGTGTTCCGAAATGGCAATTGAGCCTGTGCGTGAGAAAACCAACAATTTGGGTTCCAACCAGGTCTGATGCAAATCAGCATGTACAGTCACAAAAGATGGTTAGAGGCTGGAAATTTTGGATTTAGAAAGTAGAGGAATTGCACTATCCGTGTAGCGAAAACAAAGGCGCCGATCTGCTTCGCAGTTACTGCGAAGCTGATCTGCGCTTTTGTTTTCGCCTATGCAGATTGCTGGTTTTCCCATGCGGCTGCTCATTTATTTTTTACTTTGAGACTTGACAAAACAAACAAAAAGAAACTGGAAGCTTGTTTTTATGACACTACTAGTATCAACTCCAAACGTCTATACATGTATCTTGCCTCTGGGCATAGTTGGATGAGGACGAGCAAGTGAGGTTGACACTACGTACCTCTTCCTCACTATAATCCAATCTGATAGCGCATGTCATCTTTTTTCTCAACACACAGTCCACAGTCAAGCACGTGCATACACATCAATTTTATCACACATGCACCAACATACCTATATAAGCCCTGTGGCGATGGGCGAATGGCGAAGCGGCAGGTGTATGATATACTGTGAGCTTTAGCTCATTACGAATACACGCCCATGCAATAAACATAGATTTTAAAAGTTGTAAAAAATGAAATTTTTTAGTAGAAAAAAAAATGATATTTTTCTTACTTTTGCTCAAAACATAGATTGTGGATACTCGTTAGAACCGCCTTGCCGAGGCGGTTCTAACGTGTACCCACAATCTATGTTTTGGAGCAAAAATAAGAAAAATAGGTAAACCCCTGCATACCCCAGTTTTGCTGTATAAAAGTGGGGTTCAAAGGGGTACATGTTATATGGACATGTTTTCATGATGTGCAGACCTGCACGCAGGCGGCTCTGTTCTATATGGTCGGTTTCCTTGAGTAAAAGAGAAGGCGGAATTCGGCAACAGTCTGAGCGACTGAGCATACCTACTCAACCTCGTAGCATGGGGAAGGGGCTAGATAAGGTGCCCTGAACAATTGCCCTCTTCAAACCCCCTGGTTGGTTGAGCGCGATCAGCGCTGTCGAAATAATAAGAAAAAGACAAAACAATCCCTTTGCGGATTGGCACATGGACTGTGCGACCATTGATGGACAGTGCTGGGTCAGATAGACCACAGCGTGGAACGACCCTTGTGGACAGAGATCTTGGGAGGTATGGTATATAGATAGCTGTACTGAGTGAAACTCGGTTCGCAGATGTTGGGGAGATCAAAGAAGTTGGTGCTGGATACACCGTCTACTGGAGTGGACGCAAAAGGGAATGAAGCATGAAGTAGAAGTTGGCTTTGCCATTAAAACAGAACTTGTTGGTAAGCTTTCACGATTGCCAAAAGGCATCAATATCTAATGTCATTGAGACTTTCTCTATAGGACAATAAACATGCAACTATTGTCAATGCTTATGCACCCACGATGACCAATCCAGATGAGGTTAAGGACAAGTTCTGTTATGACTTTGACATACTTATTTCTGCAACACCTCGTACAGACAAGCATATCCTTCTTGGCGATTTTAATTTCAGAGTTGGTACAGACCACTAGACCCGAGTTACATGTCCAGAAGGTGTTGGAAAGTGCAACAGCAATGGTCTCTTGCTTCTAAGGAAGTGTGCTGAACATGATATTCTAATTACCAACACAGTATCTAATAGAAACATCCTGGATGCATTCCCGTTCCAAACACTTGCAGCTCATAGACTATGTCATAGTGCGGAGAATAGGCATGCAGGATGTCAGAGTGACAAAGACTATGTGAGGTGAAGACTGCTGGACCGATCATAGACTGGTTGTCAGCAAACTCAACCTAAGAATCCAGCCAGCCTGCGAGGCAATCTCAACACAAGAAAGCTCCTAAGAGTATGGGTGTCGCAAAGCTTAATCAAGACAGCATGAGACAAGCTTTCCTAACGGGCATTTGCAGCCAACTGGATGCAATCAATCTCAATTCAGAGGACCCAGAAGAAAACCGGATTGTTCTCCATAAAACAGTCCATTCTTCAGCTGCTACTACTTTAGGACATCCATCTCTCAAACATCAAGACTGGTTTGATGAGAACGAAGACGAAATTCAGAGGCTTCTGGAAAAAAAAAACCGATTGCACAAGGGACATCAAGATGATACTAGCTCCGTATCCAAGAAAGCAGCCTACAGCAACATTTGCAGCTTACGGGCATGCAAGATTCCTGGCTGACGAAGAAAACAGAAGAAATTCAGTCTTTTGAGGACAGAAAGGACATGAAGAAATTTCATGATGCACTGAAAACTATTTATGGCCCAAAGTGTTCTGGAGCCAGCACATTTCTCGGTGCAGATAAAAACACTATTCTCACACTGTCCAATAAAAAAAGGCTACCTTGGGAAAGTGAACAGAACACTTCAATAGTGTGCTCAATCGACCGCCAAGCATAAATGAGGATGCAATCGACAGACTTCCACAAATAGAGTGCAATGTTCTGTTAGATGAATTTCCAACCGTCATGGAAACAAGAAAAGCAGTTCAACAGCTGTCATCTGGCAAAGCTCCAGGTGCAGACTGATGTGCTAGAGGAGCTCTTCTATGCAGATGAATAAGAATGTCATCTTAGAGGCAAAAATGCAAAGAGCCATATGAATCAAGTCTCACAGTCATGTGATAACTATGATCTCACAATCAGCACATAAAGGCAGGGGTTGTACACCAACAAGCACATGGAAAACCGTACAAGGAACCAATCATCACTGTCAATGGACAAAAACTGAAAGTTGTTGATAAATTCGCCTATCTGGGAAGCACTGCCAGAATTGGCAAAAGCCAGTGTGGCATTCGGAAGACTCCGTGCAAATGTTTGGGAGCGAAATGGAATAAAGCTTGGCACCAAGGTGAAGATCTACAAGGCTGTGGTACTGCCAACCCTCATGTATCCATGTGAGATCTGGACAGTATACCACCGTCATGCAAAGATACTTAACCAATTCCACTTAAATTGTTTAGAAAGCTGTTAAAATCAATTGGCCAAATTCGATTCCAGACACGGAAGTCCTGAAGACAGCAGGGATGCAAAACATGCATACTGTCTAAAAGCTAGCACAGCTTAGATGGACTAATCATGTTATAAGAATGCCTGGTGAGCGACTTCCATGGTTGTCACAAACGATGGTGCAATAAACTGTTCATACGAGGGTTGTCCGGAAAGTTTTAGGACTGTGCCGATATCTTCAAAAATATTTTATGCTATACAAATAAAGATATATGAGTTTATAGATAAGGCCTTCCTGAATAATATATGAGAAAATTGGAATCAAAACCTACATACACTTGGAGATATGGGTCTCCAAGGCAACCGATGTGGCGCTTCTCGGAGCACTTTGAATTTTGTGTTTTCTAAAACCTGGAGACAAGAAAACAATTGCCCACAAATTGGCCATATGGCTTTTAAATACGGCAACAATTTGCATGGTATCACGCCATTATTTGTTCAATATGTTGGCAAAATTCAATGGTCTTTGGACGGTTATCAACTTTGCAAAAGCTAAAAGAAGTGTATGTGTCGATCAAAATGTTGGTAAGAAACTCGACGTCGACGCATCGGATGAAGCAGCGCTTTTTTATCATACAGTGTTCCTGCCGTAATGAGTTCACAAAAAAAAAAAAATCAAAATTTCTCACTGTTGGTTGAACAAAATCCAGGCTATGCAAGATCATTAATTTTTAGCTTTTTCGAAAAGTTTTTGTCAGGAAATCGGTGATAAGAGGAAGGGCTACAGGCCGTTCGATGTGTGCGAAAAAGCGAATCCCCATTTAAAACTGGCGCAAAAGAGTTTGGAGGTAGCCAAATGAAAATGAATGTGTTTTCCTTATATATTTTGTATTTTTGCCCTCAGAATAATCAAATAAACTTGAAACTATCAAGCGTCGGTGCCCGATAACCTTGAGGGCCACTTTAAAATGCATCCGATCAGCCAGGTCTTTCTTGTAAAATCATAACGGGCGCGACGTTATTGACGTCAAAGTGCTCCGAGAGTAGCAATATGCTCGTATTAAAATGATTATATCAATATGTTCCCGGTTAGCAAATATGCTGAAATTTTCAGCAATAACTCATGATATGATGTAATATTCCTTTGTAAAATTACAATTGATTCTCTTGAATAGTTATTGAGATATACATGTAGACACAGTCTCAAAACTTTCCGGACAGCTTACGTATTATTACAAAATCCAGGTTACTGCCTGCCAGTAAAACTAAGATTGAATTGTGTTACGAGTCGCCACAACTCCGAAGACCGTATTTCAAATGACAAAGCTCGCACACATTCTTCTCAACGTTTAACAGTACATGTATATGCCCTTGTACACAAAGAGGGCTTGGCTCGCACAATGTTTACGTTTGGTCGATGCCAACATTCTTTAGATGTTATAGTCTCTATAGTCTATAATGCGTTAGATGAAACCTTAAAGACAAGTCTGATGGCCCCGGAACGTAATACAATGTCACATTTAGAACAAACAGTTGCTAAACTATGTGCTCTCCTGATGAATAAATGAAATACTTTGAAACTCTTCCATAAAATTCTGATTAAGATCGTTTTTATGAAAATCTGTCCCAAATATTTTGAAACACGATAACATACTATATTGTACTATTGCACAATTTAGAATTGTGGGAACACAGACAACACTGAACGAGTCATTCATAAACTAAGGACACCTAGGTACGAAAAGGACGTAAGATGTAAAAATGATAAAACAAAACATAAACAAAATGCCTACAAACAATGCAAAGAGCAGACATAGAAATCGGCAAAATTTTCCATTACGTGCATTACATAGGTACATTGTTTCGCCCGCACTTGCAGTACATGACCTGAATTATCGATTTGGGTAATTTTGTTGAATTGCACAACCCATCAATACCTCCACTTTGGACACCGCCAGTTGAAACGGTTCCGTCAAATTTATAAACGGGAAATAAATTAGATTACAATAAAAATGACATGAATCTGTTGTTGATTGAGTAGGTCTACATGTACATAATGGTTGAACCAACCTTATTCCGCTGAAGTTTGTTTCCATGAACATTTTGAAGCCGGCATAGAATATCAGAAAGTAAAAGAAAGTTAACAGATACGTACCACCGCCCTTGAATGAGTGTGTTAGATAACTGAGAAAACCCTTGACATCCGGATTAAATTAAGTCAAACCGTGGTCAACCATAGTCAGACAAGTTCACCAAGGAAGACAAAATAGCCAATGATTGGAAACGGATGCAGTAAGACCCTAAGTTATTGAGAAAAAGCTTGTCTGTTGCTTGGCCCACCGGGGTTCAACTGGTGTTTTTCTTTTCCTCCGGACTTAGTAAATGGGCAGCTTACCTTGATGGTTATCATGGTTTATTTGTATGTCCTTGACGATTCATTGACTAGTTAGAGATTCACCACGAGGACCGAACAACTAACTAATGGTTGTGAACCACCGCATGGTTTATTTGTATGTCCTTGACGATTCATTGACTAGTTAGAGATTCACCACGAGGACCGAACAACTAACTAAGTGTTGTGAACCACCGCATGGTTTATTTGTATGTCCTTGACGATCATTGACTAGTTAGAGATTCACCACGAGGACAGAACAACTAACTAAATGTTGTGAACCACCGCAGAAGCTGAGGGTGAGGTTAGGTACCTGTAAAATCGGTTTAAGCCCGCCAGTAATTTTAGCATTGACTACTGATCGTTCCAAGGCGATAATTCTGTGGTAGTTCTTATTGCTTTATGTCTTGGTGTTAAAACTGATGTTTGTGTTGTTTGCGACTTGTGTGTGTGTGTTAGTGTTCGTGTTTTTTGGTTGGGTTTAGGTAATTGAGTGACCACCTATTGGGACAATAGCTGCTCATTCGGCTTACGATATGTTTTCATGGTATACGCATCTGATTGTTAATTTAGATTTTTCCCACCTCGGTTTTTGGAGTGGGGATCTCTTTCGGATTGCACCTTTTCCTGATCGTTGCCTACTTGTACCTTTTCGTGTGTACGTAAAACATAAAGGTGCATCGTATACATGCACTCTTTTTGTGTGGAAATGAAGAATCAGACACACCTTATAATTCAGTGTTACAATTGACTCATTTGAAGTACATGTAATTGAGACAAGAGACAACTATATCAAACTTAATGACATTAAATACGCCAGTGCTGTTTGCCATGTACTGAAATTCAGTTCATTTGGTATGAAAGGGTAAAACATGAAGGCTTGGTGTGACAAATGCCATCAGAAAATTGGTGCCACGTTGTCCACAAAAACGAGAGAGGAAGATGAGGTCATAACATCAATGAAATTAAAGCCTGAAGCTGAAATTGATCCGACATCAGGATAACATGTCCGTGCAATGTATACCCCCTTGAGCCCCACTTTTATATAGTAAAACTGGGGTACGCAGGGGTATACCTATTTTTCTTATTTTTGCTCCAAAACATAGATTGTGGGTACTCGTTAGAACCGCCTCGGCGAGGCGGTTCTAACGTGTACCCACAATCTATGTTTTGAGCAAAAATAAGAAAAATATCAAATTTTTTTCAGCTGAAAATTATCGATTTTTGACCTGAAAAAATTACTATATATCATATGGGCATGTTAGGTAAGTATGTGTATTTGCCTATCTTTGCCATTCAATCTGATGTAAATGTTATAATTGTAATTCAGTATCATGGTTTTGTTTCAGAAAAGGCGTAGTCTGGGTATCAAAAACTGAATATTATATCATAATAGAATATTGTTATATTAGTATCATATAACAGAAGAAACGACACCAAAAACATTAGCAAAACAATAAAAATCGGTGTTTTGCTGGGTCAGTGAGTGAGTAAACGTTATTCTTATGGTATGATTTTAGGGGATTCCAAACACGTAACGATATTGAATGATGAGGTGCACTTGACACGCACATATGATACTTGATACAGTACCTTCGTCACGAGAAGACCAGGCGTCGTCATTTCCGAATACTGAAAAAAAAATCCTTTCAGAGCAGTGAGTGTATTGATGAGAAAAGGGATGAGTCATACCGCGATCTCGGCTAGTGACCCTTTTGATTTGGCAAAATGAAGGCAAAGTGCAATACTGAAATTTTGTATACTTTCAACAGGATATTCGATACAAAGACTAATATTAATCAAACAGAGCCAAATATATTAAACGTTGGCTAGAAAATAAATCTAAACCGATAGTGATTTTCTGAATTCTCAGAATACCCTCACTGATACCAAACGGAAAATACAATTTGCACTGTGGATGATGTACAGGGATACGTTTAAGGGCCACCACACGGCACAGCACCAGCTGAAGTAATAGCAAATAAAAATAAAACTGAAATCTTTTAAGAGCAGTGAGCATATTATTGAGAAAAGTGCTTCCTTATTTAGCCTGTCTACATGTTGGCATGCTGGTCCACATTTTTGGGTATGTCTGCGTGGAACTAGTTCTATTGTGGTCAGGTCAGATTAACTGCTACTGTAACATGTAATCAATACTACCTGTTGTCATGCGGTGCAGATGGGGCTCGTTAGTCTTGGACGGCAACCCATCTAGGAGTTAACTAGTTCTCTACACAACAATCTAGCTGGGCAGGGGGAACTCATTAGTCTTGGTTGACAGTCCTCCTAGGAGTTTGCAGGTCTCTAAACAAAACCTAAGAAAGGGTAGATGGAGCTCTTCAGCTGTGGCCAGCAATTCATCTAGGAAAAGGTAATTCCAAAATAAAACCTGTGTGTCTGGATATGCCTAGCCCAGATATGCAAAGACTGTTTCGTTAGACGGAGCGGAAGAAATCATCTGATTCAACGATTCGGAAAGCGATACAGCAACATGTTGTGGAACATGCAGAGCGTGACAAAGCACTAAATATGTTACGGTCATCCACTGCATTCAAACCCAACTCCAGACGTCTTGACCCGTGTCTTGCCTCTGGGCACAGTTGGGTGAGGACGAGTGAGTGAGGCTGACGTTGCGCACCGCTTCCTCACTATGATCCAATTTCATAGCGCACGTCATCTTATTTCTAAACCAAAACTGAAAGTTGTTGATAAATTCACCAACCTGGAATGCACTCATTCCAGAGCAGTGCACATTGATGATGCGGTCACTGCCAGAATTGCAAAAGCCAGTGTGCACAAATGTCTGGGAGCGAAATGGAATCAAGCTTGACGCCAAGCTGAAAGTCTATAAGGCTGTGGTACTGCAAACCGCTTGTATGCGTGCGAGACCTGGACATGTAAAGAGACTCAACCATTGCCACTTAAGGATGTTCGCTGCTAACATTTGCCATTTCGGAACTTCCGGTTTTTCTTTTCTTGAATATCTCGTAAACGGTTGCAGATATTTTCCTAATATTTAAAATTTGGATACATATTGATGATATGCATTGAATGAGCAATGAGAATTGTCAATCTAAGAAACTTCATTTTTTCACCCCATTTTCTGCAACTTTTCAGAAAATTTTAGTTGTCAGTTAAATTTAGGGGGTAGGGTAGATTAAACTTGAATATTACACATCTTAAACTTAATTGCACTAGTTCGATGTTTATTTTAGCAGTAGTATATATGTACATGGTCTTCTAAGTCAGTCTTTGTGTCTTTCGTGTGCTTGTTTTAAAATTTTAGGTGGTTTTATGGCATGGGCTTTTAGAAACAAAACAGCCGAAGAAAAGCTGAAAATGGCGATTTTCAAGTTGTTGGTTCTCTCTTATATGCTCACTACCCTATATATTTCTTTCTTTTATTCGAACAATATTACCAAGTTCTATGTTGTGTGAAAATACAAGAAAAAGTTTGAATCAACAAATATGAATTTGGCACATTTCAAAATATTGATTTTTTCCAACTTTTCAAGTATGGGGGTAGGGTTGAAAAAGGAATCGTAAAATTTTGTCATCCACTCCAAGTTGCAAATTTTTCTATGCTTTTGGTCCAAAATAGTCTGCGTTAAGTAAATATTATGACTTTTGAAAGCATTCTAAGTGTATGTTGGTTCAAGACAGGTATGTTTCAAAGAATTAAAAATTAAATTAATTTTACCAAATTTAAAACATTGTGCTCAGAGGTCTCATTCAGAGGCCTGTAGCTTGAAAAAATGCACACTACCCTATATTTATTTTGTTTTCAAATGTCTTGTGTTGTATTTTGGAGTCGAAAAAGCGTGGTTAGAAAAAAAGTTTGAATACTTTTTCATTGGCAGCGAACATCCTTAAGCTGTTTGAGAAAACCATTAAAATCAAGTGGCAAGATAAGATTCTAGACACGGAGGTCCTGAGAAAGCAGGGATACAAAGCATGAATACTGTAGTCCGGCAGAACCTTCAGTGGACCTGGATTTGGAGTACATAGAAAATGTTCTTACATATTTGGAAAGGTGAGGTCTTCTACATTAAGAATCCGGCGGGTGACATCTTGTCATCATTGAGCAATTTGAGATATTCAAGATGGCGTCCAAGATGGCTGCCCATATAAGGAAAACAGCAGTTGACATGGGAATAATCATATTTTGAGAGACTTTTGAATATGAGATCACTTGTATTTGACAGCAGAATCAATTGTACATAGAAATTAGCGCAAACAAACAGACAATGTATGGAGAGCATCCAAGATGGCCACCAGAATTAAGGAAAATTACATTATTGAAAAGAGGTGATTTCAAGACTAATGAATTTCAAAAACCAAACAGTTTGGTGGCTACATTTTTGATTAAAACATTTAAGACTCCAATATATGTCATCTTATCACCATTGAACACTTTGACAAATTCAAGATGGCATTCAGGATGGTTGCCCGTATATGGAGAACAGTAATTGCCATGTACATAATCGGGGTTTTAAGACCTGAAATTTCTCACATTTGTCTGTGTACATTAAACTAGTTCAAAAATTCACAAAGTATGGAGATCATCGAAAATGGCAGCCAGAATAAAGAAAAATGCAATAGTGAAAAGCGCTGGTATTGAAACTAAAGAATTTCTCAAACCAAACAACTGTAAGGTGGTAAAATTTGTTAACATCAGTCAATTAAGAATAAGTCCGAAGAGATATAATTATTTTTGAAATCTGTATTAACTTATGGACATCATTTAGAATATTTTATATGTTAATGAATGACTCCTGCAGATTTAAATGCCAGTAAGACAAACACAATATCAGTGCTTTATATGCTAATTATACTCGTTCTTCATAATTGAAACTGGTCTGAAAATGTCTGTTTGGGCTCAAAACTATGATATCAAATTTGGTTCCCCATTCTCTTTATTGTTTTCAAGACACCCCTGTTTCAGAAACCACAAAACAGAAATCATTTGCCCTAAGATATGGCATTAAATGTCTAATAGTTTTAAGAAACCACTTTTAGAGTTTACAGCTGTTTACTCTTAAAATTTGCTATAAACCCATATGTTGACAGCCATTTATCAGAAACATTCATACATAGATTGATAATTGCATTTATATAAGTAGTCATGTCAGTCATAAGGGGTCATAATGCTCAGTGACAGGGCTATAAGTCAAAATTTATAACTTTGTCCATTTTCAAATATCAATTTGCAGTTTATATGTGAAATGTTTTATTTTTCTCACGACAATGTACTGAAAACCACTCGTTTGAAGGTACATGTACTTGAACCAATGATACTCTATATTAGGCCTTACCATTAAAATGTACACTTTTGGCCAAGAAGGTCTTACACTAGAACAACTTTTAAATTACATATTTGACAACTTTTCTCTCTAGCTTTGTTTGTAGATCATTGTCATGAAGTGAAGATCAACTTGATGATTTTTTGTCATGATGACTTTGGAGTATGACATACTAAGACCCAGTGTTTGATACTCACTCTTTTATGTTTCAGTCCATTCCGTCTCTCACTAATAAGAAAGACCATCATTATTTCTTGATGGCTGACTAGGCCAATTCTAGCTCTAAACTGTCTGTTGCAAGTAGAGCAAGTCAGTGTCATGGAACCTGCTGATGACCTATTGGTCTTGGCTTTGCTTTCTCTGCGCTTTCTTTCAGCTTCAGATTTTTTTTTCATAGAAAGCTGCTTCTTCGTTGATGAGACCTCGCCACTTTGATCGCTCCTGTACAATCTGTTCCCAAGAACCCATTGGTATTTCGAAATCCTTCAGAGAGGTTCTAGTGTTTCTTTGGGCCACCTTAAGAGCGATTTCCTTCCTCTAGTTCTTCATAGAAAACTTTCTTTGGAAGTCGCGCATCAGGCATTCTTATAACAATGCCAGTCCATCAAAGCTGTGCTAGCTTTAAGACTGTTTACATGCTTTGCATCCTTGCTTTCTTCAGGACCTCTATGTCTGGAATCTTGTCTTACCACTTGATATTAACAGCTTTCTCTAACGGCTTAAATGGAAATGGTGAAGCCTCTTTGCATGACGTTGGTATACTGACTAGGTCAAAAGGGTTGGCAGCATCACAGCCTTGTAGACTTTCAGAAACAAAAGCAGCTAATATATTTCTCTTGACCCCAATGGGCGGGGCTCACATTCCCTCTTGACCACCTTTTTTGTAGTATTTTGAATGTTATGCGACAGTCTGCATGCTTAGTTTTTAACCCAATCATGGTTGATAACTATGCTGCCTTCTTTAATTGCACGCCGGTGGGTCGGGCGTCAGACTCTATGATGGCCCCGACATAAAGCTATTCATTTTAGTTGGTTGGGGCCGGAGCTTCTTGTCTGTTGCTTGGCCCACCGGGGTCCAACTGGTGTTTTTCTTTTGCTCCGGAGTTAGTAGGTTATTCGGCGCCCAGGGATCTCCATCGTCGGGCAGCTTACTCAGTCTGTGAGTCCTGGTTTTTGATTCATCAGGATGTTTATCATGATTTATTTGTTTGTTCTTGATGATTCATTGACTAGTTAGAGATTCACCACGAGGACCGAATAACTAACTAAATGTTATGAACCACTGCAGAAGCTGAGGGTGAGGTTATGGCCATGTAAAACCGGTTTAAGCCCGCCAGTAACTTTGTGTTACTGATCGTTCCAAGTCGATACTTCTGTGGTGGTTCTTTTTGTTTTATGTCTTAGTGTTTAAAATATTTTTGTGCTGTTGGCGCCTTATGTATGTTTTCATATTTTTAGTTAAGTTAAGGTAACTGAGTGGCCACCTGTTGGGAAAATAGCTGCTCATTCGGCTTACGATATGTTTCATGGTATAAGTACCTGATTGTTAGTTTGTTTTTTTCCCACCTCGGTTTTTGGAGTGGGAATCTTTTTCTGATTGCGCCTTTTCCTGATCTTTGCCTACTTGTACCTTTTTACGCATGCAACATAAAATGAAATAGTCCCCGTTATTTTAGGTTCTGATAGCAATATGGGCTGCTTGTGTTTCCAGATAAAACTAACTGACCAGCCTTTTGATTACTGGTCTGAACCTGCCCGAAAAAAAGTGGTTTAGACTAATTTCTGACAATATTAGTTATAGCCCGCCCCCTAAAAATCATAATCATATGTCACTTGGATCTACATTTTCAGACTTTGCTGTCTGTCTTCCAGAATAAAAGATACATGCATGTATATGAGAAAAGATACATGTATTTGAGCCTATAGATAATGAGTTATTAAACCCCATTTTTTGAATCATTTTTAGTCTAGCTCGCTGTGAACTACATATCCCTGTATTTTGCAGTGATTTGTCAACAGAACTTTGACTTTTATACTATCTGAAAGTGACAACATTACTTGTTTGTTTGTTTGCTTGTGCTGGTGCTTTATGTCCCAGTCAACAGCTATGGTCATGTCGGGACTTCTACCAAACTTTAGGATGACATGACTCTCAAGATCATGTGCTTGAAAATATAACCACCTGAGATAACAGCTAAGGCTTAAATGTATGGATGGTTTTACTTGAACCTCCTTCCTTGGGTAGGCTATGGCCTTCTGTGCTGTAACCCATTAATCAGATGGTCATTCAGTAGATTTTTAAAACTTTGCCTGGAGACAAAAGCAGCTAATATATTTCTCTTGACCCCAATGGGCGGGGCTCACTTTCCCTCCTGACCACCCTTTTGTAGTATTACGCATGCAGCATAAAAGGAAATAGTCCCCGTTATTTTAGGTTCTGATAGCAATATGGGCTGCTTGTGTTTCCAGATAAAACTAACTGACCAGCCTTTTGATTACTGGTCTGAACCTGCCCGAAAAAAAGTGGTTTAGACTAATAAAAATAAAACTGAGATCCTCTAAGAACATTTATATTTATAAGCATGAGCTGTTCAATTTTTTTGGTTGTAGTTTACTTATGTTTCGGATGTCATGGCATCCCAATGTTGGATAAAAATCGCATAAAATGGAGGTAATATCCCGACATTGCAATATCGGCTGACTTGGGCGTAAAGCAACAAAACAAACAAACAAATACCCAGGGAGCCAAAAGTCTCTATCTCGCAAAAAAAAGGTTGGAGGTGACATCTCCTGCTATAGTTGTTTTGAATGCTTTTTTGGATAGCTCTGACCTTCCAAAAGAAGGTCTAAGTGGACTGCTCTGGAAATTTTTTTGGCGTGATGCTTTAATCAGACGGTATTTAGACGTACTATTTGTTTTATACAACTGAAATGCACTACACAAATATATTACGAACAGTCATATTTATATGTTTCTTCAATATCGTATACTATCCTGATGTCATTTTATCTTGTCTGATTGCAGTTGAGTATATCTTAGCCATGTATAAAGCTGTAAATGTGTCATTTGAGTAAACTGTGTCATCTTAAGTCATTGAATTACCCCACCCACTTAATGTATATGTAAAAAATTATGTACAATTATGAGAATCAATATATTTTTATCAGTACATTTTTATCAATAAATGTTGATGTAATCATTATTTTTATAACAAATTTTATTGCTTATTTATTCCTTTTTTGCATATTCATGATTTTTTATTAAAATATTAAAATGAAATAAACAGAAACAATTAAAAATCAATTATCCCATAAAAACTAATTTCAGCCCTAAACTTTCATTGTGGCTCATTGTTATTGTACCAATAGTACTGTTGTACCAATAGTACTATTTGACAAATTTGTTGATGCCATGGGCCTAAATAAAAATTCTCATTTGCATTTTCATGAATATTAATGAAAATGATGAAAATCAAGATTAAAGAAAGGGAAAATCTATTAACATTAGTTTTGAAGTGTTTGGGATGGGTTATCTTTAGGACGTACCTTTCACCCTTAGAACAAATGCTCATGGGTGCCAGTTTGGTCAGAGGATCACTTTTATGCCCATTTGTGTCACATAAAATCACAGAGTGTTCACCCACACCCATAATAAACAGAGGAAGTAATGTGGTACCCCTATATTACCACGTGTATCTTGGCTACTGATAGACATAGAGAGCAGAAATAGGTATCAAATGATTGTTTTGACAATGTTCTTTAACCATGTAATAAGCTATAAAAAAGCGAACTGACTTCCTGGTATTTGAATATCAATGAGAACTTTCTATATTAGGAAAAATCACATAAAAATGGAGTATACCAGCACAATTGATTATATCTCAGCAATCATAAGATCTAGAGAGCTTTAAATGGTATCAAGTGATTGCTATGACAAAGTTCTATAACCATGTAATAAGATATATAAAAAAGCTGGATAACTTTATGCTCAAATATTAAAGAGATCTTCAGATATTGTAGAAAAATAACAGATAAATGAAGGGGGTATACCAACAACATTGTTGATATCTCAGCAACCAACAATTCTAGAGATCTGAAATTTATATCAAATTATTGTTATGCTAATGTTCTTTGATGATGTGATAAAATACAGACATAATTTGACTTTCTATGTGTTCAAATATTGATGAGAACTTTCAGTATAAGAGAAAAATCACAGAACAATGGAGGGGTATACCTGCAGAAACATTTATTGCTCAGCAACCGAAAGCCATAGAGAGCTGAAATTGGTAACAAATAATTGCTTTGACAACAACAAAATATGCTACATAAATAATAAGACGTTCGTGCTGTTCGAGTAGTGATGAAAACTTAAAATATTAGAGAAACATCACAGAAAATGAAGGGGGTATACCTACAGAAATGTTTATATCTCAAAAACCAAAAGCCATACAGAGCACAAATTGGTATCAAAAGATTGCTATGACTATATTTTATAACCATATATTAAGATATATAAATTAGCTGAATTCCTTGCTGCTTCAATATTAAAGAAAACTTAAGATATAAGAGAAAAATCATTGGAATTCTATTGGGTATACCAATAAAATTGAAAATATCTTAGTGATCAAAAGCTCTAGAGAGCTGAAATTGGTTTCAAATGATTGCTATAATAATGTGCTATAATCATTAATAAGACACAAAAATAATACTACTTTCTTGTTGTTGGGATATTGATGAGAACTTAAAATATTTGATAAAAATCTAAAAAATAGAGGGGGTATACTAATGGAAACGTATATATCTCAGCAACCAAAAGCCATAGAGAGGTGACATTGGTATCAAATAATTGCTATGACTATATTCTATAACCATATTATAAGATATATAAATAAGCTGACTTTCTTGTTGCTCCAATAGTTAAGAAAACTTAAGATATAAGAGAAAAATCATTGGTAAATGAAGGGGGTATACCAATAAAAATGAAAATATCTTAGTTAACAAAAGCTCTAAAGAGCTGAAATGGGTTTCAACTGATTGCTATAATACAGTTCTATAATCATGTGATAAGACGCATATATAATATTACTTTCTTGTTGTTGTAATATTGATGAAAATTTTAAATATTGGATAAAAATCTCAGAAAATTAGTGGGGGTATACCAATGGAAACGTATTTATCTCAGCAACCAAAAGCCATAGAGAGCTAAAATTGGTATCAAATAATTGCTATGACAATATTCTATAACCATGTAATAAGATACATAAACAAGCTGACTTTCTTGTTGCTCCAATATTTGAGAAAACATAAGATATAAGAGAAAAATCAATGACAAACGAAGGGGGTATACCAATAAATCTGCTACTATCTCAGTGACCAAATGCTCCAGAGGGCTGAAATTGGTATCAAATGATTGCTAGGATAATGTTCAATAACCATGTGCTAAGACACACAAACAATCTGACTTACTTGTTTTTCGAATATTGATAACACTTTGAATATTAGAGAAATATCACAGAAACGTGGAGGGGGTATGCCAACAAAAACATGATAACTCGGCAACCAAATGTCATAGAGAGCTGAAATTGACATCAGATGATTTTCATTATGATGTTCCATACCCAATGATTAGATGAATATGATAACTATCTTGTTGTTTAACTATTGATGATAACTTAAAATATTAGATACAAATCACAGAAATATAAAGGGGGTATACCAACGGAAACGTTTATATCTCAGCAACCAAAATCCCCAGAAAGCTGAAATTGGTATCAAATGATTGATATAACAATAATAAATATTTAACTAGATACAATTGTAGTATTTCATAGCCACCTGCTTAAAGGTATGTATGGTCCAGCCTATGGAACAATGAGAACTTGCATCTGTCATTTTATAGGAAACGGTAATCTGACCATGGACTTGATTTATAAAGAAACTGAATGACTGAAATAAACATAAATACATGTATAATGTTTATGAACACATCACATATTCATTTGTTCTTCAACATCTCACGAATCAGTATGCATTTATTTAACTTTCATGATCCATATTATTATGTAAGTGGGTGGGGTAATTCGACATCATAAATACTAAAACAAGAGCTGCAAAAGTATGAATTAAACAATATAATAAGATTACTTCTTAATCTGTGATTCCTAGCATTGCTCTAGACTAGAAAATTAAGCAGTTTATGATCTGAAGCACACAAGATATGGTCATATATCTTGAAAACGTTTGTAATAAGTAGGCAGCTTAAACAGCATGAAACAATGTGTAATTTAACCATCGCGCCAAATAAATTTCGTGAGCAGTCCACACAGGCCTTCAATAGGATGGCAAAGCCTAACTAAAAATGTATTCAAACCAACTATAGCAGGTGATGTCACCTCCTCTCCCCAAAACGGGGCTTGGCTCCCTGGGTACAAAGCAAAAACTGCAAATTTTTCCTTTACTGTGGTGGTCATATTAGATGCACTCCTAACATGGTATTAAATGCACCGATGTCAGGTGTTAAATATGCCAAAACATGAATATTTGCATGGTAACTAATTTTGCCATATACGGACAGCCATCTTGAATGCCATCTTGAATTGCTTAATTTGCTCAGTGGTGACAAGATGCCATCCACTGGATCCATAAACATTAACAAAATTGCTACCAAGTTGTTTGGTCATTTTCGAAGGAACCTCTTTCAAGTATTGCATTTTTCCATAGTTTTGGCAGCCATCTTGGATGCCATCTTTACAGTGTATATTTTGTTGCACTTATTTTAATGTACAATTAATTCAGCTTTTAAATACAAGTGATTTCAGGTCTAAAAGTCTGTCAAAACATGATTATTTCACAGAAAAATAGCATTCTCTCTATATGGGCAGCCATCTTGGACGCCATCTTGAATTTCTCAAATTGCTCAATGGTGACAAGATGTCATCCGCCGGATTCTTAATGTAGAAGACCTCACCTTTCCAAATATGTAAAAACATTTTCTATGTACTTTAAATCCAGGTCCACCTCAAATAGCTCAGATGGCTACAGGACTACTGTCTTAAAGCCATGTTATAAGAATGCCTGATGAGCGACTTCCAAAGAAAGTCTGAAGAAGGGAAAGCGCTCTCAGGTGGCCAGAAGAAAAGCTACAAAGACACCCTCAAAGCCTCTCTGAAGGATTTCGACATACCAATGGGGTCTTGTGAACAGACTGCACAGGCGCGATCGAAGTGGCGAGGTCTCATCAATAAAGGAGCAACTCTCTATGAAAAAAGATTATCTATGAAGCTGAAAGATAGTGTAGAGAACGCAAAGCCAATCTCAATGGGCCACCAGCTGATAGCATGCTACTTGCAACCGACAGTTTAGATCCAGAATTGGCCTAGTCAGCCATCAAAGAACTCACCAACACACACAAACCTATTCAAGAAATAATGATGGTCTTTCTCAGTAGTGATAGACGAATGACCAGTTCTATTGTCTACAACCCAGTACAGTATTAAGGGGCGCGGTGGCGAAGTGGTAGTGCGTCGGACTCCGAATCGAGAGGTCCAGGCGTCACCGTGTTATGTCCTTGAGCAAGACACATTAACTCCCTACAGTACTGGTTAAACCCAGAAAGAGGTGGCTCCGTCCCGACATGACTGAAAAAAATATTGACTGGGACGTAAAGCCTCAATACAAACAACCCAGTACATGTACTCAATGAGTTATCTATCAGGTATGAGGATTTCAATTTAGTATATTGAGATGATTGCATAAGAGACGCACAAGATACGTATGTGAATACGGAATTGAAACACAATCAGCTGACAATAACAAATTGCCTTTTAATTGCATTGCACTTTTCATTTTTAAAGAAATAAATTATAGATCCATGTACAGTATTCTTTCGGTCCTTTGACACTGTTATAATCAGTCAGAAATTATACTTTTCGTCGAAATTCCACAACTCGACATGTAACAGTTTCTTCTTTCAGGCACTTACCAGGTAGAAGAATGAAGAACTATCATAATGTGTCAGTAGGCTAATCATTTGAGCCGCCACATGAGAAAACCAACATTTTGCATCGGCGAAAACAAACGCGCAGATCCACTTCGCAGTAACTGCGAATCCGATCAGCGCCTTTATTTGCGATACACGGATATGTAATAGTACAATGCCTCTTCTTTCTAAATCTAAAATTTCCAGCCTATAGCCATTTTCTTTAATTGCACAGCTCGGTTTGTGTCGGACATTATAGGAGACCGTAGTGTTGGTTTTCTCATGCAAAGGCTCATTTATCTTTGATGTATGATGTTAAGCAAGTTGCATGATAAATTAACATGTTTCTATAATCTGAGCCGCGACGCGAGAAAACCGGTCTTCGGGGTTTCCGAACAGGTCTGACATAAATCGGCCTGTACAGTTACAGACAAGGGCTAGAAGCTTGAAATTTCGGATTTAAGAAGAAGAGAAATTGTACTATCCGTGTAGCGAAAACAAAGGCGCTGATCAGCTTCGCGGTTACTGCGAAGCTGATCTGCGCCTTTGTTTTCGCCTAGGCAAAAATCCGGTTTTCTCACGATGCGGCTCATTATTATTCTATCATGCTTTCAGCTTCCTCCTTACGTCTTTCTTGTGCAGATTTCGATTGACATGTGACAGTTAACGCCTTGAAAATTAATTTTAGAATGACTAGTAAGATTGACAACTTACTTATCAACAAATACTGCGTTTACTTTGTCAGGTTTACTCAATAGAGATAGAGACTTAATTCATTGAAGCCTGGGGTCCTTTAAACGATATGACCCTTTAAAAGGACATAGGCAAACAGTATAGCCCCAGATGTGACGCCGGAAAACGCGGGGTCCCATCTGGTGCTATTTTGTTTGCATAAAGATATCTTATCGACAAATGGAATAAAAAAAATCAAAATCACTCCTGATGCACCTACAAATGACAGTGGACCCTCCCAATAATGATGGGAAAGTCCATTCGTCAAAAATGGGTTAAACACAACAGAACGTGATCAACAAAAGAATCCTGTCGCGCTACAATCAAAGAATGAAATTTAGGAAGTAGAGTGATTGTAAAATGTAACTAAAATAGGGGGACACTGTAGCTGCGCAGTTAACGATGATCAACGTAGCTGGACAATGTTTAGTGGTTAGAGTTACAGTATCCACTTCGAGAGCGATGGGTCATGGGTTCGTGCCCCGGCATACCAAACCGTCAAAACAGTGGCTCCCTTGCTTTGCAAGGAAAGCACAGACAACTGCCTGTTTTTTCGACACAAATGTCCAGCCTTGATGGATGAAGTGTTGGCAAACATAAGTGCCTTTAGTTAGTGATCTCATGTCCAAAATGCAGATTTCTCATTTATGTTTTAAGTGTTCCTTCTGCACACATCTATTTGTTTTCTGTTTCGTGGGTAGTTAATCCATACATTCACACTTTTTACAGGTTTAGCAAACTATCAATTTCCATTTATAGACAAAGGACAATGTGGGCACTCTTCCGAGGGTATAGATTCACAACCCATATAATATTGTCTTTAACTTATTATCTTAAATAAAGGGATACCCTTTGGTCAGACAAATGCATGCATTTTTTCTTCAGGTTCCACACGGAGACGGGTAAGGTCTCCTGTTGTTTCTCTTATCCACTGTCATTTCGCTCAATGCCATTCGTTCAACCGATGATCAGTAAATTCGTGGGTAGCTACATCTGTTTCTATAGTAAAATGAGAAAGTCTCTGCGTTTACGGTAATGCAAGGGGTGAATGCATTTAAATGTTTTAAAGATTTTAACTGTGCCATTTAAAGACCAACATGTAACAATGTTATTACCTTAAGCGCTTGTAGTTTGAGAAACATTTGCGTAAATATGCCCGGACGCTCCGCGAGTGGGATCAGCATCCCTAGGAATCATGGACATAATTTCCCCGGGTACGGCAGGGATCCGCTGTTCTCCAGTATCCGTGAAGAGACGACCAATATGTCACTAGCCAAGTCCGACATGTCACTAGTGATGGCGGCCAAGGCAAAGGGACATAACACTGACGTCGGGAAAGGTGTTTGGAGTCTGCATGCTAAGGTATGTTATGTAAATTTTACTATATACAGTAATTAAACTAATTATGGCCTCATACATTAAATGTTTTAATAATACATGTAACAGTGAAAAGATCCTTGTTAACCTTTTTTAACCTTTACGGTTCTCAGTTAAGGGGACAATCACAAAATGACACGTGCATATGTACCTTAAACTGAATTATTTATTGTTTACTAATCCTAGCGTGATTAAGCCCGTTTATTTTAGTTATTTACTGGGTGTCCCCAAAAACGTAGCCTCTATTAATAGTGCAGATATAAGTAAGATATTTAATACAGCAGTTGTTCTATTATAATTAATTCTTAATCTAACCCACTTTCTGCAAGGTGGTGCTTTAAAGACCTATTTCCAAATCAATTGAGGGACAGGGCACAAGAAAACCTAGTGGCCTGACAATGACTCAGAATACAGGTAGGGGCCAAAAACAGGAAAAATCATTACTGATTACAGAGGGAGGCAGTTTTGTTGCACAGGCTATCAGGGGCCATAAAACCAATAATCAGTGGAACTACAGGTACATGTATTATCCTTTAAGGGTATCTTTATTAATCCTGCAGAGATTTGATAATCGCCTCATTATGTCAGGCCTTTGATCTAATGATGATTAGGTGTCATTAACCGAATAAACAGTGGTACCAATGTAGCTCCTTAAAGACCGACTTTCTTCTCCCATGAAGAATACGAGTTCATTGCCATTAGTCTGGCAGTTATATCATTGACCTGTCTGTATGAATGTAGGTAAAAGATTCACAGGAAAAAAAGTCACGGAAAAATAGTAACAGATTTGGGTAGGAAAAAAAGTCACAGGAAAAAAAGTCACGAAAAAGAATTATGCTCTTTCTCAACTTTTGGTGAGGAATAAACATTTTTTTATTATTACCATTATTATCACTTTATGTTTTGTTTTGATTTATGTTTTAGCATTTTTATGTTCCACTTAACAATGTTCGGTCATGCCGGGACTGAGCTGCTTCTTCCTGGGTACTTGACCAGTTATTTGGTAGCTTAAAACTGCTTGCTGATAGTTAATGCCCACTGCTTGCTAGTAGTTAATGCCCACTTAAGCGATTTACCTGTTAAGTTTTCTGTTTGTGTCAATGAAGGCCAAGACAAACTTCCTACGATGTATTGGTTACCTAAGCTTCACAAAAGACCATACAAAGCTAGATTTATTGCAAATTCTAGCTCTTGTACTACTTCTGAACTTTCTAAATTATTAACTTCCTGTCTTACTGCTATCAAATCTGATGTTATAAGATACTGTGAGACAGTATGAAACTTCAAATAAAAATTTGTTTTGGTCAATAAAAAATTCTGGTGAGGTGCTCAATAAATTGAAGTGTAGAGGGTTCCGTGCGACGAGCTTGTCCACATATGATTTTTCTACTCTGTATACAACTTTACCACATAATCTAATTAAAGAAAAACTTCTGGATTTGATAGAGTGGACCTTGAAAAGGGCATTAAAAAACTATGGTTCACTTTATTTGGCATGTAATGACAGAAAGGCTTTTTTCACTTCCTCTGACCAAAGTCGGTATACACTTTGGTCATGTCAGAATGTGTGCGACGCCTTATCCTATCTCTTAGATAATATTTATATTAGATTTGGGACCAAGTTATACAGACAAATTGTTGGAATTCCGATGGGTACAAATTGCGCACCTCTCATAGCTGATTTATTTTTATACTGCTACGAAAGAGATTTCATGGATTCTCTTAACCATGATAATCAAGCTGATGTTATTGAGGCTTTTAATTCCACATCTAGGTATCTCGATGACCTTTTGAACATTGACAACCCTTATTTTGAAGGTATGGTCAATCAAATTTATCCATCTGAACTACAGTTGAACAAAGCCAATATCTCGGATACCGAAGCCCCCTTTTTAGATCTACATCTTTCTGTTGCAAATGGATTTGTTTCTTCTAAAATTTATGATAAGCGCGATGACTTTGATTTTGATATAGTAAATTTTCCGTTTTTGGATGGTGACGTTCCTCGTCGTGCATCTTATGGTGTATACATTTCGCAACTTACATGTATTAGGTTTGCTAAAGTCTGCAATCATGTTACAGACTTCAACGCTCGAAATAAATGTTTAACGGCCAAACTTCTCCAACAGGGCTATCGGTATCATAAACTTCGAAAAACCTTTTCTAAATTTTATCGTAGACACTATGAATTGATCTCCAAATACAATGTTGGGTTAAAGACGCTTTTAAATGAGGGCTTTTCGGAACCAGAATTTTATGGTGACTTGATTTACAAATTTAAGAAACTTATAGGAAGTAGTGATTTTTCTTTTCAGTTTAGAAAAATCATAACACGTTACAGACGTGTAGGTTATAACTTGAATGTTATGCTATTCATTTTAGTTGGTTGGGGCCGGAGCTTCTTGTCTGTTGCTTGGCCCTTCGGGGTCCAACTGATGTTTTTCTTTTGCTCCGGAGTTAGTAAGTTATTCGGCGCCCAGGGATCTCCATCGTCGGGCAGCTTACTGAATCTGTGAGTCCTGGTTTTTGATTCATCAGGATGTTTATCATGATTTATTTGTTTGTTCTTGATGATTCATTGACTAGTCAGAGATTCACCACGAGGACCGAAGAACTAACTAAATGTTATGAACCACTGCAGTAGCTGAGGGTGAGGTTATGGCCATGTAAAATCGATTTAAACCCGCCAGTAACTTTGTGTTACTGATCATTCCAAGTCGATACTTCTGTGGTGGTTCTTTTTGTTTTGTGTCTTGGTGTTTAAAATATTTTTGTGCTGTTGGCGCCTTATGTATGTTTTCATATTTTTAGTTAAGTTAAGGTAACTGAGTGGCCACCTATTGGGAAAATAGCTGCTCATTCGGCTTACGAAATGTTTTCATGGTATAAGTACCTGATTGTTAGTTTAGTTTTTTCCCACCTTGGTTTTTGGAGTGGGAATCTTTTTCTGATTGCGCCTTTTCCTGATCTTTGCCTACTTGTACCTTTTTGCTCAAGGACACTGCATGGCAACAGTTTGTTTCAAACAAAGTTCTATGGCACTATGGCCTGAAACTCTACCATAGTGCCACCATGCTCCTCGTATTGGGTGGATTCTCATCCATTCTATGTCTCCCATTCTAAGGGCATGTTTTGATTCTGATTATGACATTTCCTCGTCATTGCTTTCTTTTAACATGAAAAACATGTCCTACTATATTTATGTACAGATACATGTATTTTCATTTGGTCTTTAATTATTGTGACTTTAAGTTTTTTTCTTGTGACTTTATTTCCTGTGACTTTTTTTTCGTGACTTTTTTTCCTGTACCTTTTTTTCCGTCCACCGTCTGTTTGACCCACTGTGACTAATTTTATTGGTTCTACCTGCACTTGCATGATAAATCTGAAGAGTTGGTGCTGACCAGACTGCATGCCTGATAAATATGCACTGTTAGTGCTGATCATTGCGTGCATGATGAATCTACACTATAAGTGCTGATCAGACTGCGTGTGTAATAAATCTGAACAGTTGCTGCATTGGTTGGTGCTGACCAGACTGTGTTCATGATAAATCGGAACTGTTTGTGCTGACCAGACTGCGTGCATGATAAATCTTAGCTTTTGGTGCTGACCAGACTGTGTGTATGATAAATTTGCACTGTTGGTGCTGATCAGACTGTGTTCATGATAAATCTGAACTGTTGGTGCTGACCAGACTGCGTGCATGATAAATCTTAACTGTTGGTGTTGACCAGACTGCGTGCATGATAAATCTGAACAGTTGGTGCTTACCAGACTGCGTGCATGATAAATCTTAGCTGCTAGTGTTGACCAGAGTGCGTGCATGATAAATCTTAGCTGTTGGTGTTGACCAGACTGCGTGCATGATAAATCTTACCTGCTAGTGTTGACCAGAGTGCGTGCATGATAAATCTTAGCTGTTGGTGTTAACCAGACGGCGTGCATGATAAATCTGAACAGTTGGTGTTGACCAGAGTGCGTGCATGATAACTCTTAGCTGCTAGTGTTGACCAGAGTGCGTGCATGATAAATCTTAGCTGCTAGTGTTGACCAGAGTGCGTGCATGATAAATCTTGGCTGTTGGTGCTGACCAGACTGCGTGCATGATAAATCTTAGCTGTTGGTGTTGACCAGACTGCGTGCATGATAAATCTTAGCTGTTGGTGCTGACAAGACTGCGTGCATGATAAATCTCAGCTGTTGGTGTTGACCAGACTGCGTGCATGAGAAATCTTAGCTGTTGGTGTCGACCAGACTGCGTGCATGATAAATCTTAGCTGTTAGTGTTGACCAGACTGTGTGCATGATAAATCTTAGCTGTTGGTGTTGACCAGACTGCGTGCATGATAAATCTGAATTGTCGGTGCTGATCAGACTGCGTGCGTGATAAATCTGAACTGTTGGTGCTGACCATACTGCGTGCTTGATAAATCTGAACTGTTGGTGCTGACCAGACTGCGTGCATGATAAATCTGAAAAGTTGGTGCTGGCCAGACTGCTTGCATGACAAATTTGAACTGTTGGTGCTGACCATACTGCGTGCATGATAAATCTGAATTGACGGTGCTGATCAGACTGCGTGCGTGATAAATCTGAACTGTTGGTGCTGACCATACTGCGTGCAATGATAAATCTGAACTGTTGGTGCTGGCCAGACTGCTTGCATGATAAATCCAAAATGTTAGTGCTTATCAGACTATGTGCATGATAAATCTGAACAGTTGGTGCTGACCAGACTGTGCGGCATTATTAATCTGAACTGTTGGTGCTGAAAAGATTGTGTGTATGATAAATCTAAATTGTTGGTGCTGATCAGGCTGCCTGCGTGATAAATCCGAACTGTTGGTGCTGATCAGACTGTGCATGATAAATGTGAACAGTTGGTGCTGATCAGACTGCGTGCATGATAAAAATGAACTGTTGGTGCTGATCAGACTGCGTGCATGATAAATTTGCACTGTTGGTGCTGACCAGACTGTGTTTATGATAAATCTGAACTGTTGGTGCTGATCAGACTGCGTGCATGATAAATCTGAATTGTTGGTGCTGACCAAACTGCGTGCATGATTAAATCTGTACTGTCGGTGATGACCAGACTACGTACATGATAAATTAGAGCTGATCAGGGTGCGTGCATGATAAATCTGAACTGTTGTTGTTGTTGCTGATCCGACTGCGAGTATGATAAATATGATTTTTTGTTGCTGATTAGACTGTGTGCACGATAGGTCAGAACTGTTTTAAAAGACAAATCGAATGTAAACACTTGGTATGGCTTTCTGGAGCAAAATACTCCTGATCACTCCTGCATGGAATCAATGGGCATGCAGAAATACTGACCAGGTAAAATAAATTTTGGAAAACACAGAATCCTGCATTGTACTCATTAATTACTGATACTGACAGATTAATGTGTTCTCTCACAGCTAGTCAGATAATTAAGCATAACCTGTGGCACTGACCCCTATTCTTCCTGGGAGAAGAAAGTCGGTTAAGTATTTAACAGAAAATGACGTCACAAGAAATCTGCGATGTCACTTCCTGTGTCTTCTGCAACTTGCATTCCTGGAAATTAAAAGCAGATCCAAAAATCTCGAATTGCAATCAGGTCTTTATTCTCTAATAAAGAGGTATATCGTCGATAAAACTACTCTCCCATATACCGAATTCCCCTTGCGAATGCCCTTCCGAATGCAATTTTGAGCACATTCGCATTAATCGCTAGAAATTCGGAAGCATTCGGTAGCATTTGTAAGCATTCGGAAGCATTCGGTGAAAATTTCAAGTCGTTGCGAAAATTAGGAACATGCTCCTAAAATTCGCAAGGAAATCATATTCTTAACATATTCGTAAAGAATTCGTAAACAATTCGGATTGATTGCACTTGGCATTTGTAACACTCGCAATCCATTTGCAAGGATTCGGTAGCATTAAATTCTATTGAGTTTTGATGTCCGTTAAGTAGCCGTAATGATTAGAAAATTAAGAGAGGTTGTTCCGAAATGGACAACGTGCTGAAAATTAAAATTTTATTCCAAAATGGGAAATGCACGACCATCAAAAGTGTCATGTAAAATTTCAAAAACTCGGAAAGCAATAAAGTCGTCATTCTGGATATAAATAATTCATATATATCTGAAGACATTGTTTTGAAGCATACTGTGCAGTTTGATTGGGTTATCTGTAAAAATGAAGCTAATACAAAATTCGGGGGTAATCTTCTACACTACAGAGCCCATAAAACTTACAGTTGTATGATTTTTTTTTTTTTTTTTTTGATCATATATTTATTCAGAAATAATATTATACTATTTGCTATTAAATATAAACAAAAATGAATATTACATAAAACAATATAATCCAGAAAGGAATGTATTTACCGGCATTAACCGAAAATGGAGGACATCAAATTCCAAAAAGCAGATTCCTTACTCTGAGCAAAAAGTAATGAAACGGACTCAAAAGGTTAGACATGTATATGTGTACCGAGAGAGAGAAAAAAACAACAACAAAATAACAATTATTTAATATAAAATTAAACGACCAAGAGAAAATCACGTCTCAAACAAAACAAACATACATTCTCTTATTGAAAGCTCAGATAACATATCAGTTACATATGAGCGAATATGACAATGCGGAAAATACATTCATGGTGGCAATACAGAATAAATAAATAAATAAATAAATAAATAAATAAATAAATAAATATTGTGCGGTGAAATTGTTTCGTTATTCAAGCAGGGGAGACTGTCTGTAAGGGAAAAAAGTACACCCCCTTTACATATAAGTATACATATTTTTTTATCATTATTATTATTCTTTTACACGATATGGATCTCGAAATTTTCCTGACCTGGTTTAATTCATTTAGAGCGGAATTAAACTCGATTATTAATAGGAATTAAATAATTTGTCTGACCAGGTCAATTGAAGCTTCGATTTAACACTAATCCAGTAACAATTAAATATCACACAGTACAAAATAAAGGTGTTACATATTTCACTTGATATTTTAATTTTGTAGTTCAAAAATCATCGAACCTATTTTTGGTAAAATTAACATCTTGGTTAAGCAAGAAAGTCATGGATAGGTGGAGTATTCTTGAAAAGATGTCATCTGTAAGTGCTATCAAACATATTAACAATTTTCAGCAGAAATGCATTTTGGATTTCCATCAGTTTTGTTTACTGATAATTGCGCACAGAAAAACAAAGTGCCATATCATTTCTCTTCTTTGGTGTCCATTTCAGTTGCATTCATTTGCAGTGTTGTAGATTTTTGGCCACTTGCTGTTCATTAGTTCAATGTTTTCTGTATGTATAAGGCCAACATTAAGTTTAAGAATTTTCCTGATTTGATTTTTTTTTTTCAATTTTTTATTCAGTTCTCGAAAATGTTTAAATCGATGGAATACTTTAGTCATACCTAAACACGCATGGGAGATTGAAGCCTTGAATCATGTTATGTGAATAGCTCTTGAAAACCGTCTTTGACTTACTGCTCCAGATACAATCAAGTTTCCTATTATTATGAATGTAAAACGTTAAAGGTATATGTAATTTTAGAATGATCAGTAAGTAGTGCACATCTTTGCTTTTGCCCAAGCGGTTGTCCATGTGAAGCGGATTATTTTGATACATAAAACATAGATATAGGGCCGAAATTGAGTTTGTAATTGAGTTTTTACTGATACAGCAAGCATTATTTTAAAAATTTGTACGAACTTTACGCGTCACGTTATCCAGGTTTGATGATATTATCGAGTTACATGTTTCAAGTTTGTACCTTGTTTTTATATTAGTCTGTTATTTTTTTCTTCTGCAACTGCATAAAATTTTGATAAAATGCAATATGTACAGTATTCGTCACATATTCATTTAAAAGCGACAAATATATACCAGAGCCGCCATAACGTTTTCATTTGTTTTCTCCAATCCTTTTCAGGTGCCCCCAAAGAAATATGAACAAATGGTATTTTCTAAAGACGTCTACCCACGAAATCCAGTAACAATGATGCCGGAGCACAAAAACGCGCCGAAATATTTTGACGGTAAATTCCTCACGTACGACTACAAAGATATGATAACCACTGGAAAGCATGGCTCTTTGGCTGAAGCGCAGCGACCGGTGGTTTTCAAACCAGATCATATTGAAAAGGTACAGACAAAGAAGAAATATGTAACACTGAAAGGAAAATCCTCTGTACCATTACATCTAATCAATGATGTGAATTCGGAACTGTTCCAGAGAAGTCTAAACGTGGATAAAGAAATCGAAATGGTCGCAAATAAAGCAAACCCTACACCCCGCGATAGGGATCACATCAGAACGGATCTAATTGGAAATTCAAAAGCATCGGATATTTCATCGAGGAGAATCATGGACGATACGATATCGGACGTTGGTACTGATTGGTCATCCAAAAACTCTCGAGTTTATGGCGTTAGACAGGATAAAATCGTTGAGGAAAAAGTAAAACCAAAGCCTGTTAGACTCCATGAAGAGCCCGAATGGCTAAAATCGGAGCAGCTTAGGGACAAATTGGCAAGCACAATAAAGTTTATGGGGAAAGCTTCCTTTCACAAAACTCCGAAACGGAGAGAATACGACATTCATCTTTGACAGGTTTACTTTTTTGTTGTTGTTGTTTTCAAACGGATAAATTGATGAATACATGTACATTGTATCGAACAAGAAATACCAATAAAACTGAGATCCTTTAAGAGCAGTGAGCATGTTAATGAGAAAAGCGATGTGCCATACCGCGGTTTCAGCAGGTGACCCTTTAATTTTGGCAAAATGGAGCCAAAAAGAAATACCGTATATTTGCAACTTTCAACAACATAGTCGAAACAAAGACTAGTACAACCCAAACAGAGCCAAATATATAAAACTTTGGTTAGAAAATGAATCTAAACCGATATTGAATTTCAGATTTCTCAGAATACCCTCGCTGATCTCAAATGACCAAACGGAAAATATAATCTGCACTCTGGATGATGAAAGTTCACTTTCGTGATGCATGAGCAGCCTATTCTGCATAGATAAATGTGACCATTTATGATGGATTGCCGCACTGGATGTTTTCTTATAGTAGTTTTACATTTGACCAAACGCCACCTATCACTTATATACACTTACCAGAAAATTGGTGACAGAAGTCTAGGAAAAACAAATGAATATAGCTTAAATCTTTGTTTGTCTGGATTTTAATGAGAAGCGGAGCGATAGTACGAATCGGGTTTGGTCAATTTGCTTAATCGACACTGTTATCGGACTTCCTCGTTGACAAGTGTTTCAAAATGTTTCCTCAGATGATGATCTCGTGGCTCATAATTATGAACTTATTCATTAACACCTGACACCAACTTATGTTTTACTTTTGCTTTAATGTCAATCGGTGTATCATCTAAAGCCGTTATCATTTTCAATCAAATGTGAACAGTACGAAGTTAAGGACAGTCGTGGCTATGAACCACATTAACTCAAGATCACTGCTTTAATGTATATGTACTCTTGAGTAAAACTGGTTATCAAAATGTTATTTTCCCATCATTTAATCAGCCAAAACGAGTTAAGTCATTGAATTCGGGTCAAAATTTGTCCCATAAATTTTTTGGCTTAGATTTTTGTGTTTTGCTATTTTTTCAACTATGTGGACCCTGCCTGGTAAATTGTGATGTTTAAAAAATGTTAGCAACCCGAATTTTCAAATTTTATCGCTTCATGAACAACAAGACTAAATTCTAATGTGAACTACGTTACTGTGGTAGAGTATTTTTAAAAACGCAAAAAATGTAACGAGGTATGACACTTTCAAACTGTTTTAAACTAGCTTTTCACAGTTGTCATTTTCTTGCTTAAAACAAGTGTTATACGTTACACTTATTTCATAATTGCCTTCTCAGCGTAGTTTGAATGTTGGACTCAAAAGAAAATTTAAAAAATGTTGTTATTCTAAATATACAAACATCGGTTTGCTTATTTCCATCCACTTTTGAGAACTATTAAATAAATAAACTCGTTTTTATTTAGAATAAAGATTATAAATATCATAACTATACGTATTTGAGGCACTTGTAATACCGTTTTGCCATTTTCGTGCTGAAAAATGTAACATTAGCTTGGTAACGTAATTCACAATCCATTACCAATGTATTCTTTCCTGTGAGAAATCGTACATTTCTCTACCACCAATCTGCCTCAAATGTGCCACAGAAGGTAAATTTAACCTCTATTTGCACCTTAAATACTATTCATTGTATATGTCATTGTTGATTTTGTAGAAAGGACCCTTTCAAATGTACAATGTATAAAATAAGTAAAAAAATCTTTATATTATTGTTATTCATTAACTTGTTGTAGTTCGCAAGACACCCAATAAATAAAGAATGAATCACCGCATACATATTCAAAAAAGTTTTATACAACAGGTTAAAGCTTTATTTTATAGAAAAAGTGCATTTTGTCCGAAAATGATGCCATAACACATTAAAAGTAACGTAATTCACACACAAAATATGTCAAATGTTTTCGAAAGTAGTATGTTATAAGCATGATTTTCATGTCTCTTTTTCACATAAAGCTATCAAGAGGCATGCAAAGTAAGTCAAAAGAACATATGGGATAAAAGATATCAACATAAGTGGACCAGGGCGTCAAATACAGCGTGCTTATTCTAAAGTGTATATTGAAAAAGGACGATAAACACACATCTTTTGGATTATCTAGGTACCAGGTGACATCGATTAATGATAAAAACAATTAACCGAGACAACATATGTTTTATATCACTGAAAGTATGAATCATGTGATCCTATCATGGATCTAAAGCAGAATTATGTAAAAAGTGAATTACGTTACCTGCATGTGAATTACGTTACCTACACTCAATTACATTCAGATCATAGGCGGTATGCAAAACATAATATACGTTTTAACTTATGACTTTTGTTATTTATAAAGGACACCTTGCACATATTGCATTGATACGATGGCTATCTATATAATTTTCATAAAAGGGTGAGATGGTGTACCCAGAAAATATAAATTAAGTCCATGTAGCTACGAAAAAGCAAAACTTGTATGGTTGGAATTGATACCTACGAGCAGAAATAGACTTGGTTTAAACGAACAACGAACATAAATTCCAACGAGACATGAGAATTCAGAGTTATTTCTGTTAAAGTAAAATTGTAGTAACGTAATTCACAGTAACGTAATTCACTACTTTGAGCTTTATTCTTATTTTCTCCTATGTTTAGAACATCCCGTAAAGTTCTTTATCTATTTGCTACATAGTATGGTCAAAGTCCTTTCACTGCTGTCACATGGAATATTTCTACCTCTTAATTAGCAAATGATATGGGTAGGGTAACCACGGGGACCCAACTGTTAATCGTGATTATTGATGCGACGTGGAATGTTAATGCATGCCATTATGAAGTTTCGTATGCGTCGGCGAGCTCGTTACGAATGCGACGTTCCACATCCTCTGTCCTTGGACGGTAAGTACCACATGTTTTGCTCTCGTGAACATAAACAAAGCCGAGTTTACAAAATCGGCGTCCACTATGATCTTCAAAATTCTTCTATTTTCCCACTTGCAGTTAATTGGAATACTTACGGCACTTGTGTTTTTCAGCTAATGGTTTATAAAGTTGACAGGTAGATGCAAGATTGCCACGAATACACATTACATTCTTAAAGTCCTTTTGTTTTTCTAATTCTTGGTCGTAAACTAAGAAGTATAACACAGTCCTATGGGTGTCTTTATTGAAATATGTATCAAAATGTCTTTGTAAATGCACATTTATCTACTGAGTGTGAAAAACAGTAAGATAAGCATCTTTTGTTTGCATCGAAGATGAAGGTACGTACTACTAGAATGAGTCATGGAAGAATTAGCATTTTGTTGTGCTCTTACAAAAGTTATTTACGTCAATGCAAAAGCATAATTTGTGCTTTTATCAAGCGCAATATTGCATGGTGTATTGTTTCCTTGTAAGTTACATGTACTTCGTTGAGCGAGCTTTAAAGCATGTGCCACTTTTATTTTGAATGAGGTCACAGAGTGGTTTTCTGATACAGCTTTGTCAACATTCGAGTGACTTCTTGCCTCGAAACAGCAAATCATTTTCGGGCATATCAGTGACATATGTAATATGTTTTCTAAAATTAAATGACCACTAAGGCATAACTAAATAATATTTGATTATTTAATATCGGTGGCTCCATGCATTTTTGATAAGCTGTGGGGGGGGGGGGGAGAGAAAACAAAAGAATTAAAGGGATTTGTGAGGGTTTTAGGTGCGGTTGTCAGTCAGATTACCATGGGAATAGTGTGTTGTACAAGAACAGCGATCAACTATGGTTATTTTATTGCAATAAGAAGAGTCTTTCGGGAGTCTTTCCGGAGCCCTTTAAACCCTCGGCCTCAGGCTAAAACAACTTTCTCCAGCCTCTGCAAATGTTAATACAGTATAAAAACATGATTGACCCCTTTAACATGTATCTAGAAAATATTAATTGAAGAAAATGCATCACTGTCTCCATATTTGCTATTTTATTTTACTGATTCATGGGTCTCAATCTTCCACGATGCATTTCTGTGTCGCATATTAAATTTTAACAAAATCTACGATGCATACAAGAGATGCTTATCTTACTGTTTTTCACGCTCAGTAAATAAGTGTGCATTTACAAAACCATTTGGATACATATTTCAATAAAGACACCACAAGACTGTGTTATACTTCTTAGTTTACGGTAAAGAATTAGAAAAACAAAAGGACTTTAAGAATGTAATGAGTTTTCGTGGCAATCTTGTATCTACCTGTCAACTTTATAAACCATTACCTGAAAAACACAAGTGCCGTAAATATTCCAATTGACTTCAGGTGGGAACATAGAAGATTTTTGCAGATCATAGTGGACGCCGATTTTGTAAACTCGGCTTTGTTTATTTTCACGAGAGCAAAACATGTGGTACTTACCGTCCAAGGACAGAGGATGTGGAATGTCGCATTCGTAACGAACTCGCCGACGCATACAAAACTTCATAATAGCATGCATTAACATTCCACGTCGCATCAATAATCACGATTAACAGTTGGGTCCCCGTGGTAACGTAGTTCACAAAACGGTGTTATTTTTCATCAGCTTTTGCTTTGACTTTATCTTAGACAAATGAACAATAGCAAGCCCATATTTGTATTTATTTTCCAAGCATGTATCTACTGTCTTGCCAAAAACATGTAGCATGTAAGCTAAATATACGTTAAAAGTATTTTGTGAGAGACATTAAAGGTAGTAACGTAATTCACGAAAGAATCTGGGACATCAGTAATTGAGACATGAAAATTTTAATTTTTACTTCAGAACCAAAATCAAGGCGTAAAATAAAAGGTCTATGTATATGGCATTGACAAATGATAGAAAACCGCCAACCCCAACAATGTATTTTCAGTAATAAGTTCTGTAATAAGCTTACTGTGCTGATGGGACAGCATTTTTGCTGGATTTTATGGGCATGTCACGTGGAAAACGTCTTACAGAGTGACTGTAGACCACATTTCCTGCTTTTCTTTCACATGACTGTAGGGCTATGACCTTAACCTAGGTAAAACCGCTTCAAAGCACTTAATAACTACTTGTTTACTTGAAAATATGGATGGGACACAAAAATCACCGAATTCAATGACTTAACTCGTTTTGGCTGTAATACCTTTTGCGAGTTTTATTTATTGCCTACATCTCTTAAACTGGCTCATACAAAGATAGGCGGCCTATCTTTGTATGAGCCAGTTTAAGAGATGTAGGCTCCTAATTAAACCATGGAACAACCGCATCGTGCTTTATGCTTTGAGCAGAATAAGATTCCGTTTTCCATCTCTAGAACTGTGTTTCTCGTTGCAGAAACATCTCAAGTATAATTTCTGTATTTTAATTCAACTTCGTACGTGCCTATGTTTTGGTACATGTAGTTTAACATTGTAGGAGACTGCAGACAGTCTTTCTTTGGTATTGATAATGCTTTATCTACTGTCTTTATTAAAGATTTAAATTTTCAACTCTTCATTTGGGGTTAAGGTCACAAGTTTGTTTAACACTTTGGTCAAGTTCAGTGACCGTTGCTTTATTTTACGAAGTACTTGCATTGTGATATTTCGAGCATAGCCAGCTAGAGAGATTTACATACAACATTTTAACAAATAATAAACATTTATATAACAGTTTATTGTCGCCCTTGAAATAAAGTCATGTGGACTACCATGAGAATATAAAGTACACATAACTTTAATATAGATATGATGTATTCGGCCCGAGTCTTTTAACAGGGAAATGCCTATAATTTTTATTTTGCAAAACATAAACTGTAACTTCGTGTGTATCACTAGGGGCTTATCGCATTTTGGGTACTCAAATTGTCTGTTATAGACATAAAAAGTACCATATGGATCCAGTGTTGTTAAAGCATTTTTATACGAAAAAGGTATGACACATTGTTTGTGTTAACTTCGGAAATGGTGACCTTGGCTCGCAGTTCAACAATATTTTTCAACCTTAACCCGGTCTTAGTTAAAGTTTAACACTGCCTTGTGTCTAATTTCGTCTCCGAAATTGAGACCCCCTTCTGATTATGTTTAAAAGATGCTTAAAATAGCGTGATGAACAAAACGCTTGTTAAACTGGAGTACTGTTTCATACAATGGGTAATCAAATACTGCTGTGTAGCCATTTTGAAGACTTCACAAACAAAGTACTTGTACTAAGCAGTGATCGACTATAATACGTCAGAACCACACAGTATGTCATGGTTAACCCATATTTGACGAATGGATTCTCCCATCGTTATCATTTGGATGAGTCCACTTTCGTTTATAGGGGTGTTAGGAGTGATTTTTTTTTTGAATTTTATTCCATTTTTTCGATGAAAATTCTCTAAGCAAACAGAATAGCCCCAGATGTGACGCCGCGTTCTGTGGCGTTACATCTGGGGCTATGCTGTTTGCCTATGTCCCACAAATGGGGCGCCAGGCTTATATGTGTTAAGGGCATAGGGCTGTAATTATCGCCCCCATAGACTCCCTTTGTAATTCGCCCAAAACAAGACTCATTCATATGTTTCACAGCTCATAGTGAACCCCAATATTCAGCAGACAGAGATCATCCCGGGCCGTATGCAAGTGAAGCAAAAAATAGGGTGTTAGCCAGCATCCAAGTATGGTATTTTCCACTGTTTATGGACACCCAAAAATCGCTTTACGATGAAAAATGATTATTCAAAAATCACTATACATCCGCAATATGGCCATTGTATGGCAAAACAGCAGCTTATTAAATCACACTATAGAGCAAAATATTCAAGAATGGTGACACTATCATATATCACAAAGACGGGTGATAGACACGCATTTTTGACCAATCGTAGGTAGTCTTACATGTACATCTGAAATTTACTGTGACCACACTTTTGGCCAATCACTTCGACGTTAAAATTACTCCTAGTAGTCCATTTAAGTGTGCCTGTACAATGAACGAGGAATGCCGAATTGAAGCATTCATGTATAAGTGGTGTCCAAATGTATAATATAAAGGGAGCACAAGTAAACTGATGTGGATCCCACCTTCACTTTGGTTGGTTTCATTAATCATTATATTGTCCTTATTAGTTTTATCCTCTCATATTGACAAAATGTATTGAAAGATTTCCTAATTCTCACTGGTTGGATCCTATTTTGATCTACCATGAGGTCTTTACGGACATTCACGATCCTTTAAGACAAAAACGTTTTGTCATCTTTGTTTCTTATTTTGTTCGAAATGGTAGCGAGGATTACAATGAATTAGCATCCAACAGCAGACATTGAACTGACAATGATATTTTCCTTTCTTTGTGTATCGTAAATGAAACGAATTTTATAAATCATGGATTATGTTTCAAATTATTTATGTTATATAAAATTCGATGTTCAGTTGATCTGAGAATACCAGTTAGTGCACAATGATATTTGGAATTCCGTTGTTTACGTTGATGCGATGACTTTGCTCTTCAAAGGAGCACCTAAAGAACTTTCAAGATGAATAAAAAATATATTGGTCCTTTAAGAAGGCACAAGTAGGCAACGATCAGGAAAAGGCGCAATCAGAAAAAGATTCCCACTCCAAAAGCCGAGGTGGGAAAAAACTAAACTAACAATCAGGTACTTATACCATGAAAACATATCGTAAGCCGAATGAGCAGCTATATTTTCCCAGTCGGTGGCCACTCAGTTACCTAAACTTAACTAAAAATATGATAACATACATAAGACGCCAACAGCACACAAAAATTTAAACGCCAAGACATAAAACAAAAAGAACCATCACAGAAGTATCGCCTTGGAACAAAATAATATAAAATTACTGGCAGGCTTAAATCAATTTTACAGGTACCTAACATCACCCTCAGCTTCTGCAGTGGTTCACAACATTTAGTCAGTCGTTCGACCCTCGTGGTGAATCTCTAGCTATTATAGTCAACGAATCATCATGGGCAAACAAATAAATCATGATAAATACCATAATGAATCAAAAACGAGGATTCACAGATTTCAAGTAAGCTGCCCGACGATGGAGATCCCTAGGCGCCAAATAACTTACTAACTCCGGAGCAAAAGAAAAACACCAGTTGAACCCCGGTGGGCCAAGCAACAAACAAGAGGCTCCGGCCCCTGTTGAGTAGTGAAACGATAAATGAGAAAGCGGATGGGTTATATCGCGGTTTCGGCTACTCAACCCTCGTCAGTGACCCTAAAATGCCACAACCCCGTTTTTCAACATTGGACGTTGCCTTGCGTCAACTGGCCAGTGGCCCTTCAAGATTTTACTGACATTGATTCCCGAGGTCTTGACGAAACGAGTAAAATTTTAGTAATGTATTTCTTGATTAATTTGGTCGAACAAGTCAGAATCCCTGCTGTGCTGCAGCATCATGAAAGATTTAATGCAGATGAAACCGTGGCCGGAGAAGCCGTGGATCAAACCATCATGTGTAGATATCACCTAGGAGGGAGGCAAACACCAAGCGACTGCATTTAGCTTAACTATCTACATGGTTCAAGCATATAGACATTACAAGCATACCGACAAGCATGTATACTCTTATCATGTTTGTGAAAGTTTCGGAGTACATGCAGCCGTTTTGAACTGCATTAGGTTACTTATTTTTTAGTTTCATCTTTTTTGAAAAAAATTCTTGGTTAATGTCTTGTTTGTCAGACTGTTTTACAACCGTCACCTGCAAAACGCTGTAACTATTACAATAAAATATGAAACATATACTATATATTTATGGATATGATTGCCGAATATTTCAAATTTCAAAATTGTACCAACTTTTGAAAGATATTGCTTACAAGGGCAATGTACTGCCTAACACGCCCATGACATATGACAGGCCATTTGCATATATTGCAAAGAAAAGTGTAAGATTGGTCATTTATTTTTACCAATGATTTTTTTCCGATAAAAATAGTTTGCATTCTATCTTTATCTGCCCTGAGTATAGATTGTTGGTACACGTAAGAAACCCCATTGCAGAGGCGGTTCTAACAATCACCGATTTGAAGCATAAATAAGCAATGAAGGGCAGCAAAACTGCGTTACAAGTATTTTGCTAAAATAAGTTTTATAGGTGCGTCTTATAAATTTTATTTTGCTTTGATACAGAGCTGTTATCTGCCTACCTGTAGTCATCACATTATAAAGTTTCACATTGCACAATCTTAAAAGTACAAATGGGCAAAAGGTGGCACCGGCAATTATTGACGAAAATAACACTTTATAAATGTGTTATTTGAAGTCTAAAATGTAGAGCAAAAGTGCAAAGTAAAGTGTACGGTTGAAAATTTGGACAAACATGAACATACAATGAATATATTAAAAATTGAAGGTACAAGTACATGTATCAATCTTCAAAAATGCAAATAGTGTTACACAGCGGCATAACCCATGGTGCAGTAAAAGCAGATACAATTAAAAGTTCGATCCTTTGGAAGCAGTAAAAACGTTCAAAGGACGATTGCTCAATTTCGGGTATCCGCGTTCTGATAAAATAGAGGGCAAAGACTTTCAAAATTGTGTAGCACAACGAATTGCCTAACAGTAACCTAAATTTTGCTTTCATTTTCTCAAAAGAACTAGATAAATTGTACAGAGGTTTTCCCATTTCCAACTACTTGTACAATCCCATCCCTGTATGTAAAGCAATTATTTTGTTCCAATAATGTTTCTATACCAATTTCATATATCGACAATAAAGTCATTGATAAATACAAAAAGTTGACATCGGTCCCTCTGATTTCTATAAATTGGATACATTTTTAATTAATTCTCTCATCAGCAAGCCAGTCACATACATATCGACCAAGGTGAAACCACTCCACAGTTAATGTACCCATCCGAAACTAATAATATCTATAAAATAAAAAAAGATCACGTTGATAAGAGTGTGGGTAGCGGAACAGAAACTTCAATCTGTTTACCGAGTTGGAACGTGAAATAACCTTTGCTTTTGAAAGAAGCTTATGATATTATGTAAAATATGAAAAATACTATGAAACCTGTGGTATAACCGGATTAAGAAACGACTATTGAGGTTACAGGTGACAGTGGTATAAGTATAAAGGATATGTTGATGGAACTTCTTGACAAAACGACTGCAGATAAAGAAATGTGGTCGATGGATAAAGACTGAATGGTTGCGTACGTCATGACAGATTTTTTTTTCAAAAGTGACTATCTGTTTCTAATGCTAGGATGGCCAATGAAAGAGTACTCTAACAGTACTCAGTACTTTCATGTGACATTTGTTATTTTGAATCTCATCGGTACATCTACATGTATGTGGATTCAGGGAAATACTATTACTAAACCGAATTACATGCTAGATATCACTGATCAAGTGTAAACAACAGACTTGGACATTAATATTTGTACCCTGAAATTTGAAATTGTAACTGAAGCTGAATATTATACTGCACCTTATATTAACGCAATTCATTAGTTTCATAAGTGACCATTCTATGTATTTCAAACAAGATTTGGAAAAAAACACATTTGATTGGCTAACGTTGCCATTGTCAAAGCAAACGGGTGATATAAGTTTTCGTGAATAATGTTTTAAGGATATATGCATGTAATGAACATTCATTAAATGTTACAACTGGCCTAAAGAATATTTCATCGAAAAGGTGACACAATGAAGGAATCTGGTGTTACCTTGCGGCATAAGGAAACCAAAGACAGTCAACACCACCCGACAGTAGAAGTGTGTTTGCTAGGCGATGGTATGGTTGGCAAGACGAAACTGGCTCAGGCCTTCACCGGTCAGGAGATAGTCGACGAAACTAAGAAACTTCTAAATACGTATACAGGTGAGTAGAAGTATGTACATGTAAGTCTATGTGCCAGCGAAATTGTAAAGTAAGAAAAGAGTGATCAGGAATCAAATTCATAGTTCTATCTCAGTCGGGAAGGAAAATACAAAATAAAACATAACACAACATTGTATTTTCCGACAACACTCCTGAAGATCAACTAACTCTTTTACAACAAGGTAGCCACTAGGCTAGTTTCAAAACAAAGGTAACGACCACAGCAGAGAGACTGTTATTTTAGCTGCAATATCTAACTTTTATCGAACACTATACTGGATAGTATAAAGGTAAAACTAGGCAATGATCAGGAAATTGGATTTTGTCACTCCAAACACCGAGGTGGAAAAAACGCCGGTGATTAACAATGAGATTCTTATACTAAGACACACTTATATCATCAATACGGTTGGGATATGTATCTAGAAGCAACGTCAGAAAAGTGTAAACTACTTATCTTTGAAATTCTTGGATCATGAAATACCACCAGTACATGGTCATCTTTTTAGTAAGAAACGTCCCTATAGAAGACTAAATAGTACATAGTATCATTTTGGATACAGAAATACCGTTTATGTTAACCAATTGTATTGGATCTGTATTCACCATTATTTTAGTATTAATCGTTTGACTGTATATAGTAGCTCTCAGGCTAATATGCATTAGATTGTTAATAACTACAAATCATGAAACATTATTTTTGCATCAGGAAAATTTGTAGCATATTTTTGACTTCTTTTTATCATTTTGATTTTTAGGCAAAGTGAAGCTCCCTACTAGAGAGGACTTAGACATAAGTATTCATGATCCAGCAGGCCAGGTAAGGTATTTGATTATTCTTAATTGTTCTGGTCACGATTAGGCTCTTAATGAAATGCTAAATGAAGTCTGACGCATCTATGTAATAGACTGATCTCTGTTTTCGGTCGACTGTCCTGATAAATTTGACAAAAACACATTATTATGCTCTTGCATAACGTTCACGAAACGTTCATGTAACCATTTTACCCATAAAACCTTTTCTCCCAACCCTCAATCAACTTTTGTCTATGGGCTACTATATAGACAGTCGGAAACGCGGTGTCCTAGTTTGAATGAGATCATAGGATTCCCCGCATCTCAAACTCATACGAAAAGTGTGGTATAGTCCAACGCTTGACTCGTGTTTATTTTGGACATTATAATTGCTCCGAAGGTAACAAAGTTCTGTTTTATATTACGTTTTGTGGAATGATGTTTCACATTTGAATGTGATTGTCAAATGTCGTTTAAGGAACCTGAATGTTACTTTTGGTTCGTTTTAACCATTTGAAATTATACGCTATTTTACGCATCTCTATTGTGTTCTTGTTTCAGGAAGAATACGAAAAACTACGGTCACATTTGTACAAAGATTGTGACGTCATAGTGATGATATACTCTGAAATGGACAGATGTTCTTACGAAAATATCACTGAATTCTGGATACCGGAAATGACGAAATGCACGCATCATAAACCACCAATAGTCCTCGTGGGAACATTCTATGACGTCAACGGCAATGATTCTTCCGCACAAACTGTGATCTCGAAAGACGAAGGGACGTTTTTAATGAAAGAGATTAACGCGGACATATTTTTGCGGTGCCATATTCAGAATCCCCAAGACGTCACCAAAGTGTTCCTAGAGGCAGCAGCTTCGGCTCTAACCAAGAAGAAACGAAGGAGTAGTTTGATAGACAGAATATGGGGGAGAAGCAAAAGCTTCTCCCATGCTTTAAAGACCAGTTGAATGTATATTTTGTGTTTGTTACATGTAACAGTACAATCTTAGAATGGAAAAGATCGTCAAACGAAAATATGATAAGAATGCATGGTTTAGTTTTCGCAAGCTCATCTGAAACGTTTTATGTGTCGCTGCAATCAAATTCCCTGTATACATCAGATGTAAATTTCGTCATTACATTTATATTGATACATCTCTTTCATTTTCAGTAGATATATCATTTTATTTTATACTTTACAGTGAATACCAATGTATATCAAAACTTGATAAAAATTGGTATTTTCATTGATATGAAATTTCACTGAGACATCAAAAGTCACTAGTGACTGATATCAGCCTATATCGTCACTGTAGATTTTGGATTACTTCTGACGTTTCCATTTACTTGACGTCATTAAATGTGTCTCACTTCAGAAATTCAAACGCCTATTTCCGGGTACCGATAAAATACCCCATAAATCTGCAGGACTAATAACTCCGTTATTTATGAACAGAAACATAAAGTTGTGGTATTCATTTTCTTAGTTAGAACTTAAGGAACAATGTGGTACCAAACTTATTTGTGTTTTTAAAAAATTTTTGGTTTTTGCATTTTCACCACCTGCCTTGTGAATTGGAAAATGTCCGTGCATTATATAAAATAAAAAGAAAATTTGCCTTTTTTCGGTGAATACCAAATATATTTCATCTCGTGAGTTGAAAACATAAAAATTTTCACTCGTGCTGCGCACTCGTGAAAATTCTGTTTTCAACTCACTCGATGAAATATATTTGGTATTCAACTAAAAAAAAAAAATATCCTCTATATATCCCCGCAAAACAAAAAAATAATTGAATATACTGTTTTAGCCCGTCAGTCCACCCATCATTCCATGAAGTACCGTCTGCCGTGTACATTTTAGGACTTTGTACGAGGTTTGTCACAAAAAGTTCGTGGACACTATTAAAACCGTCAACGATAGTATAATCATGCTTGAATACTTTGCTCTGTTGTTTGACTTAATCAGCTGTTGTTTTGCCATACAATGGCCAAATTGCGAATGTAGTAATTTTTGAATAATCATTCATTTTCATTGTTGGGCGAATTTGGGGTGTCATTAAACAGCGGAAAATACCGTCCTTGGATGCTGGCTTACACCCTATTTTTAGCTGCACTTGCACACTGCCTGGGGCGTTCGCTGAATGAGTTGGGATCCACTATCAGTTGCGAAGCATATGAATGAATCTTCGTTTGGGGCAAATTACAATGGGAATCTACGGGAACGATAATTACAGGTCTCTGTACTTTTATGTTGTTGTTAGTAGCATTTTCATCGCGTCTGTGAGCGATTTCCTTAGGCGAAATACTCTCTTTTATGAGTGACGGCTTTTCTCCGACACCAAACTAGACTGCCGACATGGCTAAAACCTTAAGAAAATGACGTCGATTTTACGTGGTGTCAAGATGAAAAGATTTTTTTATCGTAATTGCATACTGAAGCACCGATTCACAAATTAAAAGCACCTTCGCGAAAACTTGCCCTTGCAATATAATTATGGAGAATTTTTTTGGGCTGTAAAAAATGAAAATTTCATAAGAAATATTTGGATATTTTGAATATGTTTGCTGAAAACATTGATTGTGGGCACACGTTCGAAAAGCCTCGCCGTGTTGGTTCTAACGAGTACCCACAATTAATTTTTAGAGCAAAAATGAGGATAGAAGGTATACTTCTGTAAACCCCAGTTTTACCAATATAAAAGTGAGATTATACTGATAAAGGGGGTATACTTTACACTGACATGTTATTCTGATACAACGTGAAATCCATCGTGCATTTTATCACTTTTGACACCTATCCCGCGCGACCGTACCGCAAAGTGACAAAATTGTCATACCAAAGCTAATGTGTCCACTAATGTGTCCACAAACTTGTCTGACATATCACGTACATGTAAACTTTGTTGTTATCTGCTGTTTTCTATCCAATTTGATTTTTACTCATTTTTGCTCTAAAAGCATAGATTGTGACTTCTTGTTAGAGGCGGTTCAGACGTGTACACACAATCAATATCAATTTGCGAACACAACTTGTTGCGGGTACCTCGTAAAGGGAAATAAAAGCAGAGATTAACTTAGGGAAATACTGTCCAGTTAAATCCTTACTAGTGGTAAAGCGCAACACATAGTGAAAGGGAAATAAAATAATGATATGTATAAGATTGCGAGTGTCATCTCAACATTTGCAATTCATGTCATTCTACCCAGGGAGCCAAAAGTCTCTATCTCGCAAAAAAAAAAAAAAAAAAAAAAAAAAAAAAAAAAAAAAAAAAAAAAAAAAACGGTTTGAGGTGACATCTCCTGCTATAGTTGTTTTGAATGCTTTTTTGGATAGCTCTGACCTTCCAAAAGAAGGTCTAAGTGGACTGCTCTGGAAATTTTTTTGGCGTGATGCTTTAATCAGACGGTATTTAGATGTACTATTTGTTATATACAGCTGAAATGCACTACACAAATATATTACGAACAGTCATATTTATATGTTTCTTCAATATCGTATACTATCCTGATGTCATTTTATCTTGTCTGATTGCAGCTGAGTATGTCTTAGCCATGTATAAAGCTGTAAATGTGTCATTTGAGTAAACTGTGCCATCTTAAGGCATTGAATTGCCCCACCCACTGAATGTATATGTAAAAAATTATGTGCAATTATGAGAACCCATATTTCTTTATCAGTACATTTTTATCAATAAATATTGATGCAATCATTATTTTTATAGCATTTTTATTGCTTATTTATACTTTTTTTTGCATATTCATGATTTTTTATTAAAACTTTAAAATGAATAAACAGAAACAATTAAAATCAATTATCCCATAAAAACTAATTTCAGGCCTAAACTATCATTGTGGCTCATTGTTATTGTACCAGTAGTACTATTTGACTGACAAATTTGTTGATGCCATGGGCCTAAATAAAAATTCTCATTTGCATTTTCATGAACATGATGAAAATCAAGATTGAAGAAAGGGAAAATCTATTACAATTAGTTTTGAAGTATTTGGGATGGGTTGCCTTTAGGACATACATTGCACCCTTAGAACAAATGCTCATGGGTGCCAGTTTGGTCGGAGCATCACTTTAATGCCCATTTGTGTCACATAAAATCACAGAGTGTTCACCCACACCAGTAATAAACAGAGGAAGTAATGTGGTACCCCTATATTACTACATGTATCTTGGCTACTGATAGACATAGAGAGCAGAAATAGGTATCAAATGATTGTTATGACAATGTTCTTTAACCATGTAATAAGATAAAAAAAACCGAGCTGACCTCCTGGTGTTAGAATATCAATGAGAACTTTCTATATTATGAAAAATCACATAAAAATGGAGTATATCAGCACAATTGATTATATCTCAGCAATCAAAAGATCTAAAGAGCTTTAAATGGTATCAAATGATTGCTATGACAATGTTCTATAACCATGTAATAAGATATATAAAGAAACTGGAGAACTTTATGCTCAAATATTAAAGAGATCTTCAGTTATTGTAGAAAAATAACAAATAAATGAAGGGGGTATACCAACAACATTGCTGATATCTCAGCAACCAAATATTCTAGAGATCTGAAATTTATATCAAATTAGTGTTATGCTAATGTTTTTTTACAATGTGATAAAATACAGTCATAATTTGACTTTCTATGTGTTTAAATATTGATGAGAACTTTCAGTATAAGAGACAAATCACAGAATAATGGAGGGGTATACCTGCAGAAACTTTTATTGCTCAGCAACCAAAAGCCATAGAGAGCTGAAATTGGTAACAAATAATTGCTTTGACAACCACAAAATATGATACATAAATAAAAAGACTTTCGTGCTGTTCAAGTAGTGATGAAAACTTAAAATATTAGAGAAACATCACAGAAAATGGAGGGGGTATACCTACAGAAATGTTTATATCTCAGCAACCAAAAGCCATAGAGAGCACAAATTGGTATCAAAAGATTGCTATGACTATATTCTATAACCATATATTAAGATATATAAATAATCTGAATTCCTTGCTGCTTCAATATTTAAGAAAACTTAAGATATAAGAGAAAAATCATTGGAACTCTATGGGGTATACCAATAAAATTGAAAATGTCTTAGTGACCAAAAGCTCTAGAGAGCTGAAATCGGTTTCAAATGATTGCTATAATAATGTGCTATAATCATTGATAAGACACAAAAATAATACTACTTTCTTGTTGTTGGGATATTGATGAGGACTTTAAATATTTGATAAAAATCTCAAAAAATAGAGGAGGTATACCAATGGAAATGTATATATCTCAGCAACCAAAAGCCATAGACAGCTGAAATTGGTATCAAATAATTGCTATGACAATATAACCATGTTATAAGATATATGAATAAGCTGACTATCTTCTTGTTCCAATATTTAAGAAAACTTAATATATAAGAGAAAAATCATTGGTAAACGAAGGGGGTATACCAATAAAATTGAAAATATCTTAGTGAACAAAAGCTCCAGAGAGCTGAAATGGGTTTCAAATGATTGTTATAATAATGTTCTATAATCATGTGATAAGACACATAAATAATATTACTTTCTTGTTGTTGTAATATTGATGAAAATTTTAAATATTGGATAAAAATCTCAGAAAATTAGAGGGGGTATACCAATTGAAACGTATTTATCTCAGCAACCAAAAGACATAAAGAGCTAAAATTGGTATCAAATAATTGCTAAGACAATATTCTATAACCATGTTATAAGATACATAAACAAGCTGACTTTCTTGTTGCTCCAGTATTTTTAAAAGAAAACATAAGATATAAAAGAAAAATCAATGACAAACGAAAGGGGTATACCAATAAAACTGCTACTATCTCAGTGACCAAATGCTCCAGAGGACTGAAATTGGTATCAAATGATTGCTAGGATAGTGTTCAATAACCATGTGCAAAGACACATAAAGACTTACTTGTTTTTCGAATATTGATAACACTTTGAATATTGGAGAAATATTACAGAAACGTGGAGGGGGTATGCCAACAAAAACATTATAACTCGGCAACCATATGTCAAAGAGAGCTGAAATTGACATCAAATGATTTCCATGATGATGTTCCATAACCAATGATTAGATAAATGAATATGATAACTATCTTGTTGTTTAAATATTCATGACAACTTAAAATATTAGATACAAATCACAGAAATATAGAGGGGGTATACCAACGGAAACGTTTATATCTCAGCAACCGAAATCCCTTGAGAGCTGAAATTGGTATCAAGTGATTGATATGACAATAATGAATATTTAACTAGATACAATTGTAGTATTTTATAGCCACTTGCTTAAAGGTATGCATGATCCAGCCTATGGAACAATGAGAACTTACATTTGTTATTTTATAGGAAACGGTAATCTGACCATGGACTTGATTTATAAAGAAACTGAATGACTGAAATAAACATAAATACATGTAAAATGTTTATGAGTACATCACATATTCATTTATTCTTCAACATCTCACGAATCAATATGCATTTATTTAACTTTCATGATCCATATAATATGGATTATTATGTAAGTGGGTGGGGTAATTCGACATCATAAATACTAAAAAAGAGCTGCAAAAGTATGAATTAAACAATATAATAAGATTACTTTTTAATCTGTGATTCCTAGCATTGCTCTAGACTAGAAAATTAAGCAGTTTATGATATGAAGCACAAAAGATATGGTCATATATCTTGAAAACGTTTGTAATAAGTAGGCATCTTAAACAGCGCAGAAACAATGTGTAATTTAACAATCGCGCCAAAAAAAATTCGTGAGCAGTCCACCCAGGCCTTCAATTGGAGGGCAAAGCCTAACTAAAAATGTATTCAAACCAACTAAAGCAGGTGATGTCACCCCCTGTCCCCAAAACGGGGCTTGGCTCCCTGGGTATTCACTGTGTTAGTACCTATCAAAGGAATGTGATGAATAGGTCTAAGAGCTGACATAAATTTACATACAGTCTTTAAATCTATTGACTGTCTTTAAATTTTAAGACTTGTGAGTCTATAGATTTAAAGACTAAAACGAAAACGAAGAAATAGCAACAATTCTGAAATACGAAAAAATCGCACGGATAAACAGATTTGCTTTATTAGAAGAAGTTGCGTAGTGCAGAAAAAATGTCCATACTTTATTGACTTCACATTGAATAATCGAAGAAATAAATAGAAATAGTGCAATAAGTTAGATTAAATATAGAATACAATGCGATTTTTCTTGGTATTCCAAAATTTAATGAAATACTGCATAAGTCTTTAAATCTATAGACTTTACAAGTCTATAAATTTACAGACAGTCATAGACTTTACAAGTCTGATTTAAAGACATTCTGTAAATTTAACAAGTCTTTAGATTTAAAGACTTGAAATGTCAGCTCTTAGGCCTGTTTATACGACCTGGTCCAGGTAATCTTAATGACTATAATCATTAAGTCCTACTACTCGGATAAGACAATCCTTTAATGCAGGGTATTCTAAATTATATGGAATTTTTATTGACAGGCCAACTTGGCTAGAGCAGCAAAATAGTGTACCGTTAATTAAGACGTAAGAGGCTATAAATGACACTTGAGCATTTTCATAAGAAAACCAACTTTCTGGGTTTTCAACTAAGTCCAACATAAACCAGCCTGTACAGTCGAAGTTTAATAATATTTAATTGCAATAATACAATGGGGTTGGGTCACAAGCGCTCACCACATTAGTTACGACCCTTCTCCTACAAGAAATAGTTACAAAAGTGTTCACGTGACAATGGATTGACTGCTGTACACGTAAATATAAACAACATTGAAGCCTGTACAAACACAGAAGCAGGCTAGAGGCTTACATTATAGAATTTTGTAAGATGATACTATCTGTGTAGCGAAAATAAAGAAGCTGATCAGCTGTGCAGTTACTGCACAGCTGATCTGCCCCTTTGTTTTCGCCTATGTATATGTATGTTGTTGGTTTTCTCATTTACTGAGTGGCTCATGTTGAAGTTCGCGGTATGTATTTCTTGAGGTGTTGCAGAACCCTCTGCCATGCATCTTCTTGGGCAAAGGCATGCTGTTCAGGGTAACCACCCCAAAGAAACTTGGTATCTGAAATACAAAATTTTGAGTGTTATGATTTGAGCCTTCACGTGAGAAAACCAAAAATTTGGGTTCCGACCAGGTCCGACACAAACCGGGAAGATGGTTAGAGGCTAGAAATTTTGGATTTAGAAAGTAGAGGAATTGTACTATCCGTGTAGCGAAAACAAAATGCTGTTGTTAAGCCTTAAATTTGTTTAACTATACACTGTATATCGACTCCAAAAGCAAATGCATTGTTACTTTTAAAACTTTGTTAAAAAAGGTTAAAATTCTTACAATGCAAAGGACTCTCACATTAAAAAAAGTGTATTTGTAATATTGTCATTTCAAATTTTAACGGGTCTTTAGCTAACGACATGTTAATTTAGATGGGTGAAGTTAGCCGAAGTAGCCTGACCAGCCGAGGTAGGCTACTTCGGCTGGCCGGAGTAGCCTGACCAGCAGAAGTAGGCTACTTCGGCTGGCCGGAGTAGCCTGACCAGCCGAAGTAGCAGAAATTGCTGGCATATGTAGCCGAAACAGCCGCATTGACGTGCGCGGAGTTTAGGGAGCAAGCGACCTGGTGGGATTTACAGTAGAAGGGATGTACTTTCAGACCACATAAGCGGCTATGTCGGGAAAACTTTGATGACCGAAAATGGAAATTTCTGTATAGTATTGCAATGTGTCGGTACCAACTCGGGCTGGTTTCTCACGGAACCCCACCGAGTTTAGGGAGTTCTAGACCCAGTGGGGCTTGTAGTCTATACAAGTGCCTTTACAGCCCATAGGTCGGTTATATTGGGAAAACTCTGGTTTGTCGGAAATTTCAACTCAAACATTGGGAAACGTGAACATTCATGGGTTTGCGGGTGGGGTAAGAGGCACCCCTGTCATTGACGTACGCGGAGTTTAGGGAGCAAGCGACCTAGTGGGATTTACAGTAGAAGGAATGTACTTTCAGACCACATAAGCGGCTATGCCGGGAAAACTCTAGTTTTCGAGAAATAGGGGTACAAAAATGACCAAAAATGGAAATTTCTGTATAGTATTGCAATGTGTCGGTACCAACTCGGGCTGGTTTCTCACAGAACCCCACCGAGTTTAGGGAGTTCGAGACCCAGTGGGTCTTGTAGTCCATACAAGTGCCTTTACAGCCCATAGGTCGGTTATACTGGGAAAACTCTGGTTTGTCGAAAATTTCAACTCAAACATTGGGAAACGTGAAAATTTATGGGTTTGGCGGTGGGGTTTAAGGCACCCCTGTCATTGACGTGCACGGAGTTTAGGGAGCAAGCGACCTAGTGGGATTTACAGTAGAAGGGATGTATTTTCAGACCACAAAAGCGGCTATGCCGGGAAAACTCTAGTTTTCTAGAAATAGGGGTACGAAAATGACCAAAAATGGAAATTTCTGTACAGTTTTACAATGTGTCGGTACCAACTCGGGCTGGTTTCTCACAGAACCCCACCGAGTTTAGGGAGTTCGAGACCCAGGGGGGCTTGTAGTCCATACAAGTGCCTTTACAGCCCATAGGTCGGTTATACTGGGGAAACTCTGGTTTGTCGGAAATTTCAACTCAAACATTGGGAAACGTGAACATTCATGGGTTTGGGGGTGGGGTAAGAGGCACCCCTGTCATTGACGTGCGCGGAGTTTAGGGAGCAAGCGACCTAGTGGGATTTACAGTAGAAGGGATGTACTTTTAGACCACATAAGCGGCTATGTCGGGAAAACTCTGGTTTTCGAGAAATAGGGGTACAAAGATGACCGAAAATGGAAATTTCTGTATAGTATTGCAATGTGTCGGTACCAACTCGGGCTGGTTTCTCACAGAACCCCACCGAGTTTAGGGAGTTCGAGACCCAGTGGGGCTTGTAGTCTATACAAGTGCCTTTACAGCCCATAGGTCGGTTATACTGGGAAAACTCTGGTTTGTCGGAAATTTCAACTCAAACATTGGGAAACGTGAACATTCATGGGTTTGGGGGTGGGGTAAGAGGCACCCCTGTCATTGACGTGCGCGGAGTTTAGGGAGCAAGCGACCTAGTGGGATTTACAGTAGAAGGAATGTTCTTTCAGACCACATAAGCGGCTATGCCGGGAAAACTCTAGTTTTCGAGAAATAGGGGTACAAAAATGACCAAACATGGAAATTTCTGTATAGTATTACAATGTGTCGGTACCAACTCGGGCTGGTTTCTCACAGAACCCCACCGAGTTTAGGGAGTTCGAGACCCAGTGGGTCTTGTAGTCCATACAAGTGCCTTTACAGCCCATAGGTCGGTTATACTGGGAAAACTCTGGTTTGTCGAAAATTTCAACTCAAACATTGGGAAACGTGAACATTCATGGGTTTGGGGGTGGGGTATAAGGCACCCCTGTCATTGACGTGCACGGAGTTTAGGGAGCAAGCGACTTAATGGGATTTACAGTAGAAGGGATGTATTTTCAGACCACATAAGCGGCTATGCCGGGAAAACTCTAGTTTTCTAGAAAAAGGGGTACAAAAATGACCAAAAATGGAAATTTCTGTACAGTATTGCAATGTGTCGGTACCAACTCGGGCTGGTTTCTCACAGAACCCCACCGAGTTTAGGGAGTTCGAGACCCAGTGGGGCTTGTAGTCCATACAAGTGCCTTTACAGCCCATAGGTCGGTAATACTGGGAAAGCTCTGGTTTGTCGGAAATTACAACTCAAACATTGGGAAACGTGAACATTCATGGGTTTGGGGGTAGGGTATGAGGCACCCCTGTGATTGACGTGCGCGGAGTTTAGGGAGCAAGCGACCTAGTGGGAATTACAGTATAAGGAATGTACTTTCAGACCACATAAGCGGCTATGCCGGGAAAACTCTAGTTTTCGAGAAATAGGGGTACAAAAATGACCAAAAATGGAAATTTCTGTGTAGTATTGCAATGTGTCGGTACCAACTCGGGCTGGTTTCTCACAGAACTCCACCGAGTTTAGGGAGTTCGAGACCCAGTGGGCCTTGTAGCCCATACAAGTGCCTTTACAGCCCATAGGTCGGTTATACTGGGAAAACTCTGGTTTGTCGGAAATTTCAACTCAAACATTGGGAAACGTAAACACTCATGGGTTTGGAGGTGGGGTAAGAGGCACCCCTGTCATTGACGTGCGCGGATTTTAGGGAGCAAGCGACCTAGTGGGATTTACAGTAGAAGGGATGTCCTTTTAGACCACATAAGCGGCTATGTCGGGAAAACTCTGGTTTTCGAGAAATAGGGGTAAAAAGATGACCAAAAATGGAAATTTCTGTATAGTATTGCAATGTGTCGGTACCAACTCGGGCTGGTTTCTCACAGAACCCCACCGAGTTTAGGGAGTTCGAGACCCAGTGGGGCTTGTAGTCCATACAAGTGCCTTTACAGCCCATAGGTCGGTTATACTGGGAAAAGTCTGGTTTGTCGGAAATTTTAACTCAAACATTGGGAAACGTGAACATTCATGGGTTTGGAGGTGGGGTATAAGGTACCCTTGTGATTGGCGAGCACGGAGTTTAGGGAGCAAGCGACCTAGTGGGATTTACAGTAGAAGGGATGTACTTTTAGACCACATAAGCGGCTATGCCGGGAAAACTCTAGTTTTCGAAAAAATAGGGGTACAAAAATGACCAAAAATGGAAATTTTTGTACAGTATTGCAATGTGTCGGTACCAACACGGGCTGGTTTCTCACAGAACCCCACCGAGTTTAGGGAGTTCGAGACCCAGTGGGGCTTGTAGTCCATACAAGTGCCTTTACAGCCCATAGGTCGGTTATACTGGGAAAACTCTGGTTTGTCGGAAATTTCAACTCAAACATTGGGAAACGTGAACATTCATGGGTTTGGGGGTGGGGTAAGAGGCACCCCTGTCATTGACGTGCGCGGAGTTTAGGGAGCAAGCGACCTAGTGGGATTTACAGTAGAAGGAATGTACTTTCAGACCACATAAGCGGCTATGCCGGGAAAACTCTAGTTTTCTAGAAATAGGGGTACAAAAATGACCAAAAATGGAAATTTCTGTACAGTATTGCAATGTGTCGGTACCAACTCGGGCTGGTTTCTCACAGAACCCCACCGAGTTTAGGGAGCGAGACCCAGTGGGGCTTGTAGTCCATACAAGTGCCTTTACAGCCCATAGGTCGGTTATACTGGGAAAACTCTGGTTTGTCGGAAATTTCAACTCAAACATTGGGAAACGTGAACATTCATGGGTTTGAGGGTGGGGTAAGAGGCACCCCTGTCATTGACGTGCGCGGAGTTAAGGGAGCAAGCTACCAAGTGGGAATTACAGTAGAAGGATTGTACTTTCAGACCACATAAGCGGCTATGCCGGGAAAACTCTAGTTTTCGAGAAAATAGGGGTACAAAAATGACCAAAAATGGAAATATCTGTATAGTATTGCAATGTGTCGGTACCAACTCGGGCTGGTTTCTCACAGAACCCCACCGAGTTTAGGGAGTTCGAGACCCAGTGGGTCTTGTAGTCCATACAAGTGCCTTTACAGCCCATAGGTCGGTTATATTGGGAAAACTCTGGTTTGTCGAAAATTTCAACTCAAACATTGGGAAACGTGAACATTCATGGGTTTGGGGGTGGGGTATAAGGCACCCCTGTCATTGACGTGCACGGAGTTTAGGGAGCAAGCGACCTAGTGGGATTTACAGTAGAAGGGATGTAATTTTAGACCATATAAGCGGCTATGACGGGAAAACTCTGGTTTTCGAGATATAGGGGTACAAAGATGACCGAAAATGGAAATTTCTGTACAGTATTGCAATGTGTCGGTACCAACTCGGGCTGGTTTCTCACAGAACCCCACCGAGTTTAGGGAGTTCGAGACCCAGTGGGCCTTGTAGTCCATACAAGTGCCTTTACAGCCCATAGGTCGGTAATACTGGGAAAACTCTGGTTTGTCGGAAATTACAACTCAAACATTGGGAAACGTGAACATTCATGGGTTTGGGGGTGGGGTATGAGGCACCCCTGTCATTGACGTGCGCGGAGTTTAGGGAGCAAGCGACCTAGTGGGATTTACAGTAGAATGTATGTACTTTTAGACCACATAATTGGCTATGCCGGGAAAACTCTAGTTTTCGCGAAACAGGGGTACAAAAATGGTCAAAAATGGAAATTTCTGTATAGTATTGCAATGTGTCGGTACCAACTCGGGCTGGTTTCTCACAGAACCCCACCGAGTTTAGGGAGTTCGAGACCCAGTGGGGCTTGTAGTCCATACAAGTGCCTTTACAGCCCATAGGTCGGTTATACTGGGAAAACTCTGATTTGTCGGAAATTTCAACTCAAACATTGGGAAACGTGAACATTCATGGGTTTGGAGGTGGGGTAAGAGGCACCCCTGTCATTGACGTGCGCGGAGTTTAGGGAGCAAGCGACCTAGTGGGATTAACAGTAGAAGGGCTGTACTTTTAGACCACATAAGTGGCTATGCCGGGAAAACTCTAGTTTTCGAAAAAATAGGGGTACAAAAATGACCAAAAATGGAAATTTCTGTACAGTATTGCAATGTGTCGGTACCAACTCGGGCTGGTTTCTCACAGAACCCCACCGAGTTTAGGGAGTTCGAGACCCAGTGGGGCTTGTAGTCCATACAAGTGCCTTTACAGCCCATAGGTCGGTTATACTGGGAAAACTCTGGTTTGTCGGAAATTTCAACTCAAACATTGGGAAACGTGAACATTCATGGGTTTGGGGTGGGGTAAGAGGCACCCCTGTCATTGACGTGCGCGGAGTTTAGGGAGCAAGCGACCTAGTGGGATTTACAGTAGAAGGAATGTACTTTCAGACCACATAAGCGGCTATGCCGGGAAAACTCTAGTTTTCTAGAAATAGGGGTACAAAAATGACCAAAAATGGAAATTTCTGTACAGTATTGCAATGTGTCGGTACCAACTCGGGCTGGTTTCTCACAGAACCCCACCGAGTTTAGGGAGTTCGAGACCCAGTGGGGCTTGTAGTCCATACAAGTGCCTTTACAGCCCACAGGTCGGTTATACTGGGAAAACTCTGGTTTGTCGGAAATTTTAACTCAAACATTGGGAAACGTGAACATTCATGGGTTTGGGGGTGGGGTATAAGGTACCCCTGTCATTGGCGTGCACGGAGTTTAGGGAGCAAGCGACCTAGTGGGATTTACAGTAGAAGGAATGTACTTTTAGACCATATAAGCGGCTATGTCGGGAAAACTCTAGTTTTCGAGAAATAGGGGTACAAAGATGACCGAAAATGGAAATTTCCGTACAGTATTGCAATGTGTCGGTACCAACTCGGGCTGGTTTCTCACAGAACCCCACCGAGTTTAGGGAGTTCGAGACCCAGTGGGCCTTGTAGTCCATACAAGTGCCTTTACAGCCCATAGGTCGGTTATACTGGGAAAACTCTGGTTTGTCGAAAATTTCAACTCAAACATTGGAAAACGTGAACATTCATGGGTTTTAAGGTGGGGTATGAAGCACCCCAGTCATTGACGTGCGCGGAGTTTAGGGAGCAAGCGACCTAGTGGGATTTACAGTAGAATGGATGTTCTTTTAGACCACATAATTGGCTATGCCGGGAAAACTCTAGTTTTCGAGAAACAGGGGTACAAAAATGACCAAAAATGGAAATTTCTGTATAGTATTGCAATGTGTCGGTACCAACTCGGGCTGGTTTCTCACAGAACCCCACCGAGTTTAGGGAGTTCGAGACCCAGTGCGGCTTGTAGTCCATACAAGTGCCTTTACAGCCCATAGGTCGGTTATACTGGGAAAACTGTGGTTTGTCGGAAATTTTAACTCAAATCATAGGACAACGTGAACACTCATGGGTTTTGGGGTGGTGTATAAGGTACCCCTGTCATTGGCGTGCACGGAGTTTAGGGAGCAAGCGACCTAGTGGGATTTACAGTTCAAGGGATGTACTTTCAGACCACATGAGCGGCTATGTCGGGAAAACTCTGGTTTTCGATAAATAGGGGTACAAAGATGACCGAAAATGGAAATTTCTGTATAGTATTGCAATGTGTCGGTACCAACTCGGGCTGGTTTCTCACAGAACCCCACCGAGTTTAGGGAGTTCGAGACCCAGTGGGGCTTGTAGTCCATACAAGTGCCTTTACAGCCCATAGGTCGGTTATACTGGGAAAACTGTGGTTTGTCGGAAATTTCAACTCAAACATTGTGAAACGTGAACATTCATGGGTTTGGGGGTGAGGTAAGAGGCACCCATGTCATTGACGTGCGCGGAGTTTAGAGAGCAAACGACCTAGTGGGATTTACAGTAGAAGGGATGTACTTTTAAACCACATAAGCGGCTATGCCGGGAAAACTCTAGTTTTCGAAAAAATAGGGGTACAAAAATGACCAAAAATGGAAATTTCTGTACAGTATTGCAATGTGTCGGTACCAACTCGGGCTGGTTTCTCACAGAACCCCACCGAGTTTAGGGAGTTCGAGACCCAGTGGGGCTTGTAGTCCATCCAAGTGCCTTTACAGCCCATAGGTCGGTTATACTGGGAAAACTCTGGTTTGTCGGAAATTTCAACTCAAACATTGGGAATAGTGAACATTCATGGGTTTGGGGGTGAGGTAAGAGGCACCCCTGTCATTGACGTGCGCGGAGTTTAGGGAGCAAGCGACCTAGTGGGATTTACAGTAGAAGGGATGTACTTTCAGACCATATAAGCGACTATGTCGGGAAAACTCTGGTTTTCGAGAAATAGGGGTACAAATATGACCGAAAATGGAAATTTCTGTATAGTATTGCAATGTGTCGGTACCAACTCGGGCTGGTTTCTCACAGAACCCCACCGAGTTTAGGGAGTTCGAGGCCTAGTGGGGCTTGTAGTCTATACAAGTGCATTTACAGCCCATAGGTCGGTTATACTGGGAAAACTCTGGTTTGTCTGAAATTTTAACTCAAACATTGGGAAACGTGAACATTCATGGGTTTTAAGGTGGGGTAAGAGGCACCCCTGTCATTGACGTGCGCGGAATTTAGGGAGCAAGCGACCTAGTGGGATTTACAGTAGAAGGGATGTACTTTTAGACCACATAAGCGGCTATGCCGGGAAAACTCTAGTTTTCGAAAAAATAAGGGTACAAAAATGACCAAAAATGGAAATTTCTGTACAGTATTGCAATGTGTCGGTACCAACTCGGGCTGGTTTCTCACAGAACCCCACCGAGTTTAGTGAGTTCGAGACCCAGTGGATCTTGTAGTCCATACAACTGCCTTTACAGCCCATAGGTCGGTTATACTGGGAAAACTCTGGTTTGTCGGAAATTTTAACTCAAACATTGGAAAACGTGAACATTCATGTTTTTGGGGGTGGGGTATAAAGTACCCTTGTCATTGGCGTGCACGGAGCTTAGGGAGCAAGCGACCTAGTAGGATTTACAGTAAAAGGGATGTACTTTTAGACCATATAAGCGGCTATGTCGGGAAAACTCTGGTTTTCGAGAAATAGGGGTACAAAGATGACCGAAAATGGAAATTTCTGTATAGTATTGCAATGTGTCGGTACCAATTCGGGCTGGTTTCTCACAGAACCCCACCGAGTTTAGGGAGTTCGAGACCCAGTGGGGCTTGTAGTCTATACAAGTGCCTTTACAGCCCATAGGTCGGTTATACTTGGAAAACTCTGGTTTGTCGGAAATTTCAACTCAAACATTGGGAAACGTGAACATTCATGGGTTTGGGGGTGGGGTATGAGGCACCCCTGTCATTGACGTGCGCGGAGTTTAGGGAGCAAGCGACCTAGTGGGATTTACAGTAGAAGGGATGTACTTTCAGACCATATAAGCGGCTATGTCGGGAAAACTCTGGTTTTTGAGAAATAGGGGTACAAAGATGACCGAAAATGGAAATTTCTGTATAGTATTGCAATGTGTCGGTACCAACTCGGGCTGGTTTCTCACAGAACCCCACCGAGTTTAGGGAGTTCGAGGCCCAGTGGGGCTTGTAGTCTATACAAGTGCATTTACAGCCCATAGGTCGGTTATACTGGGAAAACTCTGGTTTGTCTGAAATTTTAACTCAAACATTGGGAAACGTGAACATTCATTGGTTTGGGGGTGGGGTAAGAGGCACCCCTATCTTTGACGTGCGCGGAGTTTAGGGAGCAAGCGACCTAGTGGGATTTACAGTAGAAGGAATGTACTTTCAGACAACATAAGCGGCTATGCCGAGAAAACTCTAGTTTTCTAGAAATAGGGGTACAAAAATGACCAAAAATGGAAATTTCTGTACAGTATTGCAATGTGTCGGTACCAACTCGGGCTGGTTTCTCACAGAACCCCACCGAGTTTAGGGAGTTCGAGACCCAGTGGGGCTTGTAGTCCATACAAGTGCCTTTACAGCCCATAGGTCGGTTATACTGGGAAAACTCTGGTTTGTCGGAAATTTCAACTTAAAACATTGGACAACGTGAACATTCATTTGTTTTGGGGTGGGGTATAAGGTACCCCTGTCATTGGCGTACACGGAGTTTAGTGAGCAAGCGACCTAGTGGGATTTACAGTAGAAGGGATGTACTTTTAGACCACATAAGCGGCTATGTCGGGAAAACTCTGGTTTTCGAGAAATATGGGTACAAAGATGACCGAAAATGGAAATTTCTGTATAGTATTGCAATGTGTCGGTACCAACTCGGGCTGGTTTCTCACAGAACCCCACCGAGTTTAGGGAGTTCGAGACCCAATGGGGCTTATAGTTCATACAAGTGCCTTTACAGCCCATAGGTGGGTTATACTGGGAAAACTCTGGTTTGTCGGAAATTTCAACTCAAACATTGGGAAACGTGAACATTCATGGGTTTGGGGGTGGGGTATGAGGCACCCCTGTCATTGACGTGCGCGGAGTTTATGGAGCAAGCGACCTAGTGGGATTTACAGTAGAAGGGATGTACTTTTAGACCATATAAGCGGCTATGTCGGAAAAACTCTGGTTTTCGAGAAAAAGGGGTACAAAGATGACCGAAAATGGAAATTTCTCTATAGTATTGCAATGTGTCGGTACCAACTCGGGCTGGTTTCTCACAGAACCCCACCGAGTTTAGGGAGTTCGAGACCCAGTGGGGCTTGTAGTCTATGCAAGTGCCTTTACAGCCCATAGGTCGGTTATACTGGGAAAACTCTGGTTTGTCGGAAATTTCAACTCAAACATTGGGAAACGTGAACATTCATGGGTTTTAAGGTGGGGTAAGAGGCACCCCTGTCATTGACGTGCGCGGAAATTAGGGAGCAAGCGACCTAGTGGGATTTACAGTAGAAGGGATGTACTTTTAGACCACATAAGCGGCTATGCCGGGAAAACTCTAATTTTCGAAAAAATAGGGGTACAAAAATGACCAAAAATGGAAATTTCTGTACAGTATTGCAATGTGTCGGTACCAACTCGGGCTGGTTTCTCACAGAACCCCACCGAGTTTAGTGAGTTCGAGACCCAGTGGATCTTGTAGTCCATACAACTGCCTTTACAGCCCATAGGTCGGTTATACTGGGAAAACTCTGGTTTGTCGGAAATTTTAACTCAACCATTGGAAAACGTAAACATTCATGTTTTTGGGGTGGGGTATAAAGTACCCTTGTCATTGGCGTGCACGGAGTTTAGGGAGCAAGCGACCTAGTGGGATTTACAGTAGAAGGGATGTACTTTTAGACCATATAAGCGGCTATGTCGGGAAAACTCTTGTTTTCGAGAAATAGGGGTACAAAGATGACCGAAAATGGAAATTTCTGTATAGTATTGCAATGTGTCGGTACCAATTCGGGCTGGTTTCTCACAGAACCCCATCGAGTTTAGGGAGTTCGAGACCCAGTGGGGCTTGTTGTCTATACAAGTGCCTTTACAGCCCATAGGTCGGTTATACTGGGAAAACTCTGGTTTGTCGGAAATTTGAACTCAAACATTGGGAAACGTGAACATTCATTGGTTTGGGGGTGGGGTAAGAGGCACCCCTGTCATTGACGTGCGCGGAGTTTAGGGAGCAAGCGACCTAGTGGGATTTACAGTAGAAGGAATGTACTTTCAGACCACATAAGCGGCTATGCCGGGAAAATTCTAGTTTACTAGAAATAGGGGTACAAAAATGACCAAAAATGGAAATTTCTGTACAGTTTTGCAATGTGTCGGTACCAACGCGGGCTGGTTTCTCACAGAACCCCACCGAATTTAGGGAGTTCGAGACCCAGTGGGGCTTGTATTCCATACAAGTGCCTTTACAGCCCATAGGTCGGTTATACTGGGAAAACTCTGGTTTGTCGGAAATTTTAACTCAAACATTGGGAAACGTGAACATTCATGGGTTTGGGGGTGGGGTATAAAGTACCCTTGTCATTGGCGTGCACGGAGTTTAGGGAGCAAGCGACCTAGTGGGATTTACAGTAGAAGGGATGTACTTTTAGACCATATAAGCGGCTATGTCGGGAAAACTCTAGTTTTCGAGAAATAGGGGTACAAAGATGACCGAAAATGGAAATTTCTGTACAGTATTGCAATGTGTCGGTACCAACTCGGGCTGGTTTCTCACAGAACCCCATCGAGTTTAGGGAGTTCGAGACCCAGTGGGCCTTGTAGTCCATACAAGTGCCTTTACAGCCCATAGGTCGGTTATACTGGGAAAACTCTGGTTTGTCGGAAATTTCAACTCAAACATTGGGAAACGTGAACATTCATGGGTTTGGGGGTGGGGTATGAGGCACCCCTGTCATTGACGTGCGCGGAGTTTAGGGAGCAAGCGACCTTGTGGGATTTACAGTAGAATGGATGTACTTTTAGACCATATAAGCGGCTATGTCAGGAAAACTCTAGTTTTCAAAAAATAGGGGTACAAAGATGACCAAAAATGGAAATTTCTGTATAGTATTGCAATGTGTCGGTACCAACTCGGGCTGGTTTCTCACAGAACCCCACCGAGTTTAGGGAGTTCGAGACCCAGTGGGGCTTGTAGTCCATACAAGTGCCTTTACAGCCCATAGGTCGGTTATACTGGGAAAACTCTGGTTTGTCGGAAATTTCAACTCAAAACATTGGACAACGTGAACATTCATGGGTTTGGTTGTGGGGTATAAGGTACCCCTGTCATTGGCGTGCACGGAGTTTAGGGAGCAAGCGACCTAGTGGGATTTACAGTAAAAGGGATGTACTTTCAGACCACATAAGCGGCTATGTCGGGAAAACTATGGTTTTCGAGAAATAGGGGTACAAAGATGACCGAAAATTGAAATTTCTGTATAGTATTGCAATGTGTCGGTACCAACTCGGGCTGGTTTCTAACAGAACCCCATCCAGTTTAGGGAGTTCGAGACCCAGTGGGGCTTGTAGTCCATACAAGTGCCTTTACAGCCCATAGGTCGGTTATACTGGGAAAACTCTGGTTTGTCGGAAATTTCAACTCAAACATTGGGAAACGTGAACATTCATGGGTTTGGGGGTGGGGTAAGAGGCACCCCTGTCATTGACGTGCGCGGAGTTTAGGGAGCAAACGACCTAGTGGGATTTACAGTAGAAGGGATGTACTTTTAAGCCACATAAGCGGCTATGCCGGGAAAACTCTACTTTTCGAAAAAATAGGGGTACAAAAATGACCAAAAATGGAAATTGCTGTACAGTATTGCAATGTGTCGGTACCAACTCGGGCTGGTTTCTCACAGAACCCCACCGAGTTTAGGGAGTTCGATACCAAGTGGGGCTTGTAGTCCATACAAGTGCCTTTACAGCCCATAGGTCGGTTATACTGGGAAAACTCTGGTTTGTCGGAAATTTCAACTCAAACATTGGGAAACGTGAACATTCATGGGTTTGGGGTGGGGTATGAGGCCCACCTGTCATTGACGTGCGCGGTGTTTAGGGAGCAAGCGACCTAATGGGATTTACAGTAGAAGGGATGTACTTTCAGACCATATAAGCGGCTATGTCTGGAAAACTCTGGTTTTCGAGAAATAGGGGTACAAAGATGACCGAAAATGGAAAATTCTCTATAGTATTGCAATGTGCCGGTACCAACTCGGGCTGGTTTCTCACAGAACCCCACCGAGTTTAGGGAGTTCGAGACCCAGTGGGGCTTGTAGTCTATACAAGTGCCTTTACAGCCCATAGGTCGGTTATACTGGGAAAACTCTGGTTTGTCGGAAGTTTTAACTCAAACATTGGGAAACGTGAACATTCATGGGTTTGGGGGTGGGCTAAGAGGCACCCCTGTCATTGACGTGCGCGGAGTTTAGGGAGCAAGCGACCTAGTGGGATTTACAGTAGAAGGAATGTACTTTCAGACCACATAAGCGGCTATGCCGGGAAAACTCTAGTTTTCTAGAAATAGGGGTACAAAAATGACCAAAAATGGAAATTTCTGTACAGTATTGCAATGTGTCGGTACCAACTCGGGCTGGTTTCTCACAGAACCCCACCGAGTTTAGGGAGTTCGAGACCCAGTGGGGCTTGTAGTCCATACAAGTGCCTTTACAGCCCATAGGTCGGTTATACTGGGAAAACTCTGGTTTGTCGGAAATTTTAACTTAAACATTGGGAAACGTGAACATTCATGGGTTTGGGGGTGGGGTATAAGGTACCCCTGTCATTGGCGTGCAGGGAGTTTAGGGAGCAAGCGACCTAGTGGGATTTACAGTAGAAGGGATGTACTTTTAGACCATATAAGCGGCTATGTCGGGAAAACTCTAGTTTTCGAGAAATAAGGGTACAAAGATGACCGAAAATGGAAATTTCTGTATAGTATTGCAATGTGTCGGTACTAACACGGGCTGGTTTCTCGCAGAACCCCACCGAGTTTAGGGAGTTCGAGACCTAGTGGGCCTTGTAGTCCATACAAGTGCCTTTACAGCCCATAGGTCGGTTATACTGGGAAAACTCTGGTTTGTCGGAAATTTCAACTCAAACATTGGGAAACGTGAACATTCATGGGTTTGGGTGTTGGGTATGAGGCACCCTTGTCATTGACGTGCGCGGAGTTTAGGGAGCAAGCGACCTAGTGGGATTTACAGTAGAATGGATGTACTTTTAGACCACATCATTGGCTATGCCGGGAAAACTCTAGTTTTCGAGAAACAGGGGTACAAAAATGACCAAAAATGGAAATTTCTGTATAGTATTGCAATGTGTCGGTACCAACTCGGGCTGGTTTCTCACAGAACCCCGCCGAGTTTAGGGAGTTCGAGACCCAGTGGGGCTTGTAGTCCATACAAGTGTCTTTACAGCCCATAGGTCGGTTATACTGGGAAAACTCTGGTTTGTCGGAAATTTCAACTCAAAACATTGGACAACGTGAACATTCATGGGTTTGGGGGTGGGGTATAAGGTTCCCCTGTCATTGGCGTGCACGGAGTTTAGGGAGCAAGCGACCTAGTGGGATTTACAGTAGAAGGGATTTACTTTCAGACCACATAAGCGGCTATGTCGGGAAATCTCTGGTTTTCGAGAAATAGGGGTACAAAGATGACCAAAAATGGAAATTTCAGTATAATATTGCAATGTGTCGGTACCAACTCGGGCTGGTTTCTCACAGAACCCCACCGAGTTCAGGGAGTTCGAAACCCAGTGGGGCTTGTAGTCCATACAAGTGCCTTTACAGCCCATAGGTCGGTTATACTGGGAAAACTCTGGTTTGTCGGAAATTTCAATTCAAACATTGGGAAACGTAAACATTCATGGGTTTGGAGGTGGGGTAAGAGGCATCCCTGTCATTGACGTGCGCGGAGTTAAGGGAGCAAACGACCTAGTGGGATTTACAGTAGAAGGGATGTATTTTTAAACCACATAAGCGGCTATGCCGGGAAAACTCTAGTTTTCGAAAAAATAGGGGTACAAAAATGACCAAAAATGGAATTTTCTGTACAGTATTGCAATGTGTCGGTACCAACTCGGGCTGGTTTCTCACAGAACCCCACCGAGTTTAGGGAGTTCGAGACCCAGTGGGGCTTGTAGTCCATACAAGTACCTTTACAGCCCATAGGTCGGTTATACTGGGAAAGCTCTGGTTTGTCGGAAATTTTAACTCAAACATTGGGAAACGTGAACATTCATGGTTTGGGGGTGGGGTATGAGGCACCCCTGTCATTGATGTGCGCGGAGGTTAGGGAGCAAGCGACCTAGTGGGATTTACAGTTGAAGGGATGTACTTTCAGACCATATAAGCGGCTATGTCGGGAAAACTCTGGTTTTCGAGAAAAAGGGGTACAAAGATGACCAAAAATGGAAATTTCTGTATAGTATTGCAATGTGTCGGTACCAACTCGGGCTGGTTTCTCACAGAACCCCGCCGAGTTTAGAGAGTTCGAGACCCAGTGGGGCTTGTAGTCCATACAAGTGCCTTTACAGCCCATAGGTCGGTTATACTGGGAAAACTCTGGTTTGTCGGAAATTTTAACTCAAACATTGGGAAACGTGAACATTCATGGGTTTGGGGGTGGGGTAAGAGGCATCCCTGTCATTGACGTGCGCGGAGTTTAGGGAGCAAACGACCTAGTGGGATTTACAGTAGAAGGGATGTACTTTTAAACCACATAAGCGGCTATGCCGGGAAAACTCTAGTTTTTCGAAAACATAGGGGTACAAAAATGACCAAAAATGGAAATTTCTGTATAGTATTGCAATGTGTCGGTACCAACTCGGGCTGGTTTCTCACAGAACCCCACCGAGTTTAGGGAGTTCGAGACCCAGTGGGGCTTGTAGTCCATACAAGTGCCTTTACAGCCCATAGGTCGGTTATACTGGGAAAACTCTGGTTTGTCGGAAATTTCAACTCAAAACATTGGACAACGTGAACATTCATGGGTTTTGGGGTGGGTATAAGGTACCCCTGTCATTGGCGTGCACGGAGTTTAGGGAGCAAGCGACCTAGTGGGATTTACAGTAGAAGGGATGTACTTTCAGACCACATAAGCGGCTATGTCGGGAAAACTCTGGTTTTCGAGAAATAGGGGTACAAAGATGACCGAAAATGGAAATTTCTGTATAGTATTGCAAAGTGTCGGTACCAACTCGGGCTGGTTTCTCACAGAATCCCACCGAGTTTAGGGAGTTTGAGACCCGGTGGGACTTGTAGTCCATACAAGTGCCTTTACAGCCCATAGGTCGGTTATACTGGGAAAACTCTGGTTTGTCGGAAATTTTAACTCAAACATTGGGAAACGTGAACATTCATGGGTTAGGGGTGGGGTATGAGGCACCCCTGTCATTGGCGTGCGCGGAGTTTAGGGAGCAAGCGACCTAGTGGGATTTACAGTAGAAGGGATGTACTTTCAGACCATATAAGCGGCTATGTCGGAAAAACTCTGGTTTTCGAGAAATAGGGGTACAAAGATGACCGAAAATGGAAATTTCTGTATAGTATTGCAATGTGTCGGTACCAACTCGGGCTGGTTTCTCACAGAACCCCACCGAGTTTAGGGAGTTCGAGACCGAGTGGGGCTTGTAGTCTATACAAGTGCCTTTACAGCCCATAGGTCGGTTATACTGGGAAAACTCTGGTTTGTCGGAAATTTCAACTCAAACATTGGAAAACGTGAACATTCATGGGTTTGGGGTGGCGTAAGAGGCACCCCTGTCATTGACGTGCGCGGAGTTTAGGGAGCAAGCGACCTAATGGGATTTACAGTAGAAGGAATGTACTTTCAGACCACATAAGCGGCTATGCCGGAAAATCTCTAGTTTTTGAGAAATAGGGGTACAAAAATGACCAAAAATGGAAATTTCTGTATAGTATTGCAATGTGTCGGTACCAACTCGGGCTGGTTTCTCACAGAACCCCACCGAGTTTAGGGAGTTCGAGACCTAGTTGGTCTTGTAGTCCCTACAAGTGCCTTTACAGCCCATAGGTCGGTAATACTGGGAAAACTCTGGTTTGTCGGAAATTTCAACTCAAACATTGGGAAACGTGAATATTCATGGGTTTGGGGATGGGGTATGAGGCACCCCTGTCATTGACGTGCGCGGAGTTTAGGGAGCAAGCGACCTAGTGGGATTTACAGTAGAATGTATGTACGTTTAGACCACATCATTGGCTATGCCGGGAAAACTCTAGTTTTCGAGAAACAGGGGTACAAAAATGACCAAAAATGGAAATTTCTGTATAGTATTGCAATGTGTCGGTACAAACTCGAACTGGTTTCTCACAGAACCCCACCGAGTTTAGGGAGTTCGAGACCCAGTGGGGCTTGTAGTCCATACAATTGCCTTTACAGTCCATAGGTCGGTTATATTTGGAAATCTCTGGTTTGTCGGAAATTTTAACTCAAACATTGGGAAACGTGAACATTCATGGGTTTGGAGGTGGGGTAAGAGGCACCCCTGTCATTGACGTGCGCGGAGTTAAGGGAGCAAGCGACCTAGTGGGATTTACAGTAGAAGGGATGTACTTTTAGACCACATAAGCGGCTATGCCGGGAAAACTCTAGTTTTCGAAAAAATAGGGGTACAAAAATGACCAAAAATGGAAATTTCTGTACAGTATTGCAATGTGTCGGTACCAACTCGGGCTGGTTTCTCACAGAACCCCACCGAGTTTAGTGAGTTCGAGACCCAGTGGATCTTGTAGTCCATACAACTGCCTTTACAGGTCATAGGTCGGTTATACTGGGAAAACTCTGGTTTGTCGGAAATTTTAACTCAAACATTGGGAAACGTGAACATTCATGAGTTTGGGGGTGGGGTATGAGGCACCCCTGTCATTGACGTGCGCGGAGTTTAGGGAGCAAGCGACCTAGTGGGATTTACAGTAGAAGGAATGTTCTTTCAGACCATATAAGCGGCTATGTCAGGAAAACTCTGGTTTTCGAGAAATAGGGGTACAAAGATGACCGAAAATGGAAAATTCTGTATAGTATTGCAATGTGTCGGTACCAACTCGGGCTGGTTTCTCACAGAACCCCACCGAGTTTAGGGAGTTCGAGACCCAGTGGGGCTTGTAGTCTATACAAGTGCCTTTACAGCCCATAGGTCGGTTATACTGGGAAAACTCTGGTTTGTCGGAAATTTCAACTCAAACATTGGGAAACGTGAACATTCATTGGTTTGGGGGTGGGGTAAGAGGCACCCCTGTCATTGACGTGCGCGGAGTTTAGGGAGCAAGCGAACTAGTGGGATTTACAGTAGAAGGAATGTACTTTCAGACCACATAAGCGGCTATGCCGGGAAAACTCTAGTTTTCTAGAAATAGGGGTACAAAAATGACCAAAAATGGAAATTTCTGTACAGTATTGCAATGTGTCGGTACCAACTCGGGCTGGTTTCTCACAGAACCCCACCGAGTTTAGGGAGTTCGAGACCCAGTGGGCCTTGTAGTCCATACACGTGCCTTTACAGCCCATTGGTCGGTTATACTGGGAAAACTCTGGTTTGTCGGAAATTTTAACTCAAACATTGGGAAACGTGAACATTCATGGGTTTGGGGGTGGGGTATAAGGTACCCCTGTCATTGGCGTGCACGGAGTTTAGGGAGCAAGCGACCTAGTGGGATTTACAGTAGAAGGGATGTACTTTTAGACCATATAAGCGGCTATGTCGGGTAAACTCTAGTTTTCGAGAAATAGTGGTACAAAGATGACCGAAAATGGAAATTTCTGTACAGTATTGCAATGTGTCGGTACCAACTCGGGCTGGTTTCTCACAGAACCCCACCGAGTTTAGGGAGTTCGAGACCCAGTGGGCCTTGTAGTCCATACAAGTGCCTTTACAGCCCATAGGTCGGTTATACTGGGAAAACTCTGGTTTGTCGGAAATTTCAACTCAAACATTGGGAAACGTGAACATTCATGGGTTTGGGGGTGGGGTATGAGGCACCCCTGTCATTGACGTGCGCGGAGTTTAGGGAGCAAACGACCTAGTGGGATTTACAGTAGAATGGATGTACTTTTAGACCACATAATTGGCTATGCCGGGAAAACTCTAGTTTTCGAGAAACTGGGGTACAAAAATGACCAAAAATGGAAATTTCTGTATAGTATTGCAATGTGTCGGTACCAACTCGGGCTGGTTTCTCACAGAACCCCACCGAGTTTAGGGAGTTCGAGACCCAGTGGGGCTTGTAGTCCATACAAGTGCCTTTACAGCCCATAGGTCGGTTATACTGGGAAAACTTTGGTTTGTCGGAAATTTCAACTCAAACATTGGGAAACGTGAACATTCATGGGTTTGGGGGTGGGGTATGAGGCACCCCTGTCATTGACGTGCGCGGAGTTTAGGGAGCAAGCGACCTAATGGGATTTACAGTAGAAGGGATGTCCTTTTAGACCATATAAGCGGTTATGTCTGGAAAACTCTGGTTTTCGAGAAATAGGGGTACAAAATGACCGAAAATGGAAATTTCTGAATAGTATTGCAATGTGTCGGTACCAATCGGGCTGGTTTCTCACAGAACCCCACCGAGTTTAGGGAGTTCGAGACCCAGTGGGGCTTGTAGTCTATACAAGTGCCTTTACAGCCCATAGGTCGGTTATACTGGGAAAACTCTGGTTTGTCGGAAATTTCAACTCAAACATTGGGAAACGTGAACATTCATGGGTTTGGGAGTGGGGAAGAGGCACCCCTGTCATTGACGTGCGCGGAGTTTAGGGAGCAAGCGACCTAGTGGGATTTACAGTAGAAGGAATGTACTTTCAGACCACATAAGCGGCTATGCCGGGAAAACTCTAGTTTTCTAGAAAAAGGGGTACAAAAATGACCAAAAATGAAAATTTCTGTATAGTATTGCAAAGTGTCGGTACCAACTCGGGCTGGTTTCTCACAGAACCCAAGCGAGTTTAGGGAGTTTGAGACCCAGTGGGGCTTGTAGTCCATACAAGTGCCTTTACAGCCCATAGGTCGGTTATACTGGGAAAACTCTGGTTTGTCGGAAATTTTAACTCAAACATTGGGAAACGTGAACATTCATGGGTTTGGGGGTGGGGTATAAGGTACCCCTGTCATTGGCGTGCAGGGAGTTTAGGGAGCAAGCGACCTAGTGGGATTTACAGTAGAAGGGATGTAGTTTTAGACCATATTAGCGGCTATGTCGGGAAAACTCTAGTTTTCGAGAAATAAGGGTACAAAAATGACCGAAAATGGAAATTTCTGTACAGTATTGCAATGTGTCGGTACCAACTCGGGCTGGTTTCTCACAGAACCCCACCGAGTTTAGGGAGTTCGAGACCCAGTTGGCCTTGTAGTCCATACAAGTGCCTTTACAGCCCATAGGTCGGTTATACTGGGAAAACTCTGGTTTGTCGGAAATTTCAACTCAAACATTGGGAAACGTGAACATTCATGGGTTTGGGGGTGGGGTATGAGGCACCCCTGTCATTGACGTGCGCGGAGTTTAGAGAGCGAGCGACCTAGTGGGATTTACAGTAGAAGGTGTGTATTTTCAGACCACATAAGCGGCTATGCCGGGAAAACTCTAGTTTTCTAGAAATAGGGGTACAACAATGACCAAAAATGGAAAGTTCTGTACAGTATTGCAATGTGTCGGTACCAACTCGGGCTGGTTTCTCACAGAACCCCACCGAGTTTAGGGAGTTCGAGATCCAGTTGGGCTTGTAGTCCATACAAGTGCCTTTACAGCCCATAGGTCGGTTATACTGTGAAAACTCTGGTTTGTCGGAAATTTTAACTCAAACATTGGGAAACGTGAACATTCATGGGTTTGGGGGTGGGGTATAAGGTACCCCTGTCATTGGCGTGCAGGGAGTTTAGGGAGCAAGCGACCTAGTGGGATTTACAGTAGAAGGGATGTAGTTTTAGACCATATTAGCGGCTATGTCGGGAAAACTCTAGTTTTCGAGAAATAAGGGTACAAAAATGACCGAAAATGGAAATTTCTGTACAGTATTGCAATGTGTCGGTACCAACTCGGGCTGGTTTCTCACAGAACCCCACCGAGTTTAGGGAGTTCGAGACCCAGTTGGCCTTGTAGTCCATACAAGTGCCTTTACAGCCCATAGGTCGGTTATACTGGGAAAACTCTGGTTTGTCGGAAATTTCAACTCAAACATTGGGAAACGTGAACATTCATGGGTTTGGGGGTGGGGTATGAGGCACCCCTGTCATTGACGTGCGCGGAGTTTAGAGAGCGAGCGACCTAGTGGGATTTACAGTAGAAGGTGTGTATTTTCAGACCACATAAGCGGCTATGCCGGGAAAACTCTAGTTTTCTAGAAATAGGGGTACAACAATGACCAAAAATGGAAAGTTCTGTACAGTATTGCAATGTGTCGGTACCAACTCGGGCTGGTTTCTCACAGAACCCCACCGAGTTTAGGGAGTTCGAGATCCAGTTGGGCTTGTAGTCCATACAAGTGCCTTTACAGCCCATAGGTCGGTTATACTGTGAAAACTCTGGTTTGTCGGAAATTTTAACTCAAACATTGGGAAACGTGAACATTCATGGGTTTTGGGGTGGGGTATAAGGTACCCCTGTCATTGGCGTGCACGGAGTTTAGGGAGCAAGCGACCTAGTGGGATTTACAGTAGAAGGAATGTACTTTTAGACCATATAAGCGGCTATGTCGGGAAAACTCTGGTTTTCGAGAAATAGGGGTACAAAGATGACCGAAAATGGAAATTTCTGTATAGTATTGCAATGTGTCGGTACCAACTCGGGCTGGTTTCTCACAGAACCCCACCGAGTTTAGGGAGTTCGAGACCCAGTGGGGCTTGTAGTCTATACAAGTGCCTTTACAGCCCATAGGTCGGTTATACTGGGAAAACTCTGGTTTGTCGGAAATTTCAACTCAAACATTGGGAAACGTGAACATTCATGGGTTTGGGGTGGGGTAAGAGGCACCCCTGTCATTGACGTGCGCGGAGTTTAGGGAGCAAGCGACCTAGTGGGATTTACAGTAGAAGGAATGTACTTTCAGACCACATAAGCGGCTATGCCGGGAAAACTCTAGTTTTCGAGAAATAGGGGTACAAATATGACCAAAAATTGAAATTTCTGTATAGTATTGCAATGTGTCGGTACCAACACGGGCTGGTTTCTCACAGAACCCCACCGAGTTTAGGGAGTTCGAGACCTAGTGGGTCTTGTAGTCCATACAAGTGCCTTTACAGCCCATAGGTCGGTTATACTGGGAAAATTCTGGTTTGTCGAAAATTTCAACTCAAACATTGGGAAACGTGAACATTCATGGGTTTGGGGGTGGGGTATAAGGCACCCCTGTCATTAACGTGCACGGAGTTTAGGGAGCAAGCGACCTAGTGGGATTTACAGTAGAAGGGATGTACTTTCAGACCACATAAGCGGCTATGCCGGGAAAACTCTAGTTTTCGAGAAATAGGGGTACAACAATGACCAAAAATGGAAATTTCTGTACAGTATTGCAATGTGTCGGTACCAACTCGGGCTGGTTTCTCACAGAACCCCACCGAGTTTAGGGAGTTCTAGACCCAGTGGGGCTTGTAGTCCATACAAGTGCCTTTACAGCCCATAGGTCGGTTATACTGGGAAAACTCTGGTTTGTCGGAATTTTTAACTCAAACATTGGGAAACGTGAACATTCATGGGTTTGGGGGTGGGGTATAAGGTACCCCTGTCATTGGCGTGCACGGAGTTTAGGGAGCAAGCGACCTAGTGGGATTTACAGTAGAAGGAATGTACTTTTAGACCATATAAGCGGCTATGTCGGGAAACCTCTGGTTTTCGAGAAATAGGGGTACAAAGATGACCGAAAGTGGAAATTTCTGTATAGTATTGCAATGTGTCGGTACCAACTCGGGCTGGTTTCTCACAGAACCCCACCGAGTTTAGGGAGTTCGAGACCCAGTGGGGTTTGTAGTCCATACAAGTGCCTTTACAGCCAATAGGTCGGTTATACTGGGAAAACTCTGGTTTGTCGGAAATTTCAACTCAAACATTGGGAAACGTGAACATTCATGGGTTTGGGGGTGGGGTATGAGGCATCCCTGTCATTGACGTGCGCGGAGTTTAGGGAGCAAGCGACCTAGTGGGATTTACAGTAGAAGGGATGTACTTTCAGACCACATGAGCGGCTATGCCGGGAAAACTCTAGTTGTTCAGAAATAGGGGTACAAAGATGACCAAAAATGGAAATTTATGTAAAGTATTGCAATGTGTCGGTACCAACTCGGGCTGGTTTCTCACAGAACCCCACCGAGTTTAGGGAGTTCGAGACCCAGTGGGGCTTTTAGTCCAAACAAGTGCCTTTACAGCCCATAGGTCGGTTATACTGGGAAAACTCTGGTTTGTCGGAAATTTCAACTCAAATATTGGGAAACGTGAACATTCATGGGTTTAGGGGTGGGGTATGAGGCACCCCTGTCATAGACGTGCGCAGAGTTTAGGGAGCAAGCGACCTAGTGGGATTTACAGTAGAAGAGATGTACTTTCAGACCACATCAGCGGCTATGCCGGGAAAACTCTAGTTTTTGAAAAATAGGGGTACAAAAATGACCAAAAATGGAAATTTCTGTATAGTATTGCAATGTGTCGGTACCAACTCGGGCTGGTTTCTCACAGAACCCCACCGAGTTTAGGGAGTTCGAGACCCAGTGGGGCTTGTAGTCCATACAAGTGCCTTTACAGCCCATAGGTCGGTGATACTGGGAAAACTCTGGTCTGTCGGGAATTTCAACTCAAACATTGGGAAACGTGAACATTCATGGGTTTGGGGGTGGGGTATGAGGCACCCCTGTCATTGACGTGCGCGGAGTTTAGGGAGCAAGCGACCTAGTGGGATTTACAGTAGAAGGGATGTACTTTCAGACCACATTAGCGGCTATGCCGGGAAAACTCTAGTTTTCGAGAAATAGGGGTACAAAAATGACCAAAAATGGAAATTTCTGTATAGTATTGCAATGTGTCGGTACCAACTCGGGCTGGTTTCTCACAGAACCCCACCGAGTTTAGGGAGTTCGAGACTCAGTGGGGCTTGTAGTCCATACAAGTGCCTTTACAGCCCATAGGTCGGTTATACTGGGAAAACTCTGGTTTGTCGGAAATTTCAACTCAAACATTGGGAAACGTGAACATTCATGGGTTTGGGGGTGGGGTATGAGGCACCCAGGTCATTGACGTGCGCGGAGATTAGGGAGCAAACGACCTAGTGGGATTTACAGTCGAAGGGATGTACTTTCAGACCACATAAGCGGCTATGCCGGGAAAACTACAGTTTTCGAGAAATAGGGGTACAAAAATGACCAAAAATGGAAATTTCTGTATAGTATTGCAATGTTTCGGTACCAACTCGGGCTGGTTTCTCACAGAACCCCAGCGAGTTTAGGGAGTTCGAGACCCAGTGGGGCTTGTAGTCCATACAAGTGCCTTTACAGCCCATAGGTCGGTTATACTGGGAAAACTCTGTATAGTATTGCAATGTGTCGGTACCAACTCGGGCTGGTTTCTCACAGAACCCCACCGAGTTTAGGGAGTTCGAGACCCAGTGGGGTTTGTAGTCCATACAAGTGCCTTTACAGCCAATAGGTCGGTTATACTGGGAAAACTCTGGTTTGTCCGGAAATTTCAACTCAAACATTGGGAAACGTGAACATTCATGGGTTTGGGGGTGGGGTATGAGGCACCCCTGTCATTGACGTGACGAACTCCCTAAGTCCGGTGGGATTTTGTAAGAAACCATCCCGAGTTTGTACCGACCTATGGGCTGTAAAGGCACTTGTATGGACTACAAGCCCCACTGGGTCTCGAACTCCCTAAACTCGGTGGGGTTCTGTGAGGAACCAGCCCGATTTGGTACCGACACATTGCAATACTATACAGAAATTTCCATTTTTGGTCATTTTTGTACCCCTATTTCTCGAAAACTAGAGTTTTCCCGGCATAGCCGCTTATGTGGTCTGAAAGTACATCCCTTCTACTGTAAATCCCACTAGGTCGCTTGCTCCCTAAACTCCGCGCACGTCAATGACAGGGGTGCCTCACACCCAACCCCCAAACCCATGAATGTTCACGTTTCCCAATGTTTGAGTTGAAATTTCCGACAAAACAGAGTTTTCCCAGTATAACCGACCTATGGGCTGTAAAGGCACTTGTATGGACTACAAGCCCCACTGGGTCTCGAACTCCCTAAACTCGGTGGGGTTCTGTGAGAAACCAGCTCGAGTTGGTACCGACACATTGCAATACTATACAGAAATTTCCATTTTCGGTCATCTTTGTACCCCTATTTCTCGAAAACTAGAGTTTTCCCGGCATAGCCGCTTATGTGGTCTAAAAGTACATCCCTTCTACTGTAAATCCCACTAGGTCGCTTGCTCCCTAAATTCCGCGCACGTCAATGACAGGGGTGCCTCACACCCCACCCCCAAACCCATGAATGTTCACGTTTCCCAATGTTTGAGTTGAAATTTCCGACAAACCAGAGTTTTCCCAGTATAACCGACCTATGGGCTGTAAAGGCATTTGTATGGACTACAAGCCCCACTGGGTCTCGAACTCCCTAAACTCGGTGGGGTTCTGTGAGAAACCAGCCCGAGTTGGTACCGACACATTGCAATACTATACAGAAATTTCCATTTTCGGCCATCTTTGTACCCCTATTTCTCGAAAACTAGAGTTTTCCCGGCATAGCCGCTTATGTGGTCTGAAAGTACATCCCTTCTACTGTAAATCCCACTAGGTCGCTTGCTCCCTAAACTCCGCGCACGTCAATGACAGGGGTGCCTCACCCCACCCCCAAACCCATGAATGTTCACGTTTCCCAATGTTTGAGTTGAAATTTCCGACAAACCAGAGTTTTCCCAGTATAACCGACCTATGGGCTGTAAAGGCACTTGTATGGACTACAAGCCCCACTGGGTCTCGAACTCCCTAAACTCGGTGGGGTTCTGTGAGAAACCAGCCCGAGTTGGTACCGACACATTGAAATACTATACAGAAATTTCCATTTTCGGTCATCTTTGTACCCCTATTTCTCGAAAACTAGAGTTTTCCCGGCATAGCCGCTTATGTGGTCTGAAAGTACATCCCTTCTACTGTAAATCCCACTAGGTCGCTTGCTCCCTAAACTCCGCGCACGTCAATGACAGGGTTGCCTCACACCCCACCCCCAAACCCATGAATGTTCACGTTTCCCAATGTTTGAGTTGAAATTTCCGACAAACCAGAGTTTTCGCAGTATAACCGACCTATGGGCTGTAAAGGCACTTGTATGGACTACAAGCCCCACTGGGTCTCGAACTCCCTAAACTCGGTGGGGTTCTGTGAGAAACCAGCCCGAGTTGGTACCGACACATTGCAATACTATACAGAAATTTCCATTTTCGGTCATCTTTGTACCCCTATTTCTCGTAAACTAGAGTTTTCCCGGCATAGCCGCTTATGTGGTCTGAAAGTACATCCCTTCTACTGTAAATCCCACTAGGTCGCTTGCTCCCTAAACTCCGCGCACGTCAATGACAGGGGTGCCTCACACCCCACCCTCAAACCCACGAATGTTCACGTTTCCCAATGTTTGAGTTGAAATTTCCGACAAACCAGAGTTTTCCCAGTATAACCGACCTATGGGCTGTAAAGGCACTTGTATGGACTACAAGCCCCACTGGGTCTCGAACTCCCTAAACTCGGTGGGGTTCTGTGAGAAACCAGCCCGAGTTGGTACCGACACATTGCAATACTATACAGAAATTTCCATTTTCGGTCATCTTTGTACCCCTATTTCTCGAAAACTAGAGTTTTCCCGGCATAGCCGCTTATGTGGTGTAAAAGTACATCCCTTCTACTGTAAATCCCACTAGGTCGCTTGCTCCCTAAACTCCGCGCACGTCAATGACAGGGGTGCCTCACACCCCACCCCCAAACCCATGAATGTTCACGTTTCCCAATGTTTGAGTTGAAATTTCCGACAAACCAGAGTTTTCCCAGTATAACCGACCTATGGGCTGTAAAGGCACTTGTATGGACTACAAGCCCCACTGGGTCTCGAACTCGCTAAACTCGGTGGGGTTCTGTGAGAACCCAGCCCGAGTTGGTACCGACACATTGCAATACTATACAGAAATTTCCATTTTCGGTCATCTTTGTACCCCTATTTCTCGAAAACTAGAGTTTTCCCGGCATAGCCGCTTATGTGGTCTGAAAGTACATCCCTTCTACTGTAAATCCCACTAGGTCGCTTGCTCCCTAAACTCCGCGCACGTCAATGACAGGGGTGCCTCACACCCCACCCCCAAACCCACGAATGTTCACGTTTCCCAATGTTTGAGTTGAAATTTCCGACAAACCAGAGTTTTCCCAGTATAACCGACCTATGGGCTGTAAAGGCACTTGTATGGACTACAAGCCCCACTGGGTCTCGAACTCCCTAAACTCGGTGGGGTTCTGTGAGAAACCAGCCCGAGTTGGTACCGACACATTGCAATACTATACAGAAATTTCCATTTTCGGTCATCTTTGTACCCCTATTTCTCGAAAACTAGAGTTTTCCCGGAATAGCCGCTTATGTGGTCTGAAAGTACATCCCTTCTACTGTAAATCCCACTAGGTCGCTTGCTCCCTAAACTCCGCGCACGTCAATGACAGGGGTGCCTCACACCCCACCCCCAAACCCATGAATGTTCACGTTTCCCAATGTTTGAGTTGAAATTTCCGACAAACCAGAGTTTTCCCAGTATAACCGACCTATGGGCTGTAAAGGCACTTGTATGGACTACAAGCCCCACTGGGTCTCGAACTCCCTAAACTCGGTGGGGTTCTGTGAGAAACCAGCCCGAGTTGGTACCGACACATTGCAATACTATACAGAAATTTCCATTTTCGGTCATCTTTGTACCCCTATTTCTCGAAAACTAGAGTTTTCCCGGCATAGCCGCTTATGTGGTCTGAAAGTACATCCCTTCTTCTGTAAATCCCACTAGGTCGCTTGCTCCCTAAACTCCGCGCACGTCAATGACAGGGGTGCCTCACACCCCACCCCCAAACCCACGAATGTTCACGTTTCCCAATGTTTGAGTTGAAATTTCCGACAAACCAGAGTTTTCCCAGTATAACCGACCTATGGGCTGTAAAGGCACTTGTATGGACTACAAGCCCCACTGGGTCTCGAACTCCCTAAACTCGGTGGGGTTCTGTGAGAAACCAGCCCGAGTTGGTACCGACACATTGCAATACTATACAGAAATTTCCATTTTCGGTCATCTTTGTACCCCTATTTCTCGAAAACTAGAGTTTTCCCGGCATAGCCGCTTATGTGGTCTGAAAGTATATCCCTTCTACTGTAAATCCCACTAGGTCGCTTGCTCCCTAAACTCCGCGCACGTCAATGACAGGGGTGCCTCACACCCCACCCCCAAACCCATGAATGTTCACGTTTCCCAATGTTTGAGTTGAAATTTCCGACAAACCAGAGTTTTCCCAGTATAACCGACCTATGGGCTGTAAAGGCACTTGTATGGACTACAAGCCCCACTGGGTCTCGAACTCCCTAAACTCAGTGGGGTTCTGTGAGAAACCAGCCCGAGTTGGTACCGACACATTGCAATACTATACAGAAATTTCCATTTTCGGTCATCTTTGTACCCCTATTTCTCGAAAACTAGAGTTTTCCCGGCATAGCCGCTTATGTGGTCTGAAAGTACATCCCTTCTACTGTAAATCCCACTAGGTCGCTTGCTCCCTAAACTCCGCGCACGTCAATGACAGGGGTGCCTCACACCCCACCCCCAAACCCACGAATGTTCACGTTTCCCAATGTTTGAGTTGAAATTTCCGACAAACCAGAGTTTCCCAGTATAACCGACCTATGGGCTGTAAAGGCACTTGTATAGACTACAAGCCCCACTGGGTCTCGAACTCCCTAAACTCGGTGGGGTTCTGTGAGAAACCAGCCCGAGTTGGTACCGACACATTGCAATACTATACAGAAATTTCCATTTTCGGTCATCTTTGTACCCCTATTTCTCGAAAACTAGAGTTTTCCCGGCATAGCCGCTTATGTGGTCTGAAAGTACATCCCTTCTACTGTAAATCCCACTAGGTCGCTTGCTCCCTAAACTCCGCGCACGTCAATGACAGGGGTGCCTCACACCCCACCCCCAAACCCACGAATGTTCACGTTTCCCAATGTTTGAGTTGAAATTTCCGACAAACCAGAGTTTTCCCAGTATAACCGACCTATGGGCTGTAAAGGCACTTGTATGGACTACAAGCCCCACTGGGTCTCGAACTCCCTAAACTCGGTGGGGTTCTGTGAGAAACCAGCCCGTGTTGGTACCGACACATTGCAATACTATACAGAAATTTCCATTTTCGGTCATCTTTGTACCCCTATTTCTCGAAAACTAGAGTTTTCCCGGCATAGCCGCTTATGTGGTCTGAAAGTACATCCCTTCTACTGTAAATCCCACTAGGTCGCTTGCTCCCTAAACTCCGCGCACGTCAATGACAGGGGTGCCTCACACCCCACCCCCAAACCCATGAATGTTCACGTTTCCCAATGTTTGAGTTGAAATTTCCGACAAACCAGAGTTTTCCCAGTATAACCGACCTATGGGCTGTAAAAGCACTTGTATGGACTACAAGCCCCACTGGGTCTCGAACTCCCTAAACTCGGTGGGGTTCTGTGAGAAACCAGCCCAAGTTGGTACCGACACATTGCAATACTATACAGATATTTCCATTTTCGGTCATCTTTGTACCCCTATTTCTCGAAAACTAGAGTTTTCCCGGCATAGCCGCTTATGTGGTCTGAAAGTACATCCCTTCTACTGTAAATCCCACTAGGTCGCTTGCTCCCTAAACTCCGCGCACGTCAATGACAGGGGTGCCTCACACCCCACCCCAAACCCATGAATGTTCACGTTTCCCAATGTTTGAGTTGAAATTTCCGACAAACCAGAGTTTTCTTAGTATAACCGACCTATGGGCTGTAAAGGCACTTGTATGGACTACAAGCCCCACTGGGTCTCGAACTCCCTAAACTCGGTGGGGTTCTGTGAGAAACCAGTCCGAGTTGGTACCGACACATTGCAATACTATACAGAAATTTCCATTTTCGGTCATCTTTGTACCCCTATTTCTCGAAAAAACTAGAGTTTTCCCGGCATAGCCGCTTATGTGGTCTGAAAGTACATCCCTTCTACTGTAAATCCCACTAGGTCGCTTGCTCCCTAAACTCCGCGCACGTCAATGACAGGGGTGCCTCACACCCCACCCCCAAACCCACGAATGTTCACGTTTCCCAATGTTTGAGTTGAAATTTCCGACAAACCAGAGTTTTCCCAGTATAACCGACCTATGGGCTGTAAAGGCACTTGTATGGACTACAAGCCCCACTGGGTCTCGAACTCCCTAAACTCGGTGGGGTTCTGTGAGAAACCAGCCCGAGTTGGTACCGACACATTGCAATACTATACAGAAATTTCCATTTTCGGTCATCTTTGTACCCCTATTTCTCGAAAACTAGAGTTTTCCCGGCATAGCCGCTTATGTGGTCTGAAAGTACATCCCTTCTACTGTAAATCCCACTAGGTCGCTTGCTCCCTAAACTCCGCGCACGTCAATGACAGGGGTGCCTCACACCCCACCCCCAAACCCATGAATGTTCACGTTTCCCAATGTTTGAGTTGAAATTTCCGACAAACCAGAGTTTTCCCAGTATAACCGACCTATGGGCTGTAAAGGCACTTGTATGGACTACAAGCCCCACTGGGTCTCGAACTCCCTAAACTCGGTGGGGTTCTGTGAGAAACCAGCCCGAGTTGGTACCGACACATTGCAATACTATACAGAAATTTCCATTTTCGGTCATCTTTGTACCCCTATTTCTCGAAAACTAGAGTTTTCCCGGCATAGCCGCTTATGTGGTCTGAAAGAACTTCCCTTCTACTGTAAATCACACTAGGTCGCTTGCTCCCTAAACTCCGCGCACGTCAATGACAGGGGTGCCTCACACCCCACCCCCAAACCCATGAATGTTCACTTTTCCCAATGTTTGAGTTAAAATTTCCGACAAACCAGAGTTTTCCCAGTATAACCGACCTATGGGCTGTAAAGGCACTTGTATGGACTACAAGCCCCACTGGGTCTCGAACTCCCTAAACCCGGTGGGGTTCTTTGAGAAACCAGCCCGAGTTGGTACCGACACATTGCAATACTATACAGAAATTTCCATTTTCGGTCATCTTTGTACCCCTATTTCTCGAAAACTAGAGTTTTCCCGGCATAGCCGCTTATGTGGTCTGAAAGTACATCCCTTCTACTGTAAATCCCACTAGGTCGCTTGCTCCCTAAACTCCGCGCACGTCAATGACAGGGGTGCCTCACACCCCACCCCCAAACCCATGAATGTTCACGTTTCCCAATGTTTGAGTTGAAATTTCCGACAAACCAGAATATTTCCCAGTATAACCGACCTATGGGCTGTAAAGGCACTTGTATGGACTACAAGCCCCACTGGGTCTCGAACTCCCTAAACTCGGTGGGGTTCTGTGAGAAACCAGCCCGAGTTGGTACCGACACATTGCAATACTATACAGAAATTTCCATTTTCGGTCATCTTTGTACCCCTATTTCTCGAAAACTAGAGTTTTCCCGGCATAGCCGCTTATGTGGTCTGAAAGTACATCCCTTCTACTGTAAATCCCACTAGGTCGCTTGCTCCCTAAACTCCGCGCACGTCAATGACAGGGGTGCCTCACACCCCACCCCAAACCCATGAATGTTCACGTTTCCCAATGTTTGAGTTGAAATTTTCGACAAACCAGAGTTTTCCCAGTATAACCGACCTATGGGCTGTAAAGGCACTTGTATGGACTACAAGCCCCACTGGGTCTCGAACTCCCTAAACTCGGTGGGGTTCTGTGAGAAACCAGTCCGAGTTGGTACCGACACATTGCAATACTATACAGAAATTTCCATTTTCGGTCATCTTTGTACCCCTATTTCTCGAAAACTAGAGTTTTCCCGGCATAGCCGCTTATGTGGTCTGAAAGTACATCCCTTCTACTGTAAATTCCACTAGGTCGCTTGCTCCCTAAACTCCGCGCACGTCAATGACAGGGGTGCCTCACACCCCACCCCCAAACCCATGAATGTTCACGTTTCCCAATGTTTGAGTTGAAATTTCCGACAAACCAGAGTTTTCCCAGTATAACCGACCTATGGGCTGTAAAGGCACTTGTATGGACTACAAGCCCCACTGGGTCTCGAACTCCCTAAACTCGGTGGGGTTCTGTGAGAAACCAGCCCGAGTTGGTACCGACACATTGCAATACTATACAGAAATTTCCATTTTCGGTCATCTTTGTACCCCTATTTCTCGAAAACTAGAGTTTTCCCGGCATAGCCGCTTATGTGGTCTGAAAGTACATCCCTTCTACTGTAAATCCCACTAGGTCGCTTGCTCCCTAAACTCCGCGCACGTCAATGACAGGGGTGCCTCACACCCCACCCCCAAACCCACGAATGTTCACGTTTCCCAATGTTTGAGTTGAAATTTCCGACAAACCAGAGTTTCCCAGTATAACCGACCTATGGGCTGTAAAGGCACTTGTATAGACTACAAGCCCCACTGGGTCTCGAACTCCCTAAACTCGGTGGGGTTCTGTGAGAAACCAGCCCGAGTTGGTACCGACACATTGCAATACTATACAGAAATTTCCATTTTCGGTCATCTTTGTACCCCTATTTCTCGAAAACTAGAGTTTTCCCGGCATAGCCGCTTATGTGGTCTGAAAGTACATCCCTTCTACTGTAAATCCCACTAGGTCGCTTGCTCCCTAAACTCCGCGCACGTCAATGACAGGGGTGCCTCACACCCCACCCCCAAACCCACGAATGTTCACGTTTCCCAATGTTTGAGTTGAAATTTCCGACAAACCAGAGTTTTCCCAGTATAACCGACCTATGGGCTGTAAAGGCACTTGTATGGACTACAAGCCCCACTGGGTCTCGAACTCCCTAAACTCGGTGGGGTTCTGTGAGAAACCAGCCCGTGTTGGTACCGACACATTGCAATACTATACAGAAATTTCCATTTTCGGTCATCTTTGTACCCCTATTTCTCGAAAACTAGAGTTTTCCCGGCATAGCCGCTTATGTGGTCTGAAAGTACATCCCTTCTACTGTAAATCCCACTAGGTCGCTTGCTCCCTAAACTCCGCGCACGTCAATGACAGGGGTGCCTCACACCCCACCCCCAAACCCATGAATGTTCACGTTTCCCAATGTTTGAGTTGAAATTTCCGACAAACCAGAGTTTTCCCAGTATAACCGACCTATGGGCTGTAAAAGCACTTGTATGGACTACAAGCCCCACTGGGTCTCGAACTCCCTAAACTCGGTGGGGTTCTGTGAGAAACCAGCCCAAGTTGGTACCGACACATTGCAATACTATACAGATATTTCCATTTTCGGTCATCTTTGTACCCCTATTTCTCGAAAACTAGAGTTTTCCCGGCATAGCCGCTTATGTGGTCTGAAAGTACATCCCTTCTACTGTAAATCCCACTAGGTCGCTTGCTCCCTAAACTCCGCGCACGTCAATGACAGGGGTGCCTCACACCCCACCCCAAACCCATGAATGTTCACGTTTCCCAATGTTTGAGTTGAAATTTCCGACAAACCAGAGTTTTCTTAGTATAACCGACCTATGGGCTGTAAAGGCACTTGTATGGACTACAAGCCCCACTGGGTCTCGAACTCCCTAAACTCGGTGGGGTTCTGTGAGAAACCAGTCCGAGTTGGTACCGACACATTGCAATACTATACAGAAATTTCCATTTTCGGTCATCTTTGTACCCCTATTTCTCGAAAAAACTAGAGTTTTCCCGGCATAGCCGCTTATGTGGTCTGAAAGTACATCCCTTCTACTGTAAATCCCACTAGGTCGCTTGCTCCCTAAACTCCGCGCACGTCAATGACAGGGGTGCCTCACACCCCACCCCCAAACCCACGAATGTTCACGTTTCCCAATGTTTGAGTTGAAATTTCCGACAAACCAGAGTTTTCCCAGTATAACCGACCTATGGGCTGTAAAGGCACTTGTATGGACTACAAGCCCCACTGGGTCTCGAACTCCCTAAACTCGGTGGGGTTCTGTGAGAAACCAGCCCGAGTTGGTACCGACACATTGCAATACTATACAGAAATTTCCATTTTCGGTCATCTTTGTACCCCTATTTCTCGAAAACTAGAGTTTTCCCGGCATAGCCGCTTATGTGGTCTGAAAGTACATCCCTTCTACTGTAAATCCCACTAGGTCGCTTGCTCCCTAAACTCCGCGCACGTCAATGACAGGGGTGCCTCACACCCCACCCCCAAACCCATGAATGTTCACGTTTCCCAATGTTTGAGTTGAAATTTCCGACAAACCAGAGTTTTCCCAGTATAACCGACCTATGGGCTGTAAAGGCACTTGTATGGACTACAAGCCCCACTGGGTCTCGAACTCCCTAAACTCGGTGGGGTTCTGTGAGAAACCAGCCCGAGTTGGTACCGACACATTGCAATACTATACAGAAATTTCCATTTTCGGTCATCTTTGTACCCCTATTTCTCGAAAACTAGAGTTTTCCCGGCATAGCCGCTTATGTGGTCTGAAAGAACTTCCCTTCTACTGTAAATCACACTAGGTCGCTTGCTCCCTAAACTCCGCGCACGTCAATGACAGGGGTGCCTCACACCCCACCCCCAAACCCATGAATGTTCACTTTTCCCAATGTTTGAGTTAAAATTTCCGACAAACCAGAGTTTTCCCAGTATAACCGACCTATGGGCTGTAAAGGCACTTGTATGGACTACAAGCCCCACTGGGTCTCGAACTCCCTAAACTCGGTGGGGTTCTTTGAGAAACCAGCCCGAGTTGGTACCGACACATTGCAATACTATACAGAAATTTCCATTTTCGGTCATCTTTGTACCCCTATTTCTCGAAAACTAGAGTTTTCCCGGCATAGCCGCTTATGTGGTCTGAAAGTACATCCCTTCTACTGTAAATCCCACTAGGTCGCTTGCTCCCTAAACTCCGCGCACGTCAATGACAGGGGTGCCTCACACCCCACCCCCAAACCCATGAATGTTCACGTTTCCCAATGTTTGAGTTGAAATTTCCGACAAACCAGAATATTTCCCAGTATAACCGACCTATGGGCTGTAAAGGCACTTGTATGGACTACAAGCCCCACTGGGTCTCGAACTCCCTAAACTCGGTGGGGTTCTGTGAGAAACCAGCCCGAGTTGGTACCGACACATTGCAATACTATACAGAAATTTCCATTTTCGGTCATCTTTGTACCCCTATTTCTCGAAAACTAGAGTTTTCCCGGCATAGCCGCTTATGTGGTCTGAAAGTACATCCCTTCTACTGTAAATACCACTAGGTCGCTTGCTCCCTAAACTCCGCGCACGTCAATGACAGGGGTGCCTCACACCCCACCCCAAACCCATGAATGTTCACGTTTCCCAATGTTTGAGTTGAAATTTCCGACAAACCAGAGTTTTCCCAGTATAACCGACCTATGGGCTGTAAAGGCACTTGTATGGACTACAAGCCCCACTGGGTCTCGAACTCCCTAAACTCGGTGGGGTTCTGTGAGAAACCAGTCCGAGTTGGTACCGACACATTGCAATACTATACAGAAATTTCCATTTTCGGTCATCTTTGTACCCCTATTTCTCGAAAACTAGAGTTTTCCCGGCATAGCCGCTTATGTGGTCTGAAAGTACATCCCTTCTACTGTAAATTCCACTAGGTCGCTTGCTCCCTAAACTCCGCGCACGTCAATGACAGGGGTGCCTCACACCCCACCCCCAAACCCATGAATGTTCACGTTTCCCAATGTTTGAGTTGAAATTTCCGACAAACCAGAGTTTTCCCAGTATAACCGACCTATGGGCTGTAAAGGCACTTGTATGGACTACAAGCCCCACTGGGTCTCGAACTCCCTAAACTCGGTGGGGTTCTGTGAGAAACCAGCCCGAGTTGGTACCGACACATTGCAATACTATACAGAAATTTCCATTTTCGGTCATCTTTGTACCCCTATTTCTCGAAAACTAGAGTTTTCCCGGCATAGCCGCTTATGTGGTCTGAAAGTACATCCCTTCTACTGTAAATTCCACTAGGTCGCTTGCTCCCTAAACTCCGCGCACGTCAATGACAGGGGTGCCTCACACCCCACCCCCAAACCCATGAATGTTCACGTTTCCCAATGTTTGAGTTGAAATTTCCGACAAACCAGAGTTTTCCCAGTATAACCGACCTATGGGCTGTAAAGGCACTTGTATGGACTACAAGCCCCACTGGGTCTCGAACTCCCTAAACTCGGTGGGGTTCTGTGAGAAACCAGCCCGAGTTGGTACCGACACTTTGCAATACTATACAGAAATTTCCATTTTCGGTCATCTTTGTACCCCTATTTCTCGAAAACTAGAGTTTTCCCGGCATAGCCGCTTATGTGGTCTGAAAGTACATCCCTTCTACTGTAAATCCCACTAGGTCGCTTGCTCCCTAAACTCCGCGCACGTCAATGACAGGGGTGCCTCACACCCCACCCCCAAACCCATGAATGTTCACGTTTCCCAATGTTTGAGTTGAAATTTCCGACAAACCAGAGTTTTCCCAGTATAACCGACCTATGGGCTGTAAAGGCACTTGTATGGACTACAAGCCCCACTGGGTCTCGAACTCCCTAAACTCGGTGGGGTTCTGTGAGAAACCAGCCCGAGTTGGTACCGACACATTGCAATACTATACAGAAATTTCCATTTTCGGTCATCTTTGTACCCCTATTTATCGAAAACTAGAGTTTTCCCGGCATAGCCGCTTATGTGGTCTGAAAGTACATCCCTTCTACTGTAAATCCCACTAGGTCGCTTGCTCCCTAAACTCCGCGCACGTCAATGACAGGGGTGCCTCACACCCCACCCCCAAACCCATGAATGTTCACGTTTCCCAATGTTTGAGTTGAAATTTCCGACAAACCAGAGTTTTCCCAGTATAACCGACCTATGGGCTGTAAAGGCACTTGTATGGACTACAAGCCCCACTGGGTCTCGAACTCCCTAAACTCGGTGGGGTTCTGTGAGAAACCAGCCCGAGTTGGTACCGACACATTGCAATACTATACAGAAATTTCCATTTTCGGTCATCTTTGTACCCCTATTTCTCGAAAACTAGAGTTTTCCCGGCATAGCCGCTTATGTGGTCTGAAAGAACTTCCCTTCTACTGTAAATCCCACTAGGTCGCTTGCTCCCTAAACTCTGCGCACGTCAATGACAGGGGTGCCTCACACCCCACCCCCAAACCCATGAATGTTCACGTTTCCCAATGTTTGAGTTAAAATTTCCGACAAACCAGAGTTTTCCCAGTATAACCGACCTATGGGCTGTAAAGGCACTTGTATGGACTACAAGCCCCACTGGGTCTCGAACTCCCTAAACTCGGTGGGGTTCTGTGAGAAACCAGCCCGAGTTGGTACCGACACATTGCAATACTATACAGAAATTTCCATTTTCGGTCATCTTTGTACCCCTATTTCTCGAAAACTAGAGTTTTCCCGGCATAGCCGCTTATGTGGTCTGAAAGTACATCCCTTCTACTGTAAATTCCACTAGGTCGCTTGCTCCCTAAACTCCGCGCACGTCAATGACAGGGGTGCCTCACACCCCACCCCCAAACCCATGAATGTTCACGTTTCCCAATGTTTGAGTTGAAATTTCCGACAAACCAGAGTTTTCCCAGTATAACCGACCTATGGGCTGTAAAGGCACATGTATGGATTACAAGCCCCACTGGGTCTCGAACTCCCTAAACTCGGTGGGGTTCTGTGAGAAACCAGCCCGAGTTGGTACCGACACATTGCAATACTATACAGAAATTTCCATTTTCGGTCATCTTTGTACCCCTATTTCTCGAAAACTAGAGTTTTCCCGGCATAGCCGCTTATGTGGTCTGAAAGTACATCCCTTCTACTGTAAATTCCACTAGGTCGCTTGCTCCCTAAACTCCGCGCACGTCAATGACAGGGGTGCCTCACACCCCACCCCCAAACCCATGAATGTTCACGTTTCCCAATGTTTGAGTTGAAATTTCCGACAAACCAGAGTTTTCCCAGTATAACCGACCTATGGGCTGTAAAGGCACTTGTATGGACTACAAGCCCCACTGGGCCTCGAACTCCCTAAACTCGGTGGGGTTCTGTGAGAAACCAGCCCGAGTTGGTACCGACACATTGCAATACTATACAGAAATTTCCATTTTCGGTCATCTTTGTACCCCTATTTCTCGAAAACTAGAGTTTTCCCGGCATAGCCGCTTATGTGGTCTGAAAGTACATCCCTTCTACTGTAAATCCCACTAGGTCGCTTGCTCCCTAAACTCCGCGCACGTCAATGACAGGGGTGCCTCACACCCCACCCCCAAACCCATGAATGTTCACGTTTCCCAATGTTTGAGTTGAAATTTCCGACAAACCAGAGTTTTCCCAGTATAACCGACCTATGGGCTGTAAAGGCACTTGTATGGACTACAAGCCCCACTGGGTCTCGAACTCCCTAAACTCGGTGGGGTTCTGTGAGAAACCAGCCCGAGTTGGTACCGACACATTGCAATACTATACAGAAATTTCCATTTTCGGTCATCTTTGTACCCCTATTTCTCGAAAACTAGAGTTTTCCCGGCATAGCCGCTTATGTGGTCTGAAAGAACTTCCCTTCTACTGTAAATCCCACTAGTTCGCTTGCTCCCTAAACTCCGCGCACGTCAATGACAGGGGTGCCTCACACCCCACCCCCAAACCCATGAATGTTCACGTTTCCCAATGTTTGAGTTAAAATTTCCGATAAACCAGGGTTTTCCCAGTATAACCGACCTATGGGCTGTAAAGGCACTTGTATGGACTACAAGCCCCACTGGGTCTCGAACTCCCTAAACTCGGTGGGGTTCTGTGAGAAACCAGCCCGTGTTGGTACCGACACATTGCAATACTATACAGAAATTTCCATTTTCGGTCATCTTTGTACCCCTATTTCTCGAAAACTAGAGTTTTCCCGGCATAGCCGCTTATGTGGTCTGAAAGTACATCCCTTCTACTGTAAATCCCACTTGGTCGCTTGCTCCCTAAACTCCGCGCACGTCAATGACAGGGGTGCCTCACACCCCACCCCCAAACCCATGAATGTTCACGTTTCCCAATGTTTGAGTTGAAATTTCCGACAAACCAGAGTTTTCCCAGTATAACCGACCTATGGGCTGTAAAGGCACTTGTATGGACTACAAGCCCCACTGGGTCTCGAACTCCCTAAACTCGGTGGGGTTCTGTGAGAAACCAGCCCGAGTTGGTACCGACACATTGCAATACTATACAGAAATTTCCATTTTCGGTCATATTTGTACCCCTATTTCTCGAAAACTAGAGTTTTCCCGGCATAGCCGCTTATGTGGTCTGAAAGTACATCCCTTCTACTGTAAATTCCACTAGGTCGCTTGCTCCCTAAACTCCGCGCACGTCAATGACAGGGGTGCCTCACACCCCACCCCAAAACCCATGAATGTTCACGTTTCCCAATGTTTGAGTTGAAATTTCCGACAAACCAGAGTTTTCCCAGTATAACCGACCTATGGGCTGTAAAGGCACTTGTATGGACTACAAGCCCCACTGGGCCTCGAACTCCCTAAACTCGGTGGGGTTCTGTGAGAAACCAGCCCGAGTTGGTACCGACACTTTGCAATACTATACAGAAATTTCCATTTTCGGTCATCTTTGTACCCCTATTTCTCGAAAACTAGAGTTTTCCCGGCATAGCCGCTTATGTGGTCTAAAAGTACATCCCTTCTACTGTAAATCCCACTAGGTCGCTTGCTCCCTAAACTCCGCGCACGTCAATGACAGGGGTGCCTCACACCCCACCCCCAAACCCATGAATGTTCACGTTTCCCAATGTTTGAGTTGAAATTTCCGACAAACCAGAGTTTTCCCAGTATAACCGACCTATGGGCTGTAAAGGCACTTGTATGGACTACAAGCCCCACTGGGTCTCGAACTCCCTAAACTCGGTGGGGTTCTGTGAGAAACCAGCCCGAGTTGGTACCGACACATTGCAATACTATACAGAAATTTCCATTTTCGGTCATCTTTGTACCCCTATTTCTCGAAAACTAGAGTTTTCCCGGCATAGCCGCTTATGTGGTCTGAAAGTACATCCCTTCTACTGTAAATCCCACTAGGTCGCTTGCTCCCTAAACTCCGCGCACGTCAATGACAGGGGTGCCTCACACCCCACCCCCAAACCCATGAATGTTCACGTTTCCCAATGTTTGAGTTGAAATTTCCGACAAACCAGAGTTTTCCCAGTATAACCGACCTATGGGCTGTAAAGGCACTTGTATGGACTACAAGCCCCACTGGGTCTCGAACTCCCTAAACTCGGTGGGGTTCTGTGAGAAACCAGCCCGAGTTGGTACCGACACATTGCAATACTATACAGAAATTTCCATTTTCGGTCATCTTTGTACCCCTATTTCTCGAAAACTAGAGTTTTCCCGGCATAGCCGCTTATGTGGTCTGAAAGAACTTCCCTTCTACTGTAAATCCCACTAGGTCGCTTGCTCCCTAAACTCCGCGCACGTCAATGACAGGGGTGCCTCACACCCCACCCCCAAACCCATGAATGTTCACGTTTCCCAATGTTTGAGTTAAAATTTCCGACAAACCAGAGTTTTCCCAGTATAACCGACCTATGGGCTGTAAAGGCACTTGTATGGACTACAAGCCCCACTGGGTCTCGAACTCCCTAAACTCGGTGGGGTTCTGTGAGAAACCAGCCCGAGTTGGTACCGACACATTGCAATACTATACAGAAATTTCCATTTTCGGTCATCTTTGTACCCCTATTTCTCGAAAACTAGAGTTTTCCCGGCATAGCCGCTTATGTGGTCTGAAAGTACATCCCTTCTACTGTAAATCCCACTAGGTCGCTTGCTCCCTAAACTCCGCGCACGTCAATGACAGGGGTGCCTCACACCCCACCCCCAAACCCATGAATGTTCACGTTTCCCAATGTTTGAGTTGAAATTTCCGACAAACCAGAGTTTTCCCAGTTTAACCGACCTATGGGCTGTAAAGGCACTTGTATGGACTACAAGCCCCACTGGGTCTCGAACTCCCTAAACTCGGTGGGGTTCTGTGAGAAACCAGCCCGAGTTGGTACCGACACATTGCAATACTATACAGAAATTTCCATTTTCGGTCATATTTGTACCCCTATTTCTCGAAAACTAGAGTTTTCCCGGCATAGCCGCTTATGTGGTCTGAAAGTACATCCCTTCTACTGTAAATTCCACTAGGTCGCTTGCTCCCTAAACTCCGCGCACGTCAATGACAGGGGTGCCTCACACCCCACCCCCAAACCCATGAATGTTCACGTTTCCCAATGTTTGAGTTGAAATTTCCGACAAACCAGAGTTTTCCCAGTATAACCGACCTATGGGCTGTAAAGGCACTTGTATGGACTACAAGCCCCACTGGGCCTCGAACTCCCTAAACTCGGTGGGGTTCTGTGAGAAACCAGCCCGAGTTGGTACCGACACTTTGCAATACTATACAGAAATTTCCATTTTCGGTCATCTTTGTACCCCTATTTCTCGAAAACTAGAGTTTTCCCGGCATAGCCGCTTATGTGGTCTAAAAGTACATCCCTTCTACTGTAAATCCCACTAGGTCGCTTGCTCCCTAAACTCCGCGCACGTCAATGACAGGGGTGCCTCACACCCCACCCCCAAACCCATGAATGTTCACGTTTCCCAATGTTTGAGTTGAAATTTCCGACAAACCAGAGTTTTCCCAGTATAACCGACCTATGGGCTGTAAAGGCACTTGTATGGACTACAAGCCCCACTGGGTCTCGAACTCCCTAAACTCGGTGGGGTTCTGTGAGAAACCAGCCCGAGTTGGTACCGACACATTGCAATACTATACAGAAATTTCCATTTTCGGTCATCTTTGTACCCCTATTTCTCGAAAACTAGAGTTTTCCCGGCATAGCCGCTTATGTGGTCTGAAAGTACATCCCTTCTACTGTAAATCCCACTAGGTCGCTAGCTCCCTAAACTCCGCGCACGTCAATGACAGGGGTGCCTCACACCCCACCCCCAAACCCATGAATGTTCACGTTTCCCAATGTTTGAGTTGAAATTTCCGACAAACCAGAGTTTTCCCAGTATAACCGACCTATGGGCTGTAAAGGCACTTGTATGGACTACAAGCCCCACTGGGTCTCGAACTCCCTAAACTCGGTGGGGTTCTGTGAGAAACCAGCCCGAGTTGGTACCGACACATTGCAATACTATACAGAAATTTCCATTTTCGGTCATCTTTGTACCCCTATTTCTCGAAAACTAGAGTTTTCCCGGCATAGCCGCTTATGTGGTCTGAAAGAACTTCCCTTCTACTGTAAATCCCACTAGGTCGCTTGCTCCCTAAACTCCGCGCACGTCAATGACAGGGGTGCCTCACACCCCACCCCCAAACCCATGAATGTTCACGTTTCCCAATGTTTGAGTTAAAATTTCCGACAAACCAGAGTTTTCCCAGTATAACCGACCTATGGGCTGTAAAGGCACTTGTATGGACTACAAGCCCCACTGGGTCTCGAACTCCCTAAACTCGGTGGGGTTCTGTGAGAAACCAGCCCGAGTTGGTACCGACACATTGCAATACTATACAGAAATTTCCATTTTCGGTCATCTTTGTACCCCTATTTCTCGAAAACTAGAGTTTTCCCGGCATAGCCGCTTATGTGGTCTGAAAGTACATCCCTTCTACTGTAAATTCCACTAGGTCGCTTGCTCCCTAAACTCCGCGCACGTCAATGACAGGGGTGCCTCACACCCCACCCCCAAACCCATGAATGTTCACGTTTCCCAATGTTTGAGTTGAAATTTCCGACAAACCAGAGTTTTCCCAGTATAACCGACCTATGGGCTGTAAAGGCACTTGTATGGACTACAAGCCCCACTGGGTCTCGAACTCCCTAAACTCGGTGGGGTTCTGTGAGAAACCAGCCCGAGTTGGTACCGACACATTGCAATACTATACAGAAATTTCCATTTTCGGTCATCTTTGTACCCCTATTTCTCGAAAACTAGAGTTTTCCCGGCATAGCCGCTTATGTGGTCTGAAAGTACATCCCTTCTACTGTAAATCCCACTAGGTCGCTTGCTCCCTAAACTCCGCGCACGTCAATGACAGGGGTGCCTCACACCCAACCCCCAAACCCACGAATGTTCACGTTTCCCAATGTTTGAGTTGAAATTTCCGACAAACCAGAGTTTTCCCAGTATAACCGACCTATGGGCTGTAAAGGCACTTGTATGGACTACAAGCCCCACTGGGTCTCGAACTCCCTAAACTCGGTGGGGTTCTGTGAGAAACCAGCCCGAGTTGGTACCGACACATTGCAATACTATACAGAAATTTCCATTTTCGGTCATCTTTGTACCCCTATTTCTCGAAAACTAGAGTTTTCCCGGCATAGCCGCTTATGTGGTCTGAAAGAACTTCCCTTCTACTGTAAATCCCACTAGGTCGCTTGCTCCCTAAACTCCGCGCACGTCAATGACAGGGGTGCCTCACACCCCACCCCCAAACCCATGAATGTTCACGTTTCCCAATGTTTGAGTTAAAATTTCCGACAAACCAGAGTTTTCCCAGTATAACCGACCTATGGGCTGTAAAGGCACTTGTATGGACTACAAGCCCCACTGGGTCTCGAACTCCCTAAACTCGGTGGGGTTCTGTGAGAAACCAGCCCGAGTTGGTACCGACACATTGCAATACTATACAGAAATTTCCATTTTCGGTCATCTTTGTACCCCTATTTCTCGAAAACTAGAGTTTTCCCGGCATAGCCGCTTATGTGGTCTGAAAGTACATCCCTTCTACTGTAAATTCCACTAGGTCGCTTGCTCCCTAAACTCCGCGCACGTCAATGACAGGGGTGCCTCACACCCCACCCCCAAACCCATGAATGTTCACGTTTCCAAATGTTTGAGTTGAAATTTCCGACAAACCAGAGTTTTCCCAGTATAACCGACCTATGGGCTGTAAAGGCACTTGTATGGACTACAAGCCCCACTGGGTCTCGAACTCCCTAAACTCGGTGGGGTTCTGTGAGAAACCAGCCCGAGTTGGTACCGACACATTGCAATACTATACAGAAATTTCCATTTTCGGTCATCTTTGTACCCCTATTTCTCGAAAACTAGAGTTTTCCCGGCATAGCCGCTTATGTGGTCTGAAAGAACTTCCCTTCTACTGTAAATCCCACTAGGTCGCTTGCTCCCTAAACTCCGCGCACGTCAATGACAGGGGTGCCTCACACCCCACCCCCAAACCCATGAATGTTCACGTTTCCCAATGTTTGAGTTAAAATTTCCGACAAACCAGAGTTTTCCCAGTATAACCGACCTATGGGCTGTAAAGGCACTTGTATGGACTACAAGCCCCACTGGGTCTCGAACTCCCTAAACTCGGTGGGGTTCTGTGAGAAACCAGCCCGAGTTGGTACCGACACATTGCAATACTATACAGAAATTTCCATTTTCGGTCATCTTTGTACCCCTATTTCTCGAAAACTAGAGTTTTCCCGGCATAGCCGCTTATGTGGTCTGAAAGTACATCCCTTCTACTGTAAATTCCACTAGGTCGCTTGCTCCCTAAACTCCGCGCACGTCAATGACAGGGGTGCCTCACACCCCACCCCCAAACCCATGAATGTTCACGTTTCCAAATGTTTGAGTTGAAATTTCCGACAAACCAGAGTTTTCCCAGTATAACCGACCTATGGGCTGTAAAGGCACTTGTATGGACTACAAGCCCCACTGGGTCTCGAACTCCCTAAACTCGGTGGGGTTCTGTGAGAAACCAGCCCGAGTTGGTACCGACACATTGCAATACTATACAGAAATTTCCATTTTCGGTCATCTTTGTACCCCTATTTCTCGAAAACTAGAGTTTTCCCGGCATAGCCGCTTATGTGGTCTGAAAGTACATCCCTTCTACTGTAAATCCCACTAGGTCGCTTGCTCCCTAAACTCCGCGCACGTCAATGACAGGGGTGCCTCACACCCAACCCCCAAACCCACGAATGTTCACGTTTCCCAATGTTTGAGTTGAAATTTCCGACAAACCAGAGTTTTCCCAGTATAACCGACCTATGGGCTGTAAAGGCACTTGTATGGACTACAAGCCCCACTGGGTCTCGAACTCCCTAAACTCGGTGGGGTTCTGTGAGAAACCAGCCCGAGTTGGTACCGACACATTGCAATACTATACAGAAATTTCCATTTTCGGTCATCTTTGTACCCCTATTTCTCGAAAACTAGAGTTTTCCCGGCATAGCCGCTTATGTGGTCTGAAAGTACATCCCTTCTACTGTAAATTCCACTAGGTCGCTTGCTCCCTAAACTCCGCGCACGTCAATGACAGGGGTGCCTCACACCCCACCCCCAAACCCATGAATGTTCACGTTTCCCAATGTTTGAGTTGAAATTTCCGACAAACCAGAGTTTTCCCAGTATAACCGACCTATGGGCTGTAAAGGCACTTGTATGGACTACAAGCCCCACTGGGTCTCGAACTCCCTAAACTCGGTGGGGTTCTGTGAGAAACCAGCCCGAGTTGGTACCGACACATTGCAATACTATACAGAAATTTCCATTTTCGGTCATCTTTGTACCCCTATTTCTCGAAAACTAGAGTTTTCCCGGCATAGCCGCTTATGTGGTCTGAAAGTACATCCCTTCTACTGTAAATCCCACTAGGTCGCTTGCTCCGTAAACTCCGCGCACGTCAATGACAGGGGTGCCTCACACCCAACCCCCAAACCCACGAATGTTCACGTTTCCCAATGTTTGAGTTGAAATTTCCGACAAACCAGAGTTTTCCCAGTATAACCGACCTATGGGCTGTAAAGGCACTTGTATGGACTACAAGCCCCACTGGGTCTCGAACTCCCTAAACTCGGTGGGGTTCTGTGAGAAACCAGCCCGAGTTGGTACCGACACATTGCAATACTATACAGAAATTTCCATTTTCGGTCATCTTTGTACCCCTATTTCTCGAAAACTAGAGTTTTCCCGGCATAGCCGCTTATGTGGTCTGAAAGTACATCCCTTCTACTGTAAATTCCACTAGGTCGCTTGCTCCCTAAACTCCGCGCACGTCAATGACAGGGGTGCCTCACACCCCACCCCCAAACCCATGAATGTTCACGTTTCCCAATGTTTGAGTTGAAATTTCCGACAAACCGAGTTTTCCCAGTATAACCGACCTATGGGCTGTAAAGGCACTTGTATGGACTACAAGCCCCACTGGGTCTCGAACTCCCTAAACTCGGTGGGGTTCTGTGAGAAACCAGCCCGAGTTGGTACCGACACTTTGCAATACTATACAGAAATTTCCATTTTCGGTCATCTTTGTACCCCTATTTCTCGAAAACTAGAGTTTTCCCGGCATAGCCGCTTATGTGGTCTGAAAGTACATCCCTTCTACTGTAAATCCCACTAGGTCGCTTGCTCCCTAATCTCCGCGCACGTCAATGACAGGGGTGCCTCACACCCCACCCCCAAACCCATGAATGTTCACGTTTTCCAATGTTTGAGTTGAAATTTCCGACAAACCAGAGTTTTCCCAGTATAACCGACCTATGGGCTGTAAAGGCACTTGTATGGACTACAAGCCCCACTGGGTCTCGAACTCCCTAAACTCGGTGGGGTTCTGTGAGAAACCAGCCCGAGTTGGTACGGACACATTGCAATACTATACAGAAATTTCCATTTTCGGTCATTTTTGTACCCCTATTTCTCGAAAACTAGAGTTTTCCCGGCATAGCCGCTTATGTGGTCTGAAAGTACATCCCTTCTACTGTAAATCCCACTAGGTCGCTTGCTCCCTAAACTCCGCGCACGTCAATGACAGGGGTGCCTCACACCCCACCCCCAAACCCATGAATGTTCACGTTTCCCAATGTTTGAGTTGAAATTTCCGACAAACCAGAGTTTTCCCAGTTTAACCGACCTATGGGCTGTAAAGGCACTTGTATGGACTACAAGCCCCACTGGGTCTCGAACTCCCTAAACTCGGTGGGGTTCTGTGAGAAACCAGCCCGAGTTGGTACCGACACATTGCAATACTATACAGAAATTTCCATTTTCGGTCATCTTTGTACCCCTATTTCTCGAAAACTAGAGTTTTCCCGGCATAGCCGCTTATGTGGTCTGAAAGAACTTCCCTTCTACTGTAAATCCCACTAGTTCGCTTGCTCCCTAAACTCCGCGCACGTCAATGACAGGGGTGCCTCACACCCCACCCCCAAACCCATGAATGTTCACGTTTCCCAATGTTTGAGTTAAAATTTCCGACAAACCAGGGTTTTCCCAGTATAACCGACCTATGGGCTGTAAAGGCACTTGTATGGACTACAAGCCCCACTGGGTCTCGAACTCCCTAAACTCGGTGGGGTTCTGTGAGAAACCAGCCCGAGTTGGTACCGACACATTGCAATACTATACAGAAATTTCCATTTTCGGTCATCTTTGTACCCCTATTTCTCGAAAACTAGAGTTTTCCCGGCATAGCCGCTTATGTGATCTGAAAGTACATCCCTTCTACTGTAAATCCCACTAGGTCGCTTGCTCCCTAAACTCCGCGCACGTCAATGACAGGGGTGCCTCACACCCCACCCCCAAACCCATGAATGTTCACGTTTCCCAATGTTTGAGTTGAAATTTCCGACAAACCAGAGTTTTCCCAGTTTAACCGACCTATGGGCTGTAAAGGCACTTGTATGGACTACAAGCCCCACTGGGTCTCGAACTCCCTAAACTCGGTGGGGTTCTGTGAGAAACCAGCCCGAGTTGGTACCGACACATTGCAATACTATACAGAAATTTCCATTTTCGGTCATCTTTGTACCCCTATTTCTCGAAAACTAGAGTTTTCCCGGCATAGCCGCTTATGTGGTCTGAAAGTACATCCCTTCTACCGTAAATCCCACTAGGTCGCTAGCTCCCTAAACTCCGCGCACGTCAATGACAGGGGTGCCTCACACCCCACCCCCAAACCCATGAATGTTCACGTTTCCCAATGTTTGAGTTGAAATTTCCGACAAACCAGAGTTTTCCCAGTATAACCGACCTATGGGCTGTAAAGGCACTTGTATGGACTACAAGCCCCACTGGGTCTCGAACTCCCTAAACTCGGTGGGGTTCTGTGAGAAACCAGCCCGAGTTGGTACCGACACATTGCAATACTATACAGAAATTTCCATTTTCGGTCATCTTTGTACCCCTATTTCTCGAAAACTAGAGTTTTCCCGGCATAGCCGCTTATGTGGTCTGAAAGAACTTCCCTTCTACTGTAAATCCCACTAGGTCGCTTGCTCCCTAAACTCCGCGCACGTCAATGACAGGGGTGCCTCACACCCCACCCCCAAACCCATGAATGTTCACGTTTCCCAATGTTTGAGTTAAAATTTCCGACAAACCAGAGTTTTCCCAGTATAACCGACCTATGGGCTGTAAAGGCACTTGTATGGACTACAAGCCCCACTGGGTCTCGAACTCCCTAAACTCGGTGGGGTTCTGTGAGAAACCAGCCCGAGTTGGTACCGACACATTGCAATACTATACAGAAATTTCCATTTTCGGTCATCTTTGTACCCCTATTTCTCGAAAACTAGAGTTTTCCCGGCATAGCCGCTTATGTGGTCTGAAAGTACATCCCTTCTACTGTAAATTCCACTAGGTCGCTTGCTCCCTAAACTCCGCGCACGTCAATGACAGGGGTGCCTCACACCCCACCCCCAAACCCATGAATGTTCACGTTTCCCAATGTTTGAGTTGAAATTTCCGACAAACCAGAGTTTTCCCAGTATAACCGACCTATGGGCTGTAAAGGCACTTGTATGGACTACAAGCCCCACTGGGTCTTGAACTCCCTAAACTCGGTGGGGTTCTGTGAGAAACCAGCCCGAGTTGGTACCGACACATTGCAATACTATACAGAAATTTCCATTTTCGGTCATCTTTGTACCCCTATTTCTCGAAAACTAGAGTTTTCCCGGCATAGCCGCTTATGTGGTCTGAAAGTACATCCCTTCTACTGTAAATTCCACTAGGTCGCTTGCTCCCTAAACTCCGCGCACGTCAATGACAGGGGTGCCTCACACCCCACCCCCAAACCCATGAATGTTCACGTTTCCCAATGTTTGAGTTGAAATTTCCGACAAACCAGAGTTTTCCCAGTATAACCGACCTATGGGCTGTAAAGGCACTTGTATGGACTACAAGCCCCACTGGGTCTCGAACTCCCTAAACTCGGTGGGGTTCTGTGAGAAACCAGCCCGAGTTGGTACCGACACTTTGCAATACTATACAGAAATTTCCATTTTCGGTCATCTTTGTACCCCTATTTCTCGAAAACTAGAGTTTTCCCGGCATAGCCGCTTATGTGGTCTGAAAGTACATCCCTTCTACTGTAAATCCCACTAGGTCGCTTGCTCCCTAAACTCCGCGCACGTCAATGACAGGGGTGCCTCACACCCCACCCCCAAACCCATGAATGTTCACGTTTCCCAATGTTTGAGTTGAAATTTCCGACAAACCAGAGTTTTCCCAGTATAACCGACCTATGGGCTGTAAAGGCACTTGTATGGACTACAAGCCCCACTGGGTCTCGAACTCCCTAAACTCGGTGGGGTTCTGTGAGAAACCAGCCCGAGTTGGTACCGACACATTGCAATACTATACAGAAATTTCCATTTTCGGTCATCTTTGTACCCCTATTTCTCGAAAACTAGAGTTTTCCCGGCATAGCCGCTTATGTGGTCTGAAAGTACATCCCTTCTACTGTAAATCCCACTAGGTCGCTTGCTCCCTAAACTCCGCGCACGTCAATGACAGGGGTGCCTCACACCCCACCCCCAAACCCATGAATGTTCACGTTTCCCAATGTTTGAGTTGAAATTTCCGACAAACCAGAGTTTTCCCAGTATAACCGACCTATGGGCTGTAAAGGCACTTGTATGGACTACAAGCCCCACTGGGTCTCGAACTCCCTAAACTCGGTGGGGTTCTGTGAGAAACCAGCCCGAGTTGGTACCGACACATTGCAATACTATACAGAAATTTCCATTTTCGGTCATCTTTGTACCCCTATTTCTCGAAAACTAGAGTTTTCCCGGCATAGCCGCTTATGTGGTCTGAAAGTACATCCCTTCTACTGTAAATCCCACTAGGTCGCTTGCTCCCTAAACTCCGCGCACGTCAATGACAGGGGTGCCTCACACCCCACCCCCAAACCCATGAATGTTCACGTTTCCCAATGTTTGAGTTGAAATTTCCGACAAACCAGAGTTTTCCCAGTATAACCGACCTATGGGCTGTAAAGGCACTTGTATGGACTACAAGCCCCACTGGGTCTCGAACTCCCTAAACTCGGTGGGGTTCTGTGAGAAACCAGCCCGAGTTGGTACCGACACTTTGCAATACTATACAGAAATTTCCATTTTCGGTCATCTTTGTACCCCTATTTCTCGAAAACTAGAGTTTTCCCGGCATAGCCGCTTATGTGGTCTGAAAGTACATCCCTTCTACTGTAAATCCCACTAGGTCGCTTGCTCCCTAAACTCCGCGCACGTCAATGACAGGGGTGCCTCACACCCCACCCCCAAACCCATGAATGTTCACGTTTCCCAATGTTTGAGTTGAAATTTCCGACAAACCAGAGTTTTCCCAGTATAACCGACCTATGGGCTGTAAAGGCACTTGTATGGACTACAAGCCCCACTGGGTCTCGAACTCCCTAAACTCGGTGGGGTTCTGTGAGAAACCAGCCCGAGTTGGTACCGACACATTGCAATACTATACAGAAATTTCCATTTTCGGTCATCTTTGTACCCCTATTTCTCGAAAACTAGAGTTTTCCCGGCATAGCCGCTTATGTGGTCTGAAAGTACATCCCTTCTACTGTAAATCCCACTAGGTCGCTTGCTCCCTAAACTCCGCGCACGTCAATGACAGGGGTGCCTCACACCCCACCCCCAAACCCATGAATGTTCACGTTTCCCAATGTTTGAGTTGAAATTTCCGACAAACCAGAGTTTTCCCAGTATAACCGACCTATGGGCTGTAAAGGCACTTGTATGGACTACAAGCCCCACTGGGTATCGAACTCCCTAAACTCGGTGGGGTTCTGTGAGAAACCAGCCCGAGTTGGTACCGACACATTGCAATACTATACAGAAATTTCCATTTTCGGTCATCTTTGTACCCCTATTTCTCGAAAACTAGAGTTTTCCCGGCATAGCCGCTTATGTGGTCTGAAAGTACATCCCTTCTACTGTAAATCCCACTAGGTCGCTTGCTCCCTAAACTCCGCGCACGTCAATGACAGGGGTGCCTCACACCCCACCCCCAAACCCATGAATGTTCACGTTTCCCAATGTTTGAGTTGAAATTTCCGACAAACCAGAGTTTTCCCAGTATAACCGACCTATGGGCTGTAAAGGCACTTGTATGGACTACAAGCCCCACTGGGTCTCGAACTCCCTAAACTCGGTGGGGTTCTGTGAGAAACCAGCCCGAGTTGGTACCGACACATTGCAATACTATACAGAAATTTCCATTTTCGGTCATCTTTGTACCCCTATTTCTCGAAAACTAGAGTTTTCCCGGCATAGCCGCTTATGTGGTCTGAAAGAACTTCCCTTCTACTGTAAATCCCACTAGGTCGCTTGCTCCCTAAACTCCGCGCACGTCAATGACAGGGGTGCCTCACACCCCACCCCCAAACCCATGAATGTTCACGTTTCCCAATGTTTGAGTTAAAATTTTCGACAAACCAGAGTTTTCCCAGTATAACCGACCTATGGGCTGTAAAGGCACTTGTATGGACTACAAGCCCCACTGGGTCTCGAACTCCCTAAACTCGGTGGGGTTCTGTGAGAAACCAGCCCGAGTTGGTACCGACACATTGCAATACTATACAGAAATTTCCATTTTCGGTCATCTTTGTACCCCTATTTCTCGAAAACTAGAGTTTTCCCGGCATAGCCGCTTATGTGGTCTGAAAGTACATCCCTTCTACTGTAAATTCCACTAGGTCGCTTGCTCCCTAAACTCCGCGCACGTCAATGACAGGGGTGCCTCACACCCCACCCCCAAACCCATGAATGTTCACGTTTCCCAATGTTTGAGTTGAAATTTCCGACAAACCAGAGTTTTCCCAGTATAACCGACCTATGGGCTGTAAAGGCACTTGTATGGACTACAAGCCCCACTGGGTCTCGAACTCCCTAAACTCGGTGGGGTTCTGTGAGAAACCAGCCCGAGTTGGTACCCACACATTGCAATACTATACAGAAATTTCCATTTTCGGTCATCTTTGTACCCCTATTTCTCGAAAACTAGAGTTTTCCCGGCATAGCCGCTTATGTGGTCTGAAAGTACATCCCTTCTACTGTAAATCCCACTAGGTCGCTTGCTCCCTAAACTCCGCGCACGTCAATGACAGGGGTGCCTCACACCCCACCCCCAAACCCATGAATGTTCACGTTTCCCAATGTTTGAGTTGAAATTTCCGACAAACCAGAGTTTTCCCAGTATAACCGACCTATGGGCTGTAAAGGCACTTGTATGGACTACAAGCCCCACTGGGTCTCGAACTCCCTAAACTCGGTGGGGTTCTGTGAGAAACCAGCCCGAGTTGGTACCGACACATTGCAATACTATACAGAAATTTCCATTTTCGGTCATCTTTGTACCCCTATTTCTCGAAAACTAGAGTTTTCCCGGCATAGCCGCTTATGTGGTCTGAAAGTACATCCCTTCTACTGTAAATCCCACTAGGTCGCTTGCTCCCTAAACTCCGCGCACGTCAATGACAGGGGTGCCTCACACCCCACCCCCAAACCCATGAATGTTCACGTTTCCCAATGTTTGAGTTGAAATTTCCGACAAACCAGAGTTTTCCCAGTATAACCGACCTATGGGCTGTAAAGGCACTTGTATGGACTACAAGCCCCACTGGGTCTCGAACTCCCTAAACTCGGTGGGGTTCTGTGAGAAACCAGCCCGAGTTGGTACCGACACATTGCAATACTATACAGAAATTTCCATTTTCGGTCATTTTTGTACCCCTATTTCTCGAAAACTAGAGTTTTCCCGGCATAGCCGCTTATGTGGTCTGAAAGTACATCCCTTCTACTGTAAATCCCACTAGGTCGCTTGCTCCCTAAACTCCGCGCACGTCAATGACAGGGGTGCCTCACACCCCACCCCCAAACCCATGAATGTTCACGTTTCCCAATGTTTGAGTTGAAATTTCCGACAAACCAGAGTTTTCCCAGTTTAACCGACCTATGGGCTGTAAAGGCACTTGTATGGACTACAAGCCCCACTGGGTCTCGAACTCCCTAAACTCGGTGGGGTTCTGTGAGAAACCAGCCCGAGTTGGTACCGACACATTGTAATACTATACAGAAATTTCCATTTTCGGTCATCTTTGTACCCCTATTTCTCGAAAACTAGTTTTCCCGGCATAGCCGCTTATGTGGTCTGAAAGAACTTCCCTTCTACTGTAAATCCCACTAGTTCGCTTGCTCCCTAAACTCCGCGCACGTCAATGACAGGGGTGCCTCACACCCCACCCCCAAACCCATGAATGTTCACGTTTCCCAATGTTTGAGTTAAAATTTCCGACAAACCAGGGTTTTCCCAGTATAACCGACCTATGGGCTGTAAAGGCACTTGTATGGACTACAAGCCCCACTGGGTCTCGAACTCCCTAAACTCGGTGGGGTTCTGTGAGAAACCAGCCCGAGTTGGTACCGACACATTGCAATACTATACAGAAATTTCCATTTTCGGTCATCTTTGTACCCCTATTTCTCGAAAACTAGAGTTTTCCCGGCATAGCCGCTTATGTGGTCTGAAAGTACATCCCTTCTACTGTAAATCCCACTAGGTCGCTTGTTCCCTAAACTCCGCGCACGTCAATGACAGGGGTGCCTCACACCCCACCCCCAAACCCATGAATGTTCACGTTTCCCAATGTTTGAGTTGAAATTTCCGACAAACCAGAGTTTTCCCAGTATAACCGACCTATGGGCTGTAAAGGCACTTGTATACTACAAGCCCCACTGGGTCTCGAACTCCCTAAACTCGGTGGGGTTCTGTGAGAAACCAGCCCGAGTTGGTACCGACACATTGCAATACTATACAGAAATTTCCATTTTCGGTCATTTTTGTACCCCTATTTTGCCGTCTTATTAGTTCTTTACTGACTGGTCCAGAACGGTTCTGTTGGGATTTATGTTTAAGTTGTTTGTATCTTAATATGTCTGTAAGTCTACTTTGATTTGTATTTCTGTATTTGAAAATTCGAGGATGGCCAGTTTCTGTTTCTAGTGTCTGCCCCTATTGATGGCCAATTTTTGTTCCCATTCTCTGTCTTTGTTGAACTCGTCACCTTTGTGTTTGCATGTTTGTCAAATGATTACCCTGTCGGGGAAGAGCTAGTCGTCCTGCTTCTCGTTTACTTCTTAATATTTTTCTTGTTATGATTAAACTCCTTCCTAGTCGCTAGCTCAATTAACTGGTATGTTCGGCAGTGATAGACAAAATGAATACCTCTACCTTCTATAGTTTTTAGTTTTAACCTACGATCATTTCCAATCGCGTTTCCAAAACAAAAATAAAGAAAAAACAGCGATTCATGGTGTAGCCGTCCTATGTGATGCAAAGGCACCTTCACGGACTTCAGTTCCCTCTAGATATTGACCTCGCTAAACCTGGGGCGCCTTGATAGGAACCAGTCGAAGATGGATACCTGGCATTGAATTCAGAAAATTCTTTCTTACTCATTTGTTGCATTTCCACATTTAACCATATTTTTCTTGGGCTGTGTAGATAACTGGCTGGGATCAAATTTCTATGGACCTTAAGTTTCATGTAGGCAGTTTCACCTGGTCCTGCTCGCAACCAAAACTGCTTCGGCTGTTTCGGCTACATATGCCACCAATTTCTGCTACTTCGGCTGGTCAGGCTACTCCGGCCAGCAGTTTCTGCTACTTCGGCTGGTCAGGCTACTCCGGCCAGCCGAAGTAGCCTACCTCGGCTGGTCAGGCTACTTCGGCTAACTTCACCCATCTTGTTAATTTTGAACAACTGGTCCCAGGCTGTATCTCAGTCAGTCTGATTATGTAGCCATGTATCTTTGGACGTTATCATGTCTGTATAGGAATTCATATTTATCAACTTTCAAAACAGGAAATAGATAATTTCTCAAAGAAAAAGTACAGTTAATTGTTTAAGGCGTTCCTTAACTTTTTTCCAAGTGTTTATTTTCTTGGCACAATTGAGCACTCAATAGATTTCGCAAAATGCGTAGCACTGAAAACAAATAACAAATTTATGTCCAAATAAACATTTTAATAGAAATTTCCTGTACAAAAAGTTCATGGAATGGATATACTTTGATTATTTTCCTCAATTTTATTTTAAATACTTTGTATTTTATTATGATTGCTTAAAATCATTTTAAAATGACACATTGCCAAATGACTAACCTGGGACCAAATCTTCATGACGAAGTAAAAAGTAAGTTTAAACCAGAGGACCAATGGTCCTGTAAACGCTCACCTGAGATCTGCTACATATGCAAATAAACATGTTTGAATATTATGGTATTTAGCTCCAGTGCAGGGGCAGATGAAGCCCTTGGGCCATTTGTTTTCAGAATAATCAATATTCTGTCCATTTGCCAATTTCTATTTTATTTATTCCCTTCAAATGACATGTTTACAGTTTTCCCCATTCTAATGCATTGGCAACCTATGTTGACCTTGTCGTCAAATAGATCAAGGTCTCCACAGGGTCATGATTTATATACACATTGTAGTACTTTAGCCATCCATGCTTCATGTCAAGTTTCTTTGAAATCGGTCCACCGGTTCCGGAGAAGAAGATTTTTGAAGGGTTTTTACCATATAGGGGCATGGCCGCCATCTTGGTCATGTGACCTGGATTATTTATATACACATTGGTTACCCCATCCTATAGATGCTTCACATAAAATTTGGCTTTGATTGGCCAAGCGGTTTCAGAGGAGATGAAGTTTGAATATGATGGTAATGTACAGGTATATTGCCCCAGGGTGGGGGCAGATGAGTCCCTGGGGTCAAAATTTTTCAGAATCATCAATATTCAGTCCTACTGCCCATTTCCTGCAAGATTTCCACTTTAAATGACATTTTAAATTTTTTCCCCATTCAAATGCATTGGAGACCTATGTTGACCTTGCCGTAAAGAAGGTCAAGGTCATCACAGGGTCACGATTTATATACACAATGTAGTGCTTGAGCCATCAATGCTTCATGCCAAGTTTTGTTGAAATCGGTCAATCGGTTCTGGAGAAGAAGATTTTTGAAGGGTTTTTACCATATATGGGCATGGCGGCCATCTTGGTCATGTAACCTGGATTATTTATATACACATTGGTTCCCCCTTCCCATAGATGCTTCATGTAAAATTTGGCTTTGATTGGCCAAGCGGTTTCAGAGAAGAAGATGTTTGAATATTATGATAATATACATGTATATTGCCCCGGGGTGGGGGCGGATGAGCCCCTGGTGCCCAATTTTTTTCAGAATCATTAATATTCAGTCCTACTGCTCATTTTCTGCAAGATTTTTCCTTTAAATGACAATTTAACAATTTTTCCCATTCAAATGCGACAATCAAATATATGAATGGGTCACTTTTTTCGAAGGCATGATATATGAATGGGTCCCTCTTTTCGATTACCTGGTATATGAATTGGGTATGTTTTAAAGTATCGGGCGGCACGTCCGTACCAAAATTACCTCCGAGTTACCCCCCCCCCCCCCCCCGAGGGTAATTTGGAGTGCCAACATAACTTAAGTTACGGTCATGCTCAACGAGTTAAACAGTTTTGCTTGATGCTTTACGTCACATTCAACAGCTACGGTGATGTCGGGACGGTGCCTCCAATTGATTTGACTTCTTCAAAGCATTTGGAAGTCATGATATGCCCTCGTCGGATACATCTCTCTCTCTCTCTCTCTCTCTCTCTCTCTCTCTCTCTCTCTCTCTCTCTCTCTTATTTTTTTTTTTTGTTCTAAGCCAAAACATGGCATTTTCTGTATTTTCCTTTTTCCTTCTTAATTTTTTGAGATTTTCTACCAAAAAAAAAAAAGGTTTCGAAATATTGCTGGTGATCCTAAATCAATTGGTGATTGTTTGTTTGAGGCGGGGGTCTCGTCCCGACATGACTGGAGAATTGTTAAATTGGACGTTAAATTTCAATACATACCGGCGACCGCAGGACTGGAATGATAGTATATCCGGTATGTCTGCTGTTTCTTTATTGCTTAAAATACGTTGAAAGGCGTTTATTTAAACATTCACTAAAACAGGGGAAAAACTTTAATCTTTAGAAAAACAAATCTTTAGAAGAAAAGCAACAACGACAACAACAAAGAGTCAGATAAAATAAATGTCATACTTTCTTATGCGGCCTAAAGGACCCATCACGCGAAGTCTTAGACAGAAGGTAGTATTGGGTTTTGTTTGGTCCTGACTTCATGTTACTTTCAACGATTTTTCAGTCATGTTGGGATGACGCCAGCGGTTCCTGGGTTTCTGGGTGTCAACCAGTATTACGCGAAGCTTAAAAATGCCTTGTTGAAGAACACAGCACGGCGGAAGTAGTTATCTTGCTGCAGATCTGTCCTCTACCAATAATTTTGCTCGTTTGCACAAGATTACCTCATTGAAATTATACATGGGCGGATCCAGAGTGGGGGGGGGAGCAGGGGATCCGGACCCCCCCCCCCCCTGGAATTGCCAGATTATTAATTTTTGCCATGTTGAAATTTCCCGTCAGACCCGTTCTGGTAATTTGGACCCCCTCCCCCCCCCCCCCCCGAGAAAATTTTCTGGATCCGTGCATGTTATAGTTATATTATATTATTCTTTTAGGCAAAGACGTACGGTGCTAACTTACACAGTAGAAGATGGTTTGATGCTCGGAGGTGTTGGGGAGATGCTTAAGCCATCTTCTAACTGTCCCGAAGGGTTTTTACCATATATGGGCATGGCGGCCATCTTGGTCATGTGACCTGGATTATTTATATACACATTGGTTCTCCCTTCCCATAGATGCTTCATGTAAAATTTGGCTTTGATTGGCCAAGCGGTTTCAGAGAAGAAGATGTTTGAATATTATGATAATATACATGTATATTGCCCCGGGGTGGGGGCGGATGAGCCCCTGGTGCCCAATTGTTTTCAGAATCATTAATATTCAGTCCTACTGCTCATTTTCTGCAAGATTTTTCCTTTAAATGACAATTTAACAATTTTTCCCATTCAAATGCAAAGGCGACCTATGTTGACCTTGCCGTAAAATAGGTCAAGGTCACCGCAAGGTCATGATTTATATACACATTGTAGTACTTGAGTCATCGATGCTTCATACCAAGTTTGGTTGAAATCGGTCCAGTGGTTCCGGAGAAGAAGATTTTTGAAGGGTTTTTACCATATATGGGCATGGCGGCCATCTTGGTCATGTGACCTGGATTATTTATATATACGTTGGTTCCCCCTTCCCATAGATGCTTCACGTAAAATTTGGCTTTGATTGGCCAAGCTGTTTCAGAGTAGAAGATCTTTGAAAATTGTGGACGACAGACGGACGGACGACGGACGACGGACGGACGGACGACGGAGCATGGGTATACTATAAGAATGTCAGACAACTCGGACCCAAGACGACTCGGACCCAAAATTTCTGGGACGACTCGGACCCAAACCTTTTCGGACCCAAGACGAATCGGACCCAAACCTTTTCGGACCCAAGACGAATCGGACCCATACTGACGGACGATATACGGACGATATCATTAATGCATGATATCCCCGGGGCCGAGAGGGTCGTGGCTATAAATGACCTAGTACATTACCTAAAATGTTAATAAAACCCATAAGACGAGTTAGCAGTTTTTATTACGCAACTCCATGTATTACGGAACAACCAATTTTGATACGAAGGAATGAACACAATGTTTTACAATGAATGTGATGTAGACTTTTAATTTTATTTTATACATTGTTTTTATAAGTTGTATGAATTTTAACTACGTAAACTTGGTTTTTAACTTTTATGCCTCTGCAAAATTGTGAAGAGTGATCAATAGTAATTTAAGATAATGTATGATCTGTGTGTCAAATGTGACAGTACCGTCCGACCAAAACAGGAAAGCCTTATATCCGCACGACAAGTGCGATGAAGACTCACAGAATTTGCGAGCCAAGTAAAAGGCAGTACACTGCACCGAATATAAAGATACTCAAGTCATCTATCTATCAAAGGGGGTGTTACAAATGTGCCCACGCATGGATTTTCTTTAAATTTTACACATAAGTAGGTCATCATATATGAGCTACGAAAATGTATATATTGAATTAAATAATTAATTATAGGACTCAGGAGACAACCTTGGCTCACTCCCACAATGACATGATACCTGCCCTCATCTTTGTGTGTCCTAAAATTTAAGTTTTATAATTTTCTAAGATTTGTCAAGTGGATTGGCTCGAGAACATCCCAGGCATTATACGTATACAGTAAAATCATTTTACAGAAGTATTAGATTGATTTCCTGATTAAATAATTATAAAATTTCTCATTTTTTTCTCGAAAATCTACAAAAAATACCAAATTCAACTTAAAAAATAAATATGTTCCAGTCTTTGTCAAGATACCATATTTGCATAAAAACATGCCATGTATATCCTCTTGATATGAGCAAAATTTCATGATAATTCAAAGCCGGTAACATTGTCATTTTTTACATTGTATACATGTATGTCACTTTTCATAATTTTAACAAAATGTTGAAATTGATCCAAAACATCGCAAAAAAGGTTTAAGATTATGACCATAATGCACATTTCTGACACACATTGTGCTAAGACAATCCAAAATGGCATACATGTAGTTACATTTATGTAACTGAGTGGCCACCTGTTGGGAAATAGCCATTCTCTTGTCAAACTGTACATTCTCTTTGTACAAGTAAATATTTATTTCGCTTGTTTTCCACGTGGGATATTAGGTTGAACCTTGGTTCTAATTGCAGCAGCTCCTGGCCATTGCTTACTTTTGCCAAAAAGATGTTATTCATGATGGTTTTCTACTATCTGTTTTCACACTTGACTGTTTTCTTTAGGTTTAGAACGATATAAAGTATTTCTAAAACAGCAGTGAGTCCAAATGACTTACAGTTTGCCTTCAGTTGAATCAATGCTGAAAGCTCTGAATTATTCTAATGAGGAAATAATAGAGGATGTTTAAATTTGTTTAACTGATAATCGTATGTTATGCTTCTCATATAGGAGTGAGACATGGAGGTCCATGTGGAATTGTCTCGTAGTGACAAACTGAATCTGATATTATTATTTCTCACTCTTGGACCAATAGTATTTTATTGTAAAAGACACAAGTGAAAATATAGACAAATGTTCACTGTATATTACTTTAACATACCAATCCCATGTTTTATTTTTTAGAGGGAAAGCTAGAGTACCTCCTATATCGCTTACTGTACCCAAATTTTATAACTTTGATTCTCAACAAACGATATGATTTTGATCTTTAAATGAGATAAAAACAGACAAAAATTCTGTAGTCATATGCCATAAGTATTTAAAGCATTTAGCCTTCAGTCAAATGCAACATCACTGCATTACATATGTTACATATGTTACCCACATAAATGCTTGCAAAATAAACATCAAAACAAACTCTCCTATAAAATATATGCATTTATGCTGATTATGAAGTATGTTTCATCGTTGAAGCAAGTCCACTTCCTATATTCACATTCCTTTGGATCTTATTCAGCCTATTAAACGTATATTGTACGTTACATACATTACATCATTCAGATCTGAATATTAAAGATAATATTTTCTTGGTAAAAATTAGATTTTATAAAGTAAGTTGTGTCATATCATGACAAACGTCTTGTAGACAAACTAGCTTCCTTTCATACAAATTTATACAAACATCAATCTGGCATATTATGTGTTCTTATCGGTTGCACAAGCCTGCAAAAGTACTAAGATAGGGTTTGCATCAAAATAAAACATGGTGAATGATGAATAAATGTCAGAAAAACAGATTGGGCTATGAACTTACAATCTTTTCTTGAGATTAATATCGCAGTACATGTATTGTGATGTTCAATGAAATGTAATTTCTTAATTTATAATTTTGTAACATGCTAATTATATAAGGATAAGATTAATGTAATTGAACAGCCCCATGATTAAGCATGTGTATTAATTAGTAACATTTAACATCCATTTAAAATAAGAAGAAAAAAATCAGCTCTTAAAGATCGGATCATATGAAAATTGTCCACATTACATGTTTGCGCTAAATGTAACATATGTAACAAATGGAAAGGGTACTGAGAGACAACTTTGAATTCAGGAAGATAAATAATATTGCATTTTAAACCCTGCAGTTATACTAATGTGATGTTTAAACACAAAACTTTATTGAACTCTTTAAATTATTTTAAGACTGTCCAAACGGTAACTTATGTAACAGGGTATAAGGTCTGTGTGTTGGGTTTCATAAAAATCATGCTATAATAATATAAATTGCTTATAATAAGCCTACAGTAAAACTCCTACAGTCATAAATCATTTATTTAAGTACTTTGTAATTATTAGTGAACAAGTTAACATTTTGATGAATAAGGGTCATGTGTAATGAATGTAACAAAACACCATGTTACCGGTCCACGATTTTCGTGAAATTTCACAAATATATTCCTAACATATGTGGGCAGTTTTTATATTAAAATGGTGTCTTGACAAAGACTGGAACACAGAAAATTTTTAATTCAAATTCTACCTCTGTTAAAATAACCACGTGAAAATAGGGGTTACATGTACATGCAAATGACTGCTCCGCCACCTTCTTGATACCAACAAAGTCATTTATAGTATCAGCAAACTTACCAATGACTACTTTATTTCTGGAAAGCTTCCAACATTTGCTTCATGAATCGTTGACCACTATAGAAACGTTTAAAGTGGGGTGCTCTTAGCTATCGTAGTGACGTCATATATTACGTCATAATTTGCCAGTGGAATTGAATTTACAAGGGAATACACCATTATTATAGCATTCATAACCAAAACAATTAATGCACATAATTTCATAAAATTCCATGCGTGGGCAAACTCCCATGTTAATTTCCCATACCCTGTAACAGGCCCTTTAACACTTAAATATCCCAAATACCGATATACTAAAACACCTCTGTTAATAGTTCAGGTGTCAGTTGTGCCTTAAGGCGTGTGCATGTGTATTATCATATTATCACATGATCATTATCAAAGTAGTCACCAAATGTCCAAGTTAATCCAATAACCCAGGTTACACAAAATAACATCATGAGCCATGATCTGCATTATTACAGATAAATGACTCAATTTCATGCATTTTGTTTTTCGAAAAAAAAAAAAAACCCAGAGGACCAATGGTCCTGTAAACGCTCACCTGAGATCTGCCTGCTTCATATACCAATAAATATATTTGAATATTATGGTATTTAACCCCAGTGCAGGGGCAGATGAAGCCCTTGGGCCATTTTCTTTTTTCAGAATAATCAATATTCTGTGCATTTGCCAATTTCCTGCTAATTTTCCCCTTCAAATAACATTTTAAAAGCAGATATGCCCCTGGGGTCCATTATTTTCAGAATCACTAAATTTCAGTCCTACTGCCCATTTCCTGCAAGACTTTCACTTAAAATGACATTTTAAAAGTTTTCCCCATTCAAATGTATTGGCTACCTATGTTGACCTTGCCGTAAAATAGGTCAAGGTCACCACAGGGTCATGTTTTATATGTACATTGTAGTACTTGAGTCATCCATACTTCATGCAAAGTTTCGTTGAAATCGGTTCACCGGTTCTGGAGAAGAAGATATTTTAAGGGTTTTTACCATATATGGGCATGGCAGCCATCTTGGTCATGTGACCTGGATTATTTACATATACACTGGTTCCCACTTCCTATAGATGCTTCATATAAAACTTGGCTTTGATTGGCCAAGTGGTTTCAGAGAAAAAAATCTTTGAAAAGTGTGTATGGACGACAGACCGGCCAAGGTCAAGAGATGACCTTGACCTAAATTAATCATACCTTCATCTAATCCATTAGTTGTTTGCATCTACCACACTTTTCAGATCTCAGGCTGCAATAGTTTTCAAAAAATAGCTAATTTCCACTTTTCACATTATAAGTCTATGGAAACTTTAAGTTGCCATAGCAACCAGAGTTCTTATCCCACTGGAATAAAAAACACAAAATATGTAGAGGCTACTGTCAGGAACATGTATACAAAGTACAGGATTCATCCACTTGACAGTTTCTGAGGAGAAGATTTTTGAATGTATTTTTCAAATTTTGCCCTTTAAGGGGCCCCAGCAACCAATCAAAATAAAGGATTAGGACAAAACTCGCAAGAAACGTCAAACACTACTCAATAAACATTTCTGCAAAAACAAAATTCAAATGTCTGCAATTTTAGCGGAAAAATAGCCGATTTCCACTTTTCCCATTATAAGTCTATGGAAACTTTAAGTTGCCATAGCAACCAGAGTTCTTATCCGCCTGGAATAAAAAACACAAATTATGTAGAGGCCACTGTCAGGAACATGCATACAAAGTATAGGCTTCATCCCCTTGACAGTTTCTGAGAAGAAGATTTTTTAATGTTTTTCGAAATTTTGCCCTATATGGGGCCCCTGCAACCAATCAAAATGAAGGATTAGGACAAAAGTCACAAGAAACGTAGAGGACTACTCAATAAACATTTCTGCAAAAACAAAATTCAAATATCTCCAACAAGACAGCAAAAACTGGCAATTTTCACTTTTTTCCATTATAAGTCTATGGGAAGCATAAGTTGCCATAGCAACCAGAGTCCTTATCCGATCAAAACAAAAAACACAATTATTCTTTCCCCCTACCTGTAGATGGTGTATGTGTAATATGAGAACAATCAGCCCAACAGTTTCAGAGAAGAAGATCTTTGAAATTGTGAACGACGGACGGACGGACGGACGGACGGACGCCGGAGCATGGGTATACTATAAGCTCACCTATGAGCCTTCGGCTCAGGTGAGCTAAAAATAGCATATTATCACAGAATCATCATGTCAAAGTAGTCACCAAATGTCCAAATAAATTCAATAACCCAGGTTACACAAAATAACATCATGAGCTGCATTATTACAGATAAATGACTCAATTTCATGCATTTTTTTTTTTCCGAAAAAAAAATGCATATCATATTATTACATCCTGACTTGGCACCCAAGCCTAAGAGTTCGCCCATTGAATGGTCTCCAAGATGAAACTATCAAACCTTTTATGTGGAGGGGGTGGAACGAAAATTATTTTTGCCTTGTTGGCTTCTGTGCTATATCACTGAATCATCATATCAAAGTAGTCACCAAATGTCCAAATAAGTTCAATAAACCCAGGTAACACAAAATAACACCATGAGCTGCATTATTACTGATACATATATTTGCCTATCATATTATCACAGAATCATCATATCAAATTAGTTACCAAATGTTCAAATATATTCAATAACACAGGTCACACAAAATAACATCTCGAGCTGCATTATGATTTTAGCAAGTGTATGTGTTTTATACAAGTTATATAAGTATACATAATAAAATAGAAATTGTTTGCATAGTCGTCCTTGTTGTTGGGTCCGAGTCGTCTCAAAATTTGGTCCGAGTTGTCTCAGGCTTGGGTCCGATTCGTCTTGGGTCCGAAAAATACCAAGGGTCCGAGTTGTCTTGGGTCCGAGTTGTCCGGCTACCTACTATAAGCTCACCTTGTGAGCCTGACGGCTCAGGTGAGCTAATAAAAGCGCTGCAGGCATGCATGATATCCCGCCACGCAAAATTAATTCAGTACAAAATTAATGCACATAATATCTTGATGACATTCATCTACAATACCAAACCACACCTTCCAGATATGAACTCCTTTACAAAGTTTGAAGTAAATTGGTCTACATATGCTCAAGATAGCGCCTGGAAAAGAAATTGTATCATAAATCAAGTGCTATAACTCTGTACTTATTTGACAAAAATTACCCATCTTCAATCCCAAACCACTCCTTCCTGATATGAACTCCTATACAAAGTTTAAAGAAAAATGGAAAATAAATGCTCAAGATAGAGCCCGGAAATGAAATTTTAATGTAAATCAATGGCCATAACTCTGTACTTATTTGACGAAATTTACCCATCTTCGATCCCAAACCACTCCTTCCTAACATGAACCTCTTTACAAAGTTTGAAGCAAATTTGTCAATAAATGCCCAATAAAGAGTCCGGAAACGAAATTTTAATGTAAATCAAGGGCCATAACTCTGTAGTTACTCCTCAAAATTTACCCATCTTCAATCCAAAACCACTCCTTCCTGATATAAACTCCTATACAAAGTTTGAAGAAAATCGATCAATAAATGCCCAAGACAGAGTCCGGAAACGAAATTTTTACGTAAATCAAGGGCCATAACTCTGTACTTATTAAATAATTTGACGAAATTTGCCTATCGCCAATCCCAAACCACTCCTTCCTGATATGAACTCCTATACAAAGTTTGAAGAAAATTGGTCAATAAGTGCTCAAGTTAGAGCACGGAAACGAAGCGGTGAAGGACGGACGGATTGACGGACGCTCGAATGCAAATTTTTTGCGGAGGGTATAACATAATACCCCGCACTTTTTGAAGTGGCGGTGTATAAAAATACACATTATCATGATCTTGGAGTATATCCTTTTCCAATGCAAAAACCTTATTCATAATTTATTTTGACCATCCATGAAAACGTTATTTGCTGACCGACTTTCAAACTTTTTGCAGGTCCTATTTGAACAAACAAAGACCCATACCATGACAAGAAAAAACATACAATACTCCTACCTTTTTTTTTGCAAAAAGTCATTATTTTACACCGTAAAGATATCTCAGAGATTTTGGTTTCTACAGAAAGAATATTTGAGCGGCATCACGAGGTAACCAACAATATGGTTTCCAAGCAGGTCCAACATAACAGATGGATGCAGACTGGAAATTTTGGATTTAGAAAGCTCAGCTTTGCAATTACCGGACAGTTGACCCACAGCTTTGTTTTCACATTATGGATAAATCCTGATTTTCTTGCCACCTTTATGACTCATTTCTGTACTTACCCAAGAGCTTATGATAAGTGATCCTGAAGAACGGTGAATACGGTGGCTCTATTATGTGTCCTGTTTTTGGATACGACACTATTTCGAAATTGTCCGTCTTATCTGCTGGAAAATTGTCTTTCATAAACTGAACACAATCACGAGGCAAGCTTTGATCGTCTTCCCCAACAATGTTGAGTATTTTTGAATCATTTTTCCAAACCTGAAACAGAAAATATCAGGATAAGAATGTTCGTTGTTTAGCTCTCTTAAAAGGTGGGATCATTACTTCTCGCAAAACAGTTGGTTAACAAACATTTTAGGCACGGCAACTCTTGTCCGTGCCGTCATTACTAGTATATGTAAAATGTATTGGAATATCTTGCTGGCATTCTCACAGTGGCCCGAACAGGATTTCAACCCAGAGCCTCTCCGGCTCACCATCAGGAAAACATGTCCAAATAAAAAAATATGTTCTACTGAATATTTTCAAATTTTACATACTACATGGGCGTGTTTTCGTAATACCGAGCGAAAACCCACAAGCTGCATGTCATACATGCATTTGTTGTGTTCAGTTTCCGCACTCTCCGCTGTGCCGTCGAACTCCCAGCACACATGTTGGACAGGCAAACATCTGCTACTAGCGGACGTACCAGTTGGTTTAAGTTCGATACGGGTACTAACACCTACTAATTTGACGGTCAAATATGGGTGAAATAATTTTGAAAAAAAACTTAAATCTGAATGAAAATTCTTGCGCCATGTTTGATCCCAATACTAAAATATACGTGAATATACATATAAAACCTACAGGAATGAGATCATCTCTGCTATAAGGAAAGCAATCCTTTGTGACCCAGGCGTCATCCTTCATGTAGACCTTTTCCGTTCGATACCTTAAATGAAAGAGAATAAGAATTAAAATTGGAAGGCTTCTTCTTCGCTGTCTGTATTTTGGACTTCTTTGGGGCTGAGGTGGCCAAGTCCCAAGTGATAATTTCATTGAGCTTCTTGGCTTGAAGATCAGTCTGGACGACAGGCATACCAGTGAGCTTGGAAGCCTTGAGCATACCTACAAGAAGAGCAGGAAATCTTCCATACATGTAGGTTTTATTTCGAGTGAAAGGTTTCTTTCGAATAAATCTCTGGAGAGAGACGTTTACATTTCAAGAACTGAAGTGCAAGTGATGGAAATGATGATGATATGTGAAGTGAGATAAGACACCTAATTCGGCCTTTTATACATGTACTTCAGATGCCCCTTTAAGCCAAAAATTTGAGATAATGCACTAAATTCGGCCTTTTATACTTCAGATGCCCCTTTAGGCAAAAAACTGAGATAAGGCACCTAATTTGGCATTTTATTGCCAAAGCCTCGAGATTATACATTTTTATGCTCAACTCAGCTGAGCATAAAATTTAAACTGCTCATAAATACCAAAATAGCCCAAATATATTGAAATTGAAGGTTTAGAACTCCAAAGCCTGTAATTGATCCTGCTAATAAAAGTTAAAATGCCAACAACTTTTGGCATTTTAACATTTATGAGCATTACAATTTTAGTCTCAGCTGAGCTTAGCATGAAAAAAGTTTTATAACTCGGGGACAGGTGCCCCTTTAATATGTACTTACGGAACATGGGGCATAACTAGTCCATCTCTGTATTTCATCGGATACCTGACCAGCAATGCAGGACCACTGATCGACGCAACGCAAGATATCTGGAAATATCAATCAATCAAATTATATCAAATATATTGTTGACGCGTGATACTAATTTTTGTTGATAATACGTGTACAAACATAAAATAATCGCAATGTTTAGTGTGAACGCGCCACATGCATACTTTTGGCAATGTAACTGACAAATTACACTGAACAAAAGTGAAAATGCTACACATCTATTCTAGCTTGAAATTCTGTCTAGCACTTCATTTCATTGCAAAACTTTACATAACACATAACAAAGATTTTCTTTCTTTTGCTATAAGTTGAACTTTGACTGGATTCTGTGGGAGCAAACAGGCGCATGCTACGTGCATTTTAACAGACAATGGGTCAGAAAAGTTACCATGTCATTCCTGTTGAGCTTGAAACTGAACTTGACCAATTGAGCGTACGATATCGGCAGTGCAAGCCAATTTTATGCGCTCATTTTTGGCGATTCCAGTTACAAACTCTTGAAATGCGTATAGGACGGCTTGTTTTGTTTCGACAGAAACGAATCAAAGTGCAAGTTATCGCCGAAGAAGAAAATTGGTATGTGTGATTATTATTATTATTATTATTATTATTAGCTCACCTGAGCCGTAGGCTCAAAGGTGAGCTTATAGTATCGGGAGGCATCCGGCGTCCTTCCGTCGTCGTCCGTCGTCGTCAACATTTTCAAACGACGTCTCCTCTGAAGCTGCCAGGCCGAATCTTTTCATATTTCACATATAGCATCTACAGGAGGGGGGAACGAATATTTGTGTTTTTATTTCGATCGGATAAGAACTCTGGTTGCTATGGCAACTTGAAGTTTCCATTGACTTGTATGGAGAACAGTGGAAATTGGCATTTTCAGTTGTCAGGCTGGGGATATTTGAATTTTGTTTTTACATAAATGTTTATTGAGTAGTCCTTCACGTTCAAGGCAACTTTTGTAAAAATCACTTTATTCGTTTGGTTGCTATAGCAACATAAAGGGTAAATTTTCGAAAAAAAATATTCAAAAATCTTCTTCTCAGAAGCCATATGGGGGATGAAGCTGAAATTTAGCATACATGCTTATGACATAAGCCTGTACAAAGTTTGTGTTTTTTATTGTCTTTGTCACACCACTTTGGTTGCTATGGTAACTTGAAGTTTCCATTGACTTATAAGGCAAAAACTGGAAATTTGCAATTTCTGCCGTTTCATTGAGGATATTGAAATTTTGTTTTTACATAAATGTTTATTGAGTAGTCCTCCCCGTTTTAGGCAACTTTTGTCAACTGAATGCTGTATTCGTTTGGTTGCTATAGCAACGTAAAGGGTAAATTTTGGAAAACATATTCAAAAATTTTCTTCTCAGAAGCTGTAAGACGGATGAAGCTGAAACTTTGCATACACGCTTATGATATTACCCTCTACAAAGTTTGTGTTTTTTATTGTCCTTGTCCCACTACTTTGGTTGCTATGGCAACTTAAAGTTTCCAATGACTTATAAGACCAAAAGCGGAAAATTGCAATTTCTGCCATTTCGCTTGAAATATTTGAGTTTTGTTTTTACGTAAATGTTTGTTCACTAGTCCTCCACAATTTTGGCAATTCTGGTTGCTATAGCAACGTAAGGGTGAATTTATGAAAAAATATTTAAAAATCTTCTACAAACGCAGCGTTTCTGCATTACTCAGGTGAGCTACGTGGCCGATAGGCCTCTGGTTATTATTTAATATTTTTTTCTGCAGTGAATTGAGATCTGTGGTAAATATTCGTGTAGGGATAAAATAAAATAATGTGCTCAGTGTTTTCACTTTTGTTCAATGTAGTATGTATATGAAAATTTATATCTTGTAAAAATTTAGTTTCATAGCGACGCGAAGCGTCTCTCTTACGATATATATACACTGGGTGCTTCCTTGGTCCCGATATAAAAAGGTTTTGTTTGACTTCTTGGTACCAGATTTTTTTCTACTACATCAATACAGCAAATCTCCACAAAACAGAGTCAGCAATAACATTTTTTGCATAATTTATGTCACTCTTTCATAAATCAAATAAAAACTTACCATAAAATTGCATCCAAAGCACTATTTTATGACTTGAAATTCGTTCAATGACGTCATAAATGAGAATCAAATCAAATCATTGACCAAATTCTAGGAATTATTGTAAAAAAAAATCTGATACCAGAATTAAACAAAACCAAATCCTATCGGGACCTATAGTAAAAGTCAAACAAAACCTTTTTATATCGGGACGAAGGATGCACCCAGTGATATAGAAGGTGGCGGAAACGTTCCGATCCATTCTGTCTTATACATTGACAGAAAAAAATCAACCGGAACCGGAATTCGCCCGGCGGTTAACTGGCATAAATCACCAGGGCATGTTATTCATTGGTCATTACCACTGATCCGCACGTATTTTACAAATGGCCTCAATGTCAGCCATTTTGAATTGTTAGTTTGACGTCATCGTGACCATTCAACACGTGCTGCATTATACTAATTGATCAACTTTAATTTTCCGTACATGGAAATGTTCGGAAATCAGCTCTCCGTTAACCTACGAACATAAATACGAACGAGTGTATTGAAAGAATGACAAACGAGAATAAAACCGTTAACTAGATGCATGTACCTTGGGTGAGTTTGCTGCCATCAGTAGTCCTATCATACCACCCCTCGACTGCCCACATACGCCGATACCGCCACTGTAAACAGCTCGGTGTGAGGACAACCAGTCTATTGCTTCCTGCAAGAATGTTGTGCATAAAGCAGCGTCATGGAAAACCAGCATGCGAAAACAAATGCGCAGATCAGCTTCGCAGTAACTGCGAAGCTGATCAGCGCCTTTGTTTTCGCTACACGAATAGCACAATTCTTCTCCTTTCTTAATTCAAAATTTCCAGCCTCTAGCCATCTTCTGTGCTTGTACAGCTCGTTTTGTGATCGGCCACGATAGTTCAGTGGTTAGTACGTCAGAGCGTCAGCCTCGATAGCGGTAGGTGAGGCGTGGGTTCGCGCACCCTCACCGAACAAAATGCGTTTATTTGCCTGGCAGTCAGAAAGATAAGGCAACTATACTGGTATAGTGATAGACGGGATATTCCAATCGGTGTTTCGTTACCTCCACGTCTAGTGAAAGTGGAATGAGGTACCGAAGTGGAGTGGAGTGAAGGCTAGCAAGCTGATCTAGTATAGTCATGCCTGTCATGTTGGTGACTTATATACATCATTACGAAAACATGCCCATGCAATATACAGAGATTTTTAAAGTTGTAAAAAATGAAAATTTTCAGTAGAAAAAGTTTGATGTTTTTCTTATTTTTGCTCAAAACATAGATTGTGGGATCATGTTAGAACCGCCTCGCCGAAGCGGTTCTAAAGAGTACCCACAATCCATGTTTTGGAGCAAAAATAAGAAAAAAGGCATACCCCTGCACACCCCAGTTTTACTATATATACATGTAAAACTGGGGTATAAGGGAGTATTTATTTCACGGACATGTTTTCCTGTTGCCCTGGCTTTATAAATGCAACCCGTCCATTCGCTGCTTTCTTTATTAGTTCATTGTCAGGTAAAGACCAATTTAAACTTTATTAGATTCTGAAATTCTCAGGCAGCCCTAAAGCTCTTAAGATCGCTTAAGATCGCTATGCGATTGTCTAAATATTAATTAAAGGGTCATTTCTTTGGCCCCGATATGCAAACGAAGAAAGCATAAACACTTTGAAAAACATTTTACATAATTTGCATGCGCAGTCTTATCATAAAACTAATGATTACACAATTGTACGATTCCTAACGATTCACTGGGACCGGCACTTTAACCGAGGCCGATCAAGACACTACATTATTAACTTTTACAGTTAAAAAAAAAGGCTACCAAACCTACCATAAAATAATCAAAATCAAGGTCAGAAAATTTCTCTGGTAAATCTTCATAAGCTATGTAAGCCAGGTACAGGCAGGCGAATCCGCGCGAGGCCAGAAGGGCTGCTCGGTAGTTTTGGAGCCCTCCAACCGTACCGTGCATATCGATAACACCGCGAAAGGGTCCATCTCCTGAAAAATTAAAGGAGTCTGTGCGTGAGAAAACCAACAATTAGGGTTCCGACCAGGTCTGACAAAAACCGAGCTGTACAGTCACAGAAGATGGTTAGAGACTGGAAATTTTGGATTTAGAAAGTAGAGGAATTGTACTATCCGTGTAGCGAAAACAAAGGCGCTGATCAGCTTCGCAGTTACTGCGAAGCTGATCTGCGCCTTTGTTTTCGCCTATGCAAATTGTTAGTTTTCCCATGCGGCGGCTCAAACGTAAGCAATGATCAGGAACTGGTACATTCAGAACCAATGTTCCACCCTTAAACCCAAGGTAGGATAAAAATAAAATGACACTCTGGGCCCAGTTGTTCAAAACTTTGTACGCTTAACGCTGTCGTTTATAAGCCCTCAATTTGACTTCAAAAGCAAATACACTGTTATGTTTTGTTGATAAAATGTGAGAATGCTTTGGGAGGCGGTTCTAACGTGTACCCACAATGTACGTGTATGTTTTGAGCTAAAATATTAAAAATATCCAAATTTGTCTAATGATTATTTTTTTTTTTTTTTTTAATTTTTACAACTTAGGAAAAATCTAAATTAAACATGGGCGCGTTTTTGTAATGAAGAATTACTACAGCATTTCCTGAAATGATAATCAGCACATTTAACTGACACTCTGGGCCCAGTTGTTCAAAACTTTGTACGCTTAACGCTGTCGTTTATAAGCCCTCAATTTGACTTCAAAAGCAAATACACTGTTACATGTATGTTTTGTTGATAAAATGTGAGAATCCTTTGGGAGGCGGTTCTAACGTCTACCCACAATGTACGTGTATGTTTTGAGCTAAAATATTAAAAATATCCAAATTTTTCTAATGATTTTTTTTTTTTTTTTCCAATTTTTACAACTTAGGAAAAATCTAAATTAAACACGGGCGCGTTTTTGTAATGAAGAATTACTACAGCATTTCCTGAAATGATAATCAGCACATTTAACTGAACATTACCTGATGGCAGGTATAGGACGCCCCTTATTCTTCCGTCCCTCACAATTTGTTTTTTCACCGTCCTGGCTTTGTACCATCTTTCTATAGACCCCAGGCATATGGGCTCGAGGTCGTGCGAGCTATGTATAGACTGGATAGGCAGATGGCCGGCGTAGATAGAAATGCTAGTTGTCAAGGGGGTGTCCAAATCTTTCTTTACTAGTTTTAGACCGGGTCTCTGGCCTGGGGCTTGCACCATACTCCAGAATATGCCCATGGGAGACACGCCTTTATTGAAAAACACATCAAAAAGTATTAAAAGAAAATATATAACATGCATTATTATATAGCTATAAATATCAAATGATTAAAACATAGGGATAAAAGCCGAGTAACAAATGTGCAGATATCAGACGATATCGGCACACTTACTTGATACTGCACACTTTGTTAAAAGCGGAAAAATCTTTTCGTAAAATATTGCCATTTTTTAGTTTAAAACTTCTGGGTCATCGTGCAAAATTGTAAATTTGGTGCGTCAGCTGTAATGACGTCATTTTCGTCTAACGTCGCGTGGAAATGACGTCATACCGGCCCGAAACGTCAACTGAAGTTTGACACTTTCAGATTTAAGCAATTTAAGCTGAAAAAAAGAAATCAAAAATGTCAGAAATAATGATTCGATTGCAAAATTTGCTTCCGAAAAGTAACACTGCAAAAGTGATATCATTTGATATTGCACTAGTGCAAAAATGATATCACCTATGGATATTATCGCAGCCTTCGTGTAGATATTTATTATTTTTTTTCAATGTTTACTCTCAACAAAACATATAACATGACACGCAGATATTTATAGCTATATAATAAAAGGGTTATCGCACTGATATCGGTGAATATTGTCCCTCGTTGGCATATCTACGGACGCTCGCAATCTCGCGTCCTTCGATATCCCAACTCGGGACAATATTCGCCGATATCAGTGCAATAACCCTATATTATTATGCCCATCGGAAAACATTTTGATCAGACATTAATTGTGGTACAGTAACTCCACAGCCGACCAGCGGCTTTGTTTACGCTACACGGATAATATAATTCCTCTTCTGCTTAATTCCAAAATCGCATGTGACTGTACAGATCGATTTGTATCGAACCTGGTCTGAAACCCAAATTGTTGGGGTTTTCATGCAAAAAAACTCAAATATTGTTACTAACCTGTGTAAGAGCCCGACAACGATGCCTGAGTTGCGAGATTTATTTCTCCATTTTCATCACTCATGAAACAACAACAAGATTCGAACATAATGTCCCTTTCCCTCGTCACAGCATGTATTGTTGTTTTCTGGTGCTGAGCAAGGCCCGTTATTATGATTTCTAATTTCTCGTCTACGAGTAGTTGCCCGTCGGGGCGGACTATCAGTTTCGGTGGCACCGTGGCCATGGTCGGTAACACTGATTAATTGCTACTATAGAAACTATATGTTGCCTAAAATGACTGTCCACTTTTAAAGTTGAATACTGAAACCACGGCACGTGCAAAACTTGGCCATGCTAAAAAATGCTAAATTGGCATTTTTATTTATAATTCACGTCCATAATTTCAAGCACTTATCTATTCATTATAATATATTCGGGCATGTTAACGCTCCAAACGACAAAATGCCGGCACTTAGTTTTACCCACGCCGATTTATTTTAAATCTGAAAAGGGAAATCGGCTTATGCCGATGAAGTAGCCGCTGCCTCTTCCATCGTTTTCATGTGTTACACCGTAATCGGCTATATCAAATAATAGCCCAATAAAAGGCAGACGAGTAGTAGTCAGATTAAATGTTATGATTAGCCTATCTATTCTAGGACAGGGACCAGTAATTGTAACGTCCGAAGTGTGGGCAGATCTACCGCGGTAAGTTAAAGATGTAACGCTGCGTACGATTGGTCATAAATGCATATCTTTCAACGGTCTTTCGTCACATGATAATATAACCTTTCTTGAATATATTGTGTTACGGTGGTTTAATCAACTGCTGTTCATATTGCGGATGAAGCGATTTTTGAATACTCATTTTTTTTTTCATTGTTGGACGATTTTGGGGGTGTCCCTAAACAGCGAAAAATACCGCCTTTGGATGCTGGCTAACACCCTATTGTTTGCTGCACTTGTACACGGCCTGGGGCGTTCTCTCGTCTGCTGAATGTGTTGGGGTCCACTATGAGTTGTGTAGCATATGAATGAGTCCTGTTTGGGAGCAAACTACAATGGGAGTCTATGGGAACAATAATTATTGGTCTCTGCCCTAAACGTGTTTACGTTTATATTCAATCCGTAAGAAATGCATTTTATGTCGTTTGAACAGATAGAATAAGGAATAAATTTATTTCTCTCGCGGCCGCTATTCCTCGAGAGGTCCTGGGCTCGATCGCCACAGGCAGCACCGTGTTGTGTTCTTGCATATTAACTCCATACAGTACTGGTACACATGAAGCGTTTGCTCGGTCCCGACATGACTGAAAAATTGTTGACTGAGACGTTAAGCCTCAATACAATGAATAACTTAGAAGATTTCGTACGGTCATTGGACAGAACTTGTGTGGTATGAATAAAGGGACCAAAGGGTCTGTATTACGATAACGATAGGACTTTTCAAAGTCTTCCCAACATAAATAGTTAAGGCCCTTGTGAACTTTGGTCTTCCAAAATCTGTTCAGTCAGATCAAGGATCAAATTTTATGTCAGGAACTTTTCAGCAAGTAAAGCATGAACTTGGTATTAAACAATACACATCTGCTTATCATCCTGGAAGTCAAAGCACCAATGATTCCACCAAACTTTGAAGAACATGATCAGATCATTATATAACACTTTTTCATCCTCAACGCATCTGAGTATGGGGTATGCTGATATCCCACACAATATCATCACTTGTTTGTCATCATTTTAGTAATACATTAATCATACCGATATATCATTGGTAGAACTACTAATTATTTAGCGTCTAAGCATCGAAATTAGGCCAATTTGATATTTTATACATATATGTGCCGTTTGAGTAGGTTTACTTTAAATAAAAATTAAAACTGAGATCCTTTAAGAGCAGTGAACACATTAATGAGAAAGGGGTTGGGCCATACCGTGGTTTCGACTATCAAAGTCTCGTCAGTGACCCTTTAGATTTGGCAACATGGAGCCAAAGAGAATTACTGAAGTTTTGCAACTTTCAACAGGGTAGTCGATACAAAAACTAGTATTATCTAAATTGGACCAAATATGTTAAAAATATTGGTTAGAAAATGAATTTTAACCGATAAATAATTTCTGATTTCTCAGAATTTCTCGCTGATCTCAAAGGACCAAAAAGAAATAACCTGCACTATGGATGAAAACATACAACAGTAGTTTTTGTAACACAGTGTCATGCCTCTTGCAACATTTTCCCCGACTCATTGAGACAGATTGAATCAGGAGTTACCCGGGGAAACTCATCTACATTGTATCACACCCGCGAGTAAAACTTGGCCTGTTTCACATGTACCCTTTACCGCGCGAAAACCAAACGGATTGCACCATCAGGAAAACATGTCCGCGTAATGTATACCCCCTTGAACCCCACTTTTATATAGCAAAAATTGGGGTATGCAGGGGTTAAACCTATTTTTTCTTATTTTTGCTCCAAAACATAGATTGTGGGTACTCGTTAGAACGTGTACCACAATCTATGTTTTTAGCAAAAATAAGAAAAATATTTTTTTTTCAGCTGAAAATTTTCATTTTTTAAAGCTCAAAAAATCTTTGTATATTACATGGGCAAATTTTCGTAATGACTAAAGTTTGCTGTAACCAGATGGGCTCTGTGAATCACAGTTGGAAGTCCTTGGTATGTATTTGTTGAGGTGTTTCAGAATTCTTCGCCACGAATCTTCTTGAGCAAACGCATGAGGTTCCGGATACCCACCCCATAAGAACTTGCCATCTGAAACATTACGAAAACATGCCCATGTAATATACAGAATTTTTTTAAGTCGTAAAAAATGAAAAGAAAATTTTTGATAATTTTCTTATTTTATTTCAAAACAAGGATTGTGGGTACATGTTAGAACCGCCTCGCCGAGACAGTAACACGTATCACGTTGACTGTTCACAATCTATGTTTTAGAGCAAAAATAAAAAAAAAACCCTGGTTATGTTACATAAAACTGGGGTACAAATTTCAGGGACATGTTTTCCTGATGAATTGGATATCTCTATTGGCATTTCACTGGAGTTTAAATATCGCAAACTTTGAATTTTTATCAAAATTGCGCTCAACTTTAATTCCTAATAAAACAACAACCGAAACTAGCTTTTAAACCATGATATATACATGTATAATTCGGGAGCTCAGTTCTATTATTCTTCTATCTCAGTTCGATTAGTATTAAAAATGCATTGGAACATACATGTGTGTGAATTGAATTTTCTGGATTTGCATTTCGTTTGTGTCACATCTTACCCCATGCTTTATGATAGGACATTCTCGTCAGTGGGGAGTAAGGCGGCTCTATAAGATGACCAGCTTTATGATACGTCACTATCTCAAAATTATTCTTCTTTTCTGGCGGAATATGTTCTTTCATGAAGTAATAATTTTCGTACGGTGAACTGTGGTCGTCATCCCCGATAATGTTGAGAATTTTAGCGTTATTTCTCCATACCTGTGAACGAAAATGAATGCATTTTTTTTTACGAAAACACTCGCATCACAGACACATTGGTTTTTATTCCAGCTGTAAATTTGAAACTTATTTGAAAAGTTTTTGAGTTTGTTTCTTATTTTTCTTCAACATAAATTGTGGGTAATCGAACCGCCTCGCCGAATATCCTTTCACGTTTTGGTAAAAGAATATTCAGCGAGGCGATTTAAGTACCCACAATCTATGTTTTGAAGCTTATATTAATCATATTTTACCCATATTCACCCAGGTTTGACAGTTTCATTATACAATTATACAGATATTAAAGACGGGTCTGTGAAAGGAATATACCGTTTTCAGTGGGCTCAATACATTAGGCTGCGTTCACATAGAAATATACGGTATACTGTATACGGTATTCGCTATACGCTATTCGGTATTCGCTATACGCTATACGGGCACGGCGGTTCACATAGAAGTAGCACGTGCTTTCAATACGCTCTTTTAGTGAGTAAGAAAAAAGTTGCGAATTCGGTATTTTGAAAAAAAAGTATGGCTTCTTCAGAAGAAGATACTAGCCGAGGGGGAGGAGGAGGAGGCGGCAATACCAAGAAAAACAGACGCATATTGGTTCGACAGCACTTTGAAATGCGGCCTGTGTTGGTCGAATTTAACACAACATTCCTGAATTTCATGAATTATTTCAGCCATCCACTCTCATTGAAAACGTGGAAACTTTCTGATATGCATGTCATTATTTATTATCAATACTAGTAAATGTATCCAAATCGAACCAACAGAAATTTGACATATGACCTAGACGACATTGTCCTTTCAAAATTAAATCCTCGAATGACACATCCGGGTCCCACCAAGTTTGGTGATGAAAGATGTAGGCACCTATAAACACCGGGGGGGGGGGGGTGAGTATGGGGACAAACAAGCAAACAAACAAACAAAAAACAAAACAAACAAACGTTACTTGAATTATAGTATTATGAGAAGTTCGTTAAGTTATTTACGTTGTTTTACATATTCATGAGGATTCAAATATATGACTTTATTGTGTTTAACTTAGTTTTCTAACAAAACACTCTATAGCGTGTGTAAATGAAAAATTCAGAACAGCAAAACCAGTATATGCTATACGAAAATCGAACATGTTCGATTCCCACTATACTATACTATACGCATCTATACGCGCCTATACGACCTTTTCAAATAGTGCCCTCTTATGTGACCCGGTGTAAGGAAATCATAATGTTTGATTTCAAGTATTCGCGTGCCCTCAAAAACGTACACCGTATACCCGAATAGTCTACTCCTATGTGACCGCAGCCTTAAACAGGGCTCAAAATCCGGGAATATCCCTTACATTTATTTTCTAGTAAAGAAATGTAAGGCATGCAAAAATTAATAGATTTTAAAATTTACAATAATGGCGCTGAAAAGGCAGTTATGTGGCCATCTGTATTCTCCATTCAAGTTACATGTAGAATTGTCCATATAGGTTATGGGATGATTTTATTGGAAACCATAAGACTGACCTTTTACCTGAGTATCAATGCTTAAATATGTTGTTCGCTCAGCAATATTTTACGGGCCTACAACGTACCGGTATTAGATCTTCCTTTGTATAGGTAAATAAGTCTTTAATCACAAAGGCACCGTCTTTCGTGTATTGTCTGTCCATTTCAGCCCTGTAACATTTCTGAACTATAAAATTTTGAACTGAGGACAAACGTCCCATTCAATAATCTTTCAGTCATGTCGAGGCAGAACTACCTTTTCCTGTGTACCGAACCCGTAATTTGATTTTAAACTTTTATTTCAGTCTGTAAATAAATGCATATATAACAAGACAAACAAAGCATTTTATACAATCATTGCATATATAACAAGGGATTCAGAAGAAAGTCGAAACGACTATTTCAGAATCATGACTGTATCCCATATTTAGCGGTAGGTTTAGACTGTCGAGTTTCACATCGTAATCCGATCACTAACACTGAACAAGAGCCACCTTGCTTATCATATTTATATACAGTTATATTGATATTTCATCTTATTTCATGATTCTGCAAACATAAGAACAATTAGATTTTTACTCAACTGAGCTAAATAAGAATGTCAGTATATGTGAAAATATGGGCAAGAAAAGACTCGGGCTGCTTAACCGTTTGCAAAGGAAAAAAAAAAAAAGTTTACATGTAGAAAAATGCCACAACCAACTTACGGGACGTGAGGTCTTAAAATTCCACCCTTGTATCTCATTGGATATGCGGCCATGAATGTACAGCCATTGATTGAAACAATACAAGAAATCTAAAAAAAACACAAAAAACATATATGAGCCTTCGCGTGAGAAAACGAACAATTTGGGTTTCCGACCAGGTCCGACACAGACCAGCCTGTACAGTCACAGAAGGAGGTTAGAAGCTTGAAATGCTGCACTGAAGAAGAAGAGGGATTGTACTATCCGTGTATAAAAAACAAAGGCACTGATCAGCTGGTCAGTTATGCACAGCTGATCTGCGCCTTCGTTTTCGCCAAAGTATTTTGTTGGTTTTCTGGTGCAGTGGCTCATATATAGGCTAGAAATGTATAGGCATGTCCACTCAGTTTAGTACATGTACCTGCGGGTTATGCCGAGCTGGTTATAAATATAAACATTGTATATCCTTTTTCTCATTAATATGCTCACTGCTTTTAAAGGATCTGTTTTATTTTTATGTTATATTGTATGCCAAAAAGACATATTAATTATGGCATTGTTACATATGTTAATCGTGATCTTACATAAACACTACTAATAAGACCCAAAGCGCATACTTCTGGTTGTATTCATTTATTTCAAATTGTTCGATTGTCAAACTAGAAGAGACAATGATGCGATTTTCGACTTTTTCAACGATTGCCTTCCGTATGCTCCTACAAACACATTTTGCGGTTATTTTGCCATAACATGGCACGAATGCAAGAGTTAAAGCAATCAACGTTAAAATATGGCACATAACAGAATATATGCAAATCAGTTAATACCACTATCTAGCAAATTTGGTCAGGAGAAGAATTAAATAAGCTTTAAGCTTCCATTCTAATCCTAATTTGTATTACATGTAAATGTTAATGTATGATTTATACATGTATGTGATTTATTTGAATAAATATGTTTACACTAAATTTGGTCAAAAATGCCTTCGTCCAATGATTATATGGAGAACAGTGAATCTATAGGGTGTGATTGCCCATGGTAAATACACATGGCTTCCCCCATCTGACACCCATTTTAGCCGCATCATGAGAAAACCAACAACCCGCTTATGCAAAAAACAACGGCGCAGATCAGCTTCGCGGTAACCACAAAGCTGATCAGCACCTTTGTTTTCGCTACACGGATAGTGCAATTCCTTTTCTTCTTAAATCCTAAAATTTTCCAGCCTCTAGCCATAGTCTGTGCTTTAAGTGTGAAGCTCGGTTGGTGTCGGACCTGTTCTGAAACCACATTGCTATTTTCCTCATGAGGCGGCTCATTGGTTGGGTAAGTTGTTTCCTGTTTGGTTTCATAGTAGTACATGATGTATTGCCATTTTGGAGTGTCTCCACTAAACTATTCAGATTCAGGTCTGTGTGTTTATGTGTGCCCGTTTTTGGTTGATGGCTATTTTCACATTAAATTTGATATATCGTCTCGCCCGTTTGACTACGCATGTGCCTACCTTTGGTGAATACTCCGCCATTAAGTATGCTAAGTCTCCACCCTTGGATACTCCCACCAATCCAATGCCATCGTGGTAAACATCTCGATGTGAACACATCCAATCGATCGCTTCCTGATTAAAACACAATCATGATAATGAACTCACTCATCATGCACTTTTTGTTCTTGCTAAACTGTCATTTTCGCCCATCTTTTCTTTGGTGTATTAAAATGGTACATCGCATGTTGTTTTATCATTTAGCCTAAGAAAGCTTGCAAACTTGAAAACTTCATATCGCGAGGAATTATGACTATAAGTTTATGGATGCGCTTTTCAATTTACCGAGACTGAATGACCCATTGTTCGGCACTGTCTTTCGTTAATCAACGGAAAGGCATCGATGGTGGAGGTGTTCCAAAGCTAAATCTCCGTGAAACACGGATCATATTGGCCAAGCATCTACTGATACGATCATGACGCAACAACTATTATTAACATTAATTATTACATAAACGTATGGGACAGAGAAAGAGTCATTAAGTTAGAGGATTTGTTTACAAACCATAAAATATTCGAAATCCAAGTCATACAAAGAATCTGTCAAATCCTCGTATTTGAAATAGGGTAGACTGAGGCTTGCAAACCCCCGTGAAGCTAGAAGGGCTGATCGAAATTCTATGATCCCTCCTGCTGTTCCGAACATATCTATAACACCGGGAAAAGGTCCGTCCCCTGAAAGCCAGAATAAATAAAACATCTAGATCATCTTGTAAGTGTAGTTTATGTCCTTATCAATATTTAACATGAAATGGTAAAAGAAAGCAATGATAAGGAAATGACACTATTAGAAAGAAATTCTCACTAAAAAAACGAGGTTGACAATAAGGTACATGTACTTACACAAAGTGCTGAGTGAGTAGCTATTTCACAATAGTCAGCCACTCAGTTACCCAAACTTCACTAAATATATGAAAACGTACAAAAGGTGCAAAAAAAAAAAAAAAAAAAAAAAAAAAAAAAAAAAAAAAAAAAAAAAAAAAAAAAAAAAATCAACACGCAGTTAGCATTGATTAAATGTATTTTCAGTCATGATTAAATTATTTTAGATAATTAAGGGTTACTTCTTGCGAGAGCTGGAGGTTAACTCATTTAAGCCTGGCGTCCTTTTTGTGGGACATAGGCAATCAGCATAGCCCCGGATGTGACGCCGCAGAACGCGGCGTCCCATCTGGGGCTATTCTGTTTGCTTGGAGGAATTTTATCGAAAAATGAGATAAAAATTAAAAATCACTCCTAACGCCCCTAAAAACGAAAGTGGACTCACCCAATTGATAATGATGGGAAAATCCATTTGTCAAATATGGGTTAATCACCCCAGTCTAGCCCCTTACCTGCTGGGATGTACAAAACGCCCCTCAATTTCCCGTCTCTAACGACTTGTTTCTTGACACCACGAGCTTTGTACCACCTCTCCACGGATCCAACAAACAGTGGAGCAGCTGATGTGGAATGAATCGAATCCCCAGTGTGATGGCCGTCGTATACGGCGATGTTTGTAGTCAGAGGGGTGTCCGTGTCTTTCTTTATCAGCCGGAGACCCTCTCTCTGCCCCGGGGACTGTGTCATGCTCCAGAAGATTCCCATTGGGGAAACACCTTGGTGAGGTAAACAAAGATACCGTATATTTTACTTGAATACAAAAACCAAAAACATTCGGTTCTTTATATATACATGTACAATCGGACGACCATCAATCGCAAATCGTTTGACGAAAAACCATCTGTTCTTGTAATGCGAAGGAGACGAAATTGTTCCAGAGCGGTTCTCTGGTTCACGTGATGAGCTGTTGGCGTTAGGGACCGACCATTTGATATCCTGGGGGGGGGGGGGGGGGGGTTTCTCCTGACACTGGAATTTTTTTTCACTGACAAAGAGGAGCATGATTTTTTTTCTGTCAGCATTCAAAACCATTTTTTTTTCAAGTACCATTGAAACTGACTTTTTTTTTTATTACCATAGAACACTATATATGTATAGGCTTTAATACAAGCTTTAAATATAAAACTGAAAATATTTTAAGTCATACCCCAGTGTGAAAGAAAATTTCTTCTTTTTGCTGACTTTTGTGAATCTTTAAAGTTATTTTTGGCTCGGAGATACCCTAGTCATTTTTTGTTCTTTTATGCTTGTCAGTCTTTAAATGATTTTTGTGAATCTTTTTTGTTATTTATGACTCGGAGATACCCTAGTCATTTTTTGTTCTTTTATGCTAGTCATTCTTTAAATGCCCAAAGACAAGAAAGCCAGAGAATTACAAATACTTTATTTAAAGTAAATTTTGATCACATATACATGTAATTTTGTCTCAGTACATGTACCATGGTATTGTGTTATTTCTGCCTTTAATCATACATAGATGGTGGGTATGCATACTTCATAGAATCAGATTTCACAATCAAAGTTTTGAGCAGAAAACGAAACTCTAACATTTTAACTTGAAAATGGTCATTTTTACAGCAGTAAAAAGCAGTATATCATAGGCATGTTCATGTTAGCATATAAATTCTAAGCCAATGTACTTGTTGTTTCAATTCTGGTTTTGTCAAATTACAAACAATAAAACTGTTCATTTGTCAGTTGATTTGTGCAATCCATATACAATATGTTATATACAAGAATGGGTAGAAAAAATGGAAAGTTCTATGAAGTGAAAAATCAGCAACAAAAAACTGTCATCCGTTTCCGACCAAGTTTGACACAAAGGGTACAGCACACTGACAGAATATGGTTTAGAGGATTGAAAATTTGGATATATGAAGTAGAGTGTTTGCCAATTCTATGTAGCAAAAGTGTCCAATAAGCAGATCTTAGACTTTGTTTAATTGCATTTGCTTTAACCAGGTTTTCTTATCATAGGCCATCATATTAAAGGCTCAACTGATTATAGACAACAAGATGGGAGAAGGTAGCCAAACTTATTCAGTATTATACAATCACCAGGGAATCTGGATGATATTCTATACTGTTTTATTGACATTTTATATTCAGTTTAATTCAAGTGAAACCATTTTTTTTTTAATTCTGGAAGAGCAAGATTATTTTTTTGTCTATAAATGAAAGCCAGATATTTTTTTTTTCACTAGCCCAAAGCCAGGATATTTTTTTCTGGCATTTTTAAAGACAGATTATTTTTTAAATAAAAACCCAGCCCACCCCCCCCCCCCCAGAAAGTCAAAAGGTCGGTCCCTTACGTATTGATACATACATACTCGGAATCGCATATTTTCAGAAGTGAAAGTAGTGTGCGTTGGATTTATACACTATCAATTTCTAATATTTTGTGATTTAACGGGTTATTACCAAAATTGTTTAAATACTTACCTTTATAGGAGCCTAATAATGACGGGTGAGTAGCAAGATTTACTTCTCCATTTTCGTCACTTGTATAACAGCAGCAAGACTCAAACTCAGAATTCCCCTCTCTTGTGACGGCATGCAGGGTGGTTCTCTGATGCTTGGCTAAACCTGTTACCTTGATTTCCAACTTATCATCTATGAGTAGGTGTCCTTCTGGGCGGATCACAAGCTCCGGGGTGGTGCGTTTGCTCATGGTTCTAATGGTGCGGTATTTTGAAAATGAAAACTGCTGATGATGCAAGTTGCTGGAAATTAGACTGTTTCTTTTTGTCATATGTAGGACACATTGTCTCGCATGCCCGATCACCGTGTGTTTGAATAGCATCTGTAGCCAACCTAAAACCAATCATTTGAATGTTAGGATTAAAGCCCACAACGTAAAGCTCGTTTGTTTAGAGAATCTGCCCAAGCGACATTTTAAGAGAATTAGCAGCTACCGTTGATCAGACAGGACGGACATTCAGCGGTTTCAAACCAATAACATAATCTTTTGTCAAATATAATTGCGGTTGTACGTGAAGCGTATGTTCAAGGTAGGCCTACATATATATACTAATATGAAATAGGCACACCTAATGGGCAACCAACCAATCTATCAGGATACTGCACGCTTGAATTCATGATTTTTGTGTGTACATTAGTTTGTTTGTTTTGTTGCTTAACCAAATGAACAACTTTGGTCAATGGTCATATCTGTGCATCAAATTTCCTTTTGTAAACATAACTTAGATACCTTTACTTACAAAAACGTATGGCTCTCATCATTGAACTGTATGCAAAATGGACTTTCAAACTGGTTTACATGACCAGATTATGGATATGCATCATATGCACCAGAAGTTTTCAACAAGGCATCAATAAATGTATTATTTAAATAACCAGTCTGCAATTCTATAGCTTTTCTGTTCCAAGACACTTATAGATCTCTTAAAAAGTTGTAAATTGAGCCTATACGCCACCAGGCCTCCCATTTATTTTACTTCCCATTTTAAATTCGTCATCAGTGTTCACAGAAGCCATGTTTCAGTTTTGTTTGCATTCAGGCTGAACAGTACAGTCAACCATTTTTCATTATTACAAGACGGGCCACATTTTTTGGATACTTGATGGTTACAAAAGCGTTGTTCAACAACACATCCTAGTACTTATGTCTTAGAAGCAGGATTTGAACTACAACCTTTCTATCGAGCTAAGCTACATGTACAAGTACATGTATGTCAACATAATGGAAATGATTTTGGGTTAAATATCTGGCAGAGAGTCACATGTACAAACTGTATATAAACACAGCAAGTATATGGGTGTGTAGAATTTATTCTTTTAAAATGTAACATTTATAATTTGAGCCACATGAGAAAAACAGGATTTTTGCAAATGTGAAAACAAAGCCGCAGATCAGCTGAGTAGTAACTGTACATCTGATTAGCGCCCTTGTTTTCGCTACACATATAGTACAATCCCTTTTCTACTTAAACTTTCTAGCTTCTTTCCTTTTCCTGTGACTCAACAGACCGGTTTGTGTAAGACCTGGTCCCCTGAAGACCAATTTTCTGGTGTCATGGATCATTTAACATGTTTAATAGTCTAATACATTTCTGAAATATTTTATTTAATAGAACTCCTATATGGAAAATGTTGCCAAGCATTTTTCAGTTCTAATGTCTCACTTTTCTAACTAAGATTCTTGAAGTTAAGTTTTAATATTTAAGTGACACCTTCACAGGTCTGTCAATTTAATAAATAAAGTGCATTTTCTTAAGCTAAAACAGACCACTTTCACATGAAAAAGAAGATGGTATTTGCTAACTTTTACTAAGAATATTTGAAAAACAGTAAAGTGGTTTGATGATTCAACTGTAGTAATTGCGCTTTGACAAGACAGAATCCTGAATGAATGAACTTGCTGGCAAGATGGGGAGTCTCAGAATTGAATCTAAATCAGTCCATAATGTTTATGCTGACTGGGCATAAATTTCTCTGGTAATGTGTTAACAATGTTCCAGTTTCCATGGTCAATGATGCATTTGACACTGGTCAATACTGTATTCCCACTTAAAAGATCAAACCGTAAATAAATCTGAAACAGATTTAAACACCTCTAATAAATTACATGAAACCTTATCAAGGAAAATGCATCAACTTCTATAAGAGTAAAGTGCCTATAAATTCAATCTATATTCATAATAATTAATTCTGTAAAAGATTTCATATTTTAGCAATTAAGATGGATATTCCAAAACTTTATACTTATGATTAAGTTTTAAATCATAGATGTATAAGTACACATTTATTAGATGCATATTTGCTTGACTTAATGTTTTACATTCGCAGACAATTGCTGTGTTATTAGGATGGTCAGATATATACAAATCAATCTGAGGCAGTTATCATGGTTATTGAGTTATTACCATCCTGTATACCTGTGATTCTTACAGTGCAGACTGATGCAGCATTTCACGACACATGACACGCAGTCCAGTGATTGGAAGCTAAATGATCCATTGGGATTCAACCTACAGCAAAGAGGTCACTGTCTCTCTGTAGGTATATGCCTCACGGTAAGTTGCACTAAAATCAATCTGGCTTCCAAACACTACACTCCACTTTTGTCATGATGGAATGTTGCATCAATCTGTGCTTAAGAAATTTGGTTGCATCACGGATATACAGGGCTTTACCAGTATATTTTACTGAGATCTGTTCTTGGATCAGGGGAAGCAGAATATGAGGAAAGAAGTATAAATATCTTCATGACCAAATCTTCATGAATAACCATATTGTACTTCAACCAAGCATTCTTAAAACCTACCTTTTTAGCTATTCACCTAGTTCAAAAATGTATCTGATATTGTCCTCGATCCCTAAAAAGTTAACACAAATTTTGAAAATCAGTTGACAAAATCATAACATTATAGTACTGAATAGCAGTGTTAACCTTGCATTTTAAATGCACTGGTGGGAGGTACTTCAAAAATTTAACAAGAACGCCTCGGAGGTCGATATCGCACCTGCACTAGGCAAAATAACTAAAAACCTGAAATATAGGTCGAGGGGACCAGGTCAAGGTATGTTCTGAAAGGGTATGTCAAGGACATTTACTATGCAAGACTTCACACTCACAGCTATCACAGGTGCAGAGAAAACCACAGTTTGACATAAAAATTAACAAGTCAATGGACCATGAAATATAGGTCAAGGTCAGCGGGTCAAGGTGCATGCTTGACGGGTATGTCAAGGACAATTACTATGTAAGGTTTCACACTCGCAGCTATCACAGGTGCAGAGAAAACCAAAGTTTGACATAAAAATTAACAAGTCAATGGACCATGAAATATAGGTCAAGGTCAGCGGGTCAAGGTGCATGCTTGAAGCGTATGTCAAAGGGTATGTCAAGGACAATTACTTTGCAAGGTTTCACACTCGCAAGTATCACTGATGCAGAGAAAACCAAACTTCGACATAAAAATGAACAAAGTCAATGGACCGTAAAATATAGGTCAAGGGCACCGGGTCAAGGTGCGTGCTTGAAGGGTATGTCAAGGACCATTACTATGCAAGGTTTCACGTTCCTAGCTCTCACTAATGTAGAGAAAACCAAACTTCAACGTAAATGTTGACGGACGAACGAACGGACGGATGGACGGACAGACAGACGGAAATTTGGACTCCTATATCGCACCCTGCTATAAGCAGGTACGATAAAAATCAATTATTTCAGCACAGGACTTCTGAGAAACATTCCATCTAATTTTCAGGATGGAGCCTAATTCAAGAATATTTTTGGAAATAAAATTAATTTGTGAACACAATTTGAAAACTTTTGCATGTCAAAACATTTGGAAAGCAAATTTTATGCATGTCAATCACTTAATTTTATTCTACTCTGAAAAAATGTTACGGTGGTTTCCAGAGGAGGGTTAGGGAAAGAGTAAATCTTGGGTCATATAACTTGAGGAGCACTTACCTATGAAATTATGACTTGTACAATAACAGAAATTAATGGCCCTCCTGGTCCAAAGGTCACAGTCCAGGACAGCACCATGAATATCTACAGTTGCTGAAAATAATAATATCAACTTATTATGATCTACATATTGAAATCTACATCAAGTTTGCTTATCCTAGTTACTTTACTTCAGTTTTGTGTTCATAAGGACAAGCAACAGGTGAAAGAATGTTTGTGTTCATTGTAGTTTGGCATTTTATAAACCTGTTTTTCAAAATTTCCTGATTTTGGCTTAAATTGAAAAATTCCCTGACTGATGTCAAAAATCCCTGACAATTCCTTGGCTTTGAAAAAAGTGATTTCTCTCTGACTTTTTCCCTGACCATGGACACCCTGAATAAGTATTTGCAAGAAAGACAGAAACTTTATTTGTCTTACCCAAGGCTAATTTAGAACACCTCAATGACCATAGATTCATGACCACACTGCTGGTTTTTTACCTGAAAATAAAACAGTACATGTATACAGTTCAAAGAAACAGTAAAACTAATTCAAATGAAAGTGTTTTTTTTTTTGTTTTTTTTTTCTAATTCAGTTTAACGTCCCTTTCAAGATTATTTCAGCTCATATGAGACGGGCCAATCAATAGGTGGGGCGAAAACGGGAGAACCGCGAGAAAAACCACCTGGCACACCCGCAAGCAGAACTTGGCTTGTCTCACATGTGGCCAGAGCGGGACTCGAACCCACACCAGACACAGCGGTGAAATGATCGAGTGATTAAGAAACACGGAGCCACCTCAAATGAAATTGACCATAGTGTCAGACAATAGAGTATTGGCAGAACAATTTCATATGAAAAGCAGTTCATATTCATCTTGTCAACTTTTTTTTCCATTTATACTGCTCATAATCATTCCTTTGTCTCACCACTGTGTCCAGTGTATGTGGGTTCAAGCCCCCTTTGCCTTGGGTAGTGTGCTTATGGGTGTACAAAGTATTTTGTCTCGAGTACTTCAGTTTTCGCCCCGCCTACTGATATGCCCATCTCATATGAGCTGAAAGAATCTTGTAAGGGCGTAAAAAGTAGGTTTAGAAAAAGAGAACAAATTTCACTATCCATGATGTTCTTGAACATTTATGAATTAATTAAGTTCAGACAGGCAAGCTCTTTGAACAAGTGGTAGGGGTCTCCAATTTCCTGGGATCAATACTTTTGTAAAAGTTCTGGGATGTTATGCAATATTTGGATTATTTGCAAGATACTCTTACAATATTCATGAGACATAAATTTGTAAAAGTGCCTCAATCTCACTTCATTCACAATAAGTTTGTTAAGTTTGTTTTGTCACAAGATAGACAAAAATAATTACCCAATTATTTTCAAAACTTGAAACAGTTTTGCATCAATTGCCTTGGTAAAGAGATGTTTGCAAAAGTGTCATAGAAGCCAGGCATACTTTTGATTTACTAATATTTGCATTTGATTGTGTAACCAGAACTTTGAAATATTGGGGGTGGCCCTAGTGGCCGAGTGGTTAAGAGCGCTGATATTTTATTACCGCACTTAACCATTCCAGCATCTGTGTGGGTATCAAGAAAAAAGAAAAGAAAATTGTCAGCTTTAAAAATTGAAAATTTCATCAGAAAAGCTTTGATATTTTTCTTATTTTTGCTAGATTGTGGGTACACATTAGAACGCCTCACCGAAGCGGTTCTAACGAGTACCCACAATCTATGTTTGGGAGCAAAACTAAGAAAAATAGGTATGCCCCTGCATTCCCCAGTTTTTCTATATAAAAGTGGGGTATGAGGGGGTATACTTTTCATGGACATGTTTTCCTGATGATTAATTTATTATATAATAGGCAGATTTAAAACCAAGACTTTTAACTGTCGTTGTTTAAAAATCACTCCGAATCTATCAGAAATGATACAGGGTCGGTGGTGCGGCTTGTTGGCGAACTGTCTTATCTCGATTGTTTACAGTATTGCTGCGTATTGAATTTGGACTGGTTTAGCCCTATCTCACTGTAATGCGACAACTGGAGACTATTTCGCGACAAAGATTGACAATATAAACACAACTTTCACCGTTTCACGTTGCAGTCTCATTGAACAGACATTTATGCGACAAATTCGCAAATTTCGGTCTAATTTTGAAAATAAATCTTGCGACTGTCATGCAATAGTCGCACGACTTTCCCGGGAATGTAGCTTATTTTCATTTTAATTCGTACGACAGTTGCACAACATTCGTGCGAGTGCTGCACGACATTCGTACGAATGTCCCTTAGTTTTATTTTCTCGCCAGATAGTTGTGAGGTTTTTCGCATGTTTTCATAAGACTGTCGCGCAACCATCGTGAGACACTCTCAGGACATTGTTACGAGTGTCGCATTGTAAATTTGCCCAAATTTCGCGGCGACAGGTTCGCGACACTTGCACGACTGTTGCACGACGTTCCTGCGAAATATTTTGGAACAACTTTAAAAAATTCGCATAAAATTTTAAAACATGTTTAAAACCTTCGGGACCAGTTGACGACAAGCTCACGACACATGAATATTCTCACGACACTCGTGCGACACTCGCACAAATGTAGTGCGAAAGTCCGCGACAAAATTCGCATGCCAGTGAGATACTAGCTTTTCTCGTATCGGATCTTTTTTTGATGTCGGCGATGGACAATCTACAGATGTAAAACAAAACCGGCTCAAATTTTACTGCATTCAACCTAATTAGGACCTTTCCAATTAATGTTTGTAAGCAAGATTACAAGATTACAAGAAACTTTATTTAAAGTCGACTTTCAAATTTACAACAGGATAACATTAGCCATTGGCTATTTTGTCGACAAACACAAATTAAAACTGTACATGTAAGCATAAGATTTACTTCACGTATCCTTTGAGAACCACTAGATGATCGATCACTGGTCCTTGATCGATCACTTGTCGTCTTACGCTACCCCACCCACTGGTGGCGGTGTTTCGGATTGTTTTTAATCTGTTAAATTTACACCTTCTGTATGTTAGAGACTATAAATATTTTGTTGACGATGTTTAACATGTGCAATGTCCACCTACTCGCAGTAAACAAGGTGCAGATCCAAATTATCATAGAGGAAACCGAATCAGGTAGTGAAATTTCGAGTCCTTCTTCGCTTGACAAAGTTATCTTTGAGACAACTAAACACCGAAGTGCTAATCAGCGGTACCAAGTAATGTCATACCGGTTCAGGCTGTTAAACAGGGCTTAAAACACTGGCTAAGTCAGCATGAATGAATTGGTTTCAATGAACCATTTCCATGCAATTCTCATATCCATATCTCATTTCAACTGCCTCCCGCCATCCAACTAGCAAAGAACGACTTCTGTTGCTATGCAACAATTACGGAGAGAATGAACCACAGCTTGTAAGAGGAAAAATAATGATAAAACGAAAGTAAAGAAAAACAGGTTTTGTTGTATGTTCTTGTGTAATTTTATTTTCAACTATCACAAGTCTAGCATATTTTTATTTGTAAGATTAAATGGTTTCGCTTGGCGGAATTCGACTGCGGTAAAAATTTCCGGAAGTTGAATGACTCACAAAAATCGACGTCTTCATACTGCAAAACAGAATAGAACAGAACAGAACTTCTAATCGTAAAGCAACCAACACCTCGTTGTTGTCGCTGCGCGACAACAACTCGGTTGGTTGGTTGCTATAAGGTGCACTACGGACTGCAGGAGTTTAGCCAGCCTGACTAGCAACCTCCACTCCGCTCCTCTTCGCCGGGTAGGCCTACCTCGTTCCACTTTCGGAGGTAGTCTGGCGGGTCAGCCGTCAAAACTGATTTTATCATTTTGAAGTCTGGCTCCAACACTATCAAAATTTCCCAAGTTCTATTTATATCTCTGCAAGCTGTTTTTAGACATTGATTTTATGGGAATTCCTAATCTGATTGGTTGATGGCTGGGTGCTGAGGTCATGCACTCTCTAAGAGCCAATCAGAAGCTCGCAGTTAGAATTGTCTCCCCTCTAAAGATGACTTTTTGAAGAAAAACATGTCATCTATGTTGAATGGATTCTTTTAAAAAATCATCAAAATAAACCAAGTTTGGATATGTTTTATGAATTTTTATAAAGGAGGTTTGTTTATTATTTTGTTTTACAGTGTTTTACACCATTTGTTTTGCATAAAAACTTGTTATTCTGTAAATAATGACTTTCACCCAAAAGTGGCTAACAGCTTGGCTTTTTGATAATGTGCTGGAGTCAGACGGCAAAATGAACCACTGGGTATGATACTTCATTTTGACGGCTGACCAGTCAGACTATTTCGGAGGTATAACGTACGAAACACCGATGGGAATATCCCGTCTATAACATTGCATGTGGATGCGAACAATAACATGGTGGAAGTGACAGTCTGCAAAGTGATTTAAAGAGCAAAACGAAATAAATGATTTCTTATACACTATTGTCGAATTCATGTCCGGTCGAAAATATGTACCCGGGTTTCAATAAGCGCTTGGGTGATTTTCTTTCAATCCCGATTATTTAAACCTTTTAGCCAGAACGACCGCTATTTAATTTTATTATGCAAAGGAAAAGACAAAATGTGTACCTTTTAATATTCAGATGTAGTCAAAATATCTTTTTATTGATAAATGCCGTGTTATCATTAAATCTAGGTCGCCGTAACGCTTGTACATGTATGTTTACATTGTGTAGAGTGTGTTTATTCATATGCATAAGGCTTGTCGAAACTATATTACAGATTTTTGCTTTAGAAAGAGGAACTTATAAAAAAGAGACCGTAAATTCATTTACTCTCTCTCTCTCTCTCTCTCTCTCTCTCTCTCTCTCTCTCTCTCTCTCTCTCTCATATGATACATGTAAGTAGACCTACTGTATGTTGATGAATGTTCCCTATGTCTTCCATTTTTTTTTTTATTTTAGATAGGCAGATAGGCCTCAGGCAGCCCAGGTAAATCATCCTGGGATCTGACATTCAACACTACAGCCCTAGGCTACGCAACTTCAATGACACGGAATAGAAGACAAGTGCTACAAGTGCCAAACGCCTTTGACCGAAACTATATCTGCAGGGACCCGCGGCTCAGTTCAAGTACATGTAAGGAGAGGCGATGATATCCGAACCGCACATAAGCGTTATTCCAGAAGGTCATCTTCTAATGGACGATAAGCTGGAAATCAAAATCTCTTGTCTGCCCAAACAGAGAAATATCACCCTACACGCATCTATCGCGGAAGGCGGGAATGTGTTCGAATCCTGCTGTTGCTTTACAACGGATGACAACGGACAGGTCAACTTGGCTGCACAGCCGTCAATATCTGGGTCTTACGAAGGTAACCCTATTTACTTCGCAACAACTGAACAGGAAAACATCTGATGGTTTGGTACCGTTTTCAGAGCTACTTGTAACTAATTTGCGTTGCACAGTTAATTAGCAAAATCTTATGCGAGCGTTTCTATTTAAATTGTGATGTTGTGCAGTCTGGTGTCTGGGTTAAGATTTTTAAAATCTTATTGTATTTGTACCTTCTATTTTTATTTCACAACAATGATTTGTTTATCGCCGTACCAATGATAGACTCGAATAGTCCATGGTCACCGCGAAATTCAGAGGGCGGCCATCTATGTATTATAAACGATGTCCATTCCTGTTTATGTAATTAATGTCACATATTTCTCTAGTAGTGTCCCCAATGGGTATATTCTGGAGCATGGAACAGGCCCCGGGGCAGAAAGATGGTCTTAGAATTATGAAGAAAGACACGGACACGCCCATGACTGCACACATTTCTGTGTACGATAACCATTTATCATCTGAAACTATACACAAAACTAGTCCCAAGCCGCTGTGTTCGACGGTGATTAAGAGATGGTACAAAGCTCCAGGGGTGAAAAGGGAGATTGTAAGAAGTGGGAGACTTAGAGGAACACTTTACCTGCCACCAGGTATGTGAAATAGATAGATACCCAAGAAAAAGGGCAAATATGGTCAAGAAAACATGTTCATGGGAAGTATACCTCCTCATATCCCACTTTTATAATTATAGCAAAACTTGGGTTCCCATGAGTATACCCATTTTTTCTTATTTTGATCCAAAACATAGATTGTGGGTAGTCATTAGACGAGGCGGTTCTAACGAGTACCCACAATCGATGTTTTGAGCAAGTACATTAAAAATATCAAAAGTTTTCCAATGAAATTTTCAATTTTTAATGCTGAAAGAAATTCTCTGTATATTGCATGGGCAAGTTTTCGTAATGCGGTTGCCAGTAGTTGTCGGTTTATTTAGTGCTTTACGTCCACGGTCAACAGATACGGGCATGTCGGGATGGTCAGTCATCCTATCCATACTCTTCCTGTGCTAGCCTCCCGGATAGATTTCTTGCACCACCATGCAGTATACTGACAGCTGTACTTCTGAATCATCGGAAGAATAGCTTTTAGCTATTCCCATGACCAAATTTTCATGAAAGGACTGTGCCGAACATGAGGAGGAGGAATGACATGCAGGCTCGCTTCGTTAGGAGTAGGACACGCTACCGATCGAGCTATCCGGCAGTTTCTGGATCTGCGGTAAGCACAGTTAGTATACTGTAGTAATTGTGTGGATTTCGGGTGGTTTCTAAAACTGGGCATGGTCAAAAAATGAGTATTCGAATCAAGGTGTCAGGCATGTGCCTGTCTATTTTTCCAGGTGATGGTCCATTCCCCGGGGTAATAGATTTGTTTGGAACTGCCGGTGGTCTCATTGAGTTTCGATCTGCCCTGTTAGCCTCCAGGGGATTTGTCAGCCTGAGTCTTGCCTATTTTGCATTCGACGACCTTCCTGAAACTTTGGGAGAAGTTGACTTCGATTATTTCATGGTAAGCGCGAGTACCGCTATAAAATATAAATAAATAGAAATGTGCCGCGTCATGAGAAAAGCAACAGTGTGGTTTCCGAACAGGCCCGACACAAACCGAGCTGTTCAAGTATAAAAGATGGCTAGACGCCGTGGCTAGTGGAGGAATTTCCTGTCCGTGTAGCGAAAACAAAGACGCTGATCAGCTTCGCAGTTATTCTGCACCTTTGTTTTCGCATGTGAAGAATGTTGGTTTTCTCATGACGCGACTCAAATGAATGTTAGGGTTACGTTTGTCACGGATATTTCCCAAAAATGATGTACAAAGATTGTGGGTACTCGTTAGAACCGCCTCAATGTTAATATTTATTTTTTATCAAAGACATTTTCATTTTTGTCTTTTTTTTTACATTTGTAAAAATCTCTGTATATTGAATGGGCAAGTTTTCGCAATGTTTATCCCATTACCTGATTACTGCTGATTGTCTGACTTTGATCTCTGATTCTGTTTTCTATTTTAGGAAGCTATAGATTGGTTTTGCTCCCACAAAGATATTTACCATGATGGTATAGGGGTGGTAGGTGTATCAAGGGGCGGGGATATTGCTCTACTTATGGCAGCGCACTCTACAAAGGTAGACATCTGATATGTTAAAGTTTTTGTATAAACACAATATATGAACAACATAGTGTGCACAGCTCTACGCTTGTGAAATCATTGCCTGCCTTGTTTGCGACAAACCGTGTACTTTCAAATTCCATTCTGACCTTCGCATGTATAGCAAGTCTCATTTTCAGTGTACGTGTAGATAATCTTGGTACATTGTGACTAGGAAAACCAACCGTCCCGACCAGCATTGACTCAACTGTTTACCGAGTCGGATACCGACTCATAAGACCTTTTATTAGCTCACCTGAGCCGAAGGCTCACAGGTGAGCTTATAGGATAGGCAGGCATCCGTCGTCCGTCGTCGTCCGTCCGTCCGTCGTCCGTCGTCCGTCGTCCGTCCACAATTTCAAAGAAGAATATTTCTGAAGCTAGTAGGCCGATCTTGATCAAATTTAATGTGAACCATAATTTGGCTGGGGGATTGATGGCATTAGGTTTTGGAACAGATTGTATCAAAATTGTGGTTTCCATGGCAACAGATAGGTCCCATAGACTTACAATAGGAAAAACTAAAAAAATCTTCTTCTCTGAAACCACTAGGCCCACAGCTTTGATATTTGCCATTCGTGCCCCTGGGGTCAAATTTGGCCACGCCCCGGGGGTGGATAGTCTCCATAGACTTACTATGGGAAAAAAATTAAAAAATCTTCTTCTCTGAAACCACAGGGCCCACAGCTTTGATATTTTGTATGTGGCAATGGCTAATGGCCCTCTACATAAATTGTGCCAGCCATGCCCCTGGGGTCAAATTTGGCCACGCCCCGGGGGTCGATTGTCTCCATAGACTTACTATGGGAAAAAAATTAAAAAATCTTCTTCTCTGAAACCACAGGGCCCACAGCTTTGATATTTGGTATGTAGCAATGGCTAATGGTCCTCTACATAAATTGTGCCATTCATGCCCCTGGGGTCAAATTTGGCCACGCCCCGGGGGTTGATAGTCTCCATAGACTTACTATGGGAAAAAATTAAAAAATCTTCTTCTCTGAAACCACAGGGCCCACAGCTTTGATATTTTGTAGGTGGCAATGGCTAATGGTCCTCTACATAAATTGTGCCAATCATGCCCCTGGGGTCAAATTTGGCCACGCCCCGGGGGTCGATAGTCTCCATAGACCTACAATAGGAAAAAAACTAAAAAATCTTCTTCTCTGAAACCACTACGCCAACAGCTTTGATATTTGGTATGTAGCAATGGCTAATGGTCCTCTACATAAATTGTGCCATTCATGCCCCTGGGGTCAAATTTGGCCACGTCCCGGGGGTTGATAGTCTCCATAGACTTACTATGGGAAAAAAAATTAAAAAATCTTCTTCTCTGAAACCACAGGGCCCACAGCTTTGATATTTTGTATGTGGCAAAGGCTAATGGTCCTCTACATAAATTGTGCCAATCATGTCCCCGGGGTCAAATTTGGCCATGCCCGGGGGGTCGATAGTCTCCATAGACCTACAATAGGAAAAACTAAAAAAATCTTCTTCTCTGAAACCACTAGGCCCACCGCTTTGATATTTGGTATGTAGCAATGGCTAATGGTCCTATACATAAATTATGCCATTCATGCCCCTGGGGTCAAATTTGGCCACGCCCCGGGGGTTGATAGTCTCCATAGACTTACTATGGGAAAAAAATTCAAAAATCTTCTTCTCTGAAACCACTAGGCCCACAGCTTTGATATTTGGTATGTAGCAATGGCTAATGGTCCTCTACATAAATTGTGCCATTCATGCCCCTGGGGTCAAATTTGGCCAGGCCCCGGAGGTTGATAGTCTCAATAGACTTGCTATGGGAAAAAAATTCAAAAATCTTCTTCTCTGAAACCACAGGGCACACAGCTTTGATATTTTGTATGTGGCAATGGCTAATGGTCCTCTACATAAATTGTTGCCAGCCATGCCCCTGGGGTCAAATTTGGCCACGCCCCGGGGGTAGATAGTCTCCATAGACTTACAATGGGAAAAACTAACAAAAATCTTCTTCTCTGAAACCAAAAGGCCCAGAGCTTCTATATTTTGTATGTAGCAATGTTTGGTAGTCCCCATTATAAATTGTGCCAGTCATGCCCCTGGGTCAAATTTGGCCATGCCCCGGGGGTCAATAGTGTCCATGCATAGACTTTCATTGGTCGATTCTCAATTAATTTAAATCTCATGAGCTTACAATGTGATAATCTCTCAGGTGAGCTACAGGACCAATGGTCCTCTAGTTAGAAACCCAGTGTGATGAGACACATTAACTCGCCGTAAAACTGGTCATTACCCAGGAAGTCTTGGCTCCGTCACGAAGCGCACACTACTTGACTAGGCGTATTGGAATTTTACACCAATTGCACACATTATAGCAGCCAAAAAAAAAAAAAAAAAAAAAAAAAAAAAAAAAAAAAAAAAACTTAAATGATCAAACACTATTTATGGATATTTTGACAGGATTATTTCAGCAGAACAGCGTTATTTTCGTTGGTAGTGTGTGCTAATTAGAATGATTTTTTTTTTTTTTTTTTTTTTTTTTTTTTTAAATTCAGTTTTACGTCCCTTTCAAGATTATTTCAGCTCATATGAGACGGGCCAATCAGTAGGTGGGCGAAAACGGTAGGACCCCGAGAAAAACCACCTAGCACACCCGCAAGCAGAACTTGGCTTGTCTCACATGTGGCCAGAGCGGGGTGTAACCTTAACTTTTAGTCGCACTGTGCTCTTATTGTAACGAATACTGTAGTTTTATTGTTGTTCAAGGTAAGCTGTGTGGTAGATATAAATGGCTGCACCTTTAACCAAACCTATGGTTTAAAATACAAAGATGGATTCATTCCGGCCGTTCCGTAAGTAGACATATTATGTAAATGAATGTGATTATCTAAAGTACTGAGTATTGTTTCAGTATGCTTGCTTAAGAAATAGATCAGCTCTAGCAGTGAATTGTTGAGTAATAATTCACTGTTTGGAGGTCAGTTGTAAAGAAGATCAAATCACGAGCGCGTAGCCGCGCTCGTGATTTATCTTCTTACAACTGACCGAATGAAAAGAAGTAGCTCGGAATCGACGTGATTGCAAACATAATGCCAATTTTAAGGGATATTCATATATAAACCTTTTAGGCTTGGTTGTCTAAACGTCATTCAGTCTCTTCGAGGTTAAAATGATGTAGTTAAGAAAACCGTATGTACGAAATATCACTCATATCAGGATATAATGGAAGCTGACTCCCCGGATAAGAAGCGGTTCTTCTCCCTAGTCAATAGACAAAGAAAAGAAGGACGACAAGCCTTAAGCCAACTCTACGTTGATGACAGGCACCTCACAACTGAGGAGGCAATTCGAGAAGGATGGGCCTCTTATTTTGAGAAGCTAGCTACCCCAGCAGTCAATCATACATATGATGATAACTTCAAACAGCAAGTTGACTTTGATTTTAACCTTATCTGTGACATTTGTTCCAAACTACAAGACGGCTTACCGGAGATTTCCTGTGAGACTGTTAGTGGTATTATCAAGACGTTGAAAAACAACAAAGCATATGATGGTACATGTATATCAGCTGAGCACTTAAAGTATGGTGGAAGGTCTGTGAGTTTCTTCATTGCTGAGGTACTGAACAGTGTGTTCCGGTATGGAAAAGTACCAGAGATGTTCAAGATGGGGTATATAACACCTATTTACAAGAAGCAAGGGAAACCTTTATATGACCCAAATTCGTACAGGAGAATAACCATAACTAGTCTCATAGGAAAGGTTCTGGAAAAATATCTACTAGACACCGCATTTGCAGAACTTGAGGCTCTCCAGAACCCACTACAAAAGGGCTTTACCAAGGGTACATCGGCTACTGTTGCGGCACTTCTGTTCACAGAGGCCATCGCTGAAGCCAAGGATACAAACACTCCGCTGTATACTGCCTGTATTGATGCTACTAAGGCTTTCGATGTAGTATGGCACAAGTCACTATTGCGAAAGTTGTACACTTCAGGAATAACAGGAACCAGTTGGAATATTCTTCAGGACAGTTATCATGCTATGTCTTCAGTAGTCAACTGGTGTGGCAGACCCTCAAAGTCCTTTGTTGAAGAACAGGGAGTCAGACAAGGGGGAATTATTTCACCAACTTGTTACAAGATTCATATTAATCCTCTCCTGGATCTGATGCAGAATAGCAAGATTGGTCTTTCCATAGGAAATGTGTATTGTGGTGTTCCAACAGTCGCGGATGACCTTCTGTTTTTATCACGTTCAATTATTGACCTTCAAGCAATGTTGTCTACACAGGGATACTTTGCTGGACTGGAAAGATATCTCATAAGTGATTCTAAAACTAAGGTTTTTATTGTCAATAGCCCGGTGGACACAGTCACTTGGAACCAAAGTCAGATTTTTTCTATCAATGGTAATCCCATTGAGGTGGTAAATGAATGTACACACCTGGGGATAAAAAGGGACTCAATATCTAGGTCAGGTCACTCAACAACTGTAGATGATAGAATTGCGTCCGCGAGGGGTTGTGCATACTCCCTAATGGGGGCTGGTTTGCATGGTGAAAACGGGGGTAATCCTAGGGTTTCATTGTCTCTCTGGTCGGCATATGTTTTACCTCGTCTTATTTATGGTCTTGACGTGCTGAAGCTGTCAAAATCTGAAATTCAAAAACTTAACCAATTTCACAAAAAAATTCCTTAAACAAATCATGCATCTTCAGGAGAGAACGGCTGACTCGGCAGTGTATCTGTTGTCTGGTCAATTGCCTCTGGTGGCGGATCTACACAAGCGAGTCTTGGGTACGTTGGGTAGTGTGTTACGCAGCAGCTCAATTGAGAGAGGGATTGCAGAAAGGCAAATTTTGATTAAAGACCATAAATCCAAAAGCTGGTTTGTCTATGTCAACTCAATTTTGTCTCAATACAGCCTACCAAGTACCTTAGACCTTTTGAATAGTGAATTGACTATGGCTTCATGGAAACAGACAATTGATGAGCATATCAATACATACTGGGTTAATAAGATAAAACTTGAGGCGAGTGATAAATCATCACTCAGGTTTTTGAATACTGAAAATTACGAAATTGGTGAGGTACATTGTGTTTGGAAAAATGCAGGTTTCAATCCTATGGCAATTAAGAAAGCTGGCATTAAGGCAAGTCTCATGACAGGCACATATGTTCTTCAATCTGTTCGTGCTAAGTTTAATCAGTACAATGTTGACCCAACGTGTTTGCTGTGTGGTGAGAATCCAGAAGACCATGAACATTTCCTGCTGAGGTGTCGTTCGCTTGCGGAGAGCCGTGATCCTTTTATCGAGACGATTAAATCTGTTTTATCACAATATCTTGGAGATGAGGTGCAACAGTGTACTGTAGATCCGGAAATATTCGCGAGAACTTAATTTTCGCTAATATTCGCGAATAGATTGCCTCGCGAATTCAAAGTTCTCGCTAATAAAGAGTCGCCGCGACTCCGAGCTGCTAGTTGCGCTGATTTTGGACTGCACAGCAGTTGAATTAAATCTGAGAGAAACCCAAAGGGAGGACTTTCTGTCTAAATTCGAATCAGTGGCCAGGGGACTATGCTATGCTCTACATTGTAAACGGACTAGACTCTTGAATGAATTGAAATAAACATTTCTGAATATCGGTGGGGTGCAAATTAAAAAGGAATAGTTTAAAATAAGGACATCTATTCACTAACGTGAAGTTCTCCAGACATTGGAGGAAGTTACAAACAACAACAACAACAACACTCCTTTTACACAACATTTTAGAAGAAAACATGATATTGCTTATACACATGGACGCCATTTTATTTAGTGTGTTTCTCTTAGAATACAACTGGACAAGATGTACGAAGAGAATGAGGCGATGGTGTGTAAAGATTGCTGGCCGCATACTAAAGAAGATCTCATACCTGTAAGTGACATCCACGTCATTTTATTACATTACCCACGCCTTTTTACAATATAAATGGCAATTCTATATAAAACATTATTTCTTATCATTTTTACTCTACAACAGAAAAAAGCACATTACAACCCTTTTAGTGAGATCAAAGCGTGAAGGAATTTCTCAGAGCAAAATCAATGAAGAGTCAAAGAACTCAATGCACTAATTCTTGATTACATCATTAACAAACATATTGAAATACAGTCTATATTGATAATTCTTCAGATTTGGAACAACGATGCAAAAATACTTGCTCTAGTTGGTTTGGATGACAAGCTCAACCCTTGGCAGTGTAACCAACTCATGAAGGACAATTTACCCCCTGAAAAGAAGGCAAATTTTCGGATAGTCACTTACGAGGGTGCGGGTCATTTGATAGAGCCACCATATACACCGTTATGAGCAATGTCGTACCACAGGTTATACAGTATGTATTGACTTGGAGGCTTCATCATACGTATATGAGCCGCGTCATGAGAAAACCATCAACATGGTTTTCGAAAAGGCCCGACACAGACCGAGCTGTACAAACACAGAAAACTGCTAGAGGTTGGTCATTTTTTATTCAGAAAGTATAGGAATTATACTATCCGAGTAGCGAAAGCAATGGTACTGATCAGCTTCGCACTACTGCGCCTTTATTTTCGCATATGCAAAATGTTGGTTTACTCATGATGCGGCTCTGATGGAAGTTATGCTATATAAAATGTCCAATACTTTTGAACAGTAAAATTCGATTTTAATTATTAGAAACACATATATGAAAAATCGCCTCATACTAATACAAATTGGCTGTTAGCTGTTGTACTCGTTACCCCCCCCCCCCCCCATACACACACACGTTTTGGTTGATTGTACCCGGTTGGCTACCTTGTTGGGAAAGAGCTAGTCATCTTTATCTTCATACGTGTTGTAAAAATTGTGATGTTTTGTGATGCTGTTTCCTTTTAAATTTAATTTTATCAAGTCCTATGCCTTCTATTCTTACTTTGTCATTAATAAGGCGTAAATAAAAATAATCGTGTTTCCACTAACCCGACTGACTCCAAATTTTTGCGCCGATCTTCATGCCGACAGACCCTCAATATTTTAAGAGGAAAGTACACAATGATTTAAAAACTACCATAACTGCTGCAATAATATTAAAACTCACTTTCTTTACCTTTCTTAATGCTTTTACTAGTTACTTCATTGTCACCAATAATTAATTTGAGCGCGTTTTTACATTTTATATATACCTATTTTCATCAAAGAAAAAATGCATGAAAAAAAATCCGACCTACCGACCCTGCTTTGCCTTCGGCATGTCAATGGAAACACGGCAATTCTTATTTTGTGCCTGACTGGATAGTATAGGTATCCTTTACTTTGACAAGGGTGACATTATTTCAGGTACTAAGTTCTGGTGGGGCGGATCACCGGAGCCACACGCCAGGGCACAAGAAGACGGCTGGCGTAGACTACTGGAACATTTTGATGCATTCATTCCACGCACTTCTAACTGTGATATGAGTAACACTAGTAAACTTTGAAAATGTTTAATTGATTTTCAGTTGTTAGGTATTTGATTACTTAATAAACTTGTTCTTGTTTATTCTTATATGGATCTTATATGATGCATAGCATCGTTTAAATCATTGATCTCGTATTTGTGACGATAATTAATAAAAACATGGCAGGTACGCACATGAACATGACAGGATCGCACATGAACATGGCTGCTGCGCACATGAACATGACTGGTGCGCACATGAACATGACAGGTTCACGCATGAACATGACTGATGCGCACATGAACATGACTGGTGCGCACATGAACATGACAGGTTCGTACATGAACATGGCTGGTGCGCACATGAACATGACAGGTTCGCACATGAACATGGCTGGTGCGCACATGAACATGGCTTGTACGCACATCATTATAGCGATTGTGATTTTTGAATCATGTAGTATCATTCAAGATTGGCAATTAGTTGTGCACTTTTATATTCAGTTTAACGTCCCTTTCAAGATTATTTAAGCTCATATGAGACGGGCCCAATCGGTGAGTGGGGCGGAAACGGGAGAACTCCGAGAAAACCACCTGGCATACCCACAAACAGAACTTGGGTTGTCTCACATGTGCCCCGTGTGGGGCTCGAACCCACACCAGGCACAGCGGTGAGATGATCGAATGGTTAAGTGCGGTAATAGGTTGTGCACTTTAACTATATAGTCGAGCTGAAAAGTATAGTTTGACCTTTTCAACTGTTATCGTGCATAAATCCTAAGAGTTCAAAAATGTCAACACAGTCAATGACTTTTGTGTTTATCTGCTTTCGTTTTGATAAAATCTCGCTGCAATACACTTTTGGACGTGATTATGAATTTTTCGACATAGTGATTATGAATTTTTCGACATAGTGTATAGTCCTACGTAAATTTCTTACAAGCGGCTTATTCTTACTGGAAATGAAATCGGATGTAACTGATATTTCACAATAAGTGTGCACATAGTACTGGTAATCTGCCTTCATATATCTTGCCCAGAAACCATGTAGTTAGTACAACTAGCCGTCCAGTTATTACATCTAGTTAGCTGTTGACAGTAGATCTATGCATCAGTGCAAACAAATGAGCTCAATTGATTTTTGGGTAGGGTTTTTTGTGTATTCTGATCACAGTCTCACAGTTATCAGTTACACATGTACATGTAACATAACCCGACAGTAGTAACACTATAATGGCGCGGTTACTGGTAAATCCATGTGGCCATGTTATGGTAGATGATAAACTTGAAATTAAGATTGTCAGTTTGAACAAAATACAACGAGTGACGGTACATGCAGTGACAAAGGAAGGCAATCGCGTGTTCGAGTCTTGTTGTTGCTACACATCAGATGGGAATGGAGAAGTCAACTTGGCGACCCAACAGTCAGAAGCTGGCTCGTATACAGGTACGTGCATTAATACATTGATAATTTGTTCTAAAACGGTTTTTGACAAAACACCTAACATGCCTAATAGACTGTGCCCGTGGTGCCAATTGAAGTATTATTATAAGTTGGAAATAGTTTTAGTTTTATACAGGGTTGTTGTATTTATTTCTTCCATGAGGTCTATATTAATCCATATTGGCCCATTGGTGTACAAATTATGAATTGAAAAACATATTTAGGTCTAAAGCTATTTCTTACTGTCCCAATTTATCTTCCCGGTTAAAACACGGTTTGTTTCTCTTTTTGTTTTATGTCTTGGTGTTTAAATTTTTTGTGCTGTTGGCGCCTTACGTGTGTTTTTATTGTTACGACCTAGCGTAACTAGACAGGTACAGCGAAAAACAACCAAGTAATTTAAACTTAACAATATTTAATCAAACAAATAAATGCTGCAAATACATAGAAACAAACAAACAGATAAGTAAATAAATAAATAAATAACTTACAAAGTTAATGTCATATAAGTCCTTGTCCCTCAAATGTAAGTCCACAATCCAGTAACCAGAATATGAGCACATGTATATTTTAATCCACACTTTTCTTCTATTCCAAAACACTAGTGAAACAACCAAAATTATATACTTTAAATCACTTCAAATTTCTGAATGCCTAAGACTGAATTGGGACCTATATTTATACATCTAAGGAAATTCTACAGGTTTCTAGAGAATGATATAATAAACTTTTCTCTAGAAAAGAAACGAACTAAACGAAAGTTCTTTTAAATTCTCCAAAGAGAATTTAGAATTCTCCAGAGAAGAATTCAAGGCCGCAACGACCATCAAGACTAAACGAAAGTCTACTAGATCCTTCGAGATCTCAGTAGTAGTATACATAGTCCAAATATATTTTTAACTTATGGTAAAAAAAACACTCACTCCATTTTCATCTGGAATTATCCACAAAGTGCTCATAGAATTTTCTATACTTCTAAATTATATAACAGTTATAAAAATAATCAATGACATTCTTCTATAAAGTTCTAGATAATAAATTGTAGAAACATAAAAAGAAATATATATTAATTAATTGGGTTACTCCCCTTTAGAATATATATATATATATATATATATAAATTATAAGTAATAGCTTTAAAAAGAATCAATATTATTGAATCAATTATATATAACACTTCCCCTCTTCAATGAAAAGAAAGTTTTGTGAAATAAAACTTTCTTTTGCAATACTCATATGCAAACATACAAGGCAAAACTGTCAAGCTCTTGAAAGGGTGTCTGGAATTATATTATCTCTACCTTTTATGTGTCTAATGTCAAGATTGTGCTCTTGCAACATGAGACTCCATCTGAGCAAACGCTGATTCTTGTTTTTCATTTTGTGTATGAAGGTCAGTGGATTGTGATCACTGAAGACGACAATTGGTGCATTTGCAGAAGACAGATACACTTGAAAGTGTTGAAGGGCAAGAATAAGAGATAGACATTCTTTCTCTATAGTAGAATAATTTCTTTGATGTTTGTCAAACTTCTTTGAAAAGTAACAAACAGGATGATCAACACCATTATCATCTTCTTGTAACAATACACTGCCTGCACCAACATCACTTGCATCCACCGCCATTTTGAATTCTCTGTCAAAGCGTGGTGCTGATAGAACTGGAGCACTCTTAAGTATGGCCTTTAACTGATCAAAAGACTTCTGACAAGCCTCAGACCAAACATACCTGACCTTCTTACCAAGTAAATTTGTCAAAGGCTCAGCTATAACTGAAAAATTATTACAGAACTTTCTGTAATATCCAGCCATACCCAAAAAGCGCATCAGTTGCCGTTTTCCTGTAGGTACAGGAAAATCTGATATAGCCTCAACTTTGGCTTCTACAGGTCTGACCTGACCTTGTCCAACAATATGTCCTAGAAATGTCAAATTAGCATGGCAAAATTCACTTTTCGGTAAGTTTATTGTCAGTTTAGCATCACTGAGTCTTTTGAAGAATTCTCTGATGATCTCCAGGTGTTGTTTCCACTCTTCACTGTAGATGATGGCATCGTCGATGTAAGCTTTACACCCATCCAGACCGAAAATCAAACTATTAACCAAGCGCTGAAATGTTGCTGGAGAGCTTTTCATGCCAAAAGGCATCACTTTATATTGATAAAGTCCATCAGGAGTAACAAATGCCGAGATCTCCTTTGCTCTGTCTGTAAGTGGAATCTGCCAAAACCCTTTCAAAAGATCGAATTTCGTCACATATTTGGCGTGACCAATGTTGTCGATGCAGTCATCAATTCTTGGTATGGGAAATGTGTCAGTTTTTGTGACAGAATTTACTTTTCTATAGTCTGTGCACATTCGAAATGTCCCATCAGATTTTGGCACAAGTATACAAGGAGAACTCCATTCACTTTGACTAGGTTCTATAAAGTCATTGTCCAGCAAATACTTAACTTCTTTCCTGAGATATTGTTGTCTTTCAGGATGAAGTCTATACGGATGTTGTTTCACCGGTTTTGCTCCTTCAATAATGTCTACATCATGGTAGATTTTATCGGTTCTGGATGGAATGTCCGGAAATAAGTGCTCATATTCAAGAATTAATTGTTTTAGTTCATGTTTCTTGTCCGGATCTAGATGTGACAGTTTCTGATCGAGGTCATGCAGAATGTCAGAATTCTGGAGTTTTGAGGATAATGGTTCACAGTTCACAGAGTTCATTTCTTCAAAGTCTGTCTGATTTTGTTCATGAGGGACAGAATTAACTATGCTTACTGAGGAAATAACTGAACTTTCATTATCACTATCCCTATCAATGTACTTTTTAAGCATGTTAATGTGACATAATTGTTTTTGCTTGCGCCTCCCAGGAGTGTTAACAATGTAATTTACATCACTTAACTTTTCTTCAACAGTATATGGACCATAATATTTAGCTTGTAATGGCCTGCCAGGAATGGGCAAAAGAGCAATCACCTTGTCTCCAGGGTCAAAATTTCTGTTCTGAGCATTTTCATCAAAATGCAACTTCATTTTGCTCTGAGCTGACTTAAGATTGGACCGAGCAACTTCCCAAGCTTTTGTCAATCTAGTTTTGAAGTCAGACACATACTGAAGTAAGTTCAAAGGACTGTCATTACTTGAAAGAAACTTCTCTTTCATAAGTTTTAAAGGTCCACGAACAGTGTGTCCGAAAACAAGTTCAAACGGACTGAACCCAAGAGACTCTTGTACTGACTCTCTGACAGCAAATAATAGCAAATGTATGCCTTCATCCCAATCTTTTTCGGTGTCAAAGCAGTAAGATCTGATCATGTTCTTCAAAGTTTGATGGAATCTTTCCAAAGCACCTTGACTTTCAGGATGATAAGCTGATGACTTGTATTGTTTAATGCCAAGTTCATGCATTACTTGCTGAAATGTTCCTGACATAAAATTGGAACCCTGATCTGATTGGACTGATTTTGGAAGACCTACAAGTGTGAAAAACTTTACAAGGGCCTTAACTATTGTTTTCGTCTTGATATTCCTGAGTGGAATTGCTTCAGGAAAACGTGTTGAAGCACACATTATAGTCAAGAGATATTGGCAACCTGATTTAGTCTTGGGTAACGGACCTACACAGTCAATGATAATCCTACTAAATGGTTCATCAAATGCAGGAATAGGCTGTAAATTAGCTTTTGGAATAGTCTGATTAGGTTTTCCTACCATTTGACAAGTGTGACAGGATTTGCAATGTTGGGAAACATCAGATTTTAATCCTGGCCAGTAGAAATGCTTGAGGATTTTGTGGTAAGTCTTATTTATCCCTAAATGACCTGACATGGGAGTTTCATGGGCCAAGTTTAAGATTTCAGGACGATAAGCCTTAGGAATCACAATTTGGTGATTTATGGTCCATTCGTCTTCCGCTGAAACATCAGGAGGACGCCATTTTCTCATTAAGATGTCATTTTTGACATAAAAACAAACAGGAACCTGAGAAATTTCATTTTCATCTAAAGCCCGTTCAAATAAAGGCGAGATTTCAGGATCACTGTGTTGTTCTTGACAAAGTTGTGACCTTGACATTTGGTCGTGACCTTGGTCAAAAATTGAAGGTGAAAGGTCATTGTCTGACCTTTGATTGTTGAAGTCAGTTTGACTTGAAGAAAGAGATTTTGAAATCTCATCATGAAAAGACTGACCTATAAAAGTGTCAGTTAAGTCAATATCCTGTATCCCATCATTCAATTTGACTTTTTTTGCCATAGCCCTTGTAACGGCACATGAAGGGTAAAGATCAGGAATTTCCTGCTCAATGGGATCAGGCAATTGATCCTCACAAGGTGTATTGGTCAAAAGTGGGTTTACCACAACCTTATCTCCGGCTAAGTCATTGCCTAATAGCAAGTGAACACCTTTAAAAGGTAAAGAAGGCCTAATACCTACAGCCACAGGACCAGAAACTAAGTCTGAAGACAAATAAATGTTATGGAGCGGTACATTAACAAATCCACACTCTACTCCCTGAATAAGGACACTTGTCCCAGTTGAAGTCTTCTCGGAAAAAGGCAGGGTATCTGCTAAAATAAGAGACTGAGAAGCTCCGGTATCTCGTAAGATTTTAATAGGGGTAGACTGGGCAGAATCACTAGTAAGTGACACAAAACCTTCTGATAAGAATGGTTCATAAATCTCCATAACACAATCAGTCGCAGACGTTTTGGCCAAAATAGGATTTTCATCCTGAATAATCGACTGTGGTTTTGACCTTAAAGAAGTAAGACCTGTTGGTCTAGAATTATTTTGATTTTGTCTCTCTTTTCTTCTTTTCAAAGTTTCACATTCAGAAATGACGTGACCGTCACCTTTACAATAATTGCAAAACAGCCGGGGTGAGTATGAGGATCTTTGACCTTTGTTTTCACTAGTATCTTTATTTTTAGGATTATGTGAAGGACTGGAACTATCAGCTGTTAGTCCAGCTTGTGGTTGTGGATTAGGTTGAGGAGAATTATTTCTCTGTTGAGGGTTAAATGGTTTTGACTGAGGTGTATTAGGTTTAAATTGAGGGTTAAAAGGTTTCTTGTAAGGCTTATTTACAAAAGACACCTTATGAGTCAAAGCATAATCATCAGCTAATCGTGCTGCTACATCTAAAGTTTCTACTTCCCTTTCGTCAAGAAAAGATTTGACATCAGAGTGTATGCATCGTTTGAACTCTTCAACAAGCATGAGCTGTCTTAATTTTGCATGATCAGACTTTACATCCTTTGAAGAACACCACCTATCAAATAATTGCTCCTTAGTTCTAGCAAATTCTACATGGGTTTGATCATGTTCTTTCCTACAATTTCTGAATTTCTGCCTATAAGCTTCAGGTACTAACTCATAAGCCTTAAGAATCAGATTTTTGACTGTGTCATAATCTGAACTTTGATCAAGTGGAAGCTGAGTGTAAATTTCTCGAGCTTTACCAATAACAACACTCTGTAGAAGCAAGGTCCAATGCTCTTTTGGCCATTTCAAATTTTCTGCTACCTTCTCAAAATGTAAAAAGTACTTATCTACCTCTTTTTCTTGAAATGGAGGAACGAGCCTGATATGCTTTGTAACATCAAATACTTTACTAGGATCAAAAGACACAGGAGGCATTGATTTACTGCTTAATTCAAGCTCTTTCATTTTAATATCATAATGCATTCTTTCTTTTTCAAGTTCTATTTCTTTTAACATTTCTCTGTGTTTTTCCTTTTCTCGTTCTTCCATTTCCCTTTGCTTTGCCTTTTCTCTTTCTTCCATATCTAATTTTTCTTTTAAAAGCCTTTCTTCAAACTCTCTTTGTTTTTCTTTCTCTCTTTCTTCAAATGCTAACTTTTCTTTTTGCATTCTTTCTTCCCTTTCTTCCTTATCTGCCCTTCTTTTTTCTTCAAACTCTAATCTTAATTTTTCCAATTCAAGATGCCTTTTTAATTCTAACTCTTTCAACTGTATGTCGGTTTGTGAGACCATAATAAGAGATGTAGCTGAGGGTTCAAAAAATTCCTCATCAACAAGAAACTGAATGATAACATTCTTAATTTCACGTTTTAACATAGATGTTTTGACATCAGGTATGCTATAATGACTAGCAATGTCTAAAAGATCACTCTTTTTGGCCAAGTTTAACAGCTCTTGAGAAGGCGCAGCAATGTAATCTTCAAGTTTGAATGACATGGTTGCTTTTTGCTGGTATGACAAACAATAAATATCTTTTCAAATTCAGAATAAAATAGGTGCACAAAATGTTCAATCCCGGACGAGCCCCCAAAATCTGTTACGACCTAGCGTAACTAGACAGGTACAGCGAAAAACAACCAAGTAATTTAAACTTAACAATATTTAATCAAACAAATAAATGCTGCAAATACATACAAACAAACAAACAGATAAATAAATAAATAACTTACAAAGTTAATGTCATATAAGTCCTTGTCCCTCAAATGTAAGTCCACAATCCAGTAACCAGAATATGAGCACATGTATATTTTAATCCACACTTTTCTTCTAATCCAAAACACTAGTGAAACAACCAAAATTATATACTTTAAATCACTTCAAATTTCTGAATGCCTAAGACTGAATTGGGACCTATATTTATACATCTAAGGAAATTCTACAGGTTTCTAGAGAATGATATAATAAACTTTTCTCTAGAAAAGAAACGAACTAAACGAAAGTTCTTTTAAATTCTCCAAAATTTAGAATTCTCCAGAGAAGAATTCAAGGCCGCAACGACCATCAAGACTAAACGAAAGTCTACTAGATCCTTCGAGATCTCAGTAGTAGTATACATAGTCCAAATATATTTTTAACTTATGGTAAAAAAAACACTCACTCCATTTTCATCTGGAATTATCCACAAAGTGCTCATAGAATTTTCTATACTTCTAAATTATATAACAGTTATAAAAATAATCAATGACATTCTTCTATAAAGTTCTAGATAATAAATTGTAGAAACATAAAAAGAAATATATATTAATTAATTGGGTTACTCCCCTTTAGAATATATATATATATATATATATAAATTATAAGTAATAGCTTTAAAAAGAATCAATATTATTGAATCAATTATATATAACATTATAGTTTTAGTTAAGGTAACTGAGTGGCCACCTATTGGGAAAATAGCTGCTCATTCGGCTTACGATATGTTTCATGGTATAAGTACCTGATTGTTAGTTTGGTTTTTTCCCACCTCGGTTTTTGGAGTGGGAATCTTTTTCTGATTGCGCCTTTTCCTGATCTTTGCCTGCTTGTACCTTTTTGGTAAACCGGGATAAAGCGTGACGAACCGTAGCGCTACCGTGGCAAACCGGGAAGAACCGGGGAAACCTTCCCGGTTGTATTTAAATGATTAATACAACCGGGGCGAGCCGGGGGAGATATTTTCTTCGAGACAATTTTGTTTCCAGGTGTTTCTCCTATGGGTATATTCTGGAGTATGGTACCAGCTCCGGGACAGAGAGACGGGGCCCGGCTTATAAAGAAAGATGTGAACACGCCCTTGACAACAAAAGTCACCGTGTACAACGGACATCTGGCCGTGAATACAATCCATTCAGCCGAAACTAAACCTTTGTGCACGGTCTCGATTGACAGATGGTATATGGGGCTGGGAGTCAGAAGGGTGATAGTGAAGCATGGTCGGATACGAGGGGTGCTGTTTTTGCCGGCAGGTAAGCTGTCTCGTTTCTTCTTGCAAATGAAGGCTTCAGAACTGAAAGTGGTGTTTCAAGATTCCACGTTACTGATGCGATTTCCATTGCCATTTTTTGATAACTGCTGGGCCGCGGAACAGTCGGACAATGTGGTAAGAGGTAAAAGATTTAGCCTGGAGTACCCACTCGCCTCTGGGACAAGATTTTTCGAGAGAATGTGACCGCTGTGAAAATTAGCCGTCAAAACGAAAGATCACGAACATGGTGAATCAGAAACAGTTCTGAATTTCCGTACTAGTTACTAGTTAGCGATATTTTCAATCTCATTTCATTTTTTTCCAGGTCAGGGACCATTTCCCGGCGTCATCGACATGTTTGGTGGAGTTGGTGGAATAGTTGAGTTTAGAGCTGCATTGTTGGCCTCCCATGGGTTCGCCTGTCTCAGTCTACCGTACTTCATGTACCAGGATCTACCGGACAGCTTGTTTGATGTAGAGTTTGAATACTTCCTGGTAAGTTAGGTATTCCATGGCGAAGAATACAGCAGAGTGCTTAAACGCTGTTTCTGTCATTCATATACAACGGTCAAATATAAATAATGGATCCATACCAATGGTTCCTTGATCACCCAGACAAGTATTGAACATGATTGTACATTCATATAACATATTGATGCAGGTCAATTCTAATTTACGTTGTCCCGTCTGCCTACGCCATGTTCGAATTCTCAACCTTTGCATACTCTAGAACGGGTCGGGATTGCCTAATTCTATGTCATTGCATTTGAATTTGAGCCGCTGCACCAGAAAATCAACAATCTGCATATGCGAAAACAAAGACGCAGATAAGCTTCGCTGGCCAGCACCTTTGGTTTCGCTGCACGAATAGTACAATTTCTCTTCTTCTTAAATCCGAAATTTCAAGTTTCTAGCCTGTTTCTGTGACTGTAGAGGTCGGTTTGTGTCAGACCTGGTCGGACACCCGAAGACCAGTTTTCTTGCGGCGCGTCATATTTGTTTCTTTGGCTTAAGGAAGCGATTGACTGGCTATGTAACCATGAATATGTATATCATGATGGACTGGGTATAGTGGCTGTGTCTAGAGGAGGTGAAATGGCCCTACTGATGGCGGCCCATTCAGAAAAGGTAACCAACGGAAGAAGGAGTGGGGGATGGTTTAATTACATTGTTGGAACTGCAACACGTGTTTTGTCGTTCTAGTATATTCTGGAAACCTAAAATAGCGAAAAAAGTGAAATGCAAAATGTATATATTACATTCTCGTTTGAAGAGTGTCACAAGAATGATCGAGTCTGACTAAGTTTATGTGTATATTAAATGTGGTGTTGTCAAATTTTTGTGTGTTAAATTTGGTGTTGTCAACATTAAACTAAGTATATTTGTGTGTTAAACGTGGTGTTGACAACATTAAACTGTAAGCCTATTTGTGTGTTAAATGTGTTGTTGACAACATTAACTGTAAGCCTATTTGTGTGTTAAATGTGGTGTTGTCAACATTAAACTGTAAGTATATTTGTGTGTTAAATGTGGTGTTGTCAACATTAAACTGTAAGCCTATTTGTGTGTTAAATGTGGTGTTGTCAACATTAAACAGTAAGCCTATTTGTGTGTTAAATGTGGTGTTGACAACATTAAACTGTAAGTATATTTGTGTGTTAAACGTGGTGTTGACAACATTAACTGTAAGCCTATTTGTGTGTTTAAAATGTGGTGCTGTCAACATTAAACAGTTACTGTAAGCCTATTTTGTGTTAAATGTAGTGTTAAACGAAACGCCCGTCTAACTGCAGGTTAAATGTGTAGTCAACATTAGTGGGAACATGTTTATAACTACTTTTGGCGTCTATTATAAAGATGGTTACATTCCTGCAGTGACGTAAGTGTTGGTCTTCTACATGTATGTGATAATTTTCTTCGAGAAACATGTGGGATTTAAGTAACAGTTCATGGTAGCGGAAGAAAATTCCTTTTGTAATGTCACAAAAACCTAAAGTACAATATGGCCTTACAAACGGTGGTTACAACCTATTTTTCTTTGTCTTTGCCATTTTTTATTAACGTTTGCTCGCTGCTTTATTGCGGTGCCCAGTCACCGTTCTATTACATATAACATAAATTGAGGACCTTATAGAATGCGCACTGAAGAGTACAACGTATTCGAACTTTATCCAAAAGAGATTGTTGGAACTATATGTACAAAGGATGACATTACACCGGTTAGACAATTTACATATCCATAAAGTTGGCGAATATTGTAGCGTCCCTCTCCGTCTTTGATGTTTTTTTATTTAGGTTTGACTTAGAAAAGATTAACATATTCGACGGGGCATTGGTCACCAGAGACTGTTGGAACTATACAAAAGATGACATTACTCCGGTAAGAGACCTGCTATAAAAGGAGAGGCGCCGTGTCCTGGCGATAGAGTGTAGGACAATCTGATTAAAATCGTATCTGCACGCACACCTAGCAGCATTTTAATCACATTGCGTGTCGGTAAAAGATCTTGTCTTAACCGGAACAAACCGGGGTTAGAACCCGGGGACAGTGAGAACGGGGAAGAGAAGGCAAAAGTTTAAGAAATTATATTTTTATGCTCGTTGTATTTTGTTGCAAACATAGGAATAGTCAAGAAAAACTTCGGTTGCTTATCAGATTCGAAAGCTTCTTGGAGATCATGTTTATGGTTATATGTCTTGCTGACTCACAATAAGCCTTGTCTTATCCTTTAGATATTTGCATTTATAGGCACATGTCGATGGCTCTAATACTGAACGTAATTTTATATGACAAATATCTAATTATGTTTTAGGTGTGGAAGAACGACGCAAAAATTCTAAATATTATCGGAGAAGACGACCTTTCGACACCAGCTGAAAATGTATATTTTGCCAAAGACTTGTTTCCTCGAGAAAAGAGAGAGAATTTTGAAATTGTGTCTTATCCAAACGCTGGACACTTGATAGAACCGCCATACTCACCGCTGTTTAGAAAAGCTTATGTCAAAATCATGGGTAAGTCATTGCGAAAACGTGTCCATACAAAATAAAGACATTTTTTGGTTGTAAAAAAAAAGCTAAAATTTCATTAAATTTTTTTTCTGATATTTTCTTATTTTTGCTCAAAACATAGGTTGTGGGTACGAACGTAAAGTTAGTTGTCGGTTGACGGTTGACGGTTGACTATTCAAAAAACTAAGTTATTTTTTGGTCAACTTTGCACTTAGCTTTTTTCTGCCACTATTCGGACTTAGTTTTTTTTGGGTCAAAATCAAAGTTTTTTTCTATGTTAGAAAAATCGAACTTAGTTTTTCGAATAGTCAACCGACAACTAGTTGACAGTTGACTATTCGGACTTAGTTTTTTTGGGTCAAAATCAAAGTTTTTTCTATGTTGGAAAAATCGAACTTAGTTTTTTGAATAGTCAACCGTCAACTAGTTGACAGTTGACTATTCGGACTTAGTTTTTTTGGGTCAAAATCAAAGTTTTTTTTCTATGTTGGAAAAATCGAACTCAGTTTTTCGAATAGTCAACCGACAACTAGTTGACAGTTGACTATTCGGACTTAGTTTTTTTGGGTCAAAATCAAAGTTTTTTCTATGTTGGAAAAATCGAACTTAGTTTTTGGAATAGTCAACCGTCAATTAGTTGACAGTTGACTATTCGGACTTAGTTTTTTTTTTGGTCAAAATCAAAGTTTTTTTCTATGTTGGAAAAATCGAACTTAGTTTTTCGAATAGTCAACCGACAACTAGTTGACAGTTGACTATTCGGACTTAGTTTTTTGGGTCAAAATCAAAGTTTTTTCTATGTTGGAAAAATCGAACTTAGTTTTTGGAATAGTCAACCGTCCACTAGTTGACAGTTGACTATTCGGACTTAGTTTTTTTGGGTCAAAATCAAAGTTTTTTTCTATGTTGGAAAAATCGAACTTAGTTTTTCGAATAGTCAACTGACAACTAGTTGACAGTTGACTATTCGGACTTAGTTTTTTTGGGTCAAAATCAAAGTTTTTTCTATGTTGGAAAAATCGAACTTAGTTTTTGGAATAGTCAACCGTCAACTAGTTGACAGTTGACTATTCGGACTTAGTTTTTTTGGGTCAAAATCAAAGTTTTTTCTATGTTGGAAAATCGAACTTAGTTTTTGGAATAGTCAACCGTCAACTAGTTGACAGTGGACTATTCGGACTTAGTTTTTTTTTGGGTCAAAATCAAAGTTATTTTCTATGTTGGAAAAATCGAACTTAGTTTTTTGAATAGTCAACCGTCAACTAGTTGACAGTTGACTATTCGGACTTAGTTTTTTTGGGTCAAAATCAAAGTTTTTTTCTATGTTGGAAAAATCGAACTTAGTTTTTCGAATAGTCAACCGACAACTAGTTGACAGTTGACTATTCGGACTTAGTTTTTTTGGGTCAAAATCAAAGTTTTTTCTATGTTGGAAAAATCGAACTTAGTTTTTCGAATAGTCAACCGTCAACTAGTTGACGGTTGACTATTCGGACTTAGTTTTTTGGGTCAAAATCAAAGTTTTTTCTATGTTGGAAAAATCGAACTTAGTTTTTCGAATAGTCAACCGTCAACTAGTTGACGGTTGACTATTCGGACTTAGTTTTTTTGAGTCAAAATCAAAGTTTTTTTTCTATGTTGGAAAAATCGAACTTAGTTTTTCGAATAGTCAACCGACAACTAGTTGACAGTTGACTATTCGGACTTAGATTTTTTGGGTCAAAATCAAAGTTTTTTCTATGTTGAAAAAAAAATCGAACTTAGTTTTTCGAATAGTCAACCGACAACTAGTTGACAGTTGACTATTCGGACTTAGTTTTTTTTGGGTCAAAATCAAAGTTTTTTCTATGTTGGAAAAATCGAACTTAGTTTTTTGAATAGTCAACCGTCAACTAGTTGACAGTTGACTATTCGGTATTAGTTTTTTTTGGGTCAAAATCAAAGTTTTTTCTATGTTGGAAAAATCGAACTTAGTTTTTTTTTGAATAGTCAACCGTCAACCAGTTGACGGTTGACTATTCGGACTTAGTTTATTTGGGTCAAAATCAAAGTTTTTTCTATGTTGGAAAAATCAAACTTAGTTTTTCGAATAGTCAACCGTCAACTAGTTGACAGTTGACTATTCGGACTTAGTTTTTTTGGGTCAAAATCAAAGTTTTTTCTATGTTGGAAAAATCGAACTTAGTTTTTTGAATAGTCAACCGTCAACTAGTTGACAGTTGACTATTCGGACTTAGTTTTTTTTGGTCAAAATCAAAGTTTTTTTCTATGTTGGAAAAATCGAACTTAGTTTTTCGAATAGTCAACCGACAACTAGTTGACAGTTGACTATTCGCACTTAGTTTTTTTGGGTCAAAATCAAAGTTTTTTCTATGTTGGAAAAATCGAACTTAGTTTTTCGAATAGTCAACCGTCAACTAGTTGACAGTTGACTATTCGGACTTAGTTTTTTTGGGTCAAAATCAAAGTTTTTTTCTATGTTGGAAAAATCGAACTTAGTTTTTCGAATAGTCAACCGACAACTAGTTGACAGTTGACTATTCGGACTTAGTTTTTTTTGGGTCAAAATCAAAGTTTTTTTCTATGTTGGAAAAATCGAACTTAGTTTTTCGAATAGTCAACCGACAACTAGTTGACAGTTGACTATTCGGACTTAGTTTTTTTTTGGGTCAAAATCAAAGTTTTTTCTATGTTGGAAAAATCGATTTTTCCATCATAGAAAAAAACTTTGATTTTGACCCAAAAAAACTAAGTCCGAATAGTCAACTGTCAAATAGTTGACGGTTGACTATTCGAAAAACTAAGTTCGATTTTTCCAACATAGAAAAAAACTTTGATTTTGACCCAAAAAATCTAAGTCCGAATAGTCAACTGTCAACTAGTTATCGGTTGACTATTCGAAAAACTAAGTTCGATTTTTCCAACATAGAAAAAAACTTTGATTTTGACCCAAAAAAACTAAGTCCGAATAGTCAACTGTCAACTAGTTGTCGGTTGACTATTCGAAAAACTAAGTTCGATTTTTCCAACATAGAAAAAAACTTTGATTTTGACCCAAAAAAAACTAAGTCCGAATAGTCAACTGTCAACTAGTTGTCGGTTGACTATTCGAAAAACTAAGTTCGATTTTTCCAACATAGAAAAAAACTTTGATTTTGACCCAAAAAAACTAAGTCCGAATAGTCAACTGTCAACTAGTTGTCGGTTGACTATTCGAAAAACTAAGTTCGATTTTTCCAACATAGAAAAAACTTTGATTTTGAACCAAAAAAACTAAGTCCGAATAGTCAACTGTCAACTAGTTGTCGGTTGACTATTCGAAAAAACTAAGTTCGATTTTTCCAACATAGAAAAAACTTTGATTTTGACCCAAAAAAACTAAGTTCGAATAGTGGCAGAAAAAAGCTAAGTGCAAAGTTGACCAAAAAATAACTTAGTTTTTTGAATAGTCAACCGTCAACCGTCAACCGACAACTAACTTTACGTTCGTGTTGTGGGTACACGTTAGAACCGCCTCGACGAGACTATGTGTGTGAAAGACATTTTTTGCATATGGGAAAACACGGATAGCTGATCAGCACCTTTGTTTTCACTTCATGGATAGATCTAGTACATTGTCTTTTCTGTGACTGGATTCCAAAATTTCAATGCTAGCCTTCTCATGTGCCTGTACAGGACGCTGTGTGTGCGCCCGGGTCGAAAACCCCTAAAACCACTTTTGATTACGTTGGACTCGTTTGATAATTACAGGAATGTCATGTTGGTATGGTGGGTACTCAGGACCACATGCTGTCGCTCAGGAAGATGCGTGGCGGAGGCTCCTAGAACATTTGAATAAATATATCCCACGATCTTCAACTTGTGATTTACATGTGACTAGTAAATTATGACGAAGATGGCTTTAAGTTTATTACACCCATTAAACTCAACATGTCCCCCAAACTTTTTCAATACTTCTTTGCTAAGCTCTTGATTGCCTTCCAATATTCTTTCCAAACTATGAAAAGAATTATATAGATGTGTTCCCATATCTTGGGTAAGATCTTCATTGGTGATAGGATAACAATGGAAGCGTGATAAGTCCTTCACAGGTTTTCAGTGAAGGAAGAATAACTTTCCCAGGTGACTGATTGATTCTTTGTAGAGTTTTTACAAACTCATTGGAAATTAGTTAGACCAGTAAAGAAAGAAGTTTAAACTAATCTCCATATAAAATCTTGGTACATGATTAATTCACAATGGATAGTGGCAAAGTCTGTTGAGTCTACAATGGTCAACCCTAATATACTAATCATTTTCCTTTTGTAAACCTATCACATGAAGATCGAAATGAAGATAAAGGAAGGTAACTTGCTATGTTCCTAACCAACTTCTTAAAGGATTTCATAGCTTATTTCATGAAGTTTTGAAGCTTACTGACTATACTTTCCTAAAACTTCCTAATCATTTATTTGAGACACTTCATGAGAAAACAAATATTTCACATATGAGAAAACAAAGTAACTGTGAAGTTGATCAGAGCATTTTTGTTTTCACTACATAGATATTACAATTCTTCTTTGTCGTAAATTCAAAATTTCTAGTCTCTCGCCATCTTCTGTGCTTGTACAGCTTGGTATGTGTGGAACCTGATCGGAGATCACATTGTTTTTCTCATGATGCGGCTCATTTGAAATAACTTCACATAGAATCAATCAGTCACCTGGGAAAGTTTTTCTTCTTTACCCTGAAAACATTACAATTCCATTGTTAACCTATCACCAATGAAGATCTCACTCAAGATATGGGAACATATCTATATGATTCGTTTCATAGTTTCGAAAGAATATTGGAAGGCAATCAAGAACTTAGAAAAGAAGTATTAACAATGTTTGGGGGACATGTTGAGTTTAATGGGTGTAAGCACTTTAAAAAGGACAAATGAGAATAAGAACTTCATCAACACATTGATTTCAATGAGTACCTACAACATACTTACTTACAGGTAAAAACAATGCATTATTATATCATCATCTTCAAATACAGACCTTAGCTGTACCTCTGTTAACCCAACACATAAACTCCCCTGGCCAAATCTAACTCTATTGTCATGTCAACACCTTGTGAGAACTTGCTTAAGAAGTTGTTTAAGAGGTTAACAAAGAAAGTATGAAATCAACTTGGTGGGCTATGAATGAATATAAATGGTTCATTTGATAGTTCAACAAAAGGATTAGAAAGAAATACCTTAGTTGTTTGGGGGACATGGTGTGTGGAGCAGCCATAATTCTTGGGCATTTACCATTTTGTCTTTTTAATGCAAATTGGTGCGTTACGTAGCGGATGGGAAGCATACCCTGTTGTCTGCATGACAACTTCTGTGCCAAGTCACAATTTTGAAGGTTGTCTATGGCCAATGAAAGCCAAATCTATGATGCATTAGTGTATGTCCAAAACGAGGAAAATTCGAACAAAACTTCAAAGTATATATTCTTAGAATATCAAGTTCATATATTATATTATTATATGCCAAATTTCTAAAAACAAACTATATACAAGCAAACATAAATAAGGGAAACTCGAAACAATTTTGAAAAAGCCCATACGGGTTAATCACATGAGATAATATTCAGAAAAGGTAAGGACGGAGTAAAAATGTCCCCTGAATAGAAAAATATACATATGAGCCGCCTCGTTGGAAAACCAACAATGTGGTTTCCGAACAGGTCCGACACAAACCGACCTGTACAGTCACAGAAAAGAGCTAGAAGCTTGTTTCAGAAGAAGAGGAATTGTACTACCCGAGTAGCAAAAACAAAGGCGCTGATCAGCTTCGCGGTTACCGCGAAGCTGATCTGCGTCTTTGTTTTCGCCTATGCAGATTGTTGGTTTTCCCATGGGGCGGCTTATAAGTGTGATTACTGATTACGTACAATTTTGTTTATCGGCGACAAAGCGCACCGAAGGATCTCTACTGACAAGATTAGAAAAGTCCCTAAAAGCCTAACATCGAGGTGTGAATTAAAATGTACGTAATTTAAGCAAACAATTGTTATTTGGTATAAATGTATATTGTACAAAGATGGATTTGTCAGCGTTGTTATGTCCACCTGTTTATATTTGGAACCGCTGCCAAATTCACTAGTGTTTATACAATTTACATACATGTACATATGAGTATGCCCAATAATGGATATGTAGTTTAAAAGTGTGCCTAAAGTACGTGTTTTAAAAATTGATCCCTCGGTTTTATGCTTTTAGTGACATTCCTCATCTATAGGGTGTTAAGAAAGTTCGTTCCGCTCAAAAATTGCTTTCCTGGTAGCTTGATTTTAATGCTTCAAAATCTAAAAATGACATAACCAAACTTTAATTTAGTTGTAAATGAAAAGATAAAAGCAAAGATGTTTTAAATCAGATATCTGATCATGAACAAAATGGCCATCAAACACTGGCACCCATTTTCTAACCCTTGAACTTTTATACAAAAATAGGGGTATACTTGAAAATATCTTTGCCATGCCGAGACCGATGCATAAGAATCCTGTATAATTAAATGAATAAAGCCTAAATACACTACTTAGTTGCCATTTATAATAGTTATGTGATGTATTCAATTATAAACCTGAAAAGAAAAATCATATGTCAAAACTTTTACAATTTTTTCAAAAAATCGAATTATTCCAGAATTTGTAAAATGTAGTACCTTTAGATAATATACAACTGTGAAACAACCCGACATTAGATAGCGTTTCAACGGCTATATTGTATCTGAGAAAACAACAGATTCATAGATAATGCATCATTTCATTAGTTTTTGCCTATAAAATACTTTCAAACCTTGTGGTAAAGTGCGGAACGAACTTTCTTACACCAAAAGAAGACAAATTATGGCCAAAGTAACTGAATGGTTCTTTTATTACTTCTTAATCTTTAAATTGGTTAGGGTGGCCAAACTTAAATTTCCTACTTTCACACAATCCAAATCAATTGCAACCCTGAGGAGAACCAACAATAGGTGGCCAAATCTGCTGATTTCAATTGTGTACTAATCTAACTTGCTTTATAAATCAATCGCCACATGAAAATTGTCAGGGAGATTATTTTTATGTTGGCAAGTTGATAGGGTAATCTCTTCACTACTTCACATTCATCAATGAATTTATATAGATTGTTTGCAACATTAGAAAGAACTTAGGTGTTATTTTGGCCATACTTTGAGTTCCCCGACTGTAACACCCTTTTTTATCAGCAGAGATCCTTCTTTGGAAGTGCTTTCCTAGAAAATGAGTCAAATGCAAGCCTTTTAGGTTAACCGAACAATCAGTATGTCTCAGAAAAATTCGCACATCACTATCATTTCGTGTACATCATGAAAACATGTCCATGTAATGTATTCCCCCTTGAACCCCATTTTTATATAGCAAAACTGGAGTATGCAGGAGTATACCTATTTTTCTTATTTTTGCTCCAAAACATAGATTGTGGGTACTCGTTAGAACCGCCTTGCCGAGGCGGTTCTATCGAGTACCCACAATCTATGTTTTGAGCAAAAATAAGAAAATTATCAAAATTTTCAGCGAAAATGCTAAAGATATCTGTTTATTGCATGGACAAGTTTTCGTTATGTGAGAGTTAAAACTTCATTGCAAACATGCCGCCATGATTATGGCCTTCATAATATGAAAAACAATTTCAAAATCGCTCATTTATGATCGCTCGACAATCCTTATCTGTTATGCTATCGACCGATGACGAAACTTCGACAGATGTAACAGCAGTGCCTGTTGAATTTTCTCGAGTGGGTCCAGTTTCAAGGCTATTCGACGTCCTCCCCATTGCATATTTCGGCTTTCGGGAGAAAAAGTCGGCACAGTCTTGTCTAAAACTTCGTCCAAGTAGGCAGTAGAAGATCACATTTATAGCATTATTTAGATAATACATAGTGTTACATATATCATATATGAGCCAGGTTTGGCTATCTTCCTCTGCTTCTGGATGGGCTAAGAAGAATATATCCATGGAAACGACGGGAATTCCCGTGACGCATTGTACGATACTTATCGCAATGGTCCTTGCCGTCATTGACGCAATTAGAGAATCCGTGCGATTCGCCTTTCTCTGCGCTGCCAATTTCTTTAATTTCTTGTTCTGTGTGATAAGTTTTGTTATGATGATGACGTTGCAGAGAAGCAGCGTCACGATTGGTATGATCGCCATAAGACCGAGTTGAACGATAAACAGGTGCGCCGGTGAGTCGATTGCCCCTACGCATGCGTCTGAACTATCGATAGGTGCTGTTGCAGGGCCGGCACTAGGGACCGTTGCGGGACTGGTGCTCGTCTTGTTTGAATGATCTTCGACTAAAAGCGTGCCTTCCTCGTGTCCCCAACAAAAACCAGTAAACACCGGAATGTTATCCAGAAATGACGTCAGCGTTATCACCAGCACAATGCCATATTGTCGCCATCTAACCCACGAAGACTTGAAGATGGAATTAAACGGCCTACACACGGCAATAGTCTGTTCTATTGTCAAACTAACCACTATCCAAGAGGACAACTGCACAAAGATATAAGGACTGGCAGCGAATATCTCACAAAACACTGGATTGAGATTCCGGAGCAACAGAGTCGGGTCCAGCATTATTATCGTCAATTCAATTGCGGGTATACACAGCACGAGCGTATCTGAAATGGCTAACAGCCGGAGATATACCGCACCTTGGCATGTGGAGCATCGTTTGCCCTTGGTCCAGATCAGGAACGATAACAAGTTTCCGGCACATCCCAGTACGATGATGATCACCAGGCATATGCCCAGTATCGTCCAAACCAGCGCCTCATCCATCTGTCAGTAGACTGTAGAAGCATAGACTGTGCCAGCTCTGAAACCTTAAACAGAATCAGTAGCTAAAAGCCTCGTCACACATATGCGAATGTCCCTCTACGCAGACTTGCGTTAGATTGCGAAAACTATTTTTGTTTGTTTATGGCATTGCTTTCAAAATACGCCCCTGTCAACAGCTAACGTCCCGACATGACAATGGGACGTATTATAAACTCAATGAATCAAAGAAAGAATGACACCTTTTCACAATTAAACGCAAGTCTGCGTCGAGGTCGCTTATGCGTGACGAGGCCTTCAGTAAATTAATGGAAGCGTGTCCACGCTTTTTAGCTCACCTGAGCCGAAGGCTCACAAGGTGAGCTTATAGGATGGCCATGATCCGGCGTCCGTCCGTCGTCCGTCCGTCCGTCGTCCACAATTTCAAAGATCTTCTCTGAAACCGCTTTGCAAATCAAAGTGAAATTTTATGTGGATCATCCATGGGTAGGGGGAACGAAAGTTTGATCGCGGAATCCGGGTCACATGATCAAGATGGCCGCCACGCCCATATATGGTAAAAACCACTCAAAATCTTCTCCAGAACCGGCAGGTCGATTTTCACGAAACTTGGTATGTAGGACATGTAGCATCTGGGACTCAATCCCATCACAGTTTGATCAAATGATGACCCTAGTATGACCTTGACCTATTTTATGGCAAGGTCAATTTTGGAAACATAGGCTTTTACATGGGAAAAAAGTGAAAACTGTGGATTTTTTGTAAGCTATTGCAGCCTGAGACCTGAAAAGTGGTAGATGCAAACAACTAATGGAGTAGATGAAGGTATGTGATTAATTTAGGTCAATGTCATCTCTTGACCTTGGCCAGTCTGTCGTCCATACACACTTTTCAAAGATTTTCTTCTCTGAATCCGCTTGGCCAATCAAAGTGAAATTTTATATGGAGCATCCATGGGTAGGGGGAACGAAATTTTGATTGAGAAATCCGGGTCACATGACCAAGATGGCCGCCAAGCCCATATATGGTAAAAATCACTCAAAAATCTTCTTTTCCAGAACCGGCTGGCCGATTTTCACGAAAATTGGTATGTAGCATTTGGTACTCCAGCCCATCATAGTTTGATCAAATGATGACCCTAGGATGACCTTGACCTATTATATGGCAAGGTTAATTTTGGAAACATAGGCTATTACACGGGAAAAGGTGAAAACTATGTTTTTTTTTTTTTTTTTTTTTTTTTTTTTTTTTTTTTTTTTTTTTTTTTTTTTTTAAACTATTGCAGCCTGAGACCTGAAAAGTGGTAGATGCAAACAACTAATGGAGTAGATGAAGGTATGTGATTAATTTAGGTCAAGGTCATCTCTTGACCTTGGCCAGTCTGTCGTCCATACACACTTTTCAAAGATTTTCTTCTCTGAATCCGCTTGGCCAATCAAAGTGAAATTTTATATGGAGCATCCATGGGTAGGGGGAACGAAATTTTGATTGAGAAATCCGGGTCACATGACCAAGATGGCCGCCACGCCCATATATGGTAAAAACCACTCAAAAATCGTCTTCTCCAGAACCGGCATGCCGATTTTCAAGAAACTTGGTATGTAGCATTTGGGACTCCATCCCATTATAGTTTGATCAAATGATGACCATAGGATGACCTTGATCTATTTTATGGTAAGGTCAATTTTGGAAACCTAGGCTTTTGTATGGGGGGAAAAAGTGAAAAGTTACTATGGATTTTTTGAAAACTATTGCAGCCTGAGGCCTGAAAAGTGGTAGATGCAAACAACTAATGGAGTAGATGAAGGTATGTGATTAATTTAGGTCAAAGTCAATTTTGGAAACATAGGCTTTTTGCATGGGAAAAGTGACAACTGGTAAGCATTTACAGGACCAATGATCCTATGGAAACTGTCGCAGCCTTAGACATGAAACATGACCAAGATGGCCGTCGTACCCATAAAAAATAATTATATGTTAAAAAAAACACTTTGTCGATGACTATACTTGTTGGCTCTCAGGTGAGCGATCGTTGCCCTTGGGATACTTGTTTTATTTTAGGCTACTCTTTCTCGATTGTGTTTAAATAATATGTTGACTCTTTTAACAAGCGGGTAAATCAAATGGTACTACCTGTGCTGTCATGGTGAAATAATGTCATTTGGCGTGTCACCAGTAAACTATTCAGATTCAGATCAGCTTCAAAATATGATAAATGAGAAATTACGAAAAAATAAGTAAAGAATATAAAAGTATGAAAAAAAATCTTACTTTCAAGGTTTATTTCCATGTATTTATACATCAACACTTTTTAAATCACACAAAACTCTCGAAAAATCAAGAAAAACAACCTTTCAAACAACACAAAATTCTTAATTCTTGTATAACTTGGGGCTAGACGGTCTTAACAGCTCACATTTGAGTATACTCACACCTATTGTTGTGTAATCTCCACCGTTTTATTGGAGAAAAGGGATACAAAAGCCGATACACGTCGATAACAGGGGTTGGATGAACGCGCTTGTGAATATGTATATGTACGTACTTAGTATTAATTTTGTTAAAACAAAAGAATGATTTGAAAAAAAAAATGTTGGTTCCAAAACCTTTTTTGCTAAGTATATAATCTAAAATAAAAAAAAAGCAGAGGCAAATTTTATCTTACCTGTAAACCACAGAATAAGTATCCATAAAAAAAGTCCACGAGCGCTCTTGGTGTTATTAACTGACATTAGTATTAAGTACGATTAATTCCTATAATCATGTTCATAATAGTCAATACTGACTCCTGCGTAATAATTACAGAACACCTGCTTAATTACCAAAAATCAATATTTCACTTACGGCTAAGGGTATCTGTATTCGAGCTTACGGCCTAAAGATACAAGAGAAAAAAAGACACACTAAAAAGATTCTTCTTGCCGTCTGGACAAAATCAAATATGGAAGTACTTAATATTACAAGTAAATACCTAAATTGTCACTCAATGCTTTAAAAAATTTCCGAATTGTGTATGCTTTATCGCACTCTCATTAACAATGCTTTTTTCTGCTAATCAAGAGAAGACTTTTTGTAAAGCGGTTTGTTCTTTTTGTTATAATTTCCCGTTCTTAAGTTTGCAAAAATAATTTAAGCATTAAAGTCATTTGCATTACAAAACAAAAATTGTACTAGAAGCAATTGATTTCAGGTTTAAGGTTTTTTAAAATGCTGTGAGAATACGGTTTAGATCAAAGTCAGAAAAGTCTGTAGCAAAGTATATAAAAACATCATTGTTGAAAGAAAACTGTATATGTCTAAGAGCAAAATTAGAAAAAAAAACTTAAAAGACGGTTTAAACCAAAGAGAGTGAGCAGAAACTATTATATGTCAGAAACTGGTTCCATGTTCACTGGTTTTAAAGAATCTCAGTTTTATTTTATTTGCTATTACTTCAGCTGGTGTTGTGCCATGTGGCGGCCCTAAAACGTCTCCTCGTATACTATCCATAGTGCAGATTATATTTCCTTTTGGTCCTTTGAGGTCAGCGAGGGTATTATGAGAAATCAGAAAATTCTGATCGCTTTAGTTTCATTTTCCAACCAACATTTAATATTTTTGACCTCAATTGGATTTTAACTGTCCTGTTTAAAGTTGCAAAATTACTGTATTCTCTTTGGATCCATGTTGTCAAACCTATAGGGTCACTGAAGAGGCTTAAGTAGCCGAAACCGCGGTATAGCCCATCCCCTTTCTCATTAATATGTTCACTGGTTTTAAAGAGTCTTAAGTAGCCAAAACTGCCGTATGGTCCATCCCCTTTCTCATCATGAAACGCGGTGAGGCAGAAAAATAAACAGAAACCATGGTATAGCCATTAAACAATACCCTGAAAAATATACAGTTCATCCTGCAGGACAACACACAACCAGTTGAATGTGAACACCAATAATAAAGGCAGTGGCTATTACTGCCGCAAAATCGCTGTCCGTTTTGTGTAGTGGATAATTCATTGTTATCAAAGCCATAATTAAGAGACCGTAAAAGAAAAATACCAATATCCAGCCAAAAAAATTTAAAAAATTCCACGCGAGGGTATTCTGAGATATCAAAAAATTCTTATCGGTTTAGATTCATTTAAATATATTTGGCCACATTTGGATCCATGTTGTCAACCCTATAGGGTCACTGAAGAGGCTTAAGTAGCCGAAACCATGGTATGGCCCACCCACTTTCTCATTAATATGTTCACTGGTTTTAAAGATGCTTAAGTAGCCGAGTATGGTCCATCCCCTAAAAAGTCTCCCGTACATCATACATAGTGCAGATTTTATTTTCCTTTTGGTCATTTGAGATCAGCGAGGGTATTCTGAGAAATCACGTTGTCAAACCTATAGGGTCACTGAAGAGGCTTAAGTAGGCGAAACCGTGGTATGCAAAAAGACGACGAAAATTAAGATTTTAAAATTCAAAGTTTTATTTTTAATTTCCTGCCGCAAAATCGCTGTTCATTGCATTGGTTTGTTTCTGTTATATAGGCCCAGTTTTCCACTATTAAATTAGGAGTTTTAGAAATGCATCTTTACATGCTTTAGTGGTCGACATTATCGGCTCCATAGCGGGTAAAATCAATTTATTGACCTCAGGTTCTTACGAGCATCGACAATTTGCGAATCCGATGGGTTTCTCCCCGTACATCATCCATAGTGCAGGTAATATTTTCTTTTTGGTCCTTTGAGGTCAGCGAGGATATTCTGAGAAATCTGAAACTTATTATCGGTCAAGATTCATTTTCTTACCAATGTTTAATATATTTGGTCCCATTTAGATAATACTAGTCTTTGTATTGACTACCCTGCTGAAAGTTGCAAAATCTAAGTAATTCTCTTTGGCTCCATGTTGGCATATCTAAAGGGTCACTGACGAGACTTTAATAGTTGAAACCGCGGTATGGCCCAATCCCTTTCTCATTAATGTGTTCACTGCTCTTAAAGGATCTCAGTTTTAATTTTTATGTTCAAATGGGTAAATTGCATGTTGATCTGGACTATTTCTATGATTGCGTAAAGGATGAGCTGGATGTCCGACTGAATGTACATTTCATAAGTTCAAATGCGAAGAAGGTTTTTTTTTCTCTTCTTCTTCTTCTTCTTCTTCTTTACTCAACGAAGAAGTTAAGCAAGAGCCACGTTACATGCTTTTATTTTTCTTTGTTTCTGTTTTAAGCTACTAGCTTAATGTAATTACTATGAGCCGCGTCACGAGAAAACCGGTCTTCGGAGGTAACCGGCCTATGCATCTACTTTAGATGTTTAGAAGCTTGAAATTTCGGATTTAGGAAGAAGAGGAACTGTACTGTCCGAGTAGCGAAAACAAAGGCGCTGATCAGGTTTTCTCACGTCGCGGCTCACTATGATATGTTAAGTATTATGATTTACTAACCATGTCTGTTTGCGTGAACATTATTTGCTTTATATTTTAATGAACTATCGCTAGATAATCAAATTCCTTGGTCGTAAGCTGTAACCTAATCCGTAAGCGAAATATTGATTTCGGTAAACATGGTAAAAATTATGATGTAAAATGCAAAAGGCGGATCAGTTTCGAACTTTCGTATTCAGTTTAAAATAGCGGCTTACATGTAACAAACAGATTGAACCAAACAGCTCCTACATGGATATTTCAAATTATTATTAAGTTTGTGATATGTTACTATAATTTACTAACAATGTCTGTGTTTGCTTGAACATTATTTGCTTTATATCTTAATGAACTATCGCTAGATAACCAAATTACGTGGTCGTAAGCTGTAACCTAATCCGTAAGCGAAATATTGATTTCGGTAAACATGGTAATAATTATGATGTAATCCAAAAGGCGGATCAATTTCGAATTTTCGTATTCAGTTTAAAATAGCGGCTTACATGTAACAAACAGATTGAACCAAAACAGGTCCTTCATGGATATTTCAAATTATTATTATAAGTTTTATTATGTGGAGCATGTTAATAAGTGCAAATTAATAATAAGTTAATACGGACAATAAACCGGTATCTCAATAAATACGAATTGATATGCATTTTTAGGCAACTGCTTGAAAAATAGCATGCCATACACCCTTTTCGAAAACGGCATATTCTGTTTAGGAACTGGTATATCAGACATCACTTCCTTTGATTAAAGAAAGTCTCCTTCACAATACCAACGCATAAGCCATAGTTTGACGTAGTTATATCCATACGTGACCATATATAATGCTGAAACACAGATTCTGAAAACCAAATTTCGCTCTTTATCGTTATTGACATCGCTGCAGCTAATGTATGCTTAAATGGCAATCGCCTCCAAAATGGTCATTTTTTTTCAAAGGCGTGAAAATTTGACAAAGAATGGTTTCTCTATGATGGCCCCGACTTAAAGCTATTCATTTTAGTTGGTTGGGGCCGGAGCTTCTTGTCTGTTGCTTGGCCCACCGGGGTCCAACTGGTGTTTTTCTTTTGCTCCGGAGTTAGTAGGTTATTCGGCGCCCAGGGATCTCCATCGTCGGGCAGCTTACTCAATCTGTGAGTCCTGGTTTTTGATTCATCGGGATGTTTATCATGATTTATTTGTTTGTTCTTGATGATTCATTGACTAGTTAGAGATTCACCACGAGGACCGAAGAACTAATTAAATGTTGTGAACCACTGCAGAAGCTGAGGGTGAGGTTAGGTACCTGTAAAACTGGTTTAAGCCCGCCAGTAACTTTGTGTTACTGATCGTTCCAATCGATACTTCTGTAGTGGTTCTTTTTGTTTTATGTCTTGGTGTTTAAAATTTTTTGTGCTGTTGGCGCCTTATGTATGTTTTCATATTTTTAGTTAAGTTAAGGTAACTGAGTGGCCACCTATTGGGAAAATAGCTGCTCATTCGGCTTACGATATGTTTCATGGTATAAGTACCTGATTGTTAGTTTGTTTTTTTCCCACCTCGGTTTTTGGAGTGGGGGTCTTTTTCTGATTGCGCCTTTTCCTGATCTTTACCTACTTGTACCTTTCTATAACGGCATCGCTTGTGAAATGTTTCATCATTAGAACTCGATTTTGCATTAATTACTCGAGTAGAGGCGTCGACGTCAGTCAAGATTATTTTGCTACAGGAGCGTCAGCCAAAGCGCTATGTGCACAATAACTAAAATCGATACAGGCACTGGGTGCTTCCTTCGTCCCGATATAAAAAGGTTTTGTTTGACTTTTACTATAGGTCCCGATAGGAATTGGTTTTGTTTGATTCAGGTACCAGATTTTTTTCTACAATAATTCCTAGAATTTGGTCAAAGATTTGATGTGATTCTAATTTATGACGTCACTGAAAGAGTTTCAAGTCATAATATAGTGCTTTGAATGCAATTTTATTGTAACATTTAATTTGATTTGTTAAAAAGTGATATAAATTAAGCAATTTATGTTATTGTCGACTCTGTTTTGTTGAGATTTAATGTGTTAAAGAAGTAGAACAAAATCCGTTACCAAAAAGTCAAACAAAACCTTTTTATATCGGGACCAAGGAAGCACCCAGTGACAGGGATGCTTAATGAACCCGGACTATGGATTCGCTTCGGACGCAAGAAACCGAGCAATGTGGAATTAAGGAAAATCCAAATTTCGTTCATATTGTATATCTCTTTGCCAAGTTATGCAACATTTGCGATGAAGCTTTTTTACTGAAGCCAGTAGACGTACCTACCTACCGACTGACCGATCAGGAGCGCGGTGGCGTTATGAGTGTCGGACTCCGAATCGAGAGGTGCTGGGTTCGATCCCCACAGGCGTCACCGTGTTGTGTCCTTGAGCAAGACACATTAACTCCCTACAGTACTGGTTAAACCCTAGAAGCGTTGGCTCCGTCCCGACATGACTGAAAAATTGTTGACTAGGACGTTAAGCCTCAAACGTTTTTAACACCAATCAGCTGAAGACCGGAACAGGTCCGGTCAATAGACATGTAAGTGTTACGAAAAATAACGGGAACAGTCCGATAATCGTCGACAAGGTTAAAAAGTATATCGATGGAGTGTCAACAAATTTATCACTTTGCATGATGATTATGGCATTAATTTAAAACAAAATTTCCTGTTTATTTGGATTTGATATACGAGTAAATGGATCAACAACAATGAGTAACGTAGCACCGCCGATCTCCCAAGGGTATGTCTTTTAAGCCGTTTTAAACATCAGCTGGAGCATGTCAAGTTACATGTACCTATAGCCGACGCGCCCTCGATTCGGACTAGATATTCCAGCATGTAAAATGTTTTCGCTTTTAATATTTTATAGGAGTGGCATAGTAGTCGGATGAGTCGCTCATTATTTTAACCTTAACTTAATATTGCTACCTTGAGAAATTGACGGTCCATGAGAACTGTGGACATACAGTTGATCACATTTCTTAACTTCTTTATGATGCCCTACCATGTTAGTATCCTTACATTGTCAATTTTTAGGGAACTTGGAAACTCTCGAAGGTGCCTATTGAGATCCTTACTTGGGCCGGGGGGGGGGGTCTTACTTATTTTCCCTGAAAGAAAAATGACCTTCCCACCCAGTACCCTTAATGCTTTTGCTCAGTTTCCTGCTCCCTAAAACCTAAAAATTTTATGCTGACTCCCCAGATCCCTTTAAGTATTTCCATTTCTCCCCCGATCCCTGAATAAACACCAGATTCCCAAGACTCCTGGTAGGGCTCCATTTTTAGGGGAGCGTGGCCATACATACATGTAACTTGCATTCATTTTAAATAACAGGCTACTGAAACTCGTTTGGGAGATCATGACGCTCTCTTTTATAAGGGACCAGGGAGCAGATACCTTCTTATAGGGGCTTCGCTAAATACAGAAAACGTAAATAAAATCATAGGTTAGGCTTAGATACTCATCACCTTTTTATTTTGCTTTAATAATTTCAGATTTAAATGTTTCCTAGAATAGATGCGTGATTTCTTCTCTTAGACAAACAGCTTGACGTATAAAAATTGATGGGATGCACAAACTGGCCCTTAGCCTCACAGCTGTTTTCAAGAGATCTGGGTCAGTCCTATGGTTTAGACCTGTCTTACGCCGTAAGAAACTTCGGCCAGCAATGCTACGGACTATGGCCTCAGGGCCACACCTCACAGTTAACCCCGAGGGTCAGCTGTTGGTTGATGATAAACTCGAGCTGAAGATTTGTGGATTGGGGAGACACCAGAAGGCGACTGTGCATGCTGTTATCAATGAAGCGGGTGCAATGTTCGATTCTTGTTGCTGCTACACTGCCGACGAGAACGGTGAAGTAAACCTGGCTACCCAGCCGTCACAGGCGGGTTCATACACAGGTGAGCCAAGACGTGGGGTGGTTGAGGTGGGGTTCGGGCTATGGCTGACACAACTTAAGCTCTTTTGTAGAACCACGAACTACTAGATAATTGGAAATTCTGTAAAAGAAAAATATGATTACATGGGCATAAAATAATTCTTACAAACCTATATGTATGCGTATCCGTTTCCCACTCATGCAACAAACGCGTAAAGACGTGTATTATTCTACCTTCACATAAGTTTTTGTTTTGTTATCTTGTGTTCCCGCAGGTGTATCACCCATGGGTATATTCTGGAGCATGGTTCAAGCCCCGGGCCAGAAAGAGGGTTTGCGGCTGATGAAGAAAGATATGACCACGCCTATGACGACAAACATCACAATTTTCAATGAGCACTTCGCCATGGATACGATCCGTGCAGCCACACCCGAGCCGGTATGTTTGGGGTCTGTGGATCGCTGGTACATGGGCCCCGGGGTGAAAAGAGAGGTGGTCAGACACGGAAGAACGAGAGGTGTTCTCTATATACCTGCAGGTTAGTAGGCCTTGTGTAGAAAATAACTATTTTTTTCCATAATCGCGCGACCGGACAGAAATATTCTGTACACTTTGGATTTCGGGCGGGTCAATTCTGCTCTGACCATTAAGTCACTAGCGTGGTGTAAACGTAACATCATGTCTTTTGTGGCTGTACAGTCCAGCAAAGTCGTCGTTTTTTAAAGATCGTCATGACGGCGTGGCCATTTCGAAAACATGCCCATGTAATATGTCCTAAGTTTTTTCCCCAAGCTGTAAAAATTAAAAAAATTTCAGTAGATTTTTTTTTTTCTTCTTATTTTTACTCAAAACATAGATTATTGGTACACGTTAGAACCGCCTTCGTGAGGCGGTTCTAACGAGTAGCCACAGTCTTATGTTTTGGAGCAAAAATAAGAATAGGTATGTCCCTACATATCCCAGTTTTGCTATATTATTAAAGTGGGATATAAGGGGGTACATATTACATTGACTTGTTTTCCTGATGGCGGTGTGACATTCCAGGTGAGGGACCATTCCCCGGGGTTATTGACTTGTTTGGGACCGCGGGCGGGATTCTGGAGTTCCGAGCTGCCCTGCTGGCGTCCCGGGGGTTCGCCTGTCTGAGTCTGCCCTACTTCAGATATGAAGACCTCCCTGATGATCTATTTGGTGGCATAGATCTTGAGTATTTTACGGTAAGTTGACGATGATACACTTTTTATGGTTTATACTGGCATGCTATATCACACTTTACTTACTTCTGTGACCGTGCAGGCTGGTTTGTGTTGGTCCTTATCGGAAACCCAAAGTGAGCCTTCGCATAAGAAAACCAAAACTTTGGGTTTCAGACAAGGCCTGACACAAACCAGCCTGCACAGTCACAGAAGCAGGCTAGAGTCTTGACATGTTATAATCAAGAAGAGGAATTGTACTAACCAGATTTAGGAGCTTGTGAGCTGTGTAGTTACTGCACAGCTGATCTGCGCCTTTGATTTTGCATATTATGCAGATTGTTGGTTTTCCGATGCAGCAGGTCACATTCAGTTTGGCAAACAAACTTTAGGCGTTGCATTTGTAAATGCGTGACTCTAATTTAAGCAAGGGGGCGCGATTGTGTAGGATTCCTCAATCGAGAGTTTCTTGTTTTGAAAACTACATTCAGTGGGCTCACGGTTCGTCTTTTTGTAACATGTTGTTTGTCACTATTTGAAAGTCGACCGCATTCACGAAGAAAGAGATTGCACTTTTATAACTGCAAGGAGGCGAGTTCGCTGCCACGCTCGACCTTAGAGCCAATTGAGGCGCTGATTTTCTGTAAGAAAATTAACGAGAATTGTGTTATCTAATCAGCTTTCTTTTGTTATCCAGGAGTCAATAGACTGGTTGTGTTCACGCAGTGACGTTTACAGCGATGGGGTAGGCGTGGTGGGTGTATCCAAGGGGGCCGACCTCGCCCTAATACTTGCCACTTACTCGCCAAAGGTAGGAAATGTATTTTGTTTTTCAAAATATTTCTGAGGGAACTGAATCACCAGTCAATGTAATGTATGGTTTAAAGTCATAAGCTATGTATGCGCACCACTGCTACTCAACCAGAAATGAGTTTTCAATGATAATTATGTTGAGATTTTAAACGTAACATAAAAGAACAATATGAATCACACTGTTTTGTGTAGGACAATTCCAGAAGACCTTATCAGTTTCTAGATCGTCATGTTGTTAAGTTTTGTTTTCGAAAAATTCAACTTTCACTCTCTCTCTCTCTCTCTCTCTCTCTCTCTCTCTCTCTCTCTCTCTCTCAACTATTTGACTGATAGCTATCATTTTTTGACTGCAGGTAAAATGTGCAGTGAACATCAATGGCATGACGTTCAATGCTTCGTTTGGTGTAAAGTTCAAAGGAGGCGTTATCCCTGCTGTTGAGTATGTTCCACGAGTATAAATATTTGAATTATCAATAAAAAATAAAATAAAAAAAAAAAAAAAAAAAAAAAAAGGAAAAATCTGCATTATTATGTAGATCTCTAACGCTAAGTAATTGTAATAGTTGGTAAACAAATGTATTGCGAGATTGCTTGCATCTTGCTTAAAATTGTGAACTACTGTAACAAACATCCATCGTCAAAGGCTACGAAGAACTGTTATTTATAATATTAACAGCTGACATTCTTCACATTAGGCATGGTTATCCTTAGCAAACCAAGTCAGTGGGCAACTGGGCATTCTGAATTCCAGATGTCACTGGTTGTAGTACTTATTGCCATTGTTCCATTGTTCCTTTTAAAACGTTTAAACCAAACGCTCAATTCGTGTTTTATGATTCAATGTACCAAGTCAAGCTTCTTTCAAATTTAGTGTATGGTAGACAACAGAATGTTGATTACTTGTCGTTGCAGCAATTCTGTATGGGTCATTATCAAAAAATGGATCAATCCTTGTCCGTGATGGTTTTCTCGCATGCGCGATGTCCGAGGTTTGCCTTTTCCATGTATAATATTAGTTTCCGCGGTGCTTTTCTAGAACCACACGCGATTTCACGTTTCCGAGTACGTTATTTGCAAAAACGAGAAGCTAGAAGTGCTATTTTATCGATTTTTACCGTGTCCCTGGGTCAGGGTAAGTAGTTTTATTTGTTTCCATTGCAAAAGAAGCTTGACAGAAATCACATTTTCTGTGACCAACTATTGCATAGAATGTTATTGAAGTCAAATTCAAAAATCTTATGATATTTAAAGTGCTATTTAAGGGTGGGGGCACATACATAGTGTTGTCCCAGGAAACGTATCAGTGCTGTCACAGTTATTGAAAATCGATTTTGACCAGAGTTACGAATCATTTTCTCGGATCAAAACAATCGCGTTTTGTAGACGACACCAAGCTGAAGAAGTTACGGTAAAAAAACTTTTGAACAAATCGCATTACTCCGTTGCTATACCATAAAGACATGTCAGAATTGGAGTGGGAATTTTACAAGCATCAGTACTGTCACGTGCATTTTGCCGCTTCTTGCAAATATTACATACATTTTAAAACCATGACTGAATTTCAACTTAGGAGCAGTTAGAATAGACATGCAAAGTTTTCACCCTGCATTCTGTTGTTAGTCATTAGAATTAAATTTCTGTGTGAAACTCAGTACTGTCACGAATCAGTGCTGTCACGGTCGTGACAGTAATGATGTGACAGCACTGAGTTGACTTCTGTCAGCAGGTGTGGATTCAGGTAATTTCCTAGGCTGACAAGAGTTAGTTCGCCTTTTACGAGAGGGTCTCAGCTACTAACGCCAGCAGCAGCCAGGAGTGGCCAATTTATATCGCTTTGAAAATCATTTGAGGTGTGTGTGTGATACAAAACGCTTCGTCGACCACGGTATACAATTAGCCCCCGGGGGTGGTATGCAATGATATTTAGACAGTTAAATGCCCTTTTTGCAGTCCATTCCAAATTAGATTACCCCTTTTAAGTTGAAAAAAAGAAGACATTTTAAGCCCCCACTTTATACGGAAAAATCGCCTTTTTGTTTAAAACGCCATCCCTTTCCTCGAGGGGTGGGAGGGGCAACTCGGGGTAATGCTGGTACGGATGTGCCGTAAAACCTACCAAATTCATACACCTCGAAAAAAGGGACCCTGTAATATACACACTAGGGGTCAGTGGTACATGAAAATACGAAAATTTTAACCTTCTCTGACGCATGTGTCTTTCAGTGTGTTTGTATGTTGCATACCATTCCGAAAATGTGTTACCCATACAATATACAGAGATTTTTTTAGCTTTAAAAATCGAAGAAAAAATATATCTGATTGTGTACACGTTAGAACCGCCTAGGGTCAAATTTAAGAAAAACAGAGGACCAATTGTCCTGTAAACGCTCACCTGAGATCTGCTACATATGCCAATAAACATGTTTGAATATTATGGTATTTAGCCCCAGTGCAGGGGCAGATGAAGCCCTTGGGCCATTTGTTTTCAGAATAATCAATATTGTGTCCATTTGCCAATTTCTATTTTATTTATTCCCTTTAAATGACATGTTAACAGTTTTCCCCATTCAAATGCATTGGCAATCTATGTTGACCTTGTCGTCAAATAGGTCAAGGTCACCACAGGGTCATGATTTACATACACATTGTAGTACTTTAGCCATCAATGCTTCATGCCAAGTTTCTTTGAAATCAGTCCACTGGTTTCTCCGGAGAAGATTTTTGAAGGGTTTTTACCATATATGGGCATGGCGGCCATCTTGGTCATGTGACCTGGATTATTTATATACATATTGGTTACCCCATCCTATAGATGCTTCTCATAAAATTTGGCTTTGATTGGCCAAGTGGTTTCAGAGGAGATGTTTGAATATTATGGAAATAAACATGTATACTGCCACAGGGTGGGGGCATATGAGCTCCTGGGGACCAATCTTTATCAGAATCATTAATATTCAGTCCTTCTGTGCATTTCCTGCAAAACCTTCACTTTAAATGACATTTCAAAAGTTTTCCCCATTCAAATGCATTGGCGACCTATGTTGACCTTGCCGTAAAATAGGTCAAGGTCAACACAGGGTCATGATTTGTATACACATTGTAGTACTTGAGTCGTCGATACTTCATGCCAAGTTTCATTGAAATCGGTCAACCGGTTCTGGAGAAGAAGATTTTTGAAGGGTTTTTACCATATATGGGCATGGCGGCCATCTTGGTCATGTGACCTGGATTATTTATATACACATTGATTACCATATCCTATAGATGCTTCACATAAAATTTGGCTTTGATTGGCCAAGCGGTTTTAGAGGAGAAGATGTTTGAATATTATGGAGATATACATGTATATTGCCCCGGGGTGGGGGCATATGAGCCCCTGGGGCCCATTTTTTTTTCAGAATCATTAATATTCAGTCCTACTGCCCATTTCCTGCAAGACTTTCATTTTAAATGACATTTTAAAAGTTTTCCCCATTCAAATGCATTGGCAACCTATGTTGACCTTGCCGTAAAATAGGTCAAGGTCATCACAGGGCCATGAGGTATATACACATTGTGGACCTTGTGTCCCTTATGCTACATGCCAAGTTTCAAGATCCTAGGCCTTTGGGTTCTGGAGAAGAAGATTTTTAAAGGTTTTTACCATTTATGGGCATGGCAGCCATCTTGGTCATGTGACCTGGATTATTTATATATACATTGGTTCCCCCTTCCTATAGATGCTTCATAGAAAATTTGGCTTTGATTGGCCAAGCGGTTTCAGAGGAGAAGATCTTTGAAAATGGTGGACGACGACGACGGACGGACGCCGGATCATGGCCATCCTATAAGCTCACCTTGTGAGCCTTACGGCTCAGGTGAGCTTACAAAAAGAAGTAACATTGTATACCCCATTTTACACTGTATACGTCACTACATAAAAGTGGGATGTAATGGGATATATGTGAAAGCAAATGTGCAGCTCAGCTGCAAGTTAACCTAAATTTGAGGCCCATCCAGGGGGGTATTAGCTCTAAGCTCAGTAAAAGTAAAATGATCTTTCTCCCTAGCTTCCTAAAAATCTTTTCCTTGCTCCCAGCTTCCTAAAACCAAGAGTGTTCTATTCTAGTAATCCCCAGTTCGCGTTTGGTTTGCTTAAAGCAAACGTGCAAGTGAGTCACTGCCACTAAGCTCATCGGTAAATGGTCAGAAATTAATCATTTCCGCACACATTGGAATGAAAAAGGCGAGATCGGATAATTATCAGTGCTGTCACGAAAACATCAGTGCTGTCACGATATCAGTACTGTCACGGTCATAATTATTTAAAATACTAAAAACGCATCATATAAAAGTAATTGCTTTTGGTATGTAATGATTCTATACTGAAATAGTAAACGTTTAGCAGAACTTATTTTTGGTTTAATCCAACAAGATAATGTCTACAAAAATAAAGCGTTTCAGAAACAGAACAAATCACAGTATGTGTATTTTCATTGAAGATCTCTTCCTCGTTAAATCATTGATAGTATTTAAGGTTTGTGTGAACTATTGTTCGTGACAAGTTATATATCCCCCCACATACATGGGCATGGCGGCCTAGTGCAGGTGGTCTAGTGCGGTGAAGACGTGGATTTTATAGCTGGAGAATAAAATTCTCTATTTTCGCTAAAATAACTGGAAATTGGATCAGAATGGCATACATGTGGCGAGGGAGGGGACCTAGGACGAGGGGCGGACATCAGCGAGAGATAAATCCAGGCATTTCGAGTAATAGGTACGGTCGGAGTGATTGTAACATGTTTTCGTGTCTGAGTGATCGACGTGGCATGCCGGGTGACAGTGAAAATCCTAACTCGTCTGACTCTGATACTGATGCACTTTTCTCTGACAATGCTAAAAGCAGTGAAGGAGGGTTTCAAACTGTACAAAGTAAAAAGAAACGAAAATTCAATAGTTCCAGCGGGGCAGGGTCGATGTTGCATGCTGAGAGCGGTGTTGATGTGCCGGATTACGATATTCTAAACAATGATGAGAAGATAAACTTAATTCTTAGCAAAGTGACGTTGTATGAAGCAAGGTTTCAGAATCTAGAAAATGTCTTTGGTTCTGTTAAGAAGCAGAAAAAGAGGCTGTCACAGGTTGAAACAGTGGTCAAGTCATATGATGATAGAATTAGACTTTTAGAGTATAAAACCATAGATCTAGAAGCCAGAAGTCGTCGAAATAATATCCTGTTCTTCGGTGTAACTGAAAGTAGGAATGAGAACTGTAAAGCTACGGTCATGCGATTCCTCAGGGACCATCTTGATATTACTATCAATGAGGAAGACATTAACAGAGCCCATCGTGTAGGTCGTTATGACAGCAGGAAAAAGAGACCACTTATCGCTGGTTTTCAGTCATATTCGCTGGTCGAGTCAATTATGAAAGAGGGACATCTATTAAAGGAAACTGAACTCAGTATCTCTAGGGACTACCCTCTGGAGATCACGAGAGCCAGAAAAACTTTATGGCCTGAATATAAGCGTGTAAAGACTCAAAATCCTCTCGCGAAAGTTTCCATAGCATTCCCCGCTAAAATTGTTGTTGATGGAGTGGTTACGCTGGATCTGTTCCCAGAATTGGACGATATAATTTATGGTAGCAGAATTGATATCAGACATCCTAGCCAGGAATCGTTTGCGCGGAAGCAGAGAAATGCCCCGTTTCGCGGATTTGGCGGATTTGGAGTGCCCCAATCAACACCTATTCACGCGACCTCTAGCACTCGGAACAGGGACGGTCATGATTCTGGTAGTCCGAGAGACATGGAAACCGATGCTGCAGTAGTGGATATTAACGAAAGTCGATCTGAAAGTGTGAACGATGCTGCAAAAGAGGTTACACGTGCTCAGCCAACAAGTGATACCAACCCGGGTGGTGCATGTGGCACTGCCGCGGACTTTAAAACGCCAAATACTGTCACTAATACGAAACAACAGCATGAACGTAGCTCGGGAACCGGGTCCCGCGCTTCCTCAAGGTCTAGGTCAAGGTCGAGATCTCGATCCGTGTCACTCTCTAGACCCATAGGCGGAGAAAACCCAACGGCGCAGCACCAGGATCCGAATACGACTGATGGGTAGGGTATCGGGAGAGCAGAATTGAACTGTAACAACACGACTGCTGAACAATATGACTTGAAGATTGCTACTTTGAACGTTTGTGGCCTCAGGAGGCGATCTAACTATCCAGACTTTGTAAATTTTGTGGAAAGCTATGATTTACTCTGTTTTACTGAAGTCAAAATTGATGATACAGACATTATCTCATTTCAAGGGTATAGTAGCTTTAATCAGCCGCGTAGGCGACCATACTTACGTAGATCTGGGGGAATTTCTGTTTATTTTAAAAACAAATTTTCTAATTTCCTCACTTTTATAGAAACACCGTCCGAATATGTACTTTGGATCGAAATAAATAAACATTTAACAAAAACAGAGGAAAATGTAATTCTTGGGGTTATCTATATACCCCCTGAGAACTCAAATTATTATAACGATGACGAATTTTCAATCCTTGAAAATGAGATACTGTCAAAATCTAGTGAACACAAATACGTATTATTAACAGGAGATTTTAATGCAAGAACAGGCCAGTTAAGGGATTATACAGAGCGTGATGAATTTTTGTCAGATTTTTTCGACTTTGATAGAGAAACTTCAGAGTTCTTTTATCAGGCTAGCAATTTAGAAAATTATGGAATTCCTATTAAACGAAATTCAATGGACAGGCACACTAATAATATTGGGCAAAAGTTAATCGATATCTGCAAAAATAATAATTTGTTTATTCTCAACGGGAGAATAGGCCAGGATATGCACACTGGTAGTTTGACTTTTAGAAAAAAATCACTTATTGACTATACAATCGGATCATCTGAAACATTGCGTCTTTTTACTTCATTTAACGTTATAGATACTGACCCATTGTTCAGCGACGGTCACCGCATCTTGAGTCATACGTTAAGCATATCAAGTCTTCACGTGAATAGGTCACAGTGCACCGAGAATCTAGGTCAAAGACCACCGTGGAATAACGAGCTGTCAGAGTCTTTTCGTTGCAATATAAACCAAAACGAAATAGATCAGCTTATTTCTGTTATGCAAAACACAACCCCTAACAAGAACGATGTTAATCATATCTCGGAACGTATTTCTAATCTATTCGCAACCGCTGGTGACAAGACATTTCCTCCTAGAAATTGTAAGCCAAAGAAATTAGACAAGCCGTGGTTCGGACCTCACTGCAAGGCAGCGAGAACCAAGTACCACAAAGCACGTACACGGTTTCATAAAAATAAATCTCACACAAACCATTCAGAATTAATCAAAAGCAGCAGGGAATATAAGAAAATAATGAACAGTTATATCGCTAAACATGAAATGCAAACTCAAAATAGGTTGCGTGATATGGAATCTAAAAGACCCAGAGAATACTGGAAATTTATAAATAGTTTAAATCGCAACGGAACAAATCATCCCACGCCTACAATCCAAGAATTCTATGACCATTTTAAGCTCTTGAATTCTTGTAATGACGATTCTGAAGAGATTCCGGATCTTGAAAATGTTCAAAACAACGAGATATTGAACACTAAAATCACACAAAACGAGATCTTAAGCGCAATACGCAAACTTAACAACGGGAAGGCACCAGGCCCTGATCGAATATTAAATGAGTATATTAAAACAACAAGCCAACTACTTCTGCCTCTCTATGAGATGTTTTTTAATTGTATTTTAGATACTGGACATTTTCCAGAACAATGGTCGGTGGGCTGCATATACCCAATATACAAAAATAAAGGCGATCGTACAGATGCTCAAAATTACAGGCCTATTACCATATTAAGCTGCCTAGGAAAGGTATTCACATCTATCTTAAATTCACGCATTAACGATTACTTGGAAGAATCTATGTTATTATCAGAAAACCAAGCAGGGTTTAGGCAACAGTACTCGACAACTGATCATGTATTTTCACTTTATGCCTTGATAGAATTACTAAAGTTACAGGAACAAAAGCTATTCTGCTGTTTCGTAGATTTTTCTTCGGCTTTTGACTCTGTGTGGCGAATCGGCTTGTGGAAAAAACTTCTTCTCTCAGGGGTAAATGGTAAAGTTCTAAATGTTATTCTGAGCATGTACAACGACATAAAGTCTTGTGTATTCTCTCAAGGCATAACATCTCCCTTTTTCTCAAGCTTTTCTGGAGTTAGGCAGGGCGAAAACCTATCTCCAATACTGTTTTCTATTTATTTAAATGATCTTGAGGCGTTCCTCGGGCATAATTCTACTGCTGGGCTAACTATTGACGCACAAAGTGAGGATCTAGGAATTTTCCTAAGGCTACTTGTCCTCTTATACGCTGATGATACAGTGTTACTGTGTTCAAATGCTGAAGATCTTCAATTCACTCTTAATCGGTTTCATGATTATTGTATAGCTTGGAAGCTCAAGATTAATATTAAAAAAACTAAAATAGTTATATTTGGCACACGCACACCTTCTGAATATCAGTTTAGTTTAGGTGGTGAAGTTGTGGAAATAACGGAGAAATACAAGTATCTTGGTGTCTATTTCTCACAATCGCGAAGCTTCCTTAATGCAAGGAAACATTTTCTTGAACAGTCTAAAAAAGCAATGCATTTGTTGTTTAGCAGAATAAGGAACCTAAATCTCCCAGTCGACTTACAAATAAAGTTGTTTGATTATACGATACTTCCGATTTTGACGTATTCGTGCGAAGTAATTGGCTTTGAAAATACAGATATGTTCGAAAAAGTACATCTCGAGTTTCTGCGAAAAATAACGAATAGCCGAAAAAGTACACCAGGCTATATGCTGTACGCAGAATTAGGCCGATATCCGTTGCATATTTATATCAAAACGAGAATGATAGGCTATTGGAATAAACTTTTATTGAGTAAACAAAGCAAAATTTCATATCTACTATATCAAGCCCTCCGTACAATAAAGAATAAACGCCCAAAATGGATTTGTTTTATTGAAAAAATTCTAACCGATGTAGGACGCAATGATATCTGGCTAAATCAGAACCTCATAACTCTACCGGAATTAAATATTTTGTTAAGCAGGTCTTACATGACCAGTATTTACAAAGCTGGTCTGTCGACCTTAATGAATCAAGTAAAGGCAAAAATTACAGCACTTTTAAAGACCGCATTGAGCTCGAGCATTATCTAAAAGTATTGCCTAGAAACCTATACCTTACAATGGCAAGATTTCGTACCTGCAACTTTAAGCTACCAATTGAAACTGGGCGTTGGTATGATATCGATATTGAGGAAAGAAAATGTGACATCTGCCAACAAAACACCCTCGGCGATGAATTTCATTATTTGCTCGAGTGCGAGCACTTCCGCAATGCAAGGAAACGATTTTTACCTCCATGTTATTATGAAAGACCGAACATGCTGAAGTTTCAAAATTTACTTAAATGTAAGGATGTAAGTTGTCTTGAAAATTTGAGCAAATTTATGGGCATCATTATGAAACAGTTTGCTTAATGATTCACTGATATTAGTTAACAAACTGCCTGCCAGAACTTTGAAATTTTATTATAAAGCAAATACATTTATACATGTAATTTACTGCATCGAATATGCGACAACCGGGCTCTGGTCTTGTATACTACTGGCGTTCCCGATTGCCGCATATGCGGTGTCTTTATGGTATTGATTTGGACATGTTAAATCAAAGTGATACTGTTGATACTGAGTCTGTAAATATTATTACCTCCAAAATCTCACAGATTCTGGTTGAGGCTGCAGAACATTGTAATATGATAAAGAAGAAAACCAATTTACCTGTAAAATCACATAAAAATTTTAAAACTCAAAAACCATGGTTCAATAAACAAAGTGAATTGAAACGTAAAAATTACCAAAATGCTAAACGCATTTACAAGAAGCTTAACTCTAGAGAGAATTATGACAATTTAGTAACCTCTAGCAGGGAGTATAAGAAATTAATAAACAAGCAGATGAGGGAATACAACAGTTCTATAACTAATAAGCTAAAACTAATGAAAAATTCTGATCCTAAATCATATTGGTCTATTTTGAATAAATACTCATCAGAAGGTAAAGACAAATTGCAAAAAGTATCGGTTGAAACTTTTTATGCACATTTTAGTAAACTGAATGAAAATGCACCTGAGAATGATTTTGGTAATATTGATCTGAATAATCTTACAGAGTTTAACATGGAACTAAATGCCCCAATTACTATTGAAGAGATATCCAAGGTGATTCTAAACTTAAAAAATCAAAAAGCCTGTTCTATAAATGATCATGTTCTGAATGAATATTTGAAGTATTCAAAAGATTCTATGCTGCCTATTTACTGTAAATTGTTTAATCTTATTCTTAATACAGGTATTGTTCCAGAAGCTTGGTCTAAAGGTACTATTTTGCCCATTTACAAAAATAAAGGGGACGTAAAAGATCCTGACAATTATCGAGGCATAACAATTTTAAGCTGTTTTGGTAAACTATTTACAGCAGTACTAAATCAGAGATTGAATAATTATTTAGAATCAACAGGTTTATTAATTGAAGAACAAGCAGGTTTCAGGAAGCATTATAGTACTGCCGATCATATTTTCTCACTTAAAATGTTAATTGACTTTTACCTTTATAAGAAAAAGCGGTTATATTGTGCATTTATTGACTACCGTAAAGCCTTTGATTCAGTCAATAGAGTAGCTCTTTGGAGAAAACTATTAGATAATAATATTGATGGAAAAATCTTCAAAGTCATTTTTAATATTTATGATAATGCTAAATCTTGTGTAAAAGCAGGCGGGAATATTTCTATGTTCTTTAGTAGTATGGCCGGTGTTCGTCAAGGTGAAAATTTGTCGCCAATTTTATTTTCTCTGTTTTTGAATGATCTAGTACATTTTATGTCTAACACGTACAGCGGCCTGGCCACACTATCACAAGATATTGGATCTATTTTGAATAATGATGATATTGAAGTATTTTTCAAGCTGTATTTGCTGCTTTATGCCGACGACACGGTTATCTTTGCAGAGACTCCTGAAGAATTGCAAATTGCTTTAGACACAATGCTGTTATATTGTAATACATGGCAACTGCAGGTTAATACTTCTAAAACAAAAGTGGTTATCTTTTCAAAAGGCAAAATAAGAAGGCGGAAGCCTGTCTTTTATTATAATGGTGATACTATCGAAATTGTAGATGATTTTAGCTACTTAGGCATAAAATTTAATTATAATGGTAAATTTGGTAAAACCAAGAAACATTTAGTAGATCAAGCTAGAAAAGCTATGTTTTCATTGATTAGGAAAGCTAGAAAGTTATTTTTACCACTTGATATTCAATTACATTTGTTTGACTCTATGATTACTCCAATATTGTTATATGGAGCAGAAGTTTGGGGTTGTGAAAATGTGGATATCATTGATAAATTTTATCTAAAATATTGTAAGTCTTTGTTAGATGTAAAACAAGCAACACCTAGTGTTATGATTCACGGTGAACTTGGTACTATGCCATTACATTTGAAAATAAAAAGTAGAGTCTTAAATTTTTGGTACAGGATAGTAAGCGGTAAAAATGATAAAATCTGCTATAAGCTTTATCAACTTATGCACTATCTGCATGTTAATGACTTGTTTCACTCGGATTGGATAAAAACTGTACATGATACTCTTAATCATTTGGGTCTCTCAGATATGTGGTTGTCTCATGACACATTTTATTCTCAGGCAGCTTTTAAAAACAAGATCAAAAGTCGGTTAAATGATCAATATAAGCAGGAATGGAAAAGTAAAATTGATGAGTCAGAAAAATGTTTGAATTACAGATTATACAAAAAGGAGCTTAAGTTTGAAAGCTATTTGAATATTTTATCTTTACCTTTGGCCAAATATATATGTAAATTCAGGTGCCTTAGTCATAAATTACCCATTGAAAGGGGACGTTTTTTAAATATTGATAGGAATGAACGCATTTGTCAGTTGTGTAATAAGGATGAGTTAGGAGACGAATTTCATTACTTGTTTTGCTGTGATTTCTTTAACAGCAGTAGACGTAAATTTCTTCCTACTTGGAGCTTGCAGTCACCAAATACACTAAAATTAGAACAGTTAATGACTTCTATTGATAGATCAGTTTTGACCAAACTAGCACTTTTCATTAAGATAGTTTTGACTAAATTTAAATAATTTTGAAACTACCATCTTCCTCTATATTTTAACCTGTGTTGTAACAATATGTATGTCTTTTATCAGGCCTTCACCCTGTTTTTCCTGGAGGTTTGCACTCTCTTTATGAACTCTAGTTATCTTAACTGTAAATGGCGAAAAAGTGGGTTGAGTGTGGGTGTCCGGAATTAACAGGGTGTTGGCCCATAATGATGTGTTTCATTCAAAAAACTTTTCTGCAATAGTTTTTCATAAATGTGTTTCACGTGCCATTTTATATGTTTGTATATATGTTTGTTCATGTTCCATTTTAGCTCCTATGCCTGCAATGGGCCTGGAGTAAATAAAAATCTTGTTGTTGAAATCTTGTTGTTGTTTCATTGGTGCCTGTTCTTGTATACACTCCATGGCGTGATCTTAGTTTCATGAATTCTTGAAGCAAAACATCATATACGATATACTTACATAAATTAATGGAATCAGATAGTATTCCAAAAACTTGAAAAGAAACGCAATACATGTATATTCCTTCAGAATTTAAGTCTGAATGATCACAAGTTTTGCATGGACTGCACGTGCTGGGTAAAATGACGTGCGAATTAAAAATTGCTCAACTCAATAGGTCATGAGTAATAAAACATCACCTTTATAATAAGATCGCACCTGCATAAACGATTTGTTTGTCTATCGTATTTGTCAACTGTTGCAACATTTAAACTGCCTACTTATTGCTTATTACCGGCTTTTCTTATTCTCCCTTTCTCTTTATACTTTTAAAATCTTTACCTTATCTTTAATTTATCCTTACCGTATCTTATCCTTACCTTACTTTATCTTATCTTATCTTGTCTTGTCTTGTCTTGTCTTGTCTTGTCTTGTCTTGTCTTGTCTTGTCTTGTCTTGTCTTGTCTTGTCTTGTCTTGTCTTGTCTTGTCTTGTCTTATCTTATCTTGTATATGTCTACATGTTGACAACCTGATGATGTGAAGATTTGTCTTTGTTACATACCTCAAAAGGAAGGGAAACAACCCGAACAGTTGAATGCTGTAAATCTATTATTCACTAGCGTCCCTTGTAACGACTAGGCGTATGTTATATACGTGTTGATTCGCTTCAGCAACTAAATTCTGAACTATGTTCTTGTTTTTGCATAGACATGCTCTCTTATTATCAATTGTCACTCAATACGTTATTTTTGATACATGTTCTGCTCTCCATAAGTGTCCGAAGACTCTCTCTCTCTCTCTCTCTCTCTCTCTCTCTCTCTCCTTGCCACTTGCGTTATAATGACTTACAAACATATATATAGACAAAATGTATTTTATGCATGTATGTCTCACCAGTTTCTGTTGTCGTCATATAACCTCACATGTAAAATGACCTGAGATGATTCAATAAAGATGTTTGATTGATTGATTGATCATACAGATTGGGGAAGACTTATCAAATGAGCGTTTTACGCAAGAAAGTTTGTTCGTGACAGCACTGATATTTTTTCAAGGGTATCATACAATTAATTAATGCTGGTGCACTATTTGTTCAATTAAAATCGGCATATTTTATTTCTATATTCTATATGCTCCTGTTAATAAAACTATCCCATTGAAAAAGAAAAAATGGACAATTATTTTTTTTCGTTTTGCCTTTCTGGATTGCTCCATTTTTTGATAATGACCCGTATATATAATACTTTAAGTCATTAGTGAGGAATGGACTTTTCCATGCTATCATTTGGACGCCGGAGTCCACTTTCATTTTTCGGTGAATCGGGATTTGTTTTCATACTGTAAACCGGAAATTTTCGCGAGAACTTAATTTTCGCTAATAATCGCGAAGTCGTTGCTTCGCGAAAATAAAGTTCTCGCTAATAAAGAATTACTATAAGCTTTATAGACTGCACGAGTACTCGCTCGCGAATTCAAGAACTCGCTATTAATTCAGAAATCGAAAATTCGCGAAATAAAAGTCTCGCGAAAATTTCAGAATTTACAGTATTTTATTCAATTTTCCGATGAAATTTGTCTAAGCAAATAGAATAGCCTCAGCAGGGACGCCATAGCTATTTGCTCATGTCCAATAAAATGTTGCCAGACTTATATGAGTTAAGAATTCAAACATATTATTCCTAGATTCCAGCCTGACAACATGTACGAAGAAAATGGTGCTTTTGTTTGTGACAGATGTTGGGAATACACTGAAAAGGACCTCACACCGGTATGAAACTGAGTTCTCATGATATAAAATAATCACGCCATTAATATGGTAATCTCAAAACGTAAATGAGGTGAGGAACGGTGACCTAGCAGACTAGTTGATCGTTGGACATTCAAAGATCAAATTCAAAGGGCACCGACTTTCGTCCTTACATACATTAGAAAATACAGTTTTAATTTGTACTAGAACTTTCTTTTCGTCATTAATGAAAAACTTGTGACATAATACAGAATCGTATTTTAGTTATACTTAAAGTGTGTTGTAATCATACGCAGCAAGTCGTTCAATGAAAAAATTAAAAATAAAAATAAAATCCTCTTAAGCCGATTGCCTCGTAAACCAGGGGTCGCAGGTTCGATCCCGGGCTTCTCCAGTCCTTCCGATTTAGACTATAAACCGAGGTGACAATTTTCCAGGACAAACCGTGACGAGGTAGAGACTTTGTGTTAAAAACGTTTTTCAATGACACTGAATACCGAGATCCTACAGATTAGATCAGCTGGCTAGCCTTCACTCCGCTCCACTTCGGTACCTCGTTCCACTTTCGCTAGACGTGGAGTATAACGAAACACCGATGGGAATATCCCGTCTACCCACAGATCACCTGACATCATTACTTATATACTGAAGCACAGTTTTGCCTTGTGATTTTATGAAGATTGAATACTGCTAAATTATTTTCTCTTTTTCTGGGTGTAGAGGAAATATGAATCTAGTTACATGTACGACGTTTAATAATATTTCATAAAGTTACATTTTAGCAAACTGGGCTTAAAGCTGTTGCCAAATCTGAGAATATGTTACACATAATCCTTCCATTCTAATTCTTTGTCTTGGACGATAATGCCTTTTCTGACAATATACATTTTCTAGGTTTGGAAGAGTGATGCAAAAATTCTAAACATCGTCGGCGAAGATGATAAATGTTCTCCCTGGCAAAATATACAGTTAATGAAGGACCATTTCCCCAAAGAAAACACGCATAATTTCGAAGTGGTCTCGTATCCTAAAGCGGGACATTTAATAGAACCACCGTATACTCCCCTCTGTAGCATGTCATATCACAAATCATTCCGTGAGTATTTTTAGCTTAAACATATTTATTCTCAATATAAATTTGAGTATTTTATAATTTAAATTTATAAATTTGAGTATTTTTGAGCCTTCACATGAGAAAACCGACAATTTGCCGGGGTTTTCGACCAGGTCCGACACAAATCGGCCTGCAGAATGGAAGCATAAATATCGGATTTAAGAAGAACAGGATTTGTACTACATGTATCTGTGTTGCGAAAACACAGACGCTGATAAGTTGTGCAGTAACTGCACAGCTGCTCTGCGTTTTTGTTTTTTTTTCTGGTGCGGTGGGTAATTTCATATTATGTGTACATGTATGTATTTTCATCTTAGTTTCCTGAAACACAAACCGTAAACTCCCCTGGCTTAATTATAATGCGGGCTTTTAAGTTAAGAAACTGATTCTGAAATGTTTTGTATGCTTTCAAATAAACCTTGTGCTTACCTTGCGAAAACGAAGGCGCTGATCAGCTGTGCAGTTACTGCACAGCTGATCTGCACCTTTGTTGTCGCACATGCATGTTGCTGGTTTTCTCTGATGCGCCGGCTCATTTAAGGAATCACTTCATTTCAGTAGAATTTCTGTTTCAGAAATGAAGTTCTGGTGGGGAGGACACCCAGAACACCATGCTTTCGCACAAGAAGATTCATGGTCAAGAATACTAAAACATCTGAACAAATATATTCCTAGGACTTCCTACACTGATCAGCAAATATCAAGTAGACTTTGATAGGTCTAAGATTGCCAGTTGTGATCAAATTGTGATATATTCTAACTCGTATTAAACCAGTGTACTGAGATCATCTAGTCTCGAAACATGTTGTTTCTAAGTCTGACTTATACAGTCTATTTCAATTCATTGTTGGTCATCGTTAGAAAAATGTACGTTTGGTATAAAATGTAGATTTGAATGGCTTAAATATACTTGACGCCATTGTATTTTAATAGCATATAGTTTTAGACGATTTCATTTTTATAAGACAATGTATTTCTTTTCATATGCATAATAATGCCTTTTAAATAGAAAATTCAGTATAAAATTATTTTTTTATGTTTTTCATATATATGTGTACGTATCTAAAGTTAAACGTGTTTATTCAGATTTCAGTCACTATACCGTTGTTTCAACTTGTACTGCTCTTTCTCAAATAACTGTGACACAGTGTTTCAAGATTTTGTTTGATTCAATTTACATATGAAAATTATAAAACAGATTTATAGAAAGGAAAGCCTTAAGTTTAATTACAATGGTAAACATTCTGTTAAATATCCCTCTGAATGTGGATCAAAGTGGAAAACGTTCACCGGCTTCTGGTACAAGGCTTCCTTGCTACATGTTATATGTAATGCCATATTTCCATGTACATGTATTTAGAATACTTACAGTTATATAAATACTGTACACAGTTTTGCATTTTATGGATTTCATGTCCACCAAGTATAAATATGTATGGAGTTAAAATCCTGTCTCAGGTGTGGTTTTTGAATTGTTTTCATCCTCATTTTCTTCAGTGTCCTTTGAGCAAAATAAACGTCTGTACAGTTCTGTCACATCCCCTGTTTTGCCACTTGGTCCAACAAGGCCCATAACTGTCGTGAAAAATCCAAGAGCGAATAACAATGAAAATCCAATGGTACAAAGCATAAAAATTCCAAACTTGATTATAAACAGAATTTGAGCAAACAACATGAACACCGAGGCTCCTAAAGTAGTGCAGGCTCCGGCAAATACAGATATACCGACTTCCTCCAACATGTCTTTGACGCGTGACATCCGGTCTGCGTGCGCAGATCTATGATATCCTTCCGCGAGGTGCACAACATAGTCCACAGATAATCCAACAACCATACACATGTTGAGGGACTCTATCAACTGGGAAAAGACAATAAACTGTTAATGGAACATTACTGCAAGAGTGTAGAGTGTAGCGATGAGGGTTTTAAACTTAAAGAAAAGTTATTGCCTATGTCATTCGCAAGTGGCTTGAACAATTTTATAAATAACAAATTACTTTTCTGTTTGGTGTACAAATCAGGTCAATCATAAAGATTCCCTTCCATAAGTTTTTAGAAATACATGTACCACAAAATGGAAAAATACATCTTTTTCAATTTTTGTATATTCTTATTCTTATTTTTGGGATAATCTTATTTTGATATTGAACACATTTAACACATTAAGCCCTCACCCCAAGCTTCCATCCAGCCAGCGGTATAACACCTATCACACTGATTGTACTACAGCACAGAGATAGTGTAGCAAAGAAAGCAATGATAATGTTCTTCGTTGACAGAATCAGTATAGGCAGGGTGCAGGATATACCCAACACAATGCCGAATACTGCATTGTCCGACATAGTCTGAAAACAAAAATGGGGGCTTCACTTTGTATGTAGGCTGGATAATAGTTGCAAATACTGTACATGTACAGGTAGACGCCGAGCTAGGAAATAAGAAGACAAAAGTCCTGCACAGGGTAAGCATTTCATATCAAAAGTCATAAAGAGTCAGACATGGGTTCCTTTTTAAATGATAGTGTATACCCATTGTCCTTGCGAAAATGAAAACATTGAGCGCAAAGAAAACAAGTTTGTTCCATACTTAAAACTTACGTACGTTTTTTTTCTAGTTTCAGTATATACATGTATGTTGCCCCTCATAAACGTTTAACCAGCAAATTAAATTCCTGTATAGATACGAACCCACCTTTTGAACAGATACTGAATGCCAGAAAGTCTTGGTTAGCTGGAATCCTTTCTTCAGGCCCTCTGGCATCTTGCGCATCTGTAATATTGTGAATGGTGTTTCAAATATATGAGCCTGTGCGTGAGAAAACCAACAATTTGGGCTTCGACTAGGTCTGACACAATCCGGGCTGTACAGTCACAGAAGATGGTTAGAGGCTGGAAATTTTGGATTTAGAAAGTAGAGGGATTGTACTATCCTTGTAGCGAAAACAAAGGCGCTGATCAGCTTCCTGCGAAGCTGATCTGCGCCTTTGTTTTCGCCTATGCAGATTGTTGGTTTTTCCCTTGAGTTTAATAATATTTAATTGCATATAATACAATGGGGTTGGGTCACAAGTGCTCACCACATTAGTTACGACCCTTCCCCTAAGGCGGCTCAATTATTGTGAATGGTGTTTTAAAAAAACATCAGAAAACGAATGGTATCGTAAGAACATTGTCACATTGCGCATTAGCTCCTGGTGCAACATGTCATTCGAAAAAGCCATTGTTTCTTTCTGAAACGTCGTATAACAATTCAACAGGAAAACATGCCAATGTTATGTATAACCCCTTATACCCCATTTTTACGTAGCAAAACTGTGGTATGCAGGGGTATACCTATATTTTATGCTTTCAGCCAAAAAAAAAAAAAAAAAAAAAAAAAAAAAAAAAAAAAAAAAAAAAAAAAAAATTCTAATTGAAAATTTTCAATTTTGACAACTTACGAAAAATCCGTATATTATATAGCCGTGTTGCCGTAATGTGAGCGTGTGACACAGTTACTGCTATATATACAACAAGAGCTGCTTATCTTAAATGGAAGTGATAAACAAACAATCGAAGCCCTTGTTTTGGACAATTCAAGATGGCGATACTCACTTATTCGCTAGTGCTCGGCCTTTCAACTTTTCTTATAGGGCTGGATGCTATAAATGTGGATAACATTAGGGAACAGGTGTTTTCTGAAGTAAAGGGCTACTTTGACAGGGAGCTGGATTCAATGAAGAAAAATACGACATGAAAATAGATGCTCTCGGTGCAAAAATATCGAAATCCAAGAAAAGCATTGCAAATCTGAGATCGCAAAATGAGTTGCTTCAGCGAGAAATGAGAGTGCTGTTAACGTTCGACAATCGATGCAGAAATGCGGGTCAAATTTTCGAAAACTTTGGAAGGCGAAAATCGGATGGGGTCAGGAAGCTATCGGTTCCTCAAACTGCTCTCCATGGATTGTTTGGCTACCAGGACTGGGTACGCACAGGTGATACAAAAAGAACAAACAAATCAACCGGCATTCCGATGAATCCTTCTGTGACAGTTGGAAAGGTATCGACTCCTCGAAAGGCAGTGTCACTTCCAGGTATGGCAAATGTTTGTTTTGATCGCGCAATATTTAGTTTCGAGTTTTGACTAATTTTGATATGAAGAGTATTGTGTGAAATTCACGTAGGTCAAACAACAAACGAGAAATTGGACGCACGTCTCGCTCAACTTGTGCGAGAATTGCTCGTTTTATTGGTTCTTATCACAAAGCATACACGCATTCATTTGAGGATGGTAAAATTTGTCTGCAAATAATGTTAGGATATCCTTTGACCTACTTTGCTTTAGGCCTTTGCAATGTCTATTCTCATACAGATAAGAAGAGACAAGTGAATACGCCAATGCCTCCCGGATTTGGCGTGGCATTCTTTGCACTTTTGAACAACCATTCCTTAAACACGAACGCCAATCAGAACATCGTGTTCGACAAAACTGTAACAAATATCGGCGGTGCCTTCCATACGAGCAGCAGTTTGTTCGTAGCTACGATTCCAGGTGTTTATGTATCCAGGTATAAACTAAATGGATATTTTAAGCGGTCTGGATACAAGTTGCGTACATTGTACGTAAATTTACGCAATTGGTATTGTACTCTTTATTTGATTAAAATCTCTGGGTGCGCAAAGACTTTGATACTCAATTTAGAATTTATGGAGCAAATTTGTACACAGCTTGTCACCAAACCCGTATAAACCATGTTAACACGATTTTAACCGGCTAGATTAATGCGTGCTGATGCGTTTGGTTTAATTTGCACTTAAACTGGCATCTTCTGTTTTATTATCGCACATTTTAATGAACTCGAATAAGTATCTTTGTATGTTATCATGTATTCACCATTTTTAGTTTCAGTATCTTAGCACAAGGCCAACATGCTCATGTCAAACTGGTTAAAAGGTAGATCTTGATGACTGGGGGCAGTCGAGTCAACTAATCGTCCTCCAGCTCAAAAAAGGCGATGACGTCGCAGTACGCAATGACGACGTTTCTGGAATTAACTTTCATGGAGACCTGTATTCGTCTTTTGCTGGGTTTTTACTGTATGATTATTCAGATGGTGAACCAATTGTTGGAAAATAAAACAGAAACTGTTTTCGACAGTTTCTTCTTGTATACACCGGATTTGTCGTTGGTCGCGTCAGAGAGATAATCGCTAAAAAGAGGTCAAAATACACATAAAACGCGCGAGAGGACCAGATTATGGTCGCTGAGCTCAGGAAGCTTATTAGGACAGCTGGTCGCACGTCCAGTCTAGGCTATATTGAAACATATTGTTGAACTAAATTAACCAACATTTTTATTTTCACTATATATTTTGAAGTGTTATATTGAGGAGAATTCATAGGTCGGGACCGGCAGGTCTTTAATATATTAGATCTATTTATGAATCTTTTTTTTTTTTTTTTTTCATATCTACAGCAGATACGCATAAAATATTACCTGAGTTGAAACCAAATTCTCCCATCTGTCCATAACTGGTTTGCCCGTTTTGTATCCAGTTGAAAATCGCCCCAGAGTCAGGTTTACCTGCACGGCCACATATTTGATTTTGTTTCCAAATAACACAGCTGAAATCATCATATACCTTCATTAACATACATGGTGTAAATCAGGGATTATACTTGATATTATTCTAAAATCATCTGGAAAACATGTCCGTGCAATGTATACATGTACCCCAATGAACCCCGCTGTTATATAGAAAAACTGGGGTTTGCAGGGGTAAGCCGTGGCGGTTCTAACGTGTACCCACAATCTCTGTATTTGAGCAAAAATGAGAAAAATATCAAACCATTTCTACTGAAAATTTTCCTTTTTTACAAATTAAAAAATCTCTGTATACTGCATGGGCATGTTTTCATAATGATGCATTCTCTACATTTGTAAAATATTCCGCTTAGAATTAGGTCGCTTCAAATAAAAAAAGATCGCAATTTACAAATATTACGAAACACATTGTTTTCTGTTTTCGGATTCTGGAAGATGGTACTCAATATGGACGGCACATTTCATGCATTCAAGATGGCCGATAAAACAGTAAATGCATATTTAGATGTATTAATTCGTTTATTGCCAAAATGAACCAACACAACTTACAGTAATCGATCCTTAAGGGTGTGGAGTACGAACTTAATCCCTCTCCTATCATAGGATTGTATGTAATAAAGTCAGTCAGGTTCTGAAACCGATATCCATCGTTTAACCAGTAGGATACAGGTATCTGAAACAAATTATTTTGTGAGTTTTTCTTAGAAACAACTTCTGAAAAATGCTTGCTTAAAACTTTGTTCTGAAAAATGTTATGCTAAGTTCTATGATAAGCACTTTGAAAGATTTACTGGAGTCAGCTTTGAAAACTTCTTCCATGAATAACTACACAGTAACAAGACAGTGATTCTTTAATGCGACATTCTTCATTTAAAAAATCAAATGAGCCTCGACGCGAGAAAACCGGTCTTCGGGGTTTCCGACCAGGTCCGACACAAACCGACCTGTACAGTCACAGAAACGGGCTAGAAGCTTGAAATTTCGGGTTTAAGAAGAAGAGGAATTGTACTATCCGAGTGGCGAAAACAAAGGCGCTGATCAGCTTCGCAGTTACTGCGAAGCTGATCTGCGCCTTTGTTTTCGCCTAGGCAAAAATCCGGTTTTCTCACGATGCGGCTCAAATGATGTCTGAAATCGAAGATTATCTCATCAGTCTAAATCCAGCAATTAATTTTAAACTGAAAATGACGTCTTCTTACTTGCAACAGATTTGTAAAGTTCTCATCTATTCTGGATGTATCGTACAGGAGTGGTTTACTTCGCAAGAAGTTCATAGTTTTATTGTAATCCCATGGCAGGGACAGATCAGAGTTACTGGCCCTTGTCGATTCTCTCTGCAAGACATGAAAGGTTGTTTTAGTTACATTTAAGGATTACGGTATATTTCTTTTCACGTGTTGCGATATTTAGGAAAGTTGTCATAAATTGACAACCATGTGACACTTGTATTTCTTATATGTATTCTGAGAAACAAATAGCGTCTTGCCTGCAATAGTTTTTCTTGAAATAAATGACCCTGTTCATCACTTCTTGTCATCAATTTCTAATGCCCCTTACCTGTAAGAATTGTTGAAGATCTGTCATAAAACAGCCAATTTCAGGTATATTAGTGTGTTCGTTTCGACGAATATGCAAATCCTTGATTTCTTTAGAAGACAGGCTATGCAGAGCATCACAGAAGTTCTGAAAATGGTATGCAGATATACAGGTCCGTGCATTACTTTTACAACAAATCACTATGTACTTAACTTATGCAACGCACCTGTATGTTTTCTGAAGTCTCATTAACTGATGCATTTCAAATGGAACAGTTGAAATGAAACATTCCCTTAAAAGTTATTTTACTAATCATTTTCTAAAACAGTAAATAAATCATATTGACCAAATGAGCTCTTGTCCTCTCATCAGTGTGCAAAAAGTTAGGCTTGCGTCAAGGAAAGTAAAGTTATTATTATCATTGTATCTGAAGGTTTTCGTGTGACGAAAAAGAATATAGACAGTCGACGAATTTCTTTAGTTACCATGAGTGCTAATTGGGCTTCCGGTGTGTTAGGATTGAATGTTTCGTCGTATTTCTGAACTCCTTCACACATCTCATCAGAAAAGTGACACCTAGACATGTCTCTGTGCCTTAGTCCCCACACTATATAAACCACTACATCTCTGTCAGCAAAATTCTTCTGAAATCCATACGAGTCGAGCTCTACTGCTTTGCCATAGTTGTGACTGCTTCGGTAAAATTTTGTCTGAAAATTACGTACGTGAAAATTCAGTGTTAGAAAAAGTTTTGATATTTCAGGCAAAACATGTCTAATCGGTTTGCTATAAGTTAACGACTACAAGTTAATATTGCAGTTTTCGTATGAAGTGATTATATGTAGTACGTGTCTAAGTATAAATTTAAGTCGTTAAAGAAAACTTAAAATACGCAAAGACTTTAAAACGTCGCCTTGTCTAACACCTACACGTATCGTAAACTATTGTTGTATGGCTTTTTGGTCACTTGAACACAGTGTACTTCAATTGAAGTTAAGACTTGTGATTAAAAAAAAAAAATTCTGTCGTGCAAACTTGATTCGTACCTGCTCATTATCCAGCTCCAATCGAACGGCTGAAAATGTGAAACATATCGCCATGGCTATCATGACTGTCACGATAATCCATCTACAGACTTTGTGTGTCACAAACTTGAAATACCAATCTCTGAAAAAGCGAACTAAAATTTTCTTTTCGTTAGTTTCTCTATTAACTTTCCCTTCGGTGTTTGAATTAAGTGTTTTATCGGTAGCTCCGACGTCGTCTTGACTTGGATATCTTCTCTCACTCTCTTTAGCGCTGTTAATACTTTCCGAGTCTGAATTAGCTCTTTTTTCTTTGTCTGTTTGAAACGAAGGGTTTTCATAATCACTTATAGTCCAGACATTTTTCACGCTGCTCTTGTAAGTACCAGGTAGACTTGCATTACAGTACGCGTCAATTGCTTTATGATTATTCGCATACGCGCTATCATGATCGATACAGTAGAAGCTACTCTTTAGGGTCCTAAAGCAGGGCCATTGACAGTTCTTGAAATAGATATGGTGCACTACAACAACACAGGGAAAGAAAAGTACAACTGAGATATAGTTCACTATGACCAACAATCCCGCGAATACTCCAAACGATCTGGCGGGTAGCAGTGGTGAAAACGCACTTGCGAAGAAGGCAATCGCAGTTGTCAATGAGGTAACGAACATGCTAACAACTGCACGTCTATACGCGTCAGAAAGACGATGTGCTAAACTTGGGTAAATGTTGTAGGCCGTGTTCTTCCAGACATCAAGGAAAATGAACACATCATCAGCTCCGATCCCGAGAATGATGAATATAGCGATGATATGAAAGAAACCGATGTATCTAAAGTCAAGGACGATTCTGTAAATCATGTTAGCGGCAAGGAAGCTGATGAAAATGCTCATGACTCCAAAAGATGAAATCCACAATGACTTAGTGTGATAGATGATAAAACAGTAGATAAACAATAAGCTTCCAATCGCCAGGACTGCATCATTCAGTGCTTGCTTGGCAAGATCGGACTTGAACAATAAATAACTCCAGTACACAAGATCGAAATGTTTAATTTCTGATTTTAGTTTTAGCACCACTGGTTTGAACGACTCTACAAGGAATTCTTGCATAGTTTTCTCCATTCTTTTTATGTCACTATCCGCATTTAGTGGATAACCAAGTGGTATGATAGTTCTTGTAAAAGAGGCAAGTGCACTGTTGGGAGTAATCCTAGCATGTTTGGCTAAGAAGACTGCAAAATCATCCTTTGTTTTGGCGTTGGTGCTTGCCTCGGATAAAACGGCTGAGATATTAGTAAAGTCAGGATCATAAAATACTAGATCAACATCAGCAAACGTTCCATCAAAATAACGTAAAACAGACGCTGGTCTCATGCATAGTAACGGTAGGATCTGCACACAGTAGTGCGAATACTCATCCATGGATGTGATATTTTCTTCAATATGTTTAATTTTCAAAAGATTTTTCTTGGTAAATATATTGTTATCACCCGCGTCGTAATAGAGCACAATGTTACCACGGGGGTACTCCTTGTGTCTGAACCACCTTGGTACACCCTGTTGGTCCAGCTTACGAACGTATCTATCAGTGTAGTTATCCCGGTGGGTCCATGCCCAATCTCTCCTGCGCCAGGGCACGTTCCAGTCGTGCATGGGGAGAGTGTCAAAATTGACGGGAAACAAATCATAGCCGAGCATCACCAGGACAACCGTTGCTATGACAATCATGAGGTGAATACACAGTGTAAAAGCTGGAAATGTACCAAAATATGATTTCAACATACAATTTACTTTAATTTAGAAATACATGTTTTAATCCCGGAAGAAGTGTGGTATTTTTGATGTAGTTAAGACAGGAATTGAGAAAAGTTAACAAGTACAGGCATTTTGTGAGGAAAAGGGTTTGACACTTGAACTAGGGGTAATTTGGTGTGCTGAATCCAAAAACCAATGTTGGCAAGTTGAGAAATGACGACTTTATGTCCTAATTTGCATATTTTCAAAATGGCCGCCAAAATATCTAGACTCTGTTATATTGATGAAACGTTTAATTTTTTTGTCATGATCTGAGCCTAAAATCACTTAAAATATATTGTTAGATGATTGCTTGACTAAATAATCTAAATTTAAATGCAAAAAAGTTTTGCCCGCAAAGATAAACTCAATTTCAATATGAAAAAATGCATGGCTTCCATGGCAACTGTTAACGTGATTCTTGACACGGGGTGTGCCTACAAAATTGATCATATCGCCACTGTTGTTCGTCCTAGACCACTGAGCCTGGTCTCATTGTTAAGGCTAGACATGTCCCTTTTATCCTGTGATAAGTAATGCAAATTATCTTTTTTGCATATTCATGAATTTTAATGAAAACATTAAAAAAGGTTTAAAATCCATAAATGAACAATTTTCAGGCCCAAACCACCATTATGACACTGTTATCGCACTAGTAATATATCATGTTACAAATATATTGATGTCATGGACCTATTTGAATTTTTTTTATCTCATTTTCACATTCATGAATACTGATTATAATGTTGAAAACTGGAGTGAAAACCAGGAGAAAACTATTGGCATTGAAAGGTTTTTGATGGATTATAAGAGCCTTTTTGCATTTTAGGACAAATTTTCATGGCTGCCATTTTGGTAAGAGGGACCACTTAAATGCTGTCAAACATTGTCCTCGACAATGAACATATTTGCATGATGTAAAATCATATTGTTTCCATGCCCATCCATTGTGTGATTCTAAAAAATTGGATGGACCTTCAAAAATACCCATATCATTCCAATAGCAAGCTCTAGAATACTATGATTGATCTGATAGTAGAGCTTGGACATAACGATTTAGTGATAGTCCTATTATTCAAATCATTGAATTTGCATATTCATGAATATTAATGAAAATTGTAAGAAATGGGAGGACAATCATGGAAAATATGGGGTGTACATACAAAATCACTTGTACGTGGGCTGTAAATAAACCTAGGACGGTGAATATGGTATCAAATAAATGCTAAGGTATCGTACTATCCCTTTGAAGTACGATATAAGAAAAAATGATTTTCAATTTCATGTATATTAATGAAAAATTATGAAATTGGGAGAAATAAATGGAAAAGATTATACAGATACACCTTCAAATACACGTGTTTAGGCAACCAAAAGCCCCAAAATGCTGAAAAGGGAAACAAATGGTTGCTTGGGCAATATTATACCATCCGTACTGTAATAGATAAGTTATTTGATTTTTCATTATCATGAATATTAATAAAAGCTTTAGGAATTGGGGTAAAATGCAGGAAAAAATTAGGAGGTATACATTTTAAACACATGTATCTTGGCTTCTGAAGCACCTAAAGAGCAGAAGTTGAAATCAAATAATTGATATGACAATGTTCTATAACCATATGATCTGATATATAAGGGCAACTAGATATTTTTGTCGTATGGATATTAATGGGATCGTTTAAATCAGAGAAATATCACCAAAAATTAAAGGCGTTATACCAACAAAAGTTGCTTATATCTCCTCTACTAATATCCTTAGAGGGATGAAAATGGTACCTATAGAAAGTTAGGACAATATAGTCTGATAGGTATACAGTATCTGATTAAAAACCATGTAAACTGAAAACATCTTACTAAAAGCCACGCATGCTACGGAAAAAAACCCTTCATTTTCCGGTCATTTTTTTTTTCTTATTTATAAATATGTCAGATAAAGCAACTATCAGATTATAACAATGTCTAAGCAATCATTTGATACCAATCCCAGCTCTCTAGGTCTATCAGCAATTATGATATGTGCGTTTTTTTACGTGTATACCGCCTTATGCTCTCAGCATTTTACCCCAATTCCGAAATATAGGTCACGTGACGTGCGTCATGGTTGTCAAGTATTTCATTAATATACATGAAAATACAAATCTGATTATTTTTATATCATATTTCAGAGTGATAGTAAATTGCCACAGCATTCATCTGATATCTCTTTCGGCATCCTAGGTTCATTAACAGCCTGGGTACAGGTGTTTTTATACGTATACCCCCTATGTTTTCCATGATTTTTCTCCCATTATGATTTTTTTTAATATTCATGAATATATGTTAATTCAATGATTTCAATATTAGTTATGAAGGTTAAATTGCTATGTCAATGCAATACTATCAGACCAATCATAGTATTCTAAAGTATGCTTTTGGTGGGACATGGGTATTTTTGTAAGTTCACCCCATTCTATAGAATCACACTAGGGGTGGTTGTGGAAACAATGTGATGTTTACATCATGCGAATGTGTTCATTGTTGAAGACAACTTTCTATGGCATTTAATTGGCCCATCTGACTAAACTGGCAGCCATGAAAATTTGTCCTAAAATGCAACAACGATCATATAACGCACCAAACACCTTTCAATGGCAATAGTTTTTTCCCCTGGTTTTCGCTCCTATTTTTGACATTTCAATTAATATTCATGAATATGCTAATGAGATGAGTTTCATATTGACCCATGACATCAATATATTTGTAAATGGTATTACTGGTGCAATAACATGTTGTCATAATGATAGCTTCAGCCTGGAATTTGTTTATATATGGATTTTAAAACCATTTTTCAGCCATTTTAATGTTTTCATTAAAATTCATGAATAGGCAAATTAGATAATTTTCATTACTTATTAAAGGATCTGAAGGCTACATCTATGCTTTACAGTAAGACCAGATGCAGTGGTCCAGGACTTGTTACAGTGGAAATATGATCACTTTTGTAGGTACAAGTAGAAAAAACCCACACCCCTGCCCCCTCCGCACCCCCGCCTAAGCCTTTTAACTTTTGAAATTTTTTTTTATTCATTGAAGACCTTCTAATCATTAATATAAAATGTTATTTTTATTATTTTGTAGCAGTTTGGAATCCTAAACATATACCAATTTGCAGCAACTGATGTTTTTCTTATTTTTGGCGGCCATCTTGGAAATATGCAAATTAATATGCAAATTAGATGGTGAAGGAGCCATTTCTCAGCTTGCCAACATTGGTTTTTGGATTCAGCATACCTGAATACCCCTAAAATGATCTCAAACCCTTTTCCTCACAAAATGCCTGTACCTTCATAACGAAGCGTCTTTTCTCATTTTCTGTCTTAACTAATGCATGTAAACCTAAGATTCCAGTAATTTTACACAACTTACTCGGTAATGGCGGGTTTTACAAGAATTAATGGTTATTTTTAACTTTAATCTGTTTAGACAGTTCTAAAATGCCTATATGTTCTGCATGATGGAATTTTAAGTCGTAAAGTTGCATTCTGTTTTACATTTGTTAATCACGCAATTATTTCCATGCAATGAATACTCTCGTAAACCCCTCTTTTATTTTATTTATACAGGGACTATACATTATTTATTATTTCTGAGCCAAAACATAGATTGTGGGTACTCGTTAGCGCCGAGGCGGTTCTAACGTGTACCCACAATCAATGTTTTGAGCAAAATTAAGAAAAATCTTAAAATTCATGTACGGAAGTTTTTTTTTTCTCTGTATATAACTCGGGGTGTTTCCGTAATGTTAACGTACTGGAACTTACCGAAAGCTATCTTTGGGTAATTTGCCACAAACCTTATGTAAAAGAAAGGTTTTAATAATTCCTGATTTCCAGCGTGTTTATGTCTGTATGGCAAACCTTCCTTGCCCATAGTTTCCTTTCAAAATAATTGTATTTGAATATTTCACTAGTTTGATCCTTATTTAAGCAAAAATAAGATCTTAAACTGGCTAGTCATTATGGTATTTTCATTAGTAAAACAGTAATCAATGCTCATGGCAAATTTTATTTCTCAACTTCATCTTCATTATGTCATTGATTAATTTCTAAATGATATATCTATTTATGTTATAAAATACATGTACTGTGATTCAAATAGACGATGCTTTTTTATAAACGAGAGTGTGAAAGCAATACCTATCAAGTTCGTATTTAATACAGATAACTTCCTCATGTATACGTATCCATGTGCACTTTGCCATGTGAATCGATTTGTTGATGGCTATTCCACTGCGGTGTTCGACTAATTCTGTTTTAACAGTCTACCATACATGTATGTGTGCATATGCAGATTCCCTAGTTCAACGCTTTGCGGAATAAAAAGATATCCGCTTGGTCCATCATAGTTATGTTTCCTTGTGTGCAATGTACAGCAATTGCTACTTTTGTGTTGTTTAACTTTTTGGTTGGGGTTCTATTATATCGTGACAATCACATATGGGACATAAACATGCTTATCTTGTACTTAAGGTGGATAAATAACTAATAACAAAACATACGTTCAAAGATTTACTGTTTCACATTATAATACTACCATCATTTCAAAGTTTTTGACATCGTGTACTACAGACTTAAATCGTAATAAACGTATTGTACTATTTGTATCAAAACTATGGTAACTTTGAATAATTTTATATCACAGCTTTATTTTGGTAAATAAATAAAAACATGCACTATAGTCAGTTGTGTGTTAAACCCTGTCCGTTGCATCTTCTCCCGAGACAGACTCACGACCTTGTGTCGTGTTTGATGTATCATTCCTTCTAATGTTACAAAGTTTATAAAACAACACACCAATATCTCCGGTATTCCCAGTAGGCCCGAGAATTCCCATTATTGTCGTAAAGAATCCAAGAGAAAATATCAGAGAAAATCCAACTGTGCAAAACATAAATATTCCAAATTTGACTAGAAACTGTATTTGAGCAAAGAACATAAATAAGGACGCGCCAAGAGTGGTGCAGGCGCCAGAAAATACTGATATTCCGACTTCCTCTAGCATGTCCCGTAAACGCGACATCCGGTCTGCGTGCGCAGACATATGATATCCTTCCGCGAGATGTACAACATAGTCCACTGATAATCCAACAACCATACACATGTTCAGTGATTCCAGCAGCTGAAACGCAATGGAATAAAATGAATGAATTATTCTATGAATAAATGACTAACATGGTATGAAGTTCTACTGACGGTAATCTTATTTGACTCGTATGGAAGTTGTTGAAGACAGTTTAGATTAAACATTTCCTACAGTTTAGATTAAACAATTCCTACAGTTTAGATTAAACATTTCCTATGATACATGTACATTTACAACCCATTGAAGTACGTTTGATCAAGATCTCTTCTTACAACCCTTAAAAGAATGATCGATATCAAGCAGGATTTGATAGATCTCTCCTATCCTCTTCTTTCTTTTTTAATATTTACAATGTAATGTTTCAAACTTTATCATAATTTTACTCATTTAAAATAGGTTGCAGGAATTTCGACCCTTTTATTGTGTTAACCTGTCTAAAACAATAAACACTTACCCCAAGTTTCCATCCAGCCAGTGGAATCACACCAATGACACAGACAGTAGTACAACACATGGAGAAGGTGGCAAAGAAACCTATGATGACGTTCCTAGTTGCCAGGATCAGTATTGGTAGAGCACACAGTATACCGAGAACTATACCAAAGATTGCACTGTCAGCCATTGTCTGGAAATTCATCAGGATAACATGTCCATGTAATGTATACCCCCTTGAACCCCACTTTCATCCAAAACACAGATTGTGGGTACTCGTTAGAATCGCCTCGGCGAGTAACCACAATCAATGTTTTCAGCAAAAATATTTAAAATATCAAAATGTTTCCAGTAAAATTTTCAATTTTCACAGGTGAAAAAACATCTCTGTATATTGCATGGACAAGTTTTTGTTTTTGTTATAGCAGCCATATATTAAATTAAACGATATCAGGAGAAAATCATTGGGATCTCTTGAATTAATCAATACAGATTCTGCAGAAAACAAACAGATATACGAGTGCATTTAGTATTTTGTTACTGACTTTCAATCAACAAACTGAAATGTCTTCTGCAATCATTGGTGGATTTAGAGGGGTTTCGGGTAGTTCGCGTGAATCCCTTAATGATCAAATCAGTTCCTTTTCATTGGGAAATGGAGAAAACGTATGTCAGGTGAAAGTATGAACCTCCGCCTCAACACCCCCATCCCCCCCCCCCCCCCAGTAGATCTTAATCCTCTCCCGAAATCCTCTCATCCGCTGTTGTTTTTAACATGTAATAAAAGAATCATAATTAAGTTCTGAATATATTTTAAAAATATATTTTATATACAGCTGTACATGTACAAAAGCAATACCTTTTGAACTGAAAGCGTATGCCAAAGACTTCTAGTGAGCTGAAATCCGTTCTGTAAGCCTGGCGGCATTTGTTGCATCTGTTTGAGAAGAGAAAATCATATAACTATCACGGAAACAATTAAAGCACGTAAAACACTTAATAATAAAAGTCTGAGGACATACTGAAAATTGTCTATTCAATGCACTGGTCCCCTTTCACTCGAGTTTGCCGTTTGAGCACTTACACAAGTGATGATCTGAGTTTCTTTTCATGTTGTCATCAAAGCCATCTGGATTGATGGATCTGCTGATTTGAGTAACAGTTTCAAACTAACTTACTTTTAAAACGGCAAGCTCAAGTGGAATTTGTATCTTACTATTTGGAATTTTGGCCATTTAGATACCGATAGGTAACTGTTAAACTTTGTAAAATTCTGCATTTGTCCCTACCCTATTTCAAATGTGTGTTCCTAATATGCATGGTATATGTTGTGCAAAGAATTGTGAAATAAAAATGTGCTTTAACCAAACAATTACAATGTTTTTATCAGAAGAGGTGATATCATTACCTAAAGAAAAATGCTAACTATACTTTAATAATGCCCCTTGCACCTGGGACATTGTTTCAGTTCTAAAATAGACTAAAAAGTTACTTGATTTACACACAAACTTAATTGACCTAAATGCTGAAACGACAAGCTCGAGTTAAAGGGGCTGTAAATGGAGTTAATGTATGTAAAAGTAGCTGTAAGGAGTAGACTGTACGTATTGTTACCTGTGTGGAAATAAAGTTTTCCCAGCGATCCATGACAGGTTTGCCTGTTTTATATCCTGTGGAAAACCGTCCAAGAGTCAAATTCACTTCAACACCAATATATTTGATCTTGTTTCCGTAAAAGACAGCTGGAAATGGAGAATAAAGTCGTAAATAAATAACACTGAGCTGTTTGTCTGTTATGTTATCATGTAACAATTAAGAAGAAAAGTCTTAATTAATCATAACCTCTGAAGGCATCAGCAGTTCTTTTTCTATGTATCTGTTAGTCATATCTTTGTGTCAAAACATGGGTTTATGGCCTGCGGTCTGTTACGACGAGTCCATGTATGAATTCATTCTACACAAAAGTGCGCAAAGTTTAATCTTCAAATCTCTTGAATGTACATGTATATTCCCAAATTATCATAAATCATCCTAGTACTCACAGAATTCTGTCTTGAGTGGTGCAGAGTACGGACTAACTTCTTCACCAATCAGAGGATGGTAAGCGCGGAAGTCCGTGATGTTCCAAAATCGGTAACCGTCGTTCAACCAGTAAGATACGGGTATCTGAGAACGAAATGACATGATGAATGAAATGGTAATCGCTTTGACTAAGAAAATAAAAGTAAGCTATGACCAGAAACAAGAATAATTTTTAAATGAATACCCCTCGTTGAAACCCAAACGGTGAATTACTGAACCAACAAATAGGCAATATACACTAGGACCATAGGGTAGTGCAACAGTCACCATCATAGTCACCAAGTCCGTGAAATGTATAGCCCCTCATAGCCCACCTTTATATAGTAAAACTGGGGTTAAAAGGAATGTACCTACGAATGTACCTCGTATGTTTCTTATTTTTGATCAAAAACATAGATTGTGGGTACTCGTAGTTCTAACGTGTACCCACAATCGACGTCTTGAGCATAAATGTTAAAATGTCGAATTTTTCCGATGACATTTTCAATTTTTACCGTCAAATCGAAAAAAAATCTCTGAATATGGCAAGTTTTCGTAATGGGTTTGCCTACAAAAAAATACAAAGATTCATAAATGATGTAAGAAATAAAGTAGCTACATGTGTAGCTTGTGCGAATAAATTAGATATCAAAATATACCTGAAGCAAATGTTTGAATGTCAGATTGAATCTACTGGTATCATATAATTGCGGTCTGTTCCACATAAATGCCTGTGTCTTTGTATTGTCCCAGGGAAGAGACCAATCCACGCCAGTAGCCAGAGACTCTCTCTATAACAGAAGTAAGATCAAGGGTAACCCAATATCTGATCAAGTGGATATAGATAGAGATATAGACATACATAAACCACATTCCACAGAACAAATATCATGTCATGTGAAGTATATTCAATACACGCATTAGTTATTCATATGCCAAAATGCTCACGATACGGAGCAGAAAATAGCACGTCAGAACACACAAAAATTGAACGAACACACAAACGCAATGTTCCTGACAGGGATTGTACAATACATACATTTCTTCAGTTTTAAAGTGATGGGGAACAATAAATTGCGTTAAAGGTCATTATTAAAACATAAAACTACGATAACAATATTGTACCCAGTAGGAAGATCATTTAGTTTAACAATATGACAGCCAAACATACAGTCGCGTCTGCAGAATGTATACAGAATCTCTATTTTTCACTACTTACATGTATCTATTTTCACCACGGACAGAACGTACTGTCTGCGATTTTCACTATATCTACTACTACAGAGATATGTGTGCTAACGTCCCCTGAGAAGGTATTGATTTTTTAATCCTTTGAACCGGAAAAGGGAGGTAACTAACCCACAAGAAGTCCCCGAGTTCCTTCATAAAGCATCTGATTTCAGGTCGCCCGGTGATAATGTCCCGTCGAATCTTGAGTTCGTCGATTTCATACGGGGACATGTTCAGCAGCATGTTGCAGAAGTTCTAAACAAACAGAAAGGTGCATTATGGGTAAGTTATCAATAGTAATATCGCAGAAATTCTAAACAAACAGATTGGTGCATTGGCATGAGTTAGTTATCACTGGTAATGTCGCAGAAGTTCTAAACAAACAGAAAGGTGCATTGGCATGGGTTAGTTATCACTGGTAATGTTGCAGAAATTCTAAACAAACAGAAAGGTGCATTGGCATGAGTTAGTTATCACTGGTAATGTCGCAGAAGTTCTAAACAAACAGAAAGGTGCATTGGCATGAGTTAGTTATCACTGGTAATGTCGCAGAAATTCTAAACAAACAGAAAGGTGCATTGGCATGAGTGTTATCACTGGTAATGTCGCAGAAGTTCTAAACAAACAGAAAGGTGCATTGGCATGAGTTAGTTATCACTGGTAATGTCGCAGAAGTTCTAAACAAACAGAAAGGTGCATTGGCATGAGTTAGTTATCACTGGTAATGTCGCAGAAGTTCTAAACAAACAGAAAGGTGCATTGGCATGGGTTACTTATCAATAGTAATGTCGCAGAAGTTCTAAACAAACAGAAAGGTGCATTTACATGGGTTAGCTATCACTGGCAATGTCCCAGAAGTCATAAACAAACAGAAAGGTGCATTGGCATGGGTTAGTTATCACTGGTAATGTCGCAGAAGTTCTAAATAAACAGAAAGGTGCATTGACATGGGTTAGCTATCACTAGTAATGTCGCAGAAGTTCTAAACAAACAGAAAGGTGCATTTACATGGGCTAGCTATCACTGGTAATGTCGCAGACGTTCTAAAGAAACAGAAAGGTGCATTGACATGGGTTAGTTGTCACTGCTAATGTCGCAGAAGTTCTAAACAAACAGAAAGGTACATTGACATGGGTAAGTTAACACTGGCAATGTCGCAGAAGTTCTAAATAAACAGAAAGGTGCATTGGCATGGGTTAGTTATCAATAGTAATGTCGCAGAAGTTCTAAATAAACAGAAAGGTGTATCGACATGGGTTAGTTATCACTGGTAATGTCGCAGAAGTTCTAAACAAACAGAAATGTGCATTTATATGGGTTAGTTGCCACTGGTAATGTCACAGATGTTCTAAACAAACAGAAATGTACATTGACATGGGTTAGCTATCACTGGTAATGTCGAAGAACTTCTAAACAAACAGAAACGTGCATTTACATGGGTTAGCTACCACTGGTATTAAATGTCTCAGATGTTCTAAACAAACAAAAGATACATTGGCATAAGTTAGCTATCACTGGTAATGTCACAGAAGTTCTAAACAAACAGAAAGGTGCACTGGCATGAGTTAGCTGTCACTTATAATGTCACAGAAGTTCTAAACAAACAGAAATATGCATTTACATGAGTTAGGTACCCCTAGTTCTAAATAAACAGAAAGGTGCATTAGCATGGGTTAGCTATCACTGGTAAGCTTTTATTCTCTATTACATATCAATTTGTTAGCATTTGTACTGTAAATTGTATCTTATGTAATGAATTTCAATGAAAAGATGGACGCCGATTATATTTATCCTTGAGTCGAAACCTATTCGGTTTTGCCTTGAAACGTCATTCTGCCTGCCTGTCACATTAAATTGTTCAATGAAACACATCGCGACTTATTATATTAATATAAGCGTTATGATAAGTTTTGCCCTGGAATACCTACCAAGAGAGCTCTCTGAGCCTGGGGTGAATTTGGATCAAAGGTATCGTCATAAACTTGCCTTCCCATACAATACTCGTCGGAGAAATGGCATGCCGACATGTCTCTGGGACGAATTCCCCAGGCAATGTAGACCGCTGCTTCCCGGTCGGAGGTGCCGGACACAAACCCGTTCAGGTCAAAGTTCATGGCTTTGCCGTAGTTATGACCACCTTGGTAGTATTTTACCTGGAATTGCACATTTTATATTATAGTAGTGGAATATGAATGAATGAATGAATGAATGAATGAATGAATGAATGTATATATATTATAGCTGTTTCCAATATTATAAAGATGATTTTCCATGTCTTTATTATCTGTTATCAATTTTCAACACATAAATGGACTCACACTTTATGTTGTACGGACAATTTATGTTGTACTCAAAACGGAAAGAACAGCATCGAATCCCTGCACATGATATTGGCATTTAGTGTCTATGAACAAAATTAATTACCTAAAATGCCCTAGAACCCATTTGTCTGAGTCACTGAGCTTTTACACTTTTACACACTAAACGCCTATGTCTTGTGATGCCCGTCAGTGACAAGTGTATGTTTTTGTTTTTCTTTCATTACCTTTTAATTTATACTAGCATACTGGCATAGTAACTTGGTGTACAATACCTGTTCATTATCGGGTTCCAGCGTCGCAGCACTATAGCTGAACCCAGCCACAACCAGTAAGAGGGTCACCACTATTACCCATCTCACTATCCTGTGGGTGACCAGTCTGTAAAAGGGGTCCCTGAAGAACCTCACCAGCCTCTTCTTTTCATGATCCTTAGCCTTAGGTTTTGATTCCACAAACCGTTCCATATATGCTTCAGAATTATGCGTTGACTCGATATGATTATGAACAGATTCAGTGTCAGTTCTTTTAATATCGTCAATAAAGGTGTAAGTAAGAGGTTCTTCTCCTTGGTCTGAAGTGATGAACCCATATTCAATATCTTTGTCGACAATAAAAGCTTTATTAGAGTGTCCGTCAAGTCCATCCGTGGAATCTGATTTTGCGGTGCACGACAAAGACGTGCCACATGAGGCTCCACTGGTGCTGCAAGTTGACTCGTCCGGTTTTGAACTTTGATCCTCTGATTGCCTTTTTCCAAATGGACAGCAAGCAAAACACGGCCATTTGAATTGAGCAAAATAGACATGGTGCATTATTACCACTGTAGGAAAGAAAACAATAACTGATATGTAGTTCACGATGACTAACAATCCTGCGAATATTCCAAATGATTGTGCTGGAAGTAAAGGCGAAAAAGCACTAGCGAAGAAAGCGATCACAGTAGTGACTGATGTTATAAGCATACTTATAGATGATCTTTTATATGCATCTGACAATCTGTGGGCAAGGCTAGGATAACTGTTAAATGCAGTATTCTTCCAGACGTCAAGAAAGATGAACAAATCGTCCGCGCCAATACCAAGAATGATAAACATGGCGATGATATGGAATAATCCGAAGTAAGCATAACCGAGGACGATTCGGTATATCATATTAGCGGCAAGAAAACTGCAACCTATGCTTAAAACAGCAAAAGAGGAAATCCAGAGGGATTTTGTATGAAACACCATAAAACTGAAGATGAAAGTAAGACTTCCGAATGTAAGTAACATTTCTTTGGCTGCCTGAGCAGCTATGTCTTTAACAAATAATAAATAACTCCAATAAACAAGGTCAAACTGTTTGGTTTCCGACTTGAGCTGAAGAATCAATGGTTTGAAACTGTTCACCAGGAAGTTTTGCATTTTTCCCTCCAGTTGGTCCTTTTCCTTCGCATCCTTCATAGGGAACCCTAGAGGTATCACTGTTCGTGCAAGATGAGCGTAAGCATGATTTGGGATTATTGAATGTTCTTTAGCTAGCAGCATGGCAAATTTCTCCTTGGTCTTATCATCATTTAATGCAGCGAATAAAACAGCAGGAATCCTATTGAAATTTGGGTCATAGAAGATGGGGTTAACGGCTGATAGAGACCCATCAAAGAAACGCAGAATAGACATAGGTGGCTTGCACTTGCCAGAGCCGTCTTGAACGCAATATTTGGTATATTCTGGTAGTGACGTTATAGTCTTTTCGATATATGCCATTGTTTCAAAATTCTGTTTCGTGAACACATTTTCATCCCCAGCGTCATAAAACAGCATTATGCTTCCCCTTGGGTACTCTTGCGCACGATACCACTTTGGCAAACTCTGAAGGTATAATTTCCGAATATATCTGTCACTGTATTCATCACGGAACTGCCAAGCGACGTCTCGTCGACGCCATGGAACGGTCCAGTCATACATCGGTAGATTTTCAAAGTCAGTTGGAAACAAGTCATACTTTGTCAGCAATAGTATTACTGTTATTATCATTATCAGCAAATGACCAGCGAGTGTGACGACTGTAAAAAAGTAAGCAAAACATAAAAATAACAAAGAAATAAAAAGTTGTCATAAATTCACTTTTATCAAGGTATGTATCATCGATATGGGAGATTAAACAATCATTATCATTAATTCACATGACAATTTCATTTGTTTTCATTCCATTACGTATATCCTGATCTGTTTTCACAGACTTTGAATCATCATTGCATTCTTTATATCTTAAATGACATTTAATAACACAATAATATATATAAGAATTCGCCAGGAAGCGGCTCTTTAAACCTTTAGTATGTCTTAATATGTCAATATTTAAAGATATTTACATTTTGCTTTTACTTTTAATGCAATATTCTAGGGAAACCTCTTGCAAAAAGCGTGTTTAAAACCATAAACCTACCAAATGCTGTTTTTGGATACGATGAAATAAGTTTGCAGTAAAAGAATGGTTTTCTTTCTTTATTGCCGACACCACTGCCTTCATTCACAGGTGTTTCACTGTTGTCGTTAGATCCCTTTAATCGCCCAACCCGTTTCTTGAACCAGCCTGGCTCCTCTTGATTTTCAGGAACATTGTCACTTTTTAAATCATTTTTCAATATACTGATAGGGCTTTTCGATGTCGATGTCGACTCCTTATGATTCCTAATTGCCGGTATCGGTGTTGGTTTCTTATGTTTCCTGATTGCCGGCCGCGGAGGCGGTTTCTTCGGTGGAACACGCTGGTCAGGTGCATCCGTATCGTCCCAATTAAATGATTCCAGTGGAGAAACGATAGTTTGTCTGTGGTCCTTTGAATCTTTCCATTGTTCTGGAATTTGGGGTGATGATGATCTTGGAGCACGGCGATGCGTTAAGTAAGGATTAAGGTTACCATTAGGTGTATCATATATCTTTTCTTGGATGTTCTCAAAATTTCCTTCAGCTTTTTCCTTAGATATTCTCCTATAGGACGCCCACTTGCGTAATCCTTCAAGAACTGGTATCGAGTTATTATCAGATACATGAATCATAGACGATCTTCTTAGTTCTTGTCGATAGGCTGCCCTTTGTTCACGTTTAGCTTCATTATCGGACGATGCTACTGTATCTACGCTGTCTCTCCGCCCAAGTGACCCAAATCTTCTAAAAGCTCTCACAGGAATAGAACAATTTATTAGATCTGGCGTAATACTGTCCAAATCTACTGTGCCTCTATCAGTATTTGTATTGTCCGGTTCTGATTGCATACTTTGACGATATGCCGTATCAGTGCTGTAAACTTCGGAATTGCGTCGAAGGGGGATATTTTCATAAACAGCTTCGTCTACTGCATCATAAGGTTCGACATCATTTTTGACAATAGCCCCAGCGTGGTCGTAATCGGAGAGGTCTGGAAGTGATGAATATGGTGCCTTTATGAGTGAAAACTTTCGGCCGTTGTCATTGTCGTCATCCATTTTTTTTTTTTTCAGTTTCTGTTCGCCTGAAAGAACAAAAAGAAATATCTTACATCGGGATATAACATGTCCATGAGATGATACACCATTAACCCAAACTTTTTATAGCAAAACTGGGATGTACATGGTATATACATTTATTCTCATTTTTGCTCCAAAACATAGCTTGTAGGTACGCGTGTACCCGCAGTCTATGTTTTGGTGTGGTATTGTCCTGGTGTGGTATTGTCAGTTTGACGTTTCACCAGTAAACTATTCTGATTCTGATTCTGATTGAGCAAAATAATAGAAATATTAAAAACACATAAACTAAAATAAAAATATGTACATGTTTATTGCGTGGGTGGGTTTTCGTAATGGCAACGCCATGTCATCTAGCGCGCGAATTTCATTCGAACATGAATGATATGTAACTATAGGAAAGACAACAACCGCAAAGAACTGAGATTTGATTCGTCTTATCATAAGTGATTTGGTGGTCTACATCATAGCCTATGGTCGTTCGTCTCTCAGTCTCTCACTAATGAGAAAGACCATCATTATTTCTTGAATATGTCCATGTGTGTTGTTGAGTTCTTTGATGGCTGACTAGGCCAATCTTAGCTCTAAACTGTCGGTTGCAAGTAGAGCAAGTCAATGGCATGGAATCAGCTGGTGGCCCATTGGTATTGGCTTTGCGTTCTCTGCGTTTTCTTTCAGCTTCACAGATTCTCTCTCTCTCTTTTTTTTTTTTTTTTTTATAGAGAGAGCTGTTCTTTTGTTGATGAGACCTCGCCACTTGGATCGCTCCTTTGATCGCTACATCATAGCTTATATTGCCTTAATGACTAACGTCCAGGAGGTGTCAAAATATGCATATACTATTTATCTCTGACAGTTTACGTACATACATAACAACGCCATTGTCATCTTGACCAACCAAGGCGCAAAAAGTATTGTTTTCCTAATGACTGTATAAATTGGTCAAAATAAGTTAAGCCCCATGCCAATTTTTCTCCAAAGGCATATTGGTAATTGTCTACGTTTAATTGTTTATTTCAACAATTTCAAAAACGATTTAAAACTCTTGCAAAATGCAAGTTAGACAACAAAATCTAAAGCATGATCACACAGTTTCAAGTTGAAATACAGATTGTCTTTCGATGTGTGCCACATTATCCGAGAGTGTAGCCAGTGTCCCGATGTTTGCCAATAACATGTGCGTGACATATATACCCCTTATACCGCACATTTATATATAAAAGGCGAGGCGGTTCTAACGTGTACCCATACTCCATGTTTTGAGCAAAATTATAAAAAAAAATATTAAAAACATTCCAATGAAATTTTCAATTTACTTCTGAAAAAATTCCCTGTCTATTGCATGGGCAATGGTTTTTGTAATGCCATAGGAATAAAAGGGGCTGGGGAGGGGGGGGGGGGTGGCTTTTTGTGGCGTATACTAAAACTTGTGTCAGTCTATAGAAAAACTTACTCAAATAAAAAAAAAATCAGCCCATATTTAGAAGAATAATTCAAGCTTAATTGCTGAAAATTTCGCATAAAAATCTTTATTCAGTAAAACGTTATGACAAATCAAATTTGGAGGTTGGTTTTTGCAGTAAGTTACAAACATAGATTGTGGGTACTCGTTAGAACCGCCTCGGCTCGTATATGGGAAAAATTAGCATGGTTGACCAGTGATGAAGTTAAGACTTAGAATTTCATGAAGAAGAAGAAGAAGAAGAAGAAGAAGAAGAAGAAGAATGATTCATGTCGCCCCGGCCTTCCAAACGTACATGTATGTGACAAAATGTAGCACTGCAATAGGGCAATAAGGCTGAAAACACCACGACCACGGCCAGTCGAGTATGGATCCAAAATATCTATACGTTTATACACATATTCCGGCAAAACTTTTTCGTGACTTGAGGCAGTAATAATGATGAATTTTATATTAACAAAAGACTGGTATTGCTCCTAAAAGATGAAAGGAAAACTTCTCCTTTGAAGTAGACCAATCAACTTGTACATCATTTTTGCTTTGTGTGAAAAAAATGTTTTGCATTTTTATCTATATAAGCGTTTTCAAATTATTGTGTTTGATTATCAAAAATATTGAATTGTATAGTGTCAATATATTCATCGTAGATAAAATGGGGAAAGTATATGAATATTCTGGGTGGTGGTAGAGATTCTTATGTACCATTCCACGTCCGTAGACATTGTGCCCTAGCATCCACACGGCACAGTATAGTTCCCAAGTATATCTTTGTAAGACTGGCATTACTGAGGCAACCATCTTAAATTACAGATGATTATCGTATTAGGAATAAACGGACATGTCAAAATTTATCATTAAAAATGGCAATGCATTTCATTTAATTTAACATTACGAGCATAATATCTAATCCTCGGGGGGAGGCAGTACCTATATCAAAGTGAGCATGGGATGTGCCGCTGGATAGGATATATATATCAGCTTTGAGCTATATTTTAGGCACGAAACTATTCTGGGAGAAAAGACATGCAGTTGCCTACTAAATTTTGAAATCCGGCTACATATCGTTTTTTGGGGGGATTACAATTTCAAGCTTTTTAATGCAATTTGAGTCATGAAGCTTGATACTAGCCTCGTACGAAGTAATAAATTAATACAAGTAACAAAGATTTTGATTAATTCCATGCAACAGACATGCTAAAGAGCTGTTTTATTTATTACCGATGGGATATGTTTTCAACGTAAATTTTACAACACCGATATGCTAAATGTACAAAGGTATATATGTTTTTTTCTGTATTGGCCTTTGTAAACTCTTGTATGATGGGGTTCAAGGGTCCTGTCCCCATCATAAATATAAGAAACCGCCATCCCCATCTCGAGACGAAATGCTTTTAAAACATCAAAAGATGGTCGATAGACTACATGTCTCAACTTACCTTCAATAATTCCGTTCAAACTTGAAAAATCAACAAAATTTTAACACAAGCCAGGTATAAGTTCATCCGCCTAAGGGTCCGTGTGATTAGTAAGTCAAATATTTCCGCATTCATTATATACTAAACGTTTATATCTATATCGCCACTACAAATGTGAATGTAATCGATTTCATCTAAATCTATCAGTCAATTTGTCCTGTCAAAAGTTTAGCTCTGGTAGTAATGATGTACATCACATCAAGAGAATATATCCTTACAAAAGCAAGCCCGCATTAGCATCGGTTTTCTCTAAGATTTGAGCCTATGTGTGAGAAAACCAACAATGTGGGTTCCGACCAGGTCCGACACAAACGGGCTGTACAGTTACAGGAAAGGGATAGAAGCTTGAAATTTTGGATTTAAGAAGAAGAGGAACTGTATTATCCGTGTAGCGGGAACAAAGGCGCTGATCAGTTTCGCGGTTACCGCGAAGCTGATCTGCGCCTTTGTTTTCGCATATGCAAATTGTTGGTTTTCTTATAATCTTAAATATAAGTTTTAAGCAAAACGACAGAAAGAAAACAATACACAAACATAAATGCTTCAAGCAAAAATAAGAACATATCACATTTTCATCTAAAATCTGTCATTTTACAGTTGCAAGCATGTAACCTTGCGTCGATATAGACGTTAATGTAAATACATGTACATGTACAAATACAAGCGTATCACAATGATTATTATTAACAACCATACCATGTGAATCCTTGGTCAAATCTGTTCGGTTTGCTAATTTATTCTATTATTTGACAGAAACAAATGGTTTTACGACTTGACACATAACCTAAATCAGTTCGACTGGACTATCTTAGTGCTGGATACGTTCGCATTCGCGTTGAAACATTTTTTTTGCATGCTCTGCGCCAATCATGATATCCAGTCGAGCAAAATCCAGCGTAGATCAGCTGACTAGCATTCACTCCGCTCCACTTCGGTATCTCGTTCCACTTTCGCTTGGATGTATAACGAAACACCGATGGGAATAGATCCCGTCTAGATCTAGCAGTAGAAGGATAGACGAGATTGTCGTTTCAGTCAAGAACGGAGCTGATCAACGCCTTTGTTTTGCTACACAGTACAATTCCTCCTCTCCTTATACATAAAGTTTCAAGATTCTAGCTTTTTTCTGTGGGTGTATAGGCCGGTTCGTGTCGGACCTCGACGGAAATCGGTCGACGGAAATACCGAAGACCGATTTCCGTCGCGTCGCGGCTAAAATAGAGTATACTACAGGGTGGCCATAAAAAACTAAAAGGATAGCTTCTTTTATACTTTAATATATATTGGTCGTTTGGTCGTAATTTTGGACACACTGATAATCGGCTTCCCGTGTCTTTTGTACAGTTTATTGCAAATATTTTCATTCCTCCTTAATCATGTTAAAGTAAGAAGTATTTCTTTTGCTTAACTAGACATTTTAGCAATACTCCGATTTCCATGGAAGAACTTGGTATAAAAATGCGATTTAAACGTTGCGTGAAAGCTATGGTCGTTTTTGCGATTTTTGTAATTTTCGGATGGGATATTATAAATTTCTTAGGATCAAGATATACTATTGGTATGTTTGATTTATCTGTCGTATATTTATGCCACCGCATATCTCCCGAGTTTTATTTTCTCATATATTTACGTTTGTTTATGGGGTCAAACCCACATGGTCCGCGTCGTGAGAAAACCAGATTTTCGCCTATGCAAGAACAAAGGCGCAGATCAGCTTCGCAGTGACTGCGGAGCTGATCAGCGCCTTTATTTTCGCTACTCGGATAGTACAATCCCTTTTCTACTTGTAACCAAAATTTCAAGCTTCTTGCCATCTTCTGAAACTGTACAGGCCAGTTTGTCTTAAACCTGGTCGGAAAACCCGAAGACGGTTTTCTCACGTCGCGGCTCACATTAAATCGTTTTTCATTTATTTGTTCATTCTTCCATCCAGTATAACATGTTTGTGCTGGATATCCAATGATAACAAACGTTTTAAATGACATTCTTTCAATTTCTGTCCATATATATCTGTTTAAACAAGATTATAAATATTATAGGTAGTGTGCTATTTCTTGTGAGAAAAGCAAAGAACCTTAAAGATGAACGTATGAGTCGCGTCATGGAAAACAATTGTTTGTATACAGAAACACGTGGCAGTATACTAGTAAACCATTTAGCTAACCATTTAGCCTTTGTTTTCAACTTACATTGATGGTATAATTCCTCTGATAAACAGTATCTTCACACCCACACGAATACGGGATCACTGATGAGGGTTAATAACCCGGTGCGCAATATGGCCCACCTTTCTTGTTAACGTTTCAATACTTCTATAGGATACACCTTTATGCTTTTACCTTTTTCAGCCCAGCGTGCTCAGCGGCTACAAAGAAATGTGATCTATCACCCTGTTAACTCTAGAGTTGAGAAGGGGACCACGGAAACCACTCAAGCTCTCATAAAAGACGTGTGCCGTGGTATACCACCGGACAAGTATTCAGACTGGACCAGAAGTCCGGAATACTTTGTTGCACCTGCCAACAATCTCTCGTTTTGTACCATGCACAGCGCAATGGATGACGTCTGGGCGAGAATGTTTGAAATAATTATCAATGCTAGCAAAGCAAGTGAATACTTGAAGCCCCGGTTTCCACATGTTCATAAACTTGATCTTATAAAACAATTAGAAACGATTGATATAGAAAACTCCCAGACTGTGCTGTATGTGAGGAATCCGTACGCGAGGCTGTTCTTGCTGTACGTTGATAGATTTCACTTAGTGACGGCTCACTCTCAGCATGAGAAATGGTGTGAAAACATAACTTTTCAATACTTTCTGGACAAAGTTATAACTCATGTGAAACTTAGACAAGATTGGGGAATGTCATGGGCTTCCCCCCTTGTGCCAAAATGTCGTTTATGTGATATTAATTTATTTTCTGTAATCAGAGAGGAATATTTTAACCAAGACACAAGAGATTTTGTACAGAAACTCTCCATTTCTGACCAAGATTTTGACAAAAATATTGAAATTTTACTGAAACCAGTTATTCTTCTTCACTCAACAGTTGTGGCTAAATTAAACTTTCGGAATCCAATGTGTATGCACATGGAAAGTAAATTCAAACCTTTGCTATGGAGAAGTCTTCAGTATATGGGATACGTTAATAATTCCGTGAAGTATCCAGAAGAACTGGATAGTGTAGACGTCGCTTTTCATCCACACATTTTAGTGAAATCAGTGTTAAAAGCGGGGAACATTTCGACGACAGACAAAGAGATATTTGCCCAAAGACAAATTATTCTCGCTGAGGCGTACCGCGATATTAAAGAAGAAACCATTGAATATATACAAGACATTTATAAATACGATTTTGAAATGTTTGGTTATTCCAAGATGCGGCCTTGATTTTATGCCGTTCACTACTTGGTTAGTTTGTGGAAGAAAAAAGTTGAATTAAATTTGATTCATATATGTGGTTTATATGCGCGTACATTTGTATGTTATTGTTCTTATTTTCTAAAAAAAAATAAAAATAAAAAACAAAAATAAAAAGCATGTCAGAATCCTGGGAACGCCTTGTACTTAAACTTATCAATCTAATAGAATCCCACATACCAGAGTGCAAGGTCAACCGAGATACTGTCAAGAAATGTCCCTACACTAACCACGAATGCTTGACTGCAATCAAGATGGACCAAATTCCAACATTGTAAGTCTGAAATTAATATTATGACCAATACAAAATAGCTAGAAACAAAGCTATTGCGGAATTTAGAAAAAGCATAATATCATTATGGAAAAGGCCTAGCTACCAACATCAAAACTCTTCTGGGGCTACGTTAGTTCCAAACTCAAAACAAAAGCAGTCTTAGGACAGTTACAGGGACTGGACGGAAACACTGTTGACGACAGTCAGGAGAGAGCAGACCTATTGAACAACAGCAGTACTTTGCCAGTGTTCTTCTAAACGATGAGTAGGAACCAATTCCAAATTTTAATGATAGAAACTACGAGCAAGTATTAAGTAACACCTTTATAACATCTGACAAAATCTGAAAAGCTATAGACAGGCTCAAATGTTCCAAGTCTCAGGGACCAGATAATATCCACCCAATGTACTGTGACGGGATAGCCTCCCTTGGAAAAATACGTTTGTGCAACGTATTAGCGGCATACTGAGTGCTTGTAATATGCAAATTTCAAACTCGAAACTTTGTGAATCGAGTAGGTGTTGAGTATATAACGCAGTAAACCACACTTGGTGGATGGGCTTGGCTTGGCTGTTCCTTACAGTACTAAAAGAATGTAAAGCAGCTTTATAGTAACACACCTTAATATTTGAAAAATCCCTAGGGGAACAAAAATTACCGGACATATGGAAGTCCGCACGCGTATCAGCTATATTTAAATCGGGATCGAAAACAAAACCTGACAATTATCGACCAATTTCTTTAACATATGTTCTTGGAAAACTTTAAGAAATAATTATGAGACTAGATTGTCAAACATATGTCAGAGAATAATCTTTTTGCAAAAATTCAACGTGGCTTTCTGGCTGGGAAATCTTGTTTTACACAACTACGTGTTAGAATTTCTCGAGGATGTCACTAGTGCACTTGATAAAGGCGAGGATGTTGATGTCACTATGATCTACCTCGACCTGAGCAATGCTTTTGATCGCGTACCACACAAAAGGCTATTAAGAAAATTGTGGGGCTACGGAATACGGGGAAACATCCATTCTTGGATTAAGACACTGGCTTCAAAAACACACCTAGCAACATGAGTTCTGCCGGGACACGAAACCGTAGAAATAGAGAAAGTAACTAGTGAAAAAGACCTTGGGGTTATCATACATCAATATTTGAACTTTAGTAAACATATAAATGAAAAACTAAATAAAGCAAACAAAAACTTGGGAAGAACCTTTCGTACATATGGTCCACGACATGTTCCGCAACCTCTACAAAACCATTGTCAGACCACATTTAGAATATGAAAAATCACATTGATGAGTTAGATCACTGTCAGAATTGTAAAGCCAGTGTGGCATTCGGAAGACTCCGTACAAATGTCTGGGAGCGAAATGGAATCAAGCTTGAACCTAAGCTGAAAGTCTACAAGGCTGTGGTACTGCCAACCCTCTTGTATGCATGTGAGACCTGGACCGTCACATACCAACGTCATGCAAAGAGACTAAAAACCATTTCCACTTAAGTTGTTTGAGAAAGCTCTTAAAAATCGAGTGGCAAGACAAAATTCCAGTCACAGAGGTCCCGGATGTCCCGAAGAAAGCAGTGATATAAAGCCCTTGTAAAGCATGCATACTGTTTTAAAGCTAGCACATAAGAATGCCTGATGAGCGACTTCCAAAGAAAGTCTTCTATGGAGAACTACACGAGGTAAAGCGCTCCCAAGGTGGCCAGAAGAAACGCTACAAAGACACCTTTAAAGCCTTTCTGAAGGATTTCGACATACCAATGGGGTCTTGGGAACAGTCTGCACAAGAGCGATCAAAGTGGCGAGGTCTCATCACCAAAGGAGCAGCTCTCTATGAAGGAAAGAGAACATGTGAAGCTGAAAGAAAGCGCAGAGAACGCAAACCCAGGACCAATGAGCCTCCAGCAGGTTTCCATTACTTGCAACCGACAGTAAAAATTGGCCTAGTCAGCCATCAACGAACTCACCTACACACATGAATTATTCATGAAATTATGATGATCTTTCTCATTAGTGACAGACGAACGACCAAGAATATGCAAGACTGTTTGCTCACCACTGTTCAAGAAGAACATGATAGCAGAGGCGAGCATTTCCAGCTTACACTGTGACAAGGCTTGAAGGAGACTTCAACTTAAATTAATCAAGAAACAACATAGGCTAAAGTCAGACCTACATGTAACAGTTTCAAATTAAGAGTCAAAGACTCTTGGTACGCTTAACCCAAATATGTAGTTGTTTTGGAAAAAACTCCTGTACAAGTTAAGTCCTTGGTGCTACTATCCCGGACCAAAATCAATTGACTATTAAAGTACTACAATTATGAATAACGTACATACAGAGGCTGTTTAGCCTGACTGTGGTGTCGATGTGAGTTATAAAGGAGGAACAGAATATGTCACAGGACTGAGATGCGAAACGACCCGGATTCTTGCGTACTGGCTACCGGCTTTGACGGTGTGATGGAGAACCAGCCAAACGCGGGAGAGGAAAATGAAAGTAGAAATTCTTGTAAAAGTTTTCCATTAAATTTGTGAAGTTGTGCGAATAATTTTGGTGGTTTCAATTGGTAAGAAGTCCAAAAAACATTTCAAGATTAATAAATATGCATTTGGTTTGTTGAAATATTTGTCTGTAGTCGAACACCAACTGACCTGACCTACTCCGGCTATTGTCTGGTTGGTTGATTGGAGTTTAACGTCCCACCAACAGCTAAGGTCATATGGAGACGGGACCTCTGTTAATAGTCCCATCCGATGGACTGGAGAAGCCCGGTATCGAACTGCGACCTCTGGTTTTTAGTAGTTGCGAAACCTCACTCCACTACGTTCCATCATGTTGAAGACATTATAAATACATTTAAACATGTTATAAATGGACAAAATTGTTTCTGTTACAGAATCATTACAAGATAATGACATTCAAGAGAATCTCGAAATTTCAACAATAGAAAATGACTCTTCACTTGAGGAATATGAATCAGATATGTCTGAAAATACATCAGAACAATATTCAGGAGATGAATTGGAAAATGAAACTGACATGATATCATCAGATGATGAGACTCCAACTGAGAATGGTCTGATAAGAGTTTTCTACACAAATGCCGACAATCTCATGAACAAATTAGATGAGTTAAGAGTAAGATCGTATGACACAAATTATGACATTATAGTAATTTATAACAGAAGTGTATCCTAAATTTGCCGATTCCAGAGAAACATTAAATATTGAACTTCAAATAAAGGGGTACAATCTGTATTGCAGCAAAGTTGAGAAAAATAGCAGAGGAGTCATTATTTATGTCAAAGAGACGATCAGATCAGATCTTAACTTAAATCTAACCAATTATGACTTCAATGAAAGTGTATGGGTAAATGTGTACCAGAGATCTCGAGGACGACAGATTCGGCGTCCCGGGACGAGAAAACTCGTGCCCGGACGCATAATTCTGCCAAGAGATGATTCCCGGGACGCAAGATTTTTTCGCCGAGAGACGTCCCAAAATTCCCATCTTTACCTTGGCTTTGTTGTTTATTAGCTCCAAGAATCAATTATCTCCAATCAAGATAGGGATTACTCAAATTAACGGTGTTGCCCCAATGCAAATTAGACATGCTATAAAGTTTCACACCTCCGGCGTCTGATCAATGTGACAGTCGCAATCAAAACACGTGTCTTTGTCTAAACATGTTACGGTTGATCGGTCAGCTACAATAAAACAATTATCTTCTTAAACAGTCATAAAATCTTGTGAAAACCTAGCGATTTTCATATAAAAATCAATTGAACTACATAAACAATTAAAAAAAGCAAAAATTTAATACTTTTGGACTGATTTTTGAAATGTCATTAGTTTTCGCGACTTTAAAATTAATGGAAAGATCGTGATTATTTGTTTGTTCTGGTTGCCTCTAAATCATAATTTGTTGGTAAAACTTTGTTTAAAGTGATCAAAAGAGGTTAAGTGTCCGAAAATTTAGTAATGAAGATGCAAGCCAATCTTATAATTCTTACCAAATTGACAGTAGGAAATCCAGCCTTTGAGGGGTCACCCCTCATTGACACCCCAAACTCATTATTGAACAGGCGAAAGTAAATGATATACACCTAACATTATATGATAGACAGATGTCACAGAAAGGCTTTGTCTACAAAAGGAGCTAATTTTGGAGTGCATTACACACATTTCTTGGTCTTACCTAGTAGAGTAGACCCCCCCCCCCCCCATGTACCTAACTAGTGTAACCACACTACTAAGAATGTTTAATTTAACCAATTCTATAATTGATAGCATGTCATTTTATACCATCAGGTGAGAGTAAGGTTTTGACAAGTGCCATGGTCAATATTATTGTCTTAAGAAATAGAAGCCCCAAACCCTGTAACTGTTTATAAAGAGGTAAAATATTTTTTTTTTTTTTTTTTTTTTTTTTTTGTCAAAAAAATTAGGATTGTAATTGAGTTTCTATAGTGGGACTCCTAAATTTTGTCTGGGACTCCTACTTTTTCTTTTGGAGGAGTCCCGGACTCCTGTTTTCAAAATCCTAGTGAGATCCCTGGTGTACACTAAGAATGAACAAAAGATTCTTCTTGCGGGTATCTACAGATCTCCTAATTCTTCACTTGAGAATACACAAAAAATGTTAGACCTCATAAATACTGCCTGCAGTGGCAATTATATTTCCAAGATAATAATTGGAGACTTTAATATACCTGAAATAGACTGGGTATCATTAACAACAGTGAAATCTGAAACGCATTATTCATTCGGGTTTCTTGAATGTTTGAGAGACAATTATTTGGAACAATTGGTTTTCATGCCAACGAGATGGCGGGATCAGCAGCCAGGAAATTTATTAGACCTAGTAATAACTGATTGTGAAGATAACATATTAAATCTGGAAACAACAAATCACCTCGGGAACAGTGATCACTTGAGCATTGAATTCTATATAAACTGCTATACTGAAAAATTTGTAAATAAAATTGAAAAGAGAAACTTCTATCGTGCAGATTATGTGCTTGCAAATCAAAAACTTTCAAATATTGATTGGAAAGTACTACATGATATGAACCAGCAAGAAGGTTGGGAATACTTTTACACAAATGTAAACCAGGTAGTTGAAGAATGTGTACCCAAAGTTAAATCGTCAAAATGTAAACCTAAACCTGCCTGGATGGATAGTTACTGTATTAAGCTAAACCGAAAAAAGAAGAAAGCTTGGAAACGTTATTCTCACTCACGTAATTGGCAGGACTATTATAAATATTGTGCTATAAGAAATAAAGCAACGAGAGCAATAAGATTTGCAAAAAGATGATATGAAAAGAGTATTGCAAAAGATATTAAACAAAATCCAAAATCATTCTGGCGGTTCATTAAAGACAAAACTAGTGTTAAATCGGGGATTGGCGATTTACAAAATAATCAAGGAATGAAAATATCGGATGATACTGAGAAATGTGAAATGCTAAATGGGTTCTTCACATCGGTGTTTACAAATGAACAAACGGAAGCACCTAACATTGATACAAAAATAGACAATAACATATGTGAAATTCAAGTAACAAAAGACAAAGTAATCAAGTTATTAAGGGGAGTAAATTCTTCAAAATCTGCTGGTGCTGATGGGCTCCACCCAAGATTTATTAAAGAAACTGCTGATACATTATGTGAACCAGTCACTATATTATTCAATCAATCACTGTTTGAAGGATCTTTACCTGACATTTTTAAGAGGGCAAATGTAACCCCCATACACAAAAGTGGTGAAAAGTCATTACCAAAGAACTACCGCCCTATTAGTGTCACTCCAATATTGTGTAGACTTTTGGAAACCATTGTCAGAGAAGTTCTCATTCAACACATAAAGACAAATAATATAATCATAAATGAACAATACGGGTTTAGAGAAAAAAGAGGGTGTATTTTACAACTCTTAAAAGTTTTAGATGAAATTGTCACTTCATTAGAAAATGGAAATCCTGTAGATATGATATATTTGGACATACAGAAAGCTTTTGATTCAGTTCCCCACCAAAGACTTATTAAAAAGATCAAAAGCTTGGGAATTGACGGAAACATACATAAATGGATAAAGAACTTTTTAACTGATAGACAGCAACGTGTTACACTAAATGGAAAATCATCAAAATGGTCCTCAGTGACCTCAGGTGTACCACAAGGGTCGGTATTAGGCCCTGTGTTATTTATACTATTTATCAATGACCTACCGCAAAGAGTAAAATCACATTGTGTTCTGTTTGCTGACGATGCCAAGCTATATAAAGAACTAAAACAACTAAAAGACTTTGAAGAATTACAAGATGATCTCTACGAACTCTGTATATGGGCTTCAAAGTGGTTGCTATTCTTTAATGTACAAAAGTGTAAAGTAATGCATATTGGTAAAGGGAATCCTGACTTTATATACGAAATGAAAGACTGTAATGAAAATAAATACCATTTAAAAGTGGTGACATCAGAAAAAGACCTTGGGATTACATTCCAACAGAACTTAAAGTTTGAAGAACACATAAGTAATGTTGTGAGCAAAGCAAACAGACTTTTAGGACTAGTCAAAAGGACTTTTTCATACATAGACAGAACGTTTTTTCTAACAATATATAAGACGGTTTTTCTAACAATATATCAGACCAGTTATTGATTATGGTGATTCTGTGTGGAACCCTAGCCTAAAAAAGCATATTCAAATGATTGAGAACATTCAAAGAAGAGGAACTAAGCTGGTACCAGACCTAGTTAACATGAGTTACACTGAAAGACTTAAAGCATTAAACCTGCCCACATTAATATACAGAAGAAAAAGGGGAGATTTGATACAAGTGTTTAAAATCTTAAACGGTCACTACGACATAAACTTCGAAGACTTTTTCACAATTGATAATGAAAGAACACACCAGACTAGAGGTCATAGTAAAAAGTTAGTAAAACATAGAACACAATCAACGCTGAGACAAAAGAGTTTCTGCTATAGAGTGGTAGATCAATGGAATAGTCTAACTGAAGAAATTGTTACTGCCAAAACAGTTACCAGTTTCAAAACTCTACTTGACAAACATCTGATACATCAACGATACGACATAAGTGAGGTCTACTAATCATTGTATTGGTAGGCAGTTATTTTGCATCCTATTATTAAATCCACGGATAACTACTTATCACACCGGAAGTCACAGTTTTAGAGAAGATTACAGAGGGGGAAATAAGAGCCGTCCGGGCTCATCAGTTCCCACAAGAAACAAGTAAACAAGTAAAGTAAACAAGTATTGTGGTGCTTTGTTGCGTGAGCATGGAGAGCTTCTTTTTGATTGGCTTAGCGTTGCTCTCCAAAAATGGGAGCAAATAAGCTAGCTGAATGTGTAAATCTCACAGAAATATAGATTAAAAGCAGGAAATGAGAGACTTTTCTTATGGAGAGAAAATTTAATATCTCTGTGAACAGTATGCGAAGTGAGGGTGAGCGGGATTTAGTTTTTCACAGTGAGTTTCAGGTTTCAAAATTTGATACATGTGTAAAGTAAAACTATTTTGACCGGTTAGTACACGCTTGGCACTGAGGCTGTATGAGACATTCGGAATGCTTTTGTGAAACATGCATGGAGATTGTAAATAACAGCTGAAGGTCTGACAACTGACCAAGCTGTTTCGGCCTCGCTCTAATCATATTGAAATGATGGGTGAGCCTGAGGACACTGAAAAGTAAAAGTAAAGTGTGTAAAGTGAAACATTTTTCCCCACTTAATTACTACACGCATGAAACTGAGGCTGTGTGACACATTCGGAATGCTACTTTGTATACATGGAGATTGTAAACAACAGCTGATGGTCTTGGTCTGTCAATTTTCAATCAATTTCTGATCATCACATCATCTCAGCAGCTAAAGTATTAGTGTTGGGCAGTTGGTTTGAAATTGCAATCGATTATCAGTTTATAATAACCAAAAGGACTAAATGAAGTAGCTATTGGTTGTGTAATCAGTTCAACCAGCTATATATTGTGCAATTGTCTATCATTCTTCTCATCACCATGGTAAGATGTTTATGTGCAGACTTGGGGGGGGGGGGGGGGTCAAGGAGAGATTTAGTCTGTGTTAGTAGTGACTATCTAATAGAATGATTCACTATTAATACGGACATAAGATGGCATGCATTTAGAGCATTTAACCTTTTTAGCTCGACTGCACGAAGTGCATAGAGCTATTGCAGTCACCCCGGTCGTCCACCTTACCGTTCCCGTGCGTGTGCGCATCACACTTGCGTGAAAGTTTTATAGAAGTCCATATCTTGACAACCACTCATCAGAAAGCATTCATACTTGGACCATAGATACCCTGTAGGGTTAGCTTTTATTCCATGGCATCGGGCCCCTGGGTCCAAGCCAGGGGGTGGGGCTGGAGGTTAAAATCTAGAACACCTTCAAAAATGTCCATTCTTGCATTAGTTTTCTAGAAGTCCATATCTTGACAACCACTCATCAGAAAGCATTGATACTTTGGCCATTGACACCCTGTAGGGTCGGCTTTCATTCAATGGCATCGGATTCCTGGGTCCATGCCAGGGGGTGGGGCTAGAGGTTAAAATCTAGAACACCATTAATAATAATGGCTTTTCTGTGATATAGTATTCAAGAAGTCTATATCTTGAAAACCTTTTATCAGGGGGCTTTCATACTCGGACCATAGGTACCCTTTAGGGTTGAGTTTCATTTCATGGCATCGGATCTCTGGGTCCCTGCCTTGGGGGTGGGGCTAGAGGTTAAAAACTAGAACACTGTAAAAAATAGATGTACTGCTGTGTAACTTTTACAAGGAGTCCATATCTTGACAACAACTTATCATAATGTGTTCATACTTCATACACTTTAGGTTCCATGACATCGGACCTCTGGATCAGAGTCAAGGGGGTGGGGCTAGGGGTCAAAATCTAGAATTCCCTGAATTTTTTTCTTTTTATTTCTTAATAGAAACAACTTAGGAAGATGGTTCGTCATTCATCTTTTGACTTTGTGACACTGACTTGTGTGTCATGACGGTAAGGGTCGGTTGACCTACTTTCCATGGTTTAGTGATTTTGCCTTATATCTTGACACTCAATTAATATATTTTCTTACTTCTTTCAGATTATGAGTGAGTATGACCAGGCCTTTGACCCCAGTATACTTATAGGTCACTGTGACCTAATTTCACGGTTCAGTGATTTTGCTTTATATCTTGACACTCAGTATATTTTCATACTTTTTTCAGATTATGAGTGAGTATAATCAGACCTTTGACCCCAATACACTTATAGGTCACTGTGATCTAATTTCACGGTTCAGTGATTTTGCGTTATATCTTGGCACTGAATTGGTTTATGAACAAACTTCTTTCACACTATGTTTGCGTATGACAAGACCTTTGACCCTAAAATAGTCCTAGGTCATTATGACCTAATTTCACGGTTCAGTGATTTGCCTTATATGGTAAAGGAATATACTGTTTCCACGATATGTTTGTGTATGACAAGACCTTTGACTGAAGTATTCCTAGGTCACTGTGGCCTAATTTCATGGTTCAGTGATTTTGCCTTATATCTCGACACTCGGTATTTTTTATTACTTCTTTCAGCTTATGAATGAGTATGACCAGACCTTTAACCCAAACATACTAAGAGGTCACTATGACCTAATTTCATGGTTCAGTGATTTTGCCTTATATCTCGGCACTCAATTGGTTTATGAACAAACTTCTTTCACACTATGTTTGCGTATGACAAGACCTTTGACCTTAAAGTAGTCCTAGGCCATTATGACCTAATTTCACGGTTCAGTGATTTTGCCTTATATCTCGGCACTCAATTTGTATATGAACATACTTCTTTCACGATATGTTTGCAAATGACAAGACCTTTGACTGTAACATATTCCTGGGTCACTGTGACCTAATTTCATGGTTCAGTGACTTTGCTTTATATCTCGACACCCAGTTGGTATTTTTTCATACTTCTTTCTGATTATGAATGAGTATGACCAGACCTTTAACCTAAACATACTTATAGGTCACTATGACCTTATTTCGTGGTTCAGTGATTTTGCTTTATATCTCAACACTCAGTGGGTATATGATCATATTTTTTTCACATTACGAGTAACTGTTACTAGACCTTTGACCCTGAAGTACATATAGGTCAGTGATTTTGCCTTGTATCTTGGCACTCAGTTGGTATATGAACACACTTCTTTCACAATATGAATGAGATCTTTAAATCTTAAGTAGTTATAATTAACTTTCATGGCTCAGTGATTTTGCCTTATTGCATCAAGGCAAAGAGATGTATGAGCATAATGCTTTGGGTTACAGGTTGGGTTTGGCCTTATGTCAGAAGCAGTCAAGCACGCTGTCCTGCAACAGCTCTTATCTGTTCTGATATCCTGACGAAAATGAAACAGACAAAGTTCACCAAAGTAGTTGTCTGTGCATACAAGCCCTTAGGGCTTCAAGAATACTGTGATTTGTGAGATCTACCTCAAACTTTGAAATTTTAATTAACCTGAAATTTTGTCAAAGGTAAATCGTCATAAAAATGCATAAATGTAGAAAATAAAATTTTCTACATCATGAGTGTTGAAACTGATTACAATCGATTGCTGAATTTTACTAATTGATTATCACAATCAGCCCAAACCAACTGACTTTCGATTATAATCGATCATCGGCCCATCACAAGTAGCTATGACATCAGAAATTAGTTAACTCATAATACTGATAACCCAAAGTGATCAGCTCCGTCCTCTCAAGTTTGAGGTAAAGAGAGTGGCCTGTATCTTAATTTCTGATTCGTGCGTCTTGGAGATCTGTCAAATTGAAATGATTGTTACAATAGGGATAATTTTGGAACGGGCCATGTTTAGGTTTTTCTCAAAATGGTCATTTCATTATTAAACCCAAAATATCCATGTTACAGATCAATGTAATTAATATAATCAGGGAATGCACTTGATATATTCATTACGAAAATATGCCTACAGGTGTAATATACAGAATTTTCTTAAGTTGCAAAAATTAAAAAGTAATTGGAAAATGTTTGATATTTTTCTTATTTTTGCTCAAAACATTGATTGTGGGTACATGTTAGAACTGCCTTGCAAAGGCGGTTCTAATGAGTACCCACAATCTATGTTTTGGAGCAAAAATAAGAAAAATAGGTATACCCCTGCTATATAAATAAGGGGGTATACTTTTCACAGACATGCTTTCCTGACGTTTAATGGCAATGAAAATTACAAAAATAATACAGACTACGCTTTAAAAATGAGCCACATCATGAGAAAATTTCGCTATGCTGATCAGCGCTTTTGTTTTTGCTACAGTAACACAGGTAGAACAATTCCGCTACGTTATAAATCCAAAGTTTCCAGCCTCTAGTCATCTTCTACATGCTTGTACAGCTCGGTTCGTGTTGGACCTGTTTGGAAACCACATTGTTGGTTTTCGCATTATGTGGCTCAAATAAAACAGACTGTTCTTTTACATTTCAGCATAGCACCATCTGGCCTCAAGATTGTATGAGATGATTTTTATAAGTACTTGAAGTTTATATTCCAAAATACTTGAAGACTATATATTCTGCAATGTTGACACCAACACAGACTGGAGTGGTGAACCACCTCACCCTGATCTTTCCCAACCACACCAGGGAAGTGATTGAGAAAACTGTTCTACATCTCGACAGTTTGAAGGTAACACACTGAAAAGTTATCAAAAAATGTTTTCTTGTTTCTTTCTTAAAATGAGGTTGAACTGTATATATTTCTGATGGCTTGAAGCCATCAGAAATATATACAGTTCAACCTCATTATAACGCGCCTCACGATACTACGGTATTCATTATAATACAGCCATGTCATGGCTTCCAAAATGATTCTTTTACAATACGTCTGTTCCCAGCAGGCATATGACGTCAGAATGACGTCAGATATTCTGACGTCAGATCGACGTCATGACGTCGCATCGACGTTGATATGACGTTATTTTGACGTCATGTGCCCGCTGGGTTGTAAATAACCTCATTATAATGGTTTCACTTATAACACAGTCTCTTCCATGGACCCCAAACATAGCATTATAATGAGGTTGCCCTGTATTGACAGCTGTTTCAAAGGTATTTATTTTCAAAAGTTTCAAACAGTGTTTGAATTATAAAGAAACTTTGTTAACAAATATTTTAATGAGTCATGTCACAAGACTGTACATGTATATGAGTTGTTCCGTATTAAAGGAGTTAACTGATCAATCATACGATAGCTCTTCCTCAGATGAGCGGCTTTGTTTCCCCAAGTCGAGCTGCAAAATAAGGAGAGCTACGTCAATCTTAACAAGTCTATGCAGGGTTTTCCCTGATGCAGGATAATGAGTCCCAGACTCCCAAAACCTGTCAGAGAGTCTCTAAATGAATTGCCAAGAGTCCCTATGAACCCCCAATTTTCAGCAATTTGTCTATTTAGCAGAGCTTCTGGAGAGATCTGAATGTTCATTCTTTATTTCTACCTAATATTTGTTGGAAAATAGTCAATGATATTCTTATATGGGGTAGAGGGACTCTTAGACTTTGTACCAGGACCCTCAAAATTCAAACTTGGGAGTTCCAAGGACTCCTACAGTACAAAGCTGAGGGGAAACCCTATAAGACTATGTGTGCATGATTATGTTTAAAGGCAAAAGTGCAGACCAGTAGAGCAATCCCTGTATTACCTGATCAGCAAAATGTTTTTGCTATAAGATGGTACGTCCCTTCTACATTTTTTAATCAATAGAACTTTTCATACCCCTAGCGATCATTTTTGGCTCTACAACCCAGTTTATGTCATTGTTGGATATCGGAAACCCAAAAGAGGATTTTCCGAGATGCCTATATAGGGATCAAACATGATTTTCCATTCATTAACATTCGCTAGGTCCCGAGGGGAGTGTTGAAAACCGAGGGCATAGCCCGAGGTTTTCAACACTCCCCGAGGGACCTAGCGAATGTTAATGAATGACAAAATCAGTTTTGATCGCTATTATTGCATAAATTCTGCAGAAACGAAAGAAATAAGGTGCAGAAACAAAAGAAATATGGTGCACTATATTTTACAGCCTCATCACATTTTCATACGCGTTAAAGCGTTAGTTTTTATGCTCGTTCCGGGCGTACTTCAGTTTCTCATTCCTAGCACGTGCTTTGCGTGGCACCCAGTAACGAGCATAAGTAAAAGCCATGTATTAACAGCATGTGTGCACGTGAATTGCAATATTAATGCATGGCTTTCTCTTCATTAATAAACGGTTGTTAATATCGTGTGACACGGGTATTTATGCAATAATATATGAGCCACCTCATGGGAAAACCAACAATCTGCATAGGCGAAAACAAAGACACAGATCAGCTTCACGGTAACTGCTAAGCTGATCAGCGCCTTTGTATTCGCCACTCGGATAGTACGGGGGTGATCCAATAAAGAATGGGACTTTTTGAATTATTTCTATGTAAATAAAATTTGCTTCTTGAGAGTAAATAATTAGTGTTGCTCAATCTAATGCAACCTCAAATCACCGCTAAAATTTATTATCTAGACAACAACCTGCCGTTGCCTAGCAACAAGAGAATGCTGGTCAACAGCTCATGGCCACGTAGGTAATATGTACATAAATTTGGTTGCCATGGTATCTGGTGGCAAAGGATCCACTTAAGACACATTGTAGCTTATAAAGTGCATTGTTGGTTTTATAAAGTGCATTGTTGGCAAATATCACATATATACAGCTGAAACTTTACACAGGGTGAGCATATTTATGAGAAAAGCTGAGTTTTGTTTGCGAAAAAGTACATTGAAATTGGGGGTAGGGATGGGAAATATATCATAGCCTGAGTATAAATGACATAATAAATGGTTCTTAACCTTGGAATTATAAGTTATAATGCAAATATTGCAAATGAATTACAAAAGAGACAATTGACAATTTAGATTTATGTTGCTTAGCAACAAAAGAACTCAGAAAATGCTTAAAGTCAGAATTCATAGAGTAGAATGGTTGCTAGGCAACCACCTCTTGATCACTAACACTAGATCCAAATTGACTGTATGAAAATCTTACACAGATTATGTTTTATACAGACAATACTCAACTATGATCAGTCATCTCTTTTAAACTGTGTGGCATAGCTCTATTTTAAAATACTATATTACTTCAAAGGACAAATTGTGGCCATGGATACTGCACGAGTAGTTCTCAAATAACCATAGCAACCAAAGCTGTTGGGCAAATCAGATAAAATGTGCTCTATAGAGAGATCAGATAAGTATCTAGTAAATGAAAGTAGTAATCTTGAGTCAGTCAATAGGGTTCATGAAATAGGAGAAAAGTCCCATTCATTATTGGATCACCCTCGTATAACTCCTCTTCTACTTAAATCCAAAATTTCAAGCTTCTAGTTCTTTTCAGTGCTTGTACAGGCCGCTTTGTGTTGGACCTGTTTGAAAACAATATTGTTGGTTTTCCCACGAGGCTCATATATTCACCATAAAAATGAGAGGCTCATATATTCACCATAAAATTGGAAATTTCAGGAGGCGTTAGATGAAGGTCAGCTACTACAGAGGGGTATAGACTTGCTATTGGATAGGAATGTTGCTGAGCAGTTTGGTAGTGCTATCCCACAGGGTATGGTTTCTAGATTTGTTAGAGCAATTTCTATGAAATTCTGTCTGACACATTATTTTTGGTCATGAAAGTATTTGAGAAAACCAACATTTTGCATATGCGAAAACAAAGACACAGATCAGCTTCGCGGTAACCGTTTCTACAGAACATAGTCACGTCGTATTGACTGATGACGTCAACAGATTTGAGCCAAAACCTGTGTGTCAAACGGCATGTGAATTTCATATTTGAACATTGTTTTTTTTTTTGTTTGAACATGGCTTCTGACCTTATTGAAAATGGCTTCAAACAGCTTTGGGCATAGATATCTATACAAGAATAACAGGTAATCTGTTCTTGAGATGCTAGTTAGAGAATGGAGCAGTTAGGATAACTGACCCACATGACATGACCATGTCCAAAACCTGAGCTGGGAAAAATAGAAAATCATGGTAAAAGTTGCTTCTACAACCAATTTAATAGTTGCATTCAAATTTCATAGAAAGTCAGGATCTATGGTATAGGAGACACAACATGAGAAAACAGACAGTTTGCCTATGTGAAAACAAAGGTGCAGATCAGCTGTGCAGTAACTGCACAGCTGATCAGCACTTTTGTTGTCGTATAGTGAATAGTACAACCCCTCTTTTTCTGAAATCCGAAATTTCAAGCTTCTAACCACCTTCCAAAGCCCTACAGTCCGGTTTGTGTCAGACCTGTTCGGAAATCTCGAAGACACGTTTTCTGGTGTCTTGGCTCATATCATAACAGATCTGACAGGAAAAAAGACAATTATATTATGTTTTATGCAGATGTTTATGCACATGAGCTCTACCAACCAGAAGATATCATTTTGTCAAGAACAACAGATATGGCGTTAACGGATAAACCAGTATTTGTTCCTGAGAAACCATCAGTGTCTGCAACAGAGACAGCTCAGAAGGACACTCAGGGACAGGCATCAGGTAAATGAGCCGGTTTTCAGGGTTCCCGACCAAGTCTGACACAAAACAGCCTGCACAGTAACAGAAGATGGCTAGATACTTGAAATTTCGGATTTAGAAAGTAGAGAAATTGTACTATCTGTGTAGTGTGTAGCAAAAACAAAGGCGCTATTCAGCTTCGAAGTCACTGTGAAGCTGATCTTCCCCTTTGTTTTGGCATATATGCAAAATGAGAGTTTTCTCATGACATGGCGAAAGTATCAGTGGATTCATTTTGTACAACACACAAATGTGGAAATGCCGGAAATGGATGAAATTTTCATGCTTTACTTCATTTAAAGACGATATTAAAACGCTAACAAATGGTTTTGTTGGCTTTCATCAATGTTGTTTTGCCACTCATGAGTTGGATAATGTCATGCTTGGTTTAAATATTGTTGTGTATTGAATTTCAATATTTAGCATTATTTCATGTAGTGGAACCCTGAACCTGGCACTTAACAGGAGGCTTACTACTTGTCATCTGTATAATGCTTACTCAAGCTTGAACAAAAAAAACCCTTAATTTTGTCATAAAAATCCAACAGCATGCATATGCGAAAACACAGGCGCAGATCAGCTACAGTAAAGATCAGCTGTGCAGTAACTGCACAGCTGATTAGCGCCTTTGTTTTCCCTACACAGCAAGTGCAATCCCTCTTCTTAAATTCAATATTTCAAGCTTTTAGCCTTCTTCTGTGACTGTACAGGCCAGATTGTCAAACCTGGTTGGAACCTACATTGTTAGTTTTCTCATGGGAAGGCTAATATTTTCAGTGGCTTCAGACTCGGATTCTGGTGACGTGATATTAACTAGGACAGAGCCTGGTGATGTTATTTTCACTGGATCTGAAGAACCAATGGACGTCATGATCACTAATGGCACCTCTAGTAAGTTGATTTGAAATTAAAACATTCTTCGTTATGACCTACTAAGTAAACAAGGGAGTTCATTTGTTGGTCGTTTTAAGATAACCCATTCATCAATCAACCAGTCAAAGCCATCAACAAAGTATGTTTTGGGTCAATTCCCCCCCAGAAAGAAGGGTCATGTCTTACAAGTTGCAATTTAGATTGCTTCTATTGTCATCCTATTTATTTTGTAGGCATCACAGTTTAATTATCTTTTTTAGTTATTTATTTTTTAAATTTTGAAGCAAAGCTTGTGAAGGAAGCACTTTGTTTGTTTTCCATTTGCAGAACTTGAGAAATCAACAGTCCAGACTAAACCGCCATTGTCATCTACTAACCCATTTAACCTATCTGAATCATCAGCAAACTCTGTTACGCCAATACCGGAGTCATCAGTCCAAACTAAATCATTATTCTCACCTACTAATCCGTTAAAATCATCTGATCCATCAACATCAAGAAATCCTGCTAGACTGGCTTGTAAATCATCTAACATTAACTCTGCAGGTGTTCAGGACAAGGAAGCTGGTTTTGGTTTTCAAGACATTATAAATAAAGCTGTAAAGGACTTAGAAGCTGCAAAGGCAGATGAAACAGATGGAAACGACATAACTGCCGAACTTAACAAGCTGAATCTTCCAGTATCGGGGCCAGGTGTTTCAGCTAAAACATCAGTGCCAAGTCTTGTAGTGTCGTCTCGTAGTACAACCCCTAGCCTGACGTCACGTACCCCGAGTCCCTGGACAGATGATGACCTGCCGGAAGTACTGCCCAAGGCTTTGCCAAGCTTACCTCAGGTAATATACAATCAATAAGGCTTCTGTGCTCCCTTACGAAGCAGCAAAGTAAAAATAATATCTATTTTACATCATTTACGCTTAATGTTCACATTAAACTTAAAACTAGGTTTTTGAAAGGGGGGCTATTGTCTATTTAGGTAGTTCATATATAATCCTTTTTATTTTGTAGATCAGAAACTTTTTAAGCTGTCCATTGAATAAAGGTTTGATGAACAATACATAGCAGTTTGTAGCAGACCTTGAGACATATGAGCCGCCTCGTGGGAAACCCAACGATGTGGTTCCCGTACAGGTACGACACAAACTGTCCTGTACAAGCACAGAAAAGAGCTAGAAGCTTGACATTTCGGATTTAAGTAGAAGAGGAATTGTACTATCCCAGTAGCGAAAACAAAGGTACTGATCAGCTTCGCGGTTACTGCGAAGCTGATCTGCGTCTTTGTTATCGCCCATGCAGATTGTTGGTTTTCGCATGAGTTGGCTCAATTATTCAGCCTGCTGATGCAGATAAATGAGACATCTCATGAGAAAACCAACAATGTGGTTTTTGAACAGGTCTGACTCAAACCAAGTTGTACAAGCACAGAAGATATGGCTCGAGGCTGAAAATTTTAGATTTAGAAAGTAGAGGAATTGTACAATCAGTGTAGTGATAACAAAGGCACTGGTCTTAGCCTTTGTTTTCGCATATGCAAAATTTTGGTTTTCTCATGAAATTGTTCAAATACTAATTGTCTGATGTCAGAGCTCTTCACAGCTGATCAGCGTCTTTGTTTTCGCTCCTTGGATAGTACATTTCTTCTTCTTCTTAAGTCCAAAATTTTAAGTTTGTATCCATCTTTTGTCTGTACAATCTGGTTTGTGTCACCTAAATTGTTGGTTTTCTCATGTGAAGGCTCATTTCAATTTTTTTCAGAGAAAACCTGTGGAAGGCGATGATTTACCAGATATATCATGGCACAGTCATAACTCTGCCCCAGTGAATAATTCAAATAACAATTCTAAATCAGTTCCTGATCAAAACAATCTGTTCTTTAAGGAAGAGAAAACAGCAGCATTTGAACAAAGCAAAAACAACAATGATCTTCCGGATATTCTTCCCACAGGTGACAAAGCTGCGCCAAACAATCTCAATATAGCTGCTCCAACTGTTGATACCTCAAAAAAAGACAATAAAGTACATGTGGACTTTGGTGAACAAGATGTTGTTGAAACTAACAAGCTAACTATACAGAAAACTGGTGCTGGATATGTTGTGAAAAACAAAATTCCTGATAATGCTTTAGTTGGTGCTAGTACCAGTGCTGGTTCTAAAATAGTTCCAGAAGTAAGTGGTTGGTTAAGTGGTGGAAATAACAAAACAGTAAATACTTATAATGTTGTTCAAGGTACCTCAGGTGGTGTTGGAGATAACTTGCAATCAGGGATTAAGAAAAATCATGAGACAGTGAAAAAACATGATATGGAAAGCACTCTTGGGAATAACTTTTCTCCAAACACAAAGAAAAGTAGTACAGCTCCTTATAAAAAGGATTTAACAAGAAACGCATTGAATCAGAGAGAAAGCGCAACTCCAAAAGCAATGAAAGTTAACACACACAAAACAGGAACGCTTGGACCCTCAGGGAAGGCAGAATTTTTAAGTGAAATGAGAGCACTGATAGTGCAAGGACAAACTGATAGTGTAAGGACAAGCCTTAATAGATTGTTAGGAAGGCACAACTCTGGTGATGCTTGCAGAAGTAATACCTCAGATTCTAAGAAACACTCAACTCCATACAAAATTGATCTGACAAGTGGTGTGGGTGGTAATAATACACCTGATGCTAAGAAACAATCAACACCGTACAAAGTTGACCTGACAAGAAAAACGCTTGTTCAAAGAGAATCCGGTGCTAATTCTACCCATACAAAAGTGACAATGTATGAAACGGGTGCTTCAAATACTCCAGGAAAACATGTCTATGCAAAATCAGAAACATTCTCCTCACATACTGATAAGACAAGTCCATTAAAACTTAAAATCATGTCACATGCAAGTGCTCCGGTCTCAGGTGTCAAGAATGTTCCACATGAAGGAAACTTACACAGTTCTCAGGGAATATCGTCTCAAAGGGGAGGAAACCATCATGCTAAGATTCCCCACAGACAAGACCCTAATGAGGTTATACATCACACCAGAGTGACTATGTATGAAACTCCAACGAAAACAACACCAAATGTTGATGTTCTTAGGAGATTGGATACAGATCCGCTGCCTGCCACTCAGACACCAAATAGACAGCCTGCACAAGCAACAAATATCCTTTGATTTTATTTTTGCCACAGCTAAGAAAAACCTGCATTTGCATTATGTGAAAGCAAAGTTGCAGACCTGCTACATGGTAACCATGGTAAATTTGGCAGATAGCTGGCTAGAGAAAATGTGTGAAATTTAGAAATTTTGATTTTTTTTAATCGTTTGGCCATTGAAATTCTAAAGCACATTAACATAGTGTTTACTATTTCTCTTTAAAAGTCAGTCACTTTTGATGCATTACATTTGTTGAGTTTTGAACCTGATAAAAATGCTCAAAACATGCCTGTGGGGACAAAACAGATTTTAATAAGGCCATGTTTGACTCCAATGTACAAGTTTTAAATTGATTGATAGTAGATTGGTGAGCTTAGATTTAACAGTAAATCATTGTCAGACCATTTGTGTTTTCCATCACAAGATATGGTTTTCACAATGGTAAGAAGTGTCGGGTGAATACGAGCCGCATCATGAAAAAACTGGATATTTGCATATGCGAAAACACAGGCGCTGATCAGCTGTGCAGTAACTGCACAGCTGATCAGCGCCTTTGTTTTTGCTACTGGGATAGTACAATTCCTCTTCTTCCTAAATCCTAAATTTCAAGCTTCTAGCCACCTTGTGTGACTGTACAGGCCGATTTGTGTCGCACCTTGTCCGAAACCCAGAAGACCGGTTTTCTCGCGTTGCAGTGAATATCATCTAGAAGATTCATTTAGGACAATGGCGCATTACAGGTGACTAATTTTGTAAGTGACACTTTGAATAAGAATATATTTACTTTGTTTTGTTTTGTGTTTTCTTATTCAGTTTTGTTTCTTTCAAGATTATTTCAGCTCATATTGGGCCAGTCAGTAGGTGGGGCGAAAATGGCTGGACCGCAAGAAAAAACCACATGGCACACCTGGTAGCAAAACTTGTCTTATATGTACCTGATTGGGAGTCGAACCCACTTAAATATCTACTACAACTAACTAATATTTTACTGCATTTTTCTGCCTCTTAGAAAATGTAGAAAATTTCCTTAGCTTATTCACATGCAGCCCCTGCAAGTAGAGCAACAACAGCTCCAACTCCACAAAGCACCATGGCAACTCCAGTTCCAGGCAGAACCAATACAACTCCAGCTCCAAACAGAACTGAGCCAACTCAAGCTGCACGAAGTACCATTACAACTCAAGCTCCAACAGTATCTAAGCCCGCCACTGTAACTATCCAATCACAGCATGTTATCACCTATAGTAACAATGCGGCGAAACCCACAGTTGTGATACCAAAAGAGCAAACAGTAGTGTTCCCACGTGATCCCACAATGGTACTACAAGCTCCAGAAGTAACCATTCTTGATGAACCCACTATGGTGATATCGGGGCCAGAGGTCACTGTTGGTCAAAGGAATGATAATGATGTTGGGTAGGTGATTTTTTATTTGCAATTTTAGGCCAAATAGGACATGTACTTAGAATGCCAGTGATTCTGAAAAAGTCCCTTAATACCAGCTTTGTATATACATACGAGTCATGTGTGACTGTCAGAATCCTCATTACGAAAACACGCCCATGTAATATACAGTTTTTTCTTAAGTGTAAAAATTGAAAATTTTCACTACAAAATGTTTGATATTTTTCTTATTTTTGCTCAAAACATAGATTGTGGGTAACGAGGGCCCACAATCTATGTTTTGGAGCAAAAATAAGAAAAATAGGTTTACCCTTGCATACCCCAGTTTTGCTATGTAAAAGTGGGGTTCAAGGGGGTATTCATTGCATGGACATGTTTTCGTGATGTTAATTATATATACTGACCATCGCAATGAAGTTTAGCATGATTCTAAGCCACTGGATGTGGAAGCTAGTGGATGTGGTATGAGGCAGTTGTGGCCGTGCTGTATTCGTACCAATTTACACATGATTCATTGTTCTCCAACATTTAAAGTTGGGCTCCAATGTTTATTTACAGACCAGCAGCCCCTGTTGAAGAGCCCGATGTAATCCTAACATTGGAGAGGAGTGCTGAGGCTCAGAGACAGCAAGTTGTCAATGAAGTGGTAAGGATATTAACCCTTCAATAATGAATGGATTCACCCATCGTTATCTTTTGGATGAGTCCACTGTCGATTTTAGGGGCATCAGGAGTGATTTTGAATTTTTATTCCATTTTTCGATAAAAGTGCTCTAAGCAAACAGAATGGCCTCAGATGGGACGCCGCGTTCTGAGGCGTCACATCTGGGGCTATACTGTTTTTACTATGTCCCACCAAAAGGGCGCCAGTCTTATAGTTAACCAAATTTGAGGTGTTCATGTGCTGGAGTACTGGAAAGACCCACCGTGTGCGAAGCATGACACTGAGCTTGATAGTTGGTTGAAGGTGTGGCAAGAATTTTCATGTCAAATCTAAGTGGCAAAACTCAAATATAGTCAACATTGGCCTTTATAGTAGTTTTACATCCCCTTTCTCTGAATGCACATGTACTAATATAAAATTAATGAATAGTCGAAACACACTATCTAAATCCACTACTAAATATTTCTAGACTTGGTCTAAAAGTTTACATTTCAAAGATAAAACATTTTCATCACCTAGATCAACTGTTTTCTTTTCCAGCTGGCATTGTTTTCGGACGTAGAGCTCAACTTCCTACAAGATTTAGCAGTGCAGCACACGGGACCCTATGCTGTCAACAATATCTGCAATGTCCTGCTAGAGAATCAATACCCGAAATCTGCGCCGGTACCCAAACCCAAACCAACGGCCACTGCTACAGTAACAGCTACGGCTCCTAACCCAGAACCAGAGCCTGTAAGTCTTTCTTTGGGATATACATGTAACATTGTAATATAATACTGTTTATAATGCAACGACCCTAAAAATTGGAATAGCAAATTTTGAAGAGTCTTCCTGCGTGCGGAGTGATTGCTGAGCTGTTGACAAAAACAATATGGCGGAAAGCAAATCTCCTCATGTTGGGTGAGTTTTTTTCGCGAAATTTGTTGACTTTCGTTGCATTATAAAGTGAATAACTAACTACTCCATGACCAATAATTAACTGATTTATCATGCTCGGACTGTAAACAGATGAAATGGCTTGCTGAAAGCTCGCAGTTTCATCTGTTTACTAATCCTAGCGTAATAAATAGGTTTACTTTTGTTCATGGGTTAGTTATTAGCTCACCTGAGCCGAAGGCTCACAAGGTGAGCTTATAGTATGGTAGTCAAGCCGTCGTCCGTGCGTCCACACTTTCAATCTTGAATATCTCTGAGACTAGCTGGCCAATTGCAGTCAGATTTTACATGAAGCAGCATTGGGGTGGGGAATTGCCTGCCATAGGTTTTTAAGCAGATCGGATTGGAACTCTGGTTTCCATAGCAACAGATAGCTCCCATTGAGTTATAATGGGGAAAATGTTGTGGCCACTCTAGCAACTTCATTTTTGATTGGATCTTCTTCATTCTTGCAGGTAACAAGGACAACCATATCATCTAAGATGAGTTTGAATTTCGGCCAGGTTCGACCTCAGATTGCAGAGTTAGCTGCCCTTGAGCGTCTGGAAAAATCCCCAAAGACTTAAAATGGGAAAAATGTTGTGGCCACTCTAACGCCTTTATTTTTCATTGGATCTTCTTCATTCTTGCAGGTAACAAGGACAACCATAATATCTTGGATGGGTTCTAATTTCAGCCAGACTGGTCCTCTGACTGTGGAGTAAGCTGCCCTTGAGTGTTTGAAAAATCATTTTTTTGTGTTGTGGCCACTCTATCGCCTTCAATTTTGATCTGATCTTCTTCATACTAGCAAGTAACAAGGCTAGTCATAACATCTCGGATGAGTTCGAATTTCAGCCAGATTCAACCCTTGACTGCAGAGCTATCTGCCCTTGACGGTGTGAAAAATCAATATTTAGTGATGTGGCCACTCTAGCGCCTTCATTTTTATTCGGATCTTCTTTATTCTTGGAAGTAACAAGGACATTCGTAACATCTGGGATGAGTTCGAATTTGACCAGATCCGACCTCTGACCGCAGAGTTATCTGCCCTTGAGTGTTTGAAAAATCAATATTTAGTGTTGTGGCCACTCTAGCGCTTTCAATTTTGATCGGATCTTCTTCATACTTGGAAATAACAAGGATAGCCAAAACATCTCAAATGAGTTCGAATTTCAGCCAGATGCGACCCTTGACTGCAGAGTTATCTGCCCTGGACTGTGTGAAAAATCAATATTTAGTGTTGTGGCCACTCTAGCGCCTTCATTTTTATTTGGATCTTCTTTATTCTTGGAAGTAACAAGGACATCTATAACATCTCGGATGAGTTCGAATTTCGACCATATCCGACCTCTGACTGCAGAGTTATCTGCCCTTGAATGTTTGAAAAATCCATATTTTGTGTTGTGGCCACTCTAGCATCTTAGTTTTTCAATGGATCTTCTTCATTCTTGCAGGTAACAAGAATAACTACAATATCTCGAATGAGTTTAAATTTCGACCAGATCTGATCTCTGACTGCGGAGTTAGCTGCCCTGTAGTGTTTGAAAAATTTGAAACACTTTGTCCAGTGACTGTAATTGTTGACTCTCAGGTGAGCGATCATTGCCCTTGGGCTACTTGTTTACTATGTATAATACACTTCAACCTCATTATAACGTGTCTCACTATAATGCAGTTTTCAGTATAACAGCCATGTCATGGCTCCCAGTAAGAAACATTATAGCACAGTTTCACTTATAACACAGTCTGCTCCTATGGACTCCAAAGGTAGCTTTATCATGAGGTTGACATGTACTGTTATTTAGAAAGCAATCTTATGCTGCAGAAACCTTTTAATCTGAAAAGTTGACATTCTGTTGAGAAATACCTTTGAAAGTCATATGAGCCAAGACACGAGATAACCAACAATGTGGTTTTTGAACAAGTCTGACACGAATGGGCCTATTCACAGAAGATGGCCTTATGTTGATACTTTAAAGCTTTGACAGCAATGGAACCATTCTGTTCAGAAGAGGGAGGGTGGGTGTTAAAGTCAGTTTTATTTATTTATTTCAGGATATGTCAATTGATTATTACACAGACTTTGAGTCCGAAAAGTTATCATGGGCTGAGGAGGATAGGTATTTTAACCAGGCGATCAGTCAGCTCTCACAGGATTTCAGATGGGTAAGACGAATATTTTCGTCTAACAGTCTTATTGTAAGGAAAAAAATATTCAGGTTTGTAGCTTTCTATATGATGATATAATTAAAAAAGAAAATTTTCCACATGCTATGTGTTTTCATTTTTCAAGTTTTCATTTGTTTTAATGAAGATTATTTTCTAGCTTGAAGTTTGAAATATTTTGCGGCTGCCCTCGTGGCCGAGTGGTTAAGATCGCTGATATTTCATTACCGCGCTTAACCATTTGATCATCTTACCGCGGTGTCTGGTGTGGGTGAGACAAGCTAAGTTCTGCTTGTGAGTATGCCAGGTGGTTTTTCTTGGGTTCTCCAGTTTCGCCCACCTACTGATTGACCCATCTCATATGAGCTGAAAAAAAAGGAAGAAATATTTTGTATACACCAAGTATGTTTTTCAGCTGAACATTGCTTTTTATGACGTCAACTTTGCATTCTATTTATCGATTTTCTTCCAAAATTTCAGTTGCCTAATTCTGCCATACGACAAGTATTAGGCTTCTACAAGAAACGCTATGCTCCAGCTTTCAAGGAGCTGACAAAAATCTGGGTGGAATTTGTAAAGGCTCAACCTCAAGGTTTGTCTAAAGTCAGTTCCATATCAATCTTCTGGCACACAGTAACTGCACAGCTGATCAGCACCTTTGTTTTAGCTACAGATAGTACAATTCCTCTTCTTTCTAAATCCAAAATTTCAAGCTTCTTGCCACCTTCTGTGCTTGTGCAGCTCGGTTTGTTTAACACCTGTTAGGCAACCACATTTTGGTTTTTTCTCATGGCGCGGCACACATAAAGATAAACCCACCGTTGCTTCATTGTGTTTTTGAGCAAAGCGGACAGTTTTGTTTAAGTACTCCAGCAGCTTTTGCTATGTCCTGCTACAGTGCAGTTACTTTAAGGACGCAGTTTTGTAGTTTTAAAGCAGTTTTCGTGCTCAATGATTAATATTGATCTGCTCATTAATGTTATTAACAAGTATGAACAATCGTTGGTATTTTTACCTTTATTCAGCATGATAAATCGCTGGATTTGGTGACCTAAACTGAAATCTTTATTAATGTTGGATATTTCATTTTATATGAGCAGTTAAAATCTCTGAGTTGAGCATGAAAAGACTTTTATAACCTCATGACCTTGGCTTATTTAAGTCCATAACTGGCACAGATAAATACTAGAGGACCATTGGTCCTGTAGCTCACCTGAGAGATTATCACATTGTAAGCTCATGAGATTTAAATTAATTGAGAATCGACCAATGAAAGTCTATGCATGGACACTATTGACCCCCGGGGCATGGCCAAATTTGACCCAGGGGCATGACTGGCACAATTTATAATGGGGACTACCAAACATTGCTACATACAAAATATAGAAGCTCTGGGCCTTTTGGTTTCAGAGAAGAAGTTTTTTTTAGTTTTTCCCATTGTAAGTCTATGGAGACTATCTACCCCCGGGGCGTGGCCAAATTTTACCCCAGGGGCATGGCTGGCACAATTTATGTAGAGGACCATTAGCCATTGCCACATACAAAATATCAAAGCTGTGGGCCCTGTGGTTTCAGAGAAGAAGATTTTTGAATTTTTTCCCATAGTAAGTCTATGGAGACTATCAACCCCCAGGGCGTGGCCAAATTTGACCCCAGGGGCATGAATGGCACAATTTATGTAGAGGACCATTAGCCATTGCTACATACCAAATATCAAAGCTGTTGGCCTAGTGGTTTCAGAGAAGAAGATTTTTTTAGTTTTTCCAATTGTAAGTCTATGGAGACTATCGACCCCCGGGGCGTGGCCAAATTTGACCCCAGGGGCATGGCTGGCAAAATTTATGTAGAGGACCATTAGCCATTGCCACATACCAAATATCAAAGCTGTGGGCCCTGTGGTTTCAGAGAAGAAGATTTTTTAATTTATTTCCCAGAGTAAGTCTATGGAGACTATCGACCCCCCCGGGCGTGGCCAAATTTGACCCCAGGGGCATGAATGGCACAATTTATGTAGAGGACCATTAGCCATTGCTACATACCAAATATCAAAGCTGTGGGCCTAGTGGTTTCAGAGAAGAAGATTTTTTTAGTTTTTCCCATTGTAAGTCTATGGGACCTATCTGTTGCCATGGAAACCACAATTTTGATACAATCTGCTCCAAAACCTAATGCCATCAATCCCCCAACCCAATTATGGTTCACATTAAATTTGATCAAGATCGGCCTACTAGCTATAGAAATATTCTTCTTTGAAATTGTGGACGGACGACGGATGCCTGCCTATCCTATAAGCTCACCTGTGAGCCTTCGGCTCAGGTGAGCTAATAAGTTTTGTGTTATATTTTCAGATCAGAGATACAGTGGTAAAGAGGTGAGAGGAAAAATTGAAATGGGTAAGAGATTTTATTTTCAAGAATTTTCATAAATCTAAATTGAAAATGCCGTTGGAAACTCACTTTGTAATGAAAACACTTATAACAGTTTTGTGTGGGTATATGTGATATTAAACGTGATGGTCTTAACTCATATATAAGCCTGGCATCCTTTTTATGGGACATAAGCAAACGGTTTAGCCTCGGATGTGACGCCGCAGAATGCAGCGTCCCATCTAGGACTATTCTGTTTGCTTATCGGAATTTCATAAAGAAATGGAATAAAACTTCAAAATTACTCTTGATGCACCTAAAAATCACACTGGACTAACCCAAATAATTTTTATGAGCAAGTCTATTTGTCATATATGGGTTAAGTTATAGACGAAAATTTGTTCTTTGTGCGTTTACCTGAAACAAAGATTATGTAAGGTACAGTTTGAGCTGAAAGGAAAGGCTTTTGTTAGCTCACCTGAGCCAAAGGCTCACAGGTGAGCTTATAGTATACCCATGCTCCGGCGTCCGTCCGTCATTCATCCGTCCGTCATCCTTCGTTCACAATTTCAAAGATCTTCTCCTCTGAAACCGCTTGGCCAATCAAAGCCAAACTTCATGTGGAGCATCCTTAGGAAGGGGGAACGAAAGTTTATATAAATGGTCCAGGTCACATGACCAAGATGGCCGCCATGGCTATAAATAGCAAAAACCTTTAAAAATCTTCTTCTCCAGAACCAGCAGGCCGATTTCCACGAAACTTGGTATGTAGCATCGGGGACGTGGGCCCATTATAGTTTATATAAATCATGACCCTAGGATGACCTTGACCTATTTTACGGCAAGGTCAACTTAGGTCGCCAATGCATTTGAATGGGAAAAAATGGTAAAATGCTATTTAATGGGTAAAACTTACTGGGAATAGGCAAATGGACAGAAGATTAATATGAATGGAAAATTTTAGCCCCTGGGGGGTTGTCTGCCCATGCCCCGGGGCTATATACATGTTTATGACCATAATATTCAAACATCTTCTCCCCTGAAACCGCTTGGCCAATCAAAGCCAAACTTCATATGGAGCATCCTTGGGAAGAGGGAAAGAAAGTTTATATAAATGGTCAAGGTCACATGACCAAGATGGCTTGCATGGCTATAAATAGAAAAAAAACCTTTAAAAATCTTCTTCTCCAGAACCAGAAGGCCAATTATTTTGAAACTTGGTGTGAAGCATCAGTGACTGGAGCTCTACAAAGTTTATATAAATCATGACCCTGGGATGACCTTGACCTATTTTACGGCAAGGTCAACATAGGTCGCTCATGCATTTTAATGGGGAAAAGTGTTAAAATGTCATTTGTAGGGAAAAACTTGCAGAAATGGGTAAATGGACTTAAGATTGATGATTCTAAAAACATTTGGCCCCCAGGGGTCTGTTTCTCTACCCCTGGGCAATATACAATCATGTACATTACAGCGATATTCAAAGATTTTCTTCTTCTCTGAAACTGCGTGTCCAATCAAAGCCAAACTTTATGAGGAGCATTGTTAGGAAGTGGGAATGAAAGTTTGTATAAATGGTCAAGGTCACATGACCAAGATGGCCGCCATGGCTATAAATAGCAAAAACCTTCAAAAATCTCCAGAACCAGAAGGCCTATGATTTTGAAACTTGGCATGAAGCATCAGGCAATGAAACTCTACAAAGTTTATATAAATCATGGCCCTTGGATGACCTTAACCTATTTTACGACAAGGTCAACTTAGGTCGCCCATGCATTTGAATGGGGAAAATTGTAAAAATGTCATTTGAAGGGAAAAACTTGCAGTTAATTGGCAAATGGTCTGAAGTTTTGATTTGAAAAAGAAATTGACTCCAGGGGTTGCTCTTAACCGGGCTTGGGGTTACAGTCAAACCTCTATAAAAGCGCCACCTTTTGGAGTGAGCTAAGCTGGCTGTTATACACAGGTGGCTGTCTTATCAAGGTTCAGTCAGAGCAGTTGTCATGTAGAAAATATTCTTACTGTCACAAGAAAAATCCTTTCTAAGGAAGGACTACCTGTATGTGATTCATAAGTTGACATCATTTCATGCTTTGTTACACAAAAATATATACAAAGCCTCATGGGTATTAACTTAATTGATTTTTTCTGCTAATTATTTGTTTTAAATACAATAATGAATAATAATTGTCCAATTAACAGCTTGTAAATGGGAAATTTGACTTTAGGCAAGTATGATGTGGCTGTCTTATAGAGAGTTATAAGCATTTTGGGATTGATTTTACTGGCTGCTGGTTGTCTTGTGGAGGTGGCTGTCTTATGCAGAGATAAAATATAGTGAAAATGATTGGGAATGTTTCAGACTGGCTCTCTTATGCAGGTGGAGCTCTTATAAAGGTGGCTGATTCAGCAGGTTCAACTGTATATACATGAATATTAGAATTCTAGTTATACAAGTTTATTGGTATATATCTCAGGTTTCAGGTGAGCGTTTACAGGACCATTGGTCCTCTGGTTTTAATGTACACTCATAATTTAAAGGCAGCCCTCAAATGCATGGCCATTTTCAAATTTGGGAACAAGAAGATAAACAATAATTTTCACATAAATACCGTATATAATAAAAAAAAACTTGTAATAATGTAATATGAGTAATCAGGATGGGTTGGTGTATTTTATCATTTTACACATACTTTCCAGCATATCATCAGGATAACATGTCCATGACATGTATACCCCTATTAACCCCACTTTTATATAGCAAAACTGGGGTATGCAGGGGTATACCTATTTTTCGAGGCCCACAATCTATGTTTTGGAGCAAGTCTTGACATATAGTTTGTCTAATATATGAGCCGCCTCATGAGAAAACCAGCAATCTGCATATGCGAAAACAAAGATGCGGTTCTTTGAAGCTGATCAGCACCTTTGTTTTCGCTACAAGGATAGTACACTTCTAGCCTGCTTCTGTGACTAAACAGCATGATTTGTGTCAGACCTGTTAGGAAACCACATTGTTGTTTTTTTCAAAAGGCGGCTCATATATTCCTTTGTTTCTATGTAGGCACCATGACAAAGGAAGTGAAGTTCTGTCTGTTAAAGAATCGCCGTCCAGGCCACTCCCCGGGTCCTAACCGACACCCACTTCTTCTGAAGGAACTGGCCTTTATATCAAAGAAAGATGCGGATCAACTGAGAGTATGTATATTTCTTTTGAAAATAAGATTCTTACTGAAAAATAAGTTTGTAAAATAATATGAAAAGGTAAAGATCAGCTACCCTACCATGCAGGCTCATCAGTACCTTTCTTTTTATCAGCGCATAAGGTATTATTGCCATAGGGAGGAATATTGCCCAGTAGTTGGTTTGTCAGGATATATGAGGGTTCCAATGTCTCAACTGTCAATAACTTAATCATGTATGAAAATCAACAAATGACACAATGTGAGACGCCATATTTTACAATTTTGGGTAATGAACCTCTCATCTGTAATAAGGAGGTTGAACTGTAGTAGATTTTCTTTTGTTTGCTTATTTACAGGAGGCTGATTTCAAAGTGGCCCAAGAACTGAACGAGCAGATGTATGAGGATGCCGGCCAGTTGATTGAGTGTGGTTGTTGCTACGGCGAATATCCTTTTGAAGAAATGATACAGTGCTACGACGGCCATCTCTTCTGTCAGAACTGTTTGAATCAATATGCCAAGGAGTCAGTGTTTGGGCAAGGGAAGGTAATATGATCACGACACGGGGAAACCGGTCTTTGGGATTTCCGACCAGGTCTGACAAAAACCGAGCTGTACGAGCACAGAAGATGGCTAGAGGCTGAAAATTTTGGAACTAGAAAGTAGAGGAATTGTACTTTCCGTGTAGCAAAAATAAAGGCGCTGATCGTGGTTACCGGGAAGCTGATCTGTGCCTTTGTTTTTGCATATGCATGATGTGGCTCAAATCTAAAACGATGAACATGAAAGATGTATGGATTGGTTGGCAGAATGTTTAGAATTTATATTGTGTTTTTATTGAGGTCTCCACTAGGACGCTAAACCACAACTCAACAAACAAATTTATTGAGGTCTACTCCACCAAAAGCCAATTATCCTTCTCATAAATGTAGGCATATTAAAATTTATAAATGGGATAGATTTAAGTCTTTGCTGAATTTAGCATCAAACATTTTATAACCTAGGGTGTCAGGCCCAACTATCCAGCATCAGGACCCCCACTTTGGATCAGTGCATGTTGAGTGTACATGTGTTTCAAATTTTGAGTTTTATTATAATAATCTCTACACTTTCTTTCCCATTATTTTAGGTAAATTTAACATGTATGACAGATGAATGTACTTCTACATTCCCGAAAAGTGAGTATTAAATGAGCCTCGTCATGAGAAAACTGGATCTTTAAAAGTAAGTGCACAGCTGATCTGCGCCTTTGTTTTTGCTAAACAGATAGTACGATTCCTCTTCTACTTAAATCCAAAATTTCAAGATTCTAGCTTTCTTCTGTGGGTATATAAGCAGGTTTGTGTTTGACCTGGTCGGAAACCTCGAAGACCCGTTTTCTCACGTTGTGGCTCAAATATGCCCTACATCAACTGCTAATTTCTGCATTAGATCAGTCACTGAAATTAAATGTGTAATATTTTCTGCATTTTCTCAGTGATTTCTTTAAAATATTCATTAAAAATAACATTAACATTATAAGAATCAACAAAAACCTGTAGAATTATATAAGTATCAGTCATTTTGATACATGTTATACAGTGATGGCTTCTTGCATAAACTTGAATGACCAGTTACATTGACAGATTTCAGCCACAAACCACTTGAATTTCATGATTTGAATGTACATGTATTTTGTAGGAATCTGGCTCACAACCAATTTGACAATAGCTTAAAGCATCTATAAGCATAGATGTCTTATACAAGAATGAAGATTTGTTAAATTTACTTCATGCATCATATACCTATAGTAGTGTTACATATTTATTATGCACGTTTTGTTGTGCCTTATGGCGCAAGCAGTCTTTTATTGTGACATGGTAGAGTGCAAGCATAGTATGTTAAAGGCTCCTGCTTTGATCCTGAGAGGTGGCAAATGAAGTTATTATTCTTCAACTGTTACATGTTCAATTACTGTAAGTTCGGAAATATTTGCAAGACCTTAATTTTCCCGAATATTTGCGAATTTGTTGACTTACAGATTTTAAGTTGTCGCTTATAAAGACTTCCTATAAGCTTTTTAGACTGCATGACTTACACACTCGCTTATTCAAGAACTGGCTAATAATTCGGAAATACAAAATTCACGAAATAAAGGTCACATAAATTTCTGGATTTACACTATGTCTTATATCATTTTTTCCCAGGTCAGCTGGTGCGAGCTCTACCGTCCAGTGTGTTAGATAAATATGAAGATAGAATGCAGGAGGAAAGTCTTAATTTAGCCGATTTAGGTGATCTAGTCAGGTAAATTGACAAACAAGCCACCACATGAGAAAACCAGCAATCTACACATGCGAAAACAACCACAAAGCTGATCTGCGCCTTGGTTTCTACTAAACAGATAGTATTAGTAATTCACAATCCCTCTTCTTCCGAAATCCAAAATTTTAAGCTTTAGATATCTTCTCTAGGTGTTTGTGTCAGACCTGGTCAAAAACCCTGAAGACTGGTTTTCTCACATCGTGGCTCATATTAAAAACTTGGCCATTGAAATAGTTGCAGTGGCATTGTAAAACAATCCATATACCTTAAAGTGCTTAGCCCTGTAAAATTGGTTCTCCCACACCAGATTCATTCTCCCATGTTGTGTCAAAAAGGACTGAAGTCAATACTCTTAAATTGTACAGATTTTACTTACAAGCTACCAATAAATAAAGAGAGGATGAAACTTGCATATTCATGGCCTTTAATTTTACCTTGATGAGATGATCTTGTTTATTTTGAGAAAAAAAAAAAAACAATCAACAGCAACAAAACAAAACAACAACACAAAAACAGCATGTTTTCAATAACAATAAATGTTATATTGACCTGAGCAGTCTGATACTCCTTACACTGTTTATGCCATTTACACTCGGCTGGATATTTCCACTTTGCTATCAGTTCCAGTAAAATCTTAACAACAATACAAACCATAAGTTTGGTGATTCTATTTTCAGATGTCCCCACTGTGATTTTGCTGCCATAATGGACCCCGGTGATAAAGTGTTCAGATGTCAGATGTCTACTTGTATGAAGGTATGGAAATTATGAGCCACGATGCGAGAAAACCGGTCTTTGGGGTTTCCAAGCAGGTCCGACTCAAATCATCCTCACAGTCTCACAAAAATGCTAAAAGCTTGGAAGCTTGAAGTTTTGAATTTAACAAGAGGAGATACTGTACTATCCGTGTAGCAAAAACAAAGGCACTAATCAGCACAGCAGGCAAAATGGCTCATATGGAGATCATGCATGTTTTCGTATGCATTAAAGGAAAACACTACTATTCGATGGGGGGGGGGGGGGGGGGGGTGGGGGGGGGGGGGCACGGGCCTTGTTTCCGTGTTGACGAGATTACATGCAAAATTAACTTTCCCGTCATTTTATCAAACCTGGAAACTTTGTTTATTTTTGTACATATTTTTGCGATAAACTAAGCATATCATTTTGATTTAATTACACCAACAGATAGGAACTGTAACTATTTAAAATTTGATATAAAAAATGGGGGGTCACGGGATTGCGTCGGAAGATATGGAGAAAGAAGCGTTCAATATTCCTGCCTTCCTTTTAACACCAAATGTTGCATTGACATCGTGTATATTTATACAAGGTCAACCATTTTCCTGTATAGTTAACCTTAAACATGAATTGGGGTATATCAGTTGCCACAGAACTTCTTTTAAACCTGGGTTTTCTTGTTCTAATACTTAATTTTGGACAATTTATTTTCCAGGAGACGTGCAGATATTGTAAGGAAGAATGGACGGAACATTTTGGGAAGAAATGTGAAGAGATTGAGAAGAAAGATGAAACAAAATTACGCCTGGAGTAGTGAGTATCCTGTTTATTGTAATACATGTATTTTCATTTTCATCGCATTGTCAAGATGAAAATATCATTTTTGATGTTCTTCGTTTCTCCATGAAAGACATTTACCAATCACATTATTATGTCCACACAAATGAACCAACCCCGGGGGAGGAGTTATGTACATGTATGTGCTGCCCTATGTTAAAAAGAAGGGGGCTTACGGAGCTGCTCAAACTGAAAAAGTGGGTGCTTTCAGAGCTGAAAGAACGGTAAAAGTTGTACCTTTAGAGCTGATCGAACTGTAAAAAATGGGTGCATTCAGAAAAAGTGGGTGCTTTTAGAGCTAATCGGTGCATTCGGAGCTCATAAAACTAAAAAAAGAGGGGCTTTACCACGGCACATACCTGTACTGCTTTAATATGAGAGTACCCCCTCCTGGGAACCAACCCCACTAGCACCTAGCTGTGTTCTTGAGCAAGACGCATTACATCCCCGTGATTCTGATTAATACCCAGGAAGCAATGGTTCTGTCTCATCCTCACTGAAAAATGATTTCTGCATCTTTAAACCACAAAACAAACAAAGCTCTGGTGCTTTCGATTACAGATACATGTACATGTATTTTAATGTGTGAACAGTGTGTTTTATGCTATCTGAATACCAGTCATTCATAAAGATCTTTTTCTGAGATTTGGGGTCATTAGATTGGTGTTCTAGGAGTGTCTGTGACAATATGGTGAAGCTACTCACCATGTAAAACCGGGATTGCGAGTTTGAAGCTGGACTTCTTCACCATTCGTTTGGATGTGACTCAAAACCAACCTAGGATGTTTTAACATGGCTCAACAACATTCGAACCGCATCATGAGAAAACCAAAATTTTGCATATGCGAAAACAAAGACGCGGATCAGCTTCTCAGTAACTGCGAAGCTGATCAGCGCCTTTGTTTTCACTACAGGGATAGTACAATTCCTCTACTTTCTAAATCCAAAATTTCCCTCCTCTAGCCTTCTTCTGTGCTTGTACTACAGCTTGGGTTTTTGTCGGACTTGTTAAAAAATCATGTTGATTTTCTCATGATGCAGCTTACTCACTACCATTCTCATCATTTTCAGTGAGGAGAAGATGACCCAGGCCAAAGTTCGGACTTGTCACAGGTGTAAGGCTCAGTTCTGTAAGGAAGACGGTTGTAACAAGATGACATGTAGATGTGGAGCGAAAATGTGCTATATTTGTAGAAAACCGAATGTAAGTTAACTTTATGTGAGCCGCCTCATGGGAAAACCAACAATGTGGTTTCCAAACAGGTCCGACACAAACCGACCTGTACAAGCATAGAAAAGAGCTAAAAGCTTGAAATTTGGGATTTAAGTAGAAGTGGAATTGTACTATCCGTGTAGCAAAAACAAAGGCGCTAATCAGCTTCGCAGTTACTGCGAAGCTGATCTGCGCCTTTGTTTTCGCCTATGCAGATTGTTGGTTTTCCCATGGGGCGGCTCATATGGTGTTTGAACATATTTGTATTGATAAAGAAAGAAAAAAAAAAAGTGGTTTGGACTTCAAGTTTAATTGCTGCGCTATACTAAATAACAAAAGGCTGTAATGCTTTCTATGTTTCTTTGCAGTAAACAAAAATTTTAATTTCAGAGAAAAGAAAATAAAGGGAATAGCTGGTATGCATTGCAGCCTATTAATAATATTATTCATGACAAGTTTGTTTATTTCTTTGTTTGATTGGTTGCTTTACGTCTCGGTCAACAGCTAATATGTTCATGTCGTTTTTTTTTTCTACCATTTTATGGGACTTGTACCTAACATTTTGCTTGTAATAGTTTCCTGGAATAGTAATATAATTTAAAAGAACTTGAAGTGTACTAATTATGTTATTATTTTAATTTTCTGTTTGTTTTCAGATTAACTATGATCATTTCTGTCGTCACCCCAGAGACCCCGGGAAGACTTGTACACAGTGTAAAGACTGCAGTCTCTGGACAAATGCTGATGTAAGACTTTAATCACAATGATTTTGTTTTGTTTAGACATTGCGGGTATTCACTTAACTGAAATACTATGACATTCAGCAAAATGTCATAGTGGGATAGTATTCCCCAATTGTTTTTCGAGACTTCTACCCAGTACTCAGCAATGAGATTACATTCTTTGTCACGCAATACAGCAATGAACAGTCCATGTTAAATTTAGGCCAAACATACATGCAGTATGTAAGTGTTAGTTGAAGAGCATGGTGGCTTTTAGGTAAAGTGTCAGACAATTGAATGAGTGGGCGGGGGGTTGAAGCCTCACTAATGTCAAGTATCTTTGAGCAAGGCACATTCACTTTAGCCTTAGAAGCTTTCACTGTCTCCACATGACTGAAAAGAATGTACGAGACTGAAATGTTACATAACAAAAAAACAAATGTAGTTACCAATTGGATGACTTTGAGGATCTGAATGAAAGCTATTGGCTTGTACATTGTAACAGGAGGATGACAACAGAGCAGTAGCTGAGATACAGAAAGCTGCAGAGGAGGCAAGAAAACAACAAGGTCAGTGGAAATAATTTTGTTTAGGTCTGTATGATTTAAACTGGGCACAATAGCTTGATTGGCATTGTGACTGATTCGTAATGAAAGAGACTGGCATTACGTGTAGTTCCTCAGGTCTGCATATTTCCTTCATGAAGATTTTGAATGTGAAAATATTTCTACAACTGTTGATTCAGTTGTGATAAAATAACAGTGTATTTGTAATATTGCCTGAAATTTTAACGAAACATTAACTAACGACATCATTAATTTTGAACAAATGGCCCGTTAGTATTAAAACTGGTTGGAAATCTGGTACACAGAGAGTCTCGCCTCATATTTGTATATTTATAGGTTTTACAGATGAAAAGCTGATTGGTGCCCCTGCTGAACCTCCAAAAAAGAAACAGAAAACAAAATAAACTCCAGTGTGTTCGTTTATATCTTGATGGAGAGTTGACATACCACCACTTTGTGTTCAACTAGACAATATAGCTTGCCAAAAACGAAGCATAAAGTGGGCCCTGTCCATTCGGGCCCTGGGCTGCTTCTGCCTCCATGCAATGCTTATAAACTACTAACTGACCATCAGTTTACTGGTTAATTGTCCCACTCACTTTGCTGTGCTGAAAACATTTAATATTTTTCCATATTCAATAGTTTAGAAGGTTTCTATGGAATCTTTTGTCATATTCAATGGTTTAAAACGTTTCTATGTCATATTGAACGGATCCAAGGAAACACATTCCTGGCAGGACTACTTTTGCTAGTTGGTTGCCATTGAAAAATATCTGGCAGCCATTTTCCTTTTCCACTTCAACTTAAGTAACGACGAAACAAGAAAACTTACAGAATTTGTCGCACAATAAGTACACGAAATTTCATCCATGACAAATATCTTAAATTTTGGACATAAAATAAAGTGTTGGCACTCTAAATTTCTAACATTTTCATGAAGTTTCCGCCTGCAACAATGTCCAGAAGTCCATGGACGTCATAGCTGTAGCCCAGTTTTTATGCCCCGAACTTCGAAGAAGTTGAGGGGGCATATTGGTTTGGGTCTGTCCGTGCAGTGAGTGAGTGCAGTCAGTCAGTCTGTGATGCGTGAGCACTTGGTCAGGAACCGTTAGAGCTAGGATCTGTAGTTTGTATATGAAAATTAAGAGGACCCGTATTTTTTCTTTCAGGTAAATTCAAGGGGCTAGGGGCCAATTCTGTGAGAATTATTTCCCTTTCTAATTCTTGATAAAGTGAATTGATAGTGGATACCTTGTGTGCGCAACTCCTCCAACAGTTTTATGCCGATTCTCTTCAAACTTTATAGATGTTGTGACCATGCTTTGAAGATATGCATGTGGTTTGGATATACATGTAATCCTCAGATTAATTTTTGTCATTTTTTTCGCAATTTGAACTTAGCCATTTTTCGGGCATTTTGACAATGAAAGTGAATGGGCAGTGGATACCTTGTGTGCGCAACTCCTCCTACAGTTTCATGCCAATTCATTTAAAACTTTACATGTATTATGGGCATGGTCTGAAAATATGCATGTGGTTTGGATATAATCCTTGGATTATTTTTTGTCATTTTTTCTTCATTTGAACTTCATTTTTTTCGGGCGTTTTAGTGGATGGACAGAGGGTACCTTGTGTGCGCAACTCCTCCTACAATTTAATACCATTACTTTTGAAACTTTGCAGACATTGTGACCATGCTTTGAAGATATGCATGTGGTTGGGATATACTCCTCAGATTAATTTTTGTCACTTTTTTTTTTACAATTTTAACTTAGTCCTTTCTACATCTTGAAAGTGGCTTACCAGTTGGGGGCATAGTGTTTCATAAGCACATTTTCTAGTCAAAGATTACAAATACAATGTTATTTCTGAAACCTAGATTACATGATTTTTCTGCTTTTGTGTAGTTTTCCACTTGTAACATCAGTATGTCCGAAGGTACATTTTGTTGCGTTGAGGTTCATTAATGTGATAAATGGTTTTTCATATGGTTCATGAGATTCTTTTTTTTTTACGTCCCTTTCAAGATTATTTCAGCTCATATGAGACGGGCCAATCAGTAGGTGGGGCGAAAACGGGAGAACACCGAGAAAAACCACCTGACACACCCGCAAGCAGAACTTGGCTTGTCTCACATGTGGCCAGAGCGGGGCTCGAACCCACACCAGACACAGCGGTGAGATGATCGAGTGATTAAGAAACAGTGCTCTTAACCGCTCGGCCACGGGGGCCGCTTTCATGAGATTCAATAAAGCTATGCAAACAATGGGATGAGAGTTAACTATTAGCAGTTTTTAGGCATAATAAAATTTTACATTCAAGCAAATACTTGCAGTCATAAACTGATTTTTATGAAAATGGCTTTAAATTTTGATTACATATACATGTACTAATTAAATGGCAGAATTTTTGATAGCGCCCACACATATTTTTTAAAAGAGATAATGTATATTTTCTATTGTCATTTCATGTCGGCATATTTGAGCCGCCTCGTGGGAAAACCAACAATGTGGTTTCCGAACAGGTCCGACACAAACTGGCCTGTACAAGCACAGAAAAGAGCTAGAAGCTTGAAATTTCGGATTTAAGTAGAAGAGCAATTGTACTATCCGAGTAGCGAAAACAAAGGCGCTGATCAGCTTCGCAGTTACCGCGAAGCTGATCTGCGCCTTTGTTTTCGCATATGCAGATTGTTGGTTTTCCCATGAGGCGGCTCATTTGTCGGCTCAAGAGGCAGCCTTGGTACTCAACTCAGTTTAGCAAAAAATTTAGACTGCTCATAACTAAGTATCAAAATAGCCTTATTTTCATGAATGATTATTATCAAAGCTTGGTATCAAGCCTTATTTTCATGAATGATTATTATCAAAGCTTGGTATCAAGCCTTATTTTCATGAATGATTATTATCAAAGCTTGGTATCAAGCCTTATTTTCATGAATGATTATTATCAAAGCTTGGTATCAAGCAAGGAAAAATCGCCATCACACATGAACAAAAATATCGGGGATATAAGAATCATTGGAGCCGGGTCATGAGAAAAACGGATTTTTGACTTGGCGAAAACAAAGGCACAGATCAGCTTCGCAGTAACTGCGAAGCTGATCAGTGCCTTTGTTTTCACTACACGGATAGTACAATTATGCTTCTACTTTCTAAATCCAAAATATCTGGCCTCTAGCCTTCTTCAGCGACTGTACATGCTGGTTTGTGTCAGACCTGGTTAAAAATCCCAAAGCCCGGTTTTGTCACTTCGCAGCTCATTGAATGTAATCCCTCAATCCTGAAAGATGAATAAGCAAGTGTTCCAAATTCAAACATTAATGAGCAGGATAAATTTCAGATGAGTCGCGAGAAAACCTGTGTTCAGGGTTTCCGACCAGGCCTAACAAACTAGTCTGTACAGTCACAGAAGCAGGCTAGATGCATGAAATTTTGGAATTAAGAAGAAGAGGGATTGTACTATCCGTATAGTAAAAATTAAATCAGCTGTGCAGTTACTGCACAGCTGATCTGCGACTTTGTTTTCGCAAATTGCTGCACAGCAGATCTGCATCTTTGTTTCGCATAGGCAAATAGCCAGTTTTTCTCATGATGCATAGCTGATTTGAGCAAAAAAGTTCTATAACCTTCAGATTTGATGTGTGTTGCCAAGCCTCAAAATATGTGCTATAAATATGTTTATATTTTTTCTTTTAGAAGAAATGAGCGAGTGCTTTAATGTTCATCAAGTTCATTTATGTTTGATTTTCATTTTCTCATTGTTTTATTTTTGTTGAGTTGAGTGGTGAATAGGGTGCATTTGAATCTAAACACTGTTAAGATCATATTTTAATGCTGTAATTAACATACATTGACTTTTAAAACTTCGCAAAATTACTGAATTCTAATTGAGATCAGTTGTGTTCATGAGCTCGTACAGTCTTAATACACTAGTCATTTGTAACCCCCCCCCCCCCCACAAGCCCTGGGGGTGGGCAGGGATAGCCGTGGAAATGAGTGGGGCTTTGACCAAAGTTTTGCCACGGCAGTGTGGGTGTAAAGCCCTTGGTTTGCTTTATATAGGAAAAAGGGTCTGCAGGCTACAAGTGGGGGCGACAAAAGTCAAAGTCCCCACTATTTCCCTGAGCTGGGGGTAAGTCTTATTAATTAGCGAGAGTTTCGATTTTCCAAGGAATTTTGCGAAAAATAAGATTTTGTAAACATTTTCAAACTTACAGTACCTGGCCCTGATGTTATAAAACTTTTTCCATGCTCAGCTCAGCTGAGCATGAAATTTCAACTGCTCATAAATACTGAAATAGCCCATGTTTATTGAAGTTTTGGGTTTAGACCATCAGAGCCAGTAATTCATCCTGCTAATAAATGTTAAAATACCAACAATTTATAATCAGGATAAATTTTAGTCTCAGCTGAGCTGAGAATGAAAAAAGTTTTATAACCTCGGGGTTAGGAGGGTGATCAGGTTGATCTTGTAGTCTTTATGGCAACTCACATTGTAAATCAGGAGCTCATAATTATGTTAGATTCTACGTTGGGTCTGTTGACAGATGCCCCTATATTCACATTGAGCTCCTGTAAATTTGGTTAAACCCTTACTCTGCCACTTTTCCAAAAGGGTAGCATGGTAGCCTAGTGGTTGGTGTTCAGGGCCCGAGGTTATAAAACTTTTTTTTTAAGCTCAGCTAAACTGAACATGAAATTTCAACTACTCATAGATGTTGAAATATTCAAAATTATTGGAAAATTCAGGGTCAAAACTCAAAAACTAGTAATTTATCCTGGTCAGTTGTTGGCATTTTAACATTTATAAGCGGAATAAATTACAGTCTTTGGTAACCTAACCATGAAATTTCAATTTATTTGGGCTATTTCAGTATTTATGAGCAGTTTAAATTTCATGCTGAGCTAAGTTGAGCATGAAAAAGGTTTTATAACCTGCTTCTTTGCATATTCAGAAACAAAAGGATCAGATTGACCCCACAGTAATGCATTACATGTATGTGCAGCTGATTGAGTCTACATTGTTTTGTGTTACGTAGATAGTGCAAGGCTTGTTGTTCTTATACAATGCCTCACCTCACATGTAGAACATTGATCCTGCATTCTTAATCCAAAAATTTCAGTCCGCTATGCAGCTATGCTCAGCAGGGTTTGTATCAGAATTGGCCCCGAGGTTATAAAGCATTTTTCGTGCTCAGTTTAGCTGAGACTTAAATTTAACCTGCTCATATATGTTAAAATGCCAACAATGTTGGCATTTTAACATTTATTAGCAGGATAAATTACAGGCTTTGGTAATCTAAGCCCGAAATTTCAATTTATTCGGGTTATTTCAGCATTTATGAGCAAGTTAAGCTGAGCTGAGAATGAAAAATGATTTTAAAACCTCAGGACCTGGTGACAATAACGGTTAATATCCGACTTGTGTTGTGATATCTTTGTATACCCAGCAAGTATAATTATAAAGACAGTTTAGACCCTTAGAAGTCTGGGGCCGTTGTGGTTTTAAGCCTCTTGCCACTTAAACCAAGGGTTGTAACTTCAGTGTGGGATGGTCTTTCTTGTTGAATAGTCTCCCTTTGGTGGTCTTGGACTTCAGCGTCTCGTACAACATCACAGGTGATTTATGGCTCATATTCAGATAAAACACGAGAGGTATGTGTTTTAGCATGCTTCTGGGCCTGCTTTTTGTAAATAGTTTAAATGACCTATATTGAATGTTATTCCCTTATTCAGCCTGGCAGAGTGGCCCCCATGGCAGAGTGACCCCCATGGCAGGGCGGCCCCCATGGCAGAGTGGCCCCCATGGCAGAGTGACCCCCATGGCAGAGTGACCCCCATGGCAGAGTGACCCCCATGGCAGGGTGACCCCCATGGCAGGGTGGCCCCCATGGCAGAGTGGCCCCCATGGCAGGGCGGCCCCCATGGCAGTGACCCCCATGCCAGAGTTGCCCCCATGGCAGGGCGGCCCCCATGGCAGAGCGGCCCCCATGGCAGAGTGACCCCCATGGCAGGGCGGCCCCCATGGCAGGGTGGCCCCCATGGCAGAGTGGCCCCCATGGCAGGGCGGCCCCCATGGCAGAGTGACCCCCATGGCAGAGTTGCCCCCATGGCAGGGCGGCCCCCATGGCAGAGTGGCCCCCATGGCAGGGCGGTCCCTATGGCAGGGCGGCCCCCATGGCAGAGTGACCCCCATGGCAGGGCGGCCCCCATGGCAGAGTGGCCCCCATGGCAGGGCGGCCCCTATGGCAGGGCGGCCCCCATGGCAGAGTGGCCCCCATGGCAGGGCGGCCCCCATGGCAGGGCGGCCCCCATGGCAGGGCGGCCCCCATGGCAGAGTGGCCCCCATGGCAGAGCGGCCCCCATGGCAGGGTGGCCCCCATGGCAGAGTGGCCCCCAAGGCAGAGTGGCCGCCATGGCAGAGCAGGGCCCATGGCAGAGTGGTTTAGGTTGCTGATTTCATTAACACTCTTAATCATTTGATCATCTTACAGCCGTTTCTAGTATGGGTTTGAGTCCCGCGCGGGCATATGTAAGACAAGCCAAGTTCTGCTTGCAGGTGTGCCAGGTGATTTTCTCTGGGTATGGTTTCACCCAACCCACTGATTGTCTGATATCTTGAAATGGATGTAAAACTGAATTAAAAAAAAAAATATGGACTCAGTATTGGAAGATAATAAATGATAGCAAAGATGGCTAGAAATTAAGGATGGGAACGAATATTCGAACATTTGAATATTCGTATTTCTAATGAATACTCGAATGCGTTTCCGAATTCGAATATTCATATTTTTTCATGTTCATATTTTTCATTCTTCTTTCTCTCGAGTGTTTGCCTAAAATTCGCATTCATTCTCGCGGCGCCTTTCTCTCTTAACGCAATTTTCCGTGAAAGTCGGTATGTATCATCCTTGCAAATTACGTTGCCAGTTTGACACTTTGTTGTTTTAACAATTACTCAAATTAGTCAAAAGTCGATTCATTACCTGTCTCAGACGAGTTTGTTTTTTGAAAGGTGTGAACGGTCTGTGTTTGATTTATTGTGCATGTAATTGACACCTTAAACAAGCGATTAGTAGAAGATGCCACCCAGAACGAATTGCGACAGTGTTACAGTAAAACAGCAAACCAATCAAACATTATTATTAATTGAAATACAGCCAATCACGAAGGTTTCTTCCAATTTACACAACCAAATTATTCATTTCATAGTTCTGAAAGAATAAAGACATTCATTACAAATCCAAAATACCGCCATCAACGCCGTCACGTGCTTGGAAGTTCTTCACAGCGCTCACAACACACCTTGGGTAAGGGAACTACTCTAACGTCTCTCCGAGTTGAAATCTCAATTTCTCTATCCGAATATTCGAATACATTCGAATAATGTATACGAATATTGGAATAGCATATTTGCCATTCGTTCCCATCCTTACTAGAAATATTGCAGTATGTTGTGTATTCTTCTACAAACTGAAGTAGCAATAACAGTGGTGCTGATCAGCTTAATGGTACTTGCATATACTTCTATACATGCAAAGCCATATACTTCTATTCATACAAAAAAAGCAGGTTTTCTTATGATGTGCCTTAAATTTTTTATTTTATTTTTGAAAAGACAGGATCTGTTACATTCAAGTTGTTTTTTTGCATTTTTTCTAGTCATTAGAATCATTTCATCCAATAAAATAAATTCCCAAATTCTAAAACCTCTGTGTGTTTTTACTACTATCCTAAATATGAACAGGGGAGCGCACTGGTCTGCTTGCTCATGGAGTGTCTTACCCTGAGATGTTGGGTATTTGAAACTCTTGATACAGAGTTGTGTCCTTGAGCATGGCGTATTCATTCACCAGAGTATTTAATATTAAGAGATTATCATATGGCAATTTTCATATCATACCCCGTATCAACCTGAGACTTCCGTATCAGCCCGAGACTCCCATATCAGCCTGAGGGCCGAAGGCCCGAGGGCTGATATGGGAGTCGAGGGCTGATACGGAAGTCGAGGGTTGATACGGGGTATGATATGAAAATTGCCATATCATGATCTCTTTATCATATATTTTTATTGAAAAAAAAAGTGTTTGATACAGTTCAATGCACAAAATGTTTCCCAACATAATTTCAAGTGGAAAAAAGAAAGAATGAAAAAAAAATTCTGGTCACAAATTTTATTCAATAACATTTAACCATTAATACAGAAAATTCAAATACAAAAATTTGATTTATAAATTGAGAACAATTTACAACGTACTATTGAATAGAACAGAGCGCTCCGAATGTGGGGGTCACGTGAGATGTGATATGAGGTTTGGGGTGTGATATGGGGGTGTGATATGAGTCCATATCTCCATATGGATTTTGACAAATTTTGAACTGATACAGCTTTCGAGATTTGGGGTGTGATATGGGGGTGTGATATGAGTCCATATCTCCCTAGGGAGATATGGATTTTGACAAATTTTGAACTGATACAGCTTTCGAGATATGGTGTCCCGATACGTGCATAGGACTTGTATCGCATATGTAAAAAGAACGTATTTTACAGTAAATATATGATAATACTACACATCAGTAAAATAAATCACCCCTTATACCCTGCTTTTTAGCTCACCTGAGCCGAAGGCTCACAGGTGAGCTTATAGTATACCCATGCTTCGGCATCCGTCCGTCGTCATCCGTCCACAACTTCGAAGATCTTCTACTCTGAAACTGCTTGGCCAATCAAAGCCAAACTTTATGTGGAGCATCCTTAGGAAGGGGGAACGTAGTTTATATAAATGGTCCAGGTCACATGACCAAGATGGCCGCCATGGCTATAAATAGCAAAAACCTTTAAAAATCTTCTTCTCCAGAACCAGTGGGCCGATTTCCACGAAACTGATATGTAGCATCGGGGACGCGGGCCCATCATATTTTATATAAATCATGACCCAAGGATGACCTTGACCTATTTTACGGCAAGGTCAACTTAGGTCGCCCATGCATTTGAATGGGAAAAAATGGTAAAATGCTATTTAATGGGTAAAACTTAACTGGGAATAGGCAAATGGACAGAAGATTAATGTTAATGGAAAATTTTAGCTCCTGGGGGTTGTCTTGCTATTTAATGGGTAAAACTTAACTGGGAATAGGCAAATGGACAGAAGATTAATGTTAATGGAAAATTTTAGCTCCTGGGGGTTGTCTGCCCCTGCCCCAGGGCTATATACATGTATATGACCATAATATTCAAACATCTCTGAAACGGCTAGGCCAATCAAAGCCAAACTTCATGTGGAGCATCCTTGGGAAGGGGGAATGAAAGTTTATATAAATGGTCAAGGTCACATGACCAAGATGGCCGCCATGGCTATAAATAGCAAAAACGTTTAAAAATTTTCTTCTTCAGAACCAGAAGGTCTATGATTTTGAAACTTGGTGTGAAGCATCTGGGAATGGAGCTCTACAAAGTTTGTATAAATCATGACCCTGGGAATGAGCAAATAGACAGAAGATTTATGTTTAAGAAAATATTTTGGGCCCAGGGGGTTGTCTGCCCCTGCCCCGGGGCTATATACATGTATATGACCATAATATTGAAACATCTTCTCTGAAACCGCTAGGCCAATCAAAGCCAAACTTTTTGTGGAGCATCCCTATTAGGAAGAGGGAATGAAAGTTTGTATAAATGGTCAAGGTCATATGACCAAGATGGCCGCCATGGCTATAAATAGCAAAAATTTTAAAAAATCTTCAGAACCAGAAGGCCTATGATTTTGAAACTTGGCATGAAGCATTAAGGAACGGAGGTCTACAAAATTTGTATAAATCATGACACTGGGATGACCTTGACCTATTTCACAGCAAGGTCAACTTAGATCGCCCATGCATTTGAATGGAAAAAATTGTTAAAATGTCATTTGAAGGACAAAACTTGCAGTTAATTGACAAATGGACTGAATTTTTATGATTTGAAGAAGACATTGACTCCAGGAGTTATTCTGCCCTAGGGTTATATACATGCATTGTGCTATTCTAGTCTAACACAAGTTTATTGGTACATGTATATATCTCAGGTGAGCGTTTACAGGACCATTGGTCCTCTGGTATATAGAAAAACTGGGGTATGCAGAGTTATACCTATTTTTCTTATTTTTGCTCCAAAACATAGATTGTGGTTACTCATTAGAACCGCCTAGCTCGCTGAGTACCCACAAATTATGTTTTGAGCAAAAGTAAGAAAACAAATACCAATTTTTTCTACCAAAATTTTCATTTTTTACAACTTTAAAAATCTCTGTATATTGCAAGCTAAAGCCCTTGCGGTCTCAGAGATTTTCCCATTGTAAATCTATGGGAGAAATCTGTTGCCATGGAAAATAGTTCTGATCCGATTTGCTCCAAACCAAATGCAACCTCTCCCTCACCCAAATGTGTTTGAATCATACCATAGACCCTCCCCCTCTGCCACCCCCCCCCCCAAAAAAAAACAGATGTTCTAATGCACTAGTCATTTGTAACCACGGGCCCCCAGGCCCAGGGAATAGGGGGGACTTTGACTTTAGGTCCAGCAAATCCCCGCTAAAAGCCCCACGCTGCGGGGACTGCTCGTTGGTCGCGATATAGGGTCCTTGGTAAAACAACAGCTGTTTTCGCCCGCAGCCTGCTATCTTTTCATTCACGGTCCTTTTTGCATAGATACCCGGTACATGTAAAGCAAACCCTGGGTATTTCGCCCGCACTGCCGTGGCAAAACTTTGGTCAAAGCCCCGCTCATTTCCACAGCTATCCCCCCCTCCCCCGGGCCTGAGGGGGCATAATGCACTAGTCATTTGTAAACACGGCCCACCAAGGCAAAGGTTCTAATCTACTGATCGACAGTCTGCTTACTGGTTAACTGCTCATGTCTGAGCCGGTTTAGACTTTTGGCTAGTTGGGTGTTTATAACTTGTATTAGTTTATGAAGCACATTTTGAGTGTCATGACATCCTATTGTTGGGTAAAAGTCAAACTGAGGCAACGTCCCGACATGACCATTGCTGTTGACTGGAACGTAAAGCATAAATTCAAACAAACAGAAAAGGGTGGATTTATTAGATGCACTATGGTACTCTATTGCATTTCCGTTTATTTCCGGCAAAGCTCGTGGAAGTCCGTGAAAAATCACGATCCAATGAAATCCAAGGCCGTGGGTGAAGGTGAAGGTCAGTTTAGCCGGCCTTGTGTATCCGCATCAGACACCTTCGTTGTCAAAGAACTCTGCTCACAAAAATGTCGGTAAGTATACGCTGTTTTGACGTTGACATTATGTTCCATTATGTATACTGGATTGACGGACACGACAGAGGTAAATTTAGTTTGAATGTTACCGATTTTATGGATCAAAACATGAGTTTTAGTGGCGACCTTGAATGGCAGCATGACCAGTTTTCTTTCATTTTTATATTTCTTAAATTTATTGTGTATCCTGTTCTAAGCTCATACTTTAAATACATATGAAGAACACCTTATCCCCATTTGAATTAACGCTGGTTTGCTACTTCGATCTCATTCAAATGCATCTGGAAAACAAAGAATCAATGATGTGATACAAGTACAAGCTTTCGAAAAATTAAAGTCTCAAGTGATGAAAAATGCATTTTTGGACAGTAAAATACCGCTTGGGTGAGGCAAATGATTATCATACATAGGTATTAAGCATACATAGGAATTAAACCTATATTGGTCTGATGGGTCAACCGTCAAAATTAATTTTTGATACCTGATTGTTTATCATTGAACAAATCAAATGAACAATTGGGTATGATACATTGATTACATTTATTTTGATGGCTGACGCGTCAGTCTAAACCTTTATGTGAAAATCATTTGCATCTAGCGGTATTTTTTGTGACATTTTTTTTAAGATTTGAGTAGACCTATTATGAATGGGTCCTTAAAATCTAGTTAAAAACCACCACATCTTTGTGCTTTAAAATTACATGTCATGTAATCTAAATTTGAGACCAGTGGCAGAGGGGGTACTGGTGTTACACTTGACCAAACTATTCATTTTCGCTGGAAAATTTATGAAAATCAGGTACAATGAGAACTCTGGATGACTTGTGAATCAATAGAATATGTGCCAGAGGTGATTTGAATTAGGACATAGGTTTTTACAGTGATGATGAAAGACAAATCAGAAAACACTCACAGACACTCAAATTACAGCATAGAAAGAATTAGATTATGACAGAGCCATAATAAATCTTTGCGGTCCATTAATTCAAATGTTACGTACATCCTTACACATGGTATTGCCATATATTTTTCCAAATCAAGGCCAAATTGTTACTGTAGTTTTCTCAAGTGAAGCAGTAAGTCAGTGACCCATCATATACATGTGGGATAACTGCCATTACCTTAATATTGTAAAATTTCTTTATTGTTCTTCTCTTTGACCAAATGCCTATGTTACGACCTTGACCTGTTTCAAGGGCAAAATTGGTTTCCTATAATAGGGTATTGCATCAAATTATATTACTTTCTAAACTGTTGAAATATGCTTGAAAGATACAGCAAAAGATCATGTCTGTTTTTTAAAAAAGAAAGATCCATAAAAACGTGAAAAATACATGTAGTTCCCTTTATCATATAAAATTTTAAGGGCACAGTTACATGTCATATCACGTGCAATCACCGTAAAAAAGAATTAATCACGCCCATCCCATTATAATGATTGATTTTTTTTTTTTCATTATGAAAATCTGTCCACAGAGAATTTTAGATACACAGCTGAAATTTTTCGATATTTTTTTTTTATTTTTGAACAAAATATATATTGTGGGTACTTCTTAAAAACTACCTCAGCCAGGCCATTCCAACCTATGCGAGGCAGTTCCAACCTGTACCCATAATTTATGTTTTGGATCAAAAATAAGAAAACTAGGTATACTCCTGTACACCCCAGTTTTGTTAGAAGTGGGGTGTAAGGGATGTACATCACACTGACATGTTTTTATGATGATATCCATTGAATATCCCACACTCGAACCTAAATGACTTAATGCCCTCAGATTTTTTGTGCCCTGCTACAGCCTTTAGTTTAGGCCCCACTCTGATCCGTGTTAGTTGCTTCAACTTGCAGAAGTTGCTTGCAGAAACTTGCGTTTGTTGTCTATCATGATGTACTTGAAACTTGCGTTTGTTGTCTATCATGATGTACTTTTTTTCTATTTTCATTAGAAAGCACCAATGAATGTTTGCGTCACTGGCGCTGCTGGTCAGATTGGCTACCAGATAGTGTCTATGATTTGCAGAGGAGATGTGTTCGGTAAAGATCAGGTAAGTTGGACTTCACAAAGTTCTTTTTCACCTTTTTGTGAATAGGGCAGAGAAAAAAATAAGTATGAAATGTCTGAATTGAGAAATTTGGCCCTAAAATATGCAACTCGAGTTTTTGTTATGTTGGCTCTGGTTTTAACTTTAATTGAGAAGTGTAATAATAAAATAGCTGTAAAATGAAGCAACACTGACTGGATGAGGATGAGAAAAAAAAGCTTTCTGTTTTCCCAAAAGTCAATACTTGTAGAATACATACCGGTATACTTGTAGATTGATATTGTCATACTGTACATGGATAGTTTCATTACGAAAACATGCCCAAGGCCCCATGTAGTTAGAGATATTTTTGTTTCAGCTGTAAAACAATTTCAGTGGAAAATTCATATTTTTGCTCAAAACATAGATTGTAGGTACACATTAGGTTTAACAAGTACCCACAATCTATGTTTTGGAGCAAAAATAAGAAAAGTAGGTATACCCCTATAAAAGTGGTGTATATATTACAAGGACATGTTTTCGCAAATGTTGTTTGTTTGTTTTTACGTCGCAGTCAACAGCAATGGTCATGTCGGGACATTGCCTCCATTTTAATGGGACTTTTACCCAACATTAGGATGTCATGACACTCAAAATGCTGGGAATGTTGAATGCTTGTCATAGACATTTTACTCAAATAGACAAATACCACAAGTTTCTAGTTTATTTAAAATTTGTTGCTTCTTATTTTTCAGCCTTTGATTTTGTCTCTATTGGATATTGCACCCATGATGGAATCCTGCGATGGTACAATCATGGAAATCATGGACTGTGCTTTCCCACTTTGTCAAAGTAAGTTGTAAGCTCATTGTGGCAGGGTTCCCACGGGCTCTGGAAAACATGGAAAATGGCTGAAAAAATTCTGTGCATGGAAAAGTCATGGAATTTGAAAATTGATGAAATATCATGGAAAAATTATGGAATTGTGTTATGAGATACCAGTTTTGATGTCATTTGCACTTATTTTTTTTCCTGGGTCGCTTAGCTCGCTCGACAAGTGTTGATAAATAAAGTTCTGATTTTCAACAGGGCATTCAAACCAGAAAACAAGATATTAAATCATTATTATAAATACCTAGAGGTAATTTACTTGAGCAATATAGTTATCTGTTCTTGCCTTTTATACAGTGTTTTATGACAAAAAATAAATAAATAGATAAAAAGATAGTCCTGGAAATGTAACACCGATCATGGAATTATCAAGGAAAAGTCATGGAATTTTATTCCATGGGAACCCTGTTGTGGTAATTCCACACCAGCGTTTTTTGTCCTGTTATATATTTTGGTTAATAGTTACTTCATTAGTAAGTGGCAAAAAACAAGTTCAAACGCTTGTTATTTAAACTTGGTATTTGAATAGTTTGCATTTCTCTTAAGCTAGTATCTCACTGGCATGTGAATTCATCGCGACTGTTTTGCGAGTGTCGCGAGAAGTCTCATGTGTCACAAACTAGTTGCTAAGGTTTTATACATGTTAAAAAATATTCACGAACCAGTCAAGCGACTGTCGTACGTTGTTTGTGCGAGTGTCACAAACCTGTTGCCGCAAAATTTTGGCGAATTTACAATGCAACAATTTCGTGACACTCGTACAACAGTCGTGCAACAGTCTTGGGAAAATATGCGAACAACTTGCGACTACAACTTGCGACTATCTGGAGAGAAAATAAAACTAAGTGACATTGGTATGGATGTTGTGAGACACTTTCACAAATGTCTCGCGACTGTAAAATTGAAACTAAGCCACCACTGTCAGTGCAAATTTAAGCCAAATTTTGTGCAGTCAATTAGCTTCTTTACTTTTACGTATGTCATGTGAAACTAATGATAAAATAATGAATAAAATTATAAAAAAATATGGTATGGCTTATTTTATCCCAGAATGCATTCCGACTGATGACCCGGAGGTAGCCTTCAAAGACTGTGACGCTGCATTCTTGGTCGGTGCCATGCCCAGGAAGGCAGGAATGGAGAGAGGGGACCTTCTAGCCGCCAATGTTAAGATTTTCAAAGTTCAAGGACAAGCTTTGGACAAGGTGGCAAAGAAATCTTGCAAGGTATGCATTCCTGTGATTATGATAGGGGGTAAATTAGCCGCGTCATGAGAAAACCAACAATGTGGTTTCTGAACAAGTACGACACAAAGCAGCCTGTGCAGTCACAGAAAAGAGCTACAAGCTTGAAAATTTGGATACAAGTAAAAAGAGAAATTGTACTATCCATGTAGCGAAAACAAAGGCACTGATCAGCTGTGCAGTTGCTGCACAGCTGATCTGCGCCTTTGTTTTCGCCTATGCATTTTGTTAGTTTTCTAATGCGGGGACTCATTTATTAGCATCTGCAAGGTCTGGAATGATGTGTTTAAAATCGAGGATGAAGTATGATGTCTTTGACACTTCCCTTTGAATTTTTCAGATCACTGGCAACCATAAAGCTCTTGGTAATGAATGATAAAGTCACATTGGTTCACTGTTATTGTTATTAAGGGCGAAACTCTGCTTAAATGAAGGAAATAATCATATACACTCCCGGTAAAAAAATAACAACATATTTCGCGTTTCTCCGCAACCATGGCAAACGCGAAATTTTTATTTCTCGGAGAAACACCGAGAAATAAGGTAGGTAGACGAAATCGTCTGCGCGAAATTTCGCGGTGTTTCTCGGTGAAATTTCTCGGTGTTTCGCCGAGAAAGGTAATTACCTGGATTTATCGATCAAACTCTTTTTCTCGGAGTTTCTCGGAGGAATTTAAAAGACAAGTACATGTTTATAATTTTTGAATAAACATTACGAAAACACGACCATGCAATATACAGCTTTTTTAAGTTTTAAAAACTTACATTTTTCTGTAGATTATTTATGTTATTTTTCTTATTTTGCTCATAACATAGATTGTGGGTACACGTTAGAACCGCCTCGCCGATGCGGTTCTAACGAGTGCCCACAATCTATGTTTTAGAGCAAAAATAAGGAAAATAGGTATACCCCTGCATACCCCAGTTTTTCTATATAAAAGTGGGGTTCAAGGGGGTAAACATTATACGGACATGATATATAAAACAATTCATCAAAAATATATAATTATCTGATCTTTGAACCGAAGAATGATAGCGAAAATCATTTAATATCCAAGAGCGTCATTAAAAATTTGCACCTTTTTTTGCGAAGCGAACGCACTATCTATACGTGTAAGACCATCACGGTCAGTCTTATTTAATGTTCGTATCTTACTCGTACGCCATCATTTTTTTGTAAGCTGTTAATGTAACCATTAAAAGTCGCAAATAATTTGACCATTCGTACATGTACATGTATATAAACTTGTACGTTTTAGATCGAAACTACATGTAGAAGGAAAGAATTTGCATTAAAAGTTATTCTCCATGAACAACCACAAAGCCGTTTAAATCATGAACTTATGGGATCGCCTAAATTGATGCACTTTCGTCCGTAATATTGCATGGTATAAACAAACAAGAATGGTCAACAAATTTACAGAAATCACTGTTGACTGATTTGGCCAAGTGGTAGAATTTGCAGAATTACCAGGACGTGTGTTTCGGCATACACAGTCATGTTCTTGTGTCGCATTCTCTAAAACACTGCTCCCTCACATGATTAGTAAAGTGAAATATAAAGTCAAGCAAATAAAAAATGCCGACCGCGCAGCCAACACTGTCATATGACTTACTCCCAACTGACGGGCTATATGCATCACGTAAATATGAATGTACATGTCCATACATTGCTATTGACGCACATGCATTTGTATCATTAAAATCATTCTTGTTCAAACATTTTACATCAGGAAAAAATGTCCATGGAATTTGTGTACCCCATCAAAAGCAAAACTGGGGTATGCAGGGGTATATATATATTTTTCTTTTGCTCCAAAACATGGATTGTGGGTACTAGTTTGAACCGCCACAATCTATGTTTTGTACCCACAATCTATGTTTTGAGCATGAATAAGAAAAAAGCAAACATTTGCTACTGAAAATTTTCATTTTCTTTTCATCTTTAAGCATCTCTGTTTATTGCATGGGCATGTTTTCGTCATGGTGTTTTCATTCTTATTTTGTTCCACGAATTTTAAAGTTACGGTATATAAAATCATTTCTTTATAACATCATCGACACAAATTCGGAAGGAGAGATCGGAAAACCTCAAAAAGTATATTTACATGTTTGTTATACCATGTGCAGAATTGCGGTTTGTGTGGAACATTGTACATGTACATGTATATACAGTCGAGAAATTTTAATTGTCTTAAATTTTTATTTCGCTCTTTCTTTAAAACAGATTGATATTGTTAGACGAAAAATGCATTATGTGCAACAAAAACTTTTGTATAGGACACACTGTCTGGATATGTCGCACAGTGCATCAAAGTAAGCTGCTGAAATACAGTATACTAACTTTTCTTTACATGTTCATGAATTTGGGACACCACTATTATGCCGTCATTTCTGTTACGAAACGACATCGAGATATAAATGTGGATGCATCATAAATACATGTACATACTCAATTATCTGCAGTTCATAGCGTTTTAAATGCTTTTTTGGTAGTTTTTGTTAGTGACGGGTTTGCAAAAACGAATGTTGTGTAGCCCATTTCGAACGTCTGGACATCCCAAACTTGTACCATGAAGCGACAAAATCGTACCGACAGAACCGTGGCTGAGGACAATGACAAGTTACATCAATATTGCACAGTAATTTTTCTATTCATGCACATGCAAAGTTTGTCTACTGTCTACTTAGACGGTCCCGGTAATTTTTAAAACTGACACCAAAATATAAGGTCACGCATTTGTTTTCGTGTAAAATGAGTGTATCCGTTCCTGCCACAATCCGAGAATACTATCGTACATGCACTTGCACCAGGATTCCCACATTCGGTGTCCGGCGCTCTACCAAATATGCCCATGCGATATACAGATTCTTTCAGCATTTAAATTTGATAAATTTCATAGGGGGAAAAATGGTATGTTTCCTAGTTTTCTTTAAACATTAAATATTTAAACATTGATTGTGGATAGACGTAAGAACCATCTCGACGGTGCGGTTCTAGCAAATACCCACAAATTATGTTTAGAGGAAAAAATATGTATGTGCCGGTTGATCCCAGTTTTTGCTTAAAGACATGAGCCGCGACGTCAAAAACCGGTCTCCGGGGTTCCCGACCTTTACTGACACAAACCAATCTTTATAGTCATAGTAGATGGATAGAAACCAGAAATATCAGATTAAAGAAGAAGGGGGGTTTCACTTTCGGGCCGAGTATTGAAAACAAAGGCGCTGATCAGCTGTGCAGAAACTGCACAGTTGATCGGCGCCTTTATTATCGCATGAGTATAAATACTGGATTCTTATGACGCGGCTCATATAAAAGGAGGGTATACATTACATGGACATGTTATCATGATGTGTGTAATATGTTAAGGAATACCCCGTACAATGTATATGGGTTTAAAGCACATGAACATGTAAATGTTTTTGTTAATTTACTCGATCAAATGCCAATTATCAGTAATTGATAAATTGTTGTTTTCACCATGTATCATGCAGCTTCCTGTGAATTTGACATTTTGGACCGCACCTTGTAAAAACAACATGCCGCCAACACAAAATGTTCATAGCGTGGTTGGATTTATGTATCGCAATAGGTTTTGCTTTTATGCATTTAGCAAAAAAAAAAAAAAAAATAAAAAAAATAAATACAGATACTTAGAAAAGGAAAAGTTTAAATATTGCTTTTTCTTATCTTGTTAACCGCCTTATTCTTATGTGAAGATTTGGTATGAAAAAAGTGTTTATGCGAATAGTGCCCTTGATAAACGAGTGATTTAGAGGTATTGACAAAACTGGGCTCCGTCAAGTTATTAGATACTGTGTATCCTAATCATCGAGAATGTTGTGAACTCTTCTCACACAGCATTTACAGTTATATCAGAAACGCATTCAAAGTTTTACGTGTATACTTCATGTACTTAAACCGACCAACAGCATGATAGGTTTGTAACGATTGATCCTCAACTCCGGAACATTTCTTTAATGAAGATTTGGTCGTGGAAATACAGCAATTTGCATTCTTTACACTTTCACTGGTTCAAGAGCATTTTCCCGTTCGTGTCGGAAGGACTATGACAATGTTAACAGACCGCCACGGCATGACATTGGGTCAATAATTTCTAAGATTTTAAGTGGTATTGCACTGAAAACACATGCGTCTATTTCATTTTGCTTAATGTCCCAGTCAACGACTAAGATCATATCGGTACGCCGCCTCTTGTTTGATGCGAGTGCTCGTGCCATCACATACATGTAAAACATGTACATGTACTTTTTTTCTGGTAGTTTATATATAAGAAATGAGAATTATCACAATGGAGAACATATTGCGGCATATCATACCACGAACATCACGCACTATAGAAGGAGCACGATGGCGTATTGGTGGAGCATCGGACTCCAAATCGAGAGGTTCTGCAAGCCCCACTTGCAATACCGTGTTGTGTCTTAGAGCAGGGTTTATTAAGAGTACTGCTAATACCAAGAAAGAGGTGGCTCCGTCCCCACATGACTGAATATTGACTGAGACGTTTAATCTTATTACAAACAAACAAACGATGGCTGAAATATGATTTTATTTACCGTAATAACCAGGTCTCAGTACCCAGGCAGATAATTTACATTCGGGCGCACTTCCTTACAGCCTAATAATACATGTAGTATTTGCATATGAGGTAGCATGTATCCTCCCGTTAATCGAAAGATTCGAAACATGAAACTTTACAAACAATAATACAAACCTATTTAGGATAAATGGCATTATGCATGTGGGCAAAAGTAATGCATATTCATATAGGGATTGGAAGATTGCTGCAGGTTAATCGGGTCAATAAAATTTAACAAAAATAGCATGCTTCATAAGTTGACAATAAGATGAAATTATGCCATTTCATTATACATGCACGTTTCCATAGCTTGACACTACAACCAAAACCAGAAAACATTTATTTCATTACAATATGAACTCAAGAATGCGCAAAATGGACACCTAGTTTATGATCTATTGCTTTATGTTTCCTAACTCAAACAAATGAAACTGTCACACATCATTTTATTGGAAAAAAGGCATAATTTGTTTTATTTGTAAGGCAAATGAGAGTCAAGTCATGCCTGCCCAACCGTAACGGAAACCAGTGAAAAAGATTGTGATCTGTTTGCTCAGTAATTAATGTGCCTTATTAAAACGCGTCAAACAAAGGAGTCATATACAAAAACACTTATACTGATCAGTTAAATGTCTAAACTTCTTTAATTATTAAAAATAAGGTAAAATCGATTTTCATAATCGTGCACAATATTTCTCCGAGAAACTCCAAGAACAGGTAAATCTGGACTTACCTGTTTTCACCGGTAAATACCTGCGGTCGCGGTGAAATTTCTCGGTGTTTCTCCGAGAAATCGAAATGAACGAAACGCGAAATATCTTATTGAAAAGAGAAATTTAGCGTTCTTTCTCCGAGAAAAATAGCTTAGGGTCCTCCGAGAAAAGAGGAATATGTTGTTGATTTTTTACCGGGACTGTATACTACAATGTTTTATTTTCTTATTCATATGATATATGCTTTCATAATACTACAATGTTTTATTTTCTTATGCATATATATGCTTTCATAATAATGCTTGTTATGGCCTGATTTTATTTACTTGGCCCACTGGTAGAGTAGAACTGAATGGAGAGGCCCCGGGTTGAATACCAACCATCTCCAGGTTGTGTCCATGATTAAGGCTTAGTTCCCACAGTACTGGTACAACCCAAGAATACTTGGCTTTGTCCCATCATGACTGAAAACTTGTTGACTGGAAGGCTAAACCTCAATCCAAACTCCAAAATTATTGCAGGTTCTTGTTGTTGGTAATCCAGCCAATACCAACGCCTACATCTGCAGTTACTACGCCCCGAGTATCCCGAAAGAAAACTTCTCAGCTCTGACCAGACTCGACCAGAACAGATCATGCGCTCAGGTTAGTATGTTTTGCAGTAACGGCGAAGCTGATCAGCGCCTTTGTGGTTACAAATGATTGATGCATAATAATTTTTCAAAAAGGGCTTTGTTGGTGTTAAGGAAATTTGTGTTCTGTAATCATTTAGTGTATACTTATTTCAGTGCATACTTCCAGATAATAGAAATATTTACAGGAAAAAAAATTTTTTGATTCTCATCATGAAAAGAAACTTCTTTGGATATCCACAAACAAGGATTTACAACAACTGAAATGGCCAGAGTCTTGAAACTTCAGAATTAGAAAGTACACTGAAAACACTGGTTCTGATCAGTAACTGCACGTCTTGTTCTAATACAGATATATTTACATGTAGCAGGTTTTTCTCGGGATGTGGTTTAATTCTGAATTTTTGCTAAATGTAGATTGGCCAGAAATGTGGAGTTGGAAGTGAAAAGGTTAAGAACACGATCATCTGGGGTAACCACTCCGCCACCCAGTACCCAGACGTACACCACGCCACGGTCGAAGTCAGCCCAGGCAACGTCAAACCCGCCATGGAGGCTGTTGGAGATGATGCCTGGATCAAAGGCGACTTTATTTCGGTAAGTACACAGTAATCAGAAGCAGAAGATGAGATAAGGGAAGCTTTTGATGATGATTAAGAGATATTTTTGCTTATTTCTTCCTAAAAATCTATGTCAAGGGTACTCACTAGATTTGCGGCATCCAATACACCTCAGTATCTTGTCTACTGATTACTGTTCTGCAGGCCTCCTAAATGGTTGCATACCCACATCTTTAAATGAGCCGTGCCGTAAGAAAACCAGATTTTTACCGATGTGAAAACAAAGCTGTAGATCAGCTGTGCAGTCATCTGATCAGCGCCTTTGTTTTCGCTACAGGGATAATACATCCTTTCTTTTAACCTCCTTCTTTGACTGCACAGGCCGGTTTGTGTCTGACCTGCTTGACAACCCTGAAGACCGGTTTTCTCGCGTCACGGCTCAAATGGTACTGGTTGCTTCTGACTTGTCACTCTTATAATGAGGGTAAGATAAGAACTGGCCGGCCTAGTTTCTGTATAGGACTGGGTATTAGGGGTGAAACGATTAAACGTGATGCATCGAAAATCGAGTACACTGCTCTTGAATTGAGTCATGATTCACACCCAGCTAGTTTGAATATGATAAAAAAGAATGTGATTTAACTGCAGCCATATTTTGGCAACACGATTTCTGAATACCATTTTATTATGAAACTCGTGTTCTGTCTTTTCACTTTTTAGCTCACCTGAGCCGTTAGGTGAGCTTATAGGATGGCCATGATCCGTCGTCCGTCCACAATTTCAAAGATCTTCTCCTATGAAACCTCTTGGCCAATCAAAGCCAAATTTTATATGAAGCATCTATAGGAAGGGGGAACCAATGTATATATAAGAAATCTAGGTCACATGACCAAGATGGCCGCCATGCCCATATATGGTAAAACCCTTCAAAAATCTTCTACTCCCAAATCAGTGGACAGATTTCAACGAAACTTGGCATGAAGCATCAATGGCTCAAGCACTACAATGTATATATAAATTATGACCCTGTGATGACCTTGACCTATTTTACAGCAAGGTCAACATAGGTCGCCAATGCATTTGAATGGGGAAAACTTTTAAAATGTCATTTAAAGTGAAAGTCTTGCAGAAAATGGGCAGTAGGACTGAATATTAATGATTCTGAAAAAAATGGACCCCAGGGGCTCATGTGCCCCCACCCCGGGGCAATATACATGTATATCTTCATAATATTCAAACGCTTTCTCCTCTAAAACCGCTTGACCAATCAAAGCCAAATTTTATGTAAAGCATCAAATACCGTTCCAAGATGGAGCCACATACAATCCTAAGCTGCAATATTCTCCAGAACAAAGTGATTTGAATGCGAGTAAATCCATTTCATTTTTATTTTGTTATTCTGTTTCTGAGAAGCTTGCCGGGAACAGTGTGGCCATCAAACAACACTTTTAACACAATTAAACATCAATTAAACGAACTTCATAATGAGGTTATTTACTACGGGTTGATTTATTCCACAGACTGTACAGAAGAGAGGAGCTGCCATCATCCAGAAACGTAAACTATCCAGTGCCATGTCGGCTGCCAAGGCCGCATGTGACCACATGAGAGACTGGTTTTGTGGAACAAAGGAGGTATGTTAATACAGTGTATGAACCGTGATGAGATAAAACGAGAAAACCGGGCTTCATGGTTTCTGTTTTGCAGAAAACAGCCAATACAGGCACGAAAGTAAGCTGGAAGATTGAGATTTGGGGAAGACAATGGTGCTGATCAGCCATACAATTACTGCACAGCTGATCTGATCTGTGCCTTTAGTTACGCCGCAATCACATCCATCATTTTGAAATAGAACGTTTCTGACGTCGTGATGACGTGCGCTTATCATGAAGATAAATTACAACACAACAGTCTTGGAAAAGCTAAGTGGCCATCCCACGATTTTGTAAATGAAAGAATTAGAATAAAAATACACATTGTGCTCTGACACCTAAATCATTAAATCGAACAAACAAACATATCTATTTTGCAGGGTGAATGGGTGTCTATGGGCGTGATAGGAAAGGGCAACAAGTACGGTATTGATGACAACATCGTCTACAGCTTCCCAGTGTACATCAAGGACGGAAAATGGTCGATCGTCGAAGGCTTAGCAATTAACGACTTCTCCCGTGAAAAAATGACCAACACGGAGAAGGAGTTGCAAGGGGAGAGAGATGAGGCTTTAGCCGTGTGCAAGGCATCGTGACAGTCTTACACTGGTAGATTATAATGACATCACAACTGAACAGCCTGGGAGGACAAATGACAAAATGACGATAGTTCAATCTGGTTAGGTTTATGTGAAAAAACAAACAAAAAAACAACAAAAAACGACAAACAAAAACAAACAAAAAAATGTCTGTAAGAATGAAGTAAGTTCTTTTTAGAATTGAAATTACACCACAAAATCAAGAATGTGGGTATTTTCTAGACTCAAATCATTGCTTTCTTTAAAGTATGCAAATCACATTTTTCTTATCACATTTTTCTTGCCGAAAATGTGTCGTTGATATTTATATTGTTTTAACAGCCATTCAAACAAGTACCCACAGCTCGTTTACATTGAGAAATAATGCCCAACCTTACGTCATTTATCCTCCTTGCCTATTCATCTGAGGTCAAGAGCAAACTGGGGTAGTTTGTGATTTTTCTTTTAGCTTGGTAAAAAAAGATCAAAGACATTTAAGTTAAGGCGGAATTATTCCTCTTTGTTGTCTGTAATCATGTTTTACTGTAATCTCTGCTACTTATACAGATCATGATTTTATGCAAGTTGCTTTCTAAGCATAATTCTGTGAGCTAACCTACATGTTTAAGTAAAAAGATCATTGTTTGTTGAAGTTTGAGACATTTTTAAGCTGTTGTGATTTTACTGAAACTCTTCTAGTGATGGAAAAGCATGAACTATACCCTAAAATGTGCTAAATTTTAAGCCTAAAAGTGTGAAGAAAAATTGTGTGAAAAAAGTGCTAGTTTTGAGAAATTTGAAGTTTTTTGTATACTATACCCTATCAGACTGTGATGTTTAGAAACTAAGATGCCATAATATGAGAAAGTGCTTCTTTTCCAGTTCTTCATAGACATCGGGAAAACATGTCTGTGAAATAAATACCCCCTTATACCCCAATTTTATATAGTAAATCTGGGGTATGCAGGGGTATACCTTTTTTTCTTTGCTCCAAAACGTAGATAGTGGGTACTCATTAGAACCGCCTTGGCGAGGCGGTTCTAACATGTACCCACAATATATGTTTTGAGCAAAATTTAGAAAAATATCAAAATTTTTCAGCTGAAAATTTAGAGGTTTAAAGCTCGAAAAATATCTATTTATTGCATGGGCAAGTTTTCGTAATGTTCTTCATAGATACTCCACGAGTAATTTATCCACTTTGTGCTATGTAGTAAAGTTTTGGACAGCTTTTTGTCTCCAAGAGATTTTATGTGGTTTGTAAGGAGATTCTATGTTGGTTGTAGTACAACTAATAGTAAAGAAATCTAGTGCTTAATGGTGTTTTTACTTTTATCCCTCTCATTACAAGAGAAAAATGGTAGGATAGCTTTGTCTGATATGTATTGAGCAGATTACAGATCCAAACTCACACCTGGTTCATTCAACCAGTCTCGTTAGCGTAATGGTTACAGCGTCTGCTTCAGGAGCGGGGGGTCATACCAAAGATGTTAAAAATATTATCAGTGGCTACCTTGCTTGGAGCTCAGCATTAGAAGGCAAGCACGGGCTTCTCTTCTCCAAAAACTATAGGTATCTACGGAACAAAACTGAAAACGCTACACCCAAATTTTCTGTCATATATCTAGATAAAGAAAATGTCAGAGAGTCAAATCAAAATGTATTGAAATTTTTCGTTTGACTTGGATGCACATATCAATAAACGTTTTACAGTTGTTATCAAAAGACATGACAGAAACATGTTCGAAGTTTGACAGGGGTCCAAATTTTCAAGTGTGCAATTGGAAAAGAAATCTCATACAGTTTAGGCCTTTAGGAATCCAAACAAGAATTCTAATGCACTATTCATTTGTAACCACGGCCCCCCAGCCCCGGGGAATAGCGGGGACTTTGATTTTTGGTCGAGCAAATCCATGCTAAAAGCCCCACCCTGCAGGGGCTACTTGTTGGTAAAACCACTGCTGTTTCCCCCTGCAGCCTGCTATCTTTTCATTTCACAGCCCTTTTTGTCTAAAAAAAGCAAACCTTGGGTACTTGCAAAAATTTGGTCAAAACTTAACCCCGCTCATTTCCACGGCTATTGGGGTGGGCATGGTTACAAATGGCTAGTGCATAGCCATGTCAGAGTGCAACAAAACCAACAATCAGAAAATGTAAAGGGCTGAGGCGAAAAAAAAAAAAAGGAATGTTTCCGGTAACCCGACCGATCCTGTCAAAAACTCCCCGACTCTAATATTTTTTTCCTGTTTTCTGATAATAAAAACTCGAAAATCGAAAAAAAAAGCATTTGTATTTCAAGTACCGGACCGACAAAAGAATACCGTAGAATATCACATTTAGCGTACCGTCGATTATATGATCAATACATGCGTATGTGCAGTTCTGATAAAATGGCGGCCTCCGGTGGCAGTGGCCAACAAATTCTCGCACTTCGAGCACGGTAGTGAAAAAAACTAATGTCATAATTAGACGGTCAATCAACACTAAATGATGTGTTCAAAAAGTTTCACACTTTCAAGGAAAACACACCATCTCAAAAATAACTGCACAATTTCATTGTAAAATTGATTTAAGCCCCTCCACCGAGCCATTCGAGGTGGGTGGGGAAATGTTGGTCAACAAAGTTTGCCATCTAGGAGTCAAAGTCATTTAGATGGCATGTAATTTAAGCAAAGAAAACCAAGTGGAAACAATAATATCAAAATGTGCACAAGAGGCCACAGGCAAGGCCCTAAATGCTTTCAAACTCCTCATGACGAGGGGTAGGGCATTCTTTGCCCCAAAGGAGACAAGGTAATGTGCATCGACAATATTTACATTAATTGCTAGCTTCCAGTTTTCCATAAATTATTGGAATGGTTCAGCGGGGAACCAATTACCCTCCCCCATTTCTATCAGCGACCCCTGTGGCCAAGCAGTTGTGGTCGCTTTTTATTAGTGCTCTTAACCATTTGATCATCTCGCCACTGTGGGTTCAAGCCTTGGTCAGGCCAAAAGAGGGATAAGCCCAGTTCTGCTTATGGGTATGTCATGTGGTTTTTCGGGGGGGGGGGGGGGGGTCGTCCCGCTTTCGCCCACCTACTGATTTGCATCATCTTGTTATGAGTGAATTTATCTTGAAAGGGACATAAAACTGAATCTAAAAAAAACAATCAGAAAATGGGGGGTGGGGGATCATTGGTTCCCTGTGTATCCAATACTTATTATCAGAGTTCATGAAAGTTGGTAAGGGTTACAGGACCTCAAAATGGGAAATTTTTACATGGTAAGGCTTCCCTCGAAAAAAAAAAAAAAAAAAATCCCTACCTATCGACCCATTTTTTTTCTGGCATGTTACCGGAAACATTCCTTTTTTTTTTTTTTTTTTTTTTTTTTTTTTTTTTTTTTTTTTTTTTTTTTTTTTTTTTTTTGGCCTGATCACAAATTTGTTTCATCGTTTAGAAAACCAATTTTGAAAAGTGGATTTCAAATCTTCAATTTTAACTGTTATGACCTCGGCTATTAATGGTAAAAATAAAGAACGTATTAATATCAAATAATTTTAATAAAAGACCTAGGGAGACATGAATGTGAAGCCCATTGAGAACATGGAAATCCTTCAAATACTCTAACAATTATCGCTATAATATAATAATAATGTAGATAAGTTTTACAGGAAATCATAGCTTTTGATAAAGGCTAAATGTCAACATGTATATAAATAGAGACTTGTTGGGGTTTTAAAAAACTAAGATCAAACTTGTGAAATTTTGTTTTATTACAATATTTCAAAATCAAAAACAATAACTAACAAACATAAACAATAAACAACCTAAAAAACAACAAAAAAAATTGGTCCATGATAAAATCTTTGAGCTGGAATGTGACTATTCCTAATAAGACAGTCTGTACATTGCCTAGTCTTCTTTATCTTCATTATGTAGCTTAGAACTAGCTATTTCCATAGACAGAAATGTATTGACAAGCTGGTATTTTTGTGGACATTTTTTTTTTATCAACTTATTTCTTGTGGAAGAATATTACCATATTCATTCTAAATAGTGCACATGCTCCAATATTAAAAGCACACACACAGGTCGTTTCCAGAAATCATATGCATAAGTGCACATTGCTCAACTTTCATTGTTTTTTTATACCATTGTACACATACATACCATGTTAACTGCATAAAAACTTACGTTACCACTATTTGGCAATGATTGGAATACTTCATTATTGGTATTTTTGACAAGGTAATTTCAGCAGTTTGTGTTTGCGTTCCTAGTGTGCACTTAGTGGAATGATATTTTGTTACTGTAACTTTACGTTATTTTGAAGTTAAGTACACTGTGCATGAATTAGAATGAATACGGTATTACAATGACTATATGCACTGCTAACAGCAATTGAAGATCTTTTAAGAAATATAATACGATAAAACTGCAATCGCTAGCAGTAAAAAAAAGTGACAGATAGCCTCATACACTATACCACACGTACCGACCAATCAATGTATGTTGCAACCCTCGCTTTTTCAGGCCTCTGGTGGTTGAAAACCAGAGGACCAATGGTCCTGTAAACGCTCACCTGAGATCTGCTGCATATACCAATAAACATGTTTGAATATTATGGTATTTACAGATGAAGCACTTGGGCCATTTTCTTTTTTCAGAATCTTCAATATTCTGTCCATTTGCCAATTTCCTGCTGGCTTTTCCCTTCAAATGACATTTTAACAGTTTTCCCAATTCAAATGCATAGGCAACCAATGTTGACCTTGCCATAAACTTGGTCAAGGTCATCACAGGGTCATGATTTATATATACATTGTAGTACTTTAGCCATCGATGCTTCACGCCAAGTTTCCTTGAAATCAGTTGATTGGTTTCAGAGAAGAAGATTTTTGATGGGTTTTTACCATATATGGGCATGGCGGCCATCTTTGTCATGTGACCTAGATTATTTATATATACATTGATTCCCCCATTCTATAGATGCTTCACATAAAATTTGGCTTTGATTGGCCAAGCGGTTTCACAGGAGAAGACGTTTGAATATTATGGAAATATACATGTATATTACCCCGGGGTGGGGGCACATGAGCTCCTGGGGTCCAATTTTTTTCAGAATCATTAATATTCAGTCCTATTTCCCATTTCCTGCAAGATTTTCACTTTAAATTACATTTTAAAAGTTTTCCCCATTCAAATGCCTTGGCGACCTATGTTGACCTTGCCGTAAAATAGGTCAAGGTCATCTCAGGGTCATGATTTATACATACATTGTAGTGCTTGAGCCATCAATGCTTCATGCCAAGTTTCGTTGAAATCGGTCAACCGGTTCTGGAGAAGAAGATTTATGAAGGGTTTTTACCATATATGGGCATGGCGGCCATCTTGGTCATGTGACCTGGATTATTTATATACACATTGGTCCCCCCTTCCCATAGATGCTTCATGTAAAATTTGGCTTTGATTGGCCAAGCGGTTTCAGAGAAGAAGATGTTTGAATATTATGATAATATACATGTATATTGCCCCGGGGTGGGGGCGGATGAGCCCCTGGTGCCCAATTTTTTTCAGAATCATTAATATTCAGTCCTACTGCTCATTTTCTGCAAGATTTTTCCTTTAAATGACAATTTAATAATTTTTCCCATTCAAATGCAAAGGCGACCTATGTTGACCTTGCCGTAAAATAGGTCAAGGTCACCGCAAGGTCATGATTTATATACACATTGTAGTACTTGAGTCATCGATGCTTCATGCCAAGTTTGGTTGAAATCGGTCCAGTGGTTCCGGAGAAGAAGATTTTTGAAGGGTTTTTACCATATATGGGCATGGCGGCCATCTTGGTCATGTGACCTGGATTATTTATATACACATTGGTTCCCCCTTCCCATAGATGCTTCATGTAAAATTTGGCTTTGATTGGCCAAGCTGTTTCAGAGAAGAAGATCTTTGAAAATGGTGGACGACGGACGGACGGACGGACGGACGGACGACGGAGCATGGGTATACTATAAGCTCACCTTGTGAGCCTGACGGCTCAGGTGAGCTAAAAAAAAAACCAAAAACAAAACAAAAAAAATTTAGGTATGTCATACTGGTGACCATCTTAAACAGCAAAGTCACATTTTTGTGGAATGTGGGTGAGAACATGATATCATTTGAAAGAAGAAAATGTTTCAACTTAAATAAAGAAATCAAACAAATACATGTATCAATGACATTTGGATGAAATTCTGTGCCCAAGTGCCTAGATGTGCCCCAAAGTGTAGAAATGTGTACAAAAAATAAAAGCTGAGATTCAAGAAACTTCTTAATGCTTCAGCAATGGAGTCATGGTGGTTTGCAATGTCTCGGGATATTGTAAAGCTAATACACTTGAGAATGGCTATAGATACAGTGACATAATTGTTGACAACATGAGACTGAAAAATCTTAATTTCTCATTATCTGCATAATATTTTAAACTGCATTACACAACAGATATTATTGCATAGATACCTGTGTCACACGATTTTAATGGGTGTATTAATGAAGACAAAAGGTGGGTATTAATCAGGTGATTTGCATGAATACTGTTATGTAAATTACATGTCTTTTACGTATGCTCAATACTGGGCACCTCATGCTAATAATGAGTAAAGCCTCTGGAACGAACAAAGAAGCTTTTTCCCATATTTAAATAGACAAGGCTATAACTATAATGTGCCATATTTTCACAGAATTAATGCAATAATAGCCATCAAACATGACTTTGTCATTCAATAACATTCACAAGGTCCCTAAGGTAGTGTTGAAAACCTTGATCTATGCCCTTGGTTTTCAACAATTCCCTCTAGTCATGTTTGATCCCTCTAATATGAGCCGCCTCGTGGGAAAACCAACAATGTGGTTTTCGACTAGGTCCGACATAAACCGACCTGTACAGTCATAGAAAAGAGCTAGAATCTTGAAATTTCGGATTTAAGTAGAAGAACTGTACTATCCGAGTAGCGAAAACAAAGGCGATGATCAGCTTCGCAGTTACTGCGAAGCTGATCTGCGCCTTTGTTTTCGCCTAGGCAGATTGTTGGTTTTCCCATGGGACGGCTTAAATGATGCAAAATAAGACTTCGAAGTCAGCAAGACAATAGTTATACATTACCATTTTAAAAGGAGAATAAACATTAATACTGAACACAGACTAGACAATCACTATCCGGAGAAAATATATTCTAATTTGCATCAAAATATATTTGAGCGCGGATCTGATAAAAGATGTCTTAGGGCATTCAAGTACATTTTAATGCTATTAAAATTTAAAAACCATCTAAATTTGAAATATTTGGCATTTCATACAGCTTTAATATTGTAACACAATCCAAGACATACTTTTCTTATGGTCAAACGTTATTTGTATCATGTATGTTGCCATGGCAACCATTGCGCCATAAGGACTACCCTTATTTTAAAAGTCAGGTACGCCCTTTGTATTGCATGTTTTATCAAACAGTTTGTGAATTCGTGCCTATTGCATAGTCTGTGCAGTAGTTTAGATGTTAAACTCAAGAAACACAAAGAATTTCAAGAATTTAAGTCTTACCTTCTTTTAATTACAGTGATTTAAAGACATTAACGTCATCAATGTCCAAACGTCATCAACAGTTTTATGACGTCATGTTTAGATTGTATCAACTGCACACCTTTCAACGTTCATATCTTTGCTATTTGTAAAGATAATCTCTTTAAATTTTCAGGAAATACTCAGAGAAACTTGGTCTTTCATATGTAATTAATATCTTAATTTTGATTTTTCTGCCATAAGACCCCTTTTATCAGATCTTGGCCCCAGAAGGTATACAACTTTGATCTTACTATACATGTACTTGGCATAGCTTGAAAATTACACACAAGCATGTCTAGTTTGACAAATTGCACCAAATAATTATGTACAAACTTGATATAACTCCCAGACAATCGGAGTAGACTTTCGTCACAGATTTACTGTTATTAATAAGAATGACACATCTGTTCCTATTGGTCTTTGGTCAGGAAAGTTCGCAGACACCATTGGTATTTTTAACAGGAAAAGAAATGCAGTCAGTGTGAATATATCTGGGTTTGCAAAAATATTTCATGAGCAAATAGATGAAATTTTATGAAAATCTGACCAACAAAACATTTTCTTCTGACCAACACAACATTTTCTTCAGCCTTTTCTGTGCACCTCCCCGACCTGGAGCGGGGCAAGGGTCAACGTCACAGTAATGTTACTTGAAGTTTATTGCTGTCGGTGCCTTTTATATTTGTAACAAATTCAACCGATGTTTCAGAATTTTTCCACATAGGGTCCTTAGATATCAGTACATTTTTGTTATGTGTATCCAGCTGTGAAATACAGATCTGTGCCAACTGTTGCTAAGATCTCTGACGACTGGTTGAACATATGAAACCATTTTCAAGCGCTGAGCATGTAAGACGAGTGCCCTTCCGCCACCGTCTATCATCTTAGATGGTTTTATCGAGCATCCAAAAATCAACTATGCCACTTGTAAACTAGTGACCAGCAAGCTGATAGCTTTTACATGTATGTTGTTGTTTGTATTATTTCAATCGTGTTTGTTAGCGATTTCCATAAAAAACCACACAATTTTATGATTATCGGCTGTTCTCCGACGTCAAATTACGCCAATTTTTCAAACAATTTTTTTCGGGCTGCATCTGAAATTTTATTCACAGATATCAAACTACACTGCCGCCAAACATTCAGAAAATGTTGATGATTGAACGCTCTTTCAGGATCAAAAGATTTTAATATTACATCACAATTCAGTGCCATTTCACAAGCAAAAACAAAATGTGAAAATCATATTTTATAACACTATGACACGTGCCCCGCGCGGCCCTACCCTCAAGCAGAAAACTAGTCATATCAAGTGTGTTATTATTTCAAACTGCACCAAATTTCTAATATACTCATAAGATGTTGCTGCTTGAAATTATGCAAAACACTTCTTCAACAACGCTTTACTTTTTCTGATAGCTAAAGTGTCTACGAACTTTCCTGACAAACCTCGTATAATGGTAAATCTGTGACGTAAGTCTACTACAATTGTCCGGGAATTATATGACATGGTATTGTTGTACTGAACTTTGCCAAACCTGATTTTAGCATACAAGAAAAGAGGGAAAAAAAACACAGATCGGCAGTGCAGTAACCAGACAGCAAACTTTTCCCCCTGCTTAGATAGCATGATCCCGTTTTATACATGAGCCGCCGCATAAGAAAACCAACTACATGCATAGGTGGAAACAAAGGCACAGATCAGCTGTGCAATAACTGCTCAGTACCTTTGTTTTCACTACACAGATAGTACAGCCTCTCTTCTTAAATCCAAAATTTCAAGCATCTAGCTTTATTCTGTGACTTTACAAGCTGATTTGTACAGAACTGGTTGGAAACCCAAATTGTTGGTTTATCTCATGTCTATAGTAACAATCTACTGTATTATTAGAACCCTAGTTACAGGGATAGATAAGACAAATCTGTCTTGAGGGTCACTTTGGCATCATGCCGAGCCTTGTGATGCCAAAATGTGACCACGAGGGACAGATTTGTCCATCTGTACCTTAAACGCACGTCAGATTCTTTTTCTTGCATGCCTCAATGCCACGAAACTTGACTTTCAGAACATTGACTGCAATCGAGTCTGCTATTTTGAAATAGAATGTTTTTGACCTTGTTGTGATATGTGCACTTAACGACAAAGTTATGTGACGTCCTATACAACCAATGTTAAAAAGGAACAGGGTCAGACAAGCAGGGTTAGATAAGAATTTCTACCCCTCTCCAAAATCATGGATATACTGATATTTTCTTGTCGGGTGTGCAAGAAATATAACACCTGGCAAAGGTGGGTTTTGTTGTGATGTAACTGTGTTTTTTTTTTTTATTATTTCAAAATCAAGATTCAAGCAACCTTAACAGAATCAAACAGTTTAAGGCAAGTGTGGCTGAATTCAGAACCTTAATGGTTTTCTTATGACATGTCTCGTTCACATACAATAAGGTTTAGTTTTCTTATGCTTTTAATGCAATGTAACTATCCTGTGTCATTTGTATATGTACATATGAGCCGCACCATGAGAAAACCAACGTTTCGCATATGCAAAAACAAATGCGCAGATCAGCTTTGCAGTTGCTTCGCAGTAACTGCAAAGCTGATCAGTGCCTTTGTTCTCGCTGCACAGATAGTACAATTTCTCTTCTTCCTAAATCCAACATTTCAACCTTCTAGCCATCTTCTGTGACTGCATAGACCCGTATGTAGGACCTGGTCTGAAATTTAGTGCAATGTAACAAGCCTATCCTGTGTCATTTGTACATGTACAAATATTTGTATAGCACTGCAAGGATATAGTGTTGTGTCCTATGAAGAAAGCAGTGAAGACCGATAGGACAGTTTAAATCACTCTTACATTATTAGTTTTGAAATGCTGCACATCTAAAATGCTTTTAACACAAGAACACAATTATATGTATGGCACAACCATTACCTAATAAAATAACTACCAATTTTACAATTTTCGTCACACACGAAAAAAATAAGGTGTAATTAAAATGGAATGTTCTGAATTTTATAACATACAATCCAGATATCTGTGAAGTATGTAGCTAAAATAACAATGTGACAACTGAAACATACATGGGGCAATCTCTTCATATCCAAACCCCTAGAGTGCATAGAATCACTAGCTCCCAAACATAGTGAATGGCTTTATGACAGGATAATATCTAAGCTGAGGCCCATTTAGGTTCCAAGATCACACCACGTTATAACCTAAACAAATTGTGTGAAAAAGGGTCCAAAGTGTACAGTGTGCATTATTGTAAAACGGCTTTGGCAAGACAATACAAATGTGTCATATACTTGGATAAGGGATTCCTTAATACGAGATTGAATTCAGTTGTAAGACATGATCCTCCAAACAAACAACAATGAAAGTGGCTGTATATTGTCAACGTAATGAAGTTGGCTGTATGCATATTGCCCCTGGCACTGTGGCAGCGAAACTGTCCAGTTCCTTCTTGTGGTGGTCCTCCTTTCTCCTACTTTCATATTCCAATCTCTTCAGGTTTGATTCCAATGCTTCTATTTCCGTATTAATATTTGGTGCATCACCCATTCCATCTGTCCCTGTTGGAATGTTACTCGACTTCTTATTGGGTGTCTTTTTCACAAACACAAACCTCGGTTCCCTGAATTTTGTGGCCATGATTGTGTTGGATTTGTGGCCTGCGATGATAGCTTTGTGCACTGCGATGTCCATGTTGATTAAAGATAATAGATTGTCCAGTTCTGTTTCACTTATACTGGCTTTCTGGAAACAGAAATGAGCCACATCATAAGAAAACAAACACTTTGCATATACAAAAACAAAAGCGCAGATCAGGTTCACAGTGACCGCGAAGCTGATCAGCAGCATTGTTTGTGCTACATGGACAGGACCATTCTTGTACTTTCTAAATCCAAAATTTCCAGCCTCTAGCTATCTTCAGTGCTTGTACAGCTTGGTTTGAGATGAACCTGTTCAGAACCACATTGTGGGTTTTCTCAAGTTGCAGCTCAAATACTTATACATGTATAGGGAATACGTCAAGACTTTAATGGATTATTTTTGTCTGTTGTCTTTGAAAATTTATGGCACAATCAATTATAACCAGAGTTTAAATTATTTTTGGACTTACACTTAACATAGTCTTTATTCACATCTTTGAAAATTATAACAAACCTCTAGCCTTTTTAGTATTTATATAATCAGTAAATCAAGGAATTTCTTTTTCAGAAATCTTGGATTTATACTGTCCCAGTGAACAATTTTTGTCACATCAGGACCAAGCCATCACTTCCTGGGTGGGGAGTTAATGTGTCTTGCTCAAGGACACAACTCAACAGAAATGATGTTCTGATATTCAATCTTTCTATCTGAAATCGGACGCTTCCCAAGACGCCACCAGCCAACCACATTTCCTGGAATTTAAGAACAGCTGCTGTTGCTATTTCAAAGACAGACACATCAAAACCAATCTATCCTCAACAAAGATCCATGTGTCATTTTACATATGACCCTGTGCGTGAGAAAACAAACAATGCTGGTTCTGACCAGGTCCGACACAAACCAGGCTGTACAGTCACAGATGATGGTTAGAGGCTGGAAATTTTGGATTTAGAAAGTAGAGGAGTTGTACTAACCGTGTAGCGAAAACAATGGCGCTGATCAGCTTCACAGTTACTGCGAAGCTGACCTAACTGCGAAGCTGATCTGCGCCTTTGTTTTCGCCTATGCAGATTGTTGGTTTTCCCATGCGGCCGCTCTTATCTAAATTGAATATATGCAATACCTTTGTTTCCCATAATTCCTCCAATCTTTCAATCACAGGTTCATACTTCATTATGGCCTCCTCCAGCTGTTTGCGCGCCAGCAACATCTTTTCAATAGTGTCGGGATCTATGTTGTAGTGTACCATTGGTTGGTCAGTATTAGGCTTGGCCTCATTTAACTTCAGTTCTAACACACTCTCCTAGAAGAAATAGTTGAGTAAAGAAACTGTGCCAATAAAAGTTTATTTTTTATCAATATTATTTTAAGGTAAATGCCTATAAATTGAACAGTAAATACTCTCTTTTAATAATTTTGGATATTGATTTCAATAAACCGGAAAGAAATTAAAACTTAATGTACCAAATTCGTTCTATTTAGTGTGGTGTGGTTATTTTTCTTTTGAAATTGTTCGTATTATTTTAGAATGCTACCATAAAATAAAACACAAACTGATAAACTTGATTTGTCTTTATATATGTTATCCATTTGTCTCAACATCAGAAAACATACTTTATGCAATAACGGCTGTTATAGCAATACTGACAAATTAGTGACAATCCTGTCCAATATGCACATACACAAATTATGTTATGCATGAATATACTAATCAAACAGATTCAAATATAACTTTTTGAACTTTTAGAAATGGGTGAATATGGTCACTGGAGCTTGAATATTGGCTGGTTGAACGTCTTAGCAATCATTACATATTATTGTGGCGATTTTGTAAACACCCTAGCTATTCAATGTTTTTGAATTTTGATTTTGAATATTTTTATTTAAACTATCCTGGCTATTTTATACGAATGAAACGACACAACACGACGAAACGATGCAACGGACGGGTACAACGGAACAAAAATTGTGGATGTAACCTCTTCAACTATAACTGGGACAGTATACCACTCTGATTGATACAATGGGGTGAGCAACTGCTATGGTGTCTTCTGCAACTATTAACTGATACAGAATAACGCTTGACATGCAGAAAGTATAACCTAAATTGTAACTAAGCCAGGTTTCATCTGAACGACTCATAACATACGACCCAAAATTTTCAAAAGAAATATACGAGCCAAATAACGACACCAATACAAGAGTAAGCTCTTTAAGTTAAATGCTTATCTCACATATTTGCAACGGGTATCGTAAGACGAAGTGTATTGAAAAAACCAGTGTGTTCATAAAATTAGAGAAGAGAAGTCTACGATTTTGATTTGTGCTCAATGACTGAATGACACAAGGATTACACCTCAAAGCATGCTTTGTGTGTTTCCTCGGCCACCAATCAAATTGCACTAGTCCTAAAATTATCAACCTTATAAAATAGCAGTCAGATTCAATTCAAAAGTAATGATTGCCAAGACGTCCAACCAGATGCCGCTTGAATCCCGGCACTTACACACACAAATGACCAACATAATTCAAGCCCCAGAGACTTTGTCAATAGATACTCCACCAAATAGCATTGCATATTTATAAAAAATATCTCTTAACAGATTTAGAAAAAAGAGGTGTGTGGAGCAAATATACAAAGAACATTATGATTCATCAGAAAGCAAATCAGAATTCAGGAAGAATAAAAACATATAAAACATTGGAATACAATCCCTTCTTTAAAAGTCATCTCGAAGTCTCTATGAAACATAAGGCAGCAGAACCACTAAAGTCCTAGTATTCATCGTCGATGCAGATTGTTCCCTCCAGGAATGATGTTCCAGTTAGTCCTACGAAAGCCATCACAATAACTGTTTTATGGTCGTTGTTCTTCATGTTCATTTGTTATAAAACTGTGTGGCTAACGGGAAGTGGTGCCATGTGATTGATAGTCCAGCCTCTACCTGCCACCTTCCAGTATGTACCTTCCAGTACTGAGAGACTCAAAGCTAGATACAGCTTGACTGAAATTTGAAAAAACTAACAGCAGAAAAAGTACAATAAATAGCTATGGAAGAAAACAGAACAGTCGAACGCTTGTGATGGGAATTGGGAGGGAGGGGAAATTAAGCAACACGTGTTTTTTTTTTTTTTTTTTTTTTTTTTTTTTTTTTAAAATTTTGGAGCGAAAGCAATGACAACCCGGATGTAGAAAAAAGGTTTTACGACATGCCGAAATTTCCAATAAATCAAATCCATAAACGCTTAATAATTTCAAGTTTCCAAAACAAGCGTCTGAGAATTGCAAGCGTTCGATTGTCCTGATCACAAACCCGGAAGTGTTTACTGTTGTGATAAAAAGTAAATAATTGAATATTTAAAGAATTGTAAAAGCTATGTCCGCTCAAAATAAATGGGATTACGGTCAGGCCGTGAATCCCCATTATTTTAGAATGCTACCATAAAATAAAACACAAACTGATAAACTTGATTTGTCTTTATATATGTTATCCATTTGTCTCAACATCAGAAAACATACTTTATGCAATAACGGCTGTTATAGCAATACTGACAAATTAGTGACAATCCTGTCCAATATGCACATACACAAATTATGTTATGCATGAATATACTAATCAAACAGATTCAAATATAACTTTTTGAACTTTTAGAAATGGGTGAATATGGTCACTGGAGCTTGAATATTGGCTGGTTGAACGTCTTAGCAATCATTACATATTATTGTGGTGATTTTGTAAACACCCTAGCTATTCAATGTTTTTGAATTTTGATTTTGAATATTTTTATTTAAACTATCCTGGCTATTTTATACGAATGAAACGACACAACACGACGAAACGATGCAACGGACGGGTACAACGGAACAAAAATTGTGGATGTAACCTCTTCAACTATAACTGGGACAGTATACCACTCTGATTGATACAATGGGGTGAGCAACTGCTATGGTGTCTTCTGCAACTATTAACTGATACAGAATAACGCTTGACATGCAGAAAGTATAACCTAAATTGTAACTAAGCCAGGTTTCATCTGAACGACTCATAACATACGACCCAAAATTTTCAAAAGAAATATACGAGCCAAATAACGACACCAATACAAGAGTAAGCTCTTTAAGTTAAATGCTTATCTCACATATTTGCAACGGGTATCGTAAGACGAAGTGTATTGAAAAAACCAGTGTGTTCATAAAATTAGAGAAGAGAAGTCTACGATTTTGATTTGTGCTCAATGACTGAATGACACAAGGATTACACCTCAAAGCATGCTTTGTGTGTTTCCTCGGCCACCAATCAAATTGCACTAGTCCTAAAATTATCAACCTTATAAAATAGCAGTCAGATTCAATTCAAAAGTAATGATTGCCAAGACGTCCAACCAGATGCCGCTTGAATCCCGCCACAACAAATTTACCAAATTTGTCCCCCATTCAGCGGCATATTGGGCGGAAACAGAAGGTTAAGAATGTAGCCGGTTAATTTGCGGGGGCATTTGAGTCATATATTGTTTTTGTTGGGTCTAGAAGAAAAAGTCGGATCGCTTCCTGCAATGTCAGAAGAAAAATATGGTTGCCGATCTTTGACAGATGTGTACCATCTCTTTTAAGGAGGCCAGGCGTGTCGGTATCAATCTCGTGAAGGATTGACCGACCCCATGTTAAAGTTCTCACAGCCTGTCTACCAGCCCGATTGACCCGTTTTCTTTTTTGGTCCATCAATTTGAGTTTTTGTTGTAGGTCCAAATGTTTCATGGACGCTATGTCATCCAAACCTCTCCATTGAGTCCTGGGTAGAATGTCAGACCACACTATGTATGTGTCATTGAAAACAGACTGCAGATACCATAAAGTCTTTTTGATTTTGCTCATCTATTTAGCTAATTTGATTGACACCAAATCATTGCCTCCCAGGTGGACCACAATTAACGCTGGGGTAGTATGAAAAAGCATCTTCAGCTGAATGGTCGGCTTTAGTTGTGGCCAGTGCATGCCTGGCCGGCCAAACCAGCGCACAGTTCTGTCAAGGTCTAAGTTAGCCTGTTTGGATTTGATAGCCTCTTCCTCGGCATGGGAGATGATTGAATCTCCGATGATCCAAACATCTGGAAGAAAGCAAAATTAAAGGTCTGGTAAACCGTATAAAGGATAGAAGACGATATGTGAGGAAGCCTAAAGGCGAATATACCCGTCAACAGCATCAGACTTCCAACGACCCAATTTTTTTATTGCATCTGACGAAATCCCTTTTGAGGCTAAATCTGTAGCTCGACCTATGCGAAATGCATGAGAGGTATAAATGCCAGTAGGAAGCCTCAAAACTCTTACAGCTTTGGCCAGAACTGCGCTGAATTGGCTCTGTGTCAAAGGTGTGCCGTTTGCATGTGAAAAGAAGTAATATGCATTTGCAGGACGAAGATGCATATAATGACGAATGGTTGTGACACAACAAAATGAAGAATCTTCAGATTTTGGAATACGCAAAGTAGTGGGCAACCCGCGTTGATTAGTTTTTGAAATTCTAATGGTGATGAGTAAGGTGTTGCCATCATCAACAAGTTCAATATCACCAGAAAGTAAAGGCCTATCAGGCTGAAGGTAGCTAGAAAAAACTACTTCACTTACCCGCAAAAGTGCAAAGTAAGATAAGAAGTAAGCACTTTGGAAGAGACAGGATTCAAAATCTGAATAACATATGTTAGGAAGCACATGGCAAATCCTTCTTAGAATATGTTCCGTTATAGGAGCACGGACATCACGGGACTTGCGTGACCTTTTAAAGCCCTCTAGGAGCTTCTTTACAACAAATGCATTAGTTGGGTCCTGATAGTTGTGTAACTTGTGATAAAAACTTATTCCAGACAGGTAGGATGCAATGGTAGATGGTGAATATCCAAGTTCAAAAGAATGTGCAATGAACAGCGTAACATGTTGAATTGGAACAGGCCATATTACGTGCAATGAATAATTATTTCTAAATTGTTCAAAAGCTGATAAAGCATTATCATAAACACTTCGAGTGTTGGGCGCAATACTGGAAGCTAACAACTGGTTTACACTTGTTTGAAGATATTCCAGAGATGGTTGGGTACTGTTGAAGGTTCCGGATCGGCATCGGGAGCGAGTTCGTGGAATTTCTGCAATTGAAAACGGCTTAGCGTATCGGCGAGTCTGTTAAAACAGCCTCTTACATGTAGTGCTTTAAAGGCAATGTTAAGTTGCAAGCACAAGAGAGTAATGGCTCTTAAAATGATCATGACTTCATCATTTTTGGAGGTCATGGAGTTAATAATATGGACAGATGATAAATTGTCAGATCGGAAAACTATCTTCTTGTTTTTAAGCTCTTGACCCCAAATGTGCAAGCACACCAAAAGAGGGAACATTTCCAGAACTGTTATATCAGCAGTAATGCCTTGATCAATCCACCACTGTGGCCAATGTGCACATGTCCATTTCCCAGCAAAGTATGCCCCAAAACCTAAGTCAGCACCGCCTGCACTGTCAGTGAATAACTGAACATCCTCATTTGAAACCCAGTAACGGTCATGAAATACAGATATGCCATTAAACTCTGTAAAGAAATTCAACCAAAGCTGAAGATCCTCCTTCATAGCTAAAGTGATATTCAGATGATGATGAGGCTTGGTCAGGCCACAAATAGCATTGATCAGTCGCCGACAGAATGGCCGTCCTGGAACCACTGCTCTACAAGCAAAATTGAGGGAACCAATCAAAGATTGCATTTCGCGCAAAGTACATTTCTTCCTTGCCAGCATACTCACAATTTTTTGTCGGATTTCCTCAATCTTTCCCATGGGAATACGAATGGTCATTTCCTCCGAATCAAGCTCTAAACCAAGAAAAGATAATTTGGTGGTAGGACCCTCTGTTTTATCGGAAGCAATAGGGACACCAAGTAATTGCATTTTATCCATGAAAACAGACATTATGAAAGTGCAATCATTGGTATCTTTCTTTCCTCCAAACAAAAAATCGTCTAAATAGTGTAATAAAGATCCACATGGGGATGCCCGTCTTACACAGAATTCTAAAAACGTAGCAAAAAGTTCCCAGGTCTGGCAAGAAATAGAGCAACCAAATGGCATAGCCTTATCCACATAGAACATCCCGTCAAACATAAAACCGAGCTGATCAATTTCGGACAACGATACTGGTAGGATCCTAAAGGCTCGACGGACATCGGATTTCCCTAACAAACAGCCTTGACCCAGGTCCTGTATCATATGCACTGCTTCATCAAAGCTAGTATACTGCACAGAACAAAGTTTAGGATCAAGAAGTCATTTACAGAGTGGCCTGAGGGGAACGAGAGGTGGTGTATAAGTCGAAATTGATTGGGTTCCTTCTTAGGGACTAAACCAAGTGGAGAAATGCGTAATGTGGGAATTGGGCGGGAAATAAATGGGCCCGCAACTCTGCCTGCTGTTACTTCGGCTTGAATTTTCTCCCGAACAATGTCTGGATTTCCTAAAGCTGATTTTAAGTTTTTCGAGTCCGAAGGAGAATGCAAACCAGAATAATGTAGAGGAAAACCAAGAGTGAACCCTTCCAAAATTGCCAATGCCTTAGAGGAATGATAACCATCAAGTTCTTGTCGTAGAGCTTCAATATTGATTGGGGATGAAGACAATGTGAATAGATCCGGGGAAATTGTGTAATTTTGCCTGGCAGCGGATTTAACAGCTGAGGAATTACAGTCTGTTACCACGCCGGGCTTGAAGTCTTCCCCCACGGTTGGTTGTATAACCACGTGGTCCGCGAAAATTGGAACCCCCTCGATTGGCATAAGAACCCCTTGAATTAGCAGTAGACTGTTTGAAACATGTCACACGTCCATGACTGGGGTTATTACAGTTTGAACAGATATGCTTAAATTTACAGACAGTTCGTGGACAAAAACCATCATTAAAATCAAAACATGTACCCAAAACATGGTTGTCATACTGCGAATTGCCAGTACTACTGCGACCACCTGTTAATGCACCCGGTTGTGTATTTTGTGGCATGTTGGAAGTAACCGTACTAGACGTCATAAGTCGAAGCCATAAATCAGAGTTAATCTTACCCCAAGACTGAACCTCGGATTCTTGACGCAAACGAAATTGCTCATCATATGATCGCCAAGTAAAGGTAACAGACCGGGATGCAGCCTCCCTGATAATGTTCATATACTGCAATATTTCCTGAATTTTGCTTGGGTAACGTTTTAAGTAGATGGAGGCAAATATTAGAAAAGCATCTGTCCACTTTTCGATATTGGGAACCTTATCTTTGGTATTAACCTGTGGCCTAGCCTCCAACTGACCTTTGCCTGTTAGGTGTACGACACCAGTGGAAAAAAGGTCTTGCAGTTCGACACTGCCCTTCAAAAGTAAAGCAAGATTAATATATTCGTGGGCCCATATTTTCTTGCAAAGCTGTTCTGGGACATGCGAGGCAATATCATCGGAACCTAACCGGACACGATTTTCAGCAAATGAAATTGACTGTAATGTTGGCAAAGTCTGTTGGGAGGCAGAAATTGCCGAAGGCAAGACGTTAGGACTAAGAGTCTGTTGAGCAGGTGGTGGTGGTGGTGGGGTAGAATCAGACACAGATCGCACTGAAGTTATATTTGCATCTGCTAGGATTTTTTCGAAATCCACAAAGTTGAGCAAAGAGGGCTCCTTAGAGCCACGTATCGTACCTGGCGGGTGGCCTGAATTCGGTGCAATACCGGTACCAGGCCCACCCAGCAAATTGACCCTTTCAATTTCCTCTCTCTCTCCCGTTTCTTCGGTTTCCTGTCGCTTGCGCTTGGAACCACGACGTCTACGAGTAGTGGACATATCGAATCGAAGTCAAATCTTGAAATCAATTAACCAAAAAATTGAGAAATTAAGCAACACGTGTTTTTTTTTTTTTTTTTTTTTTTTTTTTTTTTTTTTAAAATTTTGGAGCGAAAGCAATGACAACCCGGATGTAGAAAAAAGGTTTTACGACATGCCGAAATTTCCAATAAATCAAATCCATAAACGCTTAATAATTTCAAGTTTCCAAAACAAGCGTCTGAGAATTGCAAGCGTTCGATTGTCCTGATCACAAACCCGGAAGTGTTTACTGTTGTGATAAAAAGTAAATAATTGAATATTTAAAGAATTGTAAAAGCTATGTCCGCTCAAAATAAATGGGATTACGGTCAGGCCGTGAATCCCCATTAAAAGTGCTTCATAAACTTTTATGAGAACATGAGTGCATGACAAAACTCATGATAATAGTGAAATTAAAGTATACTCATACTTCTTCCTACAAATCAAACTCATTATAATGCACTTTATTATAATGCAGGTTTCACTACAACACAGCCATGTTATGGCTCCCAAAATTATTTTTCTACATATCTTTTGTAATCAACCTCATTATAACACAGTTCACTTACAACACAGTCTGATTTTCTGGACCCCATAAATAGCGTTATAATAAGGTTTACCTGTAATTTAACAGCACATTGGGGTACATCATAAATGATTTAATAAGATGTCTAGACGACTGATCGAGTGCAAGCTATCAATATGCTAGCTATGCAGTGAGTCTAAACTTAAGTAAAGGCTCTCGAAAAATACCTAGGTAAGCCTTAAGCAGTGAGGAATATAAGTCCGATTTCAGAAAATTTGCTAAAAAAAAGACCACTTCATGTGATTATTTTTCTAACTGTATCTGTATTGCCAAGCATTTTCCTGACAAGGCTGGTTAAATGTTTATGAAAGCATTTCAAATGAAAGATCATTTATACTAACTGACAAAATTGGCCAAAACTGATAAAATGTTAAAGCGAACATAATATTATCTTCATGTGTTAAAGGGTATACCCATCAAATTCAACAAATTGAAGCATTTTTTGTTCCAGTAAGCTAAGTACTTTTTATTTGTCACAACATATGTATACTAAAAGTGAAATGTTCAGGTTTTAATATTAAAAGTAGTCACACATACACTTTGGAAGCTAGTCAGTAACTTCAACACATAGAGAGGCTTAGCTTCTAGTATATACAATGTTTATGTTACTTTGGAACTGTCCGAGAGAACATATAAACATGACCAGCAAGGCTGCAAAGATATGTTTTGATAGAGATTAAGAACCAAGATAACCTATGAAGCTGGCTGAACAAATTTTGTTCAATTTCTTGCCTTTATATACCATACTGTAAGTGGAGCATGTGCACTAAATACAAAGAATATAAGCCGCAACACGAGAAAACTGGTCTTTGGGGTTTCTGACCCCGTCTGACACAAACTGGCCTGTACAGTCTCAGAAGAAAGCTAGAATCTTGAAATTTTATGAATAATTAGAGGAGGAATTGTACTATATGTGTAGCAAAACAAAGGCACTGATCAGCTTCGCAGTATCTGCAAATCTGATCTGCGCCTTTGTTTTTACATAGGCAAACAGCTTGTTTTCTCATGACGTGGCTCATATGGTAATGGAAAACCATACCATCCACTTCCAGAATATGTCTTCATGATCTTTCCAGGCTATCATAATCTGTAATCTCTCATTATCTTTCTCCAGTAACTTCACTAGCTGTAAAGACACACAGAAGAAATTGGTTAGATAAAATACAAGCCACGATGCAAGAATAAGAGCTGTCGCAGGACAGCGTTGCTCGCCTGACTTGTGCTTTGCCACTAAATCTATTAATATCTATGACACATGACACTGACCTCAAGGTCACTCTGACAGGTAGGTCATAATGGTTCAGCATAAAACTTCAGATCAATAACTACCAACACGCAAAGTATCAACTTAATCCATCTACATATTCGATATAGACTTATAACATAAAATTTCTAAGTCTGTGACCTTGACCTCAGGTGAGTCAAGATGGTACAACATAAAACTTTAGAATAATATATTAGTATCTAACAGCAAAGCATCAACTAGATCCATCCAACTGTTCCAGCAATATACAGCCCAAAAAGCTTAAACATAAAATTTCAAAGTCTTTGACCTTGAACACAAGGTCATTCAGATGGGTCATGATGATAAAGCATAAAACTTCAGACCAATATCTGCCAACATGCAAAGTATCAACTTGATCCATCTACATATTCAAGAGGTACAGACCTATAAAAATAATAACCAAAAACTTTAACACAAAATTGTTAAGTCTGTGACCTTGACCTCAATATCACCTAGGTGGTATCGTGATTATACAGCATAAAACTTCAGACCAATATCTACCCACATGCAAAGTATGGACTTGATCCATCTCCATGTTCAAGAGATATAGACTTATAAAAACTTTAACCAAAAACTTTAACACAAAATCTATAAGTTTGTAACCTTGACCTCAAGGTCACCCAGGCAGGTCGTGATGGTACAGCATAAAACTTCAGACCAATATCTATCAACTTGATCCATCAACAACTTCAAGAGATATAGACTCATAAAAACTTTAACCAAAAACTTTAACATTTGAGCTACGCCGACGCTAACGCCGATGCCGGGGTGACTGCAATAGCTCACCTGTACTTTCGTACAGGTGAGCTAAAAACAGTTTTCCAGGTTTCAGACCAGGTCCGACAAGAACTGGCCTGTGTAGGCACAGATGATGACTAGAAGCTTGAAATTTTGTATTTAAGAAGAAGAGGAAATGCACTAACTGTATAGCGGAAACAAAGGAGCTGGCTGATCAGCTGTGCAGTTACTGCACAGCTGATCTGTATCTTTGTTTTTGCAAAGGCAGAAAGTCAGTTTTCTCATGATGCGGCTTATATGATATTTGATGTTTTATGTCCACAGTCAATAGCAATGGTCATGTTGGGAACTTGGGACTGTCAGTTATCCAAACCACATTGTTCCTAGGCAGATCACGAGAAAATCTGGTTTCTGTTACCCTAAAACAAAAGCTCAGATTAGTCTTGTATTTGATCAGCAACTTTGCTTTCGGTACAAAGATAGAACTATAGTAAATTTTTATCTTTAATACCCGTTGAAACTTCAAATGTTACCAATGTAAATTTTATCCCTTGTCATGACCAATCTTCTTTAGAAATAGACAGATGTCTTAAAAAGCTTCGCAAATAAAGACCCCTAGGTTGAATGCCATGTACAAAATGTTAACCATTTTAATCATTACTTCTTATTAAATTTCATGCTACATGTATGTCTCTTTCAAGAATACTGCACTTATATCAAGATGAATTAATCAGTAGGTGAGATGAAAATGGGAGTGCCCACACCACCTGTCACACCAACAAGCACAAAGTGACTTGTCCCACATGATGTAACACAAGCACTCAGTATCAAACTGACATTGGTCAAGACTGAACCCACCTTGATGAGCTGATCAAATGATCAAGAGCGCATATAAAATGAGCCAGTGCATGAGAAAACCAACAATTTGGGGATCTGACCCGGTCCGACACAAACCGGGCTGTACAGTCACAGAAGCAGGCTAGAAGCTTGAAATTTCGGATTTAAGTAGAAGAGGGATTGTACTATCTGTGTAGCGAAAACAAAGGTGCTGATCAGCTGTGCAATTACTGCACAGCTGATCTGCGCCTTTGTTTTCGCCTAAGCATTTTGGTGGTTCTCTTATGCAGTGGCCCAAATCATAAACTTTAACCTCTCAGAGACATGGTTAACCTACTGACCTTTTTGAGGTATTCCGGATGTCTTAGTAAATGAACTTCCAACACAGAAAGATGACTTCTGTCAGGTGTGAGAGAAACCCCAACTGTTGAGTCATGGACCTGCAACAAGAAGTGTTGAAAAGGTGCATATTTGGTGAAAAACTTTAAGCTGATTGTACTGTGTTGCCATACAACAAGAATAGCAAAAGCATGTACATACGTGTATATGCCTTTAACTGAACAGGATGCAAAAGATCAATTCTAATCAGCCATTAAATCAGCCGCCTCGTGGGAAAACCATCAATGTGGTTGCCGAGCAGGTCCGACACAAACCGAGCTGTACAAGCACAGAAGATGGCTAGAGGCTGGAATTTTGGATTTAGAAAGTAGAGGAATTGTACTATCGGTGTAGCGAAAACTAAGTAGCTGATCAGCTTCGCAGTTACTGCGAAGCTGATGTTTTCGCCTATGCAGATTGTTGGTTTTCCCATGTGGGGGCTCAAATGTCATTATTTCAACAAAGACAACAATTTTGAAATTTCACAATCTAGGCCGTACCCTATGCTGAAGTCTTGTTCTCTCCCTGTGTAAGGCATACAGTCGTTTCAGACTGAGGTGTAGTTTACCATTCAACAGTTGTAATCTCTGTAGTTTCTCTGTCACTGGCATGCTGCTGGGCGCTTCAAGGTCACCCATGCTCCCTGACAAGTTAACCTTAAGAAAAGAAGGCAACAATGTTGATTATCATTCACTGGCTGAAAATAAACTGGTAACAATGGTAACATTTTACACGGTACTGAGTTGATCAATTTCTGATCATTACTTCAGGAGGTGTGGAAATGTGACTTAATGAATGGTGTACCAGCTAAAGCTCAAACAAGGGATCCCTCAGCCCAAAGGACTAGGCTTCACTACCGTGCCAGTCTGCTCCAAAAGACGCTTCATCATGCCAGTGTTATTTAATAGCTAATCGTACTGGCAGCCTAGGAAGTCTTTAATCATTCATAACAATCTGATGAAAGGCATATTTAAATCTAAGTTTGAATGAAAAACAGACTTGCTCATCATTATCATTTGGGTAAGTCCACTTTCATTTTTAGAAGAATCAGGTGTGATTTTTATAACCATTTTTTTCTTTCATTTTTTTATGAAATTTCTCTATAAAGCAAACCGAAAAGCCAAAGATAGGATGCCACCTTCTGTGACATTACATCAGGGGCTATACTGCTTGCATATGACTATCAAAAAAGACGCCAGACTTTATATGAGTTAACAATGACAAAGGTCAACCTCACTTCACGCTATCTTTGGGGTCCATGGAAACTCCAGGAAACAGATCATGTTTTAAATGAAACTGAGTTATAATGAGGTAATCAGGGTTCGCGCTAGGATATATTTTTCTTTCGCCATCACTTTCGCCATTTGAGATTTTTTTTCGCCATTTTCTTGAAGTTTGAGCCAAATCTTGGCCATTTTTTCGCCAAGAGGACACATCTCACTCAGCTGCTTGCTCACTTATACCCCCAAATATTTTGTTTGCCCTCCAGCTCCCTTAGAATTTTAACTTGGTCTCTCCAGTTCCCTAAAAATACATACTGCCCTTCTCACCCAAGTCCCATACATGCTACATGTACTAAGTTATATTTCAACAGAAGATCCAGGTAATGTAATTATGAATTTCCAACTGATTTGAAGGGCAGGTGTACCTATACAGCTTCATCTTGAGCAACAATTGCCTGTTGAATACTGTGGTTTGGAAAAATATGTTTTATAAAGCTTGTTCTTGTATTTGTAAACAAGGGGAACAACTACTAAAATTATTAGTTTATGCTTGTACAAAATCAAGAAACAAACTTTTAAGATAGTAGACAGATTGAAATATTAAAATTCATATACTTTAATAGAAAAAAAATAAATGACACTCTACAAAATCAAGAATTAAAGCTAAAAAATAAATGCATGGGTAAAGTTGAGTTTCTGATTCTAAAAAGAATCTGTTTCATTTTTAAATGGTATATATTGACATATCCACCTTTTCATTATTCAAATTGTATTTCAATGCTAACATGCTGGTGACAATCTACATCGTCACCGGACCACGTGCGTCAAGCGTGTTATGCAATACACGTCTGAATACACAAGGTCAGAATTGACACCTGTCAGTTGAATGGTTTAACAATACACTGCAACACTTGAATAAACACTGATAAAGAATAGGATTATCTCTGTTGTAGGTGCGAATATACAGGTAATCAAATGATGGTTTTCAGTGGAAAACAATGGCTTTTTGGCTGGACAAAGTGGCTCTATATATTCGCCATTTATTTTCGCCAAAGTCAAATTTTAGGAGCCAAAAAATAAAAATCCTCTTGGCGAAAAAATGGCCAAGATTTGGCTCAAACTTCAAGAAAATGGCAAAAAAAAATCTCAAATGGCGAAAGTGATGGCGAAAGAAAAATATATCCTAGCGCGAACCCTGCGGTAATTTACAACAGACATATACCAAAATAATCATGTCCATTGGAAACTGCAGTACTGTGCACATGTTATAATGAGGTTGAACTGTAATAGAATTTTAGTTTCACTATTTACCCTACGAACATCAGGAGTATAATCATCTTCCTCTATGGGTGAAGCACAGTTCTCCATAAACTTGTCTATCACCCGCTCTGAACAGAGCAGCCAGGCAAGGGCCAAAAGGAGCTCCCTACTGCCACTAGACATGTCATTAGGGAGACGAGAGAATTCCCGGGAGTAGTAGCCCTTCCCCTGTAGCTCTTGTTTCACATACACCACCTGCTCTTCTGTAAGAGATCGAATGAACCAGGATAGAGGGATATGCATGTTTTATATGTAGAAAAACCAATTATGCTGATGTTATATATCACTGCACATACATATCAGTGATAAGCAACATTTGCTTTTACCTCTGACTATTAAGTTTTATTGGAGTTATTACATTAATTATTGCATGGACTAAGCTATCACTCTCTGGGTACAATAATAATACTTGCTAATTGACACTACATACAGAGTCGGTTTTTGCTCTAGAATATGACAATCTACCACTAGGCCTCCATGCTCCCCAATAAAGTGACCTACCATCTTCAATGGCTGTATATCATGAATTTTAATCAACCTGGATGTAAACCTGAAAGATAACATTCATGATTATCAGGCTGAATTGCAGGTTTTGATGCTTACCAATAGTGAGTTCACTGCAGGCTTTGATCACGACCTCATCTATTGTACCATGGTCAAGGTAATACAGTAACTCAAACAACAGTCGCCATAGTGCAGGGACCTGAAAACAGAGAAAACAGATGCAATATGTACAGTATGTGTATTACAGTCTGGAGTAACCAAAACAAGCACAGTTTAGTTGCATGGTGAAGCTAGGTTTGCACCAACAAAGTTTCTTTGCCAAAAACCACACATCGTAGGATCCATGCCTTTAAGTTAAATGGGATAATAATGCTTAGTCTGTATTCACGGATATATATCCTGATCTCCCTAATAATGCTTAATCTGTATTCACGGATACATATACTGATCTCCAACAAAAACATCAATTTGTGTAACAATACTGATCGCATGCTGTGTGGTCTTTGGTGAAGTAACTTTGTTCATTCGATCCTAGCTTAACACAGAGCCTTTTTTTTCACTTTTTTAGTAAGCATTTTATACGCTCAGCTAACCATCATTTGTGTCTAAATACACACTGTAAATAGTCGGCCATGCTTAATTTCTAGGGCCTCTAGTAAGTAAGTAAGTAAGTAAGTAAAGACTTTATTTTTTGAGGGTGACAACATTTAGCACAGACATAATGAATACATATATGTAAAAGCTAATCTTCCATGAGGCCCTCAATAAAATTATACATATATACAGGTACAAACAATGACAGAGAAAAGCATAAATAAATGTTACAATATGTAAAGAATAAATGAAATGTTCAGTGTTGATAATATGAGCCTCACACTGAGAAAACTCATTGCTTCGGACCATTTCATACAAAGATCCAAAAACAAAAGATATTGGTAATACCAATATAACTATAGACATGTAACTGTTGCAAAACAATTAAAACATATTTAACATTAGGATACCTTAACAAGCTGGTAATGAGAAAATATAATACAAAACAATTTAAGCCAAACAATTCAAATGTATCACATTTCATATTAAATATTTTAATAATGGTGAAACTGCTTGCAAATACAATAATATATCAAACTACCAGAAATGTCCACTCAACCTCTTTCTTTTATTGCCATGTGCAGCATGACAATCTTGATTTGAAAGCAGTTCAGATGCAATAGCAACTAATAGTATTGATAGACTCATTATACTTAAAGCACACATCGTATCCATTTAGTTTACACCTTAACCGAAACGAAACGAGAAGGTACTCATAAAAGGAAATGAATAAGGTACCATTAATTAATACATGTAATATCAAAAATGATACATATTGTTAAATTATTAGAAATGTACAGGTATATAACAAAACCCTTTAATACAAAGCAGGAAACTATGGAACTACGTAATTATACTATATCAGTGTGCAGCTACAATAATAACAAATATACAATGCATGTACACAATTCACTCAACCAACCATTTCAAACATCTGTTATGAAATGTGGCAACAGTCTGAGCACTTTTAACCTCATCTGGAAGGCTATTCCAAACCAGACATCCAGAGTACCTCATACTATGCTTAAAGAGTTCTGTCCTAGGCTTAGGTGGTATAAAACAGCCACTGGAAGATGATCTCAGATTAATACTAGTGTTAATATTGTTTCTTAAAGTGAAGTTTTCAGAAATATATGTAGGCGCCTCGTTAGTGTAAACCTTAAACATAAATTTAGCTTTTCGGAGATAGAGTCGATCATATATAGACATTATCTTTAAAGATTTCATAGCCTCATCGCAATCATCTACATTATAATCCAAGATGATCCTACATACTCTTTTCTGTAGTTTGAATAATCTTGATTTAATAGACTCAGAAGAACTTCCCCAGACAATATTGCAAAAATCAATATGCGGCTGGATATAAGACTTGTAGAACTGGACTCTATGATCTCTAGACAAGAATCGTTTAATTTTTGAAAGAAGCCATGTGCTTGAGGCAATCTTTTTTGTTAAATGCTTTATGTGTTCTGACCATGTTAAATTGTTGTCAACAAATACACCTAAAAGTTTGTCATTTGATATCATATTGAGATCTTCATTATTAAATTTAAGATTCAAACTATCACAGTCCAGTCTGTTTCGCCTTTGACTTGTTGTTACTAACATAACCTTAGTTTTTGCAGAATTAAGCACCATTCCATTACTTTTACACCATATATGTAGATTGTTCAAAGCAGTCTGAAGGTCATTTTCAATCTGTTCCATGGAATTGTGTATAACATATAAAGTTGTGTCGTCAGCATAAAGATCAGTAAAAACATTATTGGTGTATAACGGCAGATCATTGATAAAAAGTAAAAATAAGAGTGGCCCCAAAATAGATCCTTGGGGAACACCACATGATATATTCTTCAGTTCTGACTTACGATTATTGATAGTCACCTGCTGCTTTCTGTTGGTAAGATATGTGTCAAACCAAAGCAGGGCTTCGTCTTTTATTCCATATATTTCCAACTTATTTAACAAAATTTTGTGATCTACAAGATCAAAAGCTTTTTTAAAATCAACAAGCACAACACCAATCATTTGCCCATTATCAATGGCATCTAACCATGAATCTACCATGTTGACTAGAGCCGTTTCACAAGAATGCTTTGCTCTGAAGCCAGACTGGGTTTTGTGTAGTAATGAATGTTCATGTAAAAAATCAGATAGACTTGCATGTACATGCTTTTCCAGTACTTTCGAAAGCACTGGTAAAATTGAGATTGGTCTATAATTATTGACTTCCTCGTGAGAACCATTTTTATGAATAGGGGCTACTTTTGCCTCTTTCCATTTACTTGGAAAAACTGAGTTAGAAATACTATGATTGCATATAAACATTATTTCATCAGTGATGTATGGTGCCGCTAGCTTAAGGAGGCGTGGCCCAATTTTGTCAGTACCTGTGGATTTATTTATGTCAATATTAGAAAGAAACTTGGAAACATATTCATTACTTATTGGAGGGATTATAAATTTTGTATCTGCAGGAAGCTTTGAATGACAAAATTCTCTTAGTTTCTCATGGTTTGTGTTTATGGTTGGCTCTTTTACCTTTGACGCTATATTGACAAAAAAGGTGTTGAATTCATTTGCCATTTCTGTTGGATCCTCTATAAGTGTATCTCCAACTTTAATTGACGTTGCAGCAGGCTGATTGCGCAGACTAGAAAAAAGTTTTGATGGCATTTTTTGTTAATGCTCGGCATCCATGCTAGAAATGTTCTTTTGGGTATGACAAAGTGTCCCAGGGCGGATGCCAGGTCTAAATCTTCGAATTAAGGTCATGGTAAGGTCAAAGGTCAACTAGGTGCATTTCGGTTCTAAAACCTCTGTTTTATAATCTAATTTGTCATAAATGTTATTTTTATCAGTGTCTAACTATGCTTAATATGCCCAAAACCAGACATGTAGTTATAAGAAATAATAAACAGAACAATTTGAGGAATATACTTCCTATTATGGGATAGATACAAGTACAGCTTTTGCCAAAATCATTTCAGAGTAGCTTGCACAATGTTTGTAGTACATATTTGTAGTCAGGAATTTCAGATCAATTTTTCTTTACAAATTTAAATGCTATTTATAAGTCACAATGATCTTTCCTAGTAATAACAACATCTAGGCGCACCGACGTATATAGAACGCTACAAAGGCTAGATTTAAAACAATTTGTATTGCCGACGTATATAAAACGTTTCAATTCATTGCAAATTAAAATGACCCGCGGGGCTAATTTGACCTAACTTGCACCCCCAGAACAATTTTTCATGGGTGTCAAATCGTCCATTGGGACCCCTGAAATGCAAAGAATTTTGTCGTACACGATAAACCCAATTGCATTATGAAAAATGCATTATTTCCATGGCAACTGTTGATGTGATTCATGAGCATGAGGGTGTACCTACAAAATTGATCACAGTTCTGCTGTTACTAGTCCTAGACCTCTGAATCTGGTCTCGGGTCAACACTGAGGCATAGGCCTTTCATCGCGTAAGTACTGCAAATTGCATATTCATGAATTTTAATGAAAACATTAAAAGTGATTTAAAATGTTTATATATCCATGAATAAACTAATTTTAATCCTAAACTATCATTATCACACTTTCTTACTGCACAAGTTATACAGTATAATGACAAATTTATTGATGTCTTGGGCATATATGATAATAATCTCATTTGCATATTCATGAATATTGATTAAAATGTTGAACATCTGGGGAAAGCAAGGGAAAATCTATTGCCATTTAAGGATTTTAAGTAGGTTATATAATATCTTTCTTGCACTTTAGGACAATTCTCATGATGCCAGTTTGGCCCGAGGACCACCTAAATGCCATATATTGTTGTCCTCAACAATGAGCACATTTGCATGATATGAAATTACATAGTTTCCACGCCCACTCCTATAACGTGATTCTAAAGTATGGGATGAACTTACAAACAAACCCATATCCCACCAAGAATATGCTCTAAGACACTTTGATTGGCCTGATACTAATGTATTGACATAGCAATTTGAAATGTAAAAATAATATTCAAATCATTGAACTTACTTATTCATGAATATTAATGAAGAAAATAAGAAAAGATATTGAGTACACATACAAAATCACTTGTTCAAGGGCTCTGAGTAAACTTAGGATACTGAAAGAGGTATCAAACGAATGCTATGACAATGTATATAATCACCCTGAAGTCTGATAAAAGAGTAATCTGATATTCAATCTCATGAATATTCATGAAAACATTATGAGAGAAAAAAGAAACAAAACAAAATAAACAGGTAAATCTACAAAATGACATGTATCTCGGCAGCCAAAAGCGCTAAGGTCCTAAAAGTGGTATTAAATTGTTGCTTAGGTAATATTAAAGCATTTAATCTAAAATATGTAAGTCATTAGATTTTTTTTTCATGCCCATTAATAAAATCGTTAGAAATCGGAGTTAAGATGCGGAAGAGTTAAGAAGGAAACCATGTAAAACACATGTATCTTGATTACTGATAGACCTACAGGGTTGTTTTTGGAATCAAATTATTACTAAGACTGTAATTGGAATCAAATGATTGCAAGGACAATGTTCTCTAATCATGTAATCAGATATATAAATCATAAGATATTTTTTGTATGGATATGAATGAGGACTTTATGAATTAGAAAACAATCACCAAAATGAAGTGGGAATACCAACAAAATTACATAATATCTCGGCTACAAATGCCATGAGAGCCCTGAAAATGGTATCAGTATAATGCTATAACAATGTAGCATTGCCATATAGTCTTATAGATAAACCATATTATATTGAATGTTGTAAATACTATGTAAAATATGAACAAAATAATGAAAATTACAGAAAATTGAAGATTGTGCTCCAAGAAAATTACTTCTATCATCTTGGTTGCCAACAAGTATGCTTGACATATCTGAACCTATATCGATAAAGTATTGTCCTATCAATTATATGATGCCACATTAAGCTTTCTAGGGCTATTGGTAGTCGAGACCCGAGATATATGCGATCTTAATGGTATAGCCCTTCATTATTCAGTGATTTTTTCTCTAAAAGCATATTTTTTTAATATCAATACCACAAAAATATTTTATTTATATATCTGATTACAAAATTATAGAACATTGTCCTAGCAATCAGCTGATACCAATTACAGTTCTCTATGTCTATCAGTAGCCAAGCTACATTTGTTTTTACATGTATACCACATTAATTCGTCCTGATTTTACCCCAAATTCAGAAGATATTATTAATGTTCATGAAAATAAAAATCCAGTGGCTTATATATTTAATATATTTTAGTATAGTCAAGATGGTATGATATAACCCTAGCAATCATTTGATGCCATTTTCAGCGCTTTAGTGCTTTTGGTTGCCGAGATACACGGCAATTTGTAGGTTAACCCATTTAATGTTTTCTTTTTTTTCTCTCCTATTCCTAAAGTTTTCATTAATATTCATGAGATTGAAGATCAGATTGTTCTTATACCAGACGCATGGGTGATATTTCTTTTCCATAGCATTCATTATATATCACTTTCAACATTCTAGGTTTATATACAGCCTTGTGGTAAGTGATTTTTGTACGTATATCCCCTTTTTTATGATTTTCTCAAATTTCTTTTGTTTTGTATCATTAATATTCATGAATTAGCAAGCTCAATGATTTTAATATTAGGTATGCATGTTTAAAAGTATTACTGTCAGGCCAATCATAGTAGTTTTGGAGCATACTATTGGTTTGATATGAGTATTTTTGTAAGTACAGCCTATTCGTTTGAATCATAGGTGGGCGTGGACACTATGTTATTTTACACCGTGCAAATGTGTTCATTGTTAAGGACAATATGGACAGTTATTAGAATGTTCATGACACAAGCAGGAATTATAAAATAATACCAGAAGTGCATTGAAAAAGTCATAGCAACTTTACAGGATCAGGTTTATAATAAAGTTTCGTTGTAACATTTTATTTTGTATTGTCACACTGCGATTTAACCTGGGGTGCTTTATTAGCACAAATACGGCATGTTAACTACTTTAAACAAAGGTAAATTACATCTTTGGCCCTCTGCATAACTATGTCTATTTACAACTGTTTCACTCATAATTGAATTAGCAAATTAAGATAAAGAAACGAAGCGGTTGTATTTGTAAGCATTTTCAGCATATTTGCACCATTTTGACCTCTGACCTTCCTGTGTATCGAACCCACGTTTCAAATTAATTCTTGTGGCAAGTCTCTGGGTCATTCCATATAAATTGGCAGCTGTTGTTTTATTTATTTTGAACATTTTCGTGACAAAAAAGTACATATTATGAAATTAAATATTATTTTTCTTACAAAATGCACTTAGTTGACCTTTGACCTTACTGTGACCTTAAATCGCAAATTCACGCTTGGCATCCGGCCCTATGTTGTTTGTAGTATCCCAAGGAATAATTCTAGCCTGGATGCCGAGCATTAACAAAAAATGCCATCATGAGTTATCGTAGAAATTAAGCATGGCCGACTAAAAGTCTTGTATATGTCTAATCCGACTGAAAAACCCAGGTAAATTTGTTCTCTTTTTCATGCGGTAGTTCTATGATCATAAGAATATCTGAACTTCAGAGGGCTATTAGAGGACTGGAGATAAATGTAAATAAATTTAATTCTTGCTATTTATGCTCAATTTCAAAGACTTTTGGCGTTGGGGTGGGGATTACTAAGTCATTAACAAAACTGATGATTTGCACCTTGCATCAATTAAAAATTTAAAAGACTCAAGAGAAAAAAAACAACAAAATACAAATACATGTATCAGCCTAGGAAACCCCACAAGTCTAAATTGGGTCCAAAAGTTGGCAAATGTTAGCAGATGAGCCCCATCATGAGAAAACCGGATATTTGCTTACGCAAAAACAAAGGAGCAGATCAGCTGTGCAGTAACTGCACAGCTCATCAGCGCCTTTGTTTTCGCTAAACAGATAGTACAATCCCTTCTGTGCTTGTACAGCTCGGTTTGTGTTGGACCTGGTCAGAAAACCCTAAGACCGTTTTTCTCACTTCGTGGCTCAGATGACCTTACCGCCTCATCTTTATCAAACTTGGCTAGACGAAAAATCTCTGCCTTTATCTTGGAAGTTCCATTCCCCCGCAGAACCCGTGTGAGTAGATCAATAGTCTCCTTCACCTGGGACATCTCTGATGATATTCTTCAGGCCCTGAGGTTATAAAACTTTTTTCAAGCTCAGCTCAGCTGAGCATGAAATTTCAACTGCTCATAAATGTTGAAATAGTCAAAATTCATGAAATATCCAGGTCCAAAACCCCCAAACTAGCAATTTATCCTGCTCATTAATGTTAAAATGCACTTACATGTATATATTCCAAAATCAACAGTCCATAGTCGAGGCCACCATGTCGAAAATCCAGCACATGTGCAGAATTTTGTTTATTTTTGGTTAAACAGGTTAAGTTGGTTCCGCGTCATCTTGGCCCATAACTAATTCACATTTCATTTTCCGCTGTACCTCGTTTTAACCATCAGTAAGTGTACTTCTCCCACCAGGCAAATCTCTTTATGACAGTATCTGTTCTTTTAATCATAACTTATCATAAAGAAATGTAGTTGTTGATAAAAGTACCCTTACTGATGTTTAAAGAAGTGTGACGGAAGATGTAGTGTGATTTGGTTTTTCGCAGTGATGACCCGGAACCTGACAAACCTGTCTACCAAAAATAAACACGTGTCGGACTGTGTCGCAGTGGTGCTCTGGACTGTCCATTTTGCACTATAAAAGTGTGATTTTCTCAGGAGATCGGAAAAAACAAGATTTCTGCTTTATGTGTTTTGTAAATGGAGCATTGGCACCTGATCTGTTTGTCAGGTCCAAGAATCTATTATTCCAACATGGTACCCATCAGCCATTATGAAGATGTGTCATCCACCTGAGTTGTGTTCTGGAAATTATTGTTAAGAGGATATGCCTGACATTGCCAATCAGCCTTCAGTTACACCAAACATCCTTCTCTATGTGTACAAAATGAAGAAAATCCGATGTCTCGCAACAATATAAAAGATGTTGCAAAAAAAATTCATCCATTTTGTGATGTTTTGATCAACACCTGTTCAATACCTCTTCTTCCGGTTGGTTGGCCGAGGAGTTCCGAATGGTTTGAATGGTTCCCAACTTTGGTTCTGCTTTTTACCCTATTCGGGTCCACATCAGACATGTCAGAGTTTCTTCAATTTGCTGTAGATATAGAGGATGTTTGGTGTAGCTGATGGCTAAGTTTCAATGTCACAATAATTTCCAGAATACAACACAGATGGGTGATATATTTTTGTAACGGCCAATGGTAGAGCTAATGGGTACCATGTTGGAATAAAAGATTCTTGGACCTACTGCAATAGTTTTTTGTAACCACTGCTCCACCACCTACGGGGAAGGGTGGGGATTATGACTTTTCAGTTTCAGTGCCCTGCTATGAGCCCCATCCCCAGGGGGCAAAATGGAGGTCAAAACTTTGCTCTTTGCCCTGCCCTTCGCAATAGAAAATCTCCCTGGGGTAAGGATCCTAATGTGAAAACCCCATCATTTCCCCTGCACTGCGGAGACACTTGAAAAGTAATTGCCCTGCACTTTAGCCCGTCTATCCCCAACCCTTCCCCGTAGGTGGAAGGGCAGTGGTTACAAATGACTGGTGCATAACAAACAGATCAGGCATCAGTGAAATGAACACTAGCTTTATGAAACCGTGAAGTGGCGTGCAAATCTTGGACAAGAAAACGACATTAACTTATTTTGTGTCAAATGCAACATGATGCAGCTGACAAATAAGCAGTCTGCCAGATAAATAAAATTGAGGCCTTGTAAACCCTCGAGGGTACGGTATTGGAAAATGTTGATAGCATTAAATATCTAGGTGTAACAATTACAAAAGACTTGAAATGGAATACCCATATCACCAATATCTGTACTAAAGTCAACAGAATACTTGGATTCTTGAGGAGAAACTTATTTTCTTGCCCCCAAGATGTTAAAGAAGCAGCGTATAAAGGACTGGTGTGCCCAGTCCTGGAATATGGATGATCTGTTTGGAAAGGCCTCCAGGAGGAATTGGAGAAGGTACAGAATTGTGCCGCTAAATTTGTAACTAGGAATTATACTTTCGAGGAAGGAAGTATGACTGGCATTCTTGAACAACTCAAATGGGAATCTCTCAAGAAAAGGAGAACGGAATAATCGACTTATATTGCTATACAAAGGTCTGAAGGGTAAAGACAGAATACCTACAGATGACCTTATCCTAAAGACAAGGCGTTGTAGAAATAGTCGCTCCAAGGCATTTCAGCTTCCATCTGCTAGTATAGAAGGCCTATAAATGTAGCTTCTTTCCCCAGACTATCAGGGACTGGAATGACCTTCCTGACTCTCCGTTTTCTACTGCTGAAATGTCAGCTGATTGTGTGTCCAAGTTCGCTTCACTCGTGCATTCTAGGGACTAATTTCTCCACCATCCGAACCCCTGGTGAAATCATGTCATTTGGCGTGTCACCAGTAAACTATTCCGTTCAGTTCAGATAAGGTCAATATACATTGCCTTAACATTATTTTATACGGGGTAAGATTTTTTGAGCTATAAGTGTAGATCTAAACTAGAAAAAGTGCCTTGAGAGGCATGTATACCCCCGGCTGGTAGCCATCCAGCCCCACTTCCGCCTCCCCCAACCACCAAGCACATGCATACCCCTGTCATTGAAAATCACGAAAGAAAGACAGGTTCCTTATCAAACACATTTTAGGAATGTGCGTTCTAAAGCACTTTGCCCACAGACATGGGGGAGTGTAGTTTTAGAGTGACAGATCTACATTAGAAAAGTACACAGAGCTGACTTGTATACTCCATCTTGGACTTAATTGCGGACAGTGGGGGTCAGGTCCTCAGTCCTAGATGGAAAATAAAAATAGAATGTCACTCTTAAAAAAAGAAAAAAAAAATGTCCTAGATCTTGACCCCTCCCCACCCCCACCCTGAACATGGACCCAAAGGTTTAAATCTGACATGGTACCTATGGTCTAAGCATGGATGCTTTTTGACAAGTGGTTGTCAAGCTATAGACCTACAGAATATTAATCATTATACATGTACAAAGGTGTCCTAGATTTTGACCTCTAGCCCCACCCCTGGAGTTTGGTGCCATGAAATAAAAATCAACCCTACATTGTATAATAATTATATGATCCAAATAGGAATACATTATTATAGGGGAATTCAATATTCGAGCACCAAAGGCCTGTTTACAGTTAAAATCAAAGACAACCCAAATCTGTTTCAACATCGGACTTCAAAGAGTATGTAATCCCTTTGTAGTAAAAAATGAACTAGGTTAACCTCAGGACAGCAGCATCAGTGAGCATAGAAGTAGCCAATAATAGGCTGCTAAATCTGGAAGATAAACCTAAGTCCCGCCCATATATTTTGTGTGACAGCAGCTGGTCAGTTGAACAGTGGTAAAATCAATTAAATATTTACATGCTTCAAAATATTTAGTCCTCCTATAATTAGATCAAATTGCAAGATTAAATGTTGCTCTTATCTGTTATAATGTGCTTTTGTACCTGTCAACAAAACACATATTTCATGTACTAAACTGAAATAAATTCAGCCTCTGACAAGTGAAAATACAATTTAATCAGAGGTTAGGTAGTTGTTCCTTCAGTGGTGGCAGGTAGGCGGAGCTAAACTTGCCCTAAGTAGATGGCTATTTAGCTAAATCATTTGTACTGAAACTGAACTGTTATATTGGTGCTATTTTGGGAATATCAAATTCTTTCATCTTATGATGAGACATCATCCAGGTGTTATGTCAGAAAACCACAAAAGGTGCTCGAATATTGAATTCCCCTATATGAGTGTTTAAGATATGAACTAAGAAAATAAAAAAATACACTGTAAATAGCACATTTTAAAGGTGACCTAGATTTTGAACTCTAGCCCCACTCCCTGGCATGGACCCTAAGGTCTGGAGTCATGGAAATAAAGCAAACCCTATAGGGTACCTATAGTCTAAACATGAATGATTTCTGACCATTGGTGTATGAGATATACACCACTAGAGAAACTTTGACCAAAACTTTGACACAATTTAAAGGTGACCTAGATTTTGATCTCTAGCCCCAACCCCGGGCAAGGACCCTGAGGCCCGAAGTTATGGAAACAAAGCAAACCCTATAGGATACCTATAGTCAAAACATGAATGGTTTCTGATCATTGGTGTATGAGATATACACCACTAGAGAAACTTTAACCAAAACTTTGACGCAATTTAAAGGTGACCTAGATTTTGATCTCTAGCCCCACCCCCGGGCATGTACCCTGGGGCCCGAAGTTATGGAAACAAACCAAACCCTATAGGGTACCTATAGTCCAAACATGAATGGTTTCTGACCATTAGTGTATGAGATATACACCGCTAGAGAAACTTTAACCAAAACTTTGATGCAAATTCTACGTAACTAACGAACGAACATATGAACGGAAAGACAAAAACTATATAGACAGGTACAATATTATTGTTTACATTATTTGACCTTGACCTCGATGACGTAGTGCGCGTTGCATTGTGGTTAAAACTTTCACTTCCGGGTGGCAAAAGCATTTCCGGTTCAATGTTGTTTACATACATTACTGAGTTTAAATTAAAGTAAAATGTGTGCCGCCATCCCAATCAGGGAACAACGATGACATTTAAATACAAAATTACAAATAATTTTTTGCCTTTGGCTCTTTTATAAAGAATTTAATTTCTCACACCTTGGGCAAACGATGTTGGATCCGCGCGCGAACGAAAATATGTATTACTTACATGTAGTTATGACTTATAATTACCGGTAAATAACAATTTGCGCCATTATGCGGCCACGTCTGCAATCAGACTAAAAAATTCATTCATAATGGAAAAATAAATAAATAAAAAAAAAAATAAATAAATAAAAATAGGTAATAAACAATTAAATAAATAATTAGTTCTTGTTCCTTTTTCCGACCTTGTTTGTACCGAGCCTTACATCAATAAAAGTGCGTTTATCTTAGCGCTTTTTTATGAAGAATTTTTGCTCCTTTTTCTCCATCTTTTTCATTCTTAAGAATATATTAATTAATTAATTATATTTGAATAATCAAATTGAAATATAACTAAGTCCAGTTTAAATAATAACTATTCAAAGGCTATACACATATTGATGATCATAATCAATTTGAAAGAAACGCGGTTTCAGCTACTGGAGACAGTTTTATGACACCTCAAATTACGATGCCCATAATCATGATAGTCGGCTTCTTTAATTATTATTTATTACACCCTCTTCAAAGAAATGACACATTCTTGGGGTACTATATGAATGAAAGGGATTAATGAGTCCCCGGGGCAGCAGGCGTATGTGTTCAGTCGGTCGAAATGTCATAACAGGTGTTGATATCGCATGGATTAGATCTAGAAAATGATAATTATGATTCCAGTGTCGTAAATAAAAATGGATACACTTCAAAAAGTTATTATAACTTGTGGATAAATTATATTTATTCCACGGACTGAAAAAAGTGTTAGTGTTTTTATTATTTCACCGCATGCAAGACATAATTAAATCGTGTGCTCTTGAGAGAGAGAGAGAGAGAGAGAGAGAGAGAGAGAGAGAGAGCACCCAATTTCTAACGGCTTAAGTTTTGTTTTTTTGTTTGTTTTTTTTCATAAAACTCGTTTTTCATAAAACTTAAACTTGCTTCAAACACGGCTCAAACACGGAAATAATTCAATGTTGATATTAGTCTGGTACCCGACTCCTTCATTATCATTCTCGGAAAGAACGGTTTCCGGTTTGACGTCGGGAACCAGGCTATGTTGATATCTGATTTCTACCGTATAAAAAACAAACTTTTGATTGACTGAGATGCAAACCTTTTTAATCCCGCACGGGAAGTAAACGCTAACTACTTATAATACTAAACTAGAAACACACATCAATTAATGCGCTAAAATATTTGGAAATGTAATTTGTTATGAACAAGTAATATTTTGACATTATTTTACATTTGTAATACATCAAAACATTACAATTCATTACACATTCATTGAACTGGGGTCGCTTTTTTTGCCACCCGGAAGTGGAAAGAAGTCACGTGAAAGTCACCTGACTTACCTGGATAATATAGACCACGTGGGTTGTGACGTATTGTTTGTATCTGTGTATACCCATTCGGCATAAATGCCAGGGGTATAAATAGGCTAAAATATTGTTAAGGTCTGACGCCAGTGGAAAAAAAAATCTGAATCTGCCAAGTACTCCAAACACATCTTGTAAAAAATCAACACAAGTTTAAACATACTAACGTAAGCACGTCTATCATGTGTCTTTACTTAGTGTGCCTTTATTTCATATTAGATAACTCGAGTAGATTGAGAAAAGGGAAATAGATTATTCACCCGGAAGATAGAAATTATTTGATATTTCAATTTCTTACCAGAGATTAGCTAAACATCCAAATGTATCCGCATGTATGGATCTATTAGTTCAATCACCGTGTAAAAAGTTTTTGTATATAACCCGGAACCAACGCCAGAGACCCGGGCCTAAAATCTTAGCTCTACAAAAGAACATTATGTTCTGATAAATGAGCATAAAGTACACATCTTTATTTATTTTTTTTTTTCTTGCATCTGAATCTGCATTCTTAACTATAATTGTTAACCAAATGACAATTTTTTACCTGCATATTTGGCTGGGAAGAATTTAGTCATTACCTTCGACAAGTAATTTAAACAACTTTAATAGGTGATTTTATTTCAGTATAAACACAACTGAATAGTATAAAAGGCATAAAGCTTGAATTGTTGGCCTTCTTTGATCTGCATCATTTAAAAATTGCAAAAATTAAGAGTCCGGAAGTGAATCATGGTACTGAACAAAGGTTGCAAAGCTGAGTGTAACCTTTGCAGTGGTGCTGTTCTAAATTGCAACGTAACAAATGTGATATGTGGGTGCACAATGATAGGTAGGTAGGTAGGTAGGTAGGTAGGTAGGTAGGCAGGCAGGCAGGCAGACAGATAGATAGTGGTCGTGATATCGTTGCTGGATCTTTGAATATTTTAGTCTCCTCATTAAGAAACCTCAGAGGAGGGTGTATCGGTATCAGAAAATTGGTTTTGAATCTATGAGAGTAGATACACTAAATTTGCAATGGAAAAGTAATTCATATGTTACTTGGATACCAGTTCGGTTCAAGAAAATTTTAAAGGTAATAGCATCTTTCGTTCAGGAATCGACAGATAAGCTCATCCCATCTTATTGATAACACCTGAGATAAGAAGGATGCTTCGCAGAAAGAATGCAGCTCATTTTAAAGGCAAGAAAATGTACAAGTAGGCAAAGATCAGGAAAAGGCGCAATCAGAAAAAGATTCCCCCTCTAAAAACCGAGATGGGAAAAAAACTAAATTAACAATCAGGTACTTATACCATGAAAACATATCGTAAGCCGAATGAGCAGCTATTTTCCCAATAGGTGGTCACTCAGTTACCTAAACTTAACAAAAAATATGAAAACATACATAAGGAGCCAACAGCACAAAAATTTTATTCTGAGAAATCAGAAATTTATTATTGATTAAGATTCATTTTCTAACCACAGTTTAACATATTTGGTCCCATTTAGATAATATTAGTCTTTGGATCGAGTACCCTGTTGAAAGTTGCAAAATTTTCTGTAATTCTCTTTGGCTCCATGTTGCCAAATCTAAAGGGTCACTGACGAGACATAAATAGTCGAAACCGCGGTATGGCCCATCCCGTTTCTCATTAATGTGTTCAGTGCTCTTAAAGGATCTCAGGTTTAATTTTTATTTGCTATTACTGCAGCTGGTGTTCTGCCGTGTGGCGGCCCTAAAAAGTCTCCCCGTAGGCGTACATCATCCATAGTGCAGGTTATATTTTCGTTTTGGTCCTTTGAGATCAGCGAGGATATTCTGAGAAATCAGAAATTTATTATCGGTTAAGATTCATTTTCTAACCACAGTTTAACATATTTGGTCCCATTTAGATAATATTAGTCTTTGGGATCTTAAGGATCTCAGGTTTAATTTTTATTTAAACACCAAGACATAAAACAAAAAAGAACCACCACAGAAGTATCGCCTTGGAACGATCAGTAATATAAAATTACTGGCGGGCTTAAATCGATTTTACATGGCCATAACCTCACCATCAGCTAGCTTCTGCAGTGGTTCATAAGACTTAGTTAGTTCTTCGGTCCTCGTGGTGAATCTCTAACTAGTCAATGAATCATCAAGAACAAACAGATAAATCACGATAAACATCCTGATTAATCAAAAACGAGGACTCAGCAGATTCAGTAAGCTGCCCGACGATGGAGATCCCTGGGCGCCGAATAACTTACTAACTCCGGAGCTAAAGAAAAACACCAGTTGCACTCCGGTGGGCCAAGCAGACAAGAAGCTCGATCCGGCCCCAATCAACTAAAATGAATAGCTTTATGTCGGGGCCATCATAGAGTCTGACGCCCGACCCACCGGCGTGCAATTAAAGAAGGCAGCATAGTTATCAACCATAATTGGGTTAAAAACTGAGCATGCAGACTGTCGCAAGAAACCTTGTAATAGTGCAAAACATAAGATTTGAATTTGGGTCTTTAAGGAGAGCCATCAAAGCTGATAAAAGGAAGCACAATGACGACGCGTATGTGAATAAATTGGTATGATCCCATGGATTTTATAGGTACAGGATATCCAAGGCATTCCCGCTTTGAAACGAAAAAAAAAAAAAAAAAAAAAAAAAAAAAAAAAAAAAAAAATGGAAGTGGTACTAAGTTGCATAATAAGATTAATAATAATCATTTAAAAAAAAACTTAAGAAGGAGTAACAAGTCTGAATTAAGCCATCTAAAAGGCTTAAGACTTGATGAGTTCTACCATAGTGTCATAAAAGATCTAAATATCTATACTGTCACATGGCGTACCATGTTGTGTCCTTGAGAAAGACACGAATTGACTCCCTACAGTACTGTTTAAACACTAGACCATTCCATATCTTCAATAAAATAGTGACTATGCAGTGAAGCAGCTAATTTAAACACAGGAAGTGGTGTCTCCGTCCACAAAATTGTTCACTGGGACGCCCCAATACAATTATAGATGCGATGGACATAGTGTTCCGGTTTGGAAAATAGTTCCGGTTTTTATCAAATCTCGTCCATTCCACCCTGGTCAAATAAATCGTACCTTACTTGTCAGTGTAAAGGGAAAAATCGCATTCCTGGTTCCAAAATGGTTAAAATTCTAAAAGACAAGGTAAATTTTGATAATTTATTTGAACCCTCACCATTTGTCTTAACCAGATTGCGACAGTTTACTGATTACCCAGGGGCGAATCCAGGATTTCCGATGAACACATAAGGAAAACATGTCCGTGCAATGTATACCCCCTTAAACCCCACTTTTATATAGAAAAACTGGGGTATGCAGGGATATACCTATTTTTCTTATTTTTGCTCCAAAACATAGATTGTGGGTACTCGTTAGAACCGCCTCGGCGAGGCGGTTCTAAAGTGTACCCACAATCTATGTTTTGGGCAAAAATAAGAAAAATATCAAAAGTTTTCTACTGAAAATTTTCAATTTTTGCAACTTAAAAAATATCCATATATTGCATGGGCAAGTTTTCGTAATGATGAGTCATGACAACTAACTTTCTAAGCCTTTCAAAACTTTAAAGGAGATGGGAAATAGATAATTGGCTAAAACACAATCAGGGTGGATATTTGGGTTTCACTTTTGTCATAAAAATAAATTTTAAGTGGGGCATATCCCTCTAAAGCCCGGTGTAGCATATATGCTACACAGTCACCCCCTGTGCAGGTTAAAGATCCCTACACAGGTTCTATCCTCATGCATGTAGGCTCATCCTGCAAACACAACGGAGTGTACAATGTACATGAATAATCAGAAATTGATTGATGGGAGTAACAGGAAAACAAAACATATTTTTTAGAAAGCAAATTCCGTAATTCCGTAATAAAGCCACGACGGCTTTAGAAACTCGCTGGTTATCTTCTTGAGCACAAGTATAACTAACTCGCGTATAATCTCGCGGTATTTTTCGGTGGAGCGCGATTTGTGTGTCTATTGGTTTTTAGGTCGCGTGGCTGCAAAACGCTGAGTTTTCGCCACAAATGCCTCTAGCTCACATAATATGTTGCTTCTCCAGGTTGTCAACTGATTCCTATATTCCTATTAAACTCCTATATTTTGGGTCCAAATCCTATATTTTGAAGCACCTCCTATATTCCTATAAGTTCTCCTATATTTTGAAAATATTTTCTATATTTTTAGGAAAATTTGTTGCCAATGAATATATAGTATATAGCAGTGCTCTGATACTGCCTTTTGCCTCTTTATTTTTCATTCTTTATTTTTTAAAGTAAAATCATACTCATACTGTTTAGTATATAGTGCATAAAATTTAATGGTCATCATGTCACTCCTTAGTCAGGGTAACTTTTATGTCCAAAGCATGTCCCATTTTCATAACTAGTTTCCATGAAAGTTGTCATTGTGTCTTTTTTTTTATATCTATTTTCTTTCTTCCTTTGCCTTAATTTTGTGGTAAATTGATGCAACTGTACAGTGTACAATTGGTCCCAGGAAAGGCTGAGATCACAGAAGACAAAGGTATGTACTCTAGAGCTTATGGGGGCCTAGGCGGCCCCCAGACCCCCGCCTAATTACATACTGTACATATGTATTAATAACATTCTGTTTCTACATTATGGACGTTGGAATTTCAGCTAAGATTCAGAGTTGTGGATTTATTTTACCTTTGAGAAAGAATATGATAACGCACTCTTTCACTATGAAATTTTTATATTTTTTACTATTATAAATGATCAGTGTGAAAAATTAAAAGCAGGTCTAAGATGTAGAGAAAAAGTTGACCTTAATTTTCTATTTATTTGTATATATATGTTTTCAATGAAAAAGCCTGTATTTTGCCAAAAGAATGCTTTTATTTACAAAAAAAAAAAACACTTAAATTCTGTGAGAGTCACCTAGTGGGCCTGTGTAGTATCACCATCCTGCATAATGCTTCATCACACATCATCACATGAATGGTCACCTGTCTGGATTGTGATGCTTTGAAACTGAATGGTTATCTAGATATTTTAGACATTAATTAATGTAGAAAAAGTGAGTGTGGAGGTAAGGATTGTTAGTATAAGAGCATAGAATGAAGTGATTTTCACGATAAAACTCCTATATTTTTCCCTTAAAATGAGCTAAAACCTCCTATATTTCCTTGAAAAATTTCCTATATAAACTCCTATATTTTTTACAAGACTTGGTTGACAGCCTGCTTCTCCAATCTTTGTATTCATCGTCATTTTTTGCAATACATTTTCTATGTATTTGTTCGAAGTATGCTAATCTGAGAAATATTTTTTTAGAAGATATTGGTAAATTTATTGTTGACTTTGATACATTAAGTTTACACAAACGATTTGTGATGTTACTTAGTTCTCAGCAATCTGACGTTAATTTGCTAGTTGTAAATTATGTGAATAAATGTTTTGAACTTAGAGCCATGCATCAGGAGTAGTCATGTCAAGACTATTATCTATATATAGAAGTACCATTCAATTATTCTTTTTCAATCAAACTTGAATTGGTAGTTTGTTAATATTTAGTCTATGTGACGTCAATTTTGATTCCAGCCTCATATGAGGATACAAAATAATAAAACAGGGATTCGTTCTTGGTTTTGCTCTTTGAATTGGTTGTGGATACTCTTTAGATCCGTTTCAGTGAGACGGGTGTAGAGGGTGCTCATACCCTTTGTCTTGGTCATTGAAAGAAAATACAACTCAATCTTTTAATAGAAAAAAATAGCTATTTATTCAAGTCGTTACATAGACATATTTTGCATGTAGACATGATATCATACATAAAATTATATTTGGCCCCTGTTCGATTCCAGCTGGTAGTTACATTGTGTGATGTTTGTGAAGGTGGATCCAACTACTTTGTTTCATGTCATCCGTTGTTTGTGGCCTTTTATATACTTCTTGGATGCATAAATGTAACACAGAGGTCTGTGTGGGGTCATATGCAGTATGGACGAATTTTTGAGATAGAGTGGTTGGATACACTAGTTAGTACATGTACTTTAGTGACGTCATTACATATATGTTTTTCATGTCATGTCTGTTATGATCCTATATGTTTTGGATTATTTGCAGAATAAATTTTGAATCTTTGAATCTTGCTAAAACCACTAACAACTCTTTGCTCCTGTGAAAAGCTGGAATCCCACCAAAATTTTTAGATCTGTATTTTCCAATAAATCAGCATCACTGAGCATACTCAGATAAATAAGGAGGGGTTATTACTTTAAGCAAATTCAAATCTGACAGTTAGAAATTCACAAAAATTTTGTCATTAAACAACCAAATTTTATTTTCTTTCTGTTGTTAACATATTTTTTAAGTATTTCCTGTCTGCAAATGTGAAACTGAATCTGTGGTCATAGATACCATAAAATGTTGTATTTAGTTCGTCATAGATACTGTACTTTATATAGTCCTTAGGTCTGAGTTGTATATTATTAAGGTCATAGATACCATTCCAGTATTAAGGTCATAGATACCATCCCAGTTGTTAATTTGGTCATAGATAAAACATAAAATGTTGTATTAAGTTGGTCATAGATACCTTTTATCATCTTAGTCATAGTTGTATATTATTAAGATCATAGATACCATTTTAGTATTGTGGTCATAGATACCATTCCAGTCATTAATTTTGTCATAGATACCATAAAATGTTGTATTAAGTTAATCAGAGATACTGGTAATGAATATTTAAATTGTTTGCTGTTTGTATGTTTAGTATTATGTGGGCCACAACGTGAGAAAATGTACCTTTGGACAATTTTTTGAGTATTAGAAAAACAAAGTTACTTTGAATGTTTGATGTTTCTAGAGTATTTTAGTCTTTATTTGGCCAGATTATTTCAGTTATTTTGTGAGCTATGACCAATTTACTATATGAACCCTACACGCGTCATCGTCCTGAAAAACGACGTCAAAGTTGCGTAATGCATTTCTGCATGGTAGTAGAGCGTACAAAGCTCGATGTATTTGCATAAAACTGTTTCGGAACTAAGGTCAGAACCTATTATTAAGATAGAAGCATACCATCCTTACAGGCAATATGTCGTAATTATTTTGTCTATTTTTATGATGATGCGGTTGCTATGGTTACCATTTAACGACATATAAGAAAATTATGTGCATTAAGGGCTAAAACAAGGGCAGATACTGTAACTCCAAATATTGAAAATAAATATGTTTTAAAATTCATTCATTTGGACGCCCAGCGTTCAAAGATTATAAATACAGTGTTTTTTTCTTAAACGTATATTACATCATTTTTCCGCTTTTTGCTGCTTCCTACTAGTAATGTCAGAATGTCCGAAGGTACATTTTGTCGCGTTGAGGTTCATGTATCTTTGTATGTAGTTGGTAACAATCCTGTTTCTGGATTTTAAAACCAATAAAGATATTTGATTTGATTTGATTTGATTTGAAAGAAAAATTTAATCAAAATAAAAAAAAATAATTTTTTTACTTTCCAAATATGGTCATCTATGTAAACAAAAAGTAGGGTCCAAAAACATGCCATGACTCTCGCAGCAAACATGTGACTCAAAATAATTTTGATATATTATGAAAATATAGACATCATTCTTTCCAGGAAAAGTCTGACCTGGCTCAGGAAAATTCATTTAAAGGCTATAGTTCAGTGTCCAAAAACATGTAAACACAGGAAGTGGTACTGAATTTCCTATTTATAGGTATTCTTTGACGCTTCAAAATCATATTTTTTATTGATTTATATTTTTAAATGCACTATTTTAGTTCTCCTTCACTTATCATCACAAGAAATCATAAAGTAATTAAAAAAAGAAAATATTTAAATTACCAAAACAAATATGGCTGCTGATTATGCAAGAGCAAAAGCAGGGCTTTTTCTGACCTTTTTTGGAAATTTTTGGTACCGATGAAATTGGGAAAAAATTGTGTGATTTTGGGAAAAAATATGATGATTTGGGGAAAAATAGTGCAATTTTTAGCAATTTTTAGTATGCAAGAGCAAAAGCAGGGCTTTTTCTGACCTTTTTTGGAAATTTTTGGTACCGATGAAATTGGGAAAAAATTGTGTGATTTTGGGAAAAAATATGATGATTTGGGGAAAAATAGTATGTTTCTTTGATCACACATTAGTATGTTGCAGTGTTTCCAGGAATTGTGGTATTTTTGTCTAGCTTTGTGTCATGTGACTTTTATATTCCTTTCAAAATGGCCGCCGCCATAAACATTTAGAAGTGTTAATCAGTGGTCATTTAAATTAAATGTAAAGATCATAAGCAGACCTGTGTGTACAAAATGTAAAACTTGCTTAATATTTTTTTTTAAAATGTTAAATGTTAAACATGTTAAAAACAATAAATAAATATGTTTTAAATTTAGCTGTTACCTGAACAATGCAGAAATTGTGTTCAAACTTTGATGTAGCATATTTGCTACATCGGGCAAAAACTGTAATGTATCATATATGATACAATGGGCAACACAATCCAACCTCAATTTTATTTAGTTTCCTGACTCACAAAATGTATCTATGAACGCAATAATGCTACATGTTTGTTACAAACATGGTTTTAAGTAAAACAGTGTATTTATCCTTATATATTTAAGACTGGACATGCATTAGCCATCGTCTGGTTTATGTAGCATATATGCTACATTAAAATCGGGCATTAAAAGAACCCAAATTTTCGAATGGGATGAGTCTCCGAAAACAACAGCCCATTTAAAGAGCTGCTAAAGCTGCAAAGGATTTGATGGATGTTGTTTCTCCACAAAATTCTGTGTCTCCTTTTTTAACAGATTCATTTCTACAGCTATTGTCATGTCGTTAATTTTGTCCGGTTTCCGGAACAAGCCCAAAACATATGCCAAAGTTACAGTATTTGACGGTGAACATTAATTTATTTCAGTTGAACGGTCAAACTTTGGTCTTGTCCAATGATCTACACGTATTTCTACAAATGTTGTCTGTCACTGACTCAGCCATTTTCAATTTATTGACATCATTGTGACGTTTCAACATAACACTAATTACTTAGCCTAATGTAATTCATTACATACAATTACTTTGCATCGAGTGTTGAGACGCATGAACCTTTTAAGTCCAAAAATATTCATAAATGGAAATAAAACACTTGATGTGATAATGACTCAGAATTGTCTGACAGAAACCTTTTGTCCTGCGTGTCTCTTTTTTCTTTTTGCCCCCACTGAACAGTCGTCATCGATGTTTTGACTAATCTACTAATTTTGTCTTTAGATGTTTTGTCGTATACCAGAACAGGGATGTTTGAATCCACTGGTGTATACAGAATTAACCATCAAGTGATATGGTTATAAGTTTAACATATGTATCTCATCAAATGTCAAAAGATTATTTGCAAATATAATATCTCCTCATATTATCGGTTAATAACTAGGAAGCAGTATATCTGTTCTCACATGACTGAAAATTTGTTGACTCTCAGGCTAAAGCACAGTATAGATGTTTTTATAAATTCTACCAAGATAAGTTTGCAGACTTATTGATAAAAGATTGGGGAATGATCACCGCTGGTTTCTAATAAATGGCAAATCAATAAAAAAAACAACACAAAAATGTCACGTGTAAAACATTTAATGGGTCAAATGTCTACATGCACTGTCCTTACAACTGCAAAATTTATGTCAGCAGCACCATAAATTAAACAAGTGCTAACAAGGGCTATACCGTCTGACTTTGCATGTATGTTACAATCACAGAAACATGATAAAGAAGTTTTGACCAAAAATTTCCATCAGTTTCCAATTTGGAAAACATGATACATGTATTTATGTTCTCTCCATCTTTCATAAATTAGAAATTTATACAAGATGACATTGAAAAGGAGCAGTTTTATTAGCTCACCTGAGCCGTCAGGCTCAGGCCATCCTTAAAAAATTGTTTGTTTGCAATTGCCTACCCAGGGTTTGAAGGTGTGGGTAGGTAGGTCGGATTTTTTTTTTTTTTTTTTTTTTTTTTGGTCATGTTGAAATATGCAGTATATATTTTGTTTAAATTTAATATACATGTAATAATGTAATTAAGCAACTCAGTGCTCAAGTCCAACAGGAATCTTAATCAATTTAAACAGAGCCTATAAAAGTTGACTGAAAATTATTATATTACTAAATCGCCCTTAGCCGCGCTGCAAACAAAGACCAGTCATTAAAAAAAAAAAAACACCTCTAGAAAACCCAATAAAATTTTTTGGGTAGGAGGAAAAATAGTGGGTAGGTAGGCAATTGCAAACAAACAAAATTTTATTTTAGGCCTCACAAGGTGAGCTTATAGTATACCCATGCTCCGTCCGTCGTCCGTCGTCCACCATTTTCAAAGATCTTCTTCTCTGAAACAGCTTGGCCAATCAAAGCCAAATTTTACATGAAGCATCTATGGGAAGGGGGAACCAATGTGTATATAAATAATCCAGGTCACATGACCAAGATGGCCGCCATGCCCATATATTGTAAAAACCCTTCAAAAATCTTCTTCTCCGGAACCACTGGACCGATTTCAACCAAACTTAGCATGAAGCATTGATGACTCAAGTACTACAATGTGTATATAAATCATGACCTTGCGGTGACCTTGACCTATTTTACGGCAAGGTCAACATAGGTCGCCTTTGCGTTTGAATGGGAAAAATTGTTAAATTGTCATTTGAAGGAAAAATCTTGCAGAAAATGAGCAGTAGGACTGAATATTAATGATTCTGAAAAAAATTGGGCACCAGGGGCTCATCCGCCCCCACCCAGGGGCAATATACATGTATATTATCATAATATTCAAACATCTTCTTCTCTGAAACCGCTTGGCCAATCAAAGCCAAATTTTACATGAAGCATCTATGGGAAGGGGGAACCAATGTGTATATAAATAATCCAGGTCACATGACCAAGATGGCCGCCATGCCCATATATGGTAAAAACCCTTCAAAAATCTTCTTCTCCAGAACCGATGGACCGATTTCAACAAAACTTGGCATGAAGCATCGATGGCTCAAGCACTACAATGTGTATATAAATCATGACCCTGTGATGACCTTGACCTATTTTACGGCAAGGTCAACATAGGTCGCCAATGCATTTGAATGTGGAAAACTTTTAAAATGTAATTTAAAGTGAAAGTCTTGCAGGAAAAGAACAGTAGGACTGAATATTAATGATTCTGAAAAAAATTGGACCCCAGGGGCTCATGTGCTCCCACCCCGCGGCAATATACATATATATTTCCATAATATTCAAACATCTTCTCCTCTGAAACCGCTTGGCCAATCAAAGCCAAATTTTATGTGAAGCATCTATAGAATGGGGAATCAATGTGTATATAAATAATCTAGGTCACATGACAAAGATGGCCGCCATGCCCATATATGGTAAAAAACCATCAAAAATCTTTTTCTCTGAAACCAATAGACTGATTTCAAGGAAACTTGGCTTGAAGCATCGATGGCTAAAGTACTCCCATTTATATATAAATCATGACCCTGTGATGACCTTGACCAAGTTTATGGCAAGGTCAACATGGGTTGCTTATGCATTTGAATTGGGAAAACTGTTAAAATGTCATTTGAAGGGAAAAGCCAGCAGGAAATTGGCAAATGGACAGAATATTGAAGATTCTGAAAAAAAGAAAATGGCCCAAGGGCTTCATCTGCCCCTGCACTGGAGTTAAATACCATAATATTCAAACATGCAGCAGATCTCAGGTGAGCGTTTACAGGACCATTGGTCCTCTGGTTTTGTGACCAGTTAAATTATGAATCTGTCGGTGAGGTGCGATAAATTAACAAGAAGGAATCTTCAAAGAAGGAGTCTGCCAGATCAATCAGCAGTGCCCGTAATTTTTAAACACTGTTTTTAACCTGCTTTTAAACCTCACTCTTCACTAACACTATCAACTTTTAATCATTCTCACTATTTTTACTTTCACATCTGCTAGAATCTAGCTTTTATCTCTGCACTGACAGCACAACTGCACATAATACTCGTGAGAGGGTGCTGCAGTATGAAAAGATAGATAGGAATCTTGTAGGCAATACACCAATTAAGTACACAAAGGAAAGGATAATAATTGTTTTCAGTTTTCAAGTTATTGTTTAATGTCACATTGTGTGTATAGTAGTAATAATTTATTTGAGTGACACATGTCTATACAAACATACATATAAAGCAAACATATAATATGATATGTGAATGATTGTTTGTATGGATATGTTTATCCACAACACCCAGCCATATGAAATGGCTTACGAGTCACTGAAGGTTTTGAAAACTATACTGTAGAGTTCTGAAAGAATATGAACAGTCTGATTTTCTTATATGGTAACACTTTAAGAGTCTGTTTGAACAAATAACTTACTTGTTCTTGTCAAAAAGCAATTGTGTGTATAAGATAGATAGGTCATCAGTTTTAGGAAAGGATTAAACATGTTAAAAGTGCCCAAGACATAATTTTATCAGTAGATGAAGAAATGTTTAATAGAGACAAAATTTGACTACTGTTGTAACATAACTTATATAATGGGAAAATATTTTATTTGAGCACTGTTTAAATGATCATGTATACTTCAATGATACTTTCAAGGAAACAAAGTTCAACAGGATAATCTGCAGTACACTCTAACAATAATAATCTCTACGTATAGAATGTATATGTAAGAGATGTTTTCTTTAAAGTAATTCAAAGTAATTAAAAGTAATTGTTAATTACACCCCTTTTTGACACTGTAATTGATTACATTTCAATTATTGTAATTAAAGTAAAGACTGAATTACAATTATTTTGAAAAATGTAATTAAATTGCAATTAATTACAATTACAATTTTAATTACCCCAACCCTGATACGGACGATTTAGTGGAAACTGTACATGTTGAATAATATTGTTTTGACTAATCCTCACAGATGATCTCAACTGAAAAATATAAATTCAATCAAATAACATTAACAATGACATTTCATCACATATTCAGGTGATCAAATGTATTTGGTGAATGACATTGTATTTGGGTTTTGTTGCTAGACACTTGTTGCAGTTTAGTGTTCCAGAAGTCATTATGTTACATTTTAAAACAAGTTAAATATTTATGTTTTAAGCAAATGGATTGATATTATCAGGCATTTTAAGTTTCTAAAAATGTAATGTATCATAAATGATACATGCCATAAAATCGCATCAGAGATACAAAATCATTAAATATTAACATTTTTATAATACATTCCATGGTTATAGCCTACTATCATGAAATAATAATTTTCTGCTCAGCAAAAAGGTGTTTTGGCACTAGAGGGATATTTAGATGGCATTTCTGTTATCGGAGACATCTTGTAGGGATGAGAAAACGCAGAAAGTTGCATTTTCTTTTCAGGTGTTCAAAAATTTTACCATACCTATGTCTTTAGGGCCTACGGGCTCGACAATTTGAAAATATAACATGCATTATAGCTAATGTACATGTAATTTATCTTAGCTATATTGTCAAATATTGAGAATTTTTACTATTAGGGCACTTTTTGGTGTTAGAGAATAGGCTTTATCTGAAAAATTTGTCAAAATTTTTAACATATGGATAAATATGAAAATTTGTCATGTCCGTAGCCCTATCTGCATGATCTGTTTTAATAGTTTTGTCACAAGAATTAACATACAATATTCATATCTACTGGTACATTTATGACTTTCAATGAATCATTTTTGGATATCCATAAATTAATCAAGGATATCCATAATAATTTATTTGAGCATATCCTTAAATCATTTTATGGATATCCGTTTTTCACTGTATCATGTGTATAGAGTTTGGAAATATGCTTTCTGGCTGTTTTAGATTTCCTCAGTTGTTATGGATTCATGACCATCATTCTCTGTTATTTTTGTGATAATTTCTTTGGTGAGGTGAAATTTCTCTGCTCGAGATTGAAAAGTAACTGAAGGTTTTTCTCATAGATCCTCTTATCTGCATCTAGATCTTGTCATTACACCCTCAAATCTTTTCTAAATTTTCTGCAAGCTGTTTTTCTTCTCTTCTAAAAGGCTTATCTGTTCATTGTTTATTATATCCCTATATTCTGAACAGGGCTGGGGTAATCATAATTTGTAATCATAATCAGCTGTAATTGATTACAGATTTCCAAGTAATCAGTTGTAATCAGTAATCAGCCAGTTTTCTGATTACAAGTAATTTAATTTAATCAATTACAATTGAAAAAATGGCTTGTAATCATGATTACATCCTTATTACATCTGATTACAATTAGAGAGATTCTGACTGGTTTTATGTTAAATGTGCATCAATGGTATACACAATATGGGCAAAATCCTAACCCCCAAAACAATCAAGATATGCATTAGTAGACAACTATATTTTCTCCAAAAATGGGACATGTTAAGTTAACCAAAGATCATTAAGTTAGTGAAGTTAACCAAATTTTCAGCTTCTTGCAGTTTGGTTTTCAAGGATAAGGGCTTGTTTATAATTGTGTCCATTCCTGGTCACGGTTTATTGCTTTATGACTGTGTTTTAGAAAATAATATGCATTAAATGCAGGTTTATATTTTGCAGGACCTTCATGAATATGCAACTTATCATCCTTGCCTACTTGTTCATTTGAAATTCAGCAAAATAACAACAACTCAATGAAAGACAAAACTCAACAACTCGTTGAACAGTATATGTGATGGATTATCCAACAACTAGGGTCACGAAGTGGGAACTTGGTTTAGAATTTGGAATTGTGTCTCGTTCGGCGAATCATGTACGGTTCGGCTTCTAGGAAAATGCAATGTAATATCATATTCGAAATTAATAGAATTGAATTCAAATGATACTTTTAGTGTGTTGCTATTGTTTCCACTTAAAATATCAGTGAGAAGCAAACACTTGCATTAAAGAAACTAATTTAGAAGAGATGTCAATTGTCATCTCACCAAAGTAATCAAAACTTTAAAGTAGTCTGATTACTTTGTCAAAGTAATTGTAATTTAATTGATTACATTCACAATATAAAGTAATCAATATAGTAATATAAAGTAATCAATTGTAATCAATTACATTTTTTGGACAAAGTAATCTGTAATTTAATCAATTATATTGCAATGTAATCGACTCCAGCCCTGATTCTGAAATCATCCATTCTGACTTTGCTATTTCTTGCTGATTTCGCCGTGAAAAATCACAATTGATTAGCACGAACATGGCAAAAATGGGGAATTAGCCCAAACACCAATGTATATGTACCTTTTGTTTATTTAACAGAAAATGTGGGACGATTGTCTTGCTGAAGCTGCAAAAGGAGGGAAGACTGTGATTGTTGACTTCACAGCCTCATGGTGCGGACCATGCAAGATGATTGGACCAAAATTTGAGGTAGAAATGAATATGATCCTTCACATGAGAAAACCAACAAAGTGGGTCTCCGACCAGGTTTGACACAAACCGGTCCGTACATTCACAGCAACAGACCAGAAGCTTGAAATTTCGGACTGGAGTAGAAGAGGGATTGTACTATCTGTGGAGCAAAAACAAAGACGCTTATCAGCTGTGCAGTTATGTTGTTTCGGGCATGCAAAAATCCGGTTTTCTCATGACACTGCTTATATTGGAATTGGTTTTATTTTCAAAATGAATGAATAATTGGTTCAAAGTAAATGAATAAAGAAAAATTAGTTGACTCGGTGTTTATCGTCTGCCAGTAATTTCATAGGCAGTATTATGCTTCAGCAAGTACGCAAGGATTTCAACATGGACCTGTTTTTGAGCATAAACAAATGAAAACATGATCAGACGTCTTCAAGACGTCTGATCATGTTTTTATTTGTTTATGTTGAAAAACGGGTTCATGTTGACTTCCTAAAGCTAGTCGGAAAGAAAAATTCTTTTTCACTTTAAGACCCAGCAGGTTATTCTTTTTCACTTTAAGACCCAGCAGGCACATGACGTCAGATCGACGTCATGACGTCGCATCGACGTTGATATGACGTCATTTTGACGTCATGTGCCCGCTCGGGAGCTTATCAATAGCCTTGAATTAGCCATTTAAGATCAGGTACTAGTGGAATGTTGTGTCATTTCTAGTTTTGATCCTCTGTATAATAACTATGATGTATGGTTTCAGGAGTTTTCTCAGAAATATACCAACCTTATCTTTGTAAAAGTGGATGTAGATGAAAATGATGTAAGTAGATTACACAATGTGTCATTTCATCTGATTACATTACTACAAAGACAGTCTTTTCATATGTCAGAGTGTATTACTACACAGGTAGTCATTCCATATGGGAATATTACACGTGGTCATTTCATATGACTAGGGTATATTATAAATGCAAGTATTCAATAGTCATTTGGGTAAATATAACACAAGTGGTCATTTTATAAGAGTTTATAATTATATTACATCTTGACATTTCATATGAGTATACATACATGTGCATTACATCATATATATATGCCACAGCACCATACTAGTTATCAGTGTAACTTTCAAATATTTTTAGCTCGCCTGCACGAAGTGCACAGAGCTATTTTTGTCACCTCGGTCGTCCCCGTTTACGTTACGTGTACGTCCGCGTCACACTTTCGGTTTAAGTTTTTTAGAAGTCTATATCTCTTGAACATGTAGATGTATCAAGTTGATACTTTGCATATTGGTAGATATTGGTCTGAAGTTTTATGCAGTACCATCATGACCCATCCTGGGTGACCTTGAGGTCAAGGTCACAGACTTAGAAATTTTATGTTAAAGTTTTTCATAAAAGTTTTTAGAAGTCTATATCTCTTGAACATGTTGATGGATCAAGTTGATACTTTGCATGTTGGTAGATATTGGTCTGAAGTTTTATGCAGTACCATCGTGGTCCACCCTGGGTGACCTTGAGGTCAAGGTCACGGACTTAGAAATTTTATGTTAAAGTTTTTCATTAAAGATTTAAGAAGTCTATATCTCTTGAACATGTTGATGGATCAAGTTGATACTTTGCATGTTTGAAGATATTGGTCTGAAGTTTTATGGAGTACCATCATGACTCACCCTGGGTGACCGTGAGGTCAAGGTCACAGATTTAGAAATTCTTGTTGAAGTTTTTGTTAAAGTTGTTAGAAGTCTATATCTCTTGAACATGTTGATGGATCAAGTTGATACTTTGCATGTTTGTAGATATTGGTCTGAAATTTTATGCTTTTACGACCCACCTGAGCGACCTTGAGGTCAAGGTCATGGGTCATAAATTTTGATAAATTTAGTGGCAAAGCACAAGTCAGGCGAGCTACGCTGTCCTGCGACAGCTCTTATTTCTTAATACATGTACAATGTATAAAATTGTATGTTTTAATCAATGTTTCAGGAAGTTGCTCAGTCATGTGGTATACAGGCAATGCCAACATTTCAAGTCTATCAGAATGGAAAAAAGGTAATAAACAAGTCATGCTCCTGGCTACTGAATTTAAGAGTCATATTTTCTGTACATATGGTTTTGTTTTAAACACAAACTGTTACAGCAAAGGCGTATAGTTAGAAATCTCAATTGTCCACATGCATGCCTATCTGCTTTTTGATTTCTTGAAGACCAATTATCAGACAACAGTCATACCTGTACCTGGACCATTGGTGTATCTAAGATTGGCTTTCATTCTATGGTATCAAACCCCTGGGTCCATTCAGGGGACTAGGGCTTGAGTTAATAATCTAGAACACTTTTAATTGCCTTTTGGCAGTATGGGTTTATAGATGTCAATATCTTTACAGCCACTTTCACAGATGAGCTCATAGGATAGGCAGGCACCCGGCGTCCATCTGATGTCCGTCGTCCACCATTTTCAAAGATCTTCTGCTCTGAAACTGCATGGCCACATGAAAGCCAAATTTTACATGAAGCCTCTATAGGAAGGGGGAACCAATGTGATTATAAATAATCCAGGTCACTTGACCAAAATGGCAGCCATGCCCATATATGATAAAAACCCTTCAAATACTTCTTCTCTGGAACTCAACGAAACTTGGCTTGTAGTTTCAATGACTAGAGTACTTTGACATGTTTAAAAATAAAGATCCTTGAATGACCTTGACCTAATTTACTGTAAGGTCACTTAGGTAGCCTGTATATTATAAACATAATATTCAAACATGTTTAAAGGTATATATAGCAGATCTCGAGTGAGCATTTACAAGACCATTGGTCCTCTGCTTGAGAAATATTGCATACCTTCTCAGAATGATAATTAAATGCCTCTTAAAATGGAATGTATTGACCATTACAAAAAGAAATCTTTTTAATGTATTTATTTGAAGGATTTATATGTGTTTGATAGGTGAAGGACTTTTGTGGAGCATCCCCAGACAAACTGCAAGCATTGTGTGAAGAATTCAACAAATAAACATACACTTCAGTTGTGCTTTAGGAAGAAAATGGCATCTTTCTTCTCAAATTCTTATCTTTTAATATGATGAACTTAACTGACCAAATCATTTGAATTTTACACATCATAATTATTTTGAGCATCTTCATGAGAAAACCTATATATGGGAACAACAATACTCAGGTGAAACGACAGTACAGCGATGTATTTTAACTAACATCTTACAGCCTTTTTGTTGCTTCTATAAATGTTTCTATGCTCATAAGTTTGTATTTCTGGGCTGGTTTGTGTGACACTAGCCCTTGAGGTTACAAAACTTTTTTCTTGCAAAACTCAGCTGAGACTGAAATGCTATGCAAACATGCCAATGCAATATACAGAGATTTTTTAAGTTGTAAAAATTGAAAATTCTTTGGGAAAATTTTGAAATTTTTAAGATTTTTTATCAAAACATAGATTGTGGGTACAGGTAGGAACCGCCTCGCCGAGGCGGTTCTAACGAGTACCAACAATCTATATTTTGGAGCGAAAATAAGAAAAATGGGTATATGCCTGCATACCCCAGTTTTGCTCTATAAAAGTAGGGTTCGAGGGGGTATACAATTATACAAACATGTTTTTGTGATATGAGGATAAACGTTTTGGGGCCAGGTGGCATATCCAGAAAATAGTTTTCTTCTTCACCCACATGGCTCATATAAAGCACCTTAGTCTGAAAAAGTTGGTGTTTTAGTCTTGTTAAGGTTGTGATTTTAATCCTTTTTCTATAATTTTTGCTGATTTGGTGATTAATGAGTAACATAAATGAGCCGCCTCGTGGGAAAACCAACAATCTGCATAGGCGAAAACAAAGGCGCAGATCAGCTTCGCGGTAACCGCGAAGCTGATCAGCGCCTTTGTTTTCGCTACTCGGAAATTACAAGTCCTCTTCTACTTAAATCCGAAATTTCAAGCTTCTAGCTCTTTTCTGTGCTTGTACAGCCTGGTTTTTGTCGGAACTGTTCGGAAACCACATTGTTGGTTTTCCCACGAGGCGGCTCAAATTATACTGTATATCATAATAATACATGCATATTAAAGCAAAAAATATGTCTCCTATTGCATGAATTGCAAAATATGTTCCTTCATTGTTACTGAGGTTTAAAAATTGTTTCAAAGAATAACTTAAGGTCTTAAATATTTTTACATGAACCATAATGCTTTTCATGGTAATTGAATATTCTTAACCATACAATTATGCATAAATTTGAAAGAAATATTTATATGCAATGAGCCAGTGCATGACAAATCAAGCAATTTGGGAATTATGTGGTCTTGTTTGCAACTGTGTATGATTTGGTGAGTGGCTTAGTGTGATAGCTAAATGTTGTTTCTTCTTTACTGCTGACTCCGGGGAAATTAATTTGTCTAGGCCGATTGAAAAGCTGATCTTTGTCACTGTTTAGTTCAAAGATGAAGTCAGTGATTTTAGTGGACCACAGGCTCATTTCAAATGAGCTGCTGCATGAGAAAACCAACAACATGCATAGTCAAAAACAAAGGCGCAGATCAGCTGTGCAGTTACTGCACAGCTGATCAGCGCCTTTGTTTTCACTACAGGGATAGTGCAATCCCTCTTCTTCCTAAATACGAAATTTCAAGCTTCTAACCGTCTTATGTTACTATACAGGCCAGGTTGTGTCAGACCTGGTCGGAAACCCAGATTGTTGGTTTTCTCCTGCGAAGGCTCAAATGATGTTGCAAAATGACAAAAGCAGTATTATATTACATAACTAATATGCAAATTGAATCTTTTCAATCTATTCAAGTGTTGTTGTGATCCTATGAGCTATATTATGAGGAAATCTGCTGTGACACTGTGGGAACAAAGGGTTTTCTGTCTAATCAGACTATGCATTAACTGAATAGTCGTAACAGTTTTGTTTTTGACAATCTACATGTAGATAATATAACATAAGATTCTATAGTCAAACTTTCAAATCTAAATAATCTTGCAACTTAAATTTCAAGGATGAATTGAGTCTTAACCATAGTACCAATGCTTGTACATACAATAAAGCAGGTTTGCTCAAAATTGGGCCAATAATGATTTTATTCTTTTATCATTAAAAGGTGGAATAAGTTTTCTGATGAATAAAATCTTATTGATATGCTTTGTTATGTTTTAATATCTCCCACTACAGTCATAACAGCCATTCAAAAGCGTCAAAAGAAAACCTACATTATGGGGTTATGAGAAAACCAACAATGTGGGTTTTTGAAGAGGTCCGACACAAACCGGGCTGTTCAAGCACAGAAGATGGCTAGAGGCTGGAAACCGGGCTGTTTAAGCACAGAAGATGGCTAGAGGCTGGAAATATTGGATAAAGAAAGTAGAGGAATTGTACCATCTATGTAGTGAAAACAAAGGCGCTGATCAGCTTCACAGTTACTGTGAAGCTGAACTGTGCCTTTGGTTTCGCAAATGCAGATTGTTGGTTCCCCCACCTGTAGATACATTTGAGCCGACTCATGAGAAAACCAGCACTGTGGTTTTTGAACAGGTCCGACACAACCAGCCTGTACAATCACAGACAATGGCTAGATACTGGAAATTTAGGATTTAGAAAGAAGAGAAATTGTACTATCCGAGTAGCGAAAACAAAGGCGCTGATCAGTTTTGCAGTTACTGCCAAGGTGATCTCAGCCTTTGGTTTTGCAAATGCAGGTTGTTGGTTTTCTCATGAGGTGGCTAATATACAGGAGCTTCAAAAGAAAACCTACATACAGGGATCATTCAAAACGTAATGCAATATTTGCCATATTTTGTGCTGGTAAACAGGATTGGAGTGGAAGCTCATTAGCACTTAAGCCAGCAGGGCAAAAAATAATTTTCATTCCACCCGCTCCACATAAAAGGTTTGATAGTTTCATATTGGAGATCCTTCAGTGGGCAAACTTTTAGGCCTGGGTGCCAAGTCAGGATGTGGATTCTTCATACCAAAATGAAAAATCCAAGATGGCATCCAAAATGGCTGCCAAAATGGTGAATTCTATTTATTTCTTACCTAAAGGAGATTGACATAAATATACAAATTTTATGTTGTTTTGCTATTAAAGAAGTAACTCCCAAAAGCATAATAAATAAGGCTTTAAAGTCCTTATAGCAATACATCTCTTCTGAGGGAGCCCAAAAGTGGCATATTTTATACAGATTTTCTATCTGGCCCATTGGTCAAACAACAATATTTTGTTGCAATGACACTACAGAAGACGTTTTTATGATTAAAATTAAATTTAGTATAAAAGAATTTGTTTCAACCTGGGTGTCAAGTAGGATTATGGTATCAAATATGAAATACTCTAATCTTTATAACATAAGGGTACATGATAGATTCTGGAAAATCAAGGGGGTAGGGCTAGGTATAGCTTCACAAATTTCGTTTCATCCACCACTATAAAGGTTTGATGGTTTTATGTTGAGCTTCATAGACTGGACAATCTTTTAGGCCTAGGTGCCAAGTCTGTATGTGGATTCTTCGCACGGAAATCCAAGATGACATCCAAAATGGCTGCCAAAACAGCAATTTTCTGATAATTCCCCTAAAACAGTGAAATTAAGAAATATAGAAAATCATGTAAGCAGAGTATACCCATACACATATACTGGGACTTCGGCCAATGAGAGGCATTAATTTGTCATACATTCATGGATAAGTTAAAGCTGAACACCATAAATAATGGCTTTTACTTGAAGGATAGCGCCAGAATAAATAAACTATGCGAAAAACTGAGTCTTGAATGTGAAAATATTGCGGTTCCCTAGCATAGAAACAATAGAATATTTAAAATGCTACCGAATTCTTATGAATGCCTTGCCATCGTTACAAATGTCTTGCAATCAATCAGAATTGTTTAAAGGAATATGTTAAGATTATTCGTTTTTCTTCCGAAGTTTAGGGGCATGCTCCTAATATTCGCAACAACTTGAAAATTTTCACCGAAATGCTTTCAATTTACTACCGAATGCTACCGAATTTCTAGCAATTAATGCAAATTTGCGCAATATTGCATTCGGAAGGACATTTGCAAGGGAAATTCGGTTTACGGGAGAGCAGTATTAGAAAAGTCAAGTCACAATGAGAAAATTAAGGTTGATTGGATGGGTAGCTATTCTTTTTCAGATTCTGTCTTTCATTGTGATGTTGCTATATGCAATTCCAAACGGATTGATGTAGCTCAGTGTTGTGGTCCATATTGCATCGATCGTTTTATTCCTTGATCTCCATTTGCAAGGGTAACCATTAAAGTTTGGATTAGTTATGACCAGATCACACGATTGACTGCAAAGTTAACTGCCCTCGAACATTTGACATATGACTACACACGTCATTCTCTTTTTTTTTTTCATCGCCATTCTTGCAAGACTGCCTATACATGTACCCTACATGTGTTACCAGCTCAAATGAAATTATGCATTGGTGGTGTCCCCTCGGGGAAAAATATTAAAAATCATTTTAGCACAGAAAGCCACGGCGTTGCTGTAAGGGAACGGTTTTTTATTATGCAAACACCATTAATCATCGCCGCCATTATTTTCTATTAAAAAAAGCTGTAACTGTTCATCAGGAAAACATGGCCATGTATTGCATACCCCCTTATACCCCACTTTTAGAATTGGGGGACACAGGGGTACACCTATTTTTCTTATTTTTGCTCCCGAACATAGATTGTACTCGTTAGAAGCGGTTCTATTGTACCCACAATCTATGTTTTGCGCAAAACTAAGAAAAATATCAAACTTTTTCTGCTTAAATTTCATTTTTTACAACTTTAAAAATTTCTGTAATTGCATGGGCAATTTTAATGCATGATAAAATTCCAAAACCAGGTTTTATCACGATGCTGATCAAGCTGGAAAATTGATGTTATTAAATAAATCTGATTGAAATCGTAATTGTATCATATGCTTTAATAACCATAAATAGCTGAATACGAAAATGTTGCAGTCTCAGAAGTATTAAGATACACCTACGTCGTTTTTAATTGCTGTTTTAAAAGCATTGTCAGAAACTGGCGTGATACTGAAACTTGAGATTCAAAATCCTACACCAAAGGACAATTCTACATTACGAAATATATTGATTTTTTTTTTCAGGCGTAAAATTGAGCGTTTTGGAGGAAAAATAAGAAAAATAGGTATACCCCAGTTTTGCTATATAAAAGTTTTGTACAAGGGGGTATATATTCCACGGATATGTTTTCCTGATCACAAGACTCACACATGTGATCACATGTAGTAAACCAGAGGCCCATGGTACACGAAGCTCTCCTGAGTTTACAGCTAAATCAATGTAAAATTTATGGCCAAATGACTATCAAATCAAATGATTTGGATCCAATGTCATATGTAACGTACAGGACTAATTTATAAACAGTTCTGCAAAAACAAAATTAAAATATCCCCAATATGACGGCAGAGACAGCCTACTGTCACTTTTCTCATTATAAGTGAATGAAAAACTTAAAACTGCAATAGTTCTTGTCCGACTGGAACAAAAACACAAGTTATGTAGAGGTTTTTGTCGAAATATACCCTTTATAGGGCCCTAGTAAACAATAAAAATAAGCTATGTAATGACGTTAGTCATGCTAAACACGAGCGAAAAAAAAAAAAAAAAAAAAAAAAAAAAAAGAATCTGCATAGAGTCAACAGAAATTGAAAATTTTCAACTTCCCCATTATAAGTCTTTCGGAAGCATAAGTTGCCATAGCAACCAGAGTTCTTATCCGACTGGAACTGAAACGCATTTTATACGGAGGCTCATGTCAGGAACATGTACAGTATACCAAGTAGAGCATTGACCCCAAAACAGTTTCTGAGAAGAATATTTTGCAGAACATTTACGCGAAATCGAAATTTAAGCAATGAGGACAAACGTGATATGAAACGTAAAGGACTACTCAATAAACATTTTTGCATAAACAAATTCATATATCATCAAGGAAACAGCGAAAATTGGCAGTTTTCACTGAATTCCCATAATAAGTTTATGAGAAGCATAAGTTGCCATAACAACCACTGCTGTGATCCGATCAGAACAAAAACACAATTATTTGTTCCCCCACCTGTAGATACTACATTTGTATTTATGAAAGCAATCGGCCTTGCGGCTTAGGGGAAAATTCGTTTTAAAATATTGACAATGGACGGACTGCGGACGGACGCCGGGTTCCTTCCCACCCTATCAGCTGACCTATGAGCCTTTGGCCTAGTGTATCTAAAATGTTGAAGAAAAATGTCCATGAAATGCACCCGGAAATGCATCCATTTACACCCACTATCATATAGTAAAACTGGGGTGTTCATGGGTATACAGTTTTTGTTTTTCTTATTTTTTGCTCCAAAGCATAGATTGTTGTAAATCTTAAAAAAAAATGATAAGGCTTAAAGCAGAAAATCGTTTGTTTGCCCTTTACCTACCCAGCATTTTAGTCTAGGGTAGGTACGAGTAAAGAAATTATTATCATTATGCTTTTTGTAAAAAGTAGAAAATTAACTTCAATTGAAGATCTTCAATATTTTAGCGTCTAATAAGCAGCACAATTTATTGTGCATAAAATAGGCATGTGTCAGATTTTCCAGGAAAGGCAAAATTTACAAGTATGTTTACTAGCTTTAGAATGTTTAATAAGATCAAAATCATACTATCTACCATACATTTCAGCCATAGAAAATAAAAGACATTTTTCCTCAGGAAACTGCAATGTAGTTTTCGAGTAGGGGAGGGGGATAAATTGTGAGTAGGTCGGTAAAAGACAAACAAACAAACAAAAATATTTTCAGCCTAATTTTACAGCTGTTTCATATTCTGAAAGTGCTCTTGTGCACACACGTGGAGGGACAAGTGCACTTTAGGTTAAACGAAACAACGAAACCTGCCTACGACAGTGTACAGTAGTTTAAACACATTTTGCACAATGGTCCAACATTGCACCGTTCATAATTAGTTATGTTGTGCACATCCCTTGCACACGGCACATGTACATGTATGTGAGCTTTTTTGTTTTTAAAGTTTAATATCTACTGCAGTACTTCTAGTACTCGCCCCGCTCACTCATGCATTTGACACATCTTGACGATTTTGTTCCCTAGCATTTTGTTCACTCTTCGTTATTGTAAAAGCCGTTTGGTCTATTTGAGAAACGTCTGTTGGTGCCACCCGCGTTGTGTTAATCATGGTCATACCGAACAACGCGCCTGCCTTTCCGCCACAAAATAGTGCCCTCACTTCCTGTCGGAATCTCGTGCCGCTAAGAAAGTACATTATAAAATTGATCGAGTGATTGGTGTACATCAACGCGTTCACGATTGCCCACCATAACAGCATATGAGCATACTGTTCCCAAGTTGTAATATCTTTTATCCAATAGGGTTGACCTATCAGATAAATAGATATTGGTGTTACGCATATGAAAAACACGGCGTTAATTGTCAGCAACATGGCGGTAAGCTGTGATCTTCTACTACTCGGCTTTTTCTGTTCTCCTCCGGATTTCGCTGGTGCTATCTGTGTTCGTGATCTTGCATGGCTTTTAACGACTTTGATTATGATCGCGGAGTTTTCGATGATCAAAATCGTAAACGGCAGGAGGCAAAACATACACAGGTCGACCCATGGCCAATGATATTTTAAGAAATTATCATAGTCGTCAAACAATGGCGCACACTTTGAAACTCTGGTTTCGTTCTGGAAAGTATATTCGAGATCTCCTTTACCGTACAGCCAATGAACGTTCAAGGCTCCTATGACGAAACAAAGAAGGCCAACCACGCCGCCTGCCGTTAAGGGGGTACAACCCATTTTAACTTTATGCGGGCACCAGACACCGACGAAGCGTTCAGAAGTCACGGCTACGAGCAACCACGAAGAAAGTTGTGTCCCGGAATACACCAGATACACGTGTATTTTGCACCCTGCCACGCTTAAAAGTCTAACATCAGTGTCATACATATACTTGATCCATTGTCGCAATAATCCTGTATACAAGACCATTAGATCTGAGCAAGCCAATGCAGTTAAATAAATGGCGGTTGATGAGCGGCGAGTTTTCCGGCGCATTAATACAACTATCGTCAGGACATTTCCCAGTGTTCCAAGTATCAGTAAAATCGGTGGCACTACTTTCCAGATTTTCTCCGCTGCCTCCCAATCTGGTATTCCTTCTAAACCCATCTATTTATATGATGAAGGCTTGAATTTCAAAGAGGAATGAAGCATCTGAAACAACGAAGCTCAAAATGTACTCAAAATGTTTTATTGACCACTGCGATATTTTGCACATAATTTATAACGTGTAAGACACCCAGGGCGTTTAATCACAAACGAAGCTAAAAGAATCTAAACTAAAAAGAATGATGGGGTTAAAACCGAGACAATGAAATACCAGGCAAGTTTTCAGATTAGTCAAGTCTCAACCGTGGCTCTGGGATTTCCAACACCATCAATGTTTATTTTCTCATCCATTCTTAAAAATATTTTGACTCCGAATTGGCTTAAAGTGCCGTTCGGGCAGCCATATCGTTTGCACATGAAAAAATAAAACAGTGAAAAATAGTATTTAGTAAATGTATTAACACTCACCATACAAAATATTACAAAATATTTAACCAGCATTTTGTGTACTAGGCATAAAACTGTACAGGCATGATTGGCATTTTAGTTTTTTCAGATTCAAATTTCGATCTACATGTAGCAGCAAGCGCGATCACATTTTTTACCCCTAAATAAAAACTTGCTCCGGTCCTTCTAATCACGGATACTTTTGAATGTAGAGTTGCGTTGGCTCCTATTTGAAGTTGATCTTATTCATGTAAGCATATGTTTTAATAATAGTGGTGTTTATAAAAAATGTTGTTGTTTTTATATAACTATGGTGAATAAAATAAAGTTGTTTTATCATATTACATTTCCTATAATAACTCAACAAACAGAAATACAATAAATAAATAAATAAATAACCTACCGAAAAGCAGTTATCATTAATATTCTGTAAAGCTATCGCATATACTGTCTCGATAGCTACACGTTTATGAAGAAGTCTGAAAAATTCTATAAACGTTGTGACATGTACTCCTCAAGAGATGTATTCAATACCCAGGCAACACACTTTACAGAAAAGGCCTTGCTATAGGCGCTTGTCTTATAAATGGTGTGGAATGGCTTTGATTATCTGGAAAAAAAAATGAGCTGCGGCGTGAAAATTTCAATGTTCAACATTTTCAAACGTCAAAAGATGCCTGGCTTGAACTTTCAGATGGAATTTTTGAACAAAACAAAGGCACAAACCAGTGTGTATTGGCTTTGCAATTGATCGGTGTCTGTGATTTTGCACATGTAGGTTACAATGTCGCATGATGCGGACCATATTATAGCCTTAGATGTTTTTTTAGTCAATACATGTAAGTCCTTTAGTCTTTACAACATTTCTGGGCGACAAATACAATTCCAGAACTAGCATTTTAATGAATGCCTCGTTTAATGAATAAAATATAACAGTTTGATCCTTTGGAAGCAGTGAAAGCGTTCAAAGGGAGGTAGTATGGGTCATATTGCACAATTTCGGGTACTGAACCCTCATCCGAGTGATCCTTTATAAAACCGGCTACGATAGCCAGATACATGTAATTATACTGCAATTTCAAAACTTTACTCAGGGGATGTCTAAATCAAAGACACTTGCCTAAACGGGATCATATAATGAAAACATTGTTTAGAAGATGGCTCTAAACGGACAATTTTAATACTCGGAATATTCTAACTGATTATACTCTGAATATATTCTTACTGAAAACACATCACAACAGCATGTTATCTACTAGTGGTCTTCGGCCTTTTAGGAATCCTCGTTAAATAAATAAAGTCCCATTAAATTAAACAACAACAAAAACAACAAAATCAACAAAAACAACAATTATAACAAAAACTACAACATTCGTATTAATATGTTTACATGATGGTCAATAATAATTGCAAGAGTTCTAAGCCATAGATGTAACAGTATGGAGAATCATAAAATGGTGCTCTAAGATTTCCTAATACTATATGGTCTACAATGGAATTTAGGTTTCTAGAAAAGTTATTAAAAGAATATGATGGCTATTACCTCACGTGTAACAGTTTCAGTGAGCCATATTTTTATTTATTTATTTATTTATTTATTTATTTATTTATTTATTTATTTATTTATTTATTTATTTATTTAAGAAGTTTTTAATTTCGGCTCAATTTGTTCCCCACTTGTTTTCTTTGAAATTTGAATTTTAGCCTAGTACAGCTGTATAAAGGGGAGTGCGGTGGTGCAGTAGTAGAGCATCGGATTCCGAATCGAGACATCTTTGGTTCAATCCCCACTGGCGGCACCGTGTTGTGTCTTGAGCAAGAGACATTAAATCCCTAGAGGAAGCGGTGGCTCCGTCCCGACATGACAGAAATTTGTTTAACAAACAAGCAATAACCTAGTATATTTCTGAAAAAATGAAAACACAGTGGAGAAAAATAAGCTTGGAAGGCACATGGTCTATTTTTTATATATAGGTTATGTTCTTTGCCAATCAACAAGCCTTTATCATCGTGCTAAAAGTTAAAGGATAATAACTGCTTTTTTGATATTATATAAATGAAAAATAATAATTTGCATACCTTTTCAAAGGTATAACCTGCAATTTTATGATATTTTCTGATTTCCCTCTCTTAGGAATTAGGCTAATTAAAATTATATATCTCTAGAAGGATTGTTTTAAAGCGTATTGTCTCATAATAAGCAGCTTATAATTAGAAGCTTTAAGAAATATTTTAAAAAATATTCACCTGCCGCTTGACTGGCATAAGCGCTGTTCTTATAAATTATAAAACTGTAAAATATTATAGATCTATTTGAAATAACAGAAACGTGACAGCATGCTTTTGAAACTCTCATTTTGAAACGAATGCGTCAATTCGAGGTCGAGGGATTAAAGAATATAATAAAATGGCTTACAGCTGTTAATGAGAATTGTTATATACCTAATGTATCTCTACAATAGAAACTTGCCGTGTTGTAACGGACAGCACTTTCTGCTGTTTTAGGCGTCGTAGGGCATTAATACCATTAATGCCCTGAGATGACGTCATAGCAGGGCAATAATGGTGTTAATGCCCTGAGATGACACCGTAGCAGGGCAATAATGGTGTTATTGCCCTAGGGCAATAATGGTGTTATTGCCCTGAGCCTATGACATACACCTGTTTACATGTTATGGACACTGGCATGTGTTCATTTCATCTAAATTTAACATGGCAGGTGGGATCACATTTCAGACGTATATTTGAGCCGCATCGTGAGAAAACCGGATTTTCGCCTATGCGAAAACAAAGGCGCAGATCAGCTTCCGTGTTGCGCCTTTGTTTTCGCAACACGGATAGTACAATCTCTGTTCTTCTTAAATCCGAAATTTCAAACTTCTAGCCTGCTTCTGTAGCTGCATAGACCGGTTTGTGTCAAACCTGGTCGGAAACCCCTAAGATCGGTTTTCTCGCGTCGCGGCTCATTTCATCTTAATGTCACTTTGCAGCAAATCACTGACCCATCAACGGCTGCGGATTTTCATTATGCGCGATTTCAAGACTTAGCATTCAAATAAATAAATAAATAAATAAAATGTACATATGCTGGAGGAAAGGTATATAACAATGACGATATAACATTCTACGCGGTTCGGGCTGCAACACATTATGGCCCTTGGGCTTGGCAAACGTTAATGCACGGAAAAGAATGTTTTATCCTGTTATTATCAAACTAGTGGATTGTCTTTTGATTTGATAGAAGTTTGTAGATATTCATAAAAATACGTGTAACGCCTCTCCGTAAAACAAGCAGCATTATCAGAGTTTGTAGATACATTAATGCCTTACGTAAATGTTTACAGTCATTTTTAAAAAGTACGCGGTGACTTACGTAAAATGGTGAACTTCTTGTAAAACCGTATATATATGCTCCGCCGACCAGTCCTTTTCGAAAGTCATCTGCTCTATTTGTGAATCAAAGTTTCCTGGATGTTTTTATGATATGTTACGCAAAACAAGATGAAGGCTCTAATATATGACGTTATAAGGCAAAACACTGGATCAAGGCATTCAAGGATGTTTGAAAGTCAATATAAGAATTGCTTATCAAAGCCAAATGTCGATCAAGAAATAATTCATAAAATTGTTAGATTTTTTTTTAATTCAGGAGGAACAAAATAATTATACGAAAAATGATGGGTCGTACTGCGCAATTCCGTGAAAAAACTCTACTAGCCATGTTAATGTTCTTGAAGCCTGACAACAGGACATGTACTGTCAAGTGGAAACAGAAAAGAACGACTCTCGGATGTATAGAATTTAGAGGATACCTTTCGGATAATGAAATACGCCATTAATTTTTCAGTATCTCATGAAGAGGTGTACGGGTAACATTACAGCTGCGTTCAGTTATTAATATACCCCTGCAATATTCGGAAATAAATTGACAACTCTTCTTGTTACTTACAAGAAATGGACAACTCGAGGAATTAGTTTATATAATTTGTTAGTATTAGGGTAAATATTTACTCTGTGTATAAAATTCCGGATTTTGTGATGTTGTATGTCTTAATTGATTACATAAGATATGGAGCCCAATTTTTAACAAAAATGTTGACATTCGAGTTTCAAAAATTCCACAAGGAACCATGGTAAATGGTTTGTAGTTTCATTCGTAATTTATGGAAGAATAACCATTTTTGTACGAAGGCTGAATATTTGATGTCTTTATGACCACTTTTTACAAACATAAAGTTACACCTTGATTTTCATTCAATGTGCATTTTAGAATTTCACGGTAAATTTGTTGTTAAAATTAAAAAACTAAACACATCATGGTTATTTTGCAAGAATAATAATATTCCACCAGGAAGTTGTACGTCAAACAAACTTTGCTAAAGGGTTGCTTCATGAGGTACGCATGTCTTAAAGCACTGTGGAGTCACCTCTGGCTTTGAATTCTGCCAATATGCGGGTTGAAAATTCATCATACAGTTTTATTTCTGTTACTGACACAGAATAACATAGGAACTTTCACAGAGAAGCTTTTTATTGTTAAGCAATCTCTCATAGCTCATCTTCATGATATTTGTATAGGGTTCAAGTCAAGGGTTTCACCACGACATTCAAAGACAGATGTTCATCTAATATCAAGAATGTCTTTTGTGGATTTAGGATTAGTACAAAGAACATTTCCTTGCAAAAATACTAATTCTTCTTGCATCCTTTATTGGTATGTTCATTTCCATGACTTAAAACCTATAGAATCTAGGCCCGAGAAGAGGTATGGAATATCATATGGAGGAGATGTGTCATTGCCTAATAAAAATTTAGCCCACTATGGTATTCTGCGCGGAGGAACAAATCATGAAACTGTATGCTGAAATGCAAACCCACGTTTTGACAGAATACAGAGGTGACATCATAGTGCTTTAAGACATGCTTTTTAATACCTCACGAAGAAGCTTTCTTTTCCAACTTTCCTGGAGGAATATTAGTTTTCTTGCAAAATAACACTGACACGTTTAGTTTTATATTGTAACATCCGCTTTACCATGAAATTCTAAAATGAACATTGAATGAAAATCAGGGTGTAACTTTGAAAATAATGCATATATACTCCGACCCTACGTTACCGCGGATGCTACGTTACCGACGTATTTGCATATCTCGTGATTTCTAGCGTGCTTCGGGCCCTATTGGTTTTTTACATTCGAGATCCTACGACGCTAACGTAAACCTCGAGTTTGAGGCACATTTTGGTAGATATGTCTAGATAACTAGTAATTAAAATTATATTTTTGTCAAAGTCATATGGAAGCATAGATTTTACCCATAATTAAGACCCCCTCTACCCCTAAACTGCCTCTATTATTCTTAAAATAGATGTTTCTATTTTATTTTTATAGCCTCAACCCTTCAATGTATTATTCTATAGCTATAACTGTAATGGAAAAGGTCCATATAGATATCCATCCGAGAAAAAAAGAAGTCCGGTTTTGAAAGATTGTTTATTCGTCAATATGATTATTTTAGGATGAAAAGCTGTAAACATACAAAAAGTAAATCGATTGTTTTTTCAACTGGGACACTTAAAAGTTTGAAAGTTACTAACGTTTCAAATTAAAAAGACTGCTTAGAGGCCATGGGTAGTGATTGGGTCGGCGGTCATCAGTCTGCGGTCTTTGCAAGCCTTAGGCATATTCGTCCCCAAATATTTCGATACAATGTGTTATTTCGGTTTCTAATCTATAAACGACATGCTTAAGACATGATTTCTATCATTGATTATGCCTGTAGTGCCTGTCTGTTCTTCATAATAATAATAGTTCATCGCGGTTTGTATTTAGAGCTACACTGGTCACTTCGATAGTTTTTTTATGATAACCTCGAAGGTACGAATGAAGCTGAGATAGCCTGATTCTCTTTTCTCTTCTAGTAATCAGATTCGGTATCAATTAAGCATGGCACTGGTTCCTATTCCGAATATATTTACATATAACAAAAACCTGATAATGGGAAACCAGCCGATAATGGCAACTATTTTTAGATTATTATAATTTATAGACCATCAATATTAATGATAACATGAGTTATGCCGTTAAAAGTCTGTCGGCCCCATTAGCTCAGTGTGTTAAGCATAGGTCTTCTAATCAGACTCTTACAGGTTCGAATCTCGCCGCGTATCCGCTATTCATTTTTTTTTTTGTTCTTTTTTTTGTTATCATAATAAGTTTCTTTTCTTTCTTCATTCGTTTTTATTCTTCCTTTTTTTATGGAGTCTATTTAGCAGTGCGCTGAAAAAAGTTGTTCAGTACTGGCGATAACTGGTAGGCCCAGACAGATGAATGTTGCATTATCAAATGAGCCGCGTCACAAGAAAACCGGATTTTTGCCTATGCGAAAACAAAGGCACAGATCAGCTTCGCAGTAAAACTTTTTTTATTTAGAACGTAAGGAAGAGTGTACCAAAAATATTTGTGTTTTCAATATTTTTTTTTTTGTTTTGCATTTTCACCGCCTGCCTCTTCAATGGAAAAATGTATAAAATCAACACACTCGATTAAATATATTTGGTATTCAATTCAAAAAAGTAAAATATCCTTTAAGTATATACCCATACCCATACATACACGTCAATCTTGAAAAGTCAGTCGCACATTAACGCACAAGACAAACGAGTCCCTGGCGTATGAAAAAATCTCAACACGCTGAATAAGAAAATTTGCTTCTTAAACTTTAATTACCTATAGTATAAGACTTACGGCTAATCAATTACTTACGGCTAATCAATTACTAGAATCTAGTAAAACCACAACATGGAAGTATGGAGAAATCTCCGACCACTTTTGCAACCTCTTGGCGTGATTTGTTTGTTTGAATTGATGCTTTACGTCCCAGTCAGCTAAGGTCATGTTGGGATGTTGCCTCCATTTTACAGGACTTTTACCCAAAATGAGGATGTCATCACATCCAACAAGTGCTTGAAATATAACTATCCAACTAAGACCCAAAAGGCTTATACGTATGGATGGTTTGACTTGAAATGTTTCCTCGGCAGGCTCAGACAAGCGCGGTTAACCAGTAATCAGACTGTCAGTCAGCAGTGTATTTAGCTTTACCTGAAGGCACAAGTAGCCTATATCTATTTCTTTAGGCCCCAATGGGAGGGGTCCCATAGTCTCTATGGTGAAAATAGCAGTCACAAATGATTAGCGTGTGTCTAAGGTGTGTACAGGTCGTATAATAATCTCAGCATGCTGAAAATTTTGGATTGCATGTACTTTTGTACAGTATGTTAAGCACACAATACAGTATAGGCGCGTATCAAACGTGTAATGTAACGCGTGTTGAACTTATTCGTATTTATACCCGAGACACGTCGAGCTTTAAGCATGCTGCATGCTTAAAAAACTTTAACGTACACCAAGCGTACAGAACGCACATGTACGAGGTTTGTGGACACCTTGGCTAGCAGGAAAAGTAAAGTGCTGTTGTTTAAGTTTTTTTTTTTTGTTTTTGTATAAATATAAGCAGCAATATCTTATGAGCATATTTGAGGAATTTGTTTCAATTTGAAGTATCAACACGTTAAATATGACATATTTTCTACTTAAGCGTACGTAGGGCCACACGGGACAGGTGCCAAAACGTCAACAGAATGTGACGATTTACATATTGTGTTTTTTCCCTGTCAAACGGCACTTAAATATGTTATAACATTAAAACAGTTCGTCCTAAAACCATATAACACTGACTTCAGTTTCAGAAAGATTCCGACTTGGCGGCAGTGTTGTTTGATTTATGTGCAAAAAAAAATCAGAAGCAGACCGAAAAATCTGTTTGAAATGATGGCGTAATTTGACGTCGGAGAACAGCCGACGCAGATTGTATGTTTCGTTCAGGAAATCACCCACAGATACGATGAAAATATTACATACAAAAGAAACGTCATCGGTCTGTCAGTTACTATTTAGTTCACAGTAGTTGTGGCACAGACGATATTCAGGTGCTCAGAAGTCCACCTATGATGATAAACGGAAGATCACCTGTCTGGCATGCTCGCCGCAAGAAATTGTTACACATGTTCAACAGGTGGACGAACAATTTTGCGAGAATTGGTACGGCGTATCTGCATTTGACAGCTGGATACACAGACATAACAGACATAAAAATGTTGATAGCCAAGGATCTTTTGTTAAAAAAAACCCTGAAACAAATGTATAACGCGCTGGCGGCTTTTAAAAATGTCAAGTAACGTCATATAGAGACGCTGACCTTTGCCCCGCACTCGGTTCGGAAGTACAGGGAAAAGGCTGTAGATGACGTGTTTTTGTCAGATTTCAATAAAACTTCTTGTATATTTGCTTATAAAATACTTTTGCAAAAGCAGATATATTCATTTTTCTGTTGAAAATATAAATGGTGTACACGAACTTTTCTGACAAACCACTTATGTATTAAACGCATTTGTTACGTGTCTCCGACGTGCTTCTGATGTTTGTTGAATCAAGGTATCTCTATGTCTATGGAAATACATTGGTTGAATTTGCGGCATATTTTTCCACACGCTCAGTGCGCGGTTTGTCTTATACGTTATTGACTGCGATAGAAAATTGAGGCTATTGATATGACACTTGTGTCATATCTTTTCTTGTTATACCGGGGATGGATGTCGGCAAGGTCTGCATTATAGGTCACATTATCGCCTTATTTGGGAGTATCCGCAAACCATTCGGAAATGTCCGTAGGTTTTACGGGAAACCCGCAAAAGTATAGATGAGTTCATTGTACATTAGGAATAGAATAGAACAGAACAATAATTACGCATCCACGTATTTAGACCGCGATTTCCCGTTATTTTTTTTATCAGAAACCTAGACAAACATTTATTATCTGTGTAATCAACATAATTTATCGTATTTATATTTGCTTTTTGTTAAAATATAGCCATGAATTCAGTTGTCCTTTGTGCATTGCTCGGTGTTAATTAGTGAAAAAAAGCTAACGGTTATAAAAAGTCCAAACATGAAAATGTTTATGTTGCCTAAATCTCTAAAATAATTTCAAAGATGTTGATGACCTTGAATGTTGTCTGAGAATTATCTATTCTTCTAATCAATAACTTTCCGACATCGTAAGGACTTCTCAAACTGATCAGTTTTCCATTAAGATGAACTCCGCGGTAATATAGGAAACAAAAATTGACCGACCTTGAATGGTATGACGGCAATAAGAATGAATTTGCAAAACTAAAACGAATGAAAATTTATTTTTTTCTTTTTAGAAAAACGTAGGAGGTAATGATAAAAATCGAACAGGGTGTGAACAAAAGATAGATTATCTTGCGTAGTTTTAGTGAGTCACTGAATCATTAGTACCGCGGAAAACTAGTAAACCAGTATAAATAATAAAAATAATTGTTAGATCCTTTGGAAGCAGTAAAACATTCAAAGCTAGAAGATGGGCCATATTCACTGTGACATAACTCGCTAATAAGGATTTCAACATTTCGTGAATTTCGGTCACAACAATTTCACGAAGGACACAACTTATTCGCGAATTACCTGGACGAAGATGTACATGCTATGTTTGAAGCCACGCTTTGAAATGATTAAGGTGAAATCTAAACTGAAATAGTTTCATATGCCTTGGCGAGACATATGGGCGAATGAATATGTACTTTTTATGTTTGGGAAAGCTAATTAAAGATACTCATTCTCATTTTTCTAACAAAATTAGGTGTTTTCCTAGTTTAATTGCCAATCCAGTAAAAGTGTCCTTTTGCCCAAGAATTTGGGCATGCTATATGTATAAAAGGATACCTAAAGAACTTCTTGGTATAAATAGATTGAAACGTCTGTAACAATAGAGTCTGTAATACACCGAGAATCCCATGTACCAAGTCAGCTAGTGGACACAACTATTTCAGGAGTGAGCCATGAGAAAGCTACAAACATTTCTTGAGTCAGTCATAACTGTTTCTTGAGTCAGTCACAACTGTTTCTTGAGCAATACACGGTATTTAGCATACAAGTTTCAACATTTGTACACATAAAGCACTGGAAATAGACAGTGCGTACAGTTTGAACCAAAACAGAAAAAATATACAGGCATAGTGCAAGCCATGATCGTGATGAGCACAGACGATTTATAATTAAAAACCTCACATAGAACACGACATAACCTTGTTTTGACTTACGAATCACCGCAATATCGTTTTTTCTATTGTTAATAAGATCCAAACTCTTTAAGAGGAGTGAATAAAAGAATCAATCAACCTAACTTTTTGGTGCTCACGGTGCGCGCAGTGCAGATCACTGTTGTTGTGCGGCCTTAACATTGCGCTGTACAATCTCCATACAACCGCACGGCTGACCACAGTGTTTGCAGAGCAGTTTTCGTTTATGTCCGCCGAACCATTTTTTTCCGTTTTAAGGGCCGTACAACGCGCAGTACAAAGAGCTGAGCAGCCTGTAATAAATAATATATTGATCACATGGCGCTGCTACCGTGATCTCACGGCTAGGTCTAATCAACCCACCGTGTTCTTGTCAGAGCACCGACAAAGATGTTTCCACGGCGTTTCATTTTTAAGTATGGCCTTCTATGCGACCTTATGGTGGTGCTCATCGGCGATGTTACTGTGTTGCTTTTCAAGTATTGTAACAAGCTTACATGCGATCGTACTGAGCGCACCTCGGCGTTCCAATTTTCCTAAAACGCTACGTATGTGATCACCGTAACAATGTCGTCCTTATGCGAAAGGGGTTTATATCATTTATATGCAAACAAACAAAAAAAAAAAAAAAAAAAAAAAAAAAAAAACAGAGGACCAATGGTCCTGATATCGCTCACCTGAGATTTTGATGAATGGCCTTTGGCTAAGGCCATGTTGGCCAACATAAAATATACTCAGTACAAAAAGAAACGCAAAGTTTTGATTTTTATTTTTTCGCGTAAGTATAATATATTTTCAAAGTCTAATTGATTCTAAGAATTTGTCATTCACATGAGAGTTTCACAACTGAGTTTCGTTGTGATTTGAAAGTGGATGTAATTTTTAGGTTAACAATTGTGAAATCAACATTTTTCTCAAAAAAAAAAAAAAAAAAAAAAAAAAAAAAAAAAAAAAAAAAAAAAAAAAACACAATTGAAAGAATAATTGAAAGAATAATTAACAATTGAAAGAATAATTAAATAAAAGTTTGCTTCGAGTATGATCATTGTGGTCCAGCAAATCATAAAAACACAAAATTAATTGAATTTCATTAAAAGAAAAATTTTGCTGGGATTTTTAAAAATGCGTTTTATGAAAAATAACAAGCCCTTTCGAAATTCGGCCATTTTGGTCTCCTTTTCGGTAAATGATGTCCCTATTTCGATTAAATAATGTTACTTAAAAATAAATGTGACTCTCTTACAGCTTGCCCTCAATTAAAATTTCTGGTCGTTTTTCAGAACTTCCGGTTCATTGAAAACAGTTTCTTTTGGTGATAAAATCAAGGTTAAGACAAAGAATTCGAATTTGATAGCATGAAACTTTAATACAGTATTTGACGTCAATTTAACGTAATTTGCAATTTACTAGTCCCCCCGAATTAATTTTTAGACGTTTTTAAAATTTTCCAATTTTGGTCAAAATGTAAGGTGCGTTACATTTTATGAACAGTATACAGCTGTGTTTTAGACAGTTTTATTCTTCTGAAAGAAGTGTTTACTCATATCATTTGCAGCCAAGCCCAATTTTTACTTTTGACACAAATTTTTAAAGTCTGCCAGATTGACCATCGTTTTGAGCATTTTGGCCACTAATTCATGTGGTTGACTATAGCAGCCAAATAAAGCCATAGTCACTCACATACTTAATTCTGATTTATGAAAGGCAATCATAAACTGATGAAGTATCGTTTGAAGGCAAAAAAGTGAACAGAAGAGGTTTTTAAAGTGGTAGAAAAGGAGTATTCATCACCACAAATTCTTGCGACTTTTTTATGGGTACTCTTTATTGACGCCAAAAAACATAATGTTTCCGTGGTCGAAAAAATATGGAATTCAGTCTGCGGGTAGGAGACATGCCATTCTTTGTTTCCTGTAAATTTGAAATTGTTATCTGTAAAACTGTGTGAGTTATGACAGAAAATATACCTTTTGCGTTTCTTTATGTACTGAGTATATAAACTTGACCTCAAATACTCACATAATTATTAACACTATAAACTGCATGTATCTACCAACTTTCAGATCTTTTTGGCAATACTTGACCTTTCTGTTTAAATTAACTGTTTAATAATATGTCAATGTCACATTCCAAGTTTCATTGAAATCGGTCCACCTATTCCAGAGAAATTTATTTTTAAAGGATTTTACCACATATATGGGCATTTGGGCATGGTGGTCATCTTGGTCATGTGACCTGGACCATTTATACAGAGTTTGGTTCCCCTTCCTAAGGAAAGCACATATAAAATTTGGCTTTGATTGGTGCAGTGGTTTCTGATAACACTGAGTTTTAAATATAATATGTAAATGACCTTTGGCCAATGTCAAGAGATGACATTGACCTTGAATACGCATAGGACTTCATTAACTCAATAAGTTGTATGTATGTACCAACTTTCAGGTCACAGGCCACAAAACGTTCTGAAAAATCCAATGTTTTCCATTGAAAAACATATGTGACCAATGTTGACTTTGCCATAAAATAGGTCAAGGTCAACCCAAGGTCATGATTTATACAAACTATGTTGGGCCAGAGTCCTCGATGCTACATACCAAGTTTCATTGAAATCGGTCCACCGGTTCCAGAGAAGAAGATTTTTAAAGTTTTTAGGTTTGTTTATTGCATGGCGGTCATCTTGGTCATGTGACCAGTCACCTGGACCATTTATATACATTTAGTGCCCCCTTCCTAAGGATGCTCCACATGAAGTTTGGCATTGATTGGACCAGGGGTTTCAGAGGAGAAGATCTTTGAAAAGTGTGATCGACGACAACGACAACGACGACAACGACAGGCGACGGAGCATGACCATCCTATAAGCTCACCTTTTGAGCCTTTGGGGGTAATTTCTTTTTCAAATTCATAAATATTCCGTCCACTTGCCGATTTCCTGGAAGTTTTTTTCCTTCAGTGTCATTTTAACAGTTTTTTTGCATATGTGAACTATGATGACCTTGCCATAAAATCTGTCAAGGTCATCACAGGATCATGATTTATACACACATTGTAGTACTCTAGTCTTATTTTTTATATATCAATTTCCGTTGCAATAGGTTCAGTAGTTCCTGTGAAGAAGATTTTTGAAGGGTTTTTACCATATATGGGGCATAGTGGCCATCTTGGTCATGTGACCTGGTATATTTATAATCACAATGGTTCTCCCTTCATACAGATGCTTTCTATAAAATTTGACTTTGATTGGCCGAGTGGTTTTAGAGAAGATCTTTGATGTTGGCCTTGCCGTAAAATTGGTCATGGTCATCCCAGGGTCATGATTTATACAAACTTTGTAAAGCCCCATTGTCTGATGCTTCATGCCAAGTTTCAAAGCTTCTGGAGAAGAAAATTTTAAAGGTTTTTGCTGTTTATGACGTTAATAGCCATGGCGGCTATCTTGGTCATGTGGCCTGGACCATTTATGCAAACTTTGGTTCTCCCACTTCCTAATGATGCTCCATATAAAGATTGGCTTTGATTGGCCCAGGGGTTTCAGAGGAGATGTTTAAACATTGTGAATGACGACGACGGACGACGGAGCATGGTATACTATAAGCAGTGTTTTTTTTTACCAGCGCATCCTGCATCTTTTACTCATGATTTGGTCTCTGGGATGCAAAGTTTTAATTTTGGTGGGTCCCAGGATGCAATGTTTTTGCAGATTTGCAATGAAAAAGAGTGTTTTGGACTCGTAAGTTGGGAACTGGACCCATTGATATTGAATCCTGTGAGTCCTCAGGACCTATAGTCTCAAAATTGTAAATAAATCACTGTTTAAGCTCACCTTGTGTGCCTAACGGCTCAGGTGAGCCAAAAAGAAAAGAAAAACGAAAATAAAAAAAATAGAACTAGAGCATTATTTCTGTATATTTTGCAAACCTTTTTTTGTGAAAACCGATACTTAATTATTATTGGCGGTAGTGGCATCTCAAATCCTCCATTTTCTGAAAACCAGGAATATCACAATGGCTGGCATTCGATACACATAGCAAAAGAAAAAAAAAAAAAAAAAAAAAAAAAAAAAAAAAAAAAAAAAAAAAAAAAAAAAAACCTATGCGAGATTTCTAAATTTTGGTTGCTTAGACAGCATAACATCTTAGATATGACATTGACATTTACTGAAATATAAGGAGTTAAGAAACCTGAGCAGCAATGTCAGTCTTGCCTGGTCTACAACCCCAATGGAAATTTTATAGGCCAAATGATGGTTTGAAATAGTGTAGTAAATCGATATTAAGATAATTTCTTGCTATTTGGTCATGTCAATACTATTGAAACTAAATACGAAAGGCACATCGTGCTTCTGAGGTGACTTAAATCAGAGTTTTTGCAAATCATTGATCACGAAACGTTTGTGTCCAACAGTCATTAAGATCAAGAAACAGTTGTAACAGACTCATGAAACAGTTATAGCCTTCTCAAGAAATAGTTGTAGCCGCATCAACAAAGGGTGGTCATATTTTCTTCTTTATTTCATGACTTATGCGTATTATTTTAAGACAGTTTTTGACAGGTGTCTTTGCAATTGATTTTTTGTTCACTTTCAGTGCAAAATCATTATAGAAATGTCAAAGATATTCATTTTTAATCCTAACAGAGCATAAATTACACAATTTTTCGCATAAAAAAGTAAAAAGAAAACAGCAAATGCGACTGCAGAATGTTATTGCTTTAATACCATAACCCATTGAGTATGTGCCACAGAAAAATAGTTGATTTTCATCAATAATATACCTTAAAAGCACAGAAAAACGCGTAATAAGAGTCACCTCCATGTTTCCACCTGCAATTCGCGAATAAGTTGTGTCCTTCGTGAAATTGTTGTGACCGAAATTCATGAAATGTTGAAATCCTTATTAGCGAGTTATGCCACAGTGATATTGTACAATTTCGGGTAATGAACCTTCATCAGTGACCCTTTACAAAACTGGCAGGGAAATCCAAACATTTTTGCTGCAATTTCAAGAATTTACATCAGTGTAGTCTAAATCAAAGACTCATATTCCCAAAGGGGCCCAATAGTCAAAATACTGTTAAGAAGATGATTCATAACGCAAAATATATTTGAAATACTCAAAATATATTCACTGATCCCAAAGGATCAACTGAAGAAAAATATAATCTGCACTATGTTCAGTTTTAGTGCAAAAATGATTATTATTTCATAAATAATAACTAAAATAAACCATAAACCATGATTCCATGTGGAATCTTTGAAACTCGAATATCAGCAATTTTTGTTAAAATTGGGCTCCATACCTTAAGTAATCAATTTAGTCATATACCATCACAAGAACTGGAGCTTTTATATGCATAATAAATATTCACTATCATACTGAACAAAATATATAAACAAATTCCCCCAGTTGTCCATTTCTTACCAGTGACGATTGATCAAAAATAAATAGAGTTGTCAATTTATTTCTGAATATTGAAGGGGTATATTAATAACTGAACGCAGCTGCAGTCTGTGAGAAGATTGGATTTATCTGGACTGAAATATTGTCTTCTCGACGACTTTGGATGGACACATCAACTGACTTCAACAAATTTATCAAGGTTGCCGGATAACATCATAAACCTGACGGCAATCAAATGTACCATAATGGAATCTGAGGTGGTGATGCTTAGGTTAAATAGTATTATGGGATGGAATGAGAACGGATCTAGAAAAACAAATACTTGCAATAGACCTGGTTGCAATCATAAGTGGACGACCAGAATCGAAAAGTCTTTCTACCCACTGATTGTGCTAAATCTGATTCAACCATACTTTCAAAAAAGCGTTTATTTCGCAACATTTGAAGGTTGAGTACTTGACGCTTCCTTGAAACATCGAGCATGGAATTTAATAAAATATGTTAAATGCAGAAGTGTATTAGAAATGTCAATGAAACGCAACTAACCGATGTAAAAGTCCACAAAACTGATTATATTGAACCTTTTTGGGTTAGTGCGTTTATGTGGGTCTTGTTTACCTTCGACGAATCTCTGATTTCTTTTATCATATTACGACTTCATTATATTAATGAGGCGTTTCTTGTTTAGTCAAGGAAATATAGAAATCGTATACGTTTGCTTAATTAATCTCCGAAATATTGCTTTCATACATTTTCAGTCTTAACTGTCAGTGCAGACTGATGGACAAAACTATTACAGATTTGACGGCTCAACGCGAGGACATTAGAAATTATATATCTCCATCTTAGTAGGGTCTGAGTCCCCCAACTAATAATTCAATTAGAATACTATCGCTTCTAATTTTTTTGTGAAAATATTGATGAATTTAGAATTATTTTGTGCACTGTATATACAACATCCTTTTGGTATCATTCATACATGTTTAAATATATATATATGTAATTTACGATGTTATGTGAGACATGATATGACAATAAGCGTAAAGCTTATGAAAGTAACTTCCCTATGTACCCATGGTGGAGATCTGCCTTACCTTCTCTTGAACTTCGAGGCTTATTTGTCAAATAACTGGAATAAACACAGATTCTCTTGTGACAATTATTAAATCGTCTGGAAAAATAAGACGTGTCATACTACCTTATGCCTTGGTCACACTAGCACTTACGTACGCTGCGGATAGGACTTCGCAGACACGCATGAAAAAGCCGTAATGGTAGGTAATGGTATTCGAATCTGTCCGTATCTAATCGGTATCAAAACCGTATCTATTCCGTAAATAAACGTATCTTTCCGCATGCATTTGTTGCGAATCGATACTTATGTGTTGTTTCGTTTGGTTACTGTTTTTGTCGGCGTACAGTTATGTACCGTAAACCGCTTACTCACTGAATCGCCCGTGCGTCCAATGCTTACAAATATACAAATATGCACGTGCTTTCAATGCGTTCCTTTCACGAGTATGATAAATATGGATTGCTCAGAAGAAGGAGATTTTGCGTTGCTTATACTAGCTGAAGAGGCTGCAATACCTTAGAAAAATAGGAGAACAAATAAAAAAAACAAACAAACAAACACACAAATATCACTAATATTATAGTATTATGAGAAGTGAATTCAGATGCTTTACGGCTATCACTCGATTGATCAATCACTCGATGGATCAGTCAAGAGATTAATCAATCGATCGATCAATCACTCGATCGATCGCGACCGATCAATTACTCAATAGATCAATCTGCCGATCGATCATTCAATCACTGGATCGATCAATCAACCGATCGATCGCGATCAATCAATTTATCAATCTATCGATCATTGATCAATCACTCGATCGATCATCCTGAGAGATCGATCGCGATCGAGCAATTAATCGACCGATTGATCGATCAATCAATCAATCAATCAAAGCATGCTATGTTCTATAATTTCTTTAGTTACGTGCAGATAGGGATGTTTCGTCCGTATCGAATTTTTAATCTTTTTCAAAATTTGGGGGCTTATTTTACGGACCCTATGGAGACAACACGTACAGCTACGGTCATATACGGATAAGATACGAATTGTTACGGAAAGAACGGATAGATACGAAGGGCTTGTCCGCAGCGTCCGTCACATCCGTATATGCTAGTGTGACTGTACTTTGACAATAAACAGCGGTTGCTTACATCACATTGCACCGTTTTATACACAAGAGAGCGTAACATATGCGTATCTGAAGGTATTTGTCAGTATCTAAACGTAACAGATGGTATCGAAAGGTATGCATACAATTATCTATCCGTATACATCCGAATATATGCGTAACTATCCCGTATGTATTCGTATTTATAGGTAATTATAATACGTGAATTCATGAAAAACAGTCAGCCCCGCCCATAAATTTCTGCGGATTGCTGCGTATAGTATCCGCTACTATCCGCAGCGTACGTAAGTGCTAGTGTGACCTAGGCATTAATCATGTAATGTACTACCTAAATAAAATCATGTAATTTAACATAGCAACCGCAAAAGCAATGTAGATTTCACAGTACTCTGTATCTCAGATTTTAATTAGATTACAGGTGTATTCCATGTTTTTATGACATTAGTTTAACCATCCAATTTGCGAAACGCCTTACAGTGTCATTTTCATAAAACCTTGGCATAAACAAGAAAATTGCATCGTCATTCCCCATTTGAAATCTTCTCTAAGATATTATAAAGCTGGACCAGCTGTTTTAAATTTTTGATTGCAATATTCCAAAGAAACTCTTTTAAACAATCTACTGTGCTAGGGTGTTCCAAAATAACCTCGATTTTTTGCCAATTTCGTCGTTATTTTACAAATTACATCAATTCTAGGTGGTAATATGGATAAAGATTGCAAAAGCCTAATTGAAAAATTATTTTTGCGTATTTTCATGCGCTTTCATAAATGCTGTGATAGGATGGAATTTTCAATAAGTTTGAAATCATTTCTACAAAACTACCTGTCTGTACCTCTTTACCTGTAAAAAAGGTGTGACTTGTTGACAACTGTATAAGGTTTACTGATACCTATATTGTATATACTAACAAAAGATTATATTTACCTATTCAGGATCAGTTAGCCCAGTGAAACTCTTGCATGCCCACAATAATTCTTGTTTATCAGTTTTGTTTGTTTGTTTTGTGGCTTAGCGTCCCAGTAAACAGCTATGGTCATGTCAGTATTGTGCCTCCATTTTATGGAACTTCTACTTTACATTAAAGAATGCCATGACACTCAAAATGCGTTTACATGTAAGAGTATAACCATCCAAGTAAACTTATGGATGGTTTCATTTGAACCATTTTTACTGGGCAGACTCAGACACGAGTGGTTAACCAGTAATCTTAGCTAATCTGCATCTTTGCTTTCGCATAGGCAAGAAAACTGGTTTCTAATCTTTAATATGCTGCGGTTCAACTGTATGATGTGGCGCATATGCACTACATAAAATACTTGTCCTGTAAAATGGCAGAACATCCGCTGTGGAAGCGGGGAGGGGTGGGCTCAAGGGCACTATTGGGGACCATACGTTAGGATCACAGACCTATATATATATATATATATATATATATATATATATATATATATATATATATATATATATATATATATATATATATATATATATATATATATATATATATATATATATATATATATATATATATATATATATATATATATATATATATATATATATATATATATATATATATATATATATATATATATATATATATATATAGGTCTGTGATCCTAACGTATGGTCCCCAATATATATATATTTATATAACTCACCAATACATACATCAGGTGCTCTTCAATACATGTCCGATTACCTTCACTGCTCCATACAAATCATACATCTTATATCTGGCTGGCAAAAAGGATGCTGCCTAATTGCCACATCAGTATCGTGAAAGGTAAACAAGTCGATCATTTGACAAATCAATATCATTAATCTTTATACAAGAACCTGAACAGCTAACTCAAGTGGGACCTCGCAATAATCATAGGTTGACAAGACGACAGGTTGACAAGTCGACAAGTCGACAAATCAGTATTGTCCCAATCTGTATATCAACAGTTAACCCTAACCCTAACACCAACCTAAGCCTAACCATAACCTAACCGTTACCCTAACCCTAACCTGATCTTTGTTATAGACAATAGCACTAGGTCAACAGGTCGACAAGTCGACAGGTCGACAAGTCGACAAGTCGACAATTCACTATTGAAAAATGGTCATTATTCACTCATTCTGTATATCAACAGTTAACTCTAACCCTAACACAATCCTCACACCAACCTAACCCTAACCCTAACCCTAACCCTACCCGGATCTTTGTTATTGACAATAGCTCAAGGTCAACTGGTCCACCAGTCGACAGGTCGACAAGTCGACAAGTCGACAAATAAGTATTGATTATATATGTATGTATACATGTAAATGGATGTGTAGATGTCCTCATTAATGGTCATTATTGTCCATATCTATAGGTTAACAGTTAAAAATCAGAAATCAGAATTGGCTAGGGAGATGGATCTTCTGTAATGTCCACATCAGTATATCGACAGGTCGACAAGTCGACAGGTCGACAAGTCGACAAATCAGTATGAGTGGTGTATACAAATGGAGGTGGAGATGTTGGTCAACTGCATCTTTGTTATTGACATATTGTCTCAATCTGTATGTCAACAGTTAACCCTAACCCTAACCCAAACCTAACCCTAACCACACACTAACCCTAACCCTAACCCTAACTTAACCCTAACCCTTACCGGATCTTTGTTATTGACAAGAGCACTAGGTCGACAGGTCGACAAGTCGACAAGTCGACAAATCAATATTGTCAAAATATATAAACGGATAGGTAGGTATACTCTATGCGGAAATACAAGGACTAAGTGCATGATGGGAAAAAGAGCCTATGTGGTATATAGCTGTAAATACATAATAATCATCATATACCTGAGGCATGATCGCATACGACGCCTGGGAGGCAAGCACTAACCCTAGCCCAGCCCTAACCCTAACCACACACTAACCCTTACACTAACCCTAATCTAACCCTAACCCTAACAGGACCTTTGTTATTGGCAATAGCACTAGGTCGACAGGTCGACAAGTCGACAAGTCGACAGGTCGACAAGTCGACAAATCAATATTGCCAAAATTGCTAACACTAACCCTAATCTAACCATATCCCTAACCGGGGCTTTCTTATTGACAATAGCACTAGGTCGACAGGTCGACAGGTCGACAAGTCGACAAGTCGACAAATCAATATTGCCGATAAGTAGGTATAGTCCAAGCGGAACTACAAGAACTAAGTGCATGATGGGAAATAGAACCTATATGGCACATTTAGCTGTCATTACATAATAATCATCATATACCTGAAGCGGGAGGGGCATGATCGCATACGACGCCTGTGGGGCAAGCCCCCCTCCCCCCACCTCGACCCCCAAGCTAAAGAAAGAATCCTCCGAGATTACTTTCTCTGGCAATATCGAGATCTGATAAGCGTTTAAGTTTCCAGTGGATATGCGGCTGTACATCTAAATATGTCATTTATCTGTACTCCCATAACTGAAATGTCAACTTGTCGACTTGTCGACCTGTGGACTTGTCGACCTATGAGATTGGGAGAAGGGTCCTCATTTATGGTCATTATTGTCCCATTCTGTATGTCAACATTTAACCATAACCCTAACCCTAGCCCAGCCCTAAACCTAACCACACACTAACCCTAACCCTAAACCTAACCGGATTTTTGTTGTTGACAATAGCACTAAGTCGACAGGTCGACAAGTCGACAAGTCGACAGGTCGACTAACCCTAGCCAAGCCATAAACCTAACCACACACTAACCCTAACCCTATCCGGATCTTTATTGTTGACAATAGCACTAGCTCGACAGGTCGACAAGTCGACAGGTCGACAAGTCGACAGGTCGACAAGTCGACAATTCAATTCTGGCAGTACATATAAATGACATATATAGATGTTTGTTCTTGACAATAGCACTAGGTCGACAGGTCGACAAATCGACAAGTCGACAGGTCGACAAGTCGACAAGTCGACAAATCAATATTTCCAAAATATATCAATGGATAGGTAGGTATAGTCCAAGCGGAAGTACAAGTACTAAGTGCATGATGGGAAAAAGAACCTATATGGTACATATAGCTGTCAATAGAGAATAATCATCATATACCTGAAGCATGATCGCTTACGGCGCCTGGGGGGCAAGTCCCCCGACCCCAAAGCTAAAGAAAGAATCCTCCGAGATAGCTTTCTCTGGCAACATCGACATGTGATAAGCCTTTAAGTTTCCAGTGGATATGCGGCTGTACATCTATATATGTCATTTATCTGTACTGCCAAAACCGAATTGTCGACTTGTCTACTTGTCGACCTGTCGACTTGTCGACTTGTCGACCTGTCGACTTGTCGACCTATGAGATTGGGAGAAGGGTCCTCATTAATGGTCATTATTGTCCCAATCTGAGTGTCCACAGTTAACCCTAACCCTAACCCTAACCCTAACCCAGCCCTAAACCTAACTACACACTAAAGGTAGGTATTGTCCATGCGGAAGTACAAGTACTAAGTGCATGATGGGAAAAAGAACCTATGTGGTACATATAGCTGTCAATACATAATAATCATCATATACCTGAACCATGATCGCATACGACGCCTGGGGGGTAAGCCTTTAAGTTTCCAGTGGATATGCGGCTGTACATCTATATATGTCATTTATTTGTACTGCCAAAACTGAATTGTCGACTTGTCGACTTGTCGACCTATGAGATTGGGAGAAGGGTCCTCATTAATGGTCATTATTGTCCAAATCTGTATGTCAACAGTTAACCCTAACCCTGACCCTAACCCAACCCTAACCCTAACCACACACTAACCCTAACCCTAACCTAACCCTAACCCTAACCGGATCTTTGTTATTGACAATAGCACTAGGTCGACAGGTCGACAAGTCGACAAGTCGACAAATCAATATTGCCAAAATATATAAATGGATAGTTAGGTATAGTCCAAGCGGAAATACAAGGACTAAGGTAGGGGTGGGGTATTTGGCAAGCCTGTCATCGCCAAGCGCGGACTTTAGGGAGCTAGTCACCTAGTGGGTCTTACAGTACAAGGGTGGCACTCATATACCTGAAGCATGATCGCATACGACGGCTGGGGGGCAACATGTGATAAGCCTTTAAGTTTCCAGTGGATATGCGGCTGTACATCTATATATGTCATTTATCTGTACTGCCAAAACTGAATTGTCGACTTGTCGACCTGTCGACTTGTCGACCTATGAGATTTGGAGAAGGGTCCTCATTAATGGTCATTATTGTCCCAATCTGTTTGTCAACACTTAACCCTAACCCTGACCCTAACCCAACCCTAACCCTAACCACACACTAACCCTAACCCTAACCCTAACCTAACCCTAACCCTAACCGGATCTTTGTTATTGACAATAGCACTAAGGTCGACAGGTCGACAGGTCGACAAGTCGACAAGTCGAAAAATCAATATTGCCAAAATATATAAATGGATAGGTAGGTATAGTCCAAGCGGAAATACAAGGACTAAGTGCATGATGGGAAAAAGAGCCTATGTGGTAGATATAGCTGTCAATACATAATAATCATCATATACCTGAAGCATGATCGCATACGACGCCTGGGGGGGGGGGGCAAGCCCCCAGACCCCCAAGCTAAAGAAAGAATCCTACGAGAAAGCTTTGTCTGGCAACATCAACATGTGATAAGCCTTTAAGTTTCCAGTGGATATGCGGCTATACATCCATAGATGTCATTTATCTGTACTGCCAAAACTGAATTGTCGACTTGTCGACCTGTCGACTTGTCGAACTGTAAGATTGGGAGAAGGGTCCTCATTAATGGTCATTATTGTCCCAATCTGTATGTCAACAGTTAACCCTAACCCTTACCCTAGCCCAGCCCTAACCCTAACCACAAACTAACCCTAACACTAACCCTAATCTAACACTAACCCTAACCGGATCTTTGTTATTGACAATAGCACTAGGTCGACAGGTCGACAAGTCGACAGGTCGACAAGTCGACAAATCAATATTGCCAAAATTGCTAACACTAACCCTAATCTAACCCTAACCCTAACCGGATCTTTGTTATTGACAATAGCACTACGTCGACAGTTCGACAGGTCGATAAGTCGACAAATCAATATTGCCAAAATATATAAATGGATAAGTAGGTATAGTCCAAGCGGAACTACAAGGACTAAGTGCATGATGGGAAAAAGAGCCTATGTGGTACATATAGATGTCAATACATAATAATCATCATATATTTGAAGCATGATCGCATACGACGCCTGGGGGGCAAGCCCCCCCCCTCACCCCCAAGCTAAAGAAAGAATCCTCTGAGATAGCTTTGTCTGGCTACATCGACGTGATAAGCCTTTAAGTTTCCAGTGGATATGCGGCTGTACATATATATATTGCAAAACCAGTACATTTTATGGCTTACCTAAAATTCATAAAAGCGAAACAATAGAAAAAGCATGCAAAGAAAATGAAAATGTAGAATACATTGAAGTTAAAGATCCCCAAGACCTCACTTTTCGTCCCATTGTTGCAGGTCCAAATTGTGAAACTAGCCATTTGAGCCTTCTTCTAGACATACTACTTAAACCTTTTCTAGAACATGTTAAAAGTTACTTACGAGATGATATTGACTTTCTCAACTTCCTTCCGAAAGATGTGCCAGGCGATGCTCTACTAGTTTCTTTTGACGTTGTTAGTTTATATTCAAACATACCCCACGATCTTGGTAGAACAGCAGTAAGATTTTGGTTAGAAAGACATCCAGAACTGATACACAACCGTTTTTCAAAAGAATTCATTCTTGAAGGATTAAGTATTATTTTAGAAAACAATATATTTTCATTCAATGGATCATTCTATAACCAACGTAAAGGGACTGCAATGGGTACCAAGGTAGCACCGACGTACGCAACTCTAGTATTAGGGTATCTAGAAGAGCTCATGTACGAAAAAATTACACTGGAAAAGGGGCAAAATTTTGGACACTACATAATAGAAAACTGGAAACGATTTTTAGACGATTGCTTTTCAATTTGGCCATTTTCTCTTGAAGATCTTAACTACTTCGAAACTGTACTGAATAACTTACATAAGGATATACAATTTAAGCCAATGATCAGTTCTACACATTTGCCTTTTCTGGATGTACTGGTGTTGAAATCTGGAAATTCAATCGATACGGATATTTTTCATAAAGTCACTGATTCCCAGCAATATCTCAATTTCAATTCTTGCCACCCTAAACACACAAAAATAAACATACCATTTTCTTTAGCTCGAAGGCTATGTACAATTGTGTCTGATGAAACTTTACTACCAGCACGCTTGAAGGAATTATCTCAAACACTTACAAAAAGAAAATATCCCAGTGAAGTCATTAATGCAGGTATTAAAAGAGCAATTTCAATCCCAAGATGTAAACAATAAGGAAACGGAAGAGGTACTGCCTTTTATTTCAACCCACAATCCTAAAAACAAAGAGGTGTTTGGTATTATAAAAAATAACATGGATATTCTAAACTCGGATGCAACAATGTCAAAAATATTAAGTGAAACCAAAATTGTTAAATGCAAAAGACAACTCCCGAATTTAAAACGCATGCTAACAAAATCTGATTTCAACGAATCAAAAACACCTGCAAAGGTAACCCGATGTAATGAGCCCAGGTGTGGGCTATGTGAACACATAGTTGAAGGATCAAGCATAACTTTAGGGAACAAAACATTTCATGTAAAAGAAAACATGGACTGTACAGTGCAAAACGTCCTTTATGTTTTAATCTGCAACGGTTGTCAAGAATTTTACATCGGACAGACGGGGGACAAACTACGAAATAGACGGACTGTTCACGACCAGCAAATAAGAGACCCATCCACAAGACAACTACCTGTCTCTGCTCATTTAGACCGTTGCTGTGTTACTAATCCTAAGTATTCTATTTTTCCTTTCTTTAAATTTCATGTCAATGATGTTTCAGCTAGGTTGTCGAAAGAAAAATATTTTTTGAATATATTCAGCCCTAAACTTAACAAAACTTGATGATGTCACGAACGTTGCGACGTTTAACGTCGCGTTACTATATGTAAACGTTACTTACGTTGCTATGTTACTATGTTAAATCCGCCTGATGAGTATAATGAAACCGGTCGCGGTAATAAAATAACGTAAAAATCCAGATGTCATTATTTTTTCTATATTAATTTATTTGTTCCGGCATTCGTATTTTCACCGTTGATATTTCCGGGACAAAGGACATCGGGATGAGCCAAGCGAAAAGGGCAAAATCAGATGATAACACGATGGAGACGACCTCTTCGGTGTCAGATGATGCTTTCGAGACGACAGGAAATCCACAACTTACAGAGATAAGTGCAAAACTTTCTTTGATTCTTACAGCCGTAAATGAACAAACAGCTCTTTTACGAGAAGTAATTGGGTCTAAGTCTACGCTGAGCAATGACGAACTTGTTAAAAACATCGGAACCGTCATAAAATCTATTGAAACAGAAATGAAATGCAAATCCACGACGAGCCAGCAAGCCGCAGGCGCTGAATCGTTTCAACAAGGAACGGAAATTGTGGTGGAAGCCGAAGCTATGAGAATAAAAGCTTCCATTGGCACCATATGGGAACAAAAACTAAATGCACGCAAAGACGCCTATTGGGCTAAAACAAGAAATGAAGGTTTTGTTTCGGTTCACCAAAAATGGATCCAAGAAGGGACCCCACTGATTATTCCCAAAAAAACTTCAAAAAACCGAGATAAGAAATGAAAATGAGAGACAAAGACAGTTGAGAGAAAGGGCAGTTATGCAGGATTTTCATAATGAAATTGAAATGGAGAGGCTTAGAGTTGATTCATGCTATGAACGAATAATAAAGCTAGACGCTGAAATGGAAGAAATCATTAGATCAAGATGTACAGGACAGGTGTCGGAATTCCTTATAGAACTTTGGAAAAGAAATATCAAAAGAAATGAAGAAATTTCTCATAAGCGATGGGAAAACACTGCAGCATGGCTGAAAAAATATGAAGAAAACTTTGTTCGTGAATATGTGGACATGTCTCCATTTTTCAAAAGAGGCAACAAGAGACAAAATTTCCAAAACTACCAACAACAACCACAATACCAGCAGCAGCAGCAGCAGCAGCAACAACAACAACAACAACAACAACAACAAGAACGACAACAACGCCAGCAGCAACCACAACCCTACCGACGGAGAGGAACATATGCTGATGCGGTTAGAAGGCCCGTAAACAGTAATGACAATCTTCAACAACTGATCAATACACTTATTTCAACACTAAATAACCAACAACCAACACAAAGAGGGGGACCAGGAAGAAGGCAGCAACAGTTCAGAAGACAAAACAATTATTCCAACAATTCTTTAATAGATGAAAATGAACAGATTGTGGACCCTGAAGTTCCTTTTCTACAGGCGGACCACAATTGGCACAGTCAATTTTAATGGATGACAACCTAGCTGAAGCATCAACTAAAACATTTACAAAAATTTACAACCTTTCAGACAGAAAACTTAACAACACCGAAATAACTGTCTTGTTGATGGGTCTCAAATTTACACCAACACCTGTAAAAGGAAATTTCAGTGAAACGGAAAAAGACGTAAATGATTTCTGTCGGAAATTAAGACTTAAGGAATATTTTGAAGGTAATGATAACACAGATGCCTCTCTAGTCAGAAACAAATCATTATTTACACCTGAAACAGGCAGAAACAAAAAACTTGATACTTACATCTCCCTTACAAAAGAAATGACTAATTCAATTCCAAAAGAAAACAAACACATTAAACATAACTTAACACAGGAACAAAGAAATGCAATTAAAAGTTTGGCAGACGATACTTCTATCATTATCAAGGAAGCTGACAAGGGTGGTGGAATTGTTCTGATGAACACTGATTTTTATAAAAGAAAAATCCTAGAAATGCTTGTTGATGAATCACACTATTCTCACATTCTCGATAATTGTAGAAAAGAAATATTTCACAAAATTAGAAATCTTATAGGTGCAAACGGAAATTTAACAAATAAGGAAATAGATTTTTTACTTAACTTTGATTGCAAAACCAGTACATTTTATGGCTTACCTAAAATTCATAAAAGCGAAACAATAGAAAAAGCATGCAAAGAAAATGAAAATGTAGAATACATTGAAGTTAAAGATCCCCAAGACCTCACTTTTCGTCCCATTGTTGCAGGTCCAAATTGTGAAACTAGCCATTTGAGCCTTCTTCTAGACATACTACTTAAACCTTTTCTAGAACATGTTAAAAGTTACTTACGAGATGATATTGACTTTCTCAACTTCCTTCCGAAAGATGTGCCAGGCGATGCTCTACTAGTTTCTTTTGACGTTGTTAGTTTATATTCAAACATACCCCACGATCTTGGTAGAACAGCAGTAAGATTTTGGTTAGAAAGACATCCAGAACTGATACACAACCGTTTTTCAAAAGAATTCATTCTTGAAGGATTAAGTATTATTTTAGAAAACAATATATTTTCATTCAATGGATCATTCTATAACCAACGTAAAGGGACTGCAGTGGGTACCAAGGTAGCACCGACGTACGCAACTCTAGTATTAGGGTATCTAGAAGAGCTCATGTACGAAAAAATTACACTGGAAAAGGGGCAAAATTTTGGACACTACATAATAGAAAACTGGAAACGATTTTTAGACGATTGCTTTTCAATTTGGCCATTTTCTCTTGAAGATCTTAACTACTTCGAAACTGTACTGAATAACTTACATAAGGATATACAATTTAAGCCAATGATCAGTTCTACACATTTGCCTTTTCTGGATGTACTGGTGTTGAAATCTGGAAATTCAATCGATACGGATATTTTTCATAAAGTCACTGATTCCCAGCAATATCTCAATTTCAATTCTTGCCACCCTAAACACACAAAAATAAACATACCATTTTCTTTAGCTCGAAGGCTATGTACAATTGTGTCTGATGAAACTTTACTACCAGCACGCTTGAAGGAATTATCTCAAACACTTACAAAAAGAAAATATCCCAGTGAAGTCATTAATGCAGGTATTAAAAGAGCAATTTCAATCCCAAGAGCCAAACTCCTAGATGTAAACAATAAGGAAACGGAAGAGGTACTGCCTTTTATTTCAACCCACAATCCTAAAAACAAAGAGGTGTTTGGTATTATAAAAAATAACATGGATATTCTAAACTCGGATGCAACAATGTCAAAAATATTAAGTGAAACCAAAATTGTTAAATGCAAAAGACAACTCCCGAATTTAAAACGCATGCTAACAAAATCTGATTTCAACGAATCAAAAACACCTGCAAAGGTAACCCGATGTAATGAGCCCAGGTGTGGGCTATGTGAACACATAGTTGAAGGATCAAGCATAACTTTAGGGAACAAAACATTTCATGTAAAAGAAAACATGGACTGTACAGTGCAAAACGTCCTTTATGTTTTAATCTGCAACGGTTGTCAAGAATTTTACATCGGACAGACGGGGGACAAACTACGAAATAGACGGACTGTTCACGACCAGCAAATAAGAGACCCATCCACAAGACAACTACCTGTCTCTGCTCATTTAGACCGTTGCTGTGTTACTAATCCTAAGTATTCTATTTTTCCTTTCTTTAAATTTCATGTCAATGATGTTTCAGCTAGGTTGTCGAAAGAAAAATATTTTTTGAATATATTCAGCCCTAAACTTAACAAAACTTGATGATGTCACGAACGTTGCGACGTTTAACGTCGCGTTACTATATGTAAACGTTACTTACGTTGCTATGTTACTATGTTAAATCCGCCTGATGAGTATAATGAAACCGGTCGCGGTAATAAAATAACGTAAAAATCCAGATGTCATTATTTTTTCTATATTAATTTATTTGTTCCGGCATTCGTATTTTCACCGTTGATATTTCCGGGACAAAGGACATCGGGATGAGCCAAGCGAAAAGGGCAAAATCAGATGATAACACGATGGAGACGACCTCTTCGGTGTCAGATGATGCTTTCGAGACGACAGGAAATCCACAACTTACAGAGATAAGTGCAAAACTTTCTTTGATTCTTACAGCCGTAAATGAACAAACAGCTCTTTTACGAGAAGTAATTGGGTCTAAGTCTACGCTGAGCAATGACGAACTTGTTAAAAACATCGGAACCGTCATAAAATCTATTGAAACAGAAATGAAATGCAAATCCACGACGAGCCAGCAAGCCGCAGGCGCTGAATCGTTTCAACAAGGAACGGAAATTGTGGTGGAAGTCGAAGCTATGAGAATAAAAGCTTCCATTGGCACCATATGGGAACAAAAACTAAATGCACGCAAAGACGCCTATTGGGCTAAAACAAGAAATGAAGGTTTTGTTTCGGTTCACCAAAAATGGATCCAAGAAGGGACCCCACTGATTATTCCCAAAAAACTTCAAAAAACCGAGATAAGAAATGAAAATGAGAGACAAAGACAGTTGAGAGAAAGGGCAGTTATGCAGGATTTTCATAATGAAATTGAAATGGAGAGGCTTAGAGTTGATTCATGCTATGAACGAATAATAAAGCTAGACGCTGAAATGGAAGAAATCATTAGATCAAGATGTACAGGACAGGTGTCGGAATTCCTTATAGAACTTTGGAAAAGAAATATCAAAAGAAATGAAGAAATTTCTCATAAGCGATGGGAAAACACTGCAGCATGGCTGAAAAAATATGAAGAAGACTTTGTTCGTGAATATGTGGACATGTCTCCATTTTTTAAAAGAGGCAACAAGAGACAAAATTTCCAAAACTACCAACAACAACCACAATACCAGCAGCAGCAGCAACAACAACAACAACAACAACAACAAGAACGACAACAACGCCAGCAGCAACCACAACCCTACCGACGGAGAGGAACATATGCTGATGCGGTTAGAAGGCCCGTAAACAGTAATGACAATCTTCAACAACTGATCAATACACTTATTTCAACACTAAATAACCAACAACCAACACAAAGAGGGGGACCAGGAAGAAGGCAGCAACAGTTCAGAAGACAAAACAATTATTCCAACAATTCTTTAATAGATGAAAATGAACAGATTGTGGACCCTGAAGTTCCTTTTCTACAGGCGGACCACAATTGGCACAGTCAATTTTAATGGATGACAACCTAGCTGAAGCATCAACTAAAACATTTACAAAAATTTACAACCTTTCAGACAGAAAACTTAACAACACCGAAATAACTGTCTTGTTGATGGGTCTCAAATTTACACCAACACCTGTAAAAGGAAATTTCAGTGAAACGGAAAAAGACGTAAATGATTTCTGTCGGAAATTAAGACTTAAGGAATATTTTGAAGGTAATGATAACACAGATGCCTCTCTAGTCAGAAACAAATCATTATTTACACCTGAAACAGGCAGAAACAAAAAACTTGATACTTACATCTCCCTTACAAAAGAAATGACTAATTCAATTCCAAAAGAAAACAAACACATTAAACATAACTTAACACAGGAACAAAGAAATGCAATTAAAAGTTTGGCAGACGATACTTCTATCATTATCAAGGAAGCTGACAAGGGTGGTGGAATTGTTCTGATGAACACTGATTTTTATAAAAGAAAAATCCTAGAAATGCTTGTTGATGAATCACACTATTCTCACATTCTCGATAATTGTAGAAAAGAAACATTTCACAAAATTAGAAATCTTATAGGTGCAAACGGAAATTTAACAAATAAGGAAATAGATTTTTTACTTAACTTTGATTGCAAAACCAGTACATTTTATGGCTTACCTAAAATTCATAAAAGCGAAACAATAGAAAAAGCATGCAAAGAAAATGAAAATGTAGAATACATTGAAGTTAAAGATCCCCAAGACCTCACTTTTCGTCCCATTGTTGCAGGTCCAAATTGTGAAACTAGCCATTTGAGCCTTCTTCTAGACATACTACTTAAACCTTTTCTAGAACATGTTAAAAGTTACTTACGAGATGATATTGACTTTCTCAACTTCCTTCCGAAAGATGTGCCAGGCGATGCTCTACTAGTTTCTTTTGACGTTGTTAGTTTATATTCAAACATACCCCACGATCTTGGTAGAACAGCAGTAAGATTTTGGTTAGAAAGACATCCAGAACTGATACACAACCGTTTTTCAAAAGAATTCATTCTTGAAGGATTAAGTATTATTTTAGAAAACAATATATTTTCATTCAATGGATCATTCTATAACCAACGTAAAGGGACTGCAATGGGTACCAAGGTAGCACCGACGTACGCAACTCTAGTATTAGGGTATCTAGAAGAGCTCATGTACGAAAAAATTACACTGGAAAAGGGGCAAAATTTTGGACACTACATAATAGAAAACTGGAAACGATTTTTAGACGATTGCTTTTCAATTTGGCCATTTTCTCTTGAAGATCTTAACTACTTCGAAACTGTACTGAATAACTTACATAAGGATATACAATTTAAGCCAATGATCAGTTCTACACATTTGCCTTTTCTGGATGTACTGGTGTTGAAATCTGGAAATTCAATCGATACGGATATTTTTCATAAAGTCACTGATTCCCAGCAATATCTCAATTTCAATTCTTGCCACCCTAAACACACAAAAATAAACATACCATTTTCTTTAGCTCGAAGGCTATGTACAATTGTGTCTGATGAAACTTTACTACCAGCACGCTTGAAGGAATTATCTCAAACACTTACAAAAAGAAAATATCCCAGTGAAGTCATTAATGCAGGTATTAAAAGAGCAATTTCAATCCCAAGAGCCAAACTCCTAGATGCAAACAATAAGGAAACGGAAGAGGTACTGCCTTTTATTTCAACCCACAATCCTAAAAACAAAGAGGTGTTTGGTATTATAAAAAATAACATGGATATTCTAAACTCGGATGCAACAATGTCAAAAATATTAAGTGAAACCAAAATTGTTAAATGCAAAAGACAACTCCCGAATTTAAAACGCATGCTAACAAAATCTGATTTCAACGAATCAAAAACACCTGCAAAGGTAACCCGATGTAATGAGCCCAGGTGTGGGCTATGTGAACACATAGTTGAAGGATCAAGCATAACTTTAGGGAACAAAACATTTCATGTAAAAGAAAACATGGACTGTACAGTGCAAAACGTCCTTTATGTTTTAATCTGCAACGGTTGTCAAGAATTTTACATCGGACAGACGGGGGACAAACTACGAAATAGACGGACTGTTCACGACCAGCAAATAAGAGACCCATCCACAAGACAACTACCTGTCTCTGCTCATTTAGACCGTTGCTGTGTTACTAATCCTAAGTATTCTATTTTTCCTTTCTTTAAATTTCATGTCAATGATGTTTCAGCTAGGTTGTCGAAAGAAAAATATTTTTTGAATATATTCAGCCCTAAACTTAACAAAACTTGATGATGTCACGAACGTTGCGACGTTTAACGTCGCGTTACTATATGTAAACGTTACTTACGTTGCTATGTTACTATGTTAAATCCGCCTGATGAGTATAATGAAACCGGTCGCGGTAATAAAATAACGTAAAAATCCAGATGTCATTATTTTTTCTATATTAATTTATTTGTTCCGGCATTCGTATTTTCACCGTTGATATTTCCGGGACAAAGGACATCGGGATGAGCCAAGCGAAAAGGGCAAAATCAGATGATAACACGATGGAGACGACCTCTTCGGTGTCAGATGATGCTTTCGAGACGACAGGAAATCCACAACTTACAGAGATAAGTGCAAAACTTTCTTTGATTCTTACAGCCGTAAATGAACAAACAGCTCTTTTACGAGAAGTAATTGGGTCTAAGTCTACGCTGAGCAATGACGAACTTGTTAAAAACATCGGAACCGTCATAAAATCTATTGAAACAGAAATGAAATGCAAATCCACGACGAGCCAGCAAGCCGCAGGCGCTGAATCGTTTCAACAAGGAACGGAAATTGTGGTGGAAGCCGAAGCTATGAGAATAAAAGCTTCCATTGGCACCATATGGGAACAAAAACTAAATGCACGCAAAGACGCCTATTGGGCTAAAACAAGAAATGAAGGTTTTGTTTCGGTTCACCAAAAATGGATCCAAGAAGGGACCCCACTGATTATTCCCAAAAAACTTCAAAAAACCGAGATAAGAAATGAAAATGAGAGACAAAGACAGTTGAGAGAAAGGGCAGTTATGCAGGATTTTCATAATGAAATTGAAATGGAGAGGCTTAGAGTTGATTCATGCTATGAACGAATAATAAAGCTAGACGCTGAAATGGAAGAAATCATTAGATCAAGATGTACAGGACAGGTGTCGGAATTCCTTATAGAACTTTGGAAAAGAAATATCAAAAGAAATGAAGAAATTTCTCATAAGCGATGGGAAAACACTGCAGCATGGCTGAAAAAATATGAAGAAGACTTTGTTCGTGAATATGTGGACATGTCTCCATTTTTTAAAAGAGGCAACAAGAGACAAAATTTCCAAAACTACCAACAACAACCACAATACCAGCAGCAGCAGCAACAACAACAACAACAACAACAACAAGAACGACAACAACGCCAGCAGCAACCACAACCCTACCGACGGAGAGGAACATATGCTGATGCGGTTAGAAGGCCCGTAAACAGTAATGACAATCTTCAACAACTGATCAATACACTTATTTCAACACTAAATAACCAACAACCAACACAAAGAGGGGGACCAGGAAGAAGGCAGCAACAGTTCAGAAGACAAAACAATTATTCCAACAATTCTTTAATAGATGAAAATGAACAGATTGTGGACCCTGAAGTTCCTTTTCTACAGGCGGACCACAATTGGCACAGTCAATTTTAATGGATGACAACCTAGCTGAAGCATCAACTAAAACATTTACAAAAATTTACAACCTTTCAGACAGAAAACTTAACAACACCGAAATAACTGTCTTGTTGATGGGTCTCAAATTTACACCAACACCTGTAAAAGGAAATTTCAGTGAAACGGAAAAAGACGTAAATGATTTCTGTCGGAAATTAAGACTTAAGGAATATTTTGAAGGTAATGATAACACAGATGCCTCTCTAGTCAGAAACAAATCATTATTTACACCTGAAACAGGCAGAAACAAAAAACTTGATACTTACATCTCCCTTACAAAAGAAATGACTAATTCAATTCCAAAAGAAAACAAACACATTAAACATAACTTAACACAGGAACAAAGAAATGCAATTAAAAGTTTGGCAGACGATACTTCTATCATTATCAAGGAAGCTGACAAGGGTGGTGGAATTGTTCTGATGAACACTGATTTTTATAAAAGAAAAATCCTAGAAATGCTTGTTGATGAATCACACTATTCTCACATTCTCGATAATTGTAGAAAAGAAACATTTCACAAAATTAGAAATCTTATAGGTGCAAACGGAAATTTAACAAATAAGGAAATAGATTTTTTACTTAACTTTGATTGCAAAACCAGTACATTTTATGGCTTACCTAAAATTCATAAAAGCGAAACAATAGAAAAAGCATGCAAAGAAAATGAAAATGTAGAATACATTGAAGTTAAAGATCCCCAAGACCTCACTTTTCGTCCCATTGTTGCAGGTCCAAATTGTGAAACTAGCCATTTGAGCCTTCTTCTAGACATACTACTTAAACCTTTTCTAGAACATGTTAAAAGTTACTTACGAGATGATATTGACTTTCTCAACTTCCTTCCGAAAGATGTGCCAGGCGATGCTCTACTAGTTTCTTTTGACGTTGTTAGTTTATATTCAAACATACCCCACGATCTTGGTAGAACAGCAGTAAGATTTTGGTTAGAAAGACATCCAGAACTGATACACAACCGTTTTTCAAAAGAATTCATTCTTGAAGGATTAAGTATTATTTTAGAAAACAATATATTTTCATTCAATGGATCATTCTATAACCAACGTAAAGGGACTGCAATGGGTACCAAGGTAGCACCGACGTACGCAACTCTAGTATTAGGGTATCTAGAAGAGCTCATGTACGAAAAAATTACACTGGAAAAGGGGCAAAATTTTGGACACTACATAATAGAAAACTGGAAACGATTTTTAGAAGATTGCTTTTCAATTTGGCCATTTTCTCTTGAAGATCTTAACTACTTCGAAACTGTACTGAATAACTTACATAAGGATATACAATTTAAGCCAATGATCAGTTCTACACATTTGCCTTTTCTGGATGTACTGGTGTTGAAATCTGGAAATTCAATCGATACGGATATTTTTCATAAAGTCACTGATTCCCAGCAATATCTCAATTTCAATTCTTGCCACCCTAAACACACAAAAATAAACATACCATTTTCTTTAGCTCGAAGGCTATGTACAATTGTGTCTGATGAAACTTTACTACCAGCACGCTTGAAGGAATTATCTCAAACACTTACAAAAAGAAATCATTAATGCAGGTATTAAAAGAGCAATTTCAATCCCAAGAGCCAAACTCCTAGATGTAAACAATAAGGAAACGGAAGAGGTACTGCCTTTTATTTCAACCCACAATCCTAAAAACAAAGAGGTGTTTGGTATTATAAAAAATAACATGGATATTCTAAACTCGGATGCAACAATGTCAAAAATATTAAGTGAAACCAAAATTGTTAAATGCAAAAGACAACTCCCGAATTTAAAACGCATGCTAACAAAATCTGATTTCAACGAATCAAAAACACCTGCAAAGGTAACCCGATGTAATGAGCCCAGGTGTGGGCTATGTGAACACATAGTTGAAGGATCAAGCATAACTTTAGGGAACAAAACATTTCATGTAAAAGAAAACATGGACTGTACAGTGCAAAACGTCCTTTATGTTTTAATCTGCAACGGTTGTCAAGAATTTTACATCGGACAGACGGGGGACAAACTACGAAATAGACGGACTGTTCACGACCAGCAAATAAGAGACCCATCCACAAGACAACTACCTGTCTCTGCTCATTTAGACCGTTGCTGTGTTACTAATCCTAAGTATTCTATTTTTCCTTTCTTTAAATTTCATGTCAATGATGTTTCAGCTAGGTTGTCGAAAGAAAAATATTTTTTGAATATATTCAGCCCTAAACTTAACAAAACTTGATGATGTCACGAACGTTGCGACGTTTAACGTCGCGTTACTATATGTAAACGTTACTTACGTTGCTATGTTACTATGTTAAATCCGCCTGATGAGTATAATGAAACCGGTCGCGGTAATAAAATAACGTAAAAATCCAGATGTCATTATTTTTTCTATATTAATTTATTTGTTCCGGCATTCGTATTTTCACCGTTGATATTTCCGGGACAAAGGACATCGGGATGAGCCAAGCGAAAAGGGCAAAATCAGATGATAACACGATGGAGACGACCTCTTCGGTGTCAGATGATGCTTTCGAGACGACAGGAAATCCACAACTTACAGAGATAAGTGCAAAACTTTCTTTGATTCTTACAGCCGTAAATGAACAAACAGCTCTTTTACGAGAAGTAATTGGGTCTAAGTCTACGCTGAGCAATGACGAACTTGTTAAAAACATCGGAACCGTCATAAAATCTATTGAAACAGAAATGAAATGCAAATCCACGACGAGCCAGCAAGCCGCAGGCGCTGAATCGTTTCAACAAGGAACGGAAATTGTGGTGGAAGCCGAAGCTATGAGAATAAAAGCTTCCATTGGCACCATATGGGAACAAAAACTAAATGCACGCAAAGACGCCTATTGGGCTAAAACAAGAAATGAAGGTTTTGTTTCGGTTCACCAAAAATGGATCCAAGAAGGGACCCCACTGATTATTCCCAAAAAACTTCAAAAAACCGAGATAAGAAATGAAAATGAGAGACAAAGACAGTTGAGAGAAAGGGCAGTTATGCAGGATTTTCATAATGAAATTGAAATGGAGAGGCTTAGAGTTGATTCATGCTATGAACGAATAATAAAGCTAGACGCTGAAATGGAAGAAATCATTAGATCAAGATGTACAGGACAGGTGTCGGAATTCCTTATAGAACTTTGGAAAAGAAATATCAAAAGAAATGAAGAAATTTCTCATAAGCGATGGGAAAACACTGCAGCATGGCTGAAAAAATATGAAGAAGACTTTGTTCGTGAATATGTGGACATGTCTCCATTTTTTAAAAGAGGCAACAAGAGACAAAATTTCCAAAACTACCAACAACAACCACAATACCAGCAGCATCAGCAGCAGCAACAACAACAACAACAACAACAACAACAAGAACGACAACAACGCCAGCAGCAACCACAACCCTACCGACGGAGAGGAACATATGCTGATGCGGTTAGAAGGCCCGTAAACAGTAATGACAATCTTCAACAACTGATCAATACACTTATTTCAACACTAAATAACCAACAACCAACACAAAGAGGGGGACCAGGAAGAAGGCAGCAACAGTTCAGAAGACAAAACAATTATTCCAACAATTCTTTAATAGATGAAAATGAACAGATTGTGGACCCTGAAGTTCCTTTTCTACAGGCGGACCACAATTGGCACAGTCAATTTTAATGGATGACAACCTAGCTGAAGCATCAACTAAAACATTTACAAAAATTTACAACCTTTCAGACAGAAAACTTAACAACACCGAAATAACTGTCTTGTTGATGGGTCTCAAATTTACACCAACACCTGTAAAAGGAAATTTCAGTGAAACGGAAAAAGACGTAAATGATTTCTGTCGGAAATTAAGACTTAAGGAATATTTTGAAGGTAATGATAACATAGATGCCTCTCTAGTCAGAAACAAATCATTATTTACACCTGAAACAGGCAGAAACAAAAAACTTGATACTTACATCTCCCTTACAAAAGAAATGACTAATTCAATTCCAAAAGAAAACAAACACATTAAACATAACTTAACACAGGAACAAAGAAATGCAATTAAAAGTTTGGCAGACGATACTTCTATCATTATCAAGGAAGCTGACAAGGGTGGTGGAATTGTTCTGATGAACACTGATTTTTATAAAAGAAAAATCCTAGAAATGCTTGTTGATGAATCACACTATTCTCACATTCTCGATAATTGTAGAAAAGAAACATTTCACAAAATTAGAAATCTTATAGGTGCAAACGGAAATTTAACAAATAAGGAAATAGATTTTTTACTTAACTTTGATTGCAAAACCAGTACATTTTATGGCTTACCTAAAATTCATAAAAGCGAAACAATAGAAAAAGCATGCAAAGAAAATGAAAATGTAGAATACATTGAAGTTAAAGATCCCCAAGACCTCACTTTTCGTCCCATTGTTGCAGGTCCAAATTGTGAAACTAGCCATTTGAGCCTTCTTCTAGACATACTACTTAAACCTTTTCTAGAACATGTTAAAAGTTACTTACGAGATGATATTGACTTTCTCAACTTCCTTCCGAAAGATGTGCCAGGCGATGCTCTACTAGTTTCTTTTGACGTTGTTAGTTTATATTCAAACATACCCCACGATCTTGGTAGAACAGCAGTAAGATTTTGGTTAGAAAGACATCCAGAACTGATACACAACCGTTTTTCAAAAGAATTCATTCTTGAAGGATTAAGTATTATTTTAGAAAACAATATATTTTCATTCAATGGATCATTCTATAACCAACGTAAAGGGACTGCAATGGGTACCAAGGTAGCACCGACGTACGCAACTCTAGTATTAGGGTATCTAGAAGAGCTCATGTACGAAAAAATTACACTGGAAAAGGGGCAAAATTTTGGACACTACATAATAGAAAACTGGAAACGATTTTTAGACGATTGCTTTTCAATTTGGCCATTTTCTCTTGAAGATCTTAACTACTTCGAAACTGTACTGAATAACTTACATAAGGATATACAATTTAAGCCAATGATCAGTTCTACACATTTGCCTTTTCTGGATGTACTGGTGTTGAAATCTGGAAATTCAATCGATACGGATATTTTTCATAAAGTCACTGATTCCCAGCAATATCTCAATTTCAATTCTTGCCACCCTAAACACACAAAAATAAACATACCATTTTCTTTAGCTCGAAGGCTATGTACAATTGTGTCTGATGAAACTTTACTACCAGCACGCTTGAAGGAATTATCTCAAACACTTACAAAAAGAAAATATCCCAGTGAAGTCATTAATGCAGGTATTAAAAGAGCAATTTCAATCCCAAGAGCCAAACTCCTAGATGTAAACAATAAGGAAACGGAAGAGGTACTGCCTTTTATTTCAACCCACAATCCTAAAAACAAAGAGGTGTTTGGTATTATAAAAAATAACATGGATATTCTAAACTCGGATGCAACAATGTCAAAAATATTAAGTGAAACCAAAATTGTTAAATGCAAAAGACAACTCCCGAATTTAAAACGCATGCTAACAAAATCTGATTTCAACGAATCAAAAACACCTGCAAAGGTAACCCGATGTAATGAGCCCAGGTGTGGGCTATGTGAACACATAGTTGAAGGATCAAGCATAACTTTAGGGAACAAAACATTTCATGTAAAAGAAAACATGGACTGTACAGTGCAAAACGTCCTTTATGTTTTAATCTGCAACGGTTGTCAAGAATTTTACATCGGACAGACGGGGGACAAACTACGAAATAGACGGACTGTTCACGACCAGCAAATAAGAGACCCATCCACAAGACAACTACCTGTCTCTGCTCATTTAGACCGTTGCTGTGTTACTAATCCTAAAAAGGAAGTAGGCAAAGATCAGGAAAAGGCGCAAAGTATTCTATTTTTCCTTTCTTTAAATTTCATGTCAATGATGTTTCAGCTAGGTTGTCGAAAGAAAAATATTTTTTGAATATATTCAGCCCTAAACTTAACAAAACTTGATGATGTCACGAACGTTGCGACGTTTAACGTCGCGTTACTATATGTAAACGTTACTTACGTTGCTATGTTACTATGTTAAATCCGCCTGATGAGTATAATGAAACCGGTCGCGGTAATAAAATAACGTAAAAATCCAGATGTCATTATTTTTTCTATATATATATATATATATATATATATATATATATATATATATATATATATATATATATATATATATATATATATATATATATATATATGTGTGTGATTTATTTGTACTGCCAAAACTGAATTGTCGACTTGTCGACTTGTCGACCTGTCGACTTGTCGACCTATGTGATTGGGAGAAGGGTCCTCATTACTGGTCATTATTGTCCCAATCTGTATGTCAACAGTTAACCCTAACCCTAACCCTAGCCCAGCCCTAAACCTAACCACACACTAACCCTAACCCTAACCCTAACCGGATCTTTGTCGTTGACAATAGCACTAGGTCGACAGGTCGACAAGTCGACAAGTCGACAGGTCGACAAGTCGACAATTCAATTTTGGCAGTACAGATAAATGACATATATAGATGTACAGCCGCATATCCACTGGAAACTTAAAGGCTTATAACATGCTAATGACAATAACAAAGATCTGTTTGACCAACATCTCCACCTCCATTAATATACATGATTTGTCGACCTGTCGACTTGTCGAACTTTGTGTATATCTATTTATCTAAACTAATTTGTCGATTTGTGGACTTGTCGGCCTATCTACGGATATTTAAAAGGACTAAATGCATGGTTTGAAAGAAAGAGAAGGGTCCCCATTAATACACTTGACCCGAGGGGTGGCGGAGGGCCTGGGCCCAGGTCATATTAAAACCTTTATTTGTATTGCCTGAAAATCAACATTATATTCAAAGCAAATACTCACATCTATTTTCTTACATGAATTGCACATATTTTCTTCCATATACACAGTTACTACATGTAGGAATATATTAGAAAAAAATAAGTATGGTAATAATGTCATTATTCACGGGAGGATCTCAATTATACATTTCTGTCACTATCTTATTCCACTCAAATTACATCTCCGTTTTTGCAACATTTGCTATCGAACCTGTCCATTGGACACACTAAATAATTGTCCTCTTTTAGGACTTCAATGTATTATGTGCCGCAACATAAGAAAACTTGCTCTTAGAATTCTAGTATAATACGGGGAAAAGAAGGAGTATACCAGGTGCACAGTGACTGCCAGTATGTTTTCCTAAATTATGTGCTACTTTCTCAATAAGAAATTTCAAATTTCAGTCTATCGATCTTTTGATAGCTGATTTGGGGTTTAACACCCACCAACTGTAAAGGTGATATAAAGACGGGGACTTTTAAAAAGGACTAGGGAACTTCAAGCCTGGGATCTAAACCTTGACCCCTGGACTGCAAGGCGAGTGACTAAATCATGGAAACATATTTTACATGTCATGTCAAATTCTAACATTGGGCTACATCTCGACATGATATAGCTATCGACCGGGACATTAACCCACAAGTAAAAAAATAAAAAGTTGGGGAGGGCTTGTCGCTTTGAGGAATCATTATTGCAAGGATTTGCAGAGCGCAGACCGACTGATGTGGTCTAACGCTTAGCTGTAGCGTATTCGCTTAGCAATCAGGAGGTTGCTGGTTATATACCCGGCTGGTACATGCATGCCATGTTCATGACAAATGTTGATTCTGGCGTGATGAAGGCTTTGTTTTCTTTGAATGCAAAATGAGGTTCATACAGTCCAAATGCAAAAATCTTGTTGTGGCACAGTTTCCTTTTTAGTATGACTTAACAAACCACTGCACATCAATAATCGTGATGGGTGTCCTATGGGGGTGTTGATATCACTAGCACTTTGAAGAGCTTTAAGATCATTGCATAAATATAAATTAAGATCACGAGGGTCATTGTGTCCGAATCTCAGGGTTCGAATCTCAAACCTGTCACTTCAGGGTCTGACAACAGATGCTCTACGAACTCCCTTTTAAACATGCGAGACCTTGCATGAGAAAACCAACAATTTGGGGTTCCGACCAGAAACCGGCCTGTACAGTCACAGAAGCAGTCGAGAAACTTTAAATTTTGGATATATGTAGAAGAGGTATTGTACTATCTGTTTAGCGAAAACAAAGGTGCTGATCAGCTGTACAGTTACTGCACAGCTGATCTGCGCCTTTGGTTTCGCATATGCAGATTGTTTGTTTCCTGGTGCGGTGGCTCATGTTAGAATGTATAATGTTTAATCACTGGAACCAGGCCACTTTTTTGCATCTTTAGCTTGAAACATCAACAAAATATGACATTTATAGTATAGGACTTTTAAGCGACTATGTGTAACTTTCATCCGTAACCTTACTGTGGTAACATCAATAGATATACTGCACTGATAAAATAAGTGTTCCAGTTTTCATTATAGATAGTTTTTAATATTACGTACATGTATTTCGTTTAGTAAGTCAGACAAGCAATATACCTACATGTATATGTGTAAGTTTAGGCATGAAAGCAATGTCTAACATAAAACGATGTATAAACTTCTTTGGTTTAACTTTGTTTGGTCTTTGTATTGCCTGACGTCCGAGTCAACGGCGGTGATCATGTCGGGACGTTGCTTCTGTTTCAGTTCTACATTTCAGTTTCAGTTCTATATTTCTACTGAACCGAACACTGCAATACAAATATTTAACGATAAACCAGTCAAGTATGCGACATATTGTGTGTCTGTATGGATAGCTTGACTCTATCAGATTTAATGGGCAGGGTCAGACTTTTTAATCAGATGGTCAGGCAGTGGATAATTACCTTTGCTCGATGGAACAATCAGCTCATCTATTCTCACAGCCCACATGAGCATAGGCCCTCTCAAGATAAGGGCGATTCACGACCCAATGTAAACCGTCCTGTTGCTTTAAGGACATGTCCCTGGCTGTAAGTTGTTCATATTTCTCAAATTTCTTCGGACTGTTTTCCACCCTGCTTAATTTCTGAATCACCCAATCAGCGCGTCTGATATTTATTCAACAGCATAGCCTCTTCTGTCGTTTTAGTTCTGGTGGCTATATGCTATATAACGGCATGCTGTGACATGTCTTTATTTTCTTTACTTCTTGATTTGTAGTAAAGTTTCTAATGTTTTTCAGTATAAAGATTATTACGTTATATTCATTGAGGTTATCCAAGGGCAATTGAGTAGTACAATTAACTAAGTTCTATCACATTTCCAAGAGACTGGGACCATAATTTCAGCACCATTAGGCTTTTGATGTTTATATTCACAGCCAAAATTTTGTTGTGAAATATTCATTGTACAAAATTTAAAAAAAGAAAAATCGAGGTTATTTTGAACCCTGATAGCACAGTAATCAGTTGCGTTTTGATTAAGATAGCAAGAGGCGTAGGAGAAACAATGAAAGATTCTCAACAGACCGGCTAGCATGGTAGGTATACGCCTTTAAACGTTCGCACGTGTAGATTTTGCTGAGTATTTTGTTTTTGAAAAGGTACGAGTAGGCAATGGTCAGGAAAAGGCGCAATAAGAAAAAAATTCCTACACCAAAAACAGAGGTGGGAAAAATAAATTGAAAATTAGGTACTTATACTAAGAAAACATATCGTAAGCCAAGTGAGCAGCTATTTCCCAATAGGCGGCCACTCGGTTACCCGAAATTAACTAAAAATATGAAAACGTACATAAGGTTCATACAGCACAAATTTCGACTCGAAAACATAAAAGAAATAGAACCCAAACCTTGGATTTGGGGGCAATCCCGAATCGCCTGAACAGTTTGAGGGTGGTTCTTTGCATGTTTGATTACTATTTATCGTCAAAAACTTCAGTTTAATTTGAAAGGAACTTAAATTATATCGCACTAAATCGATTCATGTTTGTCAAGGAGCAAGTTATAATTTCTTGATAATGATTCCAAATGACGTTGTCGACAATTAAACTATGCATTGTCATGCGATACAATTTCATGAATTATTTCATGGAAAAATGTTAGTTTTGCAAATACCAAGTCACAGATAAGATAGCCGTCAATAGATAAGCTTTTGGTAGGGTGGTATACATTTACAGTGGATATGTGAAGCATTACATGTCTATCTTCTTCGGCTATATGGTCCTGTGTGTGCTGAATTTGGTCGGCAAGCCGAAGACTATTAAGGTGGCGTGGCTTGTATCATTATAATTCAAGCGATCATATAATCTGAAAGTCATTATGAGACAAACATGCTAAAACGAATCAAATCATGCACGATCCCGTCGAATCTGAAAGAAAGTCCTCCAAGGTTATCGGTATCTAAATAATTTAATAATTATTGCATGATTGGGAAAATGGCAGCATATTGGTTATAATTGGAATCATTATCACGAAAACATGTCCGTGTAAGGTATACCCCCCTGAACCCCACTTTTATATAGTGAAAATGGGGTATGCAGGGGTATACCTATTTTTCTTATTTTTGCTCCAAAACATAGATTATGGGTACTCGTTAGAACCGCCTCGCCGAGGCGGTTCTAACGTGTACACACAATTTATGTTTTGAGCAAAAATAAGAAAAATATCAAAATTTGTCAGCTGAAAATTTTCAAATTTTTAAGCTCGAAAAATCTCTGTTTATTGCATGGGCATGTTTTCGTTATGTTATTAAAATATTATACCTCTGAATAATACCATTCATAATTAGAGCCTGTTGTAGTCGAGAATTACTTCGAAGTGTCGTTCTATCATTATAAAGAATAAATTGATTTGAAATTATGGTTATTCCTTGTCTCCTTCCTATTTATCTATATCATTACAAAGATAAAATGCTCATCAAGTTATGATAACATGTTGGAATATTGGCCACTACCGTATTACTAATTAAGATGATTATATGTAATGAAAATATAATTATAAAATGATTATAATAACATGCTGGTAAACTGCGATATTGTATAAAGTAAGAATAAGAGGTCCAAGAATAGATACAATCAAATATGCAATCACAACCCAGGCTCCATTAGGGAATGAAATAACAATACAAGACATTACACTGTACAAGCTGTTAACAACTCGCAGAAATTAAAGAGCAAAATGACTTTTTAAAAAGCCAGTATCAAACGAAAACAAATGGCGAGCACACCAGACAGGCAGACAGTATAAACAAGTAACATGGACATATCACTCCATTGAATGATTTCAAGAATTAAACTTAAGACCAAAAGCTCTGCACATGCCAAAACATTCATTTTTTGCGGAACAAAGCACCAATGAATGGAGTTCTACAAAGTTCATGAACATGGAATGACCTTGACCTATATTATGACAAGGTCGGCTTAAGCCACCTTTGTATTTGAATGGGGAAAATAAAAGAATGCCATGTAATGGGGAAATATTGGGGAAATATTGCTGAAATGGGCCAGTGGATTGAAGATTATTTGTATGTTCTCTTCCCAATGTTGACTCAAGGTTATGCACAAAGACATGGATTCTAGCACATAGATGAGCGTTTATATGACCATTGGTCTCAACATTGTACACTTCAGAAAATAGAAAGAAAAGTGGAAAGAAATGAGCGTTGAAGGCGCATGGTCTAATCTGTTATGTTCTTTGCCAAGCAACAAGCCTTAATCATTGTCTTGAAAGTTAAAGGATAATAACTGCTATTTTTATATTATAAAAATGAAAAATAATAATTTGCATATAACCTGTAATTTCATGACATTTTCTGAATCCCCACTCATAGAAATTATGCTGATTAGAATAACATACCTCTAGAAGGATTGTTTTAAATCATATTGTCTTATAATAAGCAGATTATAATTAGAAGCTTTAAGAGATATTTTCAAAGTCAGTGAGACCCAAAGTAAAAATATGTAAGCCCGGTCACTTGCCGATGGATTGGCATAAACGCTGTTCTTATAAATTATAAAATTGTAAAATGTTATAGATCTATTTGAAATAAAAGAAACGTGACGGCGTGCTTTTGAATATCTTATTTTAAATTGAATGTGTCAATCCATAATGATTCTTCTGTGAGGTCGAAGGATTAAAGAATATAATAAAATGGCTTACAGCTGTTTATGAGAATTATCAAACTAGTGGGTTGTCTTTTGTTTAGACCAAAGTTAGCAGCTACTCATAAAAATACTTGTAACGCCTCTCCGTAAAACAAGCAGCATTATTAAAGTCTGTAGATACATTAATGTTTACAGTCATTTTTTAAAAAGTACGCGGTGCATTACGTAAAATGGTGAACTTCTTGTAAAACCGTATATACATGCTCCGCCGACCAGTCCTTTTCGAAAGTCATCTGCTCTATTTGTGAATCAAAGTTTCTTCGATGTATTTATGATATACAATACAATACAATTAAGTTTATTGACATGAAACATGTTACGCAAAACAAGATGAAGGCTCTCATATATGACGTTAAAAGGCAAACACTGGATCAATTTACAAGATGATAAGTCATTCAAGGATGTTTGAAAGTCAATAAGAAATGCTTATCAAAGCCAAATGCCGATGCCCTTCCGGGAAAAGAAGAAATAATAAATGAAATTGTTAGATTTTTTTTTAAATTCAGGGGGAACAATATAATTATACGACAAATGATGGGTCGTACTGCGCAATTCCGTGAAAAAACTCTATTAGTTATGATTATATTAAGTATTTCTTGAAGCCTGACAACAGGAGCTGGTACATGTACTGTCAAGTGGCAACAGATGGGAGGAATTCTCGGATGTATAGAATTTAGAGGATTCCTTTCGGATTGTGAAATAATTTTTCAGTATCTCATGAAGATGTGTATGGGTAATATTACAGCTGCGTTCAGTTATTAATTATATACCCCTGCAATATTCGGAAATAAATTGACAACTCTTCTTGTTTTTGATCAATCGTCACTTGCAAGAAAAGGACATCTTGAGGAATTTGTTTATACAATTTATTAGTATTAGAGTAAATATTTACTAAGTATGTATATTAAATTCCAGATCTTGTGATGTTGTATGCCTAAATTGATTACATGTACATAATATATGGAGCCAAATTCTTAACAAAAATTCGCTGTTATTCGAGTTTCAAAGATTCCACAAGAAAAGTCTTTCTACCCACTGATTGTGCTAAATCTAAGTCAACCATACTTTCAAAGTATCGTTCATTTCGCAACATTTGAATGTTGAGTACTTGAAGCTTCCTTTGAAACATCGAGCATGGAAGTTAATGAAATATACCAAATATAGAAGTGTATTAGAAATGTCAAGAAAATGCAACTAAAACGATTTAAAAGTCTGCAAAACTGATTATATCGAACCTTTTTGGGTTAGTGCGTTTATGTGAGTCTTGTTTAGCTTCGACATATCTCTGATTTCTTTTATCGTATTACGACTTCTTTATATTAATGAGGCGTTTCTTGTTCAGTCAAAGAAATATAGAAATCGTATACGTGTGCTTAATTAATCTCCGAAATATTGCTATCATACATTTTCAGTCTTGACTGTCAGTGCAGACTGAGGGACAAAACTATTACAGATTTGACGGCTCAACGCGAGGACATTGGAAATTATATGTCAACATCTTAGCAGGGACCGAGACCCCCATCTAATAACTCAATTAGAATACTATCGCTTCCAATTTTTGTGAAAATATTTATGAATTTAGAATTATTTTGTGCACTTTGTACACAATATCATTTTGGTACTATTCATACATGTCTAAATATATATGTGATTTACGATGTTATGTAAGACATGATATGACAGTAAGCGTAAAGCTTATGAAAGTAACTTTCCATGGTGGTGATCTGCCTTACATTCTCTTGAACTTCGAGGCTTATTCGTCAAATAACTGGAATAAACACAGATTCTCTTGTGACAATTATTAAATCGTCTGGAGAAATAAGACGTGTCATACTAACTTATGCCTGGGTCAAACTAGCACTTAAGTACGCTGCGGACGCTGCGGATATGACTTCCGTATTTATCCGTCCTATCCGTAACGATTCGTATCTTATCTGTAATGTCCGTATCTGTACGTGTATTATTCACAGGGCCCGGACGATCCGCAGCCAAGCTCTGATAATTGTCAAAAGACAGACACGGATGAAAAATCCGTAATGATATGTAATAGTAGTTGAATCTGTCCGTATCTAATTGGTATCAAAACCGTATCTATTCCGTAACTAAACGTATCTGTCCGCACGCATTTGTTGCGAATCGATACTATTTCATATGTGTTGTTTCGTTCGGTTACTGTCTTTGTCGGCGTACAGTTATGTACCGTAAACCGCTTACTCACTGAATCACCCGTGCGTCCAATGCTTACAAATATGCACGTGCTTTCAATGCGTTCCTTTCGCGAGTATGAAAACTATGGATTGCTCAGAAGAAGGAAATTTTGCATTGCTTATACTAGCTGAAGAGGCTGCAATACCTTAGAAAAATAGAAGAACAAATAAATAAACAAACAAACAAACAAACACACAAATATCACTAATATTATAGTATTATGAGAAGTGAATTCAGATGTTTTACGACTATCACTCGATTGATCAATCACTCGATGGACCAGTCAAGAGATTAATCAATCGATCGATCAATCACTCGATCGATCGCGACCGATCAATCACTCAATAGATCAATCTGCCGATCGATCATTCAATCACTAGATCGATCAATCACCCGATCGATCAATTAATCACACGATCAATCAATTGATCAATCTATCGATCATCGATCAATCACTCGATCGATCGTCCTGAGAGATTGATCGCGATCAATCAATCAATCAATCAAAGCATGTTATATTCTATAATTTCTTCACGTGCAGATACGGATGTTTCGTCCGTATCGAATTTTTGATCTTTTTCAAAATTTGGGGGCGTATTCTACGGACCCTGTGGATACAACACGTACAGCTACAGTCATATACGGATAAGATACGAATTGTTACGGATAGAACGGATAGATACGAAGGGCTTGTCCACAGCGTCCGTCACATCCGTATATGCTAGTGTGACTGTACTTTGACAATAAACAGTGGTTGCTTACATCACATTGCACCGTTTTATACACAAGAGAGCGTAACATATGCGTATCTGAAAGTGTTTGTCAGTATCTAAACGTAACAGATGGTATCGAAAGGTATGTATACAAGTACCTATCCGTATACATGCGAATAAATGCGTAACGATCCCGTATGTATTCGTATTTATAGGTAATTATTATACGTAAATTCATGAAAAACGGTTAGCCCCGCCCATAAATTTCTGCGGATTGCTACGTATAGTATCCGCAACTATCCGCAGCGTACGTAAGTGCTATTAATGATGTAATGTAATTTAAAATAGCAACCGCAATAGCAATGTAGATTTCACAGAAATCTGTATCTCAGATTCTAATTAGATTACAGGTGTATTCCATGTCATTAGGACATTAGTTTAACCATCCAGTTTGCGAAACGCCTTTAGTTAGTGCCATTAGTTAGTGTCATAAAACCTTGGCATAAACAAGAAAATTGCATCGTCATTCCCCATTTAAAATCTTCTCTAAGATATTATAAAGCTGGATCAGCTGTTTTCAATTTTTGATTGCAATATTCCAAAGAAACTCTTTTAAACAGTCTAATCAGTTGCATTTTGATTAAGATAGCAAGAGGCTTAGGAGAAACAATGTAAGCTTCTCAACAGACCGGCTAGCATGGTAGGTATATGCCTGTAAACATTTGTACGTGTAGATTTTGCTGAGTATTTTGTTTTTGAAAAGGTACAAGTAGGCAATGGTCAGAAAAAGATCCAATCAGAAAGAAATTCTCACACCAAAAACCGAGATTCAAACAGCACAAAATTTCGACTCGTAAACATAAAAGAAATAGAACCCAAACCTTGGATTTGGGGGCAATCCCGAATCGCCTGAACAGTGTTGAGGGTGGTTCTTTGCACGTTTGATTACTATTTATCGCCAAGAACTTCAGTTTAATTTGAAAGGAACTTAAATCATTTTGCAATAAATCGATTGATGTTTGTCAAGGAGCAAGTAACAATTTCTTGATAATGATTCCAAAGTGACGTTGTCGGAAAATAAACTGTGCATTGTCATGCGATACAGTGTAAACTCTTTCATGAAAAAAATGCTACTTTTTGCGTCACAGATCAGATAGCCATAAATTTATAGATAAACTGTTGGTAGAATGGTATAAATTTACAGTGATTATGTGAACGTATATCTATCTTCTTCGGCTATATGGTCCGGGGTGTGCTGGATTTGGTCGGCAAGTCGAAGACATGTTAACGTCGCGTGGCTTGTATCATTAATCCAGGCGATCATTGAAAGTCATTATGAGACAAACATGTTAACTGATTAATCGAATCATGCACGATACTATCGAATCTGAATTAAAGCCCACCAAGGTTATCGGTATCTATTGTACTGAGTATGGCATGATTTAGAAAATTACAGCATATTCTTCATAATTGGAATTATTATTAAGTATTATACCTCTGAATATTATCCTGCATGATTAATGCCTGTTGTAGTTGAGACTTACTTCAAAGTGTCGTTCTATCAGTATAAAAATATATTGATTTGAAATTATGGTTATTCCTTGTGTCCTTCCTATTAATCTATATCATTACAAAGATAAAATGCTCATCAAGTTATGATAAAATGTTGGAATATTGCGCCACTACCGTGTTACTAATTAAGATGATTATATGCAATGATAATATATTTATACAATGATTATGATAACATTGCTGGTAAACTGCGATATTGTATAAAGTAAGAAAAAGATGTCCAAGAATTGATACAATCAAATATGCAATCACAACCCAGGCTCCATTCGGGAATGAAATAACAATACAAGACATTAAAGACTGTACAGGCTATTAACAACGCGCATCAAGAGCAAAATGACATTTAAAAAAAAAAAAAAAAAAAGCGAGCCAGTATCAAACGAAAAACAAATGGCGAGCACACCAGACAGGTAGACAGAATACACAAGTAACAACTGGACATTTCACTCCATTGAATGATTTCAAGAATTAAACTTAAGACCAAAAGCTAGATGCACATGTCAAAACATTCATTTTTGTGGAACAAAGCACCAATGAATGGAGTTCTACAAAGTTTATGAACATGGAATGACCTTGACCTATATTATGACAAGGTCGGCTTAAGTCACCTTTGTATTTGAATGGGGAAAATAATAAAATGCCATGTAATGGGGAAATATTGGGGAAATATTGCTGAAATGGGCCAGTGGATTGAAGATTATTTGTATGTTCTCTTCCCAATGTTGACTCAAGGTTATGCACAAAGACATGGATTCTAGCACATAGATGAGCGTTTATATGACCATTGGTCTCAACATTGTACACTTCAGAAAATACAAAGAAAAGTGAAAAGAAATGAGCGTTGAAGGCGCATGGTCTAATCTGTTATGTTCTTTGCCAAGAAACAAACCTTAATCATTGTCTTGAAAGTTAAAGGTTAATAACTGCTATTTTGATATTATAAAGATGAAAAATAATAATTTGCATTCCTTGTCAAAGGTATAACCTGTAATTTCATGACATTTTCTGATTCCCTAATCATAAAAATTAGGCTGATTAGAATAATATACCTCTAGAAGGATTGTTTTAAATCATATTGTCTTATAATAAGCAGATTATAATTAGAAGCTTAAAGAGATATTTTCAAAGTCAGTGAGACCCAATAAAATATGTAAGCCCGGTCACTTGCCGCTTGATTGGCATAAACGCTGTTCTTATAAATTATAAAATTGTAAGATGTTATAGATCTATTTGAAATAACAGAAACGTGACGGCGTGCTTTTGAATATCTTATTTTAAATTGAATGCGTCAATCCATAATGATTCTTCTGTGAGGTCGAAGGATTAAAGAATATAATAAAGTGACTTACAGCTGTTAATGAGAATTATCAAACTAGTGGGTTGTCTTTTGTTTTGACCAAAGTTCGCAGCTATTCATAAAAATACTTGTAACGCCTCTCCGTAAAACAAGCAGCATTATCAGAGTTTGTAGATACATTAATGCCTTACGTAAATGTTTACAGTCATTTTTAAAAAGTACGCGGTGACTTACGTAAAATGGTGAACTTCTTGTAAAACCGTATATATATATGCTCCGCCGACCAGTCCTTTTCGAAGTTTCTTCGATGTATTTATGATACGTTACGTAAAACAAGATGAAAGCTCTCATTATGACGTTAAAAGGCAAACACTGGATCAATTTACAAGATGATAAGTCATTCAATGATGTTTGAAAGTCAATAATACAATACAATACAATACAATTAATTTATTGTTCCATCTCAAAACATACATGAGACATTAACAATATCAAATAATATGTCGATACCAAGAGAGAGAGAGAGAGAGAGAGAGAGAGAGAGAGAGAGAGAGAGAGAGAGAAGAAAAGGATAGAGAGCATAGAAGAAATGCTTATCAAAGCCAAACTTGAGTGCCGATGCCCTTCCGAGGAAAGAAGAAATAATTAATAAAATTGTTAGATTTTTTTTTATTCAGGGGGAACAATATAATTATACACGTGAAAAAATGGTGGGTCATATTGCGCAATTCCGTGTAAAAACTCTACTAGCCATGATTATATTAAATATTTCTTGAAGCCTGACAACAGGACCTGGTACATGTACTGTCAAGTTGAAACAGGTAGGAGGAAATCTCGGATGTATAGAATTTAGAGGATACCTTTCGGATTATGAAATATTTTTTCAGTATCTCATGAAGATGTGTATGGGTAACATTACAGTTGCGTTCAGTTATTAATTATATACCCCTGCAATATTCGGAAATAAATTGACAACTCATTCAATGTGCATTTTAGGATCTCACGGTAAATTGGTTGTTAACAAACACTGAACGCAGCTGTAATGTTACCATCAGGGGTATTTTGCAAGAAAAATGATATTCCACCAGGCAGTTTGTACGTCAAACAAACCTTGCTAAAGGGTTACTTGTCTTAAAGCACTGTGGAGTCACCCCGGCTCCGGCTCTGAATTCTGCCAATACGCGGGTTGGAATTTTATCATACATTACTGTTTTCTCGGCACAGAATAACATAGGGCGCTGGAACTTTCACAGAGAAGCTTTTTATTAATTTAAGCTATCTCTCATAGCTCATCTTCATGATATTTCAAACCACTTGTATAAGGTTCAAGTCAAGGGTTTCACCAGGACATGCAAAGACAGATGTTCCTCTAATATCAAGATTTTTTGTGGATTTTGGATTAGTACAAAGTATATTGCCTTGCATAATTACTAATTCGTTTCGCATCCTTTATTGGCATGTTCATTTCCGTGACTGAAAACCTATAAAAGTGGTTTGGAATAATATATGGAGGAGATGTGAGTCACTGCCTAACAATTAGTTTAGCCCATTATGGTATTCTGTGCGGAGAAATAAATCATGAAACTGTATCATGAAATGCCAACCCACGTTTTGGCAGAATACAAAGCCAGATGTGACTTCACAGTGCTTTAAGAGACGTTTTTTAATACCTCAAGAAGGAGCCCATGAGAAAGCCTTTTTGTACAACCGTCCTGGTGGAATATTAGTTTTCTTGCAAAATAACACTGACATGCTTAGTTTTATATTGTAACATCCGCTTTACCATGAAATTCTAAAATGCACATTGAATGAAATTCAGGGTGTAACTTTGTAAATAATGCTCATAAAGACACCAAATGTTCAGCCTTGGTACAAAAATGATTATTCTTTCATAAATAACAAATATTACAAACCATAAACCATGGTTCCATGTGGAATCTTTGAAACTCAAATATCAGCATTTTTTGTTAAAATTGGGCTCCATACATTATTAAGTAATCAATTTAGGCATACATCATCACAAGAGCTGGAAGTTTTATACAGAATGAAAATCACTATCATAGTGAACAAAGTATATAAACAAATTCCTCCAGTTGTCCATTTCTCACCAGTGACGATTGATCAAAAATAAAAAGAGTTGTCCATTTATTTCTGAATATTGCATGGGTATATTAATAACTGAACGCAGCTGTAGTCTGTGAGAAGATTGTATTTATCTGGACTGAAATATTGTCTTCTCGATGACTTTCGATGGACACATCAACAGACTTCAACATTTACCAAGGTTGTAGGATTACAATACAAACCTGAATGCAATCAAATTTACCTTAATGAAATCTGAGGTGACCTGCTTAGGCTAAATACGAGGTGTGATCAGAAAGTTCTAAGCCTGTTACACTTCAAAGCATTCCATAAGACAAAACCCTTGCTCAGTCTGTCATTCTATTTAATTGAAAGTCATCTGGAGAGTAAAAAGCATTTGGTCACGCTCATTGCTTTTGGAGAGAACAGTGCGTCAAACTTGCAAAATGGAGAAAGTTGAAGTGAGAGCGGTGATAAAATATCTTTGCAAGAAGCTAATAACTCCCAAGGAAATTTACGAAGACTTCATGAAAACACTTGGGAATTAGTCTCCTTCTTATAGCACGGTGAAAAAAATGGGCTTCAGAATTTAAGCGGGGGAGAGAGAGCATTGAGGATGATGAAAGGTCATGCCACCCCTAAGATGCCACCACTGATGAAAATGTAGAGATCGTGCACAACCTGGTTATGTTTGACAGGAGGCGAGACTTGCGAAGTATAGCCAGCAAAGTGGGCATACGTTTTGGGGCAGTGCAAACAATTCTAACGGAAATATTGGGTAAGTCCAAGGTATCGGCAAGATGGGTACCGAGAATCTTGACTGATGACCAAAAACCGACGTCGGCTCGATATTTCTAAGTATCTCCTGTCTCGATATGAAGATGATCCCGGTGATTTTATCGACCGAGTTGTAACCCAAGATGAGACGTGGGTTCATCACTTTGACCCAGAGTCGAAAATGCAAAGCCTGCGATGGAAGCACCCTGGCTCACCACTCCCAAGAAGTTTAAGAGAGCTTCTTCGGCAGGGAAGGTGATGGCCTCAGTCTTTGGGGATAGTCAGGGAGTAATCATGATTGATTATCTTCGACAAGGTCGCACGATAAATGGTGCATATTATGCAGTAGAATTGAGGCGCTTGCGCCAGGAAATTGCAAGAAAGAGGTGAGGTGTTCTGCTCTTGCAGGACAATGCGCCTGCTCACACGTCGCAAGTTGCCATGACTGCCGTGACTGAATGCGGATTCGAAATCCTTCCTCATCCCCCATATTCTCCTGATATGGCCCCTTCTGACTTCTATCTGTTCCCAAAATTGAAATCCAACCTTCGAGGAAACAGTATGAAAGCAAAGAAGGTGTCGTAGCAGCAGTGAACGAGTATTTTGTGGACCAGAAAAAGGACTTCTATTTGGAAGGGATAAGCAAGCTCGAGGCTTAGAACTTTCTGATCACACCTCGTAGTTTTATTACATGTAGATGGAATGAGAACGGATCTATAAAAAAAGCTTGTTATATACCTGGTTGGAATCATAAGGGGATCGAAAAGTCTTTCTACCCACTGATTGTGCTAAATATAAGTCAACCATACTTTCAAAGTATCGTTCATTTCGCAACATTTGAAGGTTGAGTACTTGACGCTTCCTTGAAACATCGAGCATGGAATTTAATGAAATATGTTAAATGCAGAAGTGTATTAATAATGTCAAGGAAATGCAACTAAAATGATTTAAAAGTCCGCAAAACTGATTATATTGAACCTTTTTGGGTTAGTGCGTTTATGTCGGTGTTGTTTACCTTCGACGAATCTCTGATTTCTTTTATCATATTACGACTTCATTATATTAATGAGGCGCTTCTTGTTTAGTCAAGGAAATATAGAAATCGTATACGTGTGCTTAATTAATCTCTGAAATATTGCTTTCGTACAGTTTCAGTCTTGACTGTCAGTGCAGACTGATGGACAAAACTATTACAGACTTGACGGCTGAACGCGAGGACATTGGAAATTATATGTCACCATCTTAGTAGGGACTGAGACCCCAATCTAAAGTCTAAAAACTAGCTTCTGATAATGGTTTTCGGTAGAATTTTTTGTATGGGGAACGACAGAAAAACATTTCCATGTCAAAATCTTGATCTTAGTTTGTCCTAATAGGACCTGCAAAAAATTTGAAAATCGGTGAACAAATAAAGTGTTTATGACAAAAATGAATTTTGAATAGGGATTTTGCATTGGCAAGGGAGATAATCGATGATCGTAAAAATGCGCATTTTTCGAGATTTTTTACTTGATCATGAAGATTTTGTCTCAGGTATGTCATTTGTGTCATTTTATAATGATTTTGAACAATCATAATTAAATTTAAATTTAAAATTTTTGCGGGAAAATATTTACCTCCCTTCCATTAGATTTTTGTACAGGAAATCCCTATTCAAAATTGTATTTGACCAGAACTTTTTTATTTGTCAACCGATTTTCAAAATTTTTGCTACACATTTTGCGACAAACTATATAGATGCTCAGTTGTTCCAAGAAAATATTTCTTCTACATATGAACATAAAATATCTGCGAAAAATCATTATCACACACTACGAAACACACTTTAATAACTTTATTAGAATACTGTCGCTTCCAATTTTTTGTGAAAATGTTGATGAATTTAGAATTATTTTGTGCACTTTGTATACAATATCACTTTGGTATTATTCATACATATGTGTGATTTACGATGTTATGTGAGACATGATATGACAGTAAGCGTAAAGCTTATTAGTCTATATAAAAGTAACTTCCCCATGTACTCATGGTGGAGATCTGCCTTACATTGAGGCGTATTCGTCAAATAACTGGAATAAACACAAGTTCTTTTGTGACAATTATTAAATCGTCGGGAGAAATAAGACATGTCATACTACCTTAATCATGTTATGTGTCAGACTTCCTAAATAAAATCATATGATTTACATAGCAACCGCAATAGCAATGTAGATTTCACAGAAATCTGTATCTCAGATTCTAATTAGATTACATGTGTATTCCATGTTATACTACTCAAACTTTGATAAGCATCAAAACATTATTTTTGATTACAGGATGTTATGTCCCATCGCACCACTCATTCATTCGAGATCTATGATGCGTAGCTTCTATAAATAGCACAGCTATTCGATACAATGTACATGTATCATACAAGTATATGTACAATCTCTGACATACTGCGCCAGAGAGTCGACTCTTTGGCTCAGTGGTTAGAGCATTGGATTTCTACCCCGGCGATTCGGGTTCGAATCCCATCAGGGACGTGGGATTTTTTTTCAAACTATGCCTCATATCTTAGTTACGAATTTTCATATTTCATAATTTTCATATAAGATGGGGGCTCGTCGGAAATGGACCATTTTAGTCATTTAGTCATTATAATGACATTCTCGTAATCATACATGTAAATGATTACTTTCTCGAAATGGGGGTGTGTTATGTCCCATCGCACCACTCATTCATTCGAGATCTATGATGCATAGCTTCTATAAATAGCACAGCTATTCGATACAATGTATCATATATGTACAATCTCTGACATACTGTGTCAGGGAGTCGACTCTTTGGCTCAGTGGTTAGAGCGTTGGATTTCTACCCCGGCGGTCCGGGTTCGAATTCCATCAGGGACGTGGGATTTTTGGACGTGGGATTTTTTTCAAGCTATGTATCATTTCTTTAATTACGAATTTTCATATTCGTAAGAAGGACATACTGGCAATCTAACACCCAAAATTAAGTTGCTATAGATATATAGCAGAACCATCACCGTGCAAACATTACATCAGTTGTTTATGCGTTGCCTGTAAGCGCTTCTCGCAGACTTGCAGAAACGTTGGAATCCCCATAAAATTGAAGTTGTCACTGCTGTCTACCCTACCAGTTCTGTCATTCACTCCCTCCCTCTTACTGGTTCATTTAACTGTAAAATTGTTTTGATCATCGACATGTTGATACGTTTATGTCTAAAACGCACTTAGAGGAAATTTCAGAGATCTGTGATTTGATATAAAAACACGCTTTTTACCTAAAATAAATTGTTTCGCTTAAAATGTTGTCCTTTGCATTGTGAGTATGAAACTGAAAACCGTTTTTTGAATACGCACTCTGGTTTGCTCAAAACGTTTTTTTAAATGTGTTGTCAAATGCTTTAATTATATAATGCAAATCTCCATTAAGACAATGTTCAGTCCAATGACAAATGTTTTAAAACGCTGTAAAATCTAAACCAATGTCCGTAGCATTTTTTATGGGTTGGGGGTTGGCGGGGGGAGGGGGGTAAACAATTTTGTTTTTAACCCAAAACCACAGATTTCTGAAAGTTTCCAAAAGTGCATTTTAGACGCAAAAGTATCGACATTTCGATTATCAAAACAGTTTTGCAGTTGAATGAACCAGTAAGAGGGGATGAATAACAAAATTGGATAGGGTATGCAACAGTGACTACTTCAATTTCAGGGGGATTCCATCGTTTCTGCAAGTCTGTGAGAAGCGCTCGCAGGGAACGCGAAAAAAAAAGATGGAATGTTTGCACAGTGATGGTTCTGCTGCATATCTATAGCAAAAGTTTGGATGTTAGATTACCAGTGTGTCCTGTCACGGTGAACAAAAATAAACTTTTGATGCTTATCAAACTTTGAGTAGTATATGAGTAGTATATATTTAACCATCCAATTTGCGAAACGCCTTACAGTGTCATTTTCAAAAGCACTTTGGCATAAACAAGAACATTGCATCGTCATTCCCCAGTTAAGATCTTCTCTAAGATATTATAAAGCTGGATCAGCAACAGGCTTAGGGTAAACAATGTAAGCTTCATTTATTTTCCTACCATCTCAACAGATCGGCTAGCATGGTAGGATATACTTTTAAACGTTTGCACGTGGATTTTGTTGAGTACTTTGTTTTTGAAAAGGTACAAGAGAAAGAAATTCCCACACCAAAAACCGAGGTGGGAAAAATAAATTGAAAATTAGGTATTTATACTAAGAAAACATATAGTAAACCGAGTGAGCAGCTATTCCCAATAGGCGGCCACTCAGTTATCCGAAATTAACCAAAAATATGAAAACGTACATAAGATTCAAACAGCACAAAATTTCGACTCCAAAACATAAAACAAATAGAATCAAAACCTGGGATTTTGGGGCAATCCCGAATCGCCTGAACAGTGTTGTGGGTGGTTCTTTGCATGTTTGATTACTACTTCAGTGTAATTTGAGAGGAACTTAAATTATATCGCAATAAATCGATTGATGTTTGTCAAGGAGCAAGTTATAATTTCTTGATAATGATTCCAAATGACGTTGTGGACAATTAGACTGTGCATTGTCATGCGATACAGTATGAGCTATTTCATTGCAGAATGCTATTTTTTTTTTTTTTGCAAATACCAATTCACAGTCACATATCAGATATCAGACCAGAGGACCAATGGTCCTGTAAACGCTCACCTGAGTCTGCTGCATATATACCAATAAACATGTTTGAATATTATGGTATTTAACCCTAGTGCAGGGGCAGATGAAGCCCTTGGGCCGTTTTCTTTTTTCAGAATAATCAATATTCTGTCCATTTGCCAATTTCTTGCTGGCTTTTCCCTTCATATGACTTTTCCCATCCAAATGCATGGGCAACCCATGTTGACCTTGCCATAAACTTGGTCAAGGTCATCACAGGGTCATGATTTATATATACATTGTAGTACTATAGCCATGGATGCTTCACGCCAAGTTTTATTGAAGTCAATCTGTTGGTTTCAGAGAAGAAGATATTTGAAGGGTTTTTACCATATATGGGCATGGCGGCCATCTTGGTCATGTGACCTAGATTATTAATATATACATTGGTTCCCCATCCTATAGATGCTTCACATAAAATTTGGCTTCAATTGGCCATGTGGTTTTAGAGGAGAAGATGTTTGAATATTATGGTAATATACATGTATATTGCCCCGGGGTGTGGGCATATGAGTCCTTAGGTCCATTTTTTTTTCAGAATCATTAATATTTAGTCCTACTACCCATTTCCTGCAAGATTTTCACCTCAAATGGCTTTTTAAAAGTTTTCCACATTCCAATGCATTGGCGACCTATGTTGACCTTGTCCTAAAATAGGTCAAGGTCACCACAGGGTCATGATTTATATATACATTGTAGTACTTTAGCCATTGGTGCTTCATGCCAAGTTTCTTTGAAATCGGTCCACCAGATTCGGAGAAGAAGATTTTTGAAGGGTTTTTACCTTATATGGGCATGGCAGCCATCTTGGTCATGTGAACTAGATAATTTATATATACATTAATTCCCCCATTCCATAGATGTTTCACATAAAATTTGGCTTTGATTCGCCAAGCGGTTTCAGAGGAGAAGATGTTTGAATATTATGGTAAAATACATGTATATTGCCCCGGGGTGGGGGCAGATGAGCCCCTGGGGTCCATTTTTTTTTCAGAATCATTAATATTCAGTCCTACTGCCCATTTCCTGCAAGACTTTCACTTTAAATGACATTTTAAAAGTTTAATATCCGATTATCAGAAAAGATGGCGTGACGTCATCAGCCAGCATCCGGGTCACTCTCACGGGTACAAATCAGTAATGGCGGCTTTATTAAAAGCCAATAAACGTCATATTTTATTTGCACAAATGACACAAAACGCCAAAATCTTTAAAAGTTTTGTTGTGTAATGAAGAAAGATTGTCATCAGAATGCATATATTTTGAACTGTTGAATTTGGAAGGAAAATATCGTGAATAGCGCAATTTTTTCGTGTTTATTTATAGTTAAATATTTTGATTTTTCGACAAGCGCGGGCGGCTTTGATCTCTCGTTATTTAATATGCACACAATTTCAGGTACTGCTGTCTCAAATCAAATTGAAATTTTATGACAATCTTACGCCGTAGTATTTCTGCTGTCATTTTGTAGGATCTGTTTTTGGAGGAGACATATTTAAGATTTTAAAAACATATACCATACACTGCTTGGATTTTAAAACTTCAATGGCACAAATATTGTATATTTCTATTTCGTTATATTAAATTATCATAATTACAAAATAAAATCGTGAAATATAAGCAGCTGTTAGATAAAAACAAATCTAGAAAAATGTGAGCTGAAATTAGTAAGTGAATACATTTTATAAATATATCCAATTACATGTTACTCTTTCTCTGTAGCTCCTTCAGTTTTCCGAGTTCAAAACAAACCTTGCCAGAATAATTTTTCAGACAGATGGCGGATAATTCTTTTTCAGTGGTTCTTATATTAAGTTAACTTTATTTTAGTTAATTCAGCTTTGATTTCAACGTATATTTACAATTTAAGACCCAATTACCCGCACAAATATGTGTATTAAGTCTGTGTATTTATTGACTCTGTACCCGTGAGTTCACAGGTAATAGTATCGATGACGTCATCGCCATCTTTTCCGATAAGCGGAATTCAAATGCATTGGCGACCTATGCTGACCTTGCCGTAAAATAGGTCAAGGTCATCACAGGGTCATGATTTATATACACATTGTAGTACTTGAGCCATCGATACTTCATGCCAAGTTTCTTTGAAATCGATCCACCGGTTCTGGAGAAGAAGATTTTTGAAGGGTTTTAATCATATATGGGCATTGCAGCCATCTTGGTCAAGTGACCTGGATTATTTATATACACATTGGTTCCCCCTTCCCATAGATGCTTCATGTAAAATTTGGCTTTGATTGGCCAAGCGGTTTCAGAGAAGAAGATGTTTGAATATTATGATAATATACATGTATATTGCCCCGGGGTGGGGGCAAATGAGCCCCTGGTGCCCAATTTTTTCAGAATCATTAATATTCAGTCCTACTGCTCATTTTCTGCAAGATTTTTCCTTTAAATGACAATTTAACAATTTTTCCCATTCAAATGCAAAGGCGACCTATGTTGACCTTGCCGTAAAATAGGTCAAGGTCACCGCAAGGTCATGATTTATATACACATTGTAGTACTTGAGTCATCGATGCTTCATGCCAAGTTTGGTTGAAATCGGTCCAGTGGTTCCGGAAAAAGATTTTTGAAGGGTTTTTACCATATATGGGCATGGCCGCCATCTTGGTCATGTGACCTGGATTATTTATATACACATTGGTTCCCCCTTCCCATAGATGCTTCATGTAAAATTTGGCTTTGATTGGCCAAGCTGTTTCAGAGAAGAAGATCTTTGAAAATGGTGGACGACGGACGACGGACGGACGACGGACGACGGACGGACGGACGACGGAGCATGGGTATACTATAAGCTCACCTTGTGAGCCTGACGGCTCAGGTGAGCTAAAAATACATGTTTGTAAGCTTTTGATAGAATGGTATACATTTACAGTGGATATGTGAAGCTTTAAACGTCTATCTTCTTCGGCTATATGGTCCGGTGTGTGCTGTATTTGGTCGGCCAGCCGAAGACTGTTAACGTGGCGTGGCTTGTATCATTAATTCAAGCGATCATATAATCTAAAAGTCCTTACGTGACAAACATGCTAAAACGAATCAAATCATGCACGATGCTGTCGAATCTGAAAGAAAGTCCCTAAAGGTTATCGGTATCTAATGTACTGGGTATTGCAGGATTTGAAAATGGCAGCATATTGGTTATAATTGGAACCATTATTAAAAATCATACCTCTGAATATTAGCATGCATGAATACCACCTGTTGTTGTCTAGAATTACTTCGAGGTGTCGTACTATCATATAAAGAATTTAATTTGTTTGAAATTATGGTTATTCCTTGTGTTCTTCATATTAATCTATGTCATTGCAATTATAAAAAGCTCATTTAGTTATAACACGTTGGAATATTGCACCATTACCACATTACCAATTAAGATGATTATAATACTATGAAGATACTATAAAATAATTATGATAACATGCTGTAAAATTGTGCTGTTGTATGAAGTAAGAATAAAAGGTCCAAAGAATTGATACAATGAAATATGAAATCACAACCCAAGTCGGGAGTGACATATCAATTAAAAGCGAGCCATCATCAAACAAAAAACAAATGAACCGGGTCGTGTGAAAACCAATAATCTACATATGTGAAAACAAAGGCGCAGATAAGCTTTACAGTAGCTGCGAAGCTTATCAGCGCCTTTGTTTTCGCTACTCGGAGGGTACAATTCCTCTACTTTCTAAGTCCAAAATTTCCAGCCTCTATCCATCTACTGTGCTTGTACAGCTTTGTTTATGTCGGACCTGTTCGGAAGATACATTGTTGGTTTTCTCATGACGCTGCTCAAATGGCGAGCACACCTGACAGGCAGGCAGAATAAAAAACAACAAATGGACGTTTCACTCATGTGAATGAACTCAAGAATTAAAATTAAGGCCAAAAGTTCTGCATGGGTCAAACCATTCATTTTTAAGGAACACATTATCAATGGATGAAGACAATGTTTATGAACTTGGAATGACCTTGACCTATATTATGGCAAGGCCAGCTTAAGTCACCTTTGTATTAGAATGGGGAAAATGATAGTGCCTTTTAATGGGGGAAACGTTGCTTAAATTGGCAAATGGATTGAAGATTATTTTTATGTTCTCTTCCCGAGGTTGACTCTAGGTTATGCACAAAGACATAGATTTTAGTATCTCAGATGAGCGTTTATATGACCATTGGTCTCAACACTGTTCACTTTAGAAAATAGAAAGAAAAGTGGAAAGAAATGATATTGGAAGGCGCATGGTCTAATTTGTTATGTTATCAGCTAATCAACAAGCATTTACCTTCGAAGTTAAAGGATAAAAACTGCTATTTTGATATTATAAAAATGAAAATAATTTACACGCCTCTTCAAAGGTATGACCTGCAATTTTATTATGTTTTCTGAATTCCCACTCTTAGGAATTAGGCTAATTAAAATTATATATCTCTAGAAGGATCGTTTTAAAGCGTTTTAGAAATATTTTCAAATCAGCGACACTTTTTAAAAGAATAAAAAATATGTAAGCCAGGTTACTTCCATTGATTGGCATAAACACTGTTGTTATGATTTTTTTTCTCAGTTTTACGTCCCTTTCAAGATTATTCCAGCTCATATGAGACGGGCGAAAACGGGAGAACCCCGAGAAAAACCACCTGGCACACCCGCAAGCAGAACTTGGCTTGTCTCACATGTGGCCAGAGCGGGACTCGAACCCACACCAGACACAGCGGTGAGATTCTTATAAATTATAAAATTGTGAAATGTTATAATTATTTGAAATAACAAGAACATGACTACACGCTTTTGAATCTCATTTTAATTTGAATGTACCAATCCGTAATAATTCTTCTCCGAATTCGAGAGATTAAAGAATATACAATAAAATGACGTACAGCTGTATATGAGAATTATCAAATCAGTGGGTTTAAGCCCGCCAGTAACTTTGTGTTACTGATCGTTCCAAGGCGATACTTCTATGGTGGTTCTTTTTGTTTTATGTCTTGGTGTTTCAATTTTTTTATGTGCTGTTGGCTCCTTATGTGTGTTTTCATGGTTTTAATTAAGGTAACTGAGTGGCCACCTATTGGGAAAATAGCTGCTCATTCGGCTTACGATATGTTTCATAGTATAAGTACCTGATTGTTGGTTTGGTTTTTTCCCACCTCGGTTTTTGGAGTGGGAATCTCTTTCTGATTGCGCCTTTTCATGATTTTTGCCTACTTGTACCTTTTTCTTATGTTTTGAAGTTGGCAGCTTTTCATAAAAAAATAAGTGTACAACGCCTTTCCAAGTTTTTTTTTTTTTTTTTTTTTTTTTTCGTAAAACAAGCAGCGTTATAAGAGACTGTAGATACAGGATACAGGATCATGGCCGTATCATAACTTAAATTGCCATAAGGTAAAATAACTTAATGCCTTACGTTACTGTTTACAGACTTTTTTAAACCACGCCGCGCCATATGTAAAATGGTGAGCTTCTTGTAAACACTAGATTGGGTTTATCTGGACTGAAAATTGTCTATTTGGCGACTTTCGAGGGACACATCAAACGACTTTAACAAATTTATCAAGGTTGCAGGATTGCAAAAAAAAATTAAAAAAAAAAAAAATGTAACTTAATGAAATATGAGGTGACGTACTTAGGCTAAATAGTATTATGGGATGGAATGAGAACGGATCTAGAAAAAAACAACAACAAATATTTGCAATAGATCTGGTCGGAATCATAAGTGGACGACCAGAATTGAAGTCTTTCTGCCTACCCACTGATTGTGCTAAATCTAATTTAACCATACTTTGAAAATATTGTTCATTTCGCAAAATTTGAAGGTTGACCACTTGACGCTTCCTTGAAAAATCGAGCATGGAATTTAATGAAATATGTTAAATACAGAAGTCTATTAGAAATATCAAGGAAATGCAACTAAAACGATCTAAAAGGCCGAAAAACTGATTATACGTATATTGAACATTTTTGGGTTAGTGAGTTTATGTAGGGTATGTTTTTCGTTTCCGACTCTCTGATTTCTTTTATCATATTACGACTTCATTATATTAATGAGGCGACTCGTGTTTAGACAAGGAAATACAGAAATCGTATACGTGTGCTTAATTAATTGGTCGAATAATGCTACCATACTTTATATTTTCAGGCTTGACTCTTAGTGCAGACTGATGGACAAAACTTTTTGTTGGCTCAACGCGAGGACATTGGAAACTATATGTCATCCTCTTAGTAGGGATTGAGACTCCATGCTTACTTAAAGGTTTGATAAAGATAGCAAAAGGCCTGACAACACGACAACTCACAGACAGACAACTGACCTAATAAAAACTTACTGACAAATCCTCATTGACAGACAGAAACTCATAGACAAACCAACTCAACGACAAGTCATAGACACGTCAACCCAACGACATATTTTCTATGGCCGGGTAGCATGGCAGTCTTTAAACATAAAAATACTTTCTTATTTACTATAGTGCGATGTGCACAGATACCCAAAGATACGTAGATTTTGCTGAGTGTTTGGTATTGAAAACCTGGGAATTTGGGACAATCCAGAATTGCCCGAACAGGGTTGAGGGCGGCTCTTTGCATGTTTGATATCTATTTATCGTCAAGAATATCACTTTAATCTGAAAGGAACTTAAATTATAGCGCCAATAAATCGATTGATGTTTGTCAAAGAGCAAGTTATAATTTCTTGATAATGATTCCAAATGACGTTGTCGACAATTAGACTGTGCATTGTCATGCGATACAGTATGAGCTATTTCATTGCAGAATGCTATTTTTTTTTTTTTGCAAATACCAATTTACAGTCATATATCAGATGTACATGTAAGAAAATACATGTTATGGTTATAAGCTTTTGATAGAAAGGTATGCATTTACAGTGGATAGGAGAAGCTTTAAACGTCTATCTTGTTCGGCTATATGGTCCGATGTGTGCTGTATTTGGTCGGCAAGCCGAAGACTGTTAACGTGGCGTGGCTTATATCATTAATTCAAGCGATCATGATTTGAAAGTCATTATGAGACAAACATGCAAAAACGAATCGAATCATGCACGATGCCATCGAATCTGAAAGAAAGTCCCTAAAGGTTATCGGTATCTATTGTACTGAGTATTGCGTGGATTGGAAAATGACAGCATATTGGTTATAATTGGAATCATTATTAAATATTATACCTCTGAATATTAGCATGCATGAATACCACCTGTTGTTGTCTAGAATTACTTCGAGGTGTCGTTCTATCATATAAAGAATTTAATTTGTTTGAAATTATGGTTATTCCTTGTGTTCTTCCTATTAATCTATGTCATTGCAATCATAAAAAGCTCATTTAGTTATGATAACACGTTGGAATATTGCACCATTACCACATTACTAAATAAGATTATTATATACCCGTACAATGAAAATATTATAAAATGATTATGATAACATGCTGGAAAATTGCGCTATTGCGTGGTGGCCAGGAGTAAGAAAAAAGCTCAAAGAATTACAATTTAATCAAAACCACAACACTGACACCAGATAAGGATGAAACAACATTTATGAGTCTTCGGTTTTGATTCATCATGGAATTTATCATGATTTATTTGTTTGTCCATGATGATTCATTGACTAGTTAGAGATTCACTACGAGGACCGAACAACTTAACTAAATGTTATGAACCACTGCAGAAGCTGAGGGTGAGGTTAGGATCCTGTAAAACCGGTTTAAGCCCGCCAGTAATTTTAACTGATCCACAAAAACATTATCATCTCATCATCATTCATCATCCATCCATCCCTCCCCCATCACCTACTCATAGCCCCATGTTAATTATCATCCAACATTGTCATCAATCACCAATCATTCATTCAAAGTCTCATAATCATCACCCATCATCAATCAACATACCCCTTTCCCGACCTTATCATGCCAATTTCACAGTTTGAACTCAGAAAGAACACTTCAATTTCAAGAATATATGCTCAAATTCAAAATTGAAATCATATTTATCATATTTGGATTCAGAATTAGCAAGGGCAGAACGCATTTAATTTGTTTGTTTGAATCGATGCTTAACGTCCCAGTCAACAGCAATGGTCATGTTGGGACGTTTCATGGAACTTTTACCCAAAATGAGGATGTCATGACATCCAACAAGTACTTAAAACATAACCATCCAACTAAACCACAAAGGCTTATCTGTATGGATGGTTTGACTTGAACCACTTTTCCTGGGCAGGCTCAAATCAGAGCGAGTTGCCAGTAATCAGATGGTCAGTCAGTAGCGTATAAGCTTTGCCTGGAGGCACAAACAGCCCATCTATTTCTTTAGGCCCCAATGGGCGGGGCCCATATTCCCACCCGACCACCCTAGCTAGAATAAAAGAGTTGCTGTAGCATAAGACATAACCTGCTCTACTTGTAACACACATTCAGCCAAAATTGGCTTAATCAGTAACGAAATAGCGCACCATCCCATACAAACATTAACCAGAATACCTTTCCCAGTATATAGTAAGTCAAATAGTGTGAGTGCAGTAGTGACGTGCACACGAACTATTTACTTCTTTCTGTGACACAAATCATGTTCATTCGGTTAAACGAATTTTAAAATGCAATTTTCATCTGTTTTACTTAACATTGAACACGAACTTTATTAGATATGGCGATGCATACTCATTCCAGGCGTGCACAAGCGATAAGAAATCAAGTGAGTTGAAAAATTGCACTGAATATTTTTGAAGCAAACAAAAAAGGATAATCGAAAGCGCCAGAGAATGAAATTAACTCATATTAGCCTGATGCCCTTTTTGTGGGACATAGACAAACAGCATAGCCCCATCTTGGGCTATTCTGTATCTTGGGCTATTCTGTTTGCTTAGAGAAAATTCATCAAAGAATGAATACAAATTCAAAATCACTCCTAACACCCCTAAACATGAAAATGGACTCGCCCAAATGATAGCGATGGAAAAGTCTTCGTCATATGAGCCGCGACGCAAGAAAACCGGTCTTCGGGGTTTCCGACCAGGTCCGACACAAACCGGCCTGTACAGTTACAGAAGCAGGCTAGAAGCTTGAAATTTCGGATATAAGAAGAAGAGGAAATATACTATCCATGTAGCGAAAACAAAGGCGCTGATCAGCTTCGCGGTTACCGCGAAGCTGATCTGCGCCTTTGTTTTCGCCTAGGCAAAAATCCGGTTTTCTCACGATGCGACTCATATATGGGTTAAATGCATAACAACTTTTTCATAAAGCATAATCTTCTGAACAAGCAAAACCACCGACAGCGTAATGACTTATATGCTGACAGGAAATAGAAACTTCAGTCTTGTCTTTTGGAAGTTCCTGCGTTTAACCAATAAAAACATTTTGTTTCTTGCTGTAAATTTTCCATAGAGTAACGCATCTGCTGCAAAATTGGTGCGTCAAAAATGGAGAAATTTGCGTAGGGGACTGTCTACGGTCAGTTTTTTGATGCAATGGTCGAAATCAGAATGTTCAAGTTTATTCATCAAATCTAAGCATTTGATGTATGATGCATCAAAGAACCATAAATCTGTATGATTTGTCTCAGTCCACTGCACTAGAAAAAAGCTGTCCAAAGATAACCTCTTGCGTCGAAAAATCACACTAAAGATTCCTCCGGCGTTTTTAAACTGACGTCATTAACGTTGCCCATTTGTTTTGTTTCTTAAATACGTTTTTGCTTTTAGCAGAATTAGTTTTGGATTTGGTTTTAAAAGTGGTGATACGGTATCGAGTTTTGTATTGCAAGCAGTTTTTCATAAACGTAAACACCCACTCAGCTGTGTGTGACGTGACGCTGACGTTTTAAATAAAGGCGATTCATGCTTTCCGATGAAACAAAAATTTCAAATAATCATATAATTAATGGGTATATCATTTACTATCTAATGAAATGTCTGTATGCCAAAATTGGGACCTCATTTTTCGACGTTGACGTGACGCTCTCAATAAAAAGATAACCAATTAAAACACCGGAAACAGATTTAGAATCTCAATGTTGATAAGAGAAATGCTTCTTTTTAGTTACCATAAACATGAACTTTAATCATTTATCGTGAAAACTTTTTCCCAGCGTTAGAAAACATCGAAAATGCACACGTTTGACGTTAAAAACTAAACGTTACGTTTGTCAAGATAAATTCTCAAATGAGGGTATTCTAATAACTTTGATCACAGACGCTTATGCTCAGCATCTTACATCCACGAAACCGGCTCTAATCATGGTCTTGCATGCGAATTGGGGTGAAAACGTCTGAGTGAAGTAACTCTATTTCGTTTGACGAAATGCAATTTTTAAATAGCCAAATGTGAAGCAAAAATTACACACTGTCACAATCAGAATATACCAACTGGTTATATTTTAAATTGATTTAAAATAAGTAAACAATAAGTAATGATGAAAACTTAAGTTTCTAATTCCTCTCAGTATACTAAGGCTTGTCAGTGCGCAATGGTATTATGTGGTTTTGGTGTAGTATGCATTTATCAACAACTTTCAGTTTTTGTCCATTCAAAGTTGTAATTTGTTCAGTGTACGGGTTTGCGTACAATGAACCAACAGTCACCGTGAATGGACAAAAATGAAAGTTGTTGATGAATTCATCCACCTTGGAAGCTCTTTCGCCAGAGCAGTGCACATTGATGATGGGATCACTGCCAGAACTGCAAATCAGGGTAAATGTCTGTGAGCGAAATGGAATCAAGTTTGACACCGAGCTAAAATTCTACAAGGCTGTGGTATTGCCAAATTTCTCATACGCTTGTGAGACATGGACAGTATACCAACATCATACAAAAAGACTTAATCATTTCCATATAAGCTGTTTGAAAAAAAAAAGTTAAATCAAATTACAAGACAAGATCCCAGACACAGGCAAGGATGCAACTCATGCATACTGTCTTAAAACTTGCACGACTGAGACAGACAGGTCATGTTATGAGCGACATCCAATGAAACTTCACTATGGAGAATTACAGGAGGGAAAAGACTCAATGCGCTACAAAGACACACTCAAAGCCTCATTGAATGGCTTCAGCATACCGATAGATTCTTGAGAACAGGCTACACAGGACATACATATCAAGGTGGCGCTGTCTCATCAACAAAGGAACAGCTCATAATGATCGAAGAAAAGAGAATGTGTGTAGCTGTAAGAATGCGCAAAGAGTGCAAAGCCAGGGTCAGTGAGCCTTCACTAGTTTTTTCAACACTGACTTGCTCTACTTGCAACAGGCAGTTTAGAGCTAAAGCTGTCCTAGTCAGCCATCAAAGAACCCACAGACACACATGAACAATCTAACAATCTCAAGGAAAAAAGATGGTCTTTCTCATTAGTGAGAGATGAACGAACGCCCATGTGAAAAGGGTTTGTGTTAATGAATTAAACTTTAATAAATTTGGGTTTCGTATTCTGACAAACCAGATAAGATGGTTTCTCTTGTTTTACCCGGGAAGGTTAGGTACCATTCCAAGCTCGATTACATAAGGAAATTACCTAACTGCAGTTTTGAAACTACAGTCTTAGCATGTATTGTCCCAATGAGATATTTTTACTGACTAAACTTCATCGTCTTCTGGAGAATTATGAACAGAAGAATTGAAAAATTGATTGATTGATTGGGGTTTAACGTCCCACCAACAGCTAAGGTCGTATGGAGACGGGACCTCGGTTTATAGTCTCAATCCGAAGGACTGGAGAAGCCCGGGATCGAACCTGCGACCCCTGGTTTACAAGGCAAGTGTCTTAACCACTGCGCCACGGAGGCGAGCCGCCTCATGGGAAAACCAACAATCTGCATAGGCGAAAACAAAGACGCAGATCAGCTTCGCGGTAACCGCGAAGCTGATCAGCGCCTTTGTTTTCGCTACTCGGATAGTACAATTAAATCCGAAATTTCAAACTTCTAGCTCTTTTCTGAGCTTGTACAGGCCAGATTGTGTCTGACCTGTTCGGAAACCACATTGTTGGTTTTCTCACGAGGCGGCTCAAATAATGTTATGAACCGGTGCAATCGGACTGACATGTTATAAATCACCATCGGAAGTGGAACAAGGAACTGACTTGAAGTGTAATGGAATTTACTGCCAAAGATCGCTCACTTCAGCGAATACCTAATCAAACGCGGTCATTCCGTACTTTTTTCAAACATCCTTGACAAATTACTGCCTTATGTTATTTGTAATCTTATGATTATATGTTTTTTTTTCTCTTAGATGGTCTTAAAAAACAGTAATTTGGTTGAATGTTATTTAAATGAATTCCATAATAATAGTTCATTAAACGGTAGCACTACACGGCCTTGGTACTATGAATTCGCAGGATTGAAAATAACTCAAAGTAACAGCATTCCCTCTAGTAATTTTCAATTGCGGTTCTGTTAAGATTTAGTTTTATGTTTCCTTCTTATATTCGGTCTTTTTCTCTGCTTTATGCCTTGTAACTTTGCTGGGAAAGAGATCTTTATTCGTATCGGCATATTTTCTATTATCAGCATGTATGTCTTGGTTGGGACATTAAAATTGCTTATTCCTGGGCGTTCTTATCGTATTTTTCATACAAAAAACTACTGGAGTCAATTGGCTTAGATATTTATCACCTAATTGCATTTTTGAAGGGGGGGGGGGGGGGTAATTTTCTATATTGAACGAATCACCCCTTTAAGTCTTTCTTTACAATTACATTTTGTAAAATTGAAAGAACATGTAAATAATATTTCGATCATATTGCAGTCTAAAATAATATATAAAACTACGAACTGATTTTCAACACTCGTGTCCCCCATTCTTTACCGCATTGAAGTGTGTTTTTACACCAGAAGGGAAACCATAAACTCTTATTAAACTTTTGAATTGATTTCCAAATTTAATGTTGGGCTGAAGACGCTTTTACGTGAGGGCATTTCGGAACCAGAATTTTATGGTGACTTGGTTTACAAATTTACGAAACTTATAGGAAGGAATGATTTTTCTTTTCAGTTCGGAAAAATCATAACACGTTACAGACGTTAGGGTTATAACTTGAATGTTATGCGACAGTCTGCATGCTAAGTTTTTAACCTAATCATGGTTGTTAACAATGCTGCCTTCTTTAATTGCACACCGGTGGGTCGGGCGTCAGACTCTATGATGACTCTGACATAAAGCTATATTCATTTCAGCTGGTTGGGGTCGGAGCTTCTTGTCTGTTGCTTTGCCCACCGGGGTTCAACTGGTGTGTTTCTTTTGCTCAGGGCTTCAGTAAGTTATTCGGCGCCCAGGGATCTCCGTCACTGGACAGCTTACTGAATTTGTTTTCTCGTTTTTGATTCATCAGTGTGGTTATCATGATTTAGTTTTCCTTGATGATTCATTAACTAGTTAGGGATTCACCACGAGGACTGACCAACTAACTAAATGTTGTGAACGAAACCACTGCAGGATAAGATGAGGGCGAGGTTAGGAGCCTGTAAAATCGATTTAAGCCCCAAGTATTTTTATATTACTGATTGTTCCAAGGCTATACTTCTAAACCACAGGGTTTAGTTCCATTTTAAAGACTGAACCAGCCCACACTGGAACTCACCTACCATGGTTTACAAAGCAAGTTGCTATAAGCCATGCAGGTGTCTTTTTGAGATAAAGTGGCTAAATGAAAATGGTGCATAATTGACAAGTTGTGGCTCATAATTATCAAGATAGAGAAATACAGGAAAGAAAATCAAAAGAAGCCACCATTTTCTTTTTGTACTCATTTTTTCACATATATACCTGATATTATTTCACTCACATGAAGCAAAACCTGAAATGTTTGTTTGTTTCATGATTTATTATCCCAGTCCAAATTTTTAAGTCATGTTAAGATGAAGCTGCCATTTTCAAGGTATCAACTACTACTTGAGAAGTTAATGTCTTGTTCAATAACACAAATTGAGCACTCCAATTGGGTTTGAACCCAGTACCTCTTGAATCAGTCTTCGACGCTGTACAACTAGGCCACCGGGCTTCCCAAACTGAGCAGTGTTTCAGGTATGAATTTCATTTCCTCAGAGCAATTAAACACAAAATTCACGCAAGTCATTTCTCCAGAGAGAAATCTGTTTTTGAGATTTTGTACAAGATTCAAATCATTAGCGACAGCCCACTTTCATCAAAGATCAAAGAAGTGTTTTTATCCCAAATTGTGTCACATCAAGGGAAGTTCTCAGGACAAAAAATGCTTAATTTGAAAGTACATTCAGCATTCCGAGCATTTTAGCAGAGTCATGAGAAAACCCCATTTTTGCCTGTGCGAAAACAAAGGTGCAGATCACCTGTGCAGTAATTGCACAGCTGATCAGCACCTTTGTTTTCGCTACAAAGATAGTACAAATGCTCTTCTGCTTAAATCTGAAATTTCAAGCTTCTAACAATCTCCTGTAGTTTGTGTCGGACCTGGATGGAAACCCCGAAGACCGGTTTTCTTGCGCCGCAGCTCATTTATACTTGCTAGAAATTATTTCCCACAATACACTGCTCAAATATTTCAATGTACAAATAGTGTTTCCCATACAGGTTATGGAACAAACACTAGGTTTCTTGCCTGGCATTGACTACATTGTTAAACATTTAAATTACAAATTACTTTGTCCCCAAAAATGTAATCAAAATGTAGGTTCAAGAGCTTCAATGTTTGGTTTATCTGTTTGGCACTGTTTGCAGTATTATCATTTTTGAATGCAGATGAAACGTTCTAAAAACATTTATTTATCATATAACGTCGCTGTTTTCCAGTGGATAACGTCATGTCATAAAAATCATATGACCACACGTGTATTAACACTTTTGCGGGAATACATAACGTCATTGACGACGTCCGTAACAACAATGTAAATTCATTGAAAATATGTCCACTTCGAATGCGATAAAATCCTATTTTAAAAGTAATATGATAAAACGAATCTTACACTCGTGGTCATTTCATATGAAATTTATTAAACTCGCCGAAGGCTCATTTAATAAATTTCATATGAAATGACCACTCGTGTAAGATCCTCTATATATTATCTTTTTTTTCACATTTATTTTGCATGCATTGAATAGGAAGCACTAAAGCTTGTCAAAGAAAGGACATAAAATACATATCAAATATCCAGCAAAAAATTCTAGGGAGTTATAACATCCAGAAATATTTTAAGTGACAAAACTGTTTAAACATTTTTACTATCTAAAACATATTCAATAACAGAGCAAGATTTTAAAATATGTTCATTAAATATAGAATTATAATTTACTGTCATGTACCACAAACTAAATTGTACATTCATAAAAAAATGAGTCAACCTAGGTTTTGAAAAATGAGCCGCATCATGAGAAAACTAACATTCTGCATATGCAAAACAAAGACACAGATTAGCTTGCCATAACCGCGAAGCTGATCAGTGCCTTCGTTTTCCCTACAGGGATAGTACAATTCTTCTACTCTCTATATCCAATATTTCCAGCTTCTAGTTATTTTCTATGACTGTACAAGCTGATTTCAGTGGCATCTGTTCGGAAACCACGTTGTGTTCTCAAGAGGTGGCTCAAATATTAGCTTACAAAAACATGATCTGTCATCTAATGAACTTATGCAAAACCATGCAATACTCTGACTTTATACAATTAAACGCTATCAAATATTCTCATTTTGACCTGAGAATCATCAAAGATCTGACTATCCTACTATTAACTTGGGGTGAATTCATAGATTGTGCTACTATTTTGCTAGTGCATTTCAAAATAACCATTAAGTCTAGAAGATAAGAGGTTTTGGCTCTGCCTTTACAACGAATTACTGTAATGATTAGATCCTTTGGAAGAGTAAAACATTCGAAGAGAGAAGGTGGGCCAAATTGTACAATTTCTGTACGACAACATTCATTTATGGCGTGGCTGGGCCACTATACATTTCCTATACATCTAGTGTCTAAAATGGGTAAAATGTAATATCTACAATGAAACATTTTCACTTATACACACATTTAAAAATGACTCTAAAATGTAAATGAGTGAGAACTGATATAGTCTTGTCTATGAAATTTGATTCATGCCATGACAGAACCTGATTTTGATTTCGATTGACGCCTTGAAAAAAATCTTGACCTCAGTAATATGTGTGTGTATATAGTAAAACTGTGGTATACAGGGGGTTACTTATTTTCCTTATTTTTCCTCCAAAACATAGATTATGGGTACTTGTTAGACCACAATCTATGTTTTGAGCAAAAATAAGAAAAATATCAAAAATTTTCGACTTAAAATTTTCAGTTTTTACAACTGAAAAAAATCTCTGTATATGCACGGGCAAGTTTTCGTAATGTATAGCAAAGACAGGTCCCCTCATGGCATGAACCACTATGGCTGACATGATTCGAGAAAATCAATGTCACACAGGTTTTGTCATTTTCTTGTTTTTGATAAATGATTTTGCCTCTTTTTTCAACTTTGAAATGTCTTCTCCTGATTCTTCGTCATCGCTGCCATCCTCTCCCGACCCCCCACTGTCCTCTTCACTCTCCTCCTTGCCCTGACTTTCATCATTTATAAAACTGTCATTGTAATCATAAGTATTAGGGCCTGTATCCTCTTCTTCGTCACCACCTTTCTTTTTTGCCTTAGTTTCTGGAAAATAAACTTATAAAATTAGGGAGATATCTTTTAAAGTATAACCATTTAGAAACATTTGGCCGTACTAATATTTTCATGACTAAATCTTCACAAATAAAATCTGCTGGACATTAATATTGATCACAGGACCATTTAAATAATATGAATAGGACCTGTTTTCCGTCAAGCTATCAAGCTCATTTCATATTTAAGAACAACATACATATACATTGACAAATACATGTACAAATAATTCATAGGATTAGAACGAAAGCACAAGTACTTAAAGAGTTCTTTTAAGCTTTGAGTTTACCTTGCTGTAGATATATACCAGAGGTCTATGGGCAACAAAGCTCTCCTGAGTTTACAGTTATGGCTTAATTTAAAATTGATGGCAAAACAACTATCAAGTGAAGCAATTCTAACGAAATGTCATATACAAAATAGTGAACAACCTTATTGTAAACATTTCTGGAAAAAAAAAATCAATATCCCTGATAAGACAACAAAAACAGCAGATTTCGATTTTACCCATTACAGGTCTACAGAAACCGTAAGTTGCCATAGCAACCAAATTTCTTATCCGACTGGAATAAAAGAGATTAGTATCAGTAACATGTGTACATAGTACAGGCCTCATCCCCCTTACAGTTTCTGAAAAGAACATTTTTGAATAGTTCTTCCAAACTTTGCCCTTTATGGGGCCCCAGCAACAACAAACCAAATAAGGCGATTTTCACTTTTTCCCATTATGTGTCTATGGAAACAGTGTTAAAGTTGCTATAGCAACCAGTTTTATCCGACTGAAATAAAAGCCACAATTTATCGAAATGCTAATGCCCTAAATATGTATACCAAGGATTAGCTTCATCCCACTAGCAGTTTCTGAGAAGATTATTGATATATTTTTTTTTTAACATTACTCCTTCATGGGGTAAGCGATTAGGACGATAATCATATAAAACATAACTACTCAATAAGCATTTCAGCAAAAACAAAATTCAATTATCTCCATTGAGAAAGCAAAAATTGGCAACTTTCACTTTTTCCCATTATAAGTATATGAAGTATATGGGAAGCATTAGTTGCCATAGCAACCAGAGTTCTTATCCAATCTGAACAAAAACACCATTATTCTTTCCCCTAGCTTAAGATGATAAAAATTATATGTGTAATATAAAAGCAATTGGCCTTACTGCTTCAGAGCAGAAGTTGTTAGAAAATGTTGACTGACGGTCGACCATACGAGGACGGGTACTTACCTATCCTTTAAGCTCCCTTATGAGCCTTCTGCTCAGGTGAGCTAAAAGGAACAAATACTTAGCTGCACATATAAGAAATGTAATATTACCTGTTTTGTTTCCTCCTCCACCTCCTTTGTTTGAGTGTCTGTACTGTTTTAGATGACTTGCATTAGTTCTGAAATGTTAAGAGTTGTGTCATGAGAAAACCAGCAATGTGGTTTTCTAACAGGTCCGACACAAACCTAGCTGTACAATTACAGAAGATGGCTAAAGGCTGGAAATTCTGGATATAGAAAGTAGAGGAATTGTATTATCCGTGTAACAAACAAAGACGCTCATTTGGCTTGGTTTGATTGCGGCTTAACGACCCAGTCAACAATTTTCCCACCATATCTGAGTGGGCCACAGCTTCCTGGGTATTATCCAGCACTTTGGGAAACCACTCTTCCACTATACCACTGTGTTCCCCATAGAAATTTTGAAATGGTACGCTGACCTATCTGCTTCTTATACCTTCTCCAGCCAAGTTTGAGGCAGACATTATGATGTGGGAATCAATCCTCTCTTACATAGATGTACATGTTCCTTTGTTAAAGAACAAGGACAATTTTTAGCTTAATACAATCCAGTTGACGCAACCTATAATGTGGCACCATACGGACATTCCGGTCTTTCTTCATCTTAGTTCACCAGGGTCACTGACTCCCACCTTACACCCCCATCACTGTCCAATCAACTGAATGACAGAGAAACTACCTATAACATGTGGCACCGTACGGACATTCCTATCTTCATCTTCTACTAGTTCACCAGAGTAACACTCTCCCACCCTACACCCCCAACACTGTCTAATCAACTGAATGACAGAGAACCTACCAATAACATGTGGCACCGTACGGACAGTCCTATCTTAATCTTCTACTAGTTCACCAGAGTAACACTATCCCACCCTACACCCCCAACACTGTCTAATCAACTGAATGACAGAGAACCTACCTATAACATGTGGCACCGTACGGACAGTCTGGCCGATCTTCATCTTCTTCCAGCTCATCAAAGCTCTGATCACCAGGGTGACTGAAGTCTGTGAAGTGCTCAGGATTTTTCCTATATATTATAAAAAATTTACAAGTTAGAATAATATCCAAATCTTTTAAACATGTGGGTTAACAAATTTTCTATCAGTTGGTTGAGTTATTGCTTTATGTCAATTTTTCCATCATGTTAGACTGAAGTCAACACTTCCTTGTAACATCAAGTGAGCCGCATCGTGAGAAAACCGGATTTTTGCCTATGCGAAAAACAAAGGCACAGATCAGCTTCGCGGTAACCGCTAAGCTGCTCAGCGCCTTTGTTTTCGCTACACGGATAGTACAATTTCTCTTCTTCTTAAATCCGAAATTTCAAGCTTCTAGCCTGCTTCTGAGACTGTACAGCCCGGTTTGTGTCGGACCTGGTCGGAAATCCCGAAGACCGGTTTTCTCGCGTCGCGGCTCAAGTGTTACCAGTACTTTGTGGAGTAAACGTGTCTTGCTCAAGGACGATCATGATGAATAGGTAGGGTTTGAAACCAAGCTTCTTGATCCCAACAAGGGCTTAGGTATGTTTATTGTCCAACTGTTCCACTGTCTTAATTTTGCTGTAATAATTATAAACAAGAGGACCAATGGTCCTGTAAACGCTCACCTGAGAACTGGGATATATAAAATACGTCAAGGTCATCCCAAGGTCATGATTTATATAAACTTTGTAGAGCTCCTCTCCCTGATGCTTCATGCCAAGTTTCAAAATCATAGGCCTTCTGGTTCTGGAGAAGAAGATTTTGAAGGGTTTTTTTTTTTTTTGCTATTTATAGCCATGGCGGCCATCTTGGTCATGTGACCTTGACCATTTATATAAACTTTCATTCTCCCTTCCTAAGAATACTCAACAAGACGTTTGGCTTTGATTGGCCAAACGGTTTCAGAGAAAAAGATCTTTGAATATCATGGTAATATATACATGTATATTGCCCCCCGGATGGGGGCAGACCTGCCCCTGGGGTCCTTTTTTTCAGAATCATAAATATTCAGTCCATTTACCCATTTCCATAAAGTTTTTCCTGTCAAATGACATTTTGACAATTTTCCCCCTTCAAATGCATGAGCGACCTATATTGACCTTGCCGTAAAATTGGTCAAGGTCATCCAAGAGTCATGATTTATACAGACTTTGTAGAGCTCCTCCCCCTGATGCTTCATGCCAGGTTTCAAAATCATAGGCCTTTTGGTTCTGGAGAAGAAGATTTTTAAAGGTTTTTGCTATTTATAGCCATGGCAGCCATCTTGGTCATGTGACCTTAACTATTTACATTAAATTTCATTCCCTCATCCTAAGGATACTACATATAAAATTTGGCTTTGATTGGTTGAGCGGTTACTGAGAAAATTAAGTTTAACTTTTAATTTGTAAATGACCTTTGGCCAAGGTCAAGGAATGACCTTGACCTTTAATACTCACATCACTTCATTAGCTCAACATGTTGTCTGCATCTACCAACTTTCAGGTCACAGGCTACTAAACATCCTGAAAAATTCAATGTTTTCACTTTTTTCCATTGAAAAGCCTATGTAACCAATATTGACCTTGGCGTAAAATAGGTCAAGGTCAACCCAAGGTCATGATTTATATAAATTATGATGGGCCAAAGTCCCCGATGCTACATTCCAAGTTTCGTTGAAATCGGTCCACCGGTTCCAGAGAAGAAGAATTTTTTATGGTTTTTACCATATATGGGCATGGCGGCCATCTTGGTCATGTGACCTGGACCATTTATATAAACTTTTGTTCCCCCTTCCTAAGGATGCTCCACATGAAGTTTGACTTTGATTGGCCAAGCGGTTTCAGAGAAGAAGATCTTTGAAATTGTGAACGGACGACGGACGACGACAGATGGACAACGGAGCATGGCCATCCTATAAGCTCACCTTGTGAGCCTTCGGCGCAGGTGAGCTAATAATATTAAAACACGTCTCACCTATAACACTTCTTTCCGAACATACAAGGTGGTCTATGTTTACTGTCCAACTGTTTGACTTTCTTTATCTTATTTCTCTTGTCTTCTTTTTCTTCTTCCTCTCCACCTGATTCTTCCTTCTTCTTATTCTTCTTCGCTGCAGCTGGAGATTTCTTTTTTGGTTTTTCATCTTCAGATTCTAAAAAAAGCGAGCAAAGACGTGCATAATTTACTTCTCCATAATTTATTTATTCAAAACCAATCAATCTATTCAAGCTTCACATGCCATTTATTTGTAAGGTTTTGGTGCACAAAATAGCAATTAACTCCTTTTACATTGAGACTTCGTATAAATTTTCTTATCAGAAAACATTGTTACTATAAATAAAATATAATTGTTAGATCCTTTGGTAGCAGTAAAAACATTCAAAGAGAGAATGTGGGCCATATTGTATAATTTCAGGTAATGAACCTTCATCACTGACCCTTTACAAAACTGGCAGCGAAAGCCAGACATTCATGATTGCTGCAATTTCTAGAATTTACACAAGTATAGTTTAAAACTCCAATCAAATATTTCAATCTGCTTGCCCTCTCTCTTCACCTACCTTCTTCAGATGCTGAGAGATCTTTTTGTTTTTTCCCCTTCTTGGCACTCCCCCTCCCCCTAGCCTTGGGCTTATATTCCTCTTCACTTTCTTCCTCTTCTTCACTTGATTCTTGTTTCTTTTTTCTTCCTTTCTTTGCTGATGATCCTTGGCGCTTTTTCGACGAACTTGGAACATATTCCTCCTCTTCGGAAATGTCATCTTCTGAATCTGCGTATCTTTTCTTCCCACCTCGTTTTGGAGTCCTTTTTGGTGTACCCTTGCTGCTTTTACCCTGAAATGGTAAAACAAATGTGTTTGGCATAATCTTAATCAACAAGTTGTGTTTGTAAAGTGATGAAGATAAAGGTTATGCCTACAAATTATAACCAACACTAGTTTTAGGTTACAAATTAGTAGAAATAAGTCAAAGAATATGCAAATGTGCAGGCAATGCCAGAATAATGTCATTGTCTTCTTCCTTTGATAAACAGTCACTTAAAACAAAGGGGTAACCTTTCATCTGAGAACTGGTGCTCATCTCAAAAACACAACAAACATTACCCTTTGACATCTATAACTCCTAGTCACTATAATAATAATAATAATAATAATAATAATAATAATAATAATAATAATCTCTATATTTATAGAGGTTAACGTATTTAGCACAATGGCCAGTCTTCCATACGGTCCTCTAGTAGATTATTTTCGGACCTTTTTTGTTATTATTCAGACTTTTTCATATTAGACATGCGACTTTAGTTATGCTATATTTTGTTTTGGGAGAAGAAAAGCCAGTCTTGCCTTATAATGCTGAGCGCCAAGCAAGGTAGCCACTGGTACCATTTTTAAAGTCTTTGGTATGACCCGGCCCGGAATCGAACCCACGACCTCCCGCTCCTGAAGCGGATGCTCTAACCATTACGCTATCCGAATCGGTAATCTTTCTTGGACTGGACTGAACCCCATAATCAAAGTCAACATCTTCTTCCTTTGATAAACTGCCTGCATGGGGTCACCCTCAACAAGAGGGTCACATTTACACTAAGAGCTTGTGACAATCACCCTCTACCTACCTTGCCCTTTGACCTCTGTGATGCCTCCCAGTCACTTCCTGATTCTCCATCTCCATCATCCATTACGAAGTCACTGTCTTCTTCCTTTGATAAACTGCCTGCTGGGAGATCATCTTCGTCCGAGAACTCGTCCGGAAGGACAAAGTCCTCTGCTAAAAGGAACATTGGCACAGGAGTATTACACTGTATTTGACATTTTGATCTACCAGAAATTCACCCAATTAGATGTTTCAAAATTTAACAATAAGTGGTTTTTGTGTCAAATTGGTTTTAATACTACTTGAGAATTTATTAATCTATTTAAAGAATCTATTAAAATATTTTATTTATACTTGGAAAATTTAAGAAGTTTACCAACATTATTAGTATAATGTAACATTATTACATTTTCAACACATTGTCAACATCATAAATTCTCATATAACAACCCTGGCCTTAAACCAGTTCTATCTCCAACTTATTTAAGCCTGGCGTCCTTTTTATGGGACATAGGCAAACAGCATAGCCCCAGATGTGATGCCGCAGAACGCGACGTCCCAGCTGGGGCTATTCTGTTTGCCAAACGAGAATTCATCGAAAAATGGGATAAAAATGAAACAACACTCCTAGCGCCCCTAAAACTGAAAGTGGATTCTTCCAAATGATAATGATGGGAAAATCCATTTGTCATAAAAGGGTTAACCTACCATAGCTAGCCTTCTTGGTTCGTGCCGCCCTTGATGGCCTGGACGTGCTTGGCCCATCCTCATCTGAGCTGTGCCGTTTCCGTCGTCCTACTTTAACAGCCTGGTGTTTCTTTTTATCTTTCTTCTTTTCTTTCTTTTTCTTCTTTTTGGGTGATTCCTCTGAGTCCCAGTCTTCTTCACTGGATTCGCGAGCCTGAAATTTTATTTTTCCAAGATGAGAATAAACAACTTTTCAGTCATGTCAGGATGAAGCCAACTCTTGGGTACTTAACAGTATTTTAGGGAGATGTGTTTTCGCTCAGACAAAAACTCCCTCAGCATGACTGAAATATTATTGACTGCAACATTAAACCTTAAGTCAAAGAAATGAGGACACAAACACAGAGTGGTTTTCTATTCCCTAAATTCTTGTCCTTGAGCCATCCTACTAGGAGGACACCCTTTCCAGCAACAAGTTGTGTTGTTATCAGATCATCATTCCAAACCCCCAATCAATTTCTTCCATTTACAAGATAAAATTTTCAAGACCAAATGTTCAAAAGACCATACTTTTCTTCACCTTTTGCTATACAACATATTTTAAAGGTGTACAGCCATAGTGATTGCTTAACTACTTTCATTAAAATGACAGGAATGTATTAAGACAACAGAAATATTGAACACTTTGACATGATTTGGTTATTTGAATTTAAGTCTTGTGGTTATATGAAGACAAATCTGGTTTTTTAGTCTCATCTGCAAAGTCTGGGAAAAAAGGACTGGTATCCCCATGTTGAAAATCAATTTTTACGTAATCGCCTGTTAAGCAGCTCAGTCTGATCTCCATCTACACTATTTGAGCCGCTATGCGAGAAAACCAGTCTTCAGGGTTTCCGACCAGGTCCGACACAAACTGGCTTGTACAGTAACAGAATTAGGCTATATACTTGAGATTTTAGATTTATGAAGAAGAGGGAATGTATTATCCAAGTGGCGAAAACAAAGGCGCTGATCAGCTGTGCAGTTACTGCAGAGCTGATCTGCACCTTCTTTTTCGCATAGGCAATAATTCGGTTTTCTCATGACGCAGCTCATTTAATTTGACCTGCCTGGGACCATAAAGAATGGTCCTACCTTCTTCCTAGGTTTTACAGCACTCCCTCCCCGCCGCGGTGCCGCCTTCTTCGGAGTATAGTCCTCTTCCGCTTCCCAGTCCTCTTCACTCTCTTCCTTGTACTTCTTCTTTGGCTTCTTTGCCGGAGAGCCACCATACTGACGTCGACGTTCTTCCTTGACGTCAAAATCTTCGTCTTCCTCGCTTTCAGTTTTCTTTGGTCGTGATGGTGTTTTGGGCTTTGGTGGTTTGGGTGGTGAAACTGCCACTGTAAAGGTCACAAAAAGGCTTTACTTAGCAGCATTGCAAGACATGTTTTGGTGGTTATGCCATTACAATAATACAATTATTCTGGGACATTTTCTTCAAGCAGTTTTATTTTATTAGCAGAAGGGAGAGAACTGCCATAGAAAAGCTTGTCCTGTGTTAACAAATATTTTATAACTTCATTGATGCAGATGAAGTCTTCCATCTGAACATCTACACAGCCTTAAACAATCAAACATTTTATTCATTTATCTTATTTTTATTTATTTAGCATACATTCAATCATTTTTAAAGCATATTTCCGATAACGCAATTTCAATCTACCTGGTCTTCTGACTGGAGCAGGTATGGGATTGGCCCCGGGAGGTGGCTGCTTGGCTATCTGTATTAACCACTGTGGTAATACACGCTTCTTGTCTAGAGGCATACGAATGTCCCGGCCTTCTAATGACTTCCTTCCTATAGATGGTTGATGCTATATGAAAGACAGAACAAATTAAAGTCGCTCACACTTGCCTATAGAACAATACTGAAAACACTAGGCATCTATACAATGAATTGCTCTAGATAACATTTGGTATGATATTAACAGCAGTTTCTTTAGGAAGATTGTTTTCAAAATTTATCTCACATTTATACATCAAGAAAACATTTATGTGTAATGTATTCCCCCTTATATCCCACTTTTATATAGCAAAACTTGAGTATGCAGAGGTATACCTATTTTTTTTTTTTTTTTTTCAAAAAAGTCTATGTACAGTATATTGCATGGGCAAGTTTTCATAATAGGGAGAAACAAGAGTAGCCAATGAATAAAAGAAATCTCGTAATAAGCAATAAAGTTGGATTAGAAAACCTTTCCTTATTTCTTATAAAATCAGATTTGTTTTTTAGACCTGGCTAGAAACCCCATAGACAGATTCTCAGGGAAGGCAGACAAATCTCATTTTTAAATTTTGTCTATCTGAGCCTTAATGCAAAGAACCCGTTTTCGGGGGTTCCAATATGTCTGACACAAACTGGACTGTACAATGACAGAACATGGCTAGAAGTTTTAAATATAAGTTGAAGAAGAATGGTTCTATCTGTGTAGCGAAAGCAAAGGCGCTGATCAGCTGTGCAGTTACTGCACAGCTGATCTGCGCCTTTATTTTCAAATAGGCAAAAAATCCAGTTTTCTCATTTGATAGTTACTTTTAATTTCTGTGGTTTTGGTTTTTCTTTTGGTTCCTCTTCTTCTTCAGATTCTGATCCCGAAGCCTCTTCATCTGTCTCTTCCTTCTCACTGCTGAAATGATAAAAAATATATGAGCTGCGTCAAAAGAAAGCCAACACTGTGGTTTCCAAAGAGGGCCAACATAAAACGAGCTGTACAAGCACAGAAGATGGCTAAAGGCTGGTTATTTTTGAATTTAGAAAGTAGAGGAATTGTAATATTCAGGCAGGCTTCAGACCAGGTTGAAGGGAATGCAGAGGATGTAAAATGGCTACAGGTATTTGATTTAAAAAAGACTAGTCACTTAATACACTACGTGCAAGCATAATAAAAATACTCTTTGTCTGAAACTAATTCTGTCAAAGCAGCCTTTCTTTGCAATGTACAATGTAATAAAGTATTCAAGCCTAACAGCTATATTGTCTCTTTTGTTGTTTGATGGTCATTATCCTAAACATGTCGTCCCAAGCTACAGTAATATGGAAAAAGGAGGCTTTCCTATAAACCTGGTTGGAAAATTTAAAAGCATGTTTGCTGTGTGTGCCTTTTCTAATGGGCTAAAATGAACCAAAATATTAAAATTCTGTGCTAAGACTTTAATCTACTAACCCTTCTTCCGTGCCATTTTGCACGGTGGGACAAGTGACCTGGAAGAACAAACTGTCCGGTAGCAGCCCGAAGATCTGGTTGTTGTACATCAGTCTCTTCTCATCCTTCTTCATGATCTCCACAGCAGCCTTTGATGACTTCTTGAAGAAGCAGGGGTTAGTGTGGGTCTGCGGAGAGATATAATGCATTTTTAGTTTGCAAGTTTTGTAACTATGTGAATTTGTATGTACATGACCCAACAAGTTGTGTTCATTTTTTGACAGGAAAGTGTGCTGTAATCAAATTTAGATGGAAAAAGATGCATAAAGACTTGCCACATTAAAGACTGCATACATTTTAAAGTGAAAAAGCAGAGTAGGCTGGATTTATACTTTAACTTCATTGTAATTCGCCTCACTATAAGGCTGTTTCAACATAAAACAACCATGTCAGAGTCTCCTTATTGATTATTTTGCTATCTGCCTATAGTAAGTCACATTATAACTGTAAATATAACAGTTTCACTTATAACACGGTTTGCCACTATGGACCCCAAAGATAGCACTATAATGAGGTTGTTCTGTATAAAGACAAAAAGATGCTTGTTCTCGCAGGTTTAAACTTGTTGAATTATGTGTCTATTTTGAGATGCCTCATTATGGTAAATTTTTTCTTCCAAACCGTTCTTAGGAAAGCCTTACATAGGCAGTTTACCAGTATGTAGTGCACACTATTTTGCCAGCAACTTCCAGAAGAAATTAAAAGCTTGATCTTCCTGAATCAGCTAAACTTTTCCATAAAAGAATGTGTGCCACCTAGTCACATGAGCCGCCTCATGCGAAAACCAACAATCTGCATATGCGAAAACAAAGACGCAGATCAGCTTTGTGGTTACCTTTGTTTTTGCTACACAGATAGTACACTTCTTCTTCTTAAATCCGAAATTTCAAGCTTCTAGCCTTCTTCTGTGAGTGTACAGCCTGATTTGTGTCCGACCTATTCTGAAATCACATTGTTGGTTTTTTCACGAGACGGCTCATATAACAGTGTTAGAAATAAGACCGATACAGCAACTTGTCCGAGGGGCAACCTGAGAGTGTTTTGAACTTGCCCCATGGGATTCGAACTTGCCCATACTAAAACGCTAATTTTCAGGAACAAAGCTATATTTTGGTTTTTAGTTTTTAGTCAAGGCCGCTGTGTCGAGATTTGAGCTCCCGTGGCAAATTTTTGCTAAAAGTGATTCCTGTCCATTTTCATGTAGAGAAATATATGCCCTTCCAGAAAAACGATGTTTCCAATTTTTCCTTGGTGTATTAACGTCACAATGACGTCACAAAGTGACGTACTAACTTTTTCTCAGAAATGAACATTGCATCTTTTCTTACACATAAAATAAGCTAATTTGTATGTTTTATTTGGTCGTGAAGTGGTTTGAAACATTTTGATGAGAGATATATATATTGTTAATGCAATTCCAGCCTTCATGCAACGTAAAAATGACGTCATTTTGACGTAAATTCGATAAAATTTAAATTATGTGCGAAAAAATTGTAAATTACTAGTAATTTGACCGTGCCATGTACACTTAGTAAAACACAATATGTTTAAAGGAAAAAACAATACTAACGGCGTATAGCTACCCATCTTGCAAAGAAATCCAGCACACATTCTGATCGGAATCGGCACCGCTGAACAAAACATTAGTTTAGGCTGCTGTGTCTAAATTTTGGCTCCCGTGGCAAATGTTTGGTTTAAGTGTTTTCTTTGGATTTTCATACAGAGCTCTATATGCCATTTAAAATTAAAGATGTTGTTCCAATTTTTTATTCTAAATATTAACGTCAAAATGACGTCACAAAATGACGTAAGCTCTTTTCTTATCAAATTAGGTGGATTTTATTGATGTTTTTTTTTCTCGAAGCGCTAATAGTGGCATTTAATGCTTACTTTTAAGGCAGAGTGGTTAAGTATGCCTATTGCAAAACTAAAGTGCAATTTTGATTCTATGTAGGCTCAACTGCTACGTGAAAGTGACGTTGGTTTGACGTCTTTGTGTTATAATAAGAAACATACTACACAAGAAAATACTTGAACACATAAGAACAAATGTACATCACCAATTTTACAAAAATACAGCAGATATGTTTCTGACTAAATGATCGCCTCATAAATGGACAATCTGTGGAAATCATTTAACTACAGCCGTGTATTTACGTTGCATGAACCCAAAAATCTTTATACGATGTAAATAATGTTTATTATCCCAGTTTTTCGCCAATTCCACAAATTATTTCGACATTAAAGTATTGCTTTGCGTTCATTATGTTTGAATTCGGAATTATACGTGAAATGATATTCATTATAGTAGTATTCTGGTCCCTTTAGCTTCATTTGCGTTACGAAAATTTAATAATCACGGTGGGCTTCTTCCAAATGACTTAAAAAGTTTTCACCACCATTTTATTAGAATATCATTATATAAAGTTTATAAGGTTTGGGTGATATTTAAAATGCCAGCTATTTGGTTACAAAATTGACATTAAAGTAATCGACAAGACTACTGGAATGCCATATACTACACAATACATCGTTCTCTTGCTCGTGGAAATTTCTGTCATCGATGTGATAACTCGTGCGTACTTCAAGGGGGTGGTATCGTATGTGTGAGTACAGTTTTGAAAATAAGTCAGGTCTGAGGACTAAATCCATTGGAATTAACAAATTAGGCACAACATAGTATCCAGTCTCATCACAGTATGTCATTTGTTTTGAAAATTGTCACGGGATCTCAGGTTGTAGTCTCAATCCGAAGGACTGGAGAAGCCCGGGATCGAACTTGCGCCCCCTGGTTTACAAGGCAAGTGGCTTAACCACTGTGTCATAGAGGCTTCCGGTATCGCATACATCCTCTTGGCCTTTCGTATCATAAATGTTTCTCTGTTATTGATCTTCGGATATGTATGTTAGCTGTGCAATGACTTTAGAAAAGTCTGCGTGTATACTTTCAACTTTATCAGTTATATGAAAGGCCCGTGCGATGAATGCGATATAATTTGCTTTGCTTTATCGTTTAATTGGCATTCATTTGCCTCATTGACCATCTTTAAATTATCACGATGAAAACGATAAAACCAGCGTCTTAAGCGATGCTTCATATATGTAGTATCCAGCCACGCATCGCCTTTATGACTTCATGCAATTCCAATGCTAATTTTGCTTTTTCCAGCACCTGCTGCATCATTTGCTTTTGCTGTAGGTACAAGAAAAAATCAGTGAAGCGATGCATACATGGTGACATGCATGCACTTGTTCAGACTGCCACATTCTCTGATCCTTTTTCAGTGACACTCGGGTTGTAACAGGGCTTATTATGATACATGTGGTGTTTGCCATGCTATATATGCTTATCTGGGCTTTGATACTGGCTCCTAGAAGAAGAAATGAATAGGTGACAAGTTATTCAACCTACGAAAACTGCAGGCGCAAGCAAGTAACAAACAATTGTGCTAGATTACGTAAAAGATATCAACTGCGATACTAAAATACAAGCGACTATGCATGAAGTTCAGCAGTCGTGTGACAGCTATGACCTTAATATAAGTATAAAAGAGACAAAAAGAGTAATCAACCAATCATCTGAAAACCTTCGATTGAATTAAGTATCACTCACTGTTAATGAGTGAATTGTTGAGTAATATATCACTGTTTGTCGGTCAGTTGTACGCAGATAAATCACTCGCGCTGCGCGCTCGTGATTTGCTCTGCTTTACAACTGACCAACAAACAGTGATATATTACTCATTAATTCACTTCTAGAGCTTTCAGGTTGGTTTGGTCATACATAATGGCCAAGTGTTTGATTCATGTTTGGTCTGGTCAATGTATCTCCTGTGTATTGATAAGTATCGAACATGATTTGCAAATGAAGTACAAAAACACACATATCGGTGACAGAAGACCATAAAAAGAAGAACAGCATAGTGCTCTTGAATGCGATGATACCGTCATCTGGTCTAAAAGATTATTTACTATTAAAATAAATGTGAAACATACCGGCAAATTCGAAAAGCCATCCATAGAGGTTATCGATTTATTAACAGGACATCCATCTTGTGGATTTGATTAGGTTCACTATATCAGTTAGTTGAAGTTCAAGAAGCTTAAGTACCATTTACTACTAACTAGTTTGCAAATTGTCATGTAAATAGTATATATATTTTACGTGAAATGGTTCACGACCAGCAGCAGTTTTAGTTTCATTTAAAAAGAAGTACTGACGCTTTGCTTAGGCTTTAATACGAAATATTTTTCAAACTTCCAAGGTCATTTAGTGCACATTATATATGAACATAGGCACTAGTTGCATAAACCTTATTTTTCACATGAATGATTAATCTTAGACACAACCTATGACTAAAATATCGCCCCCTACAAAACGGGATACCTTTGGCATTTGAACTTCAAAACAAATCTACCGTTTATACTTATGTGACGTCATTTTTCAAACACTGAGGTCATTATGACGTTATTGTTACAAATAATTAATATTCAAATTCAGCATATTAAGTTTATGTTCAAATGTGTTGTTTTTAATAATATAACAGCTAATCAAACTATTCAAGGTTATTACAATCAAGTAAATAGCCCTAAGTTAATAATTTTGGTATACGACAAAGTAACTGCACACGTCACTTTATGACGGAAAGTCGCGTCAACGTCAAAACAATTTTAAAAATTAGAAACATCTTTTTTTTCTGATAGGAAATATATATATTTTCTTCAAGATTTATCTTGTTTGCAACATTTTACCAAAAATACAAACAAGACTATACAGCGACATGTATTTCACTTACTAACGTCATATTTACGTCATAATTACTCTCAAATAATTCAAAATTGCATTTGCTATAAACGAACATGATGCCATCTTTATAATATTAGCTCAACTGATCAAAATATACAAGTTATGTCCAATATTTACTTTTAATGGGTTTATTTAACTCTATTTATAGACATTTTACTACGCAAAAATGGGTACCATCTTATGTGACGTCACTATGACGTTAAAACGTCATGAAAAAATTGGAAACATCTTTTTTCTTAAATAGAATATATTTTTCTATAAGAAAATGCATGTTTCCCACTTTTAGCAAAAAATTGCCACGGGATTACACAGCGGCCTTGACTATTTGTGTAAGTTAAATAGCTGTTTCAAGATTATTACACTGCTATCAAGAGATAAAAAGAAAATGTTTTAATAAGTAAAACTACTTGAACAAAATTATTTTTCTGGAATTTTAGGTTGTCCAGGGGGCAACCTTACAAGTCAGTCAACTTGCCCCCAGCAATTTCAACCCGTGGGGGGCAAGTGGGCAATTGCTTATTTCTAACACTGTATAACATAAACTGTACTTACTGGAGTAAGATAAAGCTTCCCATCTTGAACTTCAAGCACAGCATGGCTTCTTGACACACGCTTGTCAGTCACCTAAAAAAGTAACAGTAATTTACACGACTACATGGACTTTCCAAGCTCCAAATATAGCACTCTCAATAGGTTCTTTTATTTTCTAAATAGATATTCTAAACTTTTTGTACAGTCGAAGTTGTCTGAAGTAACACCTCTATTTAGCAAGAACCTGTCCTTTTAGGAGCAAGCAATGCCATGTCCCCACCCCCCGACTGACTTTACATGTAAATGAGCCTCTAATAAGCCAGCACCAGTAGCAGATTTAGGGGGGGTTCAAGGGGTTCGCTTGAATCCCCCTCTGGAGCCAAATTATTTAATTTTCATTGGGGATTTCAAGACATTTTGTGTAAAATTAGGTAAATGAACCCCCCTTTTCTAAATTTGAACCCCCTCTCCAGTTCAAATCCTGGATTGCCCCTGAGCAACTCCTGTCTTATGTAGACAGAGTCCTCTAGATGCTGTCCAAGATTTGTCATTAACATTTAGCAAACACTTTTCTCTAGAGGTGGGTGGTTAAAATAGTATACTGGTATGCAGGTGTTCTCCTTTATTTTGACCATACCATGGTGGTGCTTTTTCACTGTATCACTTTGTATGGTACATACTCTCTACCACTATGCATTCTGATTGTTTGTAAGCTTGAGGCCAATAATTAATGTAGATCTGGTCAGTTATAAATGTGCACATAAAAACACATTTAGGAGGTTTATTTGTTTGTAATTGAGGTTTAACATCCCAGTCAACAGTGTTTCAGTAATGTTGAGCCAAAGCCACCTCTTTTTAGGTTTTAAACTGTACACTGAGGGGTTAATGGGTTTTGCTCAAGGACACGGTGCCACCAGTGGGGATCAAAGCCAGGACCTCATGATTCAGAGTCTGATGCTCTACCACTATGCCACCACGCTCTCCACATCGATGGAGGTGTGGAATTCAGGGGCAGATCCAGGAATTATTTAAAGGGGGTTCAAATGTAGAAAAGCGGGGTTCATCAGCCTAATTTCACTCAAAATTTCTTTAAATTCACGAAGAAGAAATAATTTGGCTCCAGAGGGGGTTTGAGCGAACCCCTTTAACCCGCCATTGGAATTATTCATAAAGGACTGAACAAGATCTCCTTAAACTATTTCACACTGGTTCTTTGAATAGGTCAAAAGAGAAATCAAACATTTTGTTGCACCAATTACCTGCAAGAATGGACCTCTGCCAATCACCGTCTTCTCTTCTACAATTTTGATTGGCTTTGCATTTGCACTGCTTAGGGGTATTATGGCTATCTCGTCCATGGCTAAAATTATTTGAAATTGCCTTTAATTCCTTCTTCAAGGTTAGTAATTAACTTCTTGTTTGTGCTCTTTCCTGGACATTGTCATTCATAATGCTGGAGCATGCAGTTTTTGTTTAGAAAAGCAAAAATAGGTCAAAAACGCATGGAGAACACTGGCAAATGAACTATTCTGTCTCTGCAATCACTGCAATATAATGCTTGAATTGAAACTCCGTCTAATGAAGTGGACCGATTGACTTATTTTGAGAGAAGTGCACGGGAATTATCATTTAATTGGCAATTATTTTCTAGAAATTTGTTTTCAGTGCGGCGACCTTTTCGCACCTTCAAGCCAAGAGATTTCCAAGGGCAGCAACTCGTAATTGAAAGAAGTCGTTCCGTTCCCTGATACTAGCCATAATACTACTTTCGTTCTTTATTCTTAAAATTCTTTTATGTGTGTAAGTAGATCTAAATTGAATAGGAATCTGTTTCGCTGTATCTATCATTCCCCATATCTTTTATCAGCAGAAAAATGACTCAATCATGAATGTTTTGACTCAATCACGAAGTTTTTTAAATGGTTCACCACAAATATTTTTTTGCCACCCGATTCTGAGATGATGATCAGAAAGTGATCGACTCTTAACAGAATCTCACCATTTTTGCATTATCGGCTGGTTTCAAATCAATGAATCAATAAAATTCAATATTGGAAAAACAGGTATTATAACCAGAACTCCCCTGAGGTCAGGGGGCCATGATTCTGTATGGTTACCTGAATTTCCAATATTGATTTTTTTAAAGCTGGGAACCAGCCGATAATGCAAAATGGTGAATAGATAGATAGATAGATAGATAGATAGGGTTGCATTTCACCATTAGGTTTTCCATAGGTGACAATGTTAACGTTTTGTCACCTAGCTCGAAAACTAGACATACAAAATTCACAAAACTGGTCTCATTTTAAACGTTCATCATAGCCCATTAATTTAAATGAAAATTAATAGCATGTTTACCTACTCAATTCAAAGCTATGTCCCGTTAAACGGAAGCACCCTCAGAAACCATGTTTCGTAATGCGGGTGGGTCTTCAGAGGGGTTCATGCAGAAAAGTCCGTCCCGTTCCCATCCGATACCGGGATTTATCGACTAAAACATGGCATTCGAAACGGCGCATGTTTCAAGTTTTAAAACAAACACTTCACAGCGGAAATCAATCAACGATTATTGACAGGTGACGTCATTTTTGTCTCTAATACAAAGTAAATGCTCTCCCCGAAAAAGGCGGGGCGAGTACTCATGAATATTTAGTAGTGTGTACCCTAAATTGATTCCTTAATTTGCTGTATTCTATCAAAGGAACGTAGTTTGTGCAAACTTACTATACGTGTAGCATTTATGCAAAGTTTGAGTGAGATCGGTTAACTGGTTTTCCGATTATGGCCAATTAAGCATGCCCACCCACCTCATTTTTACCAAGTGGCTTGAATTTGCGATTTTGAGAAATACTGATAAGAAAATCGACCCTAATTTGTATTGTATTCCATTTATGCATCATGTTATTCTTCAACATGTTGCATAAATATGTGTACAACACAAAACATCAGATAAAATGTTCAAAAAACGCATGTGCACAATAATTAGCATACATTTTCTAGGTATACCCCCAATTTATCGAAGAAAATTGGAAATACGAATTTTCCATAGCAACCATGCGTTATGACAGGTAAAACGATCCACATAACTGTCTAAATGCGTAAAACACACATGATTCCTTGTAAAACAGCACATACACTCCTTACAATACAAATCATTTACTCGCAAACATGCTCACCCACCTCATTTTAGCGTATTTGCTCTAATTTGCGATTTTGAGAAATAATGATGAGTAAATCTAACCTAATTTGCATTGTATTATATTAATGTATCATTTTATTCTTCAGAATGTTACACGAATATTTAGACAATGCAAAATGTCAGATGAAATGTTCCAGCCACGTATTTTAGGTATTACAGACATACTTTTTCTAGGTATACCCCCATTTTATTGTGGAAAATTGTAAAACAACGAGTTTTCCATAGCAACCATGCATTATAAGGGGTAAATGAGCCATGTGACTGTGAAAATGCGTAAAACTCACATGAAACATAGTAAAACAGCGAACCCAAGCTTTACGAGACAAATGATTTACTGGCAATATGACATTTTATGTATAAGTAGGCCACGAATAAGCCTGTTCTCAGTAGATGCTTGATTCTGCTTGAAGCCGAGTTTCGACATCAAATTAGTTTCTACGTTACCAAGTCGCATTTTGTTACAGCCACATGACACTGCTTTCGTTCCAGGAAAACTTGGCTGTTACATAGTATTAACAACAAGAGCCACTTTGCCATTTCTTTATCCCCACCCCCTACCCCAACGTGAAAGACTGTAGGACCACAAAACGAGTGCTTGGACCCCATTACAAAAATGACACTAAAATCAATGAATTTTTCGCTTTCCCATGGACTCTGTGTATGGATTTCATTCAGAAGAGAGTGTTTTCCAGAAAAGAAGAGATACATACCGGCTGTAGTCAGTAATTTTCGCAAGAGAGAGGAAAAGCCAAGCAATAGTCTGTCTCGTCAATCTCCCTTTAGGTTGCATTTCACCATTAGGTTTTCCATAGGTGACAATGTTAACGTTTTGTCACCTAGCTCGAAAACTAGACATACAAAATTCACAAAACTGGTCTCATTTTAAACGTTCATCATAGCCCATTAATTTAAATGAAAATTAATAGCATGTTTACCTACTCAATTCAAAGCTATGTCCCGTTAAACGGAAGCACCCTCAGAAACCATGTTTCGTAATGCGGGTGGGTCTTCAGAGGGGTTCATGCAGAAAAGTCCGTCCCGTTCCCATCCGATACCGGGATTTATCGACTAAAACATGGCATTCGAAACGGCGCATGTTTCAAGTTTTAAAACAAACACTTCACAGCGGAAATCAATCAACGATTATTGACAGGTGACGTCATTTTTGTCTCTAATACAAAGTAAATGCTCTCCCCGAAAAAGGCGGGGCGAGTACTCATGAATATTTAGTAGTGTGTACCCATAGATAGATAGATAGATAGAACACTTGCAAGACCACAGCTGGAATACGCCTCCTCTGTCTGCCCCCCCCCCCCCCTCCACTCCCTCCCGCCGCACACACTGGCACTGGCATATCAAAGATAGAATCTGTCCAACATTGAGCGACCACTTCCGGTGTAACCCAAATGCTCCAGAAACTTTGCTGGCGCCCATTAGACTAAAGGCGAATAGATACCCGACTGATCATGCTGTACAAGATCACATGTATACGCTCTTGTAGCAATCCCTCTAATTAACTAACTACCAAACCACCAAACCAAACGACAGGGACTCCAAATCCATCCACCCTCTGGCCTGAGAAAAAGATGAATCTGTATATGTCTCTGCTCTGGCATACAGACAAATTCGCACCTCTACCAATTACTGCAAGTATAGTTTCCCCAAAGAACTGCAGTATATTGCAATGTTTTACCAATCAGTATTGCCATGCTCCCCACCATGGCACAGTTCAGTCCAGCTGTTTGTCAGTTGGTGCATGTGTCTCCCTAGTTTCTATGTTTTAACTATATACTAACACTCTTCTCTCAGTGTACAAACTTATTTCAACCAATCTATTTATCTTTTATTTCAGCTAACACCCTTTAGCACTTGATATACCGGAGTTCCTTCTGAAGTCCTCTGAGGAGGTTAAGAATAACAGTGCAAATATGCTTCAAAGAGGGTCTTGCATTCTACATGTATTGGAATGAGAGGAGAATTGCTTAGCAATGGAGGAGACAGTGTCTGCTTTCCTCGCCTCGTCTACCAAGGCATTCGACTTTACTGGTAAGCCAGTGACTGGTGGATCGGAGAAGGTATTGATCACGAAATGTTTGAGCTTACCTTAAAGCTACCGACTGACGTATATACGTATTGTTCCGAAAGAAAGAAAATGCTGTGTTTAGGAAGGCTAAACACAGGCCCAAGCTTGAAGTTTTGAACCTTGCTCCGGTCACCCCCAGGTGCTTAACCAGCCGCTACAAGCCACCACACCGACTGAGCAGGCACTACATCTACCTCGCCGATGCCTACCATAATGGCGTCTGGTGCCATATGAAGATTGTGTACATCGCCGTCTACAAGCTACTACTTCCAACTGATCTCGACCCACACTTCATCGCGAGAGTGGTGCACATGTCGCACAACATATCTACTCTTACCATGGGCACAGACAGCGACTTCCATCTACCGATTGTGTACCGGGCCGACAAAAACTTAGCGCCCGGTCGCGAATCAGAAACAAAGGCGCCAGACTTTATCTATTTTCCACGAAGTGCATCATCAGAGTGACAGTCATCCGAGGCATCAAACAGGGATAATGGTCGCCGAAGCCAATCCTCATGAACCTTCCCGACATTGTCGCGAGCATCCGATTTCCCGAGCCGTTTACGTTCTGTTCACGTGGATTGTAGTGTATACATACGTATCTGTTCAGTCATGTTCAGAGCCATGCATATTCAGTATTCACTTATAATAGTCTATCTTGCATTAAGTGCACTTCCAAGAGAGAATAGTAGTAATCTGATTGGATATTTGACATGTCTTTTGCTCTCGAGCAAGATCACGAAATCGCTGATTTGCAGACGAACTGGCATATATTCATTAGTCATGTTTTGGCCATGGCGTTGAAACTTCTAAAAATACTGCTCCTATCTTTTTGCCTCGACTAGAGCCCTTGACTACTTATGGATGGATAACAGCGGACAGTGAGATTTGCATTTTGCTGTCTTTTACTCGTACTAGTATCTTTCTTTGGAATTCGCTCATCGAGCATATTTTTTGTTCGCGATGTGGATGCCGTAATGTACGTTCTAGCTGAAGAATGATTCAAACTTCTTTATTTGTAAACAGTCCAAGTTGAAATAAGATTTATTGCATTGCCTGGTTGCAAATCTACTTGAGAAGTCTAGACTTACCACGTACTGTTTCGGTTAAGCTTGATAGAACACGCTCACTAAGAAGTTCTTTTCTTGCCTCGTATATACATAAATGGTGTATGATTTGTCCAGCAGTCCGCACCACATGTAGTGTTTGTTACTTACTCTGGCGTTCCATGTGCTTTCCACACGATATAATCTGTGAGAAGTCAGTGTTCGGATGAGGATGCACCTTGTAAGTCTTGTTTCTTTTAGGTCAATCATATGAATTCAGCACAGTGTCATCTAAGAAACAGGAAACCGATGGAGTTATATTTGTCTAACACGTTCTGGACAGTTTCTCTCCCAAGGTCTAGTAACTTATGTTAGGCCTGGCGCCAGTGATTTAGCTTTCCCGTTGAGCAAATTCTAAATTTTATGGCAAAGCATACAGACCTGCTCAGTTATATCGACTCAGCTAAAATATGTGGTCATGCCCCTCTTGCTATCAGCAGTGATCAGTGCCAACTTCTTTGATTTACCCCATCCCTACAGCTCGAGCCTCTACCAACAAGTGCCGTTTCACCACGTGGTCTTTCTGGCCCAGCATTGAGCGCGTTCAACTGCCAAAATTTTAAGGCTGTCACCTTATTTAGTCCTTTTATGTTGACTTTGACAACCAACATGTTTATCAACTGGGAGGGTTGAAGAGGTAAAGGTTAGAAATGATCAGGAACTGGACCTGTCAGAAACAAAGTTCAATCCTAAAACCTCGCACTCAGTTTCTGCTGTGGTTGACATATATTTGTTCAGTCTTCCTAGTGATGCTCTAAGCCATTCAATGTATCATCACGGTCAAATAATTTTATAGTGATTTTAGCGTTAACGCCATGATACAACTTGCTGCCTGGCAACTGGAGGAACAGCATCACTGAAAATCTGGAGCAGTAGAAAACCACCGGAACTAAAATGAATAGCTTTTAAATCTGGCAATGATAGAGACTGTGACGCCCGACCCATCGGCGTGCAATGTAAGAAAGAAGCATATTTATCAACCGTGGTTGTGTAAGAAACCAGGGGCGGATCCAGGATTTTTGGAAGGTGGGTTCAAATCCATCCAGAGGGGGTTCGTTTTCAAAATTTTGCCCGATCTTTCATAAATTATCCCATGAAATTGAAATAATTTGGTTCCAGAAGGGGGTTCAAGCGAACCACCCGAACCCCCTTTAAATCTGTCACTGGAAACTAGTATGCATCACATTAGATTATATGTATTTATATACGTGTACGTATTCTGATTTTTCTAAACTGATCAGAAAAGGCATTCCTTTGTTTAAGTTTCTTAAATTTCTACACCAAGTCTCCGCAAACTTCTGGTTCCTAAATGCTCTGCACAAAAGCGTCTTTAATGGAGATCAATTCGTAATGTCTGTTATAAGATATAGATTGGCTTCACTAATCGAAGTTAATGATACCGATAGTCCCGCTCAAGAAGTTAAGCCGTTAAACATTTATTTCGTACGTTACATTGCATACTCTAGCAAACCAAATAAGCTGTGAAGTGTTCCTGTATACATCATAAGAAGCACGATGAGGAAAGTCGCCATCCAAAAACGGAACATTTGCTTTAGTCAAAATCATTGCGCTTACCGTAAATTTTGGTTGAAACAAAACAATGATCTGTAAACACAAAATGGGACTTCGGCGTTCGTTGGCTTTATATACTGTAGTTCGCATGGATAAATCCCGGGGGATAAATCTGGTTGGCCATGTGGGAGTGATAACAAAATAAGGAATGTCAACGTTCAAAACATCATCAAGGTTTCAAGAAGTTTCAAGAGCGATCGTAGTAGACTCGCGACACAGATTTGCCATTATAAATGTATATGAATGACACCTGTTCCTATTGGTCAAATACATTCATTTTATTCATATGTATATAACGGTGAGTCTAGCTACGATCGTCCAGGATCTATAAAAGCAATCGTTATGGACACATCATACAAGGGGTGAGCTCCGTCAATCAGTTGACTTCCGAATTTTTCTCACAATAAAGTGACCACGTTACAACTTATCCGATCCGATATGATGGGTGAAGGTTTCAAGTGTTTTATCAGAGGCAAACGCTTTCAAAACATTATTATAGTTGATGTCTGTCGCCCTCTTCACAACTGAAAGTTTAAGATGTTTCAAACTTTCGAGCCGTGCGTTTGCGCTTACGAAAACTGATAAATTATTCATGACATTGAGCGTTTCTCAAGTATTGGGAAAATGTGTTTTTTTCGCACAGCTGAAAATATTCATTGATCTGTTGTTATTCACAAAGCGTATGCCGATAGGTAAACAAAACCACTCATGTGCAACACCGCTATACTTATCACTGGCCTAGATTATTACCTGAACGGAATACACAGTGGCCGATTTAAATGTGTGGTTAAATTTGAGGACTTTAACCAATTCAAATTACAATGTTAATCAGTGATTGGAAGAGGAGATTACGTATTTTGTGACTGTTATTCTGTAGCGTTAACTACACGGTATATAGAAGAATTTATGGATTATCGGTATAAACAAGAATTTACGTGAATGAAGTGGGAGTTGAAAGGACATTTACCAACGAGTTTGTGCCGTTTTAACTGAATTAAAACTTAGGAAAAGGGAAGTTACAAAATTATGTGGCGGGCCGTTGAAAGATGGGGCTCGCAGATCAAGTCAGGACTTAATTTTGACTTTATATCTCGCCTCTTCGGCAAGTCGAAATCGTACGCTCAGTTTGAGAGTACAGAGGATATTTTCTCTGACGCCAAAGAAGAGTTGGCAGATTCTGATGAGGAGGAAAATGACGTCATTCTGATGCGAGACAGCGATCCCTATGAGGTCACATACGAACGCAGACAGACTAAAGTGAAAGGGTATGGTGCAAGTTCTGAGTATGAAGTTCAGGTTCATTCGGATAGCTCAGGAAATAACACGGGACTGAGAGACCACTGTAATGGTGAAGCCCAAGTAGACGGTTCGGATCAATCACAAAAATCGTCTGCTCGGCTCTGTGCCGGACACCGTAGGCAGGGTTCGTCCGTGCGTGAGGAAGTGGGTGAGCTGGTTACCAGCGTCTTTCAAAGACAGTATAATAAATTTGAAAATGACTCGTCAGACGAGGACCACACGTCACGTGACCACAATTCTTTCTGTGATAGTACCAAAGAGCAGGACTCGAACTCAAATGTCTTCCACAGTATTAAAGACGTGGACCCGACTTGGAAAGCTAAAAAGCCAAAGAGACGGAAAAAGGTACGCGTCTTTCAGTTCTTACGCCGAATAACCAGCTTTGCGTCCAGAGACCAAGTTCACGTACGGACGAAGTAACTTTTCCCTAAGCTTTGTGATTCCTTTCACGAGAACACCTTCCCTAAAGCCTCACGATCCAACCAAATAAAACTCGAAACCAATAGGCCTGTAAGAGTGCATACTTATATACTGCCTAAATAGCGAAAACAAATGCCGTTGATCAGACTGTCGCGGATGCGCATGCATGGTGATCTACGCATTTGTTTTCACTTTTCACAGAGGCTTATCCAAGGACGGTTTTCTCGTAATGAGGCTAGTGCATTCTTTCCCCGTGCTTTTTCCTGCTCAAGTCTTCTGTGACAAAAGTTTTAATGGAACAAAAGTTTCACAAACACCAGGAATATATCACGTGTTCTCTGGAGTTATTCCAAGTTTTTGGTATTCTCTGGGGAACAACTCCAGTCGTTATCTGTCAAGACGAATGCATGTCAACCATGAAGCATGGTTTATTGAATAGCTATTATGATAGTGCTTTCCTGTCCTGGCCATCTTTAAAATACTTCCGGTTTGCGGAGCGCATCAAACCAACACATGAATCAGTCACGTGCAAATTACCGATTGAGGAATACAAATGTGTTTGCGTGGATATGATAGTTCGAAAAACCGTTTCTGATAGCAACTGATACGCATTGATATTGATAATGGTAATTCAAGATATTGCTGGAACTGCGACTCCGACTACCGTGAAAGGAATGTTAAGGATGACCTAAGTGTATATCACCATATATATGATGTATACCAAATCAAAATTGCTCCCATTTTCTTTTTCTGTGCAGCTAGGTTCTAATCTTTCAATAGGCATTTATATATTTATATTAAGAAAGGATATAAAATCTAATTTCAAATGCTTTGGACATAATTTGATGAAATGGTGACGTATTTCACAACTGATCAACTTCTTTTAAGAGTGTAACCTACATTATAATATTATTACTGGCCAATCTGAAGTTACATTTATCTCTGAATGTTCGCATACCAAAATCTTCAGTCATATTTATAGTTCTAAGAAATATTTTGATCATGAATTTGTTATTTTTAATCCAGAATTAGAGTAAAAATGGTAAAAAATGACCAAAACTGCCAATTTCAATATCCTCGGGATGGCTCCGTAATCGAATTCGGTTAAACCCTTTTAAAGAGCCTGGAGTGCAACATGCAAACTTTCCTTGTTGACTTAAGTAACTACAATAATGCTTCCTAATCTAATTGTACACGTCACGTGTGACATCACCATATTTCACAACTGATATCAACTTCTTTTAAGAGTGTAACCTACATTATAATATTATTACTGGCCAATCTGAAGTTACATTTATCTCTGAATGTTCGCATACCAAAATCTTCAGTCATATTTATAGTTCTAAGAAATATTTTGATCATGAATTTGTTATTTTTAATCCAGAATTAGAGTAAAAATGGTAAAAAATGACCAAAACTGCCAATTTCAATATCCTCGGGATGGCTCCGTAATCGAATTCGGTTAAACCCTTTTAAAGAGCCTGGAGTGCAACATGCAAACTTTCCTTGTTGACTTAAGTAACTACAATAATGCTTCCTAATCTAATTGTACACGTCACGTGTGACATCACCATATTTCACAACTGATATCAACTTCTTTTAAGAGTGTAACCTACATTATAATATTATTACTGGCCAATCTGAAGTCACATTTATCTCTGAATGTTCGCATACCAAAATCTTCAGTCATATTTATAGTTCTAAGAAATATTTTGATCATGAATTTGTTATTTTTAATCCAGAATTAGAGTAAAAATGGTAAAAAATGACCAAAAATGCCAATTTCAATATCCTCGGGATGGCTCCGTAATCGAATTCGGTTAAACCCTTTTTAAAAGAGCCTGGAGTGCAACATGAAACTTTCCTTGTTGACTTTAGTAACTACAATAATGCTTCCTTATCTAATTGTACACGTCACGTGTGACATACACGTACCATACAGCTGTATATGGGTATATTGTTTATAAAATAAGCTTATTACATTTTAAAACACACAATGCTCGTATGTCGTCAGTCACTTATGACGCATTTGTGCCATATGTCTCTACAAACAAATGAGCCGCCTCGTGGGAAAACCAACAATGTGGTTTCCGAACAGGTCCGACACAAACCGACCTGTACAAGCACAGAAAAGAGCTAGAAGCTTGAAATTTCGGATTTAAGTAGAAGAGGAATTGTACTATCCGAGTAGCGAAAACAAAGGCGCTGATCAGCTTCGCGGTTACCGCGAAGCTGATCTGCGTCTTTGTTTTCGCCTATGCAGATTGTTGGTTTTCCCATGGGGCGGCTCATATGTCTCTACAAACCAATGTTTTTAAAGGGATTTGATGAATGTTTATACTGTATAATAATATGTTTTGACACACTGCTTACTGAATTGTTTTGTTAACAAGGGTAAAGTGTCTCAATTAAGTTGAATAGATTCCAAAATGTTTCAATAAAATAGTTTGGGTTTATATCTTAATAGCCTTTAATATCTAACGCCTGTCCGAACAATGAATTAGGAAATGTCATGTGCAGTCTCTGGTATGTGCAGCCTGATAATATACGCCATGAATGTCGTTGGGTATGTATAGCTGAACATCATATTTGTCTGTTTCTGGATTTGTCACAGTTTCGGTTTTTCTTATGTTCTTGGATCTCATCCCCACAAACTTAGTATACAGACAGGTTTTCTCGAAGGTCCTGATTCTTTGGCAGATGTTTCATAAAATGATCATGGTTATTTAACAAGAACAAGCTTTAATGTACCAAATTACATTGGGAAGATAACATAATAAGATAACAGTTAAGGAACAGACATCATTCAAATTCTGTTATCCAAACCAATTTGATAATTTAAGATTATTTTACGCCATTTCAATGTCTAGTGGTAATAATAGTATTGATTTCACTATTTATAGAGAAGTTGTCAAGGGCTGCATAGTGCTTGCAGTGCAGCCTTCTTGGCGTGACTGTTTCAGCGTTAATGCGTGCATAATAAACAATAAACATGGTGTAAAAATAATAAATTTGCACTTATTTTTGTATAATTCCCTCTTTTATGAAAAATATGCTCAAGAAAATGTCAGTAGTTTATTTGTCTCTGAAACATTACGAAAATTTGCCCATGCAATATACAGAGATTTTTTCAATAGTAAAAATTGAATTTTTTTAATAGAAAATCTTTGATATTTTTCTTATTTTGCTCAAAACATAGATCGTGGGTACACGTTAGAACCGCCTCGCCGAGGCGGTTCTAACGAGTACCCACAATCTATGTTTTGGAGCAAAAATAAAAAAAAAAAAATAGGTATACTCCTCTAAACCCCAGTTTTGCTATATAAAAGTGGGGTTCAAGGGGTATACATTTCACGGACATGTTTTCATGATGAATGCCAACGCTTTAGCCATTACGATTTGAGTTTGTTTGCTTGTTCTTGCAAAGGATAGGCGCCCTTTTACGGAAGAAAAGGACACGGATTAGATGCTGTACACAAACGGCTTGACCATTCAAAATGCATCACACTCTTGCAAATCAGCTGGCCAGATTGGTCTAACAATGCCAACAGAGAAAAAAATCTAACGTTAATGAATAATGAAACTCTTCGAACCAATTTAGGAGGAAGAATACGAGATAATAATCTGAGCCGCGTTATGACAAAACCAACAATGTGGTCTCCGAGCAGGTCAGACACAAACCGAGCTGTACAAGCACAGAAGATGGCTAAGGGCTGGAATATTTGGATTTAGAAAAGTGCAGGAATTGTACTATCCGTGTAGCGAAAACAAAGGCGCTGATCAGCTTCGCAGTTACTGCGAAGCTGATCTGCGCCTTTGGATTCGCACATGCAGATTGTTGGTTTTCTCGTGTGGCGGCTCATCTCCTATTCTGACACGCATTGTGGGGGGAAATTGAATCTTACAATTATTGACTAATGCCATGTTTCTCTGAAATTCCTGAAGGCAATAAATAAGTTCTGTCACACCAGGGAGAAAATGTCTGTTCTGAAAATTAGACGTCTATATCTCAAACAAACACAGCTAACTCTCGCCTAAACAGGGAAACGAATGCCAAAATAGGTAGTGCATCTCTATGTACAACTATGTTGAGGGTCCTGATATTCTGTACATATTACAATTAGTTTTTTTTACAATTCCATGTCTTTAGATCAATGAACCCTCATCATGCTTCTTGAAATCTGTCACCGTATGGACCCTGGAAGCTAAATAAGTCGATAGTTGAATAGAGATGTTATTTATACCGACAAGAAAACCAACAATCTGCATATGCGAAAACAAATACGCAGAACAGCTGTGCAGAACAGCTGATCAGCGCCTTTGTTTTCGCTACACAGATAGTACAATCCCTCTTCTCCTTAAATCTGAAATTTCAAGCTTCTATATAGTCTGCTTCTGTGACTGTACAGCCTGATTTGTGTCAGACCTAGTCGGAAACCTAGATTGTTTTTGTCACGCGAAGGCTCATTTCCTTGAAAATGATGTCAGTATTCTTTTGAGGACATCCGATTACGGAGGAGAATTGTGTGTGTGAGGGGGGGGTCGGGCATGGGCGACGTCTCTGAGGTTTTAAACAAGGCCAGACACATTCTCTTGGTTTCAGTCTGTCTGTAAAATTCAGCTGATCCTTGCCATGTTCGCATACAGAAATATTTTCCCATTGCCTGAATCCATCCTGTGAAAAAATGTGTGTACTGCAGGTATAGCAATAATAGGGTCAAAATAATGAGATTTGAGTTTTGTTGGGCGTCTTATTTGATATATGCAAATACATATGTAGATTTGTGTTATTCATAATATACAATGTAATTCATGGTCTGTTTAACCATGATAATATGCGTACAGTTGTCTAAATGTTCACCATACAATCTATAATTTATTAAGGGGATGCCAATTGTTAAAATCTAATACTTGTATAATTTTACCTGTATAAAGAAAAATGACAATTTTTCCAAGGAGACTGGATATTCTTGAAACATTCTTGTATGAGACATTCAAACATCGAATACAGATTATTTTATGCCCAAAAACTCAGCTCTAGAGGGCTCAGCAGCACGCTTATCAGCATTGGTCAAGTTACTTCCTGGTTTGATTCCGTTGTCATCTGTCTGGCATGCTGGATAAGTTTTACTAAAAGCTACCACCATAAACATGATCTCCAAAAGCCAGACTACAATCTGTGAAAGTTTGTCCACTCGGAGATGATTTCTTCTCGGGGAAAACATGGTATTTATCATATATGCTGAAAACCTTATACAGCAGATACAGTAAATAGTATGATTTCTCCCAAAATATTGACTTTTTATTCAAAATACTTTCACAGATTGTAGTCAAGACATTGGAGATCATGTTTACGGTGAAAGCTTTTAGTAAAATTTATCGGGCATGCCAGACGGATGACAATGGAATCAAACCAGGAAGTGACTTGAACAATGCTGATAAGCGTGCTGCTGAGCCCTCTAGAGCTGAGGTTTGGGGCATAAAAGAATATGTATTCGATGTTTGAATTACTCATACAAGAATGTGTCAAGAATGCCCAGTCTCCTTAGAAAAATTGTCTTTTTTCTATATACAGGTAAAAATTATACAAGTATTAGTTTTTGACAATTGGCATCCCCTTAAACTTTGCTTCAGTTCAGTGAAAAACATGCCAAGCAAAATGACTGGTGTTGAAAATATACATGTAATGGTTTAGCAATGGCCAGAATCATGTACTAAAGCAATTAAGAGATCATATCGTAAGCCGAGCGAGCAGCTATTTCCCAATAGGTGTCCACACATTTACTCGGACTAAACCCACATTGAGGCATGTTTTCTCAGTCACGATCACATATATGAAAACGTACAATATAAGAGGTGCAAACAGCCCAAAAATTCACACCAAAATATAAAACGGTTAAGAGCCGTTAACAGCAGAAGGATGCCTTTAATATTCAGCGAAGAAGCAATATATATATATATATAAAAAGTCACAGAATTGATACAATTTTTGAAGTCCCAACCTAGATACTAGGCGGGAAAGAAACGACAGCACAAAACCTCACTTATACAGCACGTATGAAGAGCAAGCCGACTGGCTTTTTCCCAACCATCCATAGAACAACAGAGAGGTGACAATAAACAGAAAATATGAATATAAATAACAGAATAGGCGTCTAGGAACGACCAGTATCACTGTGGCATAACTCGCTAATAAGGATTTCAACATTTCGTGAATTTCAGTCACAACAATTCCACGAAGGACACAACTTATTCGCGAATTGCAGGTGGAAACATGGAGGTGACTCTCTTTTTACACCTTTTTCTGTGCTTTGAAGGTATATTATTGTTTAAATCAACTATTTTTCTGTGGCACATACTCACTGGGTTATGGTTTTAAAGCAATAACATTCTGTAGTCGCATTTGCTGTTTTCTTTTTACCTTTTTATGCGAAAAATTGTGTAATTCATGCTCTGTTTGGGTTAAACATGAATATCTTTGACATTTCTATAATGATTTTGCACTAAAAATGAACAAAAATCAATTGCAAAGACACCTGTCAAAAACTGTCTTAAAATAATACGCATAAGTCATGAAATAAAGAAGATAAGATGACTACCCTTTGTTGATGCGGCTACAACTATTTCTTGAGAAGACTATAACTGTTTCATGAGTCTGTTACAACTGTTTCTTGATCTTAATGACTGTTGGACACAAACGTTTCGTGATCAATGATTTGCAAAAAAAACTCTGATTTAAGTCACCTTAGAAGCACGATGTGCCTTTCGCATTTAGTTTCAATAGTATTGACATGATCAAATACTTAAATGCAAGAAATTATCTTAATACCGATTTACTACACTATTTCAAACCATCCTCTGGCCTATAAAAATGTCTTTGGGGTTGTAAACCAGGCAAGACTGGCATTGCTGCTCAGGTTTCTTAACTCCTTATATTTCAGTAAATGTCGATGTCATATCTATTCCTGGTTTTCAGAAAATGGAGGATTTTAGATGCCACTACCGCCAATAATAATTAAGTATCGGTTTTCACAAAAAAGGTTTGCAAAATATACAGAAATAATGCTCTAGTTCTATTTTTTGTTTTTGTTTTCTTTTTGGCTCACCTGGGCCATTAGGCTCACAAGGTGAGCTTATAGTAAACCCATGCTCTGCCGTCCGTCGTCGTCGTTCACAATGTTTAAACATCTCCTCTGAAACCCCTGGGCCAATCAAAGCCAAACTTTATATGGAGCATCCTTAGGAAGGGAAAACCAAAGTTTGTATTATAGATGGTCCAGGCCACATGACCAAGATAGCCGCCATGGCTATAAACAGCAAAAAACTCTAGAAACAGTTATGACTGACTCAAGAAATGTTTGTAGCTTTCTCATGGCTCACTCCTGAAATAGTTGTGTCCACTAGCTGACTTGGTACATGGGATTCTCGGTGTATTACAGACTCTATTGTTACAGAAGTTTCAATCTATTTATATCAAGAAGTTCTCAAGGTATCCTGTTATACATATAGCATGCCCAAATTCTGGTACAAAAGGACACTTTTACTGGATTGGCAATTAAACTAGGAAAACACATAATTTTGTTAGAAAAATGAGAATTAGTATCTTTAATTAGCTTCCCCAAACATAAAAAGTACATACTCATTCACCCATATGTCTCGCCAAGGCATATGAAACTATTTCAGTTTAGATTTCACCTTAATCACTTCAAAGCGTGGCTTCAAACATAGCAGGTACATCTTCATCCAGGTAATTCGCGAATAAGTTGTGTCCTTCGTGAAATTGTTGTGACCGAAATTCACGAAATGTTGAAATCCTTATTAGCGAGTAATGCCACAGTGAGTATAGAAATTAATAACTATTTCGTGAGTGTAAACTCTGATTACTCGATAAAAGGTGTCCTCTAGAATAATGGCAACCTAGAGAATGCCCAGTGACATGAAAACTGAAATTCAAAATTTCAAAAATAAAGAGTATATTGTGATGAACAAGGGTCATACTAAGTAACATACACTGACATGTTGAAGGTTAAACGGAGGATGCTCAAGATAGCTAGGCTGATGGCAAAGGGTATCCGGCGGTCCTTCTATCCCGGGCGTGGGACATCATACATTCCAACTGACGTGGATACCGTATTTATGGATGGGACTAGAAGAACATATGAGCTCTAAGGTACCAGGTTCGAATCCGCATGCTGAACTTGATGATGATTTTATTTGGTTGCATGTGCATGGCGAAAAGCATGAATGGGTTTATAGACAGAAGAAAAATGTTGTGCAAATTATCACTATGTGTGCCGAGAATCGCGGGCGCGCGGTGATGGGGGCGGTGGGGGTGCACTGAACCCTTCCATGTGTAGGCTGGGTCGTTTTTTTCATTTATTATTATTTTTTTTTTTTATTTATTTATTTTTTTTGGTGGGGGAGTGGGGGGGGGGAGCATAAAATTTTCGATTTTAATACATGTATTTAGGCGAGGTTTCAAAAAAAAAATGAATTTTTGGGGGTGAGCTTAGGAGGCCAGTTATTTCTCTAAAATATTAGGAAAGAAGATAAAAAAAAAAACTCCATTGGCTACAAGAAAAGTGTTGATGACATGCATCATCTTAGTAGCCAAAATATCAGCATGCAAGGGTATAATAATATCAATGTTAGACAACAAATATGATAATATTGCATGAATGCGTCAAAACAATGCATGTTCATAAATACCAGAAATGATTATTACCTTCTGATTGTGGCAAGTCAAGGGGGAAAACTATGGATATCCACTGCACGCCGGTAAGGCTGGGACCGACAGCTCTGCTATTAAAGAGAACCGACTATAGCAAATTAAGAACGTTTGAAGCAGCGATGAAAAAGATGCTCGCCTGACTGCGAATGCTGATAAGCTTGCACATTAATGAATGATTTCGATATGTTATTATCAAAACAGGTTTTCTTGTAACTAAGCACCTGGAGATGCTTCCTCTCTTCCAATTGGGCCGCCTCGTGGGAAAACCAACAATCTGCCTAGGCGAAAACAAAGGCGCAGATCAGCTTCGCAGTAACTGCGAAGCTGATCAGCGCCTTTGTTTTCGCTACTCGGATAGTATAGTTCCTCTTCTTCTTAAATCCGAAATTTCAAGCTTCTAGCTCTTTCCTGTGCTTGTACAGGCCGGTTTGTGTCGGACCTGGTCGGAAACCACATTGTTGGTTTTTCCTCTCTTCCAATTATACTTTACACCTATCGAACCTTTCATAAAACAATGAGCACGTTTACATTAATTATTCAGAACAGAGAGCATGTGGTCCAAATGTTTCAAAGATTAATTACATCATCTGACTCTTAAGTGCCACATGCTCTACAAAACATCATATTCTAACGTTGCCTAAAATCACTGGACATGTATCATGCAAAGTCCATTTCGCCCCGCAATATGTACATGCAGTTCACAAGTTCCCTTTCATATACATGTAGCTATGTTTTATGTGCGCATGTTCTTGGGTTTGCATGAAGCCCTTTCTAAGTTTTCATAAAGTTTTGGTCCTTGTCCGGCATCACAGATTTTTACGTCCCTTTCAAGATTATTTCAGCTTATATGAGACGGTCCAATCAGTAAGTGGGGCGATAACGGAAGAGAACCTCAGGGGATCGTAATTGATATAAACTACTCGGGGGCTCCGCCCCCTCGTAAGTTCATATCAATTACTTGTACAAACTATTTTCTAAATATAACTTTGCGATTTTCATGGGCCCGTAAGCATATAATTATGCATTAAAAGGCACGTTCAAAACTCCAATGATAAACTTCTTGACTTAGCTTGATTGAATACTGAACAAGCGCATGTGTGTATAAAGAGCCTGGTCATGGCATTGTGCCCAGTAGGATGTTTAGATTTAGTGCTGTCAGGTGCATCTCACGTTTAAACAGATTTAATTTTAAACTACACATAATATAGTATGAATGTTGCATGCTGGCATGCTTTCAAAACCTGACCTAAGTATTTCATTTAATTGAATCAGGTGTTATGTAAGATCAAAAGATTTGAGGCGCGTTTTATAATCTGAGTGCCATTTTTTCAACATAAAATCTCAAAGATTTAATTCGAAAGCAACAAGCAGAACCATATCTGATTATTACGCCAGGAGTGTTAATTTAAATATTTATAATTTGAGTGCACACCCACGATTGCCTGTCTAATCAAGAATACTGAAACCAGAGGACCAATGGTCCTATAAACGCTCACCTGAAATCTGCTGTATGTTTGAATATTATTGAAAATAGCCCTGGGGTCATTTTTTTTTTTTTTTAGAATAATCAATATCATGTCCATTTGCCAATTTCCTGCCAAGTTTTTCCTTTCAAATGACATTTTAACAGTTTTACCCATTCCAACGCATACGTGACCCATGTTGACATTGCCCTAAAATAGGTCAAGGCCATCACAGGGTCATGATTTATATATATACAGTGTAGTACTTGAGTCATCGATGCTTCATGCCAAGTTTCGTTGAAATCAGTAAACCATTTCCGGCGAAGGTTTTTGAAGGGTTTTACCATATATGGGCATGGCGGCCATCTTGGTCATGTTGGACCTAGATTATTTATATACACATTAATTCCCGTTTCCTATAGACGCTTCATATAAAATTTGGCTTTAATTGGTCAAGCGGTTCCAGAGAAGATGTTTGAAAATTATGGTAATATACATGTATGTTGCACGGGTTGGGGACAGATGAGCCCCTGGGGTGCAATTTATTTTTCAGAATCATTACTGTTTAGTCCTACTGCCCATTTCCTGCAAGAATTTCTTTTTGAATGACATTTTAAGTTTTCCCCATTCAAATGCATAGGCGACCAATGTTTATATTGCTGAAAAATAGGTCAAGGTCATCACAGGGTCATGATTTATATACACATTGTAGTAATTAAGCCATCAATGCTTCATTCCGTTTCGTTGAAATTGGTATCGCAGAAAATGATTTTGAAGGGTTTTTACAATATATGAGCATGGCGGCCATCTTGGTCATGTGACCCGAATTATTTATATAAACATTGATTCCCCCTTCCTATAGATGCTTTATGTAAAATTTGGCTTTGATTGGCCAAGCGGTTTCAGAGGAGATGTTTGAATACTATGGTACAATACTCGTACATATGTATATTGCCCCGGGATGGGGGCAGAGGAGCCCCTTGGGTCCAATTAAGATTTTGGCTTTGATTGGCCAAGCGGTTTCTGAGATCTTTGAAAATGGTGGACGACGACGGACGGACGCCGGGTGCCTATCCTATAAGATCACCTGTGAGCCTTCGGCTCAGGTGAGCTAAAAATGCAAAACGTCTTTCACCAGCTCATTGAAAATACACACGTCTTGTCTGAGAAAACCGATTCTATGCAGGATAGTTTCAAAACATCTACCCAAACAATGTACTTTCAATCTAAACGACTTTAATGCTGTGATATAGAGAAATTATGTAGTTGATGTGGCGTAACTAATGCTGTGATATAGAGAAATTATGTAGTTGATGTGGCGTAACACTGACCGGCATGCCCATATGCGCAGTAAATCTGCACATGTGCTTCTGGACCTTGTAAGGATCTGTAAATTCAGTGCAATGTTCGCTTTCACTCTTCTGGCATGCACATCCTAGTATTAGTGCCCGGTTTCTGAATAATTTAACACAAGTAGCTCTTCAATGTTTAACGTTGTTTTTCTTTCTTCAGATAGTGAAGCGGACTCGGCGCATGGTGCGAGGTACATGGAAATGGCTGAGACGAGGCATGGCCGACTACGCAAACGCTTTCAACACACCAAACTTCTTTATAATCAACGTGTCAGGAAGTGCCGTGAACCAAAAAGCAAACTTGCGATGGTGATCGACTTGTCCATAAAAACAATGAGTTGTCTTGCTGATCTCACATTATAGTCTCTGAAAGCTGCCAGTTACATTTGTTGACGATTTTAATATCATACATGTACATGCGATACATATTTAATAGAAGGCAGATAGAGAGATATCCCTTTCTATATATAAAGAAAAAAATAAAGCAGGAATTCCTTGATAACTAGAAATAGAAATAAGTGTTTGTAAAACACTACGCCCCCAACTGTATGATTGCCTCTAACCTGGCACAGTTTATGATTCATTTATTTCATTATTTTTAATGAAAATCATGTAACCTGTGCACAAAATAGCAAACTTGAGAGCTAACAGTGATAACAGATGCATGGAGTTAAAATTTCACAATTCCGTAATTCTGTCAAAATTTGACAGAAAATCCTCAACAGTTAATCAAATAATCTAATCCTCAGCCCCAACCAGTATATAAAATATCAAGGCTCTAGCTCAAATACTTTTTGAGATATCTTGCACACAAAATTTTCAAATTTTGTTTTCAAAGGGACATAACTCAAAAAGGGGTCATAACTCGGACATGAAAAAATACAGGTCTACTATTTTTTCATGGGGAATCAGTAAATGAAATTTCAAAACCCTAGCATTTACCGTTTAAAACTTTCAAATTTCACCGAAAAGTGGAAAAATCAATCAAAATTTCAAAATTCCATAATTTTGTCAAAATTTTGAGTAAAATTCTGAAAAGTTGTTCAGGTGATCTACTCCTCGGCCCCGACCAGTATACCAAATATCAAGGCTCTAGCTCAAATACTTTTTGAGATATCTTGCACACAAGATTTTCAAATTTTGTTTTCAAAGGGACATAACTCAGAAAAGGGGCATAACTCGGACATGAAAAATATACGGGTCTACTATTTTTTCATGAGGAATCAGTAAATGAAATTTCAAAACCCTAGCATTTACTGTTTAAAAGTTTCAAATTTCACCAAAAAGTGGAAAAATCAATCAAAGTTTCAAAATTCCATAATTTTGTCAAAATTTTGGGTAAAGTTCTGAAAAGTTAATCAGGTGATCTTCCCCTCAGCCCCAACCAGTATACCAAATATCAAGGCTCTAGCTCAAATATTTTTTGAGATATCTTGCACACAAGATTTTCATTTTTTTTTTCAAAGGGACATAACTCAGAAAAGGGGCATAACTCGGACATGAAAAAAATACGGGTCAACTATTCTTTTATGAGGAAGGTGTATATGAAATTTCAAAATCCTAGCATTCAGCGTTCAAAAGTTAACGGACGCACAGACAGACAAACCGAAAGCAATATGCCCTTCCAACTTTTTCAAAGTTGGGGGCATAAAAATTAAGAAAATCCAAAATTCCAAGTCAAGGTGTGTAGGGAAAATCCGAAATTCCAAATGGAGATTTTGTCGAAAATAGGAAGATCCCTCCAAAATAGGGAGAATCACATGTAAGTTACTGATCTTAATTGACCCACAAATGCATCGAGGAATTGCTAAAAATTGCATTCATTTCAAGGTACAAGAACTCCGCGGAGGTCGATATCGCACCTGCATCGGGCAAAGTCAATAGACCGTGAAATATAGTTGAAGGGCACCGGGTTAAGGTGCGTGCTTGAAGGGTTTGTCAAGGACAATTACTATGCAAGGTTTCAGACTCGCAGCTATCTCTGATGTCGAGAAAACCAAACTTCGACGTAAATGTTGACAAAACTTTGACGTAAAAATTTTCAAAGTCAGTGGACCATGAAATATAGGTCAAGGGCACCGGGTTAAGGTGCGTGCTTGAAGGGTATGTCAAGCAATTACTATGCAAAGTTTCAGACTCGCAGCTATCTCTGATGTCAAGAATACCAAACTTCGATGTAAATGTTGACAGACGGACGGACGAACGAACGGACGGATGGACGGACAGAAATTTGGACTCCTATATCGCACCCTGCTATAAGGCAGGTGCGATAAAAAATGATGTGATTACATGTATGGCCTTGTATGTATATAATATGTGAAAATACTAGGCAGTTCAGACTGACCTGTGAATTAGGCAAAGTTGCTTAAGACAATGCTGTGATGATTGTTCCTAGCGTTTATATTTATACTGTCTCATTCATTGAAATCCAGCTGTTGAAATCCATATGACTTGTTTGAAATCAATGTCTGCACAGCTAAGGTCATGTCAGCATGGCCATAGTCCACTGTTTCTATGCAAGGCTCCCAAAGACATTTTTCTTTTCATCTTAAACTGCCAGCTTAAATATTTTCATGACCTTATCTTCACAAAAGAATGCCCTCCTCCCCCCCCCCCTCCCCCGTACAGAGACAGCCTCACTTCAAATATGCAGAAATAGGATGTCAATTAATTTAACAGGCAGGAGCATCCAGTCTTAAAAAAATTTGACTACTGCTACTGCTTTCTCACATTTTACTATTAGTAAAGGTAAAGGTTAAGTTTGCATTGATCATTGGAAAAGGTCCTTCAGGACCTTTTCCACAGTGTTTACTTTGAATATGAAGAAAATTGTACCCATGATCGACTGCTCTCTCTCAATTACGTGTTTTGTCACATAAAGCGCTTAATAAAAACTAGTAAACCCATCTATATTGACTAGACAGTTCACCGCAATCAATTTAATTTATCCAGTGTTGACACTCCCCGTCAAATAGCGGTAAATATCGATCGTCGAGACTGCTTATTATAGCGCATCTAGGTTTAGATCGTAGGTACCTGACGAGGGGTACAGAAACTATAGGAACTCTATATGACTGACTTGTAGTCCATCACATCGGACCCGTGAGTCTGTTTCTGGTAATGAGGCTGCATGTCAAAATTCAGAACTCTGTCACAAATTGACTGCACTGCAAAATAGTTTTCTACAAATCGACATGATATTGATTGTAATCGTGTTCCCTTTAGTATTGGCTTTGAGTCCATACCATCAGAAATTTTGGTCAATGCCTTGAGTGACAGATACACACACTGGTCAAGCGTTCATAACAAGAAACGGCATTCATGTATAGGAAACGAAACTGAAACGTGTGAGAATCGAAATTAATGACGAACCAGAGAATCAACAACACTGAAATGTAGAGCAAAAGTAATCTCTTATAACAAACGGCTGCTGACCTTTTCATTGGTTTCTTTTTAAAGAAGCCAACTTGTTATTATTCTATTGTTCATGGTGTCTACTGTCTTACATGTACCTGCAACATATCTGTAATACAAGTGCAAATAATTGAGCCAGTAATGAGAAAACCCAACAATGTGGTTTCTGAAAAGGTTCAACACAAACCGAGCTTTACAAGCGCAGAAGATGGCTAGAGACTGGAAAATTTGGATTTAGAATGTAGGAGAGTTGTACTATCTATGAAGTGAAAACAAAAGCGCTGATCAGCTTCGCAGTTACTGCGAAGCTGATCTGCGCCTTTGGTTTCGCATATGCGGATTGTTGGTTTTCTCATGAGGTAGCTCAACTGTATTAAATGAAGTCCCATTTACTGCCATACTAAATGTGTACATCTATATCATTAATTGCATTTTCTACAACTTTTGTATTTTGTTTTTATATTTTTTAAAAATAATCAGTTACATTAAAATTGTATAAATGTTTACACTTTGATGTTTTCTTTAAAACCTAAATCAAATTTAGACATCATCTTCAAGTGATTGATGCTTAAAAAAGCACTTCTGTGATTTTGACGAAGTTTTGCTTCTGGTTATTCATAGCGGGTATTTTGAGAAATCAGAAAATAATTATCGGTTTATATTCATTTTCATGAATCGGCCAACGTTTAATATATTTGGCCCAATTTGGATTATACTAGTCTTTGTATCGACTACCCTGTTGAAAGATGCAAAATTACAGTAATTCTCTTTGGCCCCATGTTGCCAAATCTATAGGGTCAGTAGCCAAAACCGCAGGTTTTTGCAACAATCCTGGGCCTTCAAGGACACATTTGTCCTTATTCTAAATTGATTATTTAATTTGTGGTTTAATGTCCCTGTCAACATTTTTCCATCATGTTGGGACAGAGCCACTGCTTCCTGGGTATTAACCAGTGACATGATGATAGTTGGGTTTGCAACCTCCTCTGAGTCATAGTCCGACGCACTAACCACTAGGTCACCATGCTCCTGCTACAAGTATATGATATGACACTTAACATATCAAGAAAACATATCCATGACCAGTATACCCCCTTAAAACCCACTTTTATATAGTTAAACTGGGTTTTTATTTATTTTTGATCCAAAACAGAGATTTTGGGTACTTGTTAGAACCGCCTCGAAAATCGGATTTTTGCCTATGCGAAAACAAAGCCGCAGATCAGCTGTGCAGTAACTGCACAGCTGATCAGTGCCTTTGTTTTTGCTGCACGAATATTACAATTACTTTACTTTCTAAATCCAAAATTTCCAACCTCCAGCCATCTGCTTGGTTTGTGCTGGACCTGTTCGAAGATGCCGAAGACACGTTTTCTCGCGTTGCGGCTCATACACGAGCAGCATCATGAGAAAACATGCTTTTTACATATGCAAAAACAGACATAGATCAGATACGTATCAAGTACCCGCAATCAACTTCACAGTGACTTTGTTTTAGCTTCATGGATAGTGTAATATCTCTTCTACTTTATCACCCTGGTCCGTCATTACGTACAGGAAACTAAAGCAACGTATAGCTTACTAAAGCGCAACGTATAGTTTACTAAACAAATGGCGGATTTTGGTGGACACGAATCGGTGAGTAAGATTTGTTTATTGATTCTGATGTTCCTTTTTTGTTTATCTTAATCAAACACACCTTACGGACCAGCAAAACTATTGTGTTATTTGCCTCGATCGGTACATTCTACAGGAAATCACCCATTTAAGTATAATGTTCGACACCCTTAGACAGCTGATTGCCAAATCGTGTGTTTTGAACTTCTCCGAGAAGAAAACCTTATATTGTGGTCAAAGTTCGATGGTAAATGGGTTGATTTTTGATGTCGAACATAGATACTGACCTAATAAGACGATCTGGCCAAAAAAAATTTTCAAATGTCCTTTGATAGCGAAATTATTAATGATTTTTCATTACAACGCATTCGACACCTAAAACGGTACAACGAAAAAACAACTAAAACGTTCTAATTTGGGTAAAATAAACCTTATTACGATACTGTATGTAACATTCTTTGTTACTATAGCGTTTTATTTCATCCAAAGTTTTCATTTGTATACTTTTATCTCAAGATTTGCTGATATAGCTCACAGGTTAAACCCTAAAACATTAAAATAGGCATCAAAACCATCATATGAAGCCAAACTCGAGTTTTATGGCGACTTAATGTTTAAATTTAACAAAAATTTCGGATGAGAGTAATGAAAAGACAAAATCTGATCATTTTGCTGTTAAATTTAAAAAAAGATAGTCAATCGATATCGAAGAATCGGTTGAATTTAATGCAATATACTGCATGCTTAGTTTTTAATCCAGATACGGTAAAAACTTTACTTTCCTCTTTAAGTGCACGCCGGTGGGTGCATGGGCCCTCAGACTCAATGACGGTACAGAACTAAAGCTGTCTTACAGATGGGAGGGACCTGACAACAAGTTAAGGTTACGGGATAAACATATGTCTCTGGTCGGGTCCACCAGGGTTGAAATAGTTGTTTTGTTTTGCTCCCCGCGGTTTTTCAGTGTCGGCGTTACTGTTGAGTCGTCGTTTTTGTTTCATCACAGTGTTTACATTTGTTTTCTGTGATGCTTCATTGACGAACTAGGACGCTTCTATGAGAACCGAACATTGTTTGTTATTGAATCTGAGGTTTGGCGCCAGTAAAACCGGTTTAAGCCCTCCAGTAAAATTTCTTTTGCTGACCATTCTAAGGCGATTCTACTGTGATTCTTTATGTTGTATGTTTGGCATGTCAGCGTCTGTTGTATACGCTTAATTTGTATTTAGTTGAAGGAAGCCGAATGGCTACCTTCCTTGGAAAGAGCTAGTCATCTTGCTCTTCATGTGTGTTGTCACATTTTCATGTTCAGGCATCCTGAACCTTCTGTTGATCTATTATGTTTGTTCTTGTTAAGTCTATATCTTTCCCGCTTGGTGTCTGGGTTTGGATTTTAAATTTAATTGTGTCTATTCCTGGGCTATATTTTCTACTTTATCTAACGTATAATAAACCTAAATTGTTTTTTTTTTTTTTTTTTTTGCTGTATTTCAGGCCAGAATGTGTCAGTGATGCTGATGAATTACCGACTGAGACGTTTAGCCAAGTGACACAAACTAACTAACCAGCGCCCAAAGAGAAGTTCCTGTTGCGACGTTGTTCCTGTCCTATCCTTTCTGTGTAAATACAAAGTTATCAACTCGTTCAAGAATTTTTACGTTAATACGTTTTTGATTGTTTTTAGATTGTGGACAGACATTAAGAGGATCAAACTGAGTCCATAGTATCGTAATAAGGTTTATTTTACCCAAATTAGAACGTTTTAGTTGTTTTTTCGTTGTACCGTTTTAGGTGTCGAATGCGTTGTAATGAAAAATCATTAATAATTTCGCTATCAAAGGACATTTGAATTTTTTTTTTTTTTTGGCCAGATCGTCTTATTAGGTCAGTATCTATGTTCGACATCAAAAATCAACCCATTTACCATCGAACTTTGACCACAATATAAGGTTTTCTTCTCGGAGAAGTTCAAAACACACGTTTTGGCAATCAGCTGTCTAAGGGTGTCGAACATTATACTTAAATGGGTGATTTCCTGCAGAATGTAACGATCGAGGCAAATAACACAATAGTTTTGCTGGTCCGTAAGGTGTGTTTGATTAAGATAAACAAAAAAGGAACATCAGAATTAATAAACAAATCTTACTCACCGATTCGTGTCCACCAAAATCCGCCATTTTTTTAGTAAACTATACGTTGCGCTTTAGTAATCTATACGTTGCTTTAGTTTCCTGTATGTAATGACGGACCAGGGTGTTTATGCTTCTCCTGTAACAATACAGGCCAGTTTGTGTCCAACCAGGTCAGATCAGAGTCAGATTTTCCTAATGCAGCTCTTATTTTCCAACAATGCCGAAGCATCCATCAGTATTTAAGGCTGCAAAATGAAATTCAATTAAAATTCAAAGTATCAAATTCATTTATTTTACTAATAATCTATCAATCAAACAAACTTTGTTGCTATTGACAGTATTTTAGTAAAATCTCCATCTTTTGCACGTAACACTGAAGGTATGGGAACTCTTATCCTTGTTGCCGTTGGCGTTCCGTTATCCTCTACCAATACGGCATTATTAGTGTCAAACCTTGGTATATTTGACTGCTGTTTCTGAACACACCCAACAATATATGCCTTCTTTTTCTGTCCCATTATTGCCAGCAGAACTTTGTCCCCAATGAATGCACGCACCCTCTTGGGATTGCCCTTCTTGTACACATGGATGATTTTTGCAGGTTTTCCCGACAAAACTGCTTTTCTTCCCAGCATGCTGTTGTCCACAATGCTAACACGTGACATCTTCTGCAGCTCATTTAAGGCTGGTGTTGTACTGTAAGGATAAGCATAATAAGCACAAATAAAGATCCTATAAATGAGGTCCTGACTACAGTTGCCAACCAAGAGGTGGTGACAACCATTCTGATGCCCTAAAGGCTTCTTAGTATATACAAATCACCTCAAACTGTATTCAGGCCTCCCTAAAAATACTTACTGAAAACTGTAGAATATGCCCAACATAAAAATTGGGCTGAACAAATACAATCACTAGAATGCATACATGTGATGAGTTTGTAAGGGGTCCAATCGGGAGAATTTTCTTCCTTTTCATGGAGATTTTTGAAAAATGTATAGAATGTATAGGAAAATTCTCAGGTCATTTCACATTACGAAAACTTGCCCATGCAACAAATCATATATTTTTGAGCTCTAAAAATTGAAAATTTTCAGCTGATAAATTTATAATGATATCTTTCTTAGTTTTGCTCAAAATATAGATTGTTGGTACACGTTAGAACCGGCGAGGCGGTTCTATCGAGTACCCACAATCTATGTTTTGGAGCAAAAATAAGAAAAATAGATATACCCCTGCAAACCCCAATTTTGCTATAAAAGTGGGGTTTAAGAATAGCCACAGAATAGCCCCAGATGGGACGCCGCGTTCTGCGACGTCACATCTGGGGCTATGCTGTTTGCCTATGTCCCACAAAATGATCACCAGGCTTATATGAGTTAATATCAAAAGTTGATCAGTTATCTCTTAAAGTCTGGGGCAAGTAACATTCAAAATTAACGATGTCATTAGATAACGATTCTTTAAAATTTCAAATGGCAATATTACAAATACAAATGCACTCAAAGGATTCTAGCATTTTTACAACAAAAAATAACAGTGTCTTTAACTGTCACTGTCTTCGCTTTTGAAGTCAATATAGTTAACAAATAGAGGGTTTAATGACAGCGTTAAGCTAACAAAATTTTGAACAACTGGCCCCAGATAACATTTCTTTAGTATTATGGGTACCCCCATGGCAAACAACTGCGGTCATAGCCGATGACTCACGCTTATAGATTTATGTTTGTTAATAAGACAGCTTCTGTTCACTTCCGTTTGAATTCTTAAGTAATTAGAGCCTACCATTTACAACAAAATATGAGCCGTGTCATGAGAAAACCAGATTTTGCATATGCAAAAACCGTGAAGGGTGCAGATCAGCTGCGCAGTAATTACGAAGCTGATCAGCGCCTTTGTTTTTGCTACACAGAAAGTACAATTCCTCTTCTTTCTAAATCCAAAATTTCTAGCCGTCTAGCCATCTTCTGTGACTGTATAGGCTGGTTTATGTCACAGTCAGACATTGTCAGAAATCCCAAAGACCAGTTTTCTCATGAGGCGGCTCATACATCAAATATCCCTGAACAGGATTACCTGAACATCATGCTGGGACATCTTTGGACATATTGACGACAAGTGGTCTGAACGGCAGAAGACCCACATCTTAGTAGTAGCTCCATCATTGTCATCAGTCTCCGCTAAAATTCAGTGAAAAGGACATGGTATTAAACGACCATATAGACCGATTAGTGAAGAAAGCCAACAGTACTTTAGGCTTCAGAAGACAGGCAGTGTGACAGAAATGCTAGGAAACCTTCAATGTTTGTTTTTGTTTTGTCAATCACAGTTTGGAACTCTTTGCCGGCTACAACTGTGGAGGCCCCTGACTTGGTACATTTCAAGCAAGGGATGTACAGTCTTACATTCTAATCCTGTTAGGTAGGGTACAACCTGCAAGTAGGATCAGGGGGTTCATAGAGCTGTCCTGGTTGGGCAACCATATCCAGGGACTGTTGCTGTAGGCGATTGGTCTGATCTGAAAAATCGGGTTGCGATCTCTCCTATTTTTCCTACTTTAACTTTCACTAAAAACTTCTGCCTTTCCTATTTTTTTCCATTATAAATCTAAGCCGCCACCATAGTTGCAAAAAACTCATTCCATTATGTTCCATTGCAGACCTTGATGGTACTATTTGATCAAAACAATTTCTGATTGTATAAAGCAGGATTACACATTGCTGACAAGTGGTCAGTGCATCCGAACTCGACCTTGCTGACGTCACCGGGGTGCCTTGACGTCACGGCGCGCGCTTTATCGCGTGAGCATGGAGAGCTTCTTTTTGATTGGCTTAGCGTTGCGGACCAAAAATGATGGCAAATGAGCTAGCTGAATGTGTAAATCTCACAGATATAATGGACTTAAAGCAGGAAAACAGAGACTGTTCTTATGCAACACCATCTGGAGACAAAATTCCCGGTTAGTACACGCTAGGCACTGAGGCTGTGCGACACATTCGGTATGCTTTTGTGTATGCATGGAGATTGTAAACAACAGCAGAAGGTCCGACTCGACCGCCACCAGAGACATAATAATGTTCCTGAGGGAATGCAGTAGCTTTCTTTCTTTCTTTCGATACTGAGTCGATCAATTTCTGATCATCACCTCAGGTGTGGGGTGGGTGGCTAAATTTTGAATTTAGCAAAATGGGGGAAGCATTCGGGATGGGCCATTAAAACTATTTACAAGAAGCTAGACAGAGGCATACTAAAACGTATACCTCTGGACCCTTGGTTCTAAATAAGAGCCTTAAATTCTTCCGTGGTCTTAGATGCGACCACTGAAGAAGGAAGACTATTCCACAATGGAATAGTCTTTGGGAAGAATGAATTCTTCAGGGCATCAGTATAAGACATGTATCTTGTGTACTGTGAATCATGAGATGCCCTGGTAGATCTTAATCTGGGTGCCGGGGTCAGATATTTATCTTTGTCAAGAGACACTGTACCGGAGTGAATCTTGTAAAAGAAAGTTAAGGAAGACTTAAGCCTGCGGTCCTCCAGGGATGGCCAGTCAAGATCATTAAGCATGTCACCGACGCTACTTTTATTATGCCATCGCCTGCAGACCCACCTAGCTGCTGTCTTCTGCACTTTCTCCACCTTTTTCGTCTCAGTTTCATTATGTGGATGCCAAATAGGAGCTGCATACTCGAGCTGAGGGTGTACCAATGTTTTGTATGCAACTTCCTTCGTATGCTGAGGTGCAACAGCCAAATTGCGCCGAAGAAAACCCAAAGTCTTAGTTGCTTTAGAAGAAAATTCAGAAATATGTTGACCCCATTCCAAGTTGTCAGTAATAGTAATTCCAAGGTATTTGGCGGACTCAACCTGTTCCAATGTTTATTGATGAAGCGAGTAGTTAAAGTGTATTTGAATGCTAGGGAGGTGCCGAGTCACCCTCATTGAATGACATTTGGCAATATTGAATTTCTTTTGCCAATCGGTCTCCCATTGTCCTAGGCTATTCAGGTCATCCTGTAATATATGGCAATCTGTGAGGGTTTTAATATTTCTATACAAAACACAGTCACCAGCAAAGAGGGGAACAGACCACCTGATATTGTCTGGAAGATCATTTATAAAGATCAAGAAAAGGACCGGTCCCAAGACTGATCCTTGAGGGACACCAGATAGGACAGGGACTGGATCTGAGGCTTGACCATCTAACACCACTTTTTGAAAGCGCTCAGAGAGCCATGAAGCCATCCACGGATGCAGTAGTAGTGCAGTTTGTAGAGTAGTCTCCTGTGTGGCACCTTGTCAAAGGCCTTTGCGAAAGGAAGTGTCTCGGCGTCCGGTACCGGACGAATTAGGCTAAAGTCTCCGCGTCCGGCAATGCCGGACACCGAGCCTATCCTCACTGGAATGGCTCCGTGTCCGGCACTACATTTTTCTTACCAGTTTCTTGGTTGTAAGTAGTAAAAAGTACAAATAATTTGATTACTTTCAATACAGTTTGAAGAATAAATATTTTTTCATTCGTGTTCCGCCATTTGGAAAAGGGGATGTAACTCTTAATTTGTTTATGTCTTGTGTAAAGATGAAACTGTAGCGAATTCAATATCATGTTGCATTTTGGTTGTTGAATAAAAAATATACAATCTTGTTGTTGTTTTTTTATCAAATATAATTATCTATCAAATAAGTTCTTTAAGCCCATGTTTTTAACCTTGCGTTAAATGATGCCAATTAGCCTCGTCTTCTCATCTTTAGGTAGCTATAGCCTGCTAACCGTGAATTGCGCGCCTCTTTTGTTCCTTTAGAAATGATCTCCGACAACAAACGACCATTCTCAAGTAAAACAAACAAACAATATAATTACGTAAATCAGAAAACAATTCGTCCATTAAGATGTGCAATGCAAAAATAAATTATGTTGTCTCTGTTTTTGACCAGATCAGACACAAACCGATGATCATGCAGATGCAACTTATATAAACGTACGACCAATGATTAAAACGTGATGAATATTTAGTTAAGCTCGTCATATAAAAATGTTTCGTTTATTTTCGTCCAGATCAGACACGAACCGGTGATCATGCAGATGCAATTTATATGATATTCGTTATAAGAACTTATATATGGTCTATTTTCCACACAAGTATATAACTATCCTTGTTTTATCATGTTGAACTTCGACCAGATAAGACACTAATCGGCTAGTATGCATAGGCAACATAGAAGCATTCCATTTGCCGTTGATTAGAACGTACGATCTGTGTCTAACGCATGCATATAATGTTTAAATAACGTTGTTATCATAAAAAATGTTTTATTTGATTTTCGACCAGATCAGACACAAACCGGCTAGTATGCATAGGCAAAATAGAAGCCTTCCATTTGCCGGTTATATGACCTACGTTGATAGAACGTACGATCTATGTCTAACACATGTATATAATGTTTAAATAAAGGTCGCAAGGCACTCTCTTGCATTTGGCAAAAATTTATTACATGTAATATGTACACGGGTATAAGTTTTATTACTTTTGATCCAAAACATAGACTATGGGTACTCATTAGAACCGCTTCGGCGAAGCGGTTCTAACGTGTACCCACAATCAATGTTTTCAGCTTTAATATCAAAAAGATCAAAAATTTTCTTATGCAATTTTCAAATTTTACAGCTGAAAAAAAATCTGTGTAGATTCTATAATACATGGGCGTTGTGTAGTGACATGATAAAGGTTTATGAAGTAGTTCGTGCAGTAGCGCATTTAGATGGACCTTTTATCATCATACTGAGATTACGCATCTCACTAGCTTTTGACACTGAAAATAATTACAACAAGTGAGTGGAAAATTGCTCAGCTAATTAGGACATTTAGGCATAAATCAATGAAAAGCAGCCTTTATGAGAATCACTTTTCATTTAACATAGTAATTATCATTAACAATTGTGAGTAAGTCAAATAATCAATGTATCTTTTACTTTTTGCTGATTAAAAAAGTTTTACCAGCATTTACCATTTAGCATATACGGAGCGAACAAACATCTTATATTTCTGTGTCACTAGCCCTTATATCAAACGGCATACTGCGATTGGACAAATAGTCACTGTAAAAATCCAATATGGCGGCATTCGATGTGAAAAATATCTAGCGAATTCATTTTGTGACACATTAGCCGGTATTTAATCTGATTTATGTTTCTTTTGTTATCATTTACTACCAGGAAGCTTGTAAGAAAAATGTAGTGCCGGACACGGAGCCATTCCAGTGCGGATAGGCTCGGTGTCCGGCATTGCCGGACGCGGAGACTCTAGCCTAATTCGTCCGGTACCGGACGCCGAGACACTTCCTTTGCGAAATCCATAATGATCACATCAGATGTCATCTGTTTGTCTGTGACCCCGGTTCTGAGCTCGGTCCAGGTTACTAAACCTTGTAAAGATACTTAAAGATAATGCAGTTCGTGTCATACAGAATGACCAGGATACGAAATGACCAGGAACGTCATGTCAATAAAAACAATAAAAGAGGAATTCTGTAAAAATGGTTGAACCGACCTAGCTAAGTACGAACATGTACTGGGGCGAATCCTATAGCCAACAACAACAACTTGCATTTAGATATAAGATCTTCATGACATTGCCCTAGCAATGCATATAAAATAACACGAAATTAGATCTATTGATTGGAAAACATGAACTCCACAAACAATAATTATTCACGAATATCTGTGCAGACCTTTTTTCAGAAAAAAATGACCTTTCACAGGATCGTCTCCCTTGTTGGTGCTACGGAACACCGCAAAAGAAAAATGGTATATCTAACAAGAGATAATTGTCGAAGATTAATGTCTGTTCTGCAATAGGGTACAGGATGCATAATGTACATTTTATTTATGCTTTATTCTGAAATATAAATTGTTGACAGTGCATAGAAGCTCAGTGATGTAGTAGTAATACCTAAGCAAAAGATATATAGTTTTGGGACTGAAATCCATCTTTGACGGACACAAGACTAGTTTGCTCTGTTGTTGAAATGACATCACTACCTTAGTCTGACAGCTAAACGCTCAGTGAAAAAAAACTGTACCTATTCGTTTTAACGTTGACAGTTTTTATGCATATACCTATCCCCAAATTCCTGGATATCATCCATCTGATGAAAAAAAATGTAGTAAAAATATCGTTATTGTGCGGTGAGCCCTTACTGGCGGAAACAACTCGTTCTGTGAAGCAGGGCCTTTGATTCCGAACACGCCTATATTCAATGGAGAAAATCCGAACGCATCTTATCTACGATGGCCTGCATGGATCATAAAATTTCAAAATCCACAGATTTTTTATTTTATTTTTTTCTTTGCAAAGCTTTCGTCACACAAAAAGTGATTAAAATGAATAACAATAAGGATCAATGATGACTCGTATAGTAAAAAAACATCATCTTAAAGTACTTTTTAAAGAGATGCAGTTTGTTGCCTTTTTCCCCGCCTTTTTCATCTTCCATATGGAAAAAAAACCCGGATGCAGGTCAAAAATGATCTGAGATGTCTTCGACAAACAACAGTACATGAGTAAGAATTACAGACAACTCGCCCCAAAGACAACTCGCCCCAAGACAACTCGCCCCACATAAAACACGCCCCAAGACAACTCGTCCAATTTTCAGAAAAAGGTACAAGTAGGCAAAGATCAGGAAAAGGCGCAATCAGAAAAAGATTCCCACTCCAAAAACCGAGGTGGGAAAAAACCAAACTAACAATCAGGTACTTATACCATGAAACATATCGTAAGCCGAATGAGCAGCTATTTTCCCAATAGGTGGCCACTCAGTTACCTTAACTTAACTAAAAATATGAAAACATACATAAGGCGCCAACAGCACAAAAAATTTTAAACACCAAGACGTAAAACAAAAAGAACCACTACAGAAGTATCGACTTGGAACGATCAGTAACACAAAGTTACTGGCGGGCTTAAACCGGTTTTACAGGTACCTAACCTCACCCTCAGCTTCTGCAGTGGTTCACAACATTTAGTTAGTTCTTCGGTCCTCGTGGTGAATCTCTAACTAGTCAATGAATCATCAAGAACAAACAAATAAATCATGATAAACATCCCGATGAATCAAAAACCAGGACTCACAGATTGAGTAAGCTGCCCGACGATGGAGATCCCTGGGCGCCGAATAACCTACTAACTCCGGAGCAAAAGAAAAACACCAGTTGGACCCCGGTGGGCCAAGCAACAGACAAGAAGCTCCGGCCCCAACCAACTAAAATGAATAGCTTTAAGTCGGGGCCATCATAGAGTCTGACGCCCGACCCACCGGCGTGCAATTAAAGAAGGCAGCATAGTTATCAACCATGATTGGGTTAAAAACTAAGCATGCAGACTGTCGCATAACATTCAAGTTATAACCTATACGTCTGTAACGTGATATGATTTTTCCGAACTGAAGAGAAAAATCATTTATTCCTTTAAGTTTCTTTAATTTGTAAACCAAGTCACCATAAAATTCAGGTTCCGAAAGGCCCTCACTTAAAAGTGTCTTTAACCCAACATTATATTTGGAAATCAATTCATAGTGTCTACGATAAAATTTAGAAAAGGTTTTTCGAAGTTTATGATACCGATAGCCCTGTTGGAGAAGTTTTGCCGTTAAACATTTATTTCGAGCGTTGAAGTCTGTAACATGATTGCAGACTCTAGCAAACCTAATAAGTTGCGAAATGTATACACCATAAGAAGCACGACGAGGAACGTCACCATCCAAAAAAGGAAAATTTACTATATCAAAATCAAAGTCATCGCGCTTATCATAAATTTTAGAAGAAACAAATCCATTTGCAACAGAAAGATGTAGATCTAAAAAGGGGGCTTCGGTATCTGAGATATTAGCTTTGTTCAACTGAAGTTCAGGTGGATAAATTTGATTGACCATACCTTCAAAATAAGGGTTGTCAATGTTCAAAAGGTCATCGAGGTACCTAGAAGACAACTCGCCCCACTTTAGAAGACAACTCTCCCCACATAAATAGACTACTCGCCCCACTTTAAAAGACAACTCGCCCACTGTCTTAGACCCCTCCCCCTCTATGGAATTTACTCCATTATTATTACTAATGTTTTTGTTGCCTCACTAATCCTTCGTTTTCTTTCTGAAAGTAAAAATCCATAAGGAAAACTCGACCCATATTGCGTTTGATATTTTAAATAAATGCTTATTGTTTTCGTAAAATTTTAGTGGGCCTGTTTTGTGTAGTAGGACTGCTTTGCAGTGATTTTGAAAATTATCTACATTTGCCTATTTAGAGCAATTTGCATTTGAAAAGCCATAACTTGTTAAAAGTTTTACTTGAATTTCAAGGGAAATAACTTTAACTTTGGCAATTTCATTTATGAAAACTTGATTTTTTGTCATAAATTTTACTTTCTATAAGTAATTCTTGAATTGAATTACATTTCTTAGTTCAAATGAGATGATTAATTGATAACATTTATTGAAATTTGTTTACACTAAAATTAGTGATTTTGTACTTTGCACCTTTTTCTAGTGTAATTGAGTTTGATATACCTCTCGATCAAATCAATATTTTGATGGCTTAACTATGTAGTAACTTTGGCAAAATATTCGCATGTATGTACGCTGTCCCTTTTGGCCCTAGTCTTTAAATGTGAAAGGTCGGAATGCTGTATGCTGTAACTCACGCCCAAACTTTGGATCCCTTTTTCTAAATTCTCCCACCCCCTAAATTTAAGCCCATTTGGTTTCACCTCATATTTCATAACCAATCCGCTAGGATAATTCAAACTAAACATTAAAAATGCAGCTTTAACTTCAATTCTAAATCAAATTCAATTCATTACTTCATTAAATCACTTGGAATTAAATTGTAAATAAAATAGTTAAATTTTAAACTGCATTTTCACTGACTTTGCTCCCCACAAAACAACCAACTTGTATCCTTGAGATCGAACCTACAGTACTATACGGTCCACGGGGGTGACAGCTGCCCAGTCTAAGTCACCCTAGGCATACTTGTGGGACTCGGGTTTGCCTTTTGTGCGTATCGCTCACCTGATCGCACCAGTTTAACCGGCTCTGTCCGTCTTTCAGTTTTAGTGCTTATGCACTAACTTTTCTCTAACTTTAGTGAGCGTTGTCCCGACCCACGGGCGTCCTACTACATTTGCATTACGAAAATTTGCCCATGCCATAGACAGAGGACATTTTCAGCAGTAAAATGAGAAAATTTCAGTCAAGGCTTGTATGTTTGTTATGAGGTTTAACGTCCCAGTTAACAATTTTTCAGTCATGTCGGGACGGAGAAAATTTCAGAAGAAAAAAAAAGATTTTTTGGTTATTTTTGTTCAAAACATTGAACAATCTATGTTTTAGATAAACATGATAGAAATATGTATACCCCCGTAAACACCAGTTTACTATATAAAATTGGGGAATGAGCTGAGTCGAGTTGACTTCTAGACCGAGAGGGACCGCAGGGATAAAGAGGAGGGGTATGAAGGACGGTCTAAGACAGTGGGACAAACTCTCTTCTTAAGTGGTAGACTCAGGTCTTCAGCTGCTGTTTACAATCTCCATGCATGTTTATACAAAAGCATTCCGAATGTGTCATACAGCCTCAGTGCCAATCGTGTGCTAACCGGTCAAAAAAGTTTACACATCAAATTTTCAAACACGAAACTCACTGTGAAAAACTAAATCCTGCTCACCCCAACTTCGCATACTGTTCACAGAGATATTAAATTGTCTCTCCAGATGATGTTCCATAAGAAAAGTCTCTGATTTCCTGCTTTGAATCCATAATTTCTGTGAGATTTACACATTCAGATAGCTCATTTGCTCTCACTTTTGGTCCGCAAAGCTAAGCCAATCAGAAAGAAGCTCTCCACGCTCACGCGACAAAGCGCGCGCCGTGACGTCAAGGCACCCCCATGACGTCAACAAGGCACTCACCACGTGTCAACCATGTGTAATCTTGTTTTATTCAATCGGAAATCGTTTTGATCAAATAGAACCATCAAGGCCCGCAACGGAACGTAGTGGAGTGAGGTTTCGCAACTACTCAAGTGGGACCAGTTGTCTTTAAAAGAGCGGAGATTTGTCTTCAAATGTGGGGTGACTTGTCCTCTAAAAGTGGGGCGAGTTGTCTTCTGAATTGGGGCGAGTTGTCTAGGGGCGACTTTTTATGTGGGGCGAGTTGTCTTGGGGCAAGTTGTCTTTGGGGCGAGTTGTCCTGATTCCCATGAGTAGGACCCAGACCTAGACTGCTCCACAAACCAATATTTACATCCACGGATTCGTGGATGTGCTTAAATGCACCTGCACTCAGAGTGCATTGACTGACTCATGAACATAAACAGCCAGAAGTTTTTAAACGAGAATTAAACCGCTAAAACCGGACAAAAATAGGTTGGATATTTTTCCTAAAAGCACAATAAACATGTTAGTAACGCATCGGTGAAGTGTAATTCTTCTTGAAAAGGTTGCAATCATTGACACTACGTTTCACCATTGAACAACCAACTGGGATCGCAACGAAGAGATATGGAACATATGTGTAATATAGCGGAGTGACATTTCGCAACTAACCTTGACCGGGACCGTGGAAACACCCCAAACCACCCCAAAACACATATAACACATTCAAACCATCTCAAAACACATTTTAATAATCACAAACCAGATATTTTAGCGATGCAACACTCAAAACTTATATAACCCCGAACCACTTCAAAAATACCCCAAACCACATCAAAGAAACTCCCCTAAATGCCCAACAATTACACCACTTCAAAACACCCCAAACCTCCTCAACAACACCCAAACCACACTAAACCACACCCAAACGATGTTAAACATCCATATAAGCTCACCCAGAAAGATCCCAGATACGTTGAGCATACACAGATTACATATATGGGTTTATATGGGCATTTTCTAGGCAAACCCATATGCTATGTGTATACCCATATTAGGCCCATATTAAGCTAATTTGTGAACTTGGGGTTCTGAATCCCATCAAGACCTGGTTTAAGACATGTTAAGTGTGTTTCAGGTAGTTTGGACGCGTTAAGATGAGATGGTTTTGAAGTGGCTTGGGTGGTTTGGCGTGTTTTTGGGGGGTGGTTTAGGGTGTTTCCACGGTCCGACCTTGACCTGCTCGTTTTCGAGCTATTTAAACTTTTTAAATGAAACCAGTGAGTCGATCCATTTCTGATTATCATCTCAGGTGTGTGGTGGGTGGTCCAGGGTGGATAAATTTTGAATTTAGCAAAGTGGGGAGAAACATTACAACTATTTACTAAAACATATGCATGTAACTCTGAACGCCTGAACAAAGTACGAGGATGATCCAATAATGATTGAGACTTTTTGAATTATTCCTAAGTAAATAAACTTGGCTTATTATAAATATCTTGTTAACATTGCTCAGTGTAATGTGCACACGATACACTAATTAAAATCCACATGTAGATAACTACCTTCTGTTGCTTAGCAACGAGAGAATGCTATAGTCAAATGTCCTTGGCCACGTGGTACTTATGCATATAAAATGGGTTACCATGGCAACTGGTGATAAAATTTCTAATCATGGCACACCGGTATTTATAGCGTTTATAAATAGCTTTATGCTCTGCAAATATCACTAACATACTGCTCATATTTCAAGTAAGCTGAGCATTTTTGAGAGAAAGGTTGGGTATTAGTCGCGAAAACATTCAGTGATTTTGGGGGTAGGGGTGAGAAAGATCTTATAAATTGAGTATACATAACACAATGAATTGTTTTAAACCTTAAAATGATCAATTATGGGGTAAATATATGAAAAGAATTTCAAAAGGAACGTCTGTCCCTTTCGTTTTATGTTGCCTAGCAACAATAGAATTTGGAAAATGCTATAAGCCAGAATTCATAGAGGAAAATGGTTGCTAGGCAACCACCTCTCGATCTCTAGCGCTAGACTCGAATCGACCGAAGCAAAATATTTCAGAGATGGATGTTAACACAGACAATACTCAATTATTATAAGATACCGCTTTTAAAATTTGTGACATAGCTAGATTTATATAGATTATGTTTGTTAAAAGGGCAGATGGTGGCCATAGGTACTGCACGAGCAGTATGGTTGCTAACCATAGCAACCAAAGTTGTTCACCAAATTTAATAAAACACGCTCCGTAGAGAGATCAAATGTGTATCTAGTAAACGAAAGTAGTTAACTTGAGCCAGTCAAAAGGGTTGATAAAACAAGAGTAAAGTCTCAATCATTATTGGATCATCCTCGTAAGAGCATTGAATTCTTCAACAGTCTTTGATGAGACCACGTCAGAGGGAAGTCTATTCCATAGGGGAAAAAAGAATTCTTTAGAGCATCACTACAGGCCATATAGATTGTGTATTGTGACTCATGAGATGCCCTGGTACTTCTTAAGTTGGGAACAGTCAAGAGACACTAGCTGTAATGGAGTGAATCTGACGTTTGCCGTCAAAAATATCAACCCAACAAAGCAAATTAAGGACGGCAGCGAGGTTACCGAATATGGTACTGTGTATCAAGTAAAACGTCATCGGAAGAAGAAACCTCCCTCTGCTGTGGCTCGTTCTAGGAGAAGAATTGGAAAAGTAGTCAGATGAAGAACCAGATTTAGCTCACCAAAATGACAAACAGAGGATTACAGTCGTTCCATGATCACGAGAACATTAATCTGGGAGTGCTCAGAGTGCTAAGCCAAAGGAACGGGAAAACACCAGTCCTACCTGTGGTAGAAAAAAATCAGTGTCTCTGGAAAACCAGAAAGAAGCCAAAGCTTCAAACTCTGATCGTGACCTACCAGAGCAGGCAATATTTTAAGAATTTCTGAACATTCTTAGTGATAGTCAGGCTGACAGTGACGACGATTTTTTAACACAATGGCGGGCGCTCATCATACATGTCCCCAGTAAAAACGATAATCGATGTCCCAGGAAAAGTGGTTTATATTCATTATACTACTGTTTATTGTGCCTGCCTCTCTGTCGTGCTCGTTGCCTTTCGTTCATGTCTGTGCAATGAATACCCCCTTATACTCCACTTTTACATAGTAAAACTGGGGTATGTAGGGGCTTACCTATTTTTCTATTTATTTGCTCTAAAACATAGATTGTGACCACTGGGTACTCGGCGAGGCGGTTCTAACATGTACACACAATCTATGTTTTGAGCAACAATAAGAAATATATAAAAACAATTTGATGAAGTTTTCGGTTTTTACAGCTAATACAAAATCTAGATTGTATTGCATGGGCAAAATTTCGTAATGCGGAGTCGGCAACAACCGATCGCGGCTCAGCTTCGTTACGAATCGGACACGCTACCGATCGAGTTATCGAGCCTGACAATGATATTACTGACCGACCAAACACAATCACCTTAATTGTTGACCATGGACGAAAGGCACTACCCCAAACAATCAATCAGGCGTTAACTGTTCAGGTTTGGATGGATCACATGGAGCACGCCTGAGATTAATAAAAATAAAACCGAGATCCTTCAAGAGCAGTGAGTGTATTAATTAGAAAGGGGATGGGCCATACCGCGGTTTCGGCTACTTAAGCCTCTTTAGTGACCCTATATACTTTGGCAACATGGATCCAAAGAGAATTACTGAAATTTTAAAACGGGATCATTTACAGAGCGTTATCTTACAGATTTATTACAGTTTGCACTGTTATTACATAGATACTAGAACCTGATCTGAAATACTTGGTTCAGTGTCAATTAGAGAACCACGAGAGGAGTCTATAGCGAGTCTTTGGTACCATGCAATCATCTCCCTTGAACTGTCCATTTGATGGAGGAAGTTGTTAAGATGAGACATATGACAATTTATAAATGCCGTGTTTTAGGACGCGATAAATGCGTTTAATTTTGTCTCCCATGATGAGATGTTTATACCATATAGGTAAAGCATAGTCATTGATCCACTCCCTCAACAAAATTGCAGAATCAGTCGTTAAATGACAGAGAAATCTCTCTGAGTCCTTTCAGTTAAATCAGGTCCCGAGGTTATAAAACTTTTTTCATGCTATGATGCTCAGCTCAGCTGAGATGAAAATTTATCCTGCTCATAAATGTTAAAATGCCAACAATTGTTGGCATTTTAACATTTATTAGCAGGATAAATTACAGGCTTTGGCATTCTTAAGCTTCAGTTTCAATATATTTGGGCTATTTTGGTATTTATTAGCAGTTTTGATTTTATGTTCAGCTGAGTTGAGCATGAAAAAAGTTTTATAAACTCGGGACCAGGTCTTAGGCTAGGGAGGACCATGTATATTGAGTATACGTAAAGAAAGCAAATTGTTTCTGAATTAGTATATATTGGTTAAAATTCAACATTGCCAGGCAATTTTCTGTATCACAATCGTATTTTTGTCAGTGATTTCGTGGCTCTGTATTCAGTTTAACGATGCTTTCTGGATTATTGAACGTATGCACACTGGTCAACCTATACGCTGATTTGGTGGGTTTTACGCAAGTTTGATGGTGCTTAAAACTTGGAAATGGTTCTATTTCGTCTATATTTGCATATATACTCTATGGAAAAGCATGCCATATGCCAAAGAGACTGTAGAAGTATGTATATTTTGTGAATATGCACTGCAGCGGTCGATTTATGTATGCGTTGCAGAATATATCCAAGTACCGATCAAGGAGGTAGATGATTAAAACAAAACGACTTACATGTACCCTTTGGGTCGGTACTCGAAATCATCCCTAAAGCATACATCAATCACCAGGTGCATGTCGTATTCTTAAAACTAACATAAATCTATATAACATGTTATATGTTTTCTATACAGCATCTACACGATTAAACACGATTAAAATGAAAAATCCCAAATTTATTTACTGGTCGCCACCATTTTTGTCTCCAGTAAATCAGCGCTAATACCCACAAACCGTCGTAAACACCGCAAATCGACGTATAGGTTGACCAGTGTGGTATGTATGGACAATAAGAGAGTATTGAATCCAATGAAATAAAACTCAGTTTTGATTCAGCTATATCCCTTTTTAGCTCACCTGAGCCGAAGGCTCACAGGTGAGCTTATAGTATACCCATGCTCCGTCGTCCATCGTTGTCGTAGTTGTAGTTACAATGTTCTTCTCCTCTGAAACCACTGGGCCAAGCCAAACTTCATGTGGAGCATCCTTAGGAAGGGGGAACTGAAGTTTGTATAAATGGTCCAGGTCACATGACCAAGATGGCTAAAGTATACGGCATCCGTCGTCGTCGGTCGTCCGTCCGTCGTCCGTCGTCCACAATTTCAAAGATCTTCTCCTCTGAAACCGCTGGGCTAATCAAAGCGAAACTTCATGTGGAGCATCCTTAGGAAGGGGGGACGAAAGTTTGTATAAATGGTCTAGGTCACATGACCAAGATGGCCGCCATGGCTATAAATAGCAAAAACCTTTAAAAATCTACTTCTCCAGAACCAAAGGGCCCATGATCTTGAAACTTGACGTGAAGCATCAGGGAGTGAGCTCTACAAAGTTTGTATAAGTCATGACCCTGTGATGACCTTGACCTATTTTACGGCAAGGTCAACATAGGTCGCCCATGCATTTGAATGAGGAAAATTGTTAAAATGTGATTTAAAGGGCAAAACTAGCAGGAAATGGGTAAATGGACAGAATATTTATGTTTATGAAAAAAATTTGTCCCAGGGGGTTGTCTGCCCATGCCCCGGGGCTATATATGACCATAATATTCAAACATCTTTGTCTCTGAAATTGCTTGGCCAATCAAAGTCAAACTGTATGTGGAGCATTGTTAGGAACGGAGAATGAACGTTTGTATAAATGGCCAAGGCCACATGACCAAAATGGCCGCCATGGCTATAAATAGCATAAACCTTTAAAGATTTTCTTCTCCAGAACCAGGAGGCCTATGATTTTGAAACTTGGCATGAAGCATCAGACATTGCAGCTCTACAAAGTGTATATGAACTATGAACCTGGGATGATCTTGACCTATTTTACGGCAAGGTCAACATAGGTCGCCTATGCATTTGATGGGGAAAATTGTTAAAATGGGATTTGAAGGGCAAAACTTGCAGGAAATGGGTAAATGAAGTGGAAATTTATGATTCTGAAAAAAATTTGGACTGAACACCAGGGGTGGGTTTGACCCTGCCTCGGGGCATTTTACATGTATGTAACCATAATATTCAAAGATATAATATTCAAAGATCTTCTTCTCTAAAACAGCTTTGCCAATCAAAGTCAAATTTTATAGGAAGCATCTGTATGAAGGGGAAACCAATGTGATTATAAATAAACTAGGTCACATGACCAAGATGGCTGCCATGCCCATATATGGTAAAAACCCTTCAAAAATCTTCTTTGCAGGAACTGCTGAACCTATTGCAACGAAACTTGATATATAGCAAATAATACTAGAGTACTATAATGTGTTTATAAATAATGATCATGTGATGAGCTTGACAGATTTTGCGGCAAGGTCAATGTAGGTCATATATGCAGAAAATTGTTAAATTGACACTGAAGGGAAAAACTTTCAGGAAATGGGCAAGTGGACAGAATATTTATGAATTAGAAAACGAAATTAACCCCAGGGGTTATTCTGACCCTGTCCTGGGACTATATACATGAATATGACCTTTTTAGTCAAACAAGCTTATTGGTGAATACCTCAGATCTCGGGTGAGCGTTTACAGGACCATTGGTCCTCTGGTGACAAGTTTGACCTCGGGCATCTACAGTCTTTCGTTGTACCGTCCCAAAATTACCTTAGCTGTTGTGTGGGACGTAAAGAAAGAACACCACCACCGTACTGAAAGATAAGGTTAGTGCAAAATGCTTGAAGTGTTGTGCGTCTATGCCATGTATTGATTTAAATAAAATTTTGTGCACAATGATGTGATACGTGCACATATCACATTTTTAAAATATGCTTTAAAACGCTGTTTTTGTATACAATGCATATTTATAAATAATCAAGGTTGCAACTGAACTGTATCACTATACAAAATGCATATCAAGTGACGATGACATACGTACTTTAAATACAAGCGATAAAGTGTGTACATCTATTACAGTTATTTGTTGGAACTTAAATTTCAAAACAAGGTAAAGTTAGTCGGGAACATTAACGTTTAACAAAAATCATGTTGCAGTCGGAAGCAAAAAAATTATAACGATGAACATGTAGAAACTGCATGATTAGTAAGAATGAGTTCAGCAAGCAAAACAAAGAAATCGCATTTCAGCAAATGAACCGCCATATAAACAAATCTCATGGCGATGCATTTCATCAGGAAAACGTGTCCATATATACCACATTGAACCCCACTCAGTTTTATATAGCAAAACTGGGGTATGCAGGGGTATACCTATTTTTCTTATGTTTGCTCCAAAACATAGATTGTGGATACTCGTTAGAACCGCCTCAGTGAGGCGATTCTAACGTGAACCCCTAATCTATGTTTGGAGCAACACTAAGAAAAAGATCAACATATTTCTGCTAAAAAGTTTCATTTTCCACAACTTTAAAAATCTCTGTACATTGCATGGGCATGTTTTCTAAATGAACACAACTTTAGCCACGGAAACTACCTACAGTCTAGCATGATTATACAATAAAAACTTAATGATCAGAAGCTTTAAGTTTAAATCCTCATTCACTGTCTATTTTAGTCTTAGTACATCCTTCGAGTTTTAGGCGCCAGGTCAGGTCAGTTTAACTGCTACTGTAACATGTAATCAGTACTACCTGTTGTCATGCGGTGCAGATGGGGCTCGTTAGCCTTGGAAGGCAACTCATCTAGGAGTTAAGCTAGTTCTCTACACAAAATCTAGCTGGGCAGGGGGAACTCATTAGTCTTGGTTGACAGCCCTCCTAGGAGTTTACAGGTCTCTAAACAAAACCTAAGAAAGGGTAGATGGAGCTCTTCAGCTGTGGCCAGCAATTCATCTGGGAGAAGGAAACTCCAAAATCAAACCTGTGTGTCTGGATATGCCTAGTCCAGATATGCAAAGACTGTTTCGGTAGATGGAGCGGAAGAAATCATCTGATTCAACGGTTCAGAAAGCGATACAGCAACATGTTGTGGAACATGCAGAGCGTGACAAGGCACTAAAGATGTTACGGTCATCCACTGCATCCAAACCCAACTCCAGACGTCTTGACCTGTGTCTTGCCTCTGGGCGCAGCTGGGCGAGGACTAGAGAGTGAGGTTGACGTTGCGCACCTCTTCCTCACTATAATCCAATTTCATAGCGCATGTCATATTATTTCTCAACACACAAGCACTTGCATACACAACAATTTCATCACACTTGCACCCACATACCTACAAAGTCCTGTGGCGATGGGCGAGTGGCGAAGCAGCAGGTGTAGGACACACTGGGAGCTGTAGTTGCAGACCTGCACACATGCGGCTCAGTTCTAATGGTCGCTTCCTGTGAGGAGAAGCAGTAAGCAGAATTCGGCAGTCGGCTGAGTGACTGAGCAGACCTATTTAGGACCGCACTGCTCACCCCCGTAGCATGGGGAAGGGGCTAGAAAAGGTGCCCTAAACAATTGCCTGCTTCAAACCCCCTGGCTGTTAACCGCGATCAGCGGGGATCCCCTTATGTCGAAATACAAAGAAAAAAGCTAGAGTAATCCCCTTACGGATTGGCGCATGGAATGTGCGCACTTTAATGGATAGTGCTGGGTCAGATAGACCACAGCGTAGAACGGCCCTTGTGGGCAGAGAACTTGGGAGGTATGATATACAGATAGCTGCATTGAGTGAGACTCGGTTCGCAGATGTTGGGGAGATCAAAGAAGTTGGTGCTGGATACACCTTCTTCTGGAGTGGACGCAAAAGTGAAGAGAGGCGTGAAGCAGGAGTTGGCTTTGCCATCAAAACAGAACTTGTTGGTAAGCTGTCAGGATTGCCAAAAGGCATTAATGACCGTCTAATGACATTGAGACTTCCTCTGTCAGGCAATAAACATGCAACTATTGTCAGTGCTTATGCACCCACAATGACCAATCCAGATGAGGTCAAGGACAAGTTCTATGATGACCTAGACAATGTTATTTCTGCAACACCCCGCACAGACAAGCTTATCCTTCTTGGCGACTTTAATGCCAGAGTGGGTACAGACCACCAGACCTGGGAAGGAGTTATAGGTCCAGAAGGGGTTGGAAAGTGCAACAGCAATGGTCTCTTGCTTCTCAGGAAGTGTGCTGAACATGATCTTCTAATCACCAACACAGTCTTCCGTCTACCTAATAGGAACAAAACATCCTGGATGCATCCCCGTTCCAAACACTGGCATCTCATATACTATGTCATAGTGCGGAGAACAGACAGGCATGATGTTAAAGTGACAAAGACTATGTGTGGTGCAGACTGCTGGACAGATCATAGACTGGTTGTCAGCAAACTCAACCAAAGAATACAGCCTGCGAGGCGACCTCAAGGCAAGAAAGCTCCTAAGAGACTGGATGTCTCAAAGCTGAATAAAGACAGCATGAGACAATATTTCTTAACAGACATTTGCAACCAACTTGATGCAATGAATCTCAGTTCAGAGGACCCCGAAGAAAACTGGACAGTTTTCCATAAAACAGTTCTTTCTTCAGCTGCAAGCACCTTAGGCCATCCATCTCGCAAACATCAAGACTGGTTTGATGAGAATGATGATGAAATTCAGAGGCTTCTTGAAGAAAAGCACCGTTTGCTCAAGGCACATCAAGATGATACTAGCTCAGTATCAAAGAAAGCAGCCTACAGCAACATTTGTAAGACAGTCCAGACCAAGCTTAGGGACATGCAAGATTCCTGGCTGAGGAAGAAAACAGAAGAAATTCAGTCTTTTGCGGATAGAAAGGACATGAAGAAATTTCATGATGCACTGAAAACCATTTATGGTCCAAAGAGTTCTGGAGCCACCACATTGCTCAGTGCAGATGGAAACACTCTTCTCACAGATAAAGAAGCTATCTTGGAAAGGTGGGCAGAACACTTCAATAGTGTGCTTAATCGACCATCAAGCATCAATCAGGATGCAATCGACAGACTTCCACAGATAGAGTGCAATGTTCTGTTAGATGAATTTCCTACCGTTACGGAAACAAGAAAAGCAGTTCAACAACTATCATCTGGAAAAGCCCCAGGTGCAGATGCAATTCCTGCCGAAGTTTACAAGGCTGGGGGGCTACCCATGGCAGAGAAACTGACAGAGTTGTTTCACTGTATGTGGAGGAAGGAGGCTATCCCACAAGAATTTAAGGATGCATCCATAATCCACCTATACAAGCGGAAAGGAAATCCTCAAGTCTGTGACAATCACAGAGGCATCTCCCTCCTATCAATTGCTGGGAAGATACTTGCAAAAATTCTGTTGAATCGTCTGAATGCTCATCTTGATCAGACGGGAATTATCCCAGAAAGTCAATGTGGATTCAGAAAAGACAGAGGGACTATAGACATGATCTTCACAGCAAGACAGCTTCAGGAGAAATGCCAAGAACAGAATGTAGATCTATACATGACGTTTGTTGACCTCACCAAAGCTTTTGACACTGTTAGTCGTGATGGACTCTGGAAAATCATGGCCAAGTTTGGCTGTCCACCCAGATTCATAGCTATGGTGCGGCAGTTTCATGATGGCATGCAGGCACGTGTGCAGAATGATGGAGAGTTCTCTGAACCATTTGAAGTAACAAATGGGGTCAAACAAGGCTGTGTTCTGGCACCAACACTGTTCAGCATGATGTTTTCTGCCATGCTTATGGATGCTTTTCAGGACAGTGACACTGGTTTTCCAATCAGGTACCGTTTTGATGGCAACATATTCAACCTCAGAAGGTTGCAAGCCAAAACTAAGGTCCAGACTGATGTGCTAGATGAGCTCCTCTATGCAGATGATATGGATAAGAATGCCAACACATAGGCAAAAATGCAAAGAGCCATGGATCAAGTCTCACAGTCATGTGATAACTATGATCTCACAATCAGCACAAAAAAGACAGAGGTTGTACACCAACCAGCCCCCGGAAAACCATATAATGAACCAACCATCACTGTGAATGGGCAAAACCTGAAAGTTGTTGACAAGTTCACCTACCTGGGAAGCACTCTCTCCAGAGCTGTGCATATTGATGATGAGATCACTGGCAGAATTGCAAATGCTAGTGTGGCATTCGGAAGACTCCGTGCAAATGTCTGGGAGCGAAATGGAATCAAGCTTGACACCAAGCTGAAAGTCTACGAGGCTGTGGTACTGCCAACCCTCTTGTATGCATGTGAGACCTGGACAGTATACCAACGCCATGCAAAGAGACTTAACCATTTCCACTTAAGCTGTTTGAGAAAGTTGTTAAAAATCAAGTGGCAGGACAAGATTCCAGACACAGAGGTCCTGAGGAAAGCAGGGATGCAAAGCATGCATACAGTCTTAAAGCTAGCACAGCTAAGATGGACTGGCCATGTTATAAGAATGCCTGATGCGCGACTTCCAAAGAAAGTTTTCTATGGAGAACTACAGGAGGGAAAGCGCTCTCAAGGTGGCCAGAAGAAACGCTACAAAGACACCCTCAAAGCCTCTCTGAAGGATTTCCCCTTCCCCCATCCTATCATGAGCAACATAAGAAAAAACATTTTATTATTACCATGCTGTTTCTCCTTTGCGTATAATGTCTACATTGTACCACTTCAAGTTACATGAATTTCTCTCGTTCCTAGTTATTTTCTGTTATACGTATCCTCAATGTTTGTCCGATTTCATCACTCCGTTGTATATTTACTTTTTCTTCTCTTAAAGCTTGTAGATATATATCCGCCATATATATTACACAGTCAGGTCTATTTGGAAAAGAACTATATAAGCATCTATGCTTTCGTTCTAATCCTTTGCATGTTCACAACATTGTACTTGTAATATTTACGTTGTACTAATTGAATAAAATATGTTTAAACTAAGGATTTCGAAATACCAATGGGGTCCTGGGAACAGACTGCACAGGAGCGATCAAAGTGGCGAGGTCTCATCAACAAAGGAGCAGCTCTCTATGAAAAGAAGAGAATCTGTGAAGCTGAAAGAAAGCGAAGAGAGCGCAAAGCCAAAACAAATGTGCCACCAGCAGACTCTATGACATTGACTTGCTCTACTTGCAACCGACAGTTTAGAGCCAGAATTGGCCTAGTCAGCCATCAAAGAACTCACCAACACACATCAGCACTATTCAAGAAATAATGATGGTCTTTCTCATTAGTGAGAGACGAACTATCACAGGCACCAAAACTAGTGTAAAATACCAGGGCGTCAGCCTGATAATATACGCTTATGCACAGTCCTTGCTAAGAATTTATTGGAGCATGCGCGATAAACATAACGGGTACGGTATAAACGTTTGTGTGAATAAACACATTTGACCATCGTACAGTCGATGGAATCGGAACGACCCAGGAAAACGTGTCCATATTGTAAAATTGGGGCTTACAAGGGTGTATATTTTTCTTATTTTTATCCGAAACATAGGTTGTTCGGTTCTAACGGGCACCCACAATCAATGTTTTGAGCAATAATATTAAAGATATCAAAAATATCCTTAGGAAGGGGGGACGAAATATATAACAAATATGTGGTTGAATCAGCTATTTTAACTGTTAGTCACTAACTAAGTGGTACAATATTGGTTATTTTGTATATCAAATAACCAACGCTTCTTATTATAGACCAATAAATGGGCATCTCACTCAAATATATATGTTTTCTTGTCTTAAGAACACTTGCAATTATTCATAAGGTCATAACACAACACAGTTAGCGTTGTACATTGCATACAATGAAAATTAGTGGCTGTACTGTGCATACAATGAAAACAAAGACACCGATTAGCGTCTCTGTTGTCACACAGCTGACTTCCATCTTTGTATTATACTAAAAGGGCAAGTTACATTTAGTTGATTTGCACTACCGATCTCTTCTAAATTTACATAGGCTTTTTTTCACGATTTGGCTTATACAGGAAGTGTCAGTGATCCAAATTAAGAAACAGAGAGCTGTGTCACAACAAAACTTGTCTCCATGAACAGTATCATTTATACCGTTAGACAAAGGCACGGACCAGCTGCATATTTGTAATAAAACTGATCTGGGGCCTATAGATACGTATATAGGATAAAATAGATTATTAATTGATTTTTTTCCTTTAAATCCAGGGTTTTGGAAATTAAACCAGAGCTTGCGCGTTCTTTCACCATGACCTTTTCACTCGTAATGTCGGTCATGGAGAACGGTCATTGAAATTATAGATTATTATTTTCAAAACCTAGATCTGAAGCAAAATCAATTAATATTTAAAGAAAAGTCTCTTACCTCTCAAATACACTTCTCTCCTGTAATAAAGCTAAGGCGAATGAAAAAATAGACTTAGCTAACTGGTTTTTTCGTTCAGTGGATGCAGCTTCCGATTTGATCGACTGTACGATGGTCCAGTGTGATAAACTTTTAGCCGAGTGTGCCTACCTGATTAAGAACCTCGTTTTCCTGTCTTTTGTCAGCATGCCATTTGACTTCACTGGAAAGAAGATACTTGTTACAGGCGCTGGACGAGGCATAGGCCGAGAACTGACTAGAGCAATCGTGAATGCCGGAGGGGAGGTATACGCCCTGGGTAAAACTAAAGACAATATAGACTCACTTGCCAAAGAGTTAGACAACGTTCACCCCATAGTTGTTGACCTAAGGGACTGGGAATCTACGAGACAAGAGCTAGATAAACTTGAAGCGTTAGACGGCGTTGTAAATAATGCAGGCATTGTTATCGGCACACCGGAAACAGGGGCACTAGGGGCGAAGCGAGAAACTATTCAAGAAGTGTTGAGTGTAAACACGATGGCACCAATCAATGTAATCCAAGTTACTGCAAGAAAAATGATTGCAGCTGGCAAACACGGATCGATTGTAAATGTCTCAAGGTGAAGTTATACATTTCGAAAACTTGCCCATGCAATAAACAGAGATTTTTTGAGCTTTAAAAATTGAAAATTTTCAGCTGAAAAAAAAAATGATATTTTCTTATTTTTGCTCAAAACATAGATTGTGGGTACACATTATAACCTTCTAACGAGTAGCCACAATCTATGTTTTGGAGCAAAAATAAGAAAAATAAGAAACATAGGTATACCCCTGCATACCCCAGTTTTACCATATAAAAGTGGGGTTTGAGGGGGTATACTTTACACGGACATGTTTTCATGATGATATGACAAACATTTTGCACGCATTGAATGGTATAAAAAGTACTTCAAAATTACTTTATTTCGTATATTTGTCTTGTCCATTTTTACAATATTTTCATGCAGCCTTCCTTTTAAATACATACTCAAGGAAAATGAAAGCATATGTTTATTTGCTTCATTTTTATAATTTTATTTTAAGTTTTAAACTTAAACTAATTTTGAATTACATTAATTGACGAATATATTTTAATAACCGCTAGAATAGCCATATGCATGTCGACTCTGCAAACTTCGAATGTGCACCTGACGTTAGTAGATTTTTAGCTCACCTGAGCCGAAGGCTCACAAGGTGAGCTAATAGGATAGCCATGATCCGGCGTCCGTCCGTCCGTCCGTCGTCCGTCGTCCGTCCGTCGTCGTCCACAATTTCAAAGATCTTCTTCTCTGAAACCGCTTGGCCGATCTAGTTGAAATTTTATGTGGAGTCTCCTTGGGTAGTGGCATTTCAAGTTTGATCGCGAAATTTAGGTCACATGACCAAGATGGCCGCCACGCTCATATATGGTAAAAACCACTCAAAAATCTTCTTCTCCAGAACCGGTGGGCCGATTTCCACGAAACTTGATATGTAGCATTTGGGACTTCAGCCCATTATAGTTTGATAAAACGATGACGCTTGAATGACCTTGACCTATTTTACGGCAAGGTCAAATTTGGAAACATAGGCTTTTACATGGGAAAAAGTGAAAACTATGGATTTTTTGAAAACTATTGCAGCCTGAGGCCTGAAAAGTGGTAGATGCAAACAACTAATGGAGTAGATGAAGGTATGTGATTAATTTAGGTCAAGGTCATCTCTTGACCTTGGCCAGTCTGTCGTCCATACACACTTTTCAAAGATCTTCTTCTCTGAAACTGCTTGGCCAATCAAAGTGAAATTTTATGTGGAGCATCCATGGGTAGGGGAAACGAAAGTTTGATCGCGAAATCCAGGTCACATGACCAAGATGGCCGCCACGCCCATATATGGTAAAAACGATTCAAAAATCTTCTTCTCCAGAACCGCTGGGCCGATTTCCACGAAACTTGGTATGTAGCATTGGGGACTTCAGCCCATCATAGTTTGATAAAATGATGACCCTTGGATGACCTTGACCTATTTTACGGCAAGGTCAAATTTGGAAACATAGGCTTTTACATGGGAAAAAGTGAAAACTATGGATTTTTTTAAAACAATTGCAGCCTGAAGCCTGAAAAGTTATAGATGCAAACAACTAATGGAGTAGATGAAGGTATGTGATTAATTTAGGTCATGGTCATCTCTTGACCTTGGCCAGTCTGTCGTCCATATACACTTTTCAAAGATCTTCTTCTCTGAAACTGCTTGTCCAATCAAAGTGAAATTTTATGTGGAGCATCCATGGGTAGGGGAGACGAAAGTTTGATCGCGAAATCCAGGTCACATGACCAAGATGGCTGCCACGCCCATATATGGTAAAAACCACTCAAAAATCTTCTTCTCCAGAACCGGCAGGCAGATTTTCATGAAACTTGGTATGTAGCATTTGGGACTCCAGTCCATCATAGTTTGATCAAATGATGCCCATAGGATGACCTTGACATATTTTACGGCAATGTCAATTTTGGAAACATAGGCTTATACATGGGGAAAAAGTGAAAACTATTGATTTTTTTAAAACTATTGCAGCCTGAGGCCTGAAAAGTGGTAGATGCAAACAACTAATGGAGTAGATGAAGGTATGTGATAAATTTAGGTCAAGGTCATCTCTTGACCTTGACCAGTCTGTCGTCCATACACACTTTTCAAAGATCTTCTTCTCTGAAACTGCTTGGCCAATCAAAGTGAAATTTTATGTGGAGCATCCATGGGTAGGAAAGACGAAAGTTGAATCGCAAAATCTAGGTCACATGACCAAGATGGCCGCCACGCCCATATATGGTAAAAACCACTCAAAAATCTTCTCCTCCAGAACCGGCTGGCCGATTTTCGTGAAACTTGGTATGTAGCAGTTGGGACTCCAGCCCATCATAGTTTGTTGAAATGATGACCCTTGGATGACCTTGACCTATTTTACGGCAAGGTCAATTTTGGAAACATATGCTTTCACATGGAAAAATGCGAAAACAATGGATATTTTGGAAACTCTTGCAGCCTGAGACCTGAAAGTTGTTAGATGCAGACAACTAATAGAGTCAATGAAGGTAAGTAATTAATGAAGGCCGAGGTCCTTTCTTGACCTTGACCCAAGGTCATTTAAATATCAAAATTAAAATTAAAGTTTTCTCAGAAATCACTGGGTTTGGAAACTATTGCAGCCTGAGACCTGAAACTTTGCAGATGCAGCCAACTTATTAAGTCAATAAAGGTGTGTGAGTATTCAAGGTCAAGGTCATGTAATGATGACTTAATACTCCAAGATCAGGCTTCAGGTGAGCGTTCTCAGGACCAATGGTCCTCTGGTTAATAGATTGTCTGTATCATTTCTGTATATTTGATTTCGCTGTTGTTAATTACAATAAACCACTACTCAAAGCGGTTTGTCTTATGGTTGCGCGACAATTTGTTGCTGTCATAAATTGGTCAATGTCTTTTCCAAAATAAAAATGAATTTATAAATTATCTCTGTAAAAGTTTAACTTTGGACTGGAATGCTTTCGTATGTCACTTGGTCCAACAATGTTCAACCAATCATCCACCTTTGCTCCAGATTTATATTTGAACTACAAGTGTCATGTCACATGTTGATTTGCCATATGTAATCAAGGACACTCTATCGAGAGGACGACACACTCAATGGAAATCGCTCATGTCCTATGCCACTTTTACCTGTCCGCCAAGCCGCAGCAGTCGATATTGTCGCCATTTTGAAATAAGATAAATCATACCTGTTCGAGTTTTTATTAAATAACTCCACAGATTGGTTGCATTCAAATCGATAAATAAAGAAAAGATAGAGTGGCCTTGATGTAATTTAAAATTGTGATTTACCACAATAACAATTTGTTTTCCACAATAACTTATTATGATAATTATTCTCTTTGCAGTGTTTCCGGATGCAAGGCTTTTAAACTCTACGCAGAATATGGATTATCAAAGGCATGTCTTGATATGGTGACCAAGCAATTTGCCCTAGAACTGGGTCCCAACCAAATCCGAGTCAACTCCGTCAATCCAACTTATGTTCTTACCGACGGAATCAAAGATTTGTTTGCGCAAATGCCAGAAGTTGCGGAGAAAAAATCTCGTGATACACCAATGGCTAGATTCTGTGAAATAAACGAAGCCGTTGAACCCATATTATACATGCTAAGTGACCACTCAAGTATGGTCACTGGTACTATTCACTTGGTTGATGGGGGTTTGCTATGTTGCATTCCTGTTTGACGAATTAATGGTATGATCAACCTTTATACACATAGGTCAAAAGAAGGGCCAATTTACACCTCAAAGGTGTTTCAGTACATCTCTTTATGGAACAAATCACCTCGAAAATCTTACAGGTTCTATGTATAATACTTTTTTGTATACTAAGACAGTTACACAGGAACATGTTTTGTAATGAACGCTCTAAAATGTATATTCTTTTGTAATATACCATGTCAAAAAAGGACAAAATTATTTATATTGGTGATTTCTGTGGTGATTTCAATGATTTCAATCAATCGTTGCATCCTTTCTTTCTTTCGTCTGTATGCTGCTTTCTCCAACCGCTGGGAGCACCCACGTCATGTGGTATAAATATCAATTACATCAACAAAGATTTTTCTCTAAGAATCTTAAAGTATGTGCACTTCATAGTTTTGTGTGAACTTTTTCACCAGTGTAAAAATATTGTTATTAAAGCTATGCTTACACAGACCTTGCAACCGCTCTGCGACCTGGCCGCGACTGATTTTGTTGCAACTGACCCGCGACCGTTGAAACCCATGAAACCAAAATATGCCCATATTTGGAAAAGGATTAGAATCACCGACAAGTCGGCGACCGATCGCCGTAGACGTAATATCTGTTTCCGATTTGATGAAATGATCGGCGACCAGTCGGCGACAACAGTTCGCGACCTTTGAAACCTCTTCGCGACTGAAATCAGTCGCGCCCAGTTTTTTGAGCAAGTTCAAAAGACTGTCCGTGATTGATTTTAGTCGGCGACCTGTCGGCGACTTAAAAAACCTTGTCGCGACCTTTGCAACGTCTCCGCGACCTCAGCGATTTTTAGTCGCGAAGCGGTCGCGAGTCAGTTGCAAGCTCTGTGTAAGCAGGGCTTTACATATCTACAGTGTCAAATCACATAACCACAACCCAAAATATAAAAAACAAAATAACCCGCCACCAACGCACTTTCACTAATGACAGTTCCGCGTGGCAGAAATTCAAGCATTTTAGTTTAGAGACCACCTTTCTGGCCACCACAGAACAGGCAAAGCGATGAAAGTCTGACTCTCACAACTACGGTACTAGTAGAAATACAGTTCGAACACCGTGTAAGGTCATCTTCGGTTTTGGGTGGATGCTTACAGTAAGAACAATTATTATTTACATGAACACCGCTAACATCATCGTCACTATCAGTATCCAAAGTGTCCAAAGCTTCATGCAGAATTGCCCGTTCCAGTAAAAGGTCAAATCAAATTCAGAAGCTTGGGCTTGTGCTGGATTTTCCAAAGACACTATATATACTATACTGCCACAAGAAGGACTGGTGCTGTCCAGTTCCGTTGAATTCAGAGCATTGTCAGATTCCTCTTCACGTGGCCGTGGAATGGCTGTAAGGCTCTGCTTGTCTTCTGGTAAAGCTAAATTTGGTTTTCTCCAGAAAACGCGCCACAGAAGAGGGGGGTTTCGTCTTCCGATGACGTTTTTCTGGATTCACACAAAGACATATACAGATACATCTTTATCTCAGATTCACAGTACCACGTTCGATGACCTTGCTGGCGTTCTTGGCTTTGCTGGGTTTAACAATTTTAGCGGCAAACGTTCGGATAACAAGCGAGAATCTGTTCGAGTTTTTGGTTAATTTCCAGGGAGCTGCCGGGTCTTCCCTGTCCAGGACGCCGATGCACTCCAGATCGCAGTTTTTCAACAAAAAACTTTTCAGTGTTCAAAAACGTGACATCTATTGTTAGCCATGTTCCTGTTCTGGTTGGTAAATCACTCCTCTGCTAGTAGATTCACGTTGATGGATAACATGTGAATCACTAGAACTTGCACCACACCAAATACAGACTCTTATCGTTCTTACTTTCAAGTGTTTTCCCTATAAATCATGTGTAACTAACTTCAACGTTCGTATATATATGTCCGTTACAGTTCAGTTTGACTTTCTAAGTAAGACAGTGCGTTTCATATGGAGATAGATAAATAGATAATGCAAAGATGGTGAATTAGAATTAGCATTGTTTTAATGCCAAGAAATAACAAGTTGGCTTCTTTAAAAAGAATCCAGTAGAAAGGTCTGCTGCTAGTTGATAGAGGTGGTTCACTAGTAAAACATTAAATCTTTAGAGATTTCAGAGGAAACAAGAAATTGTCTGCAAGCAAGGCTTACAGTATACCCCACGCAAGGTGATAACTCGTAAACGCTGTTTGCTAGTAATGTATTTTAACGGCGTCAAACTTCTTCATAGAGGTGTAGTTTGTCAATATTCCTAACAATGATTTTTTCTTCTTCAACATCTCCATACACATCTTCAATATGTCTGAAAGATAAATGCAAAGTATTAAAATGATATGCTTCAGGCTCTAGGAGGAGTTTTCAAAGTATGCACTGTTTGTACAATAGCAAACATCTAACATTAAGAATTACAAAGTTGCATAACTCTTGCAATATTGATCATTCAGCACATTTTCCTACAGCAATCTATGGACATAACCTCAGTGCAAATTTGGGAAAACTAGAAGTGTCAGAGAATCTGCTGACTATAGCCAAGCTTCATCGCTGTGTAATAAAGGTATTGAGCTGAAAACAAAATCATTGGCCATAACTCTGTTACACATTTGTAAAACATGTCGAGTAACATTCCCATTTGCAAACAATGACCCTTATCAATACCAAGCTAGTTGGTTGGTTGATTTGGTGTTTTACTTCACACTCAACAGCTATGGACATACGTATGGAGAAGGGCCATCGGTTTAAAGTCTCATTTGAAAGACTGGAGAAGCCTGAGATCTAACTCACGACCCCTGGTTTACAAGGTCAGTAGCTTATCCACTAGGCCACGGAGGCTTCTAAACACCCCAAGCTAGATCTTGTCATTGTTGATGTGCACACAAAAGCTGGTCCAATTCTGCCATTTCATTCTAAAGATATCGAGTGGAAACGAAATTCTAACCTTAATCAAGGGCCATAACTCTAAATTTTATCATTTGGTTCATATAGTCTATTAATTTTCCGCTATGGACTATACTGCCTTTCAATACCAAAGATTGCAACTTTCCTCAGTTGTTATGTGTTCTTTGTGTTGATAAATCTTGACTTATACTCCAGTTGGAGTTTCAGTCGATAATAAAATCTTGAAATCTTGAAATCTTGGTTTTTATGATCTTAGTGGTAACGGAAACAAGTAACCACGTCACCACGGAAAGACAGGGTGAATCCAGTATAGCCCCACGTTTTCAAAGCGGGGCTATAATAATTACAACGTTCACTATAATTTAGTGTTTTGCAAGTCTTTGCTATTTTTTCAGTCAAGAAACTATCAAACATTCTTATTCCTCCTCGCGAGTCAACGGTCATTTTTTATGTTGTGTACACCCTATATTTGTGCAAAATACTATGTGCAAGATAGCAAGACTTTGAGTAAAAATTAATTCTGAAAATGATCACTTTTATTGAATTAAAATGCAAAAAAATAAACAACACTGAGTTTGGTACGTCACAGCTCATCAGCGCCTTTGTTATCGCTACACAGACAGTACATTTCTTCTAATTTCTCAATCAAAATTTGTCGTCTGTACACCCTTGTTTGTGTCAGAGCTAGTTGGAGATGATCTGCAGCTTTGTTTTGGCATATGCCAAATGCTGGTTTGCTCCTGGCCCAGTCCAAAGCATTATGTACAACTTTGCTAAGGTAAATGAAAAATGACATTATTGAGCCGCGGCACGAGAAAACCAATGTTGTGGTTTCTGACCAGGTCCGACAAACCGGCCTGTACAGTACTTGAGATACCAAAGTCCCCGCTATTCGCCGGGGAGTGGAGGCCGTGGTTAGTAATGACTAGTGGATGACTCGTTCACTATAATATATTCATAATATATTCTCCGTACATTGTTCAAACCTGCGTTAAAGAGTAATCAGCTCCGCATGTTCTTTAAGGCCCGCTCAGACCACAACGTATTAGCCAACGTATGAGCAGCGTATGAAAAATATCCAGTACGTTGTTGTACGTTGTTATACGCTGTTCATTTTATGTTAAAAATCCGGAAAAGGCTCTCTCTGAACTTATGCAAAGCGTATGCAAAGCGTATGCTTGGCGCACGGAACGTATGTCTAACGTATCAGTAGCTTATTCATAACGTATCCCTGGCGTACCATAACTTATAACAGCGTATAACAGCGTACGCCCAGCGTTAGCATAACGTTCATGACTTATAAGGAGCGTATGTACAACGCACGTCTAACGTATTCCAGACGTACGCATAGCGTGCTTCTAACGAACTCGACGTTCGTCAAAAAGGTGAGTCAAAGATATATCCAGTAAAAAGTGAAAAATAAATAAAAAAAAAAATAAATAAATAAATAGATAAATAAATAAATAAGAAAAGAAAAGAAAAATGACCAAAACACCGGATTCTTCGGGTGGAGTTCTTATATCGTTTCTCAGAAGGTTCATTTCATATAATTAGGCTGAAATTAGGGCAAGCCCCCCCCCCCCCCAACCTCTTGTTTGATCCGTCTCATATGAGCTGAAATAATCTTGAAAGGGACGTTAAACTGAATTGGAAAAATATCTTAATTTACAACTTTATATGTCGACAATTTTATAAAGGGCCATTCAATATGAGCTTTGAAGGCATTCCGTTTTTACAAAAAAATATTCTCTGGACAAGCGATAATATAACAGTGAATACAATTTTAGACATACCCCAAATTGTGCAGATTGTTTTTGGTCGAGTATACCATTCTGATGCTTCCGTCTGACTTTTTAATCATGAACACAGTACCTATCCCTTCAATTTAACTCGGCTGTACTGGAAGAGCTATTGCAGTCACCCCGGCGTCGGTGTTAGCGTCGGCGTTGCTCAAATGTTAAAGTTTTTGGTTAAAGTTTTTATGAGTCTATGTCTCTTGAGGTTGTTGATGGATCAAGTTGATACTTTGCATGTTGGTAGACATTGGTCTGAAGTTTTATGCTGTACCATCATGTCCCACCTGTGTGACCTTGAGGCCAACGTCACGGACTTAGAAATTTTGTGTTTAAGTTTTTGGTTAAAGTTTTTATAGAACATGTTGATGGATCAAGTTGATACTTTGCATGTTGCTAGATATTGGTCTGAAGTTTTATGTTTTATCATCACGACCCACCTGGGTGACTTTGAGGTCAAGGTCACGGACTTAGAAATTTTATGTTAAAGTTTTTGGTTATTTTTTTTTATATGTCTGTATCTCTTGAATATGTAGATGGAATAAGTTGATACTTTGCATGTTTGCATGTTGGCAGATATTGGTCTAAAGTTTTATGCTGTACCATCATGACCCACCTGATTGACCTTCAGTTCAAGGTCAAAGACTTCAATTTTAACTTTAATAAAAGTTTATGTTCAAGCTTTTTATTTAAGGTGTTTTGAACTGTATATTGCTGGAACAGATGGATGGATCTAGTTGATACTTTGCTATTAGATATTATTCTAAAGTTTTATGCTGTACCATCTTGACTCACCTGAGGTCAAGGTCACAGACTTTGAAAATTTATGTTATAAGTCTATATCGAATATGTAGATGGATCAAGTTGATACTTTGTGTGTTGGTATATATTGGTCTGAAGTTTTATGCTGTACCATCATGTCCCACCTGAGTGACATTGAGGTCAATATCATGGACCATAGACTTTAATAGATTTAGTGGCAAAGCACAAGTCAGGCGAGCTACGCTGTCCTGCGACAGCTCTTATTATATATAAAATCCCAAACTCTGATCAATGCGCAACACGTAAGTTGCGCATACGCTGAGTACGTTCTTCACACGTTTAACATACGCTGCATACGTTCCGAGTGCGCCAGGCAAACGCTGCTCGTACGTTGGTAATACGTTATGTATACGCTTCTCATACGCTAAACAAAAATCCAGGTGAGCTTTGGCGCATGACAACGTATGCGAGCGTATGAGTTACTTACACGTAACGTTCGAGAACTTATGCATAGCGTATTCGTTGCGTATGCCTAACTTATGAGTAACGTATGATCAGAACGTCGGCATACGTTGAAAATTTTGTGCATGCACAAAATTTCTCGACGTACACGGCGTACGACAACGTATGCCAGCGTATTGTAGCGTACCCGTAACTTATGCAAAACTTATGCCGAACGTGTGCAACGTACACCAACGTATGGACAAAATGTCTCATACGTCGGCATACGTTGGCGCTATACGCTGTGGTGTGAGCGCCCCTTTATGAGCATGCCGGTCATTTTTGAGAAGGCTATCCGAGTAACACGAGCAACCCTAACAGCTCGATTTACAACCGAGTTACTGTAATACGCATGCGCACCTACGTCATGTGCATGCGTATTACTGTAATAACTCGGGTGTAACTCGGGCTGGTCTGAACCTTTACATTATGTAAACCCGGCTCATATACAACTAACAGCAAACTTATCAGTATTTTCAATTGCAAAATTTAGATATTTTCATGTACACCTTAAGGCCACTTCTTCAGAACCGCCTCAGCCTGGCAAGGCGGTTCTAACGACTACCCACAATCTAAGTTTCATCATCAGCAGAGCAAAACTAAGAAAAATTAGAACATCACGGCAAACCACAGTCTTACTTTATGAAAGTGGCGTTTAAAGGGGCACAGCTTGAAGTACTGTCCAGAATGGATATTTTATTTACATGTTTTTGTTTACAGGTTTATATTTTACCTGGAGATAGCGGGTTCGCTCCAAGTTCGCGTCCTGCTCCGGGCACCTATGACTGAAAAATTATATTTCTACGCATGAAAAACATGACAATAACGCACATACATGTATGTAATATGAATATTGTACGTCTACAGAAAAAGCGAAATCTTTATTGCATTTCTTGTACTGAGTGTATAAAGCATTTTCAAAATATACATGTGTTTCCCGACAGAGTCTCACAGTCATAGTCGGTATTTGATTGTTGAGACGGTATGAAATAGAAGTAGAAGTAGACGAGTACCACAGTGATGCAGGCTCCTTAGTGTGAATGAAAGCGAGGACATATCTCGAAATTGCACTATAGTGACAGCCAAACAATATTCATTTCGACGCTTTAATTTACTTTTTTTTTTTTTTTTTTTTTTTTTTTTTTAAATGCTTGTGGGGCGCCAACTCAGGAATGCTGGCTCTCTACTGTGCTACAGCGAACACAATTGGTATTGCTATGGTGTAGATTCTACCATAAATGACACACCTCGTTTATATCCACGCATTCCTTCACAAATCCCATTGCCAGGATTAATGCCCACCACCAAGCAAAGATAACCCTAACATATTTTTGAACAATATATGTCGTGTATATAAACATCGCGCCAGCGAATAAACGACATGCTATCCACCGCCCTCTCCCGGGGATGGGGGCGTGTTTACAAATGACTGGTGCAAAATTAGAAGAGCAGGATACGTTATATGTTAAGCGTGTGCATGTTAAGTGTGTCACTGCAATAGATACCCGACTCAACAATGGGTCCATCATAAGCAAAAAACAAAAATTCTATCGTAAATGTATACACTAAATGGGTTGGTGGTGCGGCTTGTTGGTGAACTGTCTTATCTCCATTGTTTAAAGGATGTGCATTGCTGTACAGTTAATTTGGATTGGTTTCTTGTATCGATCTTTTTTTCGACTTCAGCGATGGCCAATTTAGATGTAAAATAAACAGAACCAGCTCAAAATTTACTGCATTTAACCTGAACACAGTGGAAAGGTCTGAGCCCAGGGGGGGGGGGGGGGGGGTACTCTCATTTTTTGTGGATACATAGGCGAGGCCCCAGCTTCTACCCCAAAACCCCAAAAAATACCAAGATTTACTGACCACCCCCAAAAAATACCAGTCCTATCAGGCATACCCAAAAAATACTTGAACTTTTAGCTTACCCCAAAAAATTATTCATCTTTTTTTTTGCCTATTGATGAAATTTTATCACATCCATATGATCTAAGCTGTTGGTGGGGCGTTAAATCCCAAATCAACCAACCAACAGAACACGCCACAATACAGGTAGTATATGTAGAAACTAGGAAGTAAATACCAAGTTGGATAAATTTTATAAAGACGTATTTATTTATTCTCAAAGTGTAAGTCTTATGATGGTTTAGAAATGTGCAAAACCCAAAAAATTACTTAGAATTATAGATGACCCCAAAAAAATAATTCGGAAAAGGCATGACCCCAAAAAAATATCCATAAAAAGCTCACTACCCTAAAAAATAACTAGTTTTTCTGAAAACCCAAAAAAATATGGAAATTCAAAATTTTGACCTCAAAAAAGTCAGCCTCGCCTATGTATATAGAAAATTTCAGAGTACCCCCCTGGGGGTCTGAGGACCTTTTCAATTATTTGCATTGGCATTAGCATTAGTTAATGCATCGTCAAACCCAGGTTAATACATCCGCATTCCCGTTACTACCACAAATATGGTGAATGCACGGATCGGGTATTCCGTCTTTTTTCCATTCAGTTTTGTTCCGTGTTTTAGTAAATGCCCACAGATAATGCTTGGGGTTCTCCCGATGGTACCATTGGTTGGTAACATTTGTACCATTGGTATCAATGGCATTACAATTTTACCATTTGCACCAATGTCTTTACCAATGGTACCATTGGTAATTAAATTGGTACAATGGTAAAATATTACCAACCAATGGTACCATCGGAGAACCCCGAACACACGCATTGGTGATTGTGTAATGTCAAACAAGGATAGCTTTTAAAAAAGCTAGTGTCGCCCGTTTTCTCTGTTATTTAGATCTAGACCACCATCATTTAGTCCTGGATTGCGTAAGAATGGTTATTCAGCTTAACTAACATGTAGATCAACTGTCTAACCTACATCGCGTTTCACTTTTATACCTCGTTCACTCCATTTGTGTCGAGGGATGTCATGGGTCATCAACGGAAATGTTCTATTGAACATCCTGCCTGATCAAAAAAACAGAAACCAAAATTTTGTGCTCAGGAGTCGAAACGCCTTGTAAAACGACTGCGTACACTCATAATTGCTAAATCAAGTCCACCCACAGCAAAGCAAACTCCCCAACAGTGCCAACACCTCCGGTTTGGAGTTTGACAGCAAAGAATACCGAACCAATTTTGAGACCAAAGATATGATTAGTCGAAATAGATGTAGCCAATCACTTTCTGCCTTTCAATAATTAGTTCCTGTCGGTAAAACGTTGCTGGTTTCCCGCTTAGTCAAATTACATGTTAAATATTTCGAGAACCATACACATTTTCGTATTTGGATTCTGTCGAGTTTCTTCCCTGTTTCTTTGGGAAAATCCTACCGTATATGTCACCCGTTGTGACGGGCGACAAAAAAAAAGATGGCGACGAGGGAGCACCCACATTGCGGAATTTTTCGTTGTGTTTTTGTGAATAACAGCTAATGGAGCTACCAGCTGTTATCCCGGATACAATCGTCCAAGTCATTAATGCTTTGGAAAGAGACACACTGTACCGATTTGAATGGAAGTTGTCCAGAAATCTGGAAAATGTGTCACTCTTTGTGAAATGTAAATTTCCCGCCAAAGCTGATAATGATGCCAAGGTCGACTCTTCACTTCCTGTGAATCTTCGGAAGAAAAAGAAGAAACCGCCATCTGCAAGAAGACGAGCTAGAAGAAGACAGCAACGTTTCCAGGGGCGTACTTGATTTAGAAATTTTAAGAGTGATCGGATTGCTCCGAGCAGCAGCTAAATCAAGGGAAAGTGGGCAAACGGAGTGCATTCCCATTACTAAATCAAGTGAGGAAAAGCAATGTTCTGAATTCGGTCGTAGCGAGTCTAATTATGAGCGATTCCACAGCTCATCTCAAGATGATTCAGATGAAGAGTACTTCCCCAAGTCACCAGCACTCGCACTCTCGCTGTACGATTGTGTTTTGTATAAATATTTTGACGCCATGTTTTTTAGAGCAGGTCACGTGACTTGCTCCGGCCACACCACCTTGGACGGCGGAGCGCTTCGTCACGCTCCATTGCGACTACTTGATTTAGAATCCGTATGCTCCGGTCGATCGGATCAATCGGATTGGCTATATCAAGTACGGCCCAGGAGAAGAAGGCTGCTGAAAAGAAACCTCGCCGAAGCGTTCTGTCTCTCAAACAACCATTCCAAAGGAACCGGAATCCGTTCCCAAAGAATTTGACCTTTCACCGGAGATCAGAGATCAGGAAAGAGCCGATCAATCTGTGCTGGTGGAATATGAAACCAGTAGCGAGACAAGCAACTCCGCCCATCTGGATAACCAGACATCGAGTGTTTCCCTTCCAGCTTCTATACAAGAGTGGCAGGAAATTCTCAAGGACTTCCTTGCAGCTAATATTGACAGCGACGACGATTTTGGTGACACAGAAGTTTGTGCTAACTGTAATACATGTATATATGTATATATGTAGTGATATTCTGACACTGGTGAAGGAGTTCACATAAAACTGTAAAGCTCACAAACTTCTTAGATTTTTAGTGCAGAACTTTTATTGATAAATTGACATTTTACCACATTACATGGATGCCCCCAGCGGTTGGAGGATAATACACTCAAAAAGAAGCTTAGTAGTGCAGACCGAAAAGACTCGAAATTGAATACTGCTTTTAGATAAACCTTTTTTCAGGGGCAAGTAATTCTGTCAGAACGTTCCGCTAACTGGCTAATTATTTATTTCGGAGACCAATTAACGAATGAAATTGTGTTCATAAACACAAAAGTGAGCATTTATTTGTGAGTTTGGCCTTTATATTGATTCATTTAATGTTAAACCCATAAGGTTGTCATACTGGAATACTGTACTATGATCCAGGGTGAGTCAAATGTCCTGTATTGATAACTAGACTGGTCATCAGATGATCAGTCTCAGTAAACAGGGTGGTCAAGTCATGATCTATCTTCCACAACTTCTTAACGTCCTCAGGTCACCTAGGAAAAGCGCAATCAAACGTTTCTTTCTTCAGATACCGAGGCGATCGATTTCTGATCATCACCTAGTCTGACTGGTCAGCAGTCAAAATGAAGTATCATACCCAGTGGTTCATTTTGCCGTCTGAATCCAGCACATTATCAAAAAGCCAAGCTGTTAGCCACTTTTGGGTGAAAGCCATTATTTACAGAATAACAAGTTTTAATGCAAAACAAATGGTGTTAAACACTGTAAAACAAAATAATAAACAAACCTCCATTTGAAAATTCATAAAATATGACACTGGCTATCCGCACGACGGTCGTGCCGATAACGCCGCTTATTGGCACGACCTTCGTGCGGATAAGCGGCGTTATCCGCACGACAGGGAAATCGATATCCAGATGTTAAATATGTTTAGAAATTGATACATTTTAAGTTGAAAAATATATATTACACTGCCTTCAAAACTGAAACAGAATATTACACATGCAGGATTTTTTACTTTTTAATTAACAAAAGTATTTTGCTGAAATTGGCTTACCTGTAAATTTACCTGTAAAAATCAGTCGTGAGACAGTAATTATCGTTACCTAAATAATAAAATAATGTGGTAATTCAAAAGAATAAACAGCCTTTGATTTTAACAATGGAATATGGAAACATTTCAGTAACACAATTAAAAAATGCAATGATTATATTTTTATCGGCTGTTACAAATCTACTTTGATTCAGTTTACATCAGCTGGATTAATCAAGTCAAACTAGTTTTCTTATTCATAATTAACAAAAATGTCAATTTTGAATGTATTTCAATAGCTAAACACATAATTAATTTATTTAGTGACAAATTAAAAGTTTAATGCATACGTTATATTCCCGTCGTGCCGATAGCCAATACCTGTAGCATTGGCTATCCGCACGACAGTCGGGCCGATAACGCCGCTTATCGGCACGACTGTCGTGCGGATAACGCCGCTTATTGGCACGACCGTCGTGCGGATAGCCTCAGCCATAAAATATATCCAAGTTTTGTTTATTTTGATGATTTCTTAAAAGAATCCATTCATCATGGCTGACCTGTTTTTCTTCAAAAAGTCACCTTGAGAGGGGAGACACTTCTAATTGCGAGCTTCTGATTGGCTCTCAGAGAGTGCATGACCTCAGCACCCAGCCATCAACCAATCAGATTAGGAATTCCCATAAAATCTATGTCTAAAAACAGCTTGCAGAGATATTAATAGAACTTGGGAAATTTTGATAGTGCTGGAGCCAGACGTCAAAATGATAAATCAGTTATCAAAAATTAATTTTGACGGCTGACCCGCCAGACTAATCATCACCTTGGGCATCTCAGGTGATTTTTTGCTAGTATGCGGGACAACATTTTACCCATGTATTTCTGACACTGGCTATCTGCACAACAGTCATGCCAATAATGCAGCTTATCGTGCAGCGTTATCTGCACGTCAGTGAAATCAGTATTTGAATATTGAATTTTTAGAAAATGCACATTTTAAGTTGATAGATATTATGCATTGGTTTCAAAACTGAAACAGAATACTCGGTGATTCTTGAAATAATCATACATTTTTTTAAACACCTTGTCACCAATGTTTCCCTCTTTGTTACAAGCAGATTTCAAACTAGATATATGTCAAAGCTACTCCAAATCCACCTGACACATATAGGGCATATATAGGGATGACGTCATATAGGTAAGTTTATTCATTCGGTGGAGGTACATTACTTGGTATTTATCGCTATGACCTTACAAAATTTGGAATGCAAACTATGGAATCAAAACATTGCATATTCTATTAGATTTCCAGATATAATTTATTCCAAGGTAAGATGTTCGTAATATTCTGGTCATATTATGATTTTATAAGCGTCTGAAAGTAGTAAACGCATAACAATAATGACCGAGATTACTACCTCCACCGAATGAAGAAAAAACAGAAAACACAGCATATTTTCCATTGAGCAAGTTTCTTGCAAAGTATTTTGAAGTTGATTTTTCAACTTGTGGATTTCAAAATTTTAGGATTATTTCAAAAATCACTTATTACTCATGCAGGAAATTTTAAGTTTTAATTAATACAATTATTGACCCGGTCGGCAATCCACTCTTTCGTGAGAAAAAATCAATATTGGTGACCTGAACTGCACCTTTCCCACCTCTTCGCTCATTCGGTCGAGGGTACAACTCGGTCAATATCATTGTGATTTAATCATTTTTAGACGCTTATAAAATCATAATTTGTTTGAAATATAACGGGGGTTCATACCTCCAGTTGAAGAAATAATGAAGATCTAAAAATACATGCGAAGCTTTTATCAATATTTGTATTTTGTTTTCATATTTTCTGCTTTTAATTCAGTATGGTTACAGTGATTAAAACCGAGTAATTCACCGCGTACAAATGACCTATGACGTCACGCCGACCGAATGAATCATTTTGCTGAAACTGGCTTACCTGTGAATTTATCTGTAAAAATCAGCCATGTGTATTTGTAAATGAGAAAGTAATTATACCATAACATAAATACATGTAATAGAACGTGGTAATCCAAAAGGATAAACAGCCTTTAATTTAATAACAATGGATGGATGACTGAGTTATGGAAACATTTCAGTAACATAAAAAAATACATTTGCAATGGTTATATGTTTCTCCGCTGTTAGAAATCTACTGTGATTCAGTTGACACCAGATGAAATAATCAGCAGCCCCCGTGGCCGAGCGGTTAAGAGCGCTGATAGCCTGATTCTTAATCACTCGATCATCTCACTGCTGTGTCTAGTGTGGGTTCGAGCCCCGCACTGGCCACATGTGAGACAAACCACGTTCTGCTTGCGGATGTGCCAGGTGGTTTTGCTCGGGGTTCTCTCGTTTTCGCCCACCTACTGATTGGCACGTCTCGTGAGCTGAAAAAATCTTGAAAGGGACGTAAAACTGAATTAAAAAAAAAAAAGAAAAAAAATGTTAAATTTGAAGGTATTTCAATAGTTAACATAGTACATGTATAATTTATATTTATCTAATGGCAAATGAATACTTTAATGCATACATAAGCATGTTAGAAATGTCTCGTACTCCTGTCAAGCCAATAGCCAATACCTGTAGCATTGGCTATCCACACAACTGTCTTGCCGATAACGCTGCTTATTGTCATGACTGTCGTGCAGGTAAGCATCGTTATTGGCACGACCATCGTGCGGATAGTTCTGCTTCTACTTATATACTCCCAACAATCAATTGCTGATTATTACTGGGAGGCGCTGTCGGGAACAGCTAGGAAAATGATGAAAATGGGTGATGTTAAGGCATAGATGAAATGAATGATCATGAAACTAAAAGAGCTACATTTACTACAGTTAAAAACACAAAATGGTGTGTTTATTAGAATGTGACAGTGGCCAGCCCTGAAGTGAAATCACCTAGGCTGGGACTGGCCTTCATACTGTAAGGGAGACTTTTCCACTCCAGAGTCTGATTGTTCTAGGAAAATATGAGTTCATATGGTACAAAGTGCGGGAATATGGTACTAAGAAATTTAAGTTTTTTGTTTCAGTTTAAATGATTATGATCTACAGCAACTAGATTTTGTTTGATTTTATAGAACAGGATATGTGGTGGGTGCGCATGCGCACGTTTGTGACGCTTCCTGTTTTCAGACTAAATTCTAAATTTAGCCACCCACCCCACACCTGAGGTGATGATCAGAAATTGATCGACTCAGTATCAGAAGATAGATAGATAGATGTGAATTTTGGATGTACCACTGCTGGTGAAGTCATAATCATTTGAGCGGTCTCGTGAGAAATCCAGCAATGTGGTTTCCGACCAGGTCCAACACAAACCCGCCTGTACTGTCACAAAAGATGGCTAGAAGCTTGAAATTTTGGAGTTAAGTAGAGGAGGAATTGTACTATCCGAGTAGCGAAAACAAAGGCGCTGATCAGCTTCGCGGTTACCACGAAGCTGATCTGCGTCTTTGTTTTCGCATATGCAGATTGTTGGTTTTCCCATGAGGCGGCTCATTTAGACAGTATCTAGCTGCTGCACCCTGAACCCTATCTGCCTTATAAGAAAGTTTTTTCTGCCATGGATGCCATACTGGAGCGCATTACTCGAGCTGAGGATGAACATAAGACTTAGTGTTATATGCTGTTTCCTTTTAATATATATTTTGATTAATAAAAGACAGGCAGTGGGTCTCACTAACAACAAAAAGATACCGGTAAGATCTCAAAATATTGATTTGTTGTAACCAGTGTATAGGTCAAACATGGACAGGAAGCAGCAGTTTCCTTTAACTTATTCAAAGGATACGATGAGTCTTGTCAGGAGAGTCTTGTCTCAACCCACAAAGGAAGGTGTACAGAGACAGACAGAAGATGGCCCATGACTTGAAATTTTGGACTTAATAAAGACAAGTGACTGCATTGGGCTATTTACCCATTTAGCAAAACAGAAACATTGTTACAACTGATCAGCTGTGCAGTAGTTTGGGTTTCGCAATAGCAAAAATGCAGGGTTTCTCATATTGCAGCTCCAATCTCTAAACTTTCTATAGAATTCTTAAATCTTAATAAAATATGAACAAAAATTTCCCTGAGATCACCAAAATGTAAATGAGAATTTTATGATATTTATGGTTAAAAAAACTTTTGATAGAATTGTGAACAGTATGGGTTGTCCTAAAAGATCCCAGATCACCTTCAGTCCAAACATTTAGAAACACTATGGTAGTTTAAATGGCTTCTTAATTGTGTCAAGTAGGTTAAGTTTATATCAAGTATTTAATATCTTAATCGTTCATCAGTTAACTCTTCCATTAACTGGTATAAGCCTGACATACTTTTTATGGGACATAGGCAAACACAATAGCCCGATCAGCGTCCCCAGATTTGCGGCGGCCCATCTGGGGCTATTCTGTTTGCTTTGAGGATTTTCATCGAAAAATGGAATAAAAATTCAAAATAACTCCTGATGCCCCTAAAAATTGACAGTGGACTTGCCCAATTGTTAAAGATGGGAAAGTCCTTTCGTCATCAATGGGTTACGCCGAATCACATTGGTTATCCAGAGACAACCAACGAGACTTACTCACTTAGAACAGCCAAAGAGGCTGTGCAGCCACAGATGATGGCTCGAGGCTGCAAATTTTGGATTTAGCAAGTTTAGGAATTGTACTATCCCTGCTGTGAAAACAAAGATGCTGATCAGTTACCGCGAAGCTGATCTGCGCCTTTGTTTTCACATATGTAACTAGGTAATAAAATGGTTAACCTGCCCGACAACAACTGTCTCGATCATTCAGATCTGTGGAAAATTGATTACATTTACGTTGGTTGTTCTTAAGAGTCAGTCACATTGGTTGTCTCTTGGTTTGGATATCCGGTGTGTGAATTATAAAGTTAGCTTGTTATTGTCTATTACAGTTAAAGCCGTTAGCCACATTTGAAACCAATTTAACACTTGGATGTTGAATGCATTAATTATTGAAAAGGCAATTTAAAGCATTAGTGTCTGGACAAGCAGTGCAATTTTAATTTGTTTTACATATATTATACAGTTATATGATACATGTATTAAAAATCTGTGGTCAGTTGTTCAAAATTAGTGATGTCGTAAGTTAACAATTCGTTAAAATTTCAAATGGCGGCACATGTATTACAATTACATTGTTATTTTTTGTTGATAAAATGTGAAAATCCTTTGCATTGCAATGGATTCTCACATTTTTAGCTCGCCTGTACGAAAGTACAGGAAGAGCTATTGCAGTCACGTCGGTGTCGGCATTGGCGTCGGCGTTGCTCAAATGTAAAGTTTTTGGTTAAAGTTTTTATGCCCCCAACTTCGAAGAAGTTGAGGGGGCATATTGGTTTGGGTCTATCCGTGCAGTCAGTCAGTCTGTGAATAACGCTTAGCACTCCACTCGTTCAGGAACCGTTAGAGCTAGGATCTTGAAATTTGGTATGTAGTTTGTATATAAAAATTAAGAGGACCCTTATTTTTTCTTTCAGGTAACTTCTAGGGGCTAGGGGCCCATTCTGTTAGAGTTATTTCCCTTTTTAATTTTTGATAAAGTGAATAGATAGTGGGTACCTTGTGTGCGCAACTCCTCCTACAGTTTTATTCCGATTCTCTTGAAACTTTACAGATGTTGTGACCATGCTTTGAAGATACGCATGTGGTTTGGATATAATCCTCAGATTAACTTTTGTCACTTTTTTCGCAATTTGAACTTAGCCATTTTTCGGGCATTTTCACAATGAAAGTGAATGGGCAGTGGGTACCTTGTGCGCGCAACTCATCCTACAGTTTCATGCCAATTCATTTAAGACTTTACATGTGTTATGGGCATGGTCTGAAGATTTGCATGTGGTTTGGATATAATCCTTCGATTATTTTGTGTCATTTTTTCACAATTTGAACTTAGTCATTTTTTCGGGCATTTTTAGTGAATGGATAGAGGATACCTTCTGTGCGCAACTCCTCCTACAGTTTAATACCGATACTTTTAAAACTTTGCAGACATTGTGACCATGCTTTGAAGATATGCATGTTGTTGCGATATACTCCTCAGATTAATTTTTGTCACTTTTTTTTACAATTTGAACTTAGTCATTTTTTGGACATTTTTACATCTTGAAAGTGACTTACAGTTGGGGGCATAGTGTTTCATAAACACATTTTCTAGTTATAAGTCTATATCTCTTGAACATGTAATTAATTGTTAGAACTGCCTCGCTGAGGCGGTTCTAACATGTACCCACAATGAATGTTTTGAGCAAAAATATTAAAAATATCTTTTTTTTTCCTGTGAAATTTTCATATTTTACTACTGAAAAAATCTCTGTATATTGCATGGGCAAGTTTTCGTAATGAGGATGTAAGTGATTAAAAATGTCCATTTCATATAGTATTGGTATTGAATCTGTCTGTTGCTTTGTCCCAATATGACCTCAGCTGTTTGCTGTGGATTTATTGCTTCAAACCAAGCAACCAATATTACATATGAGCTGCGACATGAGAAAACTAGTCTTCGGGGTTTTCAACCAGGTCTGACACAGTCACAGAAGAATGCTAGAAGCTTGAAATTTCAGATTTAAGAAGAAAAGAACTTGTACCATCCGAGTAGCGAAAACAAAGGATCTGATCAGCTATGCAGTTACTCCACAGCTGGTCTGCTCCTTTGTTTCCGCATAGGCAAAAATCTGATTTCCTAGATAATATGTGTGTAATTATTGTAATATAGATAAGATACATTTTCTCACGAGACAGTTTCATTTTCATTTCCAGAGCCTGGGGAGTCTTAGTTATCATTGAAGCTGACAGATAAATGAGAGTAAAAGGTGTTACACTCGGCAGTGACAGTAACTCCACAAGCTGGTGGCGGCGCTAATGAACGTTGATGGATCGAGATGCGGCAGTATGAGATGTAACCATGTGGTGGTGAGTACACTCATAGTCATAGATACAGAGTTGTAGGATTTTTATGGTCAGTTTGTATTCTTTTAAAACAAAAATAGGTTAAACATTATTAAACATTTTAGGGAGCGACCATTTGATTTTTTTTTTTAAATTCCAGTACCGAATTTTGCTTGAAATAATCATAATAGGACAGGGTAAATTCTGTTGTACGTATTGTATTACAATGTGTATACAAATAAAAAGACAGGACCGCGTCGTGAGTGAAAAAATGTCGAGGCATGAAAACATCTTCCAGCCCTCCCCCCCCCCTCCCACCATAAAAATCAAATGGCTACTCCCTTCAAGTACACAGGTCATTGAACTTATGTGTGTATGTACAGTATGTACATGCATTCCTATAGAAGGCATGGATGTTGGCATTCTGTGGTCTAACGGCCTTAGATAAAGCTGCACATCACATTGCATGTAATTTAAGAAAATGTTTGGGCAGATACATGTACATGTACACATTTATTCAAATTTGAATGCTGTTGTGTATTTAGTATTGGTATGTATCTAGTGATAATCTTTTTACTGAAAATATACAGAGCACTGTAGGTTCCAACAAATAATTATATAAAAATCTGTCAAGGCAAACCAAACAGGGCTTAGACAGTACAGGACCTGAGAATTAAGCTTATATGGTAAATTTTCAACATTTGGGAAGCATACTGATCCCAAGACCTTTTATTATATCAAAGTAGGAAAACCAAATATTAACCTGATTTTACATGTCAGATGAAGTCTGGGACCTATTGACATTGTCTTTAAAGGCCAATATGGCTCATTCTCTCTGCTTTATTATTGGGAACAAAAGTAATTGCAACATTTTATGACACTTGTCAGACCTACAAAATTAACTTATGATATATGAGCCGTGACACGAGAAAACCAGTCTTCAGGATTTCCGACTAGGTCGGACACAAACTGGCCTGTACAGTCACTGAAGAAGGCTAGAAGCTTGAAATGTAGGATTTAGGAAGAAGAGGAATTGTACAATCTGTGTTGCGAAAACAAAGGCCCTGATCAGCTGTGCAGTTACTGCACAGCTGATCTGCGCCTTTGTTTTCGCATAGGCAAAAATGGGGTCTTCTCATGACGTGGCTCATATTGTATTGAGCCATATGTTGCCTTGTGTTTGTCATATGCCTGGAGCTTGATACTTGGAAAATGATTGTGTTTTTTTTTTATAGGAAAAACCTTCTGTTTGTAGGCACAGATTAGCAGTGTGACAGTGTAATTACTGATCAGTGCCTTTGCAGTTTTCATTACAATTATAATACAATCTCTCCTTATCCTGGAAGAAAGTTCTTGTCAGTGTGGCTGAACAGCCAAGTTCGTGTCAAACCTCAGAAGACAGGTTTTCCCATGTAGAGGCTCCACTACAGTCATAAACTTTAATGAACTATCTATAATAATCATGCGAGCCTAGACATGAGAAAACCAGATTTTTGCCTGTGCGAAAACAAAGACGCAGATCAGCTGTGCAGTAACTGCACAACTGATCAGCGCCTTTGTTTTCGCTACAGGGATAGTAAAGTCTCTCTTCTTCTTAAATCCGAAATTTCAAGCTTTTGCCTTTTTCTGAGATTGTACAGATGGGTCTGTGTCGGAGCTGGTCGGAAATCCTGAAGACTGGTGTTCTGGAGTCTCGGCTCATGTCAGATCAAACTGTGGGAGGATGTGCTGTAATTGAACAGTGTCATGTGAAAATAGACATTGAAACAATTTACATTAAATGAGCTGCATTATAAAAAAGAAGCCGAGCTTCCTATATATAAACTTCTTAAGGATTAGAAACACACCTTGCTGTTCAAGGCCACAAGGCCAGAATATCGCTAGCTTGAAATTGAAGAAAAGCTATTGGCTAATCTATGTATTAAGGAAAACAAAAGTTGCGTGGATGATCTGCTCCATTGTTTTCTCATTTGAAAAAAGCAAGTTTAGACAAAAGTTCTGGCTAGTCTAATTTATTGTCTTCTTTCTAATACCATATTGGACAAATATGAGCCTTGTCATACGGTAACCGGTCTTTTGGATGATCTGCCTAGTTACTATTGAGGTCTCAAACCAGACCAGTCTATTCGTGCAACAGTCATTTGTTACCACAGGCCTACAAGAAACATTTTACTGAGAAATAGTCAAAACTCAGTCTTAGTGAGTCTGTCCTGAAGTGTACATCTTATTTTTTTTATCTTTGAAGTAGTATTATATTGTTTTCTGTTACGGAGACAAAAGCTGGTATCAGTTTCACACTTTAACTGGAGAATATTTGGATAAAGCCATGTTGAGGTATGAATGTCATGCAAGCTTGTTACATTGTATTGATTAAAATATTGGGTTATTGTTCTGAATTTCAGGACTTTTTATATTGCTTGTAATACTGTATGATCCGGAATGCTAGAAAACCGGTCTTCGGGGTTTCTGACCAGGTCAGACAGAAACCAACCTGTGCAGCTACAGAAAATGGCTAGAAGCTTAAAACTTCAGATTTTGGAAGAAGATGAATTAAACTGTCCTTGTAGGAAAACAAAGGCGCTGATCAGCTGTGCAGTAATACTGCATAGCTGATCTGCGCCTTTGTTGTTGCATAAGCAAAATCCGGTTTCCTCATGATGTGGCTCGTGTGGCTGCACGAAACTATGACATAAGACAAACGATTTATGTGCTAAAGATGTAATTCAATTTTCAATGGCATTACTTTATGTAAACTTAACAGTTTAACATTAAACAGACTCCTTTGGACTTAGAACAGCCCGGCTGTTGATTTTATTACTGCTCATTTGATCATTTCAAAGCTGTTGTCAATGGGACAAATTTGAGTCAAGCCAGGGTGAGGTTACAGGGCCCTATTAAACAGGTTTAAGTTGCCCAGTAATTTTATATTACTGACCATTCCAAGACAATACTGTGGTTCTACTTGTTTTATTTTTTGGAGTTGAATTTTTGTGCTGTTTGAGCCTTATGTACGTTTTCATAATTTTAGTTAAGTTCGGGTAACTGAGTGGCTGCCTATTGGAAAATAGCTGCTCACTCGGCTTACGATATGTTTTTTTGTAAAAGTACCTATCTGTCAATTTAGTTTTTTCCCACCCAAGTTTTTGGGGTGGGAATTTCTTTCTGATTGTGCATTTTCCTGATCATTCCTACCTGTACCTTTCTCAGGGTACTCCCGTTTTAAGTGTTTTTGCTGCACCTACTGATTGGCCATTCTCATATGAGTGAAATAAGCTTGAAAGGGACGTAAAACTGAAAAAATATGTACAGTCAGGACTCAGGAGTTGAGCAGGTCATACCTGTAGTTAACATGTACTGGGGATAGTGTTGGCATAGTTTACATGTACTGGGGATAGTGTGGGCATAGTTTACATGTACTGGGGATAGTGTGGGCATAGTTTACATGTACTGGGGATAGTGTGGGCATAGTTTACATGTACTGGGGATAGTGTGGGCATAGTTTACATGTACTGGGGATAGTGTGGGCATAGTTTACATGTACTGGGGATAGTGTGGGCATAGTTTACATGTATTGGGGATAGTGTGGGCATAGTTTACATGTACTGGGGATAGTGTGGGCATAGTTTACATGTACTGGGGATAGTGTGGGCATAGTTTACATGTACTGGGGATAGTGTGGGCATAGTTTACATGTACTGGGGATAGTGTGGGCATAGTTTACATGTACTGGGGATAGTGTGGGCATAGTTTACATGTACTGGGGATAGAATGGACATAGTTTACATGTACTGGGGATTGTATGGGCATAGTTTACGTGTACTGGGTATTGTATAGGCATAGTTTACGTGTACTTGGAATAGAATGGACATAGTTAACATGTACTGGGGATAGTGTGGGCATAGTTTACATGTACTGGGGATAGTGTGGGCATAGTTTACATGTACTGGGGATAGTGTGGGCATAGTTTACATGTACTGGGGATAGTGTGGGCATAGTTTACATGTACTGGGGATAGTGTGGGCATAGTTTACATGTACTGGGGATAGAATGGACATAGTTTACATGTACTGGGGATTGTATGGGCATAGTTTACGTGTACTGGGTATTGTATAGGCATAGTTTACGTGTACTTGGAATAGAATGGACATAGTTAACATGTACTGGGGATTGTATGGGCATTTTTTATATGTACTTGGAATTGAATGGACATAGTTTACATGTACTGGGTATTGTATAGGCATAGTTTACATGTACTTGGAATTGAATGGACATAGTTTACATGAACTGGGGATTGTATGGGCATAGTTTAGGTGTACTTGGAAGAGAATGGACATAGTTTACATGTACTAGGGATGAAGTACATGTGTACGTTTTATTACTTATGATTACTGGCATGAAATTTGAGCAGGTATTTGAGCAGAACTTTACAAAGTCGTGTGCATTCTTCTTTTTCTGGACATGCAAATCTACCAAGAAATACTTATGTATAATGATGCTTTAATATTAAAACTGGTTGGAAGTTAATAGTGATTTTGAATGACTGATACTCATTCAAGCAAGATAGCTGTATAAGTTGTAGCTGGAACCTTGAGACTTGTCCAGTTTGAAGCAAATTATGAATATTCTCTGATATTAGCTTTGTGACCAAATTCATGAATATCTTAGCTAACAATTCACAAGGACAAATGTAAATGACAATGCTTCATGTAAATAGACCTTGCAAATAAGAGCTGAAATTATTTAATATCCTTCTGTATTTATATGTATATAGGTCTTTACCATGCCTTGTTATGTGATAGACTTTTCATGAAAAAGAAGAAATATTCCCCTTTGAGAGGGAAATTAATTTGTTATCAGGAATACCAGTCTAGGATTGACTCACTCAGAACAACTGTCACTCTGAAGTGTAAAAGAAACAACCAAAATTACTACTTCAGAAGCCTCCGTGGTGCACTGGTTATGTCACTTGCCTTGTAAACCAGGGGTCGCAGGTTCGATCCCGGGCTTCTCCAGCCCGTCGGATGGGACTATAAACCGAGGTCCCGTCTCCAAATGACCTTAGCTGTTGGTGGGACGTTAAACCCCAATCAATCAATCAATGTCATGAGGAAACAAACATTTTGCATATGCGAAAACAAAGCCGCAGATCAGCTTTGCGGTAACCGCGAAGCTGATCAGCGCCTTTGTTTTTCGCCACATGGATAGTACAATTATCTCTACTTTCTAAATACAAAATTTCCAGCCTCTAGCTGTCTTCTGAACTTGTACAGCTCAATTTGTGTCGGACCTGTTCAGAAACCACATTGTTGGTTTTCTCATGTCATGGCTCGTATGTTTTTCTTAATGAGCAGCTATTTCCCAGAAGGTGGCTAATAAATTCCATATTCCTAATTTAATATCATCCTCATATATGGAGGGAAGTGCCAAGGACTAGATCAGTGGGTGATATAAACCATTTCATCTAAAACCATTTAGTCTAAATGCCATTTCGTCTTAATGCCATTTCGCCGTTAGGCCCATGGATTAGAAACAAAAAAATACATTTTCTGCTGGAAGCTTGTGATTACATACATGTACATGTACATGTATATAGGGGAGTTTGATGACCTAGTGGCTTAGATTTTAGTGTTTGGAAACCTAAGAGGAATTCACCACATAATGTATCCTTGAGCAAGACACAATCATAGTGAAGTCAAGGCCGTCGTCGTCGGTCCGGCCATGGCTGTACCACTTTTTTGGCCGAAAATGGTTTCGGCCGGACCACAATTTTCGATTATTCGGCCGAAAACGTCTTTTATTGAAGTGCGGTGGCCTAATTAATTGATATTAAGCGTGCTCAGTGAATGTGCCCGAGGGTGTGAAAGACGGTTGTTATAAAAACAATCACGAAAATGACAGACTGGTATTGTCATATTATGATTGGAATTTGACGGATTATCGTTTGAAGAAAAGGTGCATTAAAGTGTTCTTTAATTCATTGTGAATAAAACCGATCATCTGTGTGATCCTAGAACTCCATGCGCGGATCCAGAAAATTTTCTCAGGGGTGGGGGGGGGGAGTCCAAAGTCCCAGAAGGGGTCTGACGGAAAATTTCAACATGGCAAAAATTAATAATCTGGCAATTCAAGGGGGGGGGGGGGGGGGGGGGGGGGGGGGGGATCCGGACCCCCTGTCCCCCCATCTGGATCCGCCCATGAACTCTCTTAGATCTCTGTGATCTTTTTTTAAGCGTTAAGCTGTATTCCACAGTTGAAATTTCTACTTATTAGACATAATTTCACAATAACCCAATCACTGTGTATTATTGCATTAAATCAACCATGCCGAAAAATCTTTTACGTATAAAATTTTCGCAAACGTTATTTTTTTTCATATTCCAAAATTTGTTAAAACGTGCATGTTATTATTATATCATGGAACATATACCACCGGTTCCTAATCAACTGACGTCTTTCTAATTCCCTCAGCGTTCCTTCGGAAAGGCGAATCCTCTGAGTATGAGATTTCAGGCCTCATACGTGGCTTCATCATGTTTCAAAAATTTTCTATAAGTGCATTAAAATCGTTTCTACAGACGTCCAGAAATATAAAATTTTCTCGGGGGAACCCCCGAACCCCCCTTACGAGAGGGGGAACACCCCCTCTCGTGCTCTCCCCCTACTCGTACCTTCGGCACTTCTAAACGCCGTCTTTGACCTTTCATGGCCGGACCACTTTTCAAAAGCAGGCGATGGCCCTGGAAGTGATGGCTTAACATAACTGAAAAATATTGTAGACTGGGGTGTAAGATTTGTGAAAGAAAACAAATAAGATATACATGTACATATTGTACACCTTATCAGGAAAACATGTCCATGAAATAAGTACCCCCTTTAACCCCACTTTTACATAAGAAAGTTGGGGTTTACAGAGGTAAACCTAGTTTTCTTATTTTAATCCAAAACATAGATTGTGGGTACTCATTAGAACAGCCTCAGCGAGGCGGTTCCAGTGTGTACCCATAATCAATGTTTTGAGCAAAAATAGTAAAAACGTAGAAACTTGACTGATAAGATTTTCAATTTTTACTGCTGAAGCAAATCCCTGTATTACAGGGATTTGCTTCAGCAGTAAAAATTGAAAATCTTATCAGTCAAGTAAACATAGCAAGTTTTTGTAATGTTTTTTGTCTCTTTCAGTTACACTCGAGTGGTGGCTCACTATCCGTATGTGGTCCTGGCTGCTGTTCTCCTGGTGTCGGTTACCTGCTTGATTGTTACCGTGGTGATTGGTGATGCCCCTAGCTTCGAAGACCCACTCGCTGTATGTATTTCTTCATTACTTTTTTGAGACCTGCTAACCACTCACTGTAGGCATTTCTTCAATACATTACGAGAGCTGCTTTCACACATTACGTATTCTATATAAATGAGCCGCCTCGTGGGAAAACCAACAATGTGGTTTCTGACCAGGTTCGACACAAACCAGCCTGTACAAGCACACAAAAGAGCTAGAAGCTTGAAATTTCGAATTTAACCCGCACCTCAAATCTCCGCATCAACCATGCGGAACTCCGCACAACATCCGCGGAATTCCGCATCAACTATGCGGAATTCCGCAAAAACATGCGGAATATCAGCATTTTGTGTGCGGAATTCCGCATGAACATGCGGAACTCCGCAGAGGTTTCACAATATGCGGAATTTCTTCCGCATCTCTCATCGGAAACTTTTCCGCACCAGCAGCGGAAAAATAGGACTTAATACTTTTTTAGTGCGGAAACAATGCGGAAAATGTAGACTCAGACAATTTTTGAAGCGGAAAATATCTTAGATTATTTTGCATGCGGAAAATAACTTAGAAAAATTTTACTTGGACAATTTTTGTATATGGGACTTTTCTAAGTGTCCCACTGTATCTTAGGAAAATTATAGTGCAGAAATTTTGACATTTTACAAACAAAAAATTTCATAAAAAAATAACAAATTATCGCTGCCATGTATTTCTGGAGTCAAACTGTCAAATGTTAGAGACCATGCCAGGCCTAGAATTATTTCTGAGGACCAACTCGTCCTGTGGGGCGAGTTGTAAACAATTTTCACTCGTCCTTACTGCTGGTGCACTCGTCCTTACAATCTGGATTTCAAAAGAGACAAAAATCATCAAAAACTAATGTCGCCCTGCTTCGACATTTTTGTCTACTTTCGATATCAAAATGGAAATTCTCGATTATTTGACTTTTGGTGTAAGCCGTTTAATCAAAGGGAGATAAAACCCGGTACGTCTTAAGTCTCGATAGTACGGCGCGCCGTGAATAAAATGACCAATGCTTTCCGGTATTTGGACCATGTACCGGATTTTATTGAATTTCATTTACTGCGGCATAGTGACGTAGTGCAAACATCCGGTTGACAATCGGAAACGAAATCTTCCGCTGATTTTGCATTTACGGACATTTACTGCCTCGAGTCAGTCCCAAAAATGCTACTCGTCCTGTCGGGCGAGCCGGGATAAATTTCCACTCGCCCGTATCGAACTTTCACTCGTAAATACGAGCGGACGTGTGGATTTTTCTAGGCCTGCATGCGCAAAGGATATCATTATCGGGAGATTTGCTTCCACTGATTCAAGAGCACTTGTTAGTTTCAACTGACAAAAGAAATGTGCCCTAAGTACTAGTAATCTGCCCAAACATGCTTGTATAGGAACAGAGTGGTTAGGATAGCTGACTGTCCAGATATGACCATAGCTGTTGACTACATGTGGACATAAAGCAATGAAACAAACAAACACAACCATATTGAGATAATGTAATAATATTCTCTTGACTTTAAACCAGCACCTCAAACCCCTGTATCGCATTGAGCGGAGCTCCGCATCACATGCGGAAATTTTTCCGCATCACATGCGGAATTCCGCATCAGACCATTTTGAATATATTATTGCTGACCAATAGGAAATCAGAATTTCAAGTACTGACTCACTTCCTGTTTTCAAATATTAGAGGGAGAATTGTTTGAAAGGAAGTGTTCTAACATGTGCCATTTTTAAAATTGTGTTATAATGAAAATTATATAGTTAAGGAGTTTAGTTCTTTAGCATTGTAAGTAGCCAGTATTTATATGAATTGTCTTTTTATGTTGCTCTATGCCTTCTCTGTGTTGAAATTTGCTACTGCAGATTGCTTCAATAAATTTTGTCTCAGTCCATGAATTTAGTTCAACAAAACAATGATTCAGGAACATTAGAATCTCTAAAGTGGGATGTTGAACCACATTACAAAATTACAGGTCTTCATATACAATAGTTATTTCTCAAAGCAATTCAGACATAACTTTCTCCAGATTAAAATGTGTTTCCTTTGCATTCTCTGAAACAGCTTGACCTTTAGCCTTGTTCTTACTGTCCCGGTTCTACCCCGGTGAAGGCAAGCCAGTATACTATGATAAACCGTTTGTGCAGGAATAGCCCTATGTTGTCCCTGTTACCCACGGTTTGCACCGGATCGTCTTGGTTTATCAGGGTCGAGTCCCGTGCTATCAAGGTTTGTCACTGTGTCGCTCCGGTTTTTGACATCTCTCACGCTTCACCCGGGTTTATCCCGGTTGTATTAAACATTTTTATACAACCATAAAGGCTCCCCGGTTTATCTTGGTTCTTTCCAGTTTGCCACGGTAGCACTAAGGTTCTATCACGGTTCTTTACGGTTCCTTCCGGTTTACCCTGGTTTGATTTACCCCGGGCCAACTGGGGAGCTAAACCGGGACAGTGAGAACATAGCTTAAGTAAGAATGGAGATTGTACAATCAAATTCAAAATCCCACACCGGATACCAGGCGAGTGATTAAGTACAGCACAATACAACATGGAAATGTTACAACACCCATGAAGAGCAAAATGATTACTTCTGTCTTAACAAAGATAGCCATCTGGCTTACATCAACCAAATATAAAAGTGACAAGTACAACAGAAAAGCAGACAGAATAAACAGAAAACAAAGAAAAATCACATCAAAACCGCCTTGGAACTGTCAGTGAAGAAATTACTGGAGGGCTTGAATAAATTTTATGTGGCCAAAATCCTCACCATTCGACCCTTAAAAGCCAAATAAAAGTCATATGAAGCCTAGTACCATAGAGACTCACGCCAAGAGTTTGCAAAAGTGGGTGGGATTTTCCCTATACTTCATGTTGTATTTTTACTAGATGCTATTAACTGATAAGCTGTAAGCTGTATAGGTACTAGGGAATGCTGAGTCAAACATTTGTATAAATGCAGAAAATGGTTCAGGTCACATGACCAAGGTGGTCGCCACACCCATATATGGTAAAAACTTTCTGGAACAGAAAATCCAATATAGAATTCCGCAGGATGCGGAGCTCCGCATCATGCAGAATATGTTCCGCATCATGCGGAATATATTCCATATCAATCTGCCTTGCGGAATTCCGCATCATGCAGAGAATTCCTTGTTACTTTTCCGCAAGATGCGGAAAATATGTTCCAATACTCCGCATCGGTGTGGAATTCCGCATTCAAATTCCGCTTAATGCGGAGTATTGGAACAAAATTTCCGCATCATACGGAGAAGTCTCCGCTGCTTATCCGCAAGCTGCGGAGAATTCTCCGCATGATGCAGAAAAATAAGCGGAACATTCTCCGCATGCAACATCCTTCTTCTTTTTCATTTTTTACAGTTTGATTTCCGCACGATGCGGAAATATTGTTCCAATACTCCGCATGAGAATTTCAGCATAAAACATGCGGAAAATGGAGTTTCGTGCGGAGAATCTAGGTACGGGAAGTAGAAGAGGAATTGTACTATCCGAGTAGCGAAAACAAAGGCGCTGATCAGCTTCGCGGTTACCGCGAAGCTGATCTGCGTCTTTGTTTTCGCCTATGCAGATTGTTGGTTTTCCCATGAGGTGGCTCAAATACTGAATGCAACTGTTAACTTATGAAATCTTTTGAAAACCAAGATTCAAACCAGCTGTATTATGTAACCTTTCAGTGGATCGGCAGCTTGTTTTGACAACGTGGATTGGAAAATTGGTCTACCTCCTAAAATCTTCAATTTCAATCCTCTAGTCATATGTCTTAAAAGGAAAACATGCAATTTATTTTGATAGGGTTTAGCCAAAGTAATCACTTGAATGTATTCAAAGCCATTCATGAAGGGAATAAAATGAAAATAGTCAAGCAGCCATAATCCTGAAGTCATGGTTGTGAAACAGTTAAATTGCTTAAAAAATCAAAATTTGATCTTCAATGCATTTGGGATAGATCTATTATCCACTAAAATTATATATGTAACATACCCCCAGTAAATGGACAATTGTAAACTAAAGTAAAATGAAAAATTCCAACCATTTGGTTAATCATTCAAATGGGAATTTAACCTCATTTCCAAATGGAACAGTGGAGCCTTAAGTTAGGATTTTCCTGTCCTTACTGTTCACCATTGATGGATTGATTCTACTTGATACAGGGTTTTGAGCCCAGAGGAACTGAGCTCAGTAATCGACTGATAGCCTACAACAACCTGATCACAGACTCATCCGTCACCCAGCTACCTAGTGACCATACAGCAGTCATACAGGACATCGACCAGCTTGTAATCCATGAGACAGTTGAAAATGGGTCACAAGGGTCCAGACACGAGAAACGGTCTAATATTGGCTTGGGTAGAAAACGGCAGTTCTTTTGTGATGTTCCAGGTATAAAATTTAATGTCTTAAAAATTGGTGAAAGTAACATACATGTAGATATGTCAGAAAGATGTAGACCCAAACAGCAATATAGAGATCAAATATGATTTTGTCATTCATTAACATTCACTAGGTCCAGAAGGGAGTGTTGAAAACCGAGGGCAGCCCTCAGTTTTCAACACTCCCCTGGGGACCTAGCGAGTGTTAATGAATGACAAATTAATTTTTGATCACTATTATTGCATAAATTCTTCACAAACAAAGGAAATAATGTTGCACTATATTTTACAGCCTCTTCACATTTTCATACGCGCAAAAGTTTTCATGCTTGTTGCGGGTGGACTTCATTTACCTGTTATTAGCATGTGTTTTGCGTGGGGGCTGGTAACAAGCATAAATAAAAGCCATGTATTAACAGCACGTATGCACCAGAATTGCTTTATTAATACGACTTTCTTTTCATTAATATATGGCTGTTAATATTGTGAGACACATGTATTTATGCAATAATTTGCTTTGATGTCAGTCTGTGACATTTAAATGTCAGAAATCTTAACACTGGATAGGCGGTATTCACAAACAAAAAAAAAATCGTATTATATATATGAGGTTCATTCAAGAATTAAAGACAATCCATATCTCCAAAAGTATAATTAGACTTGGTATAATATGTTACATGTGTTGACATAAATATATATCTTAATAATTCCAACGTTACTAATTTCCTACATTCTGATTGGCTGTTTGGAAGACTTTATACTTCGATAAAAGCAATGCGTAAGAATACTCAGTTTTCACCTTAAAAACGGCGCGACGTTACGTGATAACGTGACGTTTCTTCTCACAAACGTTGACGTCATCAAATCTAAACGTCATAAAAACAATGGATGAACGCGTTTTGAAGGCGTCGAAATGAATATTTGGAATTTTTATTAACATGGACACATTTTCGTTTAATAGAACACCGTACGGTAAGTGTTTTAATCTTCCTGTTGTGTGTTGAAATTTGATGTTTGAATTTCTAATATTCCGAGCCCCAGTTCAAATCGACATGCCTTTCTATCGGTCCAGACGGTGATATTTTCTCCCAAAAGCACAAGTTTGAATGAAGGCGAGACGTTTCAAAGCTCCCGCTTCGACAGCCTGCCTATAGCAGGCCAGTTATAGCTTCTATTTATTGCGAGAAGTGAGTCTTATGCTTTGGAAATTTTCAAGATGGCTGCCTCATGTAGATCCGTTTTGCTCTCCGTTTTGCTCTATTTTTCTTCCGCTGGCTATAAAAATTTAAATCAATGTAGACAAATGCAGTGTAATGGGACAAAGTTGGAATTATAAGGAATGAATTATTATTTTTGTTGATTTTATCGATGTGTAAACTCAGGCGAATCACTCACAAACTTTTTCATAAAGCCCTTCGGGCTTTATTTAGTTTGTGAGTGATTCGCCTGAGTTTACACATCGATAAAATCAACAAAAATAAAATTCATTCCTATAATGCTGAAAATTTTGTGCTTTTATCATGGCTAGATTCAATGCTATACTAAAAAAAAGTTGTATAATCTCTGGACCTGGTTTTGCCTTTCAGATGCTCAGTGGGCCAAGGTCATTTACCACTCGACACGCGGGGAGGACCTTTTCACCTTGACAAATATAAAGAATATGTGTCAACTAGAAAATTCCTACATTAGTAGTAAGAAAATTTACCAGAAATATTGTGGAAAAAGGTCTGGTAGTCAGAAATGCTGTAGATCTCTGTCCTTGGGTAACTACATAGCTCTGTTGACGGATAAGGATAGTTGTGCGAATATTATGCAGGAGGACGTCAAATGGGTTAAACAGCTTTTGGAGGAATGTTCAGGATTTTATTACAACTTTTCTCTTACCGACAGCTGCGATAAGAGGCATTCGCCGTTTTACGAGAGGGAGAAATGCAAAGGTGTGCCAAAGAAATGTGTGCAATATAACGCTATATATAACCTCATTCATTACATATTGGATCATACTTTCATTCAGAAAACAAAGAATCTTTATCATGCCATTTCCTTCTTGCCAGTCTCATTCTTGACAGGATCAAGCAAGAAATTAGATAATGCTATATCTTTTTATATGGACATAGAAGAAAATTTGAAAGCGATTGGAAATGTGGAAATCATAGCCATAGATTTTGGAATAAAGAACCATTTGTTTCAGTTCTACCTTGAAAAAGACAGTAAATGGCTTATCATCGGGACAGTTGCAATATTCATGGTCGTTTGGATGGTTACGAGTTCTATTTTTATCACAGTAATGACTTTTCTTGCAATGTTCTGGTCTTTGGAACTTGCATACTTTTTATACGTTTTTGTTTTTGAAGTCCCTTTTTTTCCTTACATGAATCTTGTGACAGTTTTGCTCATTCTAGCATTAGGATCTGACGATGTTTTTGTTTACACTAAAATATGGCATTTAGCGAAACGAGACAGAAATAGCGGTACTTTGGAAAAACTGGTATCTGACACCTTAAAACATGCAACTTTATCCATGTTTGTTACCAGCCTGACCACAGCAGGTGCTCTACTCGCCAATATAGTAAGTCCCATAACAACATTGAAATGCTTCAGCGTGTACGCTGGTACGGCAGTTCTGTGCAATCTAGTATTCATGGTGACTTGGACACCAGCCATTATTGTGATTCAAGAAAAATGGTGTGACTGCTGTTGCGTGAATAGTCCCAAAATTTACAAGATCTTCCGTGCACATTACAGACACTTCTTCGAAAGGCTGCTGCCACATTTTGTGCTGAGACTTCGATACATGTGGATTATTTTGTTTGGCGGACTAGGCGTGTGCTGCGGGATACTTGTGTTCCATTATCCAAAATTAAGACTTCCTACCTCATTTAAGTTTCAAGTTTTTCGACATGAACATTTGATGGAAAGATATGACCAAGAATTAAAGGAAAATTTCTGGTTTGAAAAATCTGTACAAGAAGATAAGCCATATTTGCCCTTGACCTTTGTCTGGGGTGCCATGGCAACCGACACCGGGAGCCAGTATGATCCATATGATAGAGGCATTTTGGAGCTGGATACCGGCTTCAACCCTGGCACCCCTCATGCTCAAGTATGGCTCAGACATTTTTGTCAACAGCTTCGACGTACAGAGTTCTACAAAAAAGTTGATTTTATCGAATATGATAATTGCTTCATAGAACATTTTAGTCTTTTCATGAAAAGTCCATGTAGCAATGGTGAAACCATTTGTTGCAATCATAGATCATTTCCTTTCCGAGAACAAGTATTTCATTCTTGCATAAAGAAATATATTTCATTGGGACAGAATACCTATTTTGGGGATAAGTATAGACCAGGATTGAGATTCGTAAACAGTGAGATAAAGGCTTTAATAGTTCAGTTTTCAAGTAATTTTATCCATGCTGAGAAATATGAAGAAGTGAAAATGTTTTACGAAAGAGTGAATAACTGGTTTATGGACCAACTTTTAACAGCACCTACGGAAATTCAAAATGGCTGGTTCATAAGTGAATTTCAATACTTCAGCTTGCAGGCAAGCTTAGCTAGAGGAATGCCGATTGCTTTCGGGATTTCAATTCTTGTTGCCATGGTTGTGACTTTCTTTACTTCATTGAATGCACTGATAACTTTGTATGCCATAATTAGTATCAGTTGCATTATGCTAGTGACTGTTGGAGCGATTGTTTTGTTGGGATGGGAGCTCAATGTTTTGGAGTCAGTTATAATAACAGTAGCGGTAGGTTTATCCATAGATCACACTTTACATTACGGAGTAGCGTACAGACTCGCACCAGACTTGGACAGACACAATCGGGCATTATCATCACTCAAGACAGTCGGCAGTGTAATTTGTATGGCATCTATTACAACTTTCCTCGCTGGTGTGTTCATGCTAGCATCAGTGACTCTTGTTTACCAAAAATTTGGTATATTCCTAATCCTGGTAATTTCAATAAGCTGGCTCTACTCGACATTGTTTTTCCAGTCATTGCTCAATGTGATCGGCCCACAAGGAGGTTTTGGACAATTTCATTGGCCAACATTAGACTGCTGTAATGTATACCCACGAAATCATGTCGATAGAACAGCGTACTCAGTTTCCGAATCAACCATGTCAAGTCTTAGCGGCGGATACCCCCACCACGCCAGTGTAGACATAGAAAAGGACATGGATTCAGAGCGGATGAGCTTGGATTCTCCATATCCTAGGTCTAGACAGTGTCGGCAGTGGAGGGGTGGGAGCGTCCAGACTGAAAATCAAACGAATGAAGTATTGCTCAATGGAGATGACGTAAAAACTACTACTGATGTCAGCGACAATAAACCTGCTCAAAAATGTACAGAAGTATGAATTGATCTGGATGCTTCTTGTCAATTCTGAGTTCTTATGTATATGGGAGCATAGTGGCCTGGTGGTAGAGCATGGTAGAGCAGAGTTGAGAGAGTCTGAATTAGAATTTCACAGTTGCCGCATGTCCTTGGGCAAGAAGCATGAGCTCCAATGTACAGGTTTACATGCAGTAAGTTGTGGCCTTGTCCCTACATGACTGAACATTTGTTGACTGGAATTTTAAACCTAAACACAAAGTTATTATGAAACCTGAATACAATATGTTCTAATGTTTATTGGAGCCAAGTGGCCTAGTAGTAGAGCATGTGACTCGGAATCGAGAGGGCCTGGATGTGAATTCCACAATCACCACATTAGGACTGAAAAGTTGTTGGCTTGAAAAAATTATAAACAGATGTATTGGTAGAATTGTGGGTAAAGGATTCCTAAAAGACAAGAGCATGGAGACTATCATTACATCGTGAAATGTTATATGAGCCGCAACGCGAGAAAACCGGTCTTCGGGGTTTCCAACCAGGTCCAACACAAACCGGCCTGTACAGTCACAGAAGAAAGCTAGAATCATGAAATTTTGGATATACATAGAGGAGAAATTGTACTATTCATGTTGCGAAAACAAAGGCGCTGATTACTGCACAGCTGATCTGCGCCTTTGTTGTTGCATAAGCTAAAATCTGGTTTTTTCTTGAGGCGGCTCATATGATTATTACTGTTACTTTATAGTGTGACTATCCATGACAGCAGTAAGATTTCTCTTAAAATAATGCACCCAATTTTGTCTTTTTGTCTTACAATTTTGTCTTTCAAATGAAATAAAAAAGATATAATAGTTTGATTGATGATTCATATGAAACAAGAAAGTTATTCATGAATTTCAAATAAACTGATCAGTTATAAAATGATGAGCTTCCTACATGTACTTGACATAAAATTTGCTATAATGTATGCTACATAATGTTGAAAGAAATGCTCACAGTATGATGGCCTAGTAGTAGTGTGTAGTACGATGAATTGAGATGTTCTGGATTTAAACCCCATTGTTATATACCTAATGTATATCTACAATAGAAACTTGTCGTGCTGTAACGAACAACGCTTTCTGCTGTTTTAAGCGTCGTAGGGCATTAATACCATTAATGCCCTGAGATGACGTCATAGCAGGGCAATAATGGTGTTAATGCCCTGGGATGACAGCATAGCAGGGCAATAACGGTGTTATTGCCCTAGGGCAATAATGGTGTTATTGCCCTGAGACTTTAAAAGATACCTGTTTACATGTAATGGGCACTGGCATGTGTTCATTTCATCTAAATTTAACATGGCAGGTGAGTGTACATTGCAGATGTATATTTCATCTAAATTTAAAGTGTCTCACTGAGCAATCAAAGGCTGTGGGGTTGTCATTATGCGCGATTTTAAGACATTGTATGTCAAAATTGCTTCTCTTTCACAAAGGATATATAATTCTGATCAATAAAAATCATTCTTGCTCTACTGTATCAGCATATGGATGAAATTGAACCAAGTCAAGAAATTGTGAAAAGCAAAGGTTGGTTTTTACCTATTCATGTCGCCAATGTTTTAAAGCTATCACCACTTCAGTTTTATGGAAGATTTCTGACTTATTTTACGGAGAAAACCATTTTTTTTTTTATTTTTATAGTCAGTTCTACTGGTGAGTCTGATCAACCATGTTTTTATTTGAATTTTGTTTTTGCTATAATGAATAAATAAATGAATAAATAAATAAATAAATAAACATTACAATAACAAATAAATGTATGTGTGCTGAAGGAAAGGTATATAACAATGACGATATAACATTCTTTTCCGTGCATTAATTCGCGGTTCGGGCTGCAACACATTATTGCCCTTGGGCTTGGCAAACGTTAATGCACGGAAAAGAATGTTTTATCCTCTTATTGACACCAAGTTATGTCATTTAGCAAGGCGTTCATGTATTAATTCCCAATAACCTCAGAATAACATGCCCATGCAATAAATACCCCCTTCAACCCCATTTTTATAAAGTGAAAATTGAGTTTGCAGGGGCATACATATTTTTCTTATTTTTGATTCAAAACATAGATTGTGGGTACTCGTTAGAACCGCCCTGCCGAGGCAGCTCTAACGTGTACCCACAATCTATGTTCTGAACAAATATATTAAAAATATCGAATTTACCGCCAAAAATTCTTTGGATATTGCATGGGCAAGTAATCATGATGATTACTGGTTAATACACCTGGACCTCTTTATAACATGGTTCATTACAATACAGATTTGGATATAACACTGATCATTGTTAGACCCCACTTAGTCAACTGAGACTATTTTTGCAATTTCTCTATACATTTTACTCTTGTTATAACACGGATTGAATAGCTAATACAGGCGGCCCCCGTGGCTGAGTGGTTAAGGTCGCTGACTTCAGTGCTCTTGATCATTCGATCATCTCACCGCTGTAGGTTCGCGCCTCGCACGGGGCGCGAGTCACATGTGGGACAAGCCAAGTTCTGCTTGCAGGTGTGTCAGGTGGCTTTTCCCCCGGGTTCTCCGGTTTTCGCCCCACCTACCGATTGATTTGTCTCGAAATGAGTGAAAAAGCTTGAAAGAGATGTAAAACTGAAAAAAAAAATAAAAAAAAATAAAAAAAAAAAAATAGCTAATACAGAAATTGGCTTGGATCCCAACATTTGTGTTATAAAGAGGTTGAGGTGTAGCAAGGAAGTGTTGTCATTGTCCCAACATTATTTATATCAAACAATATATCAGTTCCTGACTGTAATTTAAAGAATAGCCAGTCTCAATTACAGTTTTAAAAATTGAAAATTTTATTGGATAAAAAAATTGATTTTGTAATATTTTGTCTCAAAACTAACATTGTGGGTACATGTTAGAACTGCCTCGCCGAGGCTGTTCTAACGTGTACCCACAATGTATATTTTGGATCAAGAATAAGTAAAATAGGTATACCCTTGTAAACCCCAGTTTTTCTATGTGAAAAATGAGGTATAAGGGGGTTTACATTACACGGACATGTTTTCCTGATTTATTATTTGGGTCAAGTAACTAAAGTTAGATTTTGTTTGTGTCTTATCTTTCTCAAAACTACAAACGGAGTATTAAGATTTTCCAGCTGCGCATAAAATTTATCATGCTCAAAAATGTTTAAATTTTCATGGTGAGCAGAATAAATGGCTCGCAGAGAAAGTTTATCACACTCAAAAATGTTTAAATTTTCATTTTAACTCCCGTTGCTCATATGCTGAAAGGCCCTGCAACGTATTTATCCAGATCCAGAACATTTATGAGCAGGATAAATTGCTCACACAGGATCATGTTAAAACCACCTGTCTGTTTCAATATTTACAAGTAGTTTTGACAATGTCTGTTTTTAGAAGAATGAAATGTTACAGAGAACTGTTAGTGGTATCTTGTTATCGTCTGTTATGTTTTGTTTAAATGATATGAATATAAAATGTGCAGTAGACAAACGTGTTGTTGTACATGAGTTTTCCTAGCATTTAATGGCAGTTCAATAGGAAATAAATGAACAAATAGGAAAATAATGTATGAGACTATGAGCCGCTGCATCAAATAAATAATAATCTGCATTATGCGAAAACAAAGCCACAGAACAGCTGTACAGTTACAAGCTGATCAGCGCCCTTATTTTCACTACACAGATAGTACAATCCCTCTTCTTCTTAAATTTTTAATTTCAAGCTTCTTACCATCTTCTGTGGCTGCACAGGCTGAATTGTGTCTTGCCTGGTCAGAAACCCAGATTGTTGGTTTTCTCGCACATAGGCTCATTTATAAGTGATGACATTCATCCCTTTAAAACCTGATCATCAGCAAACATTCCCATGCAGTATACAGATTTTTTAAAGTTGTTAAAATGACAATTTTCAGTTGAAAATTTTTGATTTTTTTTTCTTATTTTTGCTCATAACATAGATTGTGGGTACACATTTTAATGAGTACTTTGGAACAAAAGTAAGAAAAATAGGCATACCCCTGTAAACCCCAGTTTTACTAAATAAAATGGGGTATACGGAGTTATTTATTTCACGGACATGTTTTCCTGATGAGAAGCTGATGAAAAAGCACCCATCAGCTAATTCCTGAATACTCGATGTCCCCAACAAATTGCATTCTTAGATCTTTGTTAAAGGTGTAAACAACTCTTTTCCCAAAGTAACATGCACAGAAGAAGGTAGACAAAAACGGAACCAAGGAGTTTCAAGACAGCTTGTAAATATTTTGATGATGCATTCTTTGAACAGCTGTTCATGATTTTGGTTTTTCTTTTGAGTTTTGCAGTCTATGCTGCTGACAGGTATATTCATTTTATTTTGGTTGCAATATCAATTCACAATAATGAAGCTCCAGGATTTGGAAGAAAGCAGATTTCTTTCAAAATCTACTCAAGTCATATAGATCTATTAAAGACTCCAGGCTTATTAAGCAGAAAATTTAAATTCATATAAAAATGGGTTTTCGTTACGATAAGGGGACACACAGGCTTACATTTCTTTCAGACCAAGGTGGCAATACACATACACCTTCACAATATTTCACATAATTAGAAATAGATAATGAGTTTGTCATTAGCTCGCCTGCACGAAGTGCATAGAGCTATAGTAGTCACCTCGGTCGTGCGAGTTTACGTGTGCGTCCGCGTCCACGTCACACTTTCGGTTAAAGTTTTTTATAAGTCTATATCTCTTGACCATGTTGATGGATCAAGTTGATACTTTGCATGTTGCTAGATATTGGTCTGAAGTTTTACGCAGTACCATCATGACCTACCCTGGGTGACCTTGAGGTCAAGGTCACGAACTTAGAAATTTTGTGTTTAAGTTTTTGGTTAAAGTTTTTGTAAGTCTATATCTCTTGACCATATTGATGGATTGAGTTGATACTTTGCATGTTGCTAGATATTGGTCTGAAGTTTTACGCAGTACCATCATGACCCACCCTGGGTGCCTTGAGGTCAAGGTCACAGACTTAGAAATTTTGTGTTTAAGTTTTTGGTTAAAGTTTTTGTAAGTCTATATCTCTTGACCATATTGATGGATTGAGTTGATACGTTGCATGTTGCTAGATATTGGTCTGAAGTTTTACGCAGTACCATCATGACCCACCCTGGGTGCCTTGAGGTCAAGGTCACAGACTTAGAAATTTTGTGTTTAAGTTTTTGGTTAAAGTTTTTGTAAGTGTATATCTCTTGACCATATTGATGGATTGAGTTGATACTTTGCATGTTGCTAGATATTGGTCTGAAGTTTTATGCAGTACCATCATGACCCACTCTTGGTAACCTTGAGGTCAAGGTCACAGACTTAGAAATTTTGTGTTAAAGTTTTTGATTTAAGTTTTTGTTTTGTAAGTCTATATCTCTTGACCATGTTGCTTGATCGAGTTGATACTTTGCATGTTGGTAGATATTGGTCTGAAGTTTTATGCAGTACCATCATGACCTACCCTGGGTGACCTTGAGGTCAAGGTCACAGACTTAGAAATTTTGTGTTAAATTTTTTGGTTAAAGTCTAAATCTCTTGAACATGTTGATGGATAAAGTTGATACTTGCATGTTGATAGATATTGGTCTCGGGTTTTATGCTGTACATCACAACTCACCTGGATGACCTTGAGGTCAGGGTCACGGGCTTGAAAGTTTTGTGTTTAAGTTTTGGTTAATGTTTTTATAAGTCTATATCTCTTAAACATGTAGATTGATCAAGTTGATACTTTGCATTGGTCTGAAGTTTTATGTTGTACCATCATGACCCACCTAAGTGACATTGAGGTCAAGGTCATGGGTCATAGATTTTAACAGATGTAATGACAAAGCACAAGTCAGGCGAGCTACGCTGTCCTGCGACAGCTCTTATTTACATGTTTTCTTAACTTGAAAAAGCAGGGCTTATTTTGTGAAATCATCTTCCTCTCTGTAACTTCCTCTCTGTAATGCCCTCCGAAAGCTTGAAATCTATTTCATTTTCACAAAATTTTCCTCGAAAGGCTCACTCGTTCAAAGATTTCCAAGTAGTAAATTTGTGCTCTTTCCCCAGATATTAAAGCCCAATGTTTCATGAAATCTGACTGTTTTACTTTATAAAATGTCTCTAAAACGATCTAAAAATACACCATTTTTGCAAAATTGTCTCACTCGCTTCGCTCGCTCGTTCAAAGAAAACCAAGGGGACAAATCTGTATTCTTTATACACAAATTAAGCCCGTTTTCTGTGAAAATTATCAGGTTTTATTATGTAAAATTCTCTCTAGAAATAAATCTGATAACATGAGAACTATTTCATTCCTCACAAAATTTTCTTGCTCATGTGTGGGCTTTCTCGTTCTTTTGTATAGTAACTCTTGAGCGCCGGCCTGATTAGCTGCTAAAATTATGACGGAAGTGAGAAAAAAGACCTTAAAATAGCCTATATTTTTGGTGAAAAACCTATAAAAGAACCTATATTTTGGTTAAAGGGCACCTGTATAAAAACCTATATTTTTCAAGTGGGCTACAAGGAGGCCTGAAAACTGCACTTTCGGGTTATGAACTTTGAGGTTATAAAATATAAGGGTAAGCTGTAGGTATATCATGAAATTTACAAACAATGTGAAGCCAATGAATTGACAACTGATCATTTGAATAGGCCGTTTCCGAGTTACATGGGATCAACCAAGTGCTGCGTTTCTGTTGTAATTAACACATGCAGTCCCATATATTTCTTGCAGCCACAAATGGCGGGGGCGGTGCATTTGAGACGAGATGATATTTCATGCTTGTACTTTGGACGTCTCAAACTGCCATAACCAAGAACATCAAGTAAGTTAATCAATGCTTTGACGTCTGTGCCTGGACGCTGCCAGGACCAGTATGATATGAGTCAAACTCATAACCCACCATATATCGGTGTGATACTTTTATCACCTCACTGGGCACCCATGGCCGATGTGGGGCATACAAGCGGCATGTGAAAGGAAACATAAAAGAAAAGTTGTCTTCTTTAAAAAGAAACCAATGAAAAGATCAGCAGCCAACAGTTTGTTGTAAGAGCTACCAATGAAGCTTTTTTTTTCTAGATTTTCAGTGTTGTTATTTCCCTGATGCGTCATTCAATTCGAATCTCATATGTTTCAGTTTCCGTTTTCTATACGTGAATTTCGTTTCCTTTTATAAACGACAGACCAGTGTGTATATCTTGGAAACCTTAGTGTCCCTAAAGGCATTGGTCAAGATTGAATCAAATCCAATTCTAAAGGGAACATGATGATAGTCAAGAAAACTTTGCAGTATGGTGAATATGTGACAGTTCTGAATTGACATGCAGCCACACTCTCGGACACAAACCCTAAAATTCGATGTGATGGACTAAAAGCCAGCCCTATAGAGTACCTACTGTCCCCGTACCCCCACGGTATGGTCCAAGCTCATACATGTATGCTGTATGATAAGTCGTCACGATCGAGACTGCTACATACCGCAGTTTGACGGGAAGTGTCAGATTATTAACAGTGAATTGTAGCATAGACGGGTTCACTATTTTTTATTAAATGCTGTATTTGACATCACGCGTAATAAGCATAGAGCAGTCGGCCATGTGTGCACTTTTCTTCATACTCAAAAGTAAACACGGTTCGGTTCAGAATAGAGGGAAAATTTAAAACCCCTACAAAGACTCCAGGCGGGAAAGACATCACAAAAATCCATTATAGAACATCTTTTCCGACAAGATGACTAGCCCATTTCCAACAAGGTAACCTTTTCATGCTTTTTAGCCTCAACCAAAACAAAAGCAACGAGCACAACAGAGAGTCAGAATCAACAGGATATTTATCATGAGGGTTAAAAGAATCTATGATGGGGTTAAGGCCGAGACAAGAAAATCTCAGGCTAGTTTTCAGATTATTCAAGTCTCATCCGAGGCTCTGCCGAGGATGAGACTCGAATAATCTAAAAACGAGCCCGAGATTTCCTTGTTGAGGCCTCAACACCTTCATTGATTATTTTTCTACCCCATCACTTTAAACCATTTTGACTCTGAATAGGCTTCAAGTGCTGTTCAGGCAGCCATTATGTTTTTACATGAAACAATATGCAAATTAACCTGTGAAAAAAATAAAAGTAATTTTGTATGCACTTACCTTACAAAAATATTCATTCAGCATTTTGAATTCTCAGCAAAATTAAATTTTGAGATTTTTATCAAAGCAGCAGACTACAAGGGCTCCTGTAAACTGTAAACCTGAAATTAACACCTGCATGGTTATTTTTGTCACTGACAGTTGACACCTAGCTTATCACTGCCTTATATGGAAGTACACATAAAGATGTACATTTCAATTGGCTAACTACAGAAATGACTGGCATTTTGAGATAATACTGAGACTAAAAGAATCTACATAATGGGGTTGAGGCCGAGACAAGGAACACTCAGGCAAGTTTTCAGGTTATTCAAGTCTCATCCGAGGCTCTGTCGAGGATGAGACTCGAATAATCTGAAAATGAGCCTGAGATTTCCGTGTTCAGGCCTTAACACCATCATTGATTATTTTTCTCACCCATCCCTCAAAGCTGAATAGGCTACATGAATAGGCTACAGGTGCTGTTCAGGCAGCCATCTTGTTTTTACATGAAACAATTATGCAAATTAACCAATGAAAAAAAAATGAAAATAACCTCACAAAAAAGATTCATCAGCATTTTGTTTTGTCCATAAAATTATCTGCAAAATTAAATTTTAAGATCAGACTACAACTACTCCTGTAAACTTCCTCGAGTTTATTTTTGTTACTGACAGTTGACACCTGGTTTATGATTTCCTTATATGGAAGTACACATGAAGTTGTACATTTCTATTGGCTAATTACAGAATTGATTGGCATTTTGAGACAGCTGAAATCTACTAGTACTGAGACTGAAAAATCTCAGACAGGCACACAAAGGGATATGCTTGTCTGATGGGTGAGAAAGAAATATCTCAGACAGGCACACAAAGGGATATGCTTGTCTCATGGGTGAGAAAAATCACTGCAGAACTTCACTGGGACGGTGAACAGGCCAACTATGGCGGTGACGTGGTCATCTTGGACGGCGAATAGGCTAACTGACACAGTGACGTTGCCACTGAGATCGCGACAGCCAACGGAGACTTAGGTGGCCACTGGGACAGTGACAACCAACTTAGACGGTTACGTGGCCACTGGGACGACGAACAGGCCAACTGTGAAGGTGACGTGGTCAACTGGGACGGCGAACTGGCCAACTTAGATTGCGAGCATGGTGACGTGGCCATTGGCAACACTGCTTGCAATTAAGTTTATGAATCTAGGTAACTATATTTCCATTGATGGAGGGCCATTCAGTAGGCATGCTTATATAAAAACAAAGACATTTTATTGCTACCTTTTTTGCAAATGAAATGCTTCAACAAACATTGCATGTCATTAAGGCAGCTATGATTTAATATGAAAGAAAACTACAATTGTACATAACAAAGGTAACAAGTATTTAACAAATATTCTTAGAAAAACTTAAACATGAGAAGTAACAATCACTTTATAGAAGAATGGTCAATGCTGATCTGTGTACAGAAACCATGGCATATTATTATAAAGTATGACTATAAACAATTCAATTCAGCCCATATATGTACGAATATTGAAAACAATAAGTCATATTCGATAAAAACGTCTCTGCTTTGAATCCCAATAATGGCTCAGCCCTGTAGCATAATCCTTATGCGTACTTGCACACGGAGACATTGCATTCTTCTTGGGTATTCATTTTATACGTCGGTGTTCTGCTCTCCTGGCTATATAGCACCCTTGATGTTTGTTTTTTCTATTAATTGCCATTTTCGGAGACGTTTATTTAAAGAACAAGTAACACCTTGAGCATCTTCCTATCTCGCTGCAAGGCGTTTTCGACCTGAAAAAAGAAATGTTAGGGAAAATTTATTTTATTTTTATTATTTGAAAAAAAAAGACACATAAAAAACACACAGTTTATAAATAAGGAAATACTGATGATGTTTAAACTTAATTCTCAGACAATACATTGATACTGAAAATAAATTGTTGGCTAAATAGAAATAAATTGCTACAGGATAACCGAGCTACAGGATAACCGATGGTAAACAAAATTTGGGATTGCACTTTGAAATTTATGTGCTTAAAGAAAACAGTAAAAACTGGCACGTAATCAAACCTGTAGAGTCCATTATCATGAATTACGAAAACGGTTACAGAAATAAGCATGGAATCACCTGTCATAGTCTCTGGTTTGATAAAATCATCCATGGCAGTGGTTACAAAATTATTTCCTGGAATAAAATAATACAAAATAGAGGTCTCAAATTGAATGACATATAACTATTTCAGAGAAATATTTATATAAAATTATTGTTGATGCTGTATATGGTCATGAATAAGTTTTGTTTGTTTGTTCATTTGAATTGATGCTTTTCGCCCCAGTCAACAGCAATGGTCATGTCGGGACATTGCCTCCATTTTATGGGGCTTTTCCCCAACATTAGGATGTCATGACACTCAAAATATGCTTTATAAATATAACCACCCAAGCAAACCAATAAGGCTTATATGTAGTCATGAAGAAGTGATTTTAGTGTTGTCGTAATTATAAAATCAAAACATTTTATCAAAATATTTCTTCTTCTGTAAACAAAATGTGAATTTTTAACTATTAAAAACATTGTTTTGTGTTATTGTGTAAAGTAATGCAATTTTTATTCAAAAATCTTATGAAGAAATTTTTTACAGACATTATTAAAAATTGATGCACTTACGTCCGGATGTATCTGTATGGAAGAAATGTGAGTTAGCGATATCTTTCTCTGCCAGTTTGGTATACTTGTCTACAATACGCAGCTGTGAATCCGTTACCCTGAAAATTAAGAAAAAAAGCTTGAAACCGCGGCAAAAATATTAAATCTCGAAATTCATCGAAAAGATTAATGGCGCATTGAATTTCTCGGTTGTGAGAAACTAGTCGAGAAAGCACCAACATAATTTAATATATATAATAATTATCATTGCGATTTATTCACTTTAAGCAGAAAACAAGCTTTTGTAAGGAAAAGGCTACAGAAATATGGGTAAAATAGAGAGAGTCATTTCGTTGGCCAAAGATGTACATGTATATAGGCAATGGTGTCCCCAGCATGGAATCGTTTCGCATTGACATATGCATGCATTACTTGCCATAAAAATCTATACCGCGGTAAATGAAAGTAGATGAGCCTGTGCATGACAAAACCAACAATTTGGGTTTCCGACCAGGTCCAACACAAACCAGCCTGTACAGTCACGGAAGAAACCCAGAATCTTGAAAATTTGGGAATAAGTAGAGGAGGAAATGTACTATCCGTGTAGCGAAAACAAAGACGCTGATCAGCTTCGCGGTAACCGCGAAGCTGATCTGCGTCTTTGTTTTCGCCCATGCAAATTGTTGGTTTTCTCACGCAAAGGCTCAGATGAACTTACGATCTTGCGCCCAAAGGAGCATAATCCTTTTTCATCACAGATGTAGTATTATATCTCTCCAGGGGTGCCGGGACATACCCCATCCTTGCCGGTAGACTCTCCCTAGTGTTCGTAATATGAGGATCCGCTGCCTTTAGGTCAAGTGTATTTTGACTGTGTGTTAAGTGCTGGAATTTCACGGGGTGTACGGTTTGTTGAGCACCTGCTGGCAGTGTTTCATGGTCACCTTTGGGATCACCCCTGAATTTCATTGTTGTTTCAGAGGAAAAGTCGAACGGCTGATAGCCGACAATAAAATGTGTGCTTCTACCGTCCGACCAGCGCTGTCGGGCGTCTTTCTTTCTGAATGAACGACGGTTGCTTGCAGTTTCGCCAGTGGCCAATAATCCTGAGAAATTGTGCTGCAACAGAAAAGTGAAAGTAACAAATTCCACTCGAAATGCACATAATAATAAACACATTGGGCCAGTTTGTTTGTTGTTTTTTTTTTTCAAACTGACTTCGTTAGCTTAACGTCATCGTTTAGACCTCAAGTAGTTTTAAAGTTAATGCCGACTACACAGCAAATACACTGTTATTTTTCGCTGAAATGCAAAGGATTCTCACACTTTTCAACAAAAAATAACAGTGTATTTATTTGTAATATTCATGTTTGAAATTTTAACGAATCGTTAACTATCAATGTCGTTAATTTTGAATAACTGGTCCCTTATATATAACCTTGTTGCAATTATTGTAGTTTTTCGTGGCCGTTGTCTTCAAGAAAATAATATGATTGTAATTGTATGAATCAGCATAATTATATTCAAAAGGAAACATCACTACATTAGTAACCCCCCCCCCCCCAGAAACAATCCATTCATGCTAAATGATACTCACGGAAGCCTCGGACGTGTTTTTCTGCGGCGGAGGATATGGCATGGCCTCATCTGACTGGAGATAGTCAAATATTACTGCATGTTTCTTCGCCAGCTCCATTGGCTTATAGTCTCGGGGTGGTCCAACAAAGTCCGTGTGATTAACTGCCAGGAATAGAGGCATGCTTATTGAAATGTCAGAAATTTGTTATATAATATCGTAATAAAAAAGAGAAATGAAATAACTGCAGTTGACATTTAAAAGATTCCTGGAATGGTTTCTAATATTTAAAACTTAATCTCTACAATGTTATAAACATAATTATAAAAGTGATTCTTCTTTTAGAATAATGCATAGTAAACATGTTTGTAATTCCAGAATTGTCACAGAAAGTTCGAAATATGATGCTTGTAAAACACATAATCTTTAATCAAAGAATCGCCCCCAAAACTCTTCAACATACGTGATGTTTGCCTGTCTTTCGTGTGCCTAGAAGGATCGAAACTGAGAATCACATTATCAGTGTCTCGTAGCTCTAGATTCATGTCCATTGCAGTCTGACCCTTGGAATTCTGGAAGATATACACATCGCACGATGACCAAAACGACAATGTAGACCATGTTTAATTGACTCTTAGACCGATGATTCGTTTTTGTTTTTGTTTTTTCATTATCATTTCACTTTTCTCTAATCACATCGCTCGTTCCCCATAGATCATGTAGATACAAGCACTTTAATGTGCTGGCGAGCGTCTGAATCAGCATACATTATTTCATCTTTTTAACAGGTAATCACCGTCAACTGCGCTCTTTGCAGAAGGCCAAGTTGTATTGCTGAGTTGACTATGGTGTTGTAGTCTTGATCAGCGATTAAATTATACAGAGAACAAACTGATAAGACATGTTTAATAACCCCTCCTTCGAGATTTCTGCAGACTTTTGTACGAGTTTCCTTCAAATTATTTTGGAGTCTTTATATATGGCACCACCTTTTACATCCTCTACGTAAGTGGAGAATATTTTTTCTGGACAACAAATCAACGGCAATGCAAGATAAGATGATAAAAGTAAATTCATTGTAAGTAATTTATTTTTCTACTCACTTTATATGGTTGATACTTCATATTCTGGAAGTCTACCGAATTGGATGTTTTCCCAAACTTTGACTGGTTAGGATCATTCTGAAGCAACTGTAACAGGAATTAAGTAACCTTTTTAAATCATGTTGTCCCCTGATATGGGCGTTTAGCAAATAAGTCACCAATAGCGTACAGCATTATAGACATGTTCCAGTGCTTATAATCCTGGACGCACGGACACCATTTTAACACCTTTGTAATGGCGTGGCCGGAAGGCGAAACTCTACCCAAAATGGACGCTCTAAATAATGAAAGGCAAATAATAATGAATGGTGTGTTGAGCTTATTTAAATTGAATTGCTGGCTGTTTCTTGCTAATTTTATTTTGCCACGTGATTAAAATATTTAATAGAAATGGATTTCCTATGACAATTAGACTCAAAAGGATTACCATATATAACTTTATTGAGTGGTTGGCATTTTCCTTGGAAAAGTTGACTGCCAAGAACTATACTTACCCTTCCTGCGCTGGGTGTAGCATGGAACATTGGGGGTAGCCTGTCCACCATTGACGATAGGGTAAAATCTTTGGCATAAATTGAGTGGTCTTTCTTCTCATCCGTACCGAACTGAAACAGATCAAAATTGAATATTACTGGCATTATAATTGGAAACAATACCGGTACCAGTAGAGGGACAAAACATGATTTTTCCATTCATTAACATTCGCTAGGTCCCGAGGGGAGTAAAACCGAGGGACCTTGCGAATGTTAATAAATGACAAAATCAGTTTTGATTGCTATTATTGTATAAATTCTGCACAAACGAAAGAAATAAATGCGCACTATATTTTACAGCCGCGTCACATTTTCAAAGTCAAAAGAAATCATTCTTATGCTCATTCCGGGCGGACTTCAATTACTTGAATTATTAGCACGTGCTCTGCGTGGAGCCAGGTAACGAGCATAAATTAATCGGTATATTAAGAGCAAGTGCACGTGAATGGCCTGACTTTTTGCTAATGACAGATATTAACCTTAACAAGGGTGGTCGGGTGGGAATAAAGGCCCCGCCCATTGGGGCCCAAAGAAATAGATGGGCTGCTAAAGCCTCAAGGCAAAGCTTAATTATCTTAAAACACCGTTCACATGGCATAAAATACACCCGGGGTGCTTTTGCATAATTATAGTGAAATCTACTTACATCGAAATGTTTTCCTGTCTGATATGTTCGCCCCTCAGCTGCGTCTATGAAAACGAAAAGAAATGCTTCCTGAATACATAAGAAAATATATAATACATGAATATGTTATAATAAAAATTACTAGAAATGCGTGTTTGTAAAACACTATGCCCCCAACTGTATGGTTGTCCTATGATTCATTTATTTCATTTGAATGAAGTGAAATTTAATTTCCTGAAGCTGTTCGGTTGCCTCTGTTTTGACCTTGATCCAGAAACAGAATGTAAACTTTTTGCAGATAAGTTAGAAATGGGAGTAAAAATTTCAAAATGGAGTAATTTTGTTAAAATTTGACGGAAAGTCCTCAAAAGTTAATCAGGTGATCTTCTTCTCAGCCCCAACCAGTGTACCAAATATGAAGGCTCTAGCTTAAATACTTTTTGAGATATCTTGCACACAAGATTTTCAAATTTTGTTTTAAAAGGGGCATAACTCCAGAAAGGTGCATAACTTGAACATAAACAAAAATACGGGTCAACTATTTTTTCATAAGGAATCTGTATATGAAATTTCAAAACCCTAACATTCAGCGTTCAAAAGTTTCAAATTTCACCGAAAAGTGCAAAAATTAATAAAAATTTCAAAATTCCGTATTGTTGTCAAAATTTGACAGAAAGTTCTCAAAAGTTAATCAAGTCATATACTCCTCAGCCCCAACCAGTATACCAAATATGAAGGCTCTACCTTAAATACTTTTTGAGATATCTTGCACACAAGATTTTCAAATTTTGTTTTCAAAGGGACATAACTCAGAAAAGGGGCATAACTTGGACGTGAAAAAAAATATGGGTCAACTATTTTTTAATGAGGAATCTGTATATGAAATTTCAAAACCCTAGCATTCACCATTCAAAAGTTTCAAATTTCATGGAAAAGTGGAAAAATCAATCAAAATTTAAAAATTCTGTATTTTTGTCAAAATTTGACGGAAAGTTCTCAAAAGTTAATCAGGTCATCTACTCATCAGCCCAAACCAGTATACCAAATATGAAGGCTCTAGCATAAATACTTTTCGAGATATCTTGCACACAAGATTTTCAAATTTTGTTTTCAAAGGGAAATAACTCAGAAAAGGGGCATAACTCCGACAAGAAAAAAAATACGGGTCAACTATTTTTTCATAAGGAATACACACATGCAATTTCAAATCCCTAACATGCTCCATTCAAAAGTTAACAGACGTACACACACACACACACACACACTCACACACGCACAGACAGACAAGCCAAAAGCAATATGCCCTTCCAACTTTTTCAAAGTTGGGGGCATAAAAATCCTCAAACAATGTCATGTAAAATCCTCCAACAGTGTCATGGAGATGACTTCTTTCCTTTTTGCAAAGGCAACATTAAAAAGGTAAAAGTAGGCAAAGATCAGGAAATGGCGCAATCAGAAAGAAATTCCCACTCCAAAACCAAGGTGGGAATTCTCGTACTGCGTTCAAGTGTCAGAAAGCAAGAACATAACGTACAAGAGATGACTACAAGACAACTCCAGACCCTGTTAATGGTGGTCGGATGGGAATATGGACCCCGCCCATTTGGGCCTAGAAGAAATAGATGGGCTGCTTGTGTCTCCAGACAAAGCTTCTAAACTACTGACCAAACCATCTGATTACTGGTTAACCGCTCGAGTCTAAGCCTGCCCAGGAAAAGTGGTTTAGTCAAACCATCCATTTAAGCCTAATTGGTTTGCTTGGAAGATTATATTTATGAAGCACATTTCGAGTGTCATGACATCCTAATGTTTGGTAAAAGTCCCATAAAATGGAGGCAATTTCCCGACATGACCATTGCTGTTGACGTACAGCGACAATTCAAACAGATTCTAGACCCTGTCTCGATTTACGTGGTATTTCTGTGAGTGCCATTGTTCATCAACATCAAAAATTAGTCGGACGGTTTAACTCCATTTCACAGTTATTCTAGCAAAGTCATTTTCTAACCTTTAAATACTCCAGGTACGGTTATATCTCTGGCATACTTCTGTAGCTGGTTTATATTGGCATACACTGTATCTTTTTCTTCTTTTTCTTTGTTTTCTTTTTCTTTGTCTTTTTCGTCTTCTTCATCGTCCTCAAGTCTGAAAAGTAAAGATGTAATAGCCAAAAACTCATGGTTAAAATAGATGTTGATCTTGAAATGAAACTGGCTAAAATGGCCAGTTACATGAAACTGGCTAAAATGGCCAGTTACACTTTGACAAAATTTGAGATCAGTGAGTTGATCACTGAATCTGGCTTCAGTGAAAATAAACGATGCCAACAAATGAAACATGACCTATAGATGGTCAGTAATTATTGTTAAAATCTGGGAGGCTTTGACTTGTTTAGCGGCTATCTGACCACACAGTCAGCTTTTGAAATATTGAATAGGTTATGTGGTTTCATTAACATTGTATGACAACATACATCAGTATTGTTTATAATTTTTTCTTATCAAAATGCTTTCTAGTTTCAGAATATTCTGAGTAACTTACTGGACTTTCATCAGGGCAGCTTCACCTGGCGGTACAGTTCTAGGTCCAAAATCGTTGTTACACGTTGTCATGAAGTCCCCAACTGTTGAAAATAACAAACACGTGTTCAAAATTATTCGGTGTTTGCATGATCATGAAGAGTTAGTCCAGAATATTGTTATTATCGCTGATTTTCAGATTTTCTCCGGGTTTCACTAAGTTATTCGGCGCCCAGGGATCTCCATCGTCGGGCAGCTTTTGATTCATCATCCAAGTTATCATGATTTATTTGTCCTTGATGATTCAATGACTAGTAAGAGATTCACCACGAGGACCGAACAACTAACTTAATGTTGTGAACCACTGCAGAAGATGAGGGTGAGGTTAGGCGCCTGTAAAATCGAATTAAACCCCCCCACACACACACACACACGCAGTAATTTTATATCACTGATCGTTCCAAGGCGATCCTTTGGCTGCTGTGGTTCTATTTGTTTTATGTTTTGGAGTCGAATTTTTGTGCTGTTTGAACCTTATGTACGTTTTCATATTTTATTTAAGTTCGGGTAACTGAGTGGCCGCCTTTTGGAAAATAGCTGCTCACTCGGCTTACGATATGTTTTCTGTGTATAAGTACCTAATTGTCAATTTAGCTTTTCCTACCTCCAACAAATTAAGATATTTTACCTATATCGTTATAATCCCCAAGTCTGAATACGTGTGAGACCTTGTCCATATTTTTCATATCTTTGTTCGCCTTCCCTGCCGCCCCTGTCTCTTTCTCATCCATCTCATACGCCCTCTCACCCCGCCCGTACACCCGCTGTTGCTCGCTGATTAGCCTGAAAGTACAGAAAATATTAGGTGTTGAAAATTCAATTTTTTTTTTTTTTTTTTTTTTTTTTTTTTTTTTTTTTTTTTTTTTTTTTTTGATCATTTTGGTATGAGGCCGATAGTGACAGCGCAAAGTGCAAACATGTTACGTTTTGCCGACTTTATCAAATTTATCATAATTCAACTTAAAACAAATGGTTTTTTTTTTTTTTTTTTTTTTTTTTTTTTTTTTTTTTTTTTTTTTTTACTTACGTTGAACCAACAAAACATCAGGAAAATATGTCTGTGAAATGTATACCCCTTTAAACCCCACTTTTGTATAGAAAAACTGGGGGTTTACACAGGTATACCTAATTTTCTTATTTTTGATTCAAAACATATACATTGTGGGAGGGTACTCGTTAGAACTGCCTCACTGAGGCGGCTCTAACGTGTACCCACAATCATTGTTTTAGCAACAATATTAGAAATATTGAAATTTTTTAACCGAAACTTTTCTTTTTTTCCCTCTAAAGTCGCTGTATTGCATGGGCAAGTTTTCGTAATGATCAGAACAACCAAATCAGTTCAGACATTACCCATCATCATCTGTGCCCAGAGAGAAGTTTGTGTTCCTTTGTCTCCAGAACTTTGAAGCATCTAACGGCAACTTCAGTTTAGATGTGTTCACACGTGGGTAGTTAGGGGCGGTGCGGCCTTTGAGCTGAAATTAAAGTTTAAACACTTCCCTCTGATAATGGTTTTGCGCAGAAAATGTTTGTGTGGAGGATTATATGAAAGTTATATCCATGTCAAAATCTTGATCTTAGTTTATCCTGATAGGACCTGCAAAAATGAAAATCAGTCAACAGACAAAGGTTTAATGGCCAAAATGAATTTTGAACAGGGATTTTGCATTGGCAAGGGAGGTAATCCATTATCATGAAAATAGGTATTCTTTTTTTAAATCAGAACATTTCTATTTGTCAACCGATTTTCAAAATTTATGCTGCACATTTTGCAACGAACTAAATGCTCAATTGTGCTAAGAAAATATTACATCTACATTTAAACAGTTGCAAAATATCTGTGAAAAACCATTATTAGACACAAGGAAGCACACTTTTGTTACAATACAGTTTATTTCTTTGCCCTGCTTTACAATCACCTTGAACAACTACAACCTTAGCAGGTATAAGCTCATGATGCTAGTCTGTCTGTTACTTTTGCCTGTATCACATTCTGCCATTCTGAAATATTTTTGCATCGGTGGCACAATTATCCCAGGCGTTGTTCGAATATCGATTTTTCTAGACATATAGGTCTGCCATGGACACAATCGAGCAGTTCCTCCCACATCACTTTTTACCTTAAAGTTCCCGTTTTGTCATCGAAACTAAACAAACAGTGACACAACTGTTTATATTATGACACATATTAATCTAATAAGGAGTATGGGATTTTAAGGATGCAACTATCATAAGAGCTGCATGTGTACTTACATCTGTGGTGAAACTGGAGTAATATTCTGATGATCCGAATACATCATCACCCTTTCTCAACTGAGGGGCCATATCCTGGAGAATGAAAAAGAAGAACATTACGAAAACATGCCCATGCGATTTTAAGAGATTGTTTTCATCGGCAAAAATTAAAAAAAAAATCATTGGAAAAAAAAAATATTTTTAATATTTTTGCCCAAAACATAGATTGATGGTCAACTTTTGACCAGATCAAGCATTATAGAGGATCATACTTACCGACTATCAAAATGAAAAGTGGTGCCGATTTCTCAAAGAGAAAAGAACGTTCAGTTATGTGTTTCCTAAATTTTTCTCCATGTGTATAAAATAATTTTGACAAGTTAGAGAACAAAAAGGAATATTCATCAAAATAACATCATTAATAAAAATTAAAACATGCTTACCGGCCAGTTGACAGTTTTGCTTTCTGATGAAACTTCTGGCTGGAATATAAACAACGGAATATACTTCAAATGAAAATAAATCATTTAACTGCAACTTCTAAATGGCCTTTCGTTGTCTAGTGCTACAAATTCTAAAATATGTATAAACATTTTACACTGTTTCAATAAGTCGGCTGACGATATAATACTATAATTTTCAAAAAAGGAAAAGCTTTATATACCTAGTATTTCGATTTATGGAAAATTCGCTGCTTGCCAGCACGAAGTATGTACTTTTATGATGATAGAGATTTAAGTACCCATACATGTACATGTACACAGTTACACATGGGCATATAACACTTGCATGGAGGCCCTATATAAAAGAATATGTCTATGTGTTTAATCTTAGGACACGGTGCGGGTTCAAATGAACAACTGAATTAAAATTGAACAATAACAAATAATATGAATGCGTACGTATGTTCAATCTTTATGTACCTTCAACACTCCCTTATCTCCAAAGTCTCCCTGTGTTGTACTGTTTCTGTAGATCCCTTTATCTAGCTCTTTCCCGCTCATGTTTCCTAGTACAAAGTGGTGTGTCAGCTGAAATAGAACACATGAAGCATGTACAGGAAAGCATGAAAATTTGACTTAACGTCCTAGTCAATAATTTTTCAGTCATATCTGGGCGGAGCCAACGCTTCCTGTGTACTTGGTCAGTACTATTAGCGGATTAAATGTCTTTTCCAAGTGCCAAACTCGGCGGGGCTAAGTTTCGAATTCAGTGGGCCTACCTCTCGCTCCGAAATTTATCACTCCGGCTGGAATGAGGCCATTGCGCACAGTGATACTCTCGTTTATAAATCCAGTAGTTGCATACCCACAAATTATTGTATGTGTATGTGTCAGAGAGAGAGAGAGAGAGAGAGAGAGAGAGAGAGAGAGAGAGCAGCAGCAACAACAATATCATATAATGTAATTATGACAATCTATTTTGTACACACCTGACTGGACGTCCCTCCAAGAAGTGATGAATCCAGAGTGGCCCCCTAAAGAAAAGAAATATATTTTCATATTATATGTGCAGATAAAGGGACTTCGTAATTAGGAGAATATTCTGCCAGGGCAGTACGGCAATTTAATAAAATTGAACTGGCCGCGTATGATACTCATCACATTCACATTCGCCAAGCATAGCCTAATCAGAATCATGATCTGCAGCCTGGCCCAGAATTACAGTCCTCCCTTAAAGTTATGGAAGACCTTAGTTAAGGTGGCAAACTTCAGCATCTAAAAATATGCATCTAATATGCTCAAATCATACATATCGTGACCTTATAGGTAACCTTTACTAAGGGGATTATGATTTTGGTCCCTGGAAAATTACATTTTCCTTCCCTTGGTTAAACAGTGAGTGCGGCGCCGCGCTATAAGTATTTGCTATATATCTTGCCCTTATATATTTTATCAGAAGAATATTTTACCAGAAGAAAAAGAAATGTAGACTGTCCATTTTGATCATATGCTATGCTCACTTACCGAAAAATCCGTCTTGTTGCTGGTATTCCAGATATTTTTACCCAGAGACTTGTTTGTGAAGTTGTACTCTCCATCTTGCAACACAGAACTTTGTGTTAATTTGCTCCGAATTTTCTGCGTTCTTACGTTCCTTTGAGGACCATACAATTCCTGTAGCCTTTCTGTCACATTTGCCATTTTGAATGAAATATCTTCAACTATCCTCGAAAAACTGCCAAAAATCGAACTAGAATCAAGTTTTAGTTAATCGTGGAAGGAACTTCCAATTGTTTATCTTTTTTGTACCCTTAAACTACATATTTTTTTAATTTTTATATTCGCATATTAAAGAAAATAGAAAGTTCAACGATTAAACAATTAATCCGAAGCGATCCGCATTAACGTCCTTAGCAACGTACACTAGTAAGCGGCGTTAATCTAATTCAATCACTTTAAAAAATAGCGCACAACTTTGATTTTATTCAAGTCGAAGGCAACCTGCAAATTATGTAACTCGTTTACCGCAGCATTATTTCAAAATTATCTTATCAAACATGTTAATGTCAATACACCATTTTTAAATGCTTTAAATTTGGCGTTTTCAGGTCTGATAAGATTATCTGCTTGTCTCGTAGCATTGCTAGAGGTCTTGAAATCAATAATCCGTGTGAACAATAAGAATATATATTTCATGTATAGATATTTAACAGGCCTTTTGTCTTGCAAAAAGCAATCGTAAAAACAAAAACAAAAGATTATTTTTCATAATGGACCTTTTCAAATGAATGCGTTAAATGATTATGAGTTTATTGGATTAATGTATTCTGGCGTATTATCTGTTTTATCTAATCATATCCAAAAAGTCAAAAGATAAGAGAAAGCATTGGGACTCAGATGATAAATCTCTGATGATAAAGAATTGTTTCCTAGATTAAATATGACGGTTATGGCGAGTTGCGCCCCTTTACATTGTCCGGGAACGTTTAATGTTACGTTAGAATTCCAGTAACGTTACTTAGAGCTCTACGGTGTCGAGTTACGTCACGTTTGTACAAATGCAATTTCATGGGATTTCTACCCAACATTGGGGATGTCGTACTTTATATGTAACCACTACTCCAGTAAACAACTAAGAGCCCCGACCATTGGGGCCTAAAGAAATAGATGGTCTGCTTGTGCCTCCAGGCAAAGCTTATGAGTTGCTGACTGGCCATCAGATTTCTGGTTATCCGCTCTGCAGACAAAATGGTTCAAGTCAAACCATCCATACGACATAAAAGCCTACATGTGGCTTACTTGGATGGTTATATTTGAAGCACTTGATGGATGTCGCGACATCCTCATTTTGGGTAAAAGTCCCATAAAATGGAGGCAACGTCCCGACATGACCATAGCTGTTGACTGGAACGTTAAGCACCAACTCAAACAAACAAACAAACAAACAGAAGTAAACAACTAAGGTTTTTATGTATATAAATGGTTTGACTAAACCACTTTTCCTGGATAGGCTCAGAGATTCTAAGCAGTTAACCAGTACTCGTGAAAATTCTGATGTTTTCAACTCACTCGATGAAATATATTTGGTATTCACCTCAAAAAAAGGAAATATCCTCTATACATCAACAAAACTGGGTGCGATTTATCGCCGTCATCGGGAGCTGACGCCACAATTTAGAGTCTTTGGTTCGGTTGGTTAGGGTAGCTAAGTGATCACCTTATGGGAAATAGTTGCTCCTTCGATTATATTACAATGTTCCCTGTCTTGCCGCGGTCTGATTGTTCTACTATATTGTTCTACAAGGGGCGGGTGCGGTCGTGATGAACTCAGCTGGTCGATGCTCACACAATAATGTACTTGTGCTCAGTGTCTCAGAAGAATGCTACAAACAACAAAATACAAGGGAACAATCGTGCAGATTTTAATGTGTTTTAGTAATTATAATAAATGGTTTGTAATGGAACTTTGTTGGTCTTTGTCTACCCAGTGGTTTGTCATTTGTGGATGAATGGATAGATAACTCGTCATGTTAGAACTATTGGCGTTACTTGTGGGTGTATTCTTTGGCGTGTGCTCAGATCACCGTTCTCAATGAGCGACGTCCACCTGCAATGAATATTAACCCTTATATGACGGATGGACTTGCCTATCATTATCATTTGGATGAATTCATTGTCACTTTTAGGGGCAAAAGGAGTAATTTTGAATTTTGATTCCTTTGTTTTTTTTCACTGAAATTCTTCTAAGCAAACAGAAACTGAATACTCCCAGATGGGACTATACTGTTTGCCTATGTCCCACAAATAGGAGGTCAGGCGTATATGAGTTAAGTTATATACCTTCAGCTGTGTTCCGGTGCAATAAAATTGTTCTTAGGCCCGTTTTTGTTTTATAGCGTCACGAATAAGGCATGTTTTTGCGTTTTTAACGGCATTTGTAAGCTCCTTAAAACTTTATATTTTTATAATATTCGAATGGATTTCTAAAATGTTTGCACCGAAATGATGAGATTTTCATAAGCAGGTGAAATATAAAATCTCCAAAAGGCTGGTTTGCACAAGTAGGTGTAGCTGTAAATCGCCGGAAAACGTGAAATAAATTTAAAATTATATTTGTCTGTTTTAAAATATTTGACTGAAAATTGCTCGAAATCACCTTAAATCACGTGTATTATACTATTCTGGTACAGCTTTGAGTGTTTCTTTTACATTATATTTCCCTCATTTTGTCGTTATTGTTGTAAGATCTTGGAAAAGTGCCCTGTACATTTAGAGCTGTATAGTATGAAATCTATGAAAAACCAATTTTAAAATTGAGTACGGGTGCGCCAGTTTGCCTTACCACATTGTGCAGCGACGAATTTGGTACATTTTTCAAATGCTTGCATTTGATTCTGGCATTCGAATAGCTTTGCCTCAGTGCCGTCACACGTCATCTTAACGGAAAATTCCGCTGTCCCCTTAAAGCCTTCGTCTCCAACCTCAACACCTTTCCCTCTATAAAAAGCATTACGAAAACATGCCCATGCAATAAACAAAGATTTTTTGAGCTTTGAAATCTGAAAATTTTAAGCTGAAAATTTTTGATATTTTTTCTTATTTTTGCTCAAAACATAGATTGTGGGTACACGTTAGAACCGCCTCGCCGAGGCGGTTCTAACGAGTACCCACAATCTATGTTATGGAGCAAAAATAAGAAAAATAGGTATACCCCTGTATACCCCAGTTTTTTCTATATGAAAGTGGGGTTTAAGGGGGTATTCATTGCACGGACATGTTTTCCTGATAGTAAGTGAAGCCCTATTAGACTATATATTAATGTTTAAGGGAAACAATTATATATGAGCCGCGTCGTGAGAAAACCAACAAAGTGGTTTCCGAAAGGTCCGACAGAAACCGAGCTGTACAATCAGAGAAGATGGCTATTGGCTGGATTTTTTTTATTTACAAAGTAGAGGAAATGCACTATCCGTGTAGCGAAAACAAAGGCGCTGATCAGTAAATCAGCGTTTTTGTTTTCGCATATGCAAAATGTTGGGTTTCTCATGTATCTCTGATTTATACATTTTTCAAAACTTTGAGAAAGAATATGGAGCTTTTGACATAAAGTCGACATAAACAACAGTTATTACAGGCATTTTCTAACTTAGGACAAGAGTCAAGATATTTTGTATTTATGATTGTTTACAGTCTCTATACCTTGTTCTTAATTACACATGAAAAAGATATCACGAAAACATAAACATTTGACATCCTTTTCCGCCCATTTCCAGTTCGTAAGTCAAAAGAAAAATGATAAAAAACTCGCCGCAACCAACAAAAAGGCATGGCTTACTCTCCCCCACAAGCCACCTTGGCTATGTTGTTGGCCCCTTCTTCGTCATTATAGCATACAAAGCCCAAGCTCTTCATCAGGTCCAGCTTTATGATGTCGTCATGTTCCTTATCTATCTCTACGGTGAACTCTGTGAAACACATATTGCACATTATGAAAACTTGCCTATGTAATTTCAGAAACAAAAATTGAAAAATTTTATTTGAAAATTTTCGATTTTCTTAATATTTTGGCTCAAAACATACATTGTGGGTACACGTTAGACTGAAAACATACATTGTGGGTACACGTTAGAACCGCCTCGCCGAGGCGGTTCTAACGAGTACCCACAATGTATGTTTTGGATCACAAATAAGAAAATTAGGTATATACCCCTGCAAACCAAATTTTCTATATAAAAGTGGAACTGAAGTGGGTATAAATTTCATGTACACGTTTTCCTGATGAAATTGGTACGCGACGCGAGAAAACCGGTCTTCAGTATTTCTTGGTACGCGACGCGAGAAAACCGGTCTTCAGTATTTCCGACCAGGTCCGACAGAAACCGGCCTATACACACACAGAAGAAAGTTAGAGGCTTCAAAATCCAGACCTAAGAAGAAGAGGAATCGTACTATTTGTGAAGCGAAAACAAAGACGCTGATCAGCTGTGCAGGCAGGTACTGCACAGCTGATCAGCGTCTTTGTTTTCGAATAGGTAAAAATCCGGTTTTCTCATGACGCGATTCAAATGTGTCGTTCAAAATCTTTAAATTGCAAGATTGTGCATAGCAAAAAGAACCTCTCTTTTCTTCTTTTTTCAGTGTGTTGGCAATATAACATCATGAATTGTTTAACAGTTCACAATATCATCAGGAAAACAAGCCCGTGAAATAAATACCCCCTTATACCCCACTTTTATATAGTAAAAATTGGGTATGCAGGGGTATACCTATTTTTCTTATTTTTGCTCCAAAACATAGATTGTGGGTACTCGTTAGAACCGCCTCGTCGAGGCGGTTCTAACTTGTACCCACAATCTATGTTTTGATTGCTCCAAAACATAGATTGTGGGTACTCGTGGTATTTCTACTGAACATTTTCATTTTTTACAACTTTAAAAACCTCTGTATATTGCATGGGCATGTTTTCGTAATATTTTTGATAAGCATGAGCGTCATTATGCTTCCATATACACAACAAGCATATATATTATGAAAACATGCCCATATACAGAGATTTTAAAGTTGTAAAAAATGAAAATTTTCATCAGAAAAAAAAAATGATATTTTTCTTATTTTTGCTCAAAACATAGATTGTGGGTACTCGTTAGAACCGCCTCATTTTTGCTCAAAACATAGATTGTGGGTACACGTTAGAACCACCTTACCGATGCGGTTCTAACGAGTACCCACAATCTATGTTTTGGAGCAAAAATAAGAAAAATAGGTATTCCCCTGCATACCCTAGTTTTACTATATAAAAGTGGGGTATACGGGGGTATACATTACATGGGCATGTTTTCCTGATGATATCGTTAAATTAAATTTGTGGACTTTCAGAACAATGCCATAATTTTATGATTTTCGAAAGCGCCAAGATTGTTCCAAAAACACGAGTCTACACCTATGACGCATGCAATTAAATAAAAAAAGAAAAGAAAAAAAAGTTTACCTGGTAGGCCCCGAAACCAAAGGTCTCCAGATACACACGATACCGCTACTGAAACAATAAAAATGACGAAAAATCACAGAAGATACAGAAAATGTAGGAACGCATTTAATGAGAAGAAAATCATGTTTAACCATGACTGTTTTCGAGCCAGGCTTATGCACACATGTAACACATGTACACCGAAATCATCAAAACAGGGCTTTCATGCAGAAACTAAACTTAAAATTAATGTGGCAGTTAATTTTATCTCGAGATGGGAAGGACTTGATAGAAACGGAAAGAAAGGAACAGAAATATAATGGAAAGTCGAAACAAGAAGAAACTGGAATAATGTAGATATAAAATTACAAACCTAGAATAAGTACGAAAGCAGACTTGGCATACATTTTCACAGTCGTTTCCAATGCCTCTGAGCGCCCAAGAACAAGGCAACGAAGTTTTAAAGGAATCAGCCTCGTCGCCAATAACACTGTCTTCTTCACTCAGATTGGTTAACTCAGCTTTGGCATACAGTCATTTTAGCTTTGGAAGCTACCCGCTACATATACTATGTTTTTAACAGAAAGTAACCATTTTTCAACTTTAATAAGAGTCGTGATAAAACGCAACCGTTTGTCCTGATTTACGCATTGTTTCTTCTGACAGATAATGAAATTCACGATAGTTTGTTTTTCTTCTATGGGGAGGCACATATTTCTGTTTGACTCTTTCGTTCTCAAACGCTAGTTCTTTTCAAAGGCATTCCAGCCAGGCCAAACGCCTTTCATTTACGTTCTATAAGTACAATTCGTTTGCATCAAAGGCTGTAAAGGTCTCGAAACTGATTTTTGATATCGACAGAACCCAGACACTTGATCAAGCAAACATTTTGGCTAAACCACAACGTTCTTTGAAATCAAACATTTGTTTCAAAGACCATCAAGGTAAAGAAACACTAGGAAGTACACAGGTATTGAGAACTTCTGAAATAGCTCTATCATCTAAACGAGGTCTAATCATATCTCGCGAGAATGCTCAACTGGACAAGACAATTTATAACAAAATATAACAACATACATCAGAATAACATGTCCGTACAACATATACCCCCTTAAGGATGTTCGCTGCTAACATTTGACATTTCGGAACTTCCGGTTTTTCATTTGTTGAATATCTCGTAAACGGTTGCAGATATTTTCCTAATATTTTATATGTGGATACATATTGATGGTATGCATTGAATGAGCCATGAAAATTGTCAATCTAAGAAACTTCATTTTTTCACCCCATTTTCTGCAACTTTTCAGAAAAGTTTAGTTGTCAGTAAAATTTATGGGGTGGGGTAGATTAAACTTGAATATTACACATCTTTAAATTAACTGCACTAGTTCGATGTTTATTTTAGCTGATGCATATGTGTACATGGTCTTCTAAGTCAGTTTGTGTGTCTTTGGTGTGCTGGTTTTAAAATTTTAGGTAATTTTATTAAATGGGTTTAAAGAAACAAAACAGCAGTTAAAAGGCTGAAAATGGCGATTTTCAAGTTATTGGTTCTCTCTTATATGCACACTACCCTATATATTTCTTTCTTTTATTCGAACAATATTACCAAGTTCTATGTTGTGTGAAAATACAAGAAAAAGTTTGAATCAACAAATATGGGTTTGGCACATTTTAAAATATTGAGTTTTTCCGACTTTACAAGTATGGGGGTAGGGTTGGAAAAAGAATCGTAAAATTTTGTAATTCACTTCAAGTTGCAAATTTTTCTATGCTTTTGGTCCAAAATAGTCTGCGTTACGTAAATATTATGACTTTTGAAAGCATTCTAGGCGTATGTTTGTTCAAGACAGGTATGTTTCAAAGAATTGAAGATTAAATTAATTTTACTAAATTTAAATGATTGTGTTCAGAGGTCTCATTCAGAGGCCTGTAGCTTGAAAAAATGCACACTACCCTATATTTATTTTGTTTTCAAATGTCTTGTGTTGTATTTTGGAGTCAGAAAAGAGTGGTAAGAAAAAAAGTTTGAATACTTTTTCATTGGCAGCGAACATCCTTAAACCCAACTTTTATACAGCAAATCTTGGGTATGATGCAGGAATATCTATTGCTTTTTTCTTATTTTTGCTCCAAAACATAGATTGTGGGTACTCGTTAGAACCACCTTGGCGAGTGTACCCACAATCTATGTTTTGAGCAAAAAATAAGAAAAACGTAAAACTTGTTTCACTGAAAATTTTCGATTTTTAAGCTGAAAAAAAATGACTGTATATTATATGGGCATGTTTTCGTAATGAAATGTCCAGCAAGATGACCTTCTGGAAGTAAGTAAGTAAGTAAGTATATAAGCCAAAGTTTAGATCACATGCTTCCTCCTTTTACATGTAATATTTTGTCTGCAAATAGTGTGCAAGAGTCCGATACGCAATCGTTGGATAATAACGATGGTCCATGCAATGAATACCCCCATAAGCCCCACAAACTGGGGTGTGCAGGGGTATATCTATTTTTCATATTTTGGTCCAAAACATAGATTGTGGGTACTCGGCGAGGCGGTTCTAACGTGTACCCACGATCTATGTTGTGAGAAAAAAGAAATTAAAATATCAAAGTGTTTTACAGCTGAAAAAAATCTCTTTATGAGCAGGGGCAAGTTTTCGTAATGTAACTCATTCAAAATACATGTACACGTTAGTCATCCGGCCAGCATCAACCAAAAAAAAAGATGGCAGGTACAGCCTTAGGGAAAACAGACAGAAAAACCAGACAACATAAACACAAAATACAACAGAACCACTTTGAAACGGACACAATCATTTGTGATTTTTAAAATAATTTGTTTTGTTCTAGCTCGTTTATGAAACATCACAGAAAATAATGTATAATCTACCATTATCATTTGAGTGATCAAAGGAGCTAACCATAACTACTGAATGCAATGGTTTGCATATGTGCATAATAGCTACCATTTTGGCTTACTGAACTGTTCTCTTATTCCTTTAAACGAACTCGCCATTAAACCAAATACAGAGTAACAAAGATTTAAGCCGCCTCGTGGGAAAACCAACAATGTGGTTTTGCAAAAGATCAATAGCGTTTTCTACAATATGTAAAAAATATGTATCAAAACCAGAAAAGAATTTGTAAAAACACTCTAATTTTTCACTCCATGCCATAGTCTAGGACCTAAGGCCAAAACTACCCTACACGGCGTTGAGGCAGAGATAGGATAGATAATTTAGACTTTAATTTGACTTTATTTTCATGTAGCACTATATCTCAGGCATATGGAGCCACCGTCAACTTTTAGATTTGATATATCTGCCCTTGTTTGTAGTGACCCGACTGCATTTTTTACTAAAATTTAATAGAATGGCATAGAAACGCGAGTTAAAGACTGTGGAACCTTTATTACAATTTTAGTTTCTTTTGGTTTGCATAGCCGTTGTCACGGTACATCTCTAAAATAAGGCAATGGCTATTTAGCCGGACGTTACGAAAATTTCTCAAATATCGTGCGATTTTGTCTTTAATTAACTCCCTCACGACTACATGTACATTGTACCTACCGTCCCTACGCTGACTTCTGTCTGTCGAACGCGTCTCTCGATCTCTGTGATGTTGCGATTTTGTCTTTAATTAATTCCCTCACGACTACATGTACATTGTACCTACCGTCTGTTTGTCGAACGCGTCTCTCGATAAAGCATCGCCTTGTTGTGATGACTGTTCATGTGACAGAAATTGTTGGAAGAGAGGCAACTGCTGTGTTTGACAGAACAATCACCGACGTATGCACCAGGAAAACATGTCTGTGCAATAAATACCCCTTATACCCCACTTTTATCTAGCAAAACTGGGGTATGCAGGGGTATACCTATTTTCTTATTTTTGCTCCAAAACATAGATTGTGGGTACTCGTTAGAACCGCCTCGCCGAGGCGGTTCTGACGTGTACCTACAATCTATGTTTTGATAAAAAATATTAAAAATATAAAAAAAAATCAAATGAAAATTTTAATTTTTGCTTCTGAAAAAAATCACTGGATATTATACGGGCAAGTTTTCATAATGTATATGCCCAAATATTGGTGATAGTACAGAGAAGTCATGTGTTCCATTATCTTATGCATTTTTCAAGGGCATTTCAGTCAATATCACAGTCCAAACGAATTATTTTAACCCATATTTGACAAATGGATTCTCCAATCATTATCAATTGGGTAAGTCCACTTGCATTTTTAGGGGTGTTAGGAGTGATTTTTATTTTTTTATCTCATTTTACGATGAAATTTCTCTGTGCAAACAGAATAGCCCCAGTTGGGACGCCTCGTTCTGCGGCGCCCCATCTGGGGCTATGCTGTTTGCCTATGTCCCACAAAAGGACGCTAGGCTAAACGAGTTAAACTAATTAGTGATAATAAAGATAAAATAGATACTAGATAAACCTGAGAAACGGCGAACTAAACAACAGCTCAAAACTTTGCTGATTCAAATTTGACTGAAATTTCAGAATGAAAAATTATTGTTTCACAAATAATAAAACGATGAATCCATTTTTATGTTGGACAAGTGCGGCATATATAATTCTTACGTTTGTGAGTCAAGTTACTACAAAGAATTGTGTAAAGATTGATCAATGCTCATGTGAGATGGATGATGACAGTGGGACGATTGATCTCACGAAAATAGGAAAACCAGCCGGAGAGCCGCCTCTGTAAGTTATGTTATCTTACTATACACCATGTGGCCCTTATTCGATAACCAGAGCCTCGGAAGAACTCGTTCATTTGTAGGGTGTCTTTCACCAGAACGAGAGGTCATGGTTAGAAACCCACCTTTAAATAAACACAGTAATATTATTATTTAGGTTTTACCTATTAGTCTATTACCGTGCACCCTAAGCACACGGAACAAGTATATATTTGCTTGAAAATTCGTAACTCATGGTTATTTTATGCTGCCAACGGCACCGAGGGACAAAGTGTGTACTATACTGTAAATATCTTAATTTTGAATTTTCGACCATAAGACCACTTTTGTCAGATCTTGGCCCAATTTTATACTAGCCAAGTTTAGTTCAATACGACCTTAATAGAGACGTTTGACGTCATCCATGTAGTAATTTTTAAGCAATCCGAGACCATCTGTTCTTTTCCTTATCCTTTTCTTGCTTTTGGCTGACACTTTCTCAGAGCCAATGTACAATCTATACCGTGCAACCTAACATGCAAAGCCGGCCGCGTTTTTAGGATGCACGCATTATTATTATTATTATTATTATTATTATAATTATTATTACTATAACTTTTCAATTTATTTTTCCCGCCTCAGTTTTAGGATTGGGGCTTTCCGGTTCTGATTGTGCCATTTCCTGATCGTTGATTACATTTACCTTTCTATGAACGAAATGTAATTCAGACGACATGTAGTTTTATGAGTTTATTTCTATAGACATTTGTTTCTATTGTAGGATAAAGGACGTGCCAGCAGCGGGCGGGTTTAGCTATTCTTTCAACCCGTGTATTCCGTTTGATGAAGGAAAAGCGTGCAAAAATGTCGCTGGATGTCAGATAGATGCTGTTGGTAGAGTTGACTATGATATTGGCGCAGCTGATAAAGTCACGTTCTCCTTTGACAACAAAAATAATTATTTAATAGGGACCTACGAATCAGCAGACCGTGTTAGGCATTCTATAGTCAATTATATATGCGATCCCACCGTTGACCCTCCCAAGACTTCAGTTGCAGGGGAAGTCCAATCGGCAACTTATTCCTTTTCCATCGTGTCTAAGTACGCTTGCCCCACGTATGTACCACCACAAGTCAACTGCACCCAACTCGACCAGTGCTCGTGTCGTTTCGACGACGGACGAGGGACAGTTGACCTTTCGGGAATCGCTATGCATGGAACACCCTTAATTTCAGATGTGAAGGCAGGCCTTTACTATTACTCGTTCAATCCATGCTTTCCATTTACTGAGGGTACGTGTCAGGGAGTTGCGGGATGTCAGCTAGAGAACAGCTCCAAGTCTGATATATACACTGAAATTGCCGCTGTCTCTTCAGTGGACCTAAGCTTTGACGGTAGTAATATTGTAGGGAATTATACGTCAACTGATGGGTCTAGGAACACCATCGTAACATATGTTTGCGATCCAGCCGTGGAAAAACCTATAGCTATTGTGAATGGTGAACCATGTGAAAGGACATACGCATTCACAATAGTTTCTAAAGACATCTGTCCAAAAGAGCCAACGGTTACTACAGAAGCAAGCGCAGATGAAAAACTGTACTTCTGGCATAATAGAATTGCACATGGAAATAAGTAAATATATTGGTACACATATGTTCGCGAACAGTAGACTATAGATGGAAAACAATAACTTATTTTGTTTAGTATATTTCCCTCATTGTTAGTGTTTATATCCTTTGTCTTATTTTTATTTTTGAAATAAAGAGTCATCTGAAAATTAAAGCATGTGTCGTATTTGATATCAGGGAGAAAACTCCGGGCCACAACATAACCCAGCGGGCACATGGCGTCAAAATGACGTCATATCAACGTCGATGCGACGTCATGACGTCACATCGACGTCGATATGTCGATATTTGACGTCATGTGCCTGCTGGGAACTTTGTCGTAAACGTGAAAATACGTTCGAACAGTAGGGAATCTTTACTTATAATCCTTGCACTGTTTATTGTCGCACCCCAATGACCTGCTCTGCCCCGTTTACCGGTTAAGTTAACGGAACACGGAACCAAGTAACCTTTGCCAAGACATGTGTACAAATGGGATCACAGTAACACATCTTATTTACATACGAATTTTATCAATAACTATCTTTATTTGAAATCAGTAAAACGATTATAGATAGGGTAATCTTGAGCACGAGAGCCATCTTTGTAAGCACAGGCACTTGAAGTTACAGCCATAAATCATAAAAATAATGCTTCAAATAAGTGTCTACATGGCAATACGATACGGTATTGCTATGAAGACACTTTGTTTTAGGGCATATTTTAATGATTTATGGATATAAATTCAAGCGCCTGTGTTGTAAGTAACGTTACTAAGACGATAGATTCTCAAGAACACTTTTAGGAAGAAAATTAAATAAAAACAAACATAGTGTTCAACTGGCGAACACATGTGACAAAATCTTTTGGAGCAACCAAGTTAAAATCCCAACCAAAGACACCAGAAATACAGAGATTATCATTATCATTAATGAAATCATTTTTACTAGGTCGGCGAAATTACCATTTCTATCAGTACAGCGAAAATGTATTAGCGATTATTAAAACTGGATCAGAATAAAATTAAACCAAGATCACAACTGACTAACACATGTATTCACATGTATTCAAAACGTTGCTTCAATAAAACCAAATCCAGTTGGAGAGTCACCGTTGAGAGTAACGTTAGTGGGACAATACATATCGAGAACAGAGAAATACTAGCTGGAGAGCCACCTCAGTGAGTAAAGTAAATGGGGCGACAGACCTCACGAATATATATAGGAAACCTAGCTGGTAGGACGATAAAACTCAGGAAGATAGGCCAAACAAACCCGAGAACCATCTTTGTAAGGACCGCTAGTGGCATGGTAGATCTAACGGACAGGAGAAATAGCCAGAGAGCCAGCTTTGTAAGTAACGTTAGTGGTACGATAGATCTTGTTGACAAGGCAAAACCAGCCGATGAGGTACCTTTGAAAGTAACATTAGTTAGATGATCGATCTCAGGAAACCTTTGTAAGTAACGTTAGTTGGATGATAGATCTCAGGAACATTGGAAAACAAGCCGGAGATTCACCTTTGTAAGTAACGTTAGTTGGATGATAGATCTCGGGAACATTGGAAAACAAGCCGGAGATTCACCTTTGTAAGTAACGTTAGTTGGATGATATATCTCAGGAACATTGGAAAACAAGCCGGAGATTCACCTTTGTAAGTAACGTTAGTTGGATGATAGATCTCAGGAATATTGGAAAACAAGCCGGAGATTCACTTTTGTAAGTAACGTTAGTTGGATGATAGATCTCAGGAACATTGGAAAACAAGCCGGAGATTCACCTTTGTAAGTAACGTTAGTTGGATGATAGATCTCAGGAACATTGGAAAACAAGCCGGAGATTCACCTTTGTAAGTAACTTTAGTTAGATGATAGATCTCAGGAACATTGGAAATAAAGCCGGAGATTGACTTTTGTAAGTAACGTTAGTTGGATGATAGATCCCAGGAACATTGGAAAACAAGCCGGAGATTCAATTTTGTAAGTAACGTTAGTTGGATGATAGATCTCAGGAACATTGGAAAACAAGCCGGAGGTTCACCTTTGTAAGTAACGCTAGTTGGATGATAGATCTCAGGAACATTGGAAAACAAGCCGGAGGTTCACTTATGTAAGTAACGTTAGTTGGATGATAGATCTCAGGAACATTGGAAAACAAGCCGGAGATTCACTTTTGTAAGTAACGTTAGTTGGATGATAGATCTCAGGAACATTGGAAAACAAGCCGGAGATTCACCTTTGTAAGTAACGCTAGTTGGATGATAGATCTCGGGAACATTGGAAAACAAGCCGGAGATTCACCTTTGTAAGTAACCTTAGTTGGATGATAGATCTCAGGAACATTGGAAAACAAGCCGGAGATTCACTTTTGTAAGTAACGTTAGTTGGATGATAGATCTCTGGAACATTGGAAAACAAGCCGGAGATTCACTTTTGTAAGTAACGTTAGTTGGATGATAGATCTCAGGAACATTGGAAAACAAGCCGGAGATTCACTTTTGTAAGTAACGTTAGTTGGATTATAGATCTCAGGAACATTGGAAAACAAGCCGGAGATTCTCTTTTGTAAGTAACGTTAGTTGGATGATAGATCTCAGGAACATCGGAAAACAAGCCGGAGATTCACCTTTGTAAGGAACGCTAGTTGGATGATAGATCTCGGGAGCATTGGAAAACAAGCCGGAGATTCACCTTTGTAAGTAACATTAGTTGGATGATAGATCTTAGAAACATTGGAAAACAAGCCGGGGATTCACTTTTGTAAGTAACGTTAGTTGGATGATAGATCTCTGGAACATTGGAAAACAAGCCGGAGATTCACTTTTGTAAGTAACGTTAGTTGGATGATAGATCTCAGGAACACTGGAAAACAAGCCGGAGATTCACCTTTGTAAGTAACGTTAGTTGGATGATAGATCTCAGGAACATTGGAAAACAAGCCGGAGATTCACCTTTGAAAGTAACGTTAGTTGAATGATAGATCTCACGAACACTGGAAAACAAGCCGGAGATTCACCTTTGAAAGTAACGTTAGTTGAATGATAGATCTCACGAACACTGGAAAACAAGCCGGAGATTCACCTTTGTAAGTAACGTTAGTTGAATGATAGATCTCACGAACAGCGGTAAACAAGCCGGAGATTCACCTTTGAAAGTAACGTTAGTTGAATGATAGATCTCACGAACATTGGAAAACAAGCCGGAGATTCACCTTTGTAGGCGAGACGCTAGATTCTGTATCTACCGTATTTAACGAAATCGCACAACACCCTCCACATACTTTGTTTGCAGTATGCAATTGGTCCATTGGTCATCCTAGATGAGTTCTAGGCACGTTGTCGCCCTAGCAAGTGGTGCATAATATTTCTGTAGCTCGTTACATAAGTTACATGTTCAAAATATATTTGTACCAACAAAATAGCGAAACCTACTATGCTCCACCCACTTTAATCATGCAACAACACTAATTATATCACGTACTAGAACAATTTAACGGACATGCTTTATGATCTTTAAAAGTTGAAATTAGACATTTTACGGTGTTACAAACGTTACTTCTACATCTATGGCGTGAAAATAGGGGTTTGGGTTCAAAAACGTTTTTGTTTTTGACATTATTTCTTTCTTCATATTCCAAGAACGATAGGTCTTTTCTTACTGACCAATAGTTCAACTTGGCTACTACACAAAATCATTCATATATTTATATTAAATATTTAATTTTTTTTATTTAAATAATTGGTACCGACATATGCTGTAACATTTGAAAAGTAGGCGTTTCAACAAAAATATCAAAATGAATAACTGTTATATGTTTGTGTAAATTATTTAGTTCTATTTTACACACCCTATGATAAATACGACATCGTACATGTTTAGTGTGCTAAAATACACAGCCTGTGACTTGCAAGTATGCTCATGGTTACGTATGTAACACCTTAATGTTTAAACATGGGTAGATTTCATTTTGGTGATAATAAATGTATATATAGTGAGCCGCTTCATGCAAAAACCAGATTCTTCCGATATTAAAACAAAGATGCAGTTACTGCACAGCTGATCAACACACTTGTTTACTCTACATAGATAATTCAAACTTCTTAAATCCGAAATTTCAAGCGTCTAAATTCTGTGACTGTGTAGAAAGACTATTGTCGGAAGAGGGGTTTTCGCGCGCTGTGGCTGACGTGAAAGTGGTCTCACATAATTATCTGCAAAGGTTTTCGCATAGAACACAGTAAGGTGTTTGGAATATGATGACCGTCAGTATGCTCATGGTAACGTATGTAACACCTTTTTTCATATAGGGCACTGAAAGGTATAAATTATGAGTTGGTGACCCATCATTAAAGCGTCCGCTCCTGATTACGAGTTTAAGTTGTTCGACCTCTTCGGTGCCATGTTGTGTCCTTGAACAAGATCCACGATCCACGATGAATCTTTCAGATGTGCGAACTTAATGACTTAGGAAGACAAAGACTTCGCAAATATCACACTGACAGTCGCATCCAACTAGATGCGGATATTATCCTCAAACTCCTGGACCCATTCATTTTATACTATATGTGGTATGCCTTACAGCTTGTGTGCACCTTTCGAAACTATTGATTTGACGATTGTTTGATATATACCTGTAGAGTAAATCCATCAGATCGGATGAACGAGAAAGAAGGACATTATCTAGCCCTGCGACACCAGTTCCCCGGGAGTGGCAAAATCCAATGTAAAGCAGTAATAACACAAAATGTGAATTTCTTGAGGGCCCTCGGTGTGAAATCCGAACATAGAACAGGATGTGCAAACAACGTGTATGCGTTTTTACAGATAACGAAAATGCTTTCTTGCCAGGGATGACGTAACTGCACTTTAGACAATGAAGACACAGATACGCGAATTTTCATAACAACCACGATGCTTCTGACGGTACAATCGTCTGAATCAGATGTATTGGTTTTATGCTGCCGTCTTTTCTAGCCAAATGATTACAATACATTATGGTTCCACGCTGGAAATCCTCAAAAAGCACGATACTAGCAGTCTGTCGTTTTGAGCAAGCCTTGATGGCCTGGTGAGACTCGACCATTCCATATCTTCAAGAAAATAGATGTTATGACTACACAATAAGGCAGTTTAGGTGAGACTTCACACAATGAAAACTTGGAATGTTGCTGAGAAAAGCGATCAATCAAAAACTACCTTGTGCAAACAGACGATAACACTCCCCACAGCACATAAGAAGGTGTACGAAAAACCATTTGCCGATTCTGTTCATCTGCTGGCCAATCTGGTTCACGTGTAAATAGTGTCCGTCACTTGTTATGTTGCCATTAGCGCTACACAAATGAAAATGTACCACCAAAGCATCATCGTTTGATGACACATTTATAACGTGAAAACTTCAAAAACATGTTTTCAGCCTTAGCAGAAACGCTCAACCGTATCAGCCTAAGCAGAATCCCTCAGAAGGTTGGTCGGGTGGGAATATGGGCCCCGCTCATCGGTTCCTTAAGAAATAGATGGGCTTCTTTTGCCTCAAGGCATAGCTGAGCCTGACCAGAAAAAGTGTTTTGAAATCAAACCATCCATACGTATAAGCCGTAGTGGCCTACTTGGGTGGTTATATATATTTAAAGCATTGTTTGGATGTCATGGTATCCGATTTTCGGGCAAAAGTCCCATAAAATGGAGTCAACGTCTCAATATGACATTAGCTGTTGACTAGGCTGTTAAGCATCAACTCAAAAGCAAACAAAACAACAAAACAACCGCATCAGGCAATGTCTGGAACATCAATGGTACTTATATTGAAGCAGTGCTCATGCCCAAGGGCTGATCAATTTTTGTTCCGTTTAACGTCCCTTTCAATATTATTTCAGCTCATGTGAGACGGGCCAACAGGTAGGTGGGTCGAAAACGGGAGAACCCCGAGAAAAAAAAAACACCTGGTACACGCGCAAGCAGAACTTGGCTTGTCTCATATGTGCCCCGAACCCAGACAAAATGAACTAGCATGCGCAGAGTTGTGCTTTAGTATGGCTGCGAGTCATTTCATAATCCGGAAATCGGAAAACAATCTTAAGGTGACGTTCCTTAGGTTTAAACACCTAAAGTTTTAAGTGAAAATGTGTTACATACGTTACCATTAAATCGCCCATCACCCGCATTGATATTTGCTTACTAATATTGGCAAGCATTGTTAAAGGTAACTTAAGAAATAATGACCGACGGTGTTGATAATGTCATTTCATAACACTGGATACTAACAATTGTGTAAAACATGCTTTGGGATTTTGTGGCTTGGGTGTGCGCGCTTTAAGTTCACTGACAACCAGATTACACTCTTGAGTATTTGCTATATCTTATATGATTTCTAAATTAATGCTAAATCATAATTAAATACAACGATGAGCATTTTATCGGCATTAAAATCATTAAAACTGATTTTTGATATTTAATAATTATGTGTTACATACGTTACCACATTTACCAATCAAAAATACACATTTCTGGCAAAGCAGTGAGCATTCAACTTAAAGAAGGCATATATGTTATTGATCTACAACAAGATGATTGTATATTGTTTCTTCTTTTCTTCAAACTTGTCTGTTCATAGTTGACTTTTGAACACAACACTTTATTCTTTCATAATCTGACGTGTGTTACTGTGAACTATATGCAATAACTTTCGACTAAGGAATGACATGATGATTAGTTTTTTTCAAGTTTGTAAAAGAAAAGGAATGAGTGTCTTTTAGACCAGTGTATGTAAAATATAAATCTGCAGAGACAAGTATATTAAAATAGCTTACTGTTCTGTAATTAAACTCTGAACAGTCTGTTTTGAAAATGTGACATACGTAACGCCATCGATGCATATATGTGATTAAAAGTATCAACACATGTACCAATAACATTCTTTCATCAGATGACATTAATATATTTTAGGTTTGGAATTTATTTTAGAGATTCATAGTGCATCTTTCAAACTTAGAGTGTATTTCTGTTTTTAATGGGTAACATACGACGTGCGTAACGGCTTCTGGAGGGCAAATGCACCATACCATTGGGCGACAACGTGCATAGAAAATCTTCATATTGATCAACGAAGGCACCCATAGTGTATTAAAAGTGAAATTCGCAAAGAGAAGTATATTATAATATCTTATTGTTCTGTAATTAACATTTACACAGGCTGTTTTGAGAATGTAACATACGTAACACCATCGATGCATGAAAACGATTAAATATATCAATATATGTGCCCGTAACATTCTTTCATCAGATGATATTGATACATTTAGGTTTGGAATTTAGATTAGAGATTCATAGTGTATTTTACAAACTTAGAGCACATTTCTGGTTTGAATGGGTAACATACGTAACGGCTTCTGGAGGACAAATGCACCATATCACAGGGCGACAACGTGCCTAGAAGCTCTTTATATTGATCAAAGAAGCCACCCATAGTATCAAACCTAGTATGTGGAGGGTGTTGTGCGAAACGAAAAATTTCCCTACCCACCGTCTCCTCTATTGTAAGTAACGTTAGTTGAATGATAGATCTCACGAACACTGGAAAACAAGCCGGAGATTCACCTTTGTAAGTAACGTTAGTTGAATGATAGATCTCACGAACATTGGAAAACAAGCCGGAGATTCACTTTTGTAAGTAACGCTAGTTGGATGATAGATCTCAGGAACACTGGAAAACAAGCCGGAGATTCACCTTTGTAAGTAACGTTAGTTGAATGATAGATCTCACGAACACTGGAAAACAAGCCGGAGATTCACCTTTGTAAGTAACGTTAGTTGAATGATAGATCTCACGAACACTAGAAAACAAGCCGGAGATTCACCCTTGAAAGTAAGTAACGTTAGTGGTACGATAGATCTTGTTGACAAGGCAAAACCAGCCGATGAGGTACCTTTGAAAGTAACATTAGTTAGATGATAGATCTCAGGAAACCTTTGTAAGTAACGTTAGTTGGATGATAGATCTCAGGAACATTGGAAAACAAGCCGGAGATTCACCCTTGAAAGTAACGTTAGTTGAATGATAGATCTCACGAACACTGGAAAACAAGCCGGAGATTCTCCTTGATAAGTAACGCTAGTGATACCATTGTTGTTACTGGGACGTAAAGCATAAATTTAAAAAAAAAAGAAAAAAAAAAAAAAAAGAAAAGAACTTACGAACATAGGAAAACCAGCCGGGGCCACCTTTGCTAGTAGTTCGTAAGTGGCACGGTAGATCTTACGAACATAGGAAAACCAGCCGGAGAGCCACCTTTGTTAGTAGTTCGTAATTGACACGGTAGATCTTACGAACGTAGGAAAACCCACCGGAGAGCCACCTTTGTTAGTAGTTCGTAAGTGGCACGGTAGATCTTACGAACATAGGAAAACCAGCCGGAGAGCCACCGTTGTTAGTAGTTCGTAAGTGGCACGGTAGATTTTACAAACATTGAAAGCCACCATTGAAAGTAACGTTTAAATGTGGCTCGGTAGCTCAGTCAGAATAGTTCGCATGGTATGCCAGACACTCGGTTCGAGTCCCGGTCTAGTCCAAATTTTCTCCTTGACTGGTGACATTCGGTGACCCGAGTGTGTGTCCGTGCTCGAGCTGCGGACAACAACGGTAGCTGTTGCAGTTTTAGGGGGCAAGGTATGCTTGGGGGTTGGTTGGGGGCACATGCCCCCTAGCCCCCTCCCCCCCCCCCCGCTTTTGGGTCCGGCACTGCAATAGGGTGTTAGCCAGCATCCAGGGACGGTATTTTTCGATGTTTAGAGATACCCAAACAACGATCAATAATGATAAATGAGAATTTAAAAATCACTACATCCACAATTTTTGTCATAGCATGGCAAAACAGCAGCTTATTGAATCACATCATTGAGCAGAATATTTAAGAATGATTACAATATCTTATGATACAGACGCTTGATAGCTACTCATTTATGACCAATCGTAGGTAGCCTTACATCTTACATTTGCTGCGGTAGCTCTGTCCACACTTTCGGCCAATCGCTTGCAACGTTCTAATAAGTGGTCTGTGTTCATGATACTCGTCGCCAAATGAGGAACACATAACACATTGCAGTGTTATGCCGGGGCAAAGTAAAACATCAGACAATGATAAGATAAATCAGTTTTATGTAAACATTGAAACGATTTACCGTAACAAATATAGAAAATATATTTTCAGAGCAAGAACAATACAAAATAATTATGATGTTATTTTTATTCAAAATGTCGTTGTCTGTACCCGCGATATGCAACCATGTTTATTTTAGTTTTATGCTTTAAAACAATCAGGTAGTTCTCTGACAAATATATGAAACCTTCTTCATCTGAAAATGTTTCAGGTTTCCGGTCCTTTAACTCAAGGACATTTAACTATCGTAAAACAGTGTTTAAACATGTTAGATTAAAGCTCACAGCTAGCCTCTGATGCTGAAAACACAAGTTTGAGGTCTTGCATGGTTAGGTAATCTTCGTAGAGTAGATCTGTTTTCAAAAGTGATAGTTAAAATTGGAAATTTAAATTCAACTGCGTCGATTCCTCGTCCTTATTTCTTTAAAATTTGTCAGCTGGCAAATTTCAGTAAAAAATATACAGTTTTCAAATTGTAAACTTGAACTCAAAATACTGATTGTTGGTGCACATTTGAGCGATTGAATAATGTGTTCGCCTTCTTCTTATCATACAGCAAAATATTAGACATTTTTCACTTTTGAACGTAAATGTTGCTGGCGCGTGCGGTTACGATTTTCGGTGTGATGGGGGACGACTCGTGAGGGCATATTTGAGACGATGACGAGGGGCGATATCTTGGTCAAAACTACCAATAGCCTAACGGAGACGAATTAAACAAGACAGGCAAAACAGAGATCGTCCACGACGTCTTACTCTGTAGCTCAGTAGGTAGCTTGTATGGATTAAAACCAAAAGGTCCTGAGTTCGAGTCCGGCTAGGACAAAAATTCTTTTTCTATTCGTAATGGCTTCCTTTTTTCGCCCCTGTGACAATATAGCTTAGAAAATGAAAAAGAAAAGAAAAGAAAAAAATGCAAGAATCACAAAATGCACTGCTGCATTTAATACTAAAATCGTAAATTTGTGGATTAAAGTGTGTAGTGAGAAGGCAGTCCGCACGTATAGGTTTTTCACTAAGTCTTGTTGTTTTTTCACCGATTTAAGCCGGAAACTTGATCGTAATTATCGGCAGAAGAGCGGACCCGCGACCGACCCTCACGTAAACATTTATTTTCTGAAGGCTGGTACAGATAATGCGGCTAGGATAAGTTGACCGCCTCTAATGGCTTAGCGGCCCCCGTGGCCGAGCGGTTAAGAGCGCTGTTTCTTAATCACTCGTTCATCTCACCGCTCTGTCTTGTGTGTGTTCGAGCCCCACACTGGCCACATATGATACAAGCCAAGTTCAACTTGCGGGAGTGTCAGGTGGTTTTTCTTAGGGTACTCACGTTTTCACCCCACCTACGATTGGTGAGCTGAAATAATCTTGAAAGGGACGTAAAACTGAACTAAAATGCGCAAGACAGTAAATCAAATAGAAAAGTGTACATGTTCAGATACATGTATATCTGTGTTTATTAGATGTAAAACTACAGTTTCACGTGCTGTCTCGTGAGCGAACATAATTCATTCTGTTTATATTTCAAACAGATTATAAGCTTGATGTCGAAGTTTCGTTCTGAGTCCATTCGACAGTCATCTGCATGCCATACGAAGAGCGATGGAGGCAACATCCTACATGTAGCTACATTAAGCCAAGCTACACAACTAATTTTGTTTATTGTAGACCTTCAACAGTAATTCAGCCATATCCAGTGTGCTGATTACGATGTAGTAAATTAATTTGGCAATACATAAGTTTTCTTTTTGATCCATATTTATTCTGTGTGATATTGTATGCGTGTTGTTTACCTGGTTAATTCAAATAAATATGATTAAAATCAAACTAACACAATATTATTTTTATGAGTTGCTAAAGTGTTTATGTCGTAGTGGTTCAGTCAGTCGCCTCGTAAAACGGGCCGCGCGTTCAATCCAACGCGCCGGTAACTCCGTCTTTCGGGCGAGACCAAGGTCCAGTATGTAAATAGTTGTTATTTGCACGTGAGACCCCGAATATTCCTCGTTATATGGTTTACATTAAGCATGCGTGCATGATGGACTATAAATGCATTTTTTTTCTTATAGGCGCGAGTAACATCGGAGAAGTTTTGCTATCTGTTACAATCTAATCAGGGCCCAGAATTACACTACGCCCATCTTAGTGAGGATGTGAAATTAAATTGTATCGATTCCAGGTCCTTCTATTGTTGCTTGATTGCAGATAAGGGTCTGATTGTGCTCATTTCTGATTACTATAATTTCGTTTTTATACACAATATTATTTTAGTTCATATGACACGGATAAATCAGTAACAAGGGGGTGGGGGAGGGGAGAACCCTGAGAAAACAACTTGACACACCCACAAGCAGAATTTGGTTTGTGTCACCTGTGATTGTAAGACTGATCAATTGGGCAGCAACCTACGACGAAGTGTTCATTGTCTTGGTGATGGTTGTTGCCATAGCGATATTGCTTTTTTCAATTACTACATTTTATCTCATGTTGTTTGTTTGTTTGTATTGAGGTTTAACGTCCCAGTCAACAATTTTTCATTCATGTCGAGACGGAGCCATCGCTTCCTGGGCATTGACCAGTACTTTAGGGGAGTAAATGTGCCTTCCTCAAGGACACAACACGGTGACCCTTGTTGGGTTCGAACCCAGGACCTCTCGATTCGGAGTCCGACGCTCTACCACTAGGCCACCGCGTCCCCTTATCACATGTTGTGTGATGTTGCATTAATCTTCGCTGTAAGGACTTTTGTTGTATCGCAGGCATTTACGATGGTGCTGACACTGATAGACAATTCCTGAATATACATATATGTACAGTTTATCACGCAGACATTTCACGTGCTCAATTTACCGGCTTTTCATATGTAAACAAACGAAACGACATCCGTGAACCTAATATTGTGCTGTGCCAGTTTGGCTGTTGAATTTTTGTCCCACGGCCCCTCAAAAAAAAAAAAAAAAAAAAAAAAAAAAAAGCAAAAAAGCAGGATCAGTTATCAAATCACATTGCTGCTTGACAAGCCGAAATCAGTTAGTGTTAACGGCGTATGTTCGTCCTTTTAAACCAGGGACCGCGGGTTTGATCCCGGGATCCTTAAGTCTGTCGGATGATACTATAAACTGATGTCTCGTTTCCATATGACCTTTGCTGTTGGATTAACGTTAAACCTCAAATCATCAAACCAATTAAATTTATTATTTACGTAAATTCTGATTGAGTAAGAAGCTTATGTGCATTTATGCTCGCCCGGTTCCGGACGCAAAAAATTATGAGTAAGGTTAAGAATGATCAAGGTGTTGTACATGTAGCTCTGTCGTCAGCGTGTGTAATACACGTGCACTAAAATGTTGCCGTGTATCTTGACGCTAGCATAACAAAACCTTAACAAGCAATATACAGTGTTTTTAAAGTTGTAAAAAATGAAAATTTTCAGTTCAACATTTTTATCTTTTTATTTTGCTCAAAACATACATTGTTGGTACACGCTAAGACTGCCTCGCAGAGGCGGTTCTAACGAGTACTCAGAATCTGTGTTTTTAGATGCATGGGCATCCTAAGTTGACCTTGCCGTAAAATAGGTAAATATCATCCCTGGGTCATGATTTAGGCCATGTATAAACTTGGTAGATGCTTAATGCCAAGTTTCAAAATCATAGGCCTACTGGTTCTGAAGAACATTTTAAAGGTTTTTGCAGTTTATAGCTATGGCGGCCCTTTATACAAACTTTCGTTCCCTTTCCATGAAGTTTGGCTTTGATCGGCCATGCGGTTGCAGAGATGTTTGAATATTTTGGTCATATGCATGTATATAGCCCCCGGGCAGGAGCAGACGAACCCCTGGGGACTAAATGTTTTTATGAACATAAATCTTCAGTACCTTTGCATGCTCATCGCGAGTTTCCACCCATTTAATTACATTTAACTTATTTTCCCCATTTAAATGCATGGGCGACCTAAGTTGACCTTGCCATAAAATAGGTCAAGGTCATCCCAGCAACATGATGTATACCAACTTTGTAGAACTCTATTGCCTGATGCTTCAAACTTAGTTTCAAAATCATAGGACTTCTGGTTCTGGGAAGAAATTGTTTTAAATGTTTTTGCTATTTATAGCTATGGCGGCCATCTTAGTAATGTGACCTGGGTCATTTATGCAAACTTTCGTTCCCCCTTCCTAAGAATGCTCCGCAAGCAGTTTAACTTTGGTTTACCATTTGGTTTCAAAGGTGAAGATCATGGAAATTGTTGACGGACGACGTCGGACGGACGGACGGACGACGGGGCATGGTCATCCTATAAGCTCGCTTTTTGAGCCGAAGGGCTCATGTGAGCTTAAATTAGTATACCCATGCATACTCAAGTTTTGCTGTATAAAATGTGGCTCATTGGGTATTCACGGACATGTTATCCTGATATGGATAACCGACCATGCTCGAGATGACTTGAACTATGTCAAAACGTTGTAAGGTGTAGAATAAAAAACTGCACATAAAATTAAAGATCAACTTATGTTTCAAATCGTAAATCATGCCATGTATACATGTATAAAGTTTTCTGTGCGTTCACGAAAAACACGTGAAAATGTAGCTTGTACGTATATACATAAGCCAGTATGTAAAATGTCACATGGTGATAACAAATAGTTGATATTGGTTTTTCCCACCAACAGTTATGGTCATATGAAGACGGGACCTCGGTTTATCGAACAAGCGACGCCTAGTTATACACACAAGTGTCTAAAATAATCGAATTCTGCATTGGAAGCTGTTAAAATGGGGGCATGTTATTCGCGCCAAGCATTTGTAAAATCGACTCGCATTGAACGAGTAGCGCATCTTTAATGGCAAACATGATAAGTGATATATATATGATGCGATTTTAGAAAATATTTCGTGTCAAAGGTCACTTCTGGTCCCTTGTTCCATTAGAATTAGACAGTTTAACGGAAAGACAACAATTATCATTTTTAGGCGTTTCGTTCTCGCGCTCAACCTGCGAAACGAGTCAAATGTTCTTATTAAAATCATTTTGTACCTGTCTTATATATCAACTACGTATTTATTCTCGCCATGTGATTTTACGAGGTGACTGACTGAGCCAACGCGAGACAAAGTCCTCTGCGGAACGTGTTTGCGTGAGTGTGTGTTTGTGAGTGTGTATGCGCGCTTAAAATTCAAAACATTGTTGTCCTGTTTAAGGGTTAAGCAAGGTTCGCAGCATGTTTGATCAGCTGGCTAACCTGTACTCCGATACACTTCGTGACCTCGCTCCTTTTCCGTGTATGGAGAGGTCTGAGTTGAGTTGAGCTGAGTTGAGATGTGACACTGTACCTTTCCATTGTGTAGATATTCGGGACCGGGAGTATGAAGTATAAGCCCATCGATGCTACATACCAAGTTTCGTGAAAATCAGCCTGACGGTTCTTTGAGTGGTTTTTACCATATACGGAATTTTCGTTCCCCCTACCCATTGATGCTCCACATGAAAATTTCTCTGTGATTAGCCCAGCGGATTCAGAGATGACGATGCTATGACCAACAGACTGGCCAAGGTCAAGAGATGACCTTGACCTAAATTAATCACATTCCTTCATCTACTCCGTTAGTTATCTGCATCTACCACTTTTCAGGTCTCAGGCTTCAATCATTTTTAAAAAATCCATAGTTTTCACTTTTTCCATGTAAGAGCCTCTGTTTCCAAAATTGACCTTGCCGTAAAATGGGTCAAGGACAGGTCATCCAAGGGTCATCATTTTATCAAATTATGATGGGCTGGAGTCATCGATTCTACATGCCGATTTTCGTGAAAATCGACCTGCCGGCTCTGGTGAAGAAGATTTTTGAGTGGTTTTAGCCATATATGGGCGTCGCGGCAATCTTGGTCATGTAACCCAGATTTCACAAACAAACTTTCGTTCCCTTACCCATAGATGCTCCACATAAAATTTCACTTTGATTGGCCAAGCGGTTTCAGAGATGAAGATTGTTTTAATATTCAGTTTAACGTCCCTTTCAAAATTGTTTCAGCTCATATGAGACGGGCCAATCAGTAGGTGGGGCGAAAACGGGAGTACCCCGAGAAAAACCACCTGGCACACCTGCAAGCAGAACTTGGCTTGTCTCACATGTGGCCAGTGCGGGGCGATATCCTACACCAGACACAGCGGTGAGATGATCGAGTGATTAAGAAACAGCGCTCTCAACCGCTCGACCACAGGGGGCCGCCATGAAGATGTTTGAAAAGTGTGTATGAACAACAGACTGGCCAAGGTCAAGAGATGACCTTGACCTAAATTAATCACATACCTTCATCTACTCCATTAATTGTCTGCATCTGCCTTTTTCAGGTCTCAGGCTGCAATCGTTTTCGAAAAATCCATAGTTTCCACTTTTTCCCATGTAACAGCCTATCTTTCCAAAATTGACCTTGCCGTAAAACAAGTCAAGGTCATCCCAGGGTCATTATTTTATCAAACTATAATGGGCTGGAGTCACTGATGCTTACATACCAAGTTTCGTGGAAATCGGCCTGCCGGTTCTGGAGAAGAAAATTTTTGAGTGGTTTTTACCATATATGGGCATGGCGGTCATTTTGGTCATGTGACTCGGATTTCATGATCAAACTTTCGTTCCCCCTACCCATGGATGCTCCACATAAAATTTCAACTTGATTGGCCAAGCGGTTTCAGAGATGAAGATGTTTGAAAAGTGTGTATGGAAAACAGACTGACCAAGGTCAAGAGATGACCTTGACCTGATTTAATCACATACCTTCATCTACTCCATTAGTTGTCTGCATCTACCTCTTTTCAGGTCTCTGGCTGCAATAGTTTTCAACAAATCCATAGTTTTCACTTTTTCCCATGTAAAAGCCTATGTTTCCAAAAATGACCTTGCATTAAAATAGGTCAAGGTCATCCCAGGGTCATCATTTTATCAAAATATGATGGGCTGGAGTCACTAATGCTAAATACCATGTTTCGTGGAAATCGGCCCACCGGTTCTGGAGAAGAAGATTCTTGAGTGGTTTTTACCATATATGGGCGTGGCGGCCATTTTGGTCATGTGACATGGATTTCGCGATCAAACTTGAAATGCCGCTACACAAGGAGACTCCACTTAAAATTTCAATTTGATTGGCCAAGTGGTTTCAGAGAAGAAGATCTTCAAATTGTGGACGACAACGACTACGGACGCCGGATCATGGCCATCCTATAAGCTCTCCTTGTGAGCCTTTGGCTCAGGTGAGCTAAAAAAAAAAAGACTAGATGTTTCTCACTTTTTTTTTTTTTTTTTTTTTTTTTTTTTTTTTTTTTTTTTAAAGATTATTTCAGCTCATATGAGACGGATCAATCAGTAGGTGGGGCGAAAACGGGAGATCCCCAAGAAAAACCACTTGGCATACGTTTCTCAGTTTTATAAACATTTATTTACTTGAAAGTTTGAAGATTAATCATATTTATTTGAAGTCAACCACACAAACAGCACGCATACTACAAGAGAACAAATGAAGATCAGACAGAAAGCCTGTGGCTTGCAAAAATCATCTAAGATTCGTAATTATCGCACTCGATATGGCTGAAATACTGTTGAAGGTCTACAAAACCTCAAATTATCAGTATGGCTATGCATAATGTAGTTAGGATATCGCACTTATGATATGCAGATGGCTGTTGAATGGGATCAAAACGAAACATCAACCAAAAAAAACCCACCAAGCTTTCGAGTATCTATTTGAAATACATGTATAAACACGCCAAATGAATTATGTTCGCTCACGAGACAGCGCGTAAAACTGTAGTTTATACACCTTATAAATATACATATGTCTGTACAGGTACACTATACTATTTGAGTTAGTGCCTTACGTCCGCGGAAAACATTTAAAGTCATTCAGGGTGGCTAACTTATCCTAGCCACATTATTCCTGTACAAGCCTTCAGAATATGAACATTTTTATGTCCCCAAGAAAGAAATATTGACATGAGGATCGCTCGAAGATCAGCTCTTCTACCAAAAAAATACGATCGAGCTGTCGATTTCAATAGGTTAAAAGTCAACAAGAGAGAAACATTAATGTGAGGTGCAGTCTCGCACTTCAATTCCTTTACGATTTAAGTATTAATTTTATGCACAAGGGCATTTCCTGATTCTTGCATTCGCCAATAAATATAATCAGCTAATAATATATTTTTTTTTATTTTTTAGCTTTATTGTCACAGGGGAGACAAAAACAGAAAAGCAAAAAAGTGGTCCGACCAGGACTCGACCCCAGAACCTTTCGTTTTGAATCCAAGCACGCTACCTACTGAGCTACAAAGCTAGACGTCCTATACTATAACATTTCTTGCATGTCTTATTTAATTCGTCTCCGCTGGGCTGTTGGTAGTTTTGACTGTGTAATTCTTCATATTGCCCCTCGTCTTAGTCTCACATATGCCCTTACGAGTCGTCCCCCATCACACAGAAAGTCGTAACCGCACGCACCAGCAGCATTTACGTTCAAAAGTGAAAAATGTCTATTAATCCTTAGAAACGCGTAGAGGAGTAGGCGATACACGCTACATCGGGTTGTAAGCATGATGTTTGGAGACTGGAAACATGGATACGAATCACCAGGAGAGCATATCCATGAACCCCAATTTTATATATTCTTCTTATTCTTGATCCAAAACATAGCCTGACTGTGGGTACTCCTAGATGGTTATTGCAATGTCGAAACTTCATCAAAAATGCATTGTATGTTGCTTTATTCATTTCACTTATTAATGACAAACCGCCTCGAAGAAGCGGTTCTTACAAGTATCCACAATCTATGTTTTAGAGCAAAAATAAGAAAAAATAGGTATACCCCTGCATACCACAGTTTTATATATAAAAGTGTGGTATAATGGGGTATTGATTTCACGGACATGATTTCCTGATGAACCTTATTGTGAGCTCAGGCTCAGGTGAGCTTATAAAACCACAGCGGTGATTAGTCCAGGACTACGTTGAAAATATGAGTGACATACAGCATCAAATGAAATAAGGAAAAAATCTGAATAGGTGCTCAAGAAATTTACGGTACCGAACAGATAGCAGCACCCAATGAACAGTGATGAAGGCAGAGGTGTACAATTGTCTTTCCTTATAGACTCCCATTGAAATTTTCCCGCTCATTCAATTGCTTCACAACTCTTAGCGGACCCCAACTCATCCAGGAGATGAGAGTACGCACCAGGTCGCATGCAAGTGCAGCAAAGAAATAGGGTGTTAGCCAGCATCCAAGGGCGGTATTTTTCGCTGTTAAGGGACACCCCAAAAACGATCAACAATGATAAATGAGAAATTAAAAATCACGACATCTGCAAGTTTGGTACAGCAGCTTATTGAATCACATCATTGAGCAGAATATTAAGAATGATTACAATATCTTATGATACAGACGCTTGGTAGATACTCATTTATGACCAATCGTAGGTAGCCTTACATCTTACATGTACTGTGGCAGCTCTGCCCACACTTTGGGCCAATCGCTTGCAACGTTATAACTAGTGGCCTGTGCCCATGATACTCGTCGCCTAATGAGGAACACATAAACCATTGCAGTGTTATGACGAGGCAAAGTAAAACATGAGACAATGATAAGATAAATCAGTTTTATGTAAACGATTTTCCGTAACAAATATAGAAACTATATTTTTGGAGCAAGAACAATACAAAAATAATATCTTTTATGTAAAACGCCTTTGTCCTGACCCGCGATATGCAATCATGTTAATTTTAGTTTTATGCTTTAGAACAAACATTCTGGTAGTTCTCTAAGAAATAAAAGTGTGGTATAATGGGGTATTGATGTCGCGGACATGTTTTCCTGATGAACCTTGTGAGCCTTCGGCTCAGGTGAGCTAATAAAGCCACAGCGGTGACTAGTCCAGGACTACGTTGAAAATATGAGTGACATACTGCATCAAATGAAATAAGGAAATAATCTGAATAGGTGCTCAAGAAATTTACGATACCAAACAGATAGAAGAAAATGTTTCAGGTTTCCGGTTGTTTAACTCAAGGGCATTAAACTATCGTAAAAATGTTTAAACATGTTTACGACTAGCCAAGATTCAAGCTCGCAGCTAGCTTCTGATGCTGAAAACACAAGTTTGAGGTCTTGCCTGGTTAGGTAACTTGGTTACTGGATTTTCCTAGAGTAGACCTGTTTTCAAAACAGTGATAGTTAAAAATTGGGACTTTAAATTTAATTACACAGATTCCTGGTCGTTATTACTTTAAAATTTGTCAGATGGAAGATTTAAAAGTTATACACTTTTCAACTTAAAAACTTAAACTCAAAATACTAATTATTTCAGTGACTCGTAGCGGGTGTTTTCCAGGTGGTCCTAATGTGTTCGCTTAGAAACGTGTAGAGAAGGAGTAGGCGATACAAACTACATGGGGTTTTAAGCATGATGTTTGGAGACTGGAAACATGGACACGAATCATCAGGAAAGCATGTCCATGAAAAGTATACCCCTTGAACAACAATTTTATATTGTAAAACTGGGGTTTACAGGGGTACACTTATTTTTCTTATTCTTGTTCTGAAACATAGATTGTCGGTACTCGTCAGATGATATCAAAACGCATTGTTTATTGCTTTTATTATTCATTTCACGTATAAATGACAAACCGCCTCGAAGAAGCGGTTCTAACGTGTACCCACAATCAATGTTTTGAGCAAAAATATTAAAAATATCAAATTTTTCTCAATGAAATATTCATTTTTTACAGGTGAAAACATCACTCAATAATGCATGGGCAATTTTTCGTAATGCATTGGAGAAATATCTATCATTAAACACAAAAACAAAATGTAAAATGTAAACTTCCATAAATTGGCCTGTAGCTAGGCCAAGGTTTGTAATATAGGTGATAAAAATTTCAGTATTGCCAGAAAAAAAAGGTTTTATAAAACCTTTCCCAAGAGCTAAAATTGTTCCCTGACTTAATTCCATGTGAACATACGAGTCGTATATGTTCATTGCTTCCATGATACGAGTGGATAAAATAGAAGTGCTGTGGGTAACAACTTGTAATGGCCCAAAGAGCGATATATGAAACAGGCCTGGGCTATCTTTTGCCAAAAATGAATTTTTATTTTGAATTTTTACCACCGCATGTCGTGTAACCTTCTTTTGAACATTAGCACTTAGCACAATAAGTTATCAGCAATTCAAGCAACAAGAAAAATAAAATGAAAATACTATCACAGTTTTAATATCACAGACATGTTGACTTGTGTTTCTACCTTGCTCGGTTAGTGAGTGACAACCTTTTGGGAAAAGGCTGCTTACTTGGTTGACCGTGTTTGTTTTTTTGTGTGGATGGTTGCGCCGATTCCTGGCTATGCCTCATTTTTGTATGTTTTCACCTTTGACCTATGACCCAAGGTCTCAGGCTTTACAGCAATCTACACAGCAAGCCTATGTACGCCTACAGTCACATAGTTTATAACCATACAGTATAGCAACAAATGGCAATGCCGTGCAGATCATTTTGGTTGTGCTTGATACATTAACAGTAGAAGAGATGCACGATAAAGAAAAATCCATTGTTAAAGATTATTTTTTCCTGCTATGATTTTGCAGTGGTCGATTCTTTCTTTGAAGATTTGTTTGTGTCACCACCAGAACTGAGATTACTGGAGAGAGGCCCGGGCAGGTGTAGGCTGATGCTTTGTCGTTTTTTACCCGTCACGCCCCGGATGTCCATTTTACTGCCCCTGGCACTGGCATTAGAGTCAAAATGTAGCAGAGGGTCGTTGTCACTCATAATTTCCTGCAAGAAAAACAACAGAAATGTCAATATCAATAAATGATAGTCAAAAAGTGTAAAACACTTACAGATTTGCCTAGTCAGAATATAGTAAATCATATGTAATCCATTTAATGCATTTGAATAAAATGTAAAATTAACAGTGTTAAAGTCTAACCATACACAGCATTACGGCTGTATAATGGAGTTCTAATTTTTAGGGAAAGAAAAGTGTCAAAATATAAAATATAAAACTCATGCAAACATGATTAATAGTTAACGTTCATTATTAAGTGTAAATGCAAGATGCATTATCGCGCTAGAGATGATCACCATACACCATTTTGTGCATCTGAATATAAAAAAACTGCTTCCAAAAATAAAACAGAGCAAACATACTTGTGACCTAAAGCAAAACAGTGCGAAATATTATACAAAATTCCATTGTTGAAAAAAAAAAAAAAAAAAAAAAAAAAAAAAAATATCTACACTATTTAAGCATTTTTAAAGTGTAGATAATTTGGAACGGTGAAGTTTCACTTTTTCAATCTACGTACTTTATTAATGACAAACACGATATTTTGATGTTTGTATTGTATACTAATGTATAGTGCGATTTCTTTGCCCGTGACAGTTGACCTTTGCTAACAGATATGTATTCGTTGATCAGACATTTTAACCCATTTTTGACGAATGGATTTTCCCATCATTATCATTTGGGTGAGTCCACTTTCATTTTAAGGGGTATCAGGAGTGATTTTTAACTTTTAATGCATTTTTCGATGAAATTCCTTTAAGCAAACAGAATAGCCCCAGATGGGACGCCGCGTTCTGCGGCGTCACATCTGGGGCTATACTGTTTGCCTATGTCCCATAAAAAGGACGTCAGGCTTATATGAGTTAAGTAACGAACATTCTGATCAGGTCAAGATAATATCTCCACACACTTCACGTAATACTGGAATAATGCCTTAATCTACAAGAAACTTCTCTGCCAATGCTTATAAACAATTGTCACGAGAAGTCAACCGGCAAGGTCCAAGAAATCACACTATACGAGCCAAAGGTAAGTCAAAGTAATATACAATGGTCACTTGAGGATAGATGTACACAGTGTAAGCCTAGTTTAAAGCTTGATATGTTGTTCTACAGCATGCCTACATTTTATTGTTTAGGCAAACTGAACATTTATAATAATAGTATAAAAGTACATTGTTGAATAGATACATTTAAGATATACAGTAATTAAATATTTCTTGGATAGATACGAGGTTTATAATTCAATTACAATCAAAGCCACATCTCGTTCAACCACTTTATCTAGATTTGATGAATATACATATTCGTGTATTGCTATGGAAGCGCTTGGAACCAAACACCCATTATAAACTACTGGCATAAAGTTAAACACAAAGTGCGTTTAATATGAATTAATATGGAAATATATGTAGTTGATATCACAAGTCCAAACCTTTTCGTATTTGTATGTGCGTGATAAGAGATTATGATATGCAAAAGCAGTATAAAATGCAAGATTGACTGTATACCAGTAGCATTCGTCCCAAAGTACCAATGTATGCATATGTGTATAGGTAATATAACAAAGACTAAATTAATGTGCTACTTACCAATTACGACTAAGATAATAATTATAGAATGTTATGTTTCAGGGTGGTATTGGTGAAATAATTACGTAGACTATTTATACCGTTCCAAAAAAGCATGTTTGCGTTCTAATAACTAATCTACATAGTATATGAAAAAAATGCTCCAGCAATAAAATTGTGACTCTTTTTCTTTAAATATAAAAAATAAGATGTCTGGTCTGAGGATGAGGCGATGGAACTAGCGTTGACATTTTAGATTCAATGTCTGTACAATATATTCGTGTTTTATTATATTGTATCATGTACATGTATATATATAACATCCAAAGCTTTGCTAGCTGCAAACTTTAATAAAGCAAACAAAAACAGTATATGGCAAGTCAAATACACAATATAAGACGAGAAACCTTGATTTATAATCGGTAAACTTAGGTTTATAAGATGAACCTCAGATAGTAAATCACTATCCGTGGTTTCGAATCGACAATCTGAGGTTTCTCGCCGAATCGTTCAGAAACCAGTGTAAAATATATAGTTTACAACAAAATCATAAACAGAGTTCCATTCAAGGCAAGCATTGGGTATGCGAAATAGCATGTATAAAATCGGATGTAAGACTTCAGTAGTAGAGAATTTATAATTTGGAAATAAAAACTAAGGACAACTAAATTAAGCTATGATTTGACTAGTAAAATATAAAAGTAAACGATGTTCAGATATGTATAAAGGAACACTTTCCAGGTTCAATACATCGCAATGTTACACCCAACACATAGATACAAGATAAACTGCCTCACGATTTTTGTAAATAGTTTTTGTTTTGACAAAAGCTTGTACTATGTTTCAAAACAAGCGTCGTTGTAAAACACGTTGAATTGGAATCACCGTGCTGCTTTTCTGATTGTTTTACTTGATCTGAGTCCCTTCAAACAAAATAATGGGAAGGGGAACTACAAAATGGCTATGTAATTAAAAAAAAAGTATCATACACTACTCGCTGATGATCCAAATTCACACTGAAACGCATATATATACAAATAAGAGAAATTTAAATGATTGAAACGAACCTAGTGTAAATTAAAGAATGAGAAATAAATAGCACTGATGACCTTTTAGTTTTCTTTCTTACAGTGAAAGTGACACAAAGTGCATTTTAAAAGTCTTAGTTGTCTATTGGTTTTTATTGTATCCAGCATGCAAGAAGAACTGCATATATACAGGTACAAATTTCAAGTTGAAGAATAAACCTGAATCTTATGGTAATGCAGAATGCAGTGGGTGAGCCGGAATATTCTGTCACCTATATTGCATTACGAAAACATGCCCGTATGATACACAGTAATTTTTTCAGGTCAAAAATCGATAATTTTCAGACGAAAATTTTTGATATTTTTCTTATTTTTGCTCAAAACATAGATTGTGGGTACACGTTAGAACCGCCTCGCCAATAGGTATACCCCTGCATACCCCAGTTTTGCTATATAAAAGTGGGGTTTAAGGGGGTATTCATTGCACAGACATGTTTTCATGATGGCAAAACACTTTGACCGTGCCGGTTAACCTCACGTGATTAAGTTTTGTAAACAAAAGAAAAGGGGTTCCTACTTGCTTAAGACATTTTTTCAGTGTCATGTGAATCACGTGTCTTATTTACCATAATAAAGTCTCATTTTTGAAACCCATTTGGAGCAGTCCGGTCAACACTTGCAAATCTATGTCAAAGTTAAACCAACATGGTCAAAGTATATAATTGCACTATACCCAAAGCATATCTTTAACAGATATTGGTAAAATGTTAATAAACAATGGACTGTTGATGCCACGAAAGCCTGTGCTAGCTTTAGTAAAGCCCAGCGTTTTGAAACGTACACGTTGTGAGCAATAGCTTAGCGCTAAAGCAATATGACGCCACATTGGCACATCAAACGAAATACTGTAAGTACCAAACAGCAATCATATACATGGAATTTATGGCATCTTTTGTGATTGTACACGATCTAGTAAAAAGCGGCTGTGTTTAATTCATCTGACTATTCTGAAGCACAAAACGCTCATTCAGATGTATAGCATTTAAAAGCAATTGCATACCATTTAAGTCAAACAGTTATAACGCTTTTTCAACCAGTAACTCCTCCTAAAATAAAAGTGACGTCAGTGTATGTTTCCATATTTTCAAACTGCTGCAATGGTGTTATACAAAACACCATGGACATAAGTAAAATATTTATCAACCATAAGAGTTGTCATATGACAGCTCATCTGGCTCAACCCATGGAAACATCTCTGAATCGTTCAAACACTACAGGTGTCACTCGGACATGAGCTGTGGGGTCTGATGCCATGAAATTAAAATCGACAGAACAGCGTACCTATGGTTTAAGTATGGTCAGTGATGTTCAAGTTACTAGATTTGAGCCACCACATGGGAAAACCAACAATCTGCATATGTGAAAACAAAGGCGCTGATCAGCTTCGCGGTAACCGCGAAGCTGATCAGCGCCTTTGTTTTCACTACACAGATAGTACAATCCCTCTTCTTCTTAAATCCGAAATTTCAAGTTTCTAGCCTGCTTCTGTGACTGTACAGGCTGGTTTGTGTCAGACCTGATCAAAAACCACATTGTTGGTTTTCCCACGAGGCGGCTCATTTCTAAAGCCTTAAACGTTGTGTGGCGAGCATGTACACATGCCTCTCATGGGGACACAGACGACCGATTTGACTACAATAGCTCTCTGCACTTCGTGCAGTCGACCTAATAAAATGACAAAGCTATTTCAAATTAATTATTTAACATAAAAAGATAGAAAAAAATAAATATTTATTTGCCCGAATGCAACAATGAAAAAAGCCTCATTGAAAGGAGTAATTGTTTTCAGAAGCAATATTACATAACAGAAGGTCCGGTAATATCTTGTGTTATCTAAAACATTTTATATTTATCATAATTAGTATATTTTGCAGTTATCTACAGAAACGCATACGACATTTACAACGCAATGAACTGCAATCGTAATAAGTTGAAATTTGAACATAAACTTTTTCTGAACTTCACTAAATGAGTGTCATTTGTAACAGACCAATCATTATACACAAGCATAGGATCAGTTCGGTATCGACAACTGACATGGTGTCAGAGAGTGTTCAACCAATGATATTAAGAACCATTTCAAGTGAACATCTTACATATAAAATTAAAACACCAAATATTTAAAAAAAAAATCTACACCAATCAAAATGTATAAAACAATAATTACTTGTATTAAATGTTTTAGTAATGCATTTCACATTCTTGCATACTGTAGTCCAAGATACATGCATGCCTGTTTGGGGAAAGACAGTAAAATATTGGCAAAGATTGGAAATTTGTACTTTCTAATAGCTATCCTGAACTGCAGAAAGAAGATGAGTCAAATAGCTTCCACTTTTAAATCCCAGGAAAGCCATGCTTATAAAAACACAGTATTGACAGAAATGCATGTATCAGTTACATTTAAAGAGGACGATTAGAACATTGATATACCCATCATCAATTTCATTAGAATCATTATTTAACACAGCTGTCTTAACACAAAAGCAATTCTCCTTTCAATGACACTTAGAATCGTTATCAAATCAGACACCAATATCCAACCATTCCCGACAGAGACAAACACCAGGTCCCGAGGTTATAAAACCTTTTTTCATGCTCAACTCAATGAGCATAAAATTTAAACTGTTCTTAAATACCAAAATAGTCCAAATATTTTCAAATTGAAGGTTTAGAACACAAAAACCTGTAATAAGTAATCTTAATCTAAGTAATTCAGTTAACCTTGCCTGTATATGTTACAAATGAAGTGACTATTGACAAAGTCATTTTATTATCTATGCGCCGGATGAATTTCCGAATATGTTGAGTTGAGCATGAAAAATATAAACCTGGGACCAGAGTCAAAAGGCAAATACTTACAGGTTCCTCCTTAAGTAGCAAAATAATGAACAATAAAGTCATGAATAGAAATATAATGCATCAATACTTTGACAATGAATAAAGGTCAGTACGTATTAACTATTGCTACTGAAAATGATTGTTTAGAAGAAAGAGGACCATTTAAGAAGCTTGTGTTAATACCATTTTTCTGCGATGGGCACAACCAGCGTTAACTGTACACATTACAATCATAATTTATGTTATATTAGTTCAGACTAAAGGTTAAAGCTAAGCTATTATTTTACCACAAACTGCTGTATTTTCACAAACGTACAACTTCAAATGTCAAAACAAAAATAGATTGGCAGTTGTTTTAATATTCGCCTCAGTTCTTATTTTAATAAGACAAGATAAACAATTTTAGTCGACGATCATTTTGATTCCACTCAATATAATTCTCGTACAATATAGTGCAAGTTTGTGACAACACAATATATTAATTAAATCATGGACTTATTCTCATCCAAACATTCTTTTACCCACAGCCATAAAAATGTTTTCGCTGTTTGTTTTTAAGACAGGCATATACCTATAATTCCATTATAGATAGACATTATACTTTAATGTGATTCCATTTTACATGCAGAGTCCCAGTCCCATAGCGCTTAAGATCGCTTAAGATCTCGCTACAGGATTGTCTTAATATTTTAAATTTGGGGCCATTTCTTTGACCCCGATATGTAAATCAAGAAAATTGAAACACGTTGGAAAATATATTACAAATTTTGCATACGCAGTCTTATCGATACACTTATGATTAGACAATCATACGGTTGCTTACGATTTGTAAAACAGTCGGCACTGGCACTTAAACGAGCTTATTAAATGTATGCTGTTATCATTTTTAATTGTTTCCGAGTACTGTGCGGGCGTTGATCAGCATCCGATTACACCTCGGTCTCCGGGACTCGGCATCCGGTACCCGTCGCGTGTCCTCCTTAAGGAATTTGATTAAATAAGGGTCATCTAACATATAAATTAATTTTCAAACTGCATTATATCATTTGGATGAATTTACTTTATAGCTTACAGAACCACTATTGAGCGCTTCATACATGAATTTACATCTATGTATTATTCTCATGCTGATTTGAATTTGAAATTAAAAAACTACCTAGCAACTAAACAATGATGAGAAAAGGAAACAAACATGATCAATAACAATGTAGATCCGCTAATATAGCTTTTAAAAACAAATGAAATTTGTTACTTTTTAGTGAAATGTAACATCGAAAGATTGTAATCAAATAGCAAGCAAAAGAATCATAAAACCAGCTGTAATAAAAAAGAGTAAAAGAAAGAAATAAAAAGAAACTGTTATTAGGTATTATTTCTGAGTAGAAATGATCATTATAATTCTACAACTTTTGAATTGAAACAAGAATAAAAAAGATAAATGTTATTCATTATTATTCCTTAGTAGATTGATTACATTCCTACAAATTTGAAATTTAAAGAAGAATAAAAATGATAAATGTTATTCTGTATTATTCCGTAGAGGAAATGATTACATTCCTACAAAGTTGAAATTGAAATTTTAAGTTGAATTACCCAATCAATACTCATCAGGTTCGTATCTCTGTAATGATAACAATCACTTTTATATCACTATATATAATATAATAGAACTCCAAAAAGAGACACATCTAAAGCATAGAATGTAAATATCATATTATTTTTCTTTTTTTTTCTTTTTTTCTTTTTTGAAACCATCACTCCCAGTTTAGTGTATTTCACAGTTATTTTTAGATACTTATGCTAAAAGTAAGTAAAGCTGATTTATTTTCTATATATCTGTATGCTATAGATTACCATTTTCATCTTTCTTTTTTTTTTAATCTATTTTAAAACTTTGGTATCAGTCTTTTCATTCAGAGAAAGCGTTCAGTTCACATTGGAATAATTTTGAAACCAAGGAATGAGAAAACAAGAAGCCCTTGTCAAACCCACTTAGTTCTATGGTATGAACCTATATAGGGGTGTATGTGTTCGAAAGCTATAATATGTGAAATTGAAATGGATGTCAAACCAGAGGACCAATGGTCCTGTAAACGCTCACCTGAGATCAGCTGCATATACCAATAAACATGTTTGAATATTATGGTATTTAACTCCAGTGCAGGGGCAGATGAAGCCCTTGGGCCATTTTCTTTTTTCAAAATCTTCAATATTCTGTCCATTTGCCAATTTCCTGTTGGCATTTTCCTTCAAATGACATTTTAACAGTTTTCCCAATTCAGATGCATAGGCAACCCATGTTGACCTTGCCATAAACTTGGTCAAGGTCATCACAGGGTCATGATTTATATATACATTGGAGTACTTTAGCCATCGATGCCTCACGCCAAGTTTTCTTGAAATCAGTCTATTGGTATCAGAGAAGATGATTTTTGATGGGTTTTTACCATATATGGGCATGGCGACCATCTTGGTCATGTGACCTAGATTATTTATATACACATTGATTCCTCCATTCTATAGATACTTCACATAAAATTTGGCTTTGTTTGACCAAGCGGTTTCAGAGGAGAAGACGTTTGAATATTATGGAAATATACATGTATATTGCCCCGGGGTGGGGGCACATGAGCCCCTGGGGTCCAATTTTTTTCAGAATCATTAATATCCAGTCCTACTGCCCATTTCCTGCAAGACTTTCACTTTAAATGACATTTTAAAAGTTTTCCCCATTCAAATGCATTGGTGACCTATGTTGACCTTGCCGTAAAATAGGTCAAGGTCATCAGAGGGTCATGATTTATATACACATTGTAGTGCTTGAGCTATCGATGCTTCGTGCCAAGTTTCGTTGAAATCGGTCAACCGGTTCTGGAGAAGAAGATTTTTGAAGGGTTTTTACCATATATGGGCATGGCGGCCATCTTGGTCATGTGACCTGGATTATTTATATATACATTGGTTCCCCCTTCCCATAGATGCTTCATGTAAAATTTGGCTTTGATTGGCCAAGCGGTTTCAGAGAAGAAGATGTTTGAATATTATGATAATATACATGTATATTGCCCCGGGGTTGGGGCGGATGAGCCCCTGGTGCCCAATTTTTTTCAGAATCATTAATATTCAGTCCTACTGCTCATTTTCTGCAAGATTTTTCCTTTAAATGACAATTTAACAATTTTTCCCATTCAAATGCAAAGGCGACCTATGTTGACCTTGCCGTAAAATAGATCAAGGTCACCGCAAGGTCATGATTTATATACACATTGTAGTACTTGAGTCATCGATGCTTCATGCCAAGTTTGGTTGAAATCGGTCCAGTGGTTCCGGAGAAGAAGATTTTTGAAGGGTTTTTACCATATATGGGCATGGCGGCCATCTTGGTCATGTGACCTGGATTATTTATATACACATTGGTTCCCCCTTCCCATAGATGCTTCATGTAAAATTTGGCTTTGATTGGCCAAGCTGTTTCAGAGAAGAAGATCTTTGAAAATGGTGGACGACGGACGACGGACGGACGGACGACGGACGGACGACGGACGGACGGACGACGGAGCATGGGTATACTATAAGCTCACCTTGTGAGCCTGACGGCTCAGGTGAGCTAAAAACATATATTAGAATTTTGTTCATGGACATTCTGGAATTTCGTTTATGGACATTCTGGCATGATTCTAAGAAGGTGATCCTTGTCGAAATTTGAGTTGTGTATCAGATGTCAAAAGTCAACGCATTTACGTGTGTTTTAAAAGGACCATGATGCATTGATTATACATGGAAAGGCTATTATCTTGCTACTGAATAATATATAATTTTATTAAAGCGTTTTATTTATATGATGAAAAGACATTGGCGAAACTTCCTAAACAGCATCAGAGCTTTAATGTAATCTTTGCACTTTTACTTTAACACTTACAATTTTATAAATGGATGGAGTTACAATGGTCCTTCGTAACTCCATGCCATGCATATTTTAAACTAAATTTAGAGTTATACTACAACTAGCTTCTTATCATTCTATTCAAATTCCGTAATCCCTACAATGAATTCTTAACGCCCGTTTCATATTAATTAGTCAATTGTGGAGTTATAAAAGAACAATTAACTAAATATGTGCGTTTCTTAGATTGCAAGTGACCGCAATGGCTTTGGAACTGCGATAACTAAATCTAGCTTTCTAATGCAAATTTGCCTTGCAGTGCTTTAACGTTATTAATATAATTAGTCTTTTACTAGCCAATTAATTTACTCAGCATCTTTTATATTGAAGCAAGCTGATCAACTTCATCTTTACCGTTATTGGACACTTTCTATTGTTGGATTTCCCGTTAGTTGGCCTCTGGCCACTGTTGTACCAGATAAACTGGTTGTGGACGACTTTCTAACTAATACATGTGAGTTTATACTGACTCTGCGATGAGAGCTTTGGGCAGTTAGGATACTTGAGGCGGGACTCAAGGATCTGATCGACTCTTTGTCATAAACTGACGGTGGAGTCGCTGGCTGCAATTTACAAATAATCATCATCAGTAGATTTGCGTATTTCTTTATTATTATTATTATTATTATTATTTGATTATGAAATTTAAGAAGAGTTTTCGGTCGTATAAAATTATTCATACTGTGTCAGGATATTGAAATGTGAGTTTCAACTGATATTTAAGTTACAAGTTACTCATTCATATTCAAGGTTACATAATCATGTAACAGCCTCTGTGTCACAGTGGTTATGTCACTCGCCGTTCGTAGTTTCAATCCCGGGCTTCGTCAGTCTGTCGGTGAGACTGTAAACCGAGGTCCCGTCTTCATATGACCATAGCTGTTGGTGAGACATTATACACCAAATCAACCAATCAAACAACATATTATCATATATCAATTTCATAAGGGCCAACTCTACTTTAGGTTTCTGAATTATCAATAAACGATTAAGTACCAATTGTCTATAAACCATATTTATCTATATTTAGCTACTTCATGCCTCAAGACATTTCTACGATTTTTAAACTTCAAGACACACAAAGCACAACTACTCTTTTTAGTAATCGTCATATTCAATAATGATATAGACTGTATTACTGTCATGATCTAAGAACACTTGAATCGTCTAAATAACCTAGGCAATCTTACCAACAGCCACTGCTTATAAACCTTCTGACAAAGAAATTATCCATACATATCAATCAGACATTCTGCACATTGAAGGGAGATAATGGTTACATAATGAAGTGATAAAAGCGTCCATACATAGTGAAAAATTGCTTGGTGTGCCCTATTAAAGGAAAATGTACGTTTCAGGAAAATAACGGAATAGTCGTAAGAGCATATTTAAGAAGAATAAGACAGACATCGTGTATATTAAACTGTACTCTGTTATGTGTGCATATAAAACTCAACGAACACGTGATAATGAAGACAAATAAATCTGGAAGATGCAACTTACCCTAAGTTTTACCCCGTCAGCCAATGAGAATGAGAATGCAGCTATGGCGCCCTCCGGTATCGATGGTAGGTGGAACTCGTTCGGAGGTACCACGTAATTGTCAATGTTTTCCATTCTTTTCTTTAGCATTTTCTCGTACTTGGTGACTGCAAGAGTTTCGAAGCAAAATTGCATTCAACGTAAATCGCAAATGTCTGAACGAAAAAGGTTTTCTGATTTATCATAATGAAAACATGCCCAATTGTTTTAGCTTTAAAGATTGAAATGTTTTACCTGATTTTTTTTTTCTTATTTTTGCTCAAAACATAGATTGTGGATACACGTTAGAACCGCCTCGTCGAGGCGTTCTAACGAGTACCCACAATCTATGTTTTGGAACAAAAATAAGAAAAATAGGTAAACACCTGCATACCTATATTAAAGTGGGGTTCAATGAGGTATACATTACACGGACATCTTTTCCTGATTATGAACTTACAGACATTTTGTCTTTGTTATAGGCATATTTTGTTGGAAGAAATCAATGTTTTTGCACATTTCAATCAATTGTTTTAGGTAATTGGAAAACTACCAGGTTGATGAACGGTTACAATGGCTTCTTAAACAATTGTCTTTTAATTCACGAATATAATGCTTTGTAAATATCTGGGAACATGTTCAGGAATGTTAAACGCCAATTTTGGTCAGAATGAAGAAAGTCGACCCACCCGGTCGTTTCGTAGTATCTTCAGGTGGAGAAAATGTCTTCTTAAAACCCGCCCAATAAGGCAACAGTTCTTTAAATACAGCAAACTGCGCCTCATCAAATATATTTGAGAAGACGTCTTTCCCTTGTACATATCTTTGAGCAGCCCGTAATGTTTTCTGGTGTATTTCATTTGGAACATCGATCTACAAAGACGTTAAAGAAAACTCACTTAACACCAAAAAAAATATTCGCACAAAAGAAATAATAAACCTCCATTACATAAAAGAAAAGCTGCATTTATAAAAGAAAGCAGTAAAGTAAAATTGATCATTGAAATGAAAATTTTAAGGTACAGAGCAGAAATAAAGATGTGCTTTTCTATCAGCCATGCATGGTTACTAAATGGTTACCAAATGTATTAAATTCATAATACCGTCTATAGTCAATATACATCAAGAGGAGTTTGTCGAAGGCACACATATATGAGCCGTCTCGTGGGAAAACCAACAATGTGGTTTCCGAACAGGTCCGACACAAACCGGCCTGTACAAGCACAGAAAAGAGTTTCGGATTTAAGTAGAAGAGGAATTGTACTATCCGAGTAGCGAAAACAAAGGCGCTGATCAGCTTCGCAGTTACTGCGAAGCTGATCTGCGCCTTTGTTTTCGCCTATGCAGATTGTTGGTTTTCTCACGAGGTGGCTCATATGTCTAATCGTAAACATTGAAGAGAAACACATACTGCACATAAGAACCTAATACTAATGGTAGACGAAATGAGCCCGACAATTCAAATAAACGTTTAATGTTCGTATGTTAATGTGTCTGCGCTTAAAAGTTGGGGGTTCAGCTTCTTAATTCAACCGCTACCGACGTTTCTCCACAAATAGATGCTACCTTATAGCCAATTGAGCCGCGTTATGTAAAAACCAACAATGCGGTTTTCGACCAGGTCCGACACAAACGGAGCTGTACAAGCACAGATGGCTAGATGCTGGAAATTTTGGAGTAATAAAGTAGTGGAATTCTACTATCCGAGTAGCGAAAACAAAGGCGCTTATCAGCTTTGCCTTTGTTTTTGAATATGCAAAATGTTGGTTTTCTCATGACGCGGCTCAAAATGCTACATACCTGAACAGTTGGAGTAGTTATTGATTCCAAGAAACAGTCTATAAGAGACTGAACCTTTCTTCTCAGAATCTCCTCGTCTGCATACTGATGGCTACAGTCCTACAACAAATATAACAAGAAACAGTCTATAAGAGACTGAACCTTTCTTCTCAGTATCTCCTCGTCTGTATATTGATGGCTACAGTCCTACAACAAAGATAACGAGAAACAGTCTATAAGAGACTGAACCTTTCTTCTCAGAATCTCCTCATCTGCATACTGATGGCTACAGCCCTACAACAAATATAACAAGAATCAGTCTATAAGAGACTGAACCTTTCTTCTCAGAATCTCCTAGTCTGCATACTGATGGCTACAGTCCTACAACAAATATAACAAGAAACAGTCTATAAGAGACTGAACCTTTCTTCTCAGAATCTCCTAGTCTGCATACTGATGGCTACAGTCCTACAACAAAATATATAGAGGATATTCAAATGTTTCTGTTTAATATGGCTTTTATTTCATGAGTGAAATGAAATAAACATATGTTTCACTTCACGAATGAAATAAAACCCATAATCAACAGAAACATTTTAATTTTCTTTTTATTATATACAAGGTTTAATACGATCATATGTGCAAAGGAAAGCATATGTGTATGTTTTTTTTTTGTTTTTTTTGTTTTTTTTTGCTACAATCTCGTTTTCAGTTAAACTTGTTACATGACCTGGCAATTGAAATAAGCATGCAAACATGTAAAATGATTGTAAATTCAGTTAAAATATTGGTGACAACCTTGTATGATGAGTGACGTCCGTTGAAAGTTTGATGAGATCAGATAACTGTAAAAGGCAGAGGCAATCCAAAAATGTTATATTTTCACATGTGAAAATATAAAATATAACCTATTTTTACACGTGAAAATATAATTTTTCAAATACATATTAGTCTATATCTGATAAATATTTCTCTATATTTCATGACTTAGTATACAATAAAACGTTTTATAATGATTATTTGCATGGATATGAAGATACAAATAAGTGTAATTATCAGGAACTGGTGAAATCAGTCCAAACCTAAAGACAGTGGTGGGAAAAACACAATTGACAATTCAGATAACGATACACAGAGTACTTGTCAAGAAAAAAAATGGAATCAGCTCTCTCTTGGATAACTGAAAATGAAAATGAATAATAAAATAATCTAAGAGTAGACAGAATGACAAAACATTTAAACGGCAGGAACTAGTTATCATGTCTAGGATACATAACAAAAATGGCAATGTATGAACATGTACTGCCTCGTGATTTTATAAATGTGTAAGAAAAGATAGTATAGCAAAACAAAAAATATTGTAAAACGTATAACTCCTTACGAATTATGAACTATTGACCCCGAACCCTTAGGATTTCTTATTGCAAGTACTGTTTTGCAATTGGTATGGAATCCAACATTGATGTCGCGCGTGACTCATTTTTGTACGTTTTTACCTATACAATGGTCAAAGTTTTTTTTATGCAACATAAACTTACTTTAAATTTTTGTACTTCTATGTAGAAGAAGAGATCTTTGTCAATAAGAGGCATGTTATCCTCCTCGCCATGCTTGAGCAGATATTTATAGAAATACAGCATCTGTATTGCCATCTTTCCCGCCGCTGACAGTTTTAGAGCCTTGTAAAATTCTTCTCTGTCATCACGACTGACAGCCGCGCGACCAGTCTGGAAATAACATGTTCAAAATAGAATTATAGAATTTTAGAAACATAAAAATACGAGTATATCAGCAGGCGATCATATCAGGTAGTATGCTAGGTTATTCATATGGCTAAAGTCACATTATTCAAAGCAAAACAAAAATAACACTGGTGAAATAGTTGAAAGTAAACAGTGATGATGCAGTTGAATCTTTTGGAGATTTGAAAGATGGTCAAACCAATGTCAAATTGTCAAAATGCTAAAGAAGAGCTATGAAATATTCTGTGACGTTGTGGTGCTAATGAACGCTTATGAATGTTCGTGACTCTCTTAACACTGAGTTGGACATTAAACAGGAGGTTTATATAAATAATGCACTGGTGACGGGACAAGCAATATTGCAACATCACTTTAAAAACAAAATGATAAAGGCATCACGAAAACATGTCCGTGCAATATATACCCCCTTGAACCCCACTTTTATATAACAAAACTGGGGTATGCAGGGGTATATCTATTTTTCTTATTTTTGCTCCAAAACATAGATTGTGGGTACTCGTTAGAACCGCCTTGCCGAGGCGGTTCTAACGTGTACCCACAATCTATGTTTTGAGCAAAAATAAGAAAAATATAAAAAATTTTCAGCTGAAAATTTTCAATTTTTAAAGCTCAAAAAATCTCTGTATGTTGCATGGACATGTTTTCGTAATGGACAGTAAACTGCTGTAAAACATATGTTTAAAACCAGACTATACTTATCAAGATTGAGATAAAACAATTTGAATTGATAATTCTGCATACATGTCAACATTAGTAATCTTTCTTTATACACTAAATACACTTGAACTCAAGCACGCACATACACTTAGTTTAATACAAATACAACGCAACAGTTTCTACGCCTGGACTAACTAGTGCATATAAATAAAGTATCAGCCATATAACTTTATTCATTTTTTTCATAGAACACTTCTTCAAAAATTAATTTAGATCTGATAAGTGAACAATAATGTATTATGTTCCGGTCCTATTGCGCTTAAGATCGCTCACGATTGTCTTAATATTATCTTGGGTGTCATTTCTTTTAGAAATAGCAGAAACACGTAGGAAAACATTTTGTAAATTTTGCATACACTGTCTTATCAATAAATTTATGATTAGGCAATCGTACGATTGCTTACGATTCAATGGGACTGGCATTTTAGTAGACCTGGACGAGAAAAAGAAAGTAATTTTAAAACATATGAAATACAATGTGTGCATTTTTAAATGTCTGTTATTCTTAATGCATATCAAGATAAACAAAACTATGTTTTAAACGTACTTGCTGAATGTTTTATATACAATATATATTTCTATATACAAGAAGAGAGGTGGAAAGGCGAAGATCCAAAGTACACATATATTACATCCTTTTCTATGATTACAAATAAGCAACCTATAGTATAGTACTTGTAAAATCTTAGGAGAACAGAGAAAGAGCATGCAGCATATCAGTATACATAAATACCAGAAACATCTGGATAATCTGATTCAAGAAATGAACCCCGAAGTCATGCATATAGTAAACCGGTGTGTATGAGGTGTGTCATGACTGTTTTTGTTTTAAAGATATGAATTTCATTTTTTGATGTTCATGGAGGGAGCTACGAACCACAGTGGGTCGCGTGCAAAGTGAATGAACCCCGAGGGGGTTCATGTAAGTTTTGCTAGCTTAGTTCCATGAACATCAGAAAATACGTATTTACATTCTTGTTGAAAGTTATCTAGGCGATCACAAGTTTACAAGCAAATAGAGAATTTACACGCAGTGTGTGTTCAAACAGCGGAACGGCATCGATGGCGTCTTGACGTTTACAACGTCAAGAGCCATGGTTTTCTATATAGGATGTCAAGATTGATCGTGTGGCATCGCACTATACGATGTTGTTCATGGAACTATGAATCGCATTTCAGTTCTATAGATTCATTAAGACTTTGCATCAGTAATGTGAATACTCGTATATTTGAATAACGAAATTGCAAAAGCACAGATCAGTTTATGCTTACACGCATTCCGAAATCTGATAAGTGGATTTGATAGACTTTCACTCTGCTACTAACTGAACACGTTTATGTTATCATGACAAAGCTCATATAAATACATACAACACTCATACAATAACCATGCAAAGAAAGTAATGTTGACCCTTAAGTACTACTGCCACCAAAAAGCCATGCAATGTAAGGCAAGAAGCAAGAATTACATGTGAGAATCCATGGTAACCACCGTTACCAAGTAACGTACACGTACAACCACATGACATGTAGTGACTACCGGTACCTTAGCATAAAACCTGGCTGGCCGCCGTCTACGATACTGAGAACTTCCCGGGGGCCCCGGGGTTGTCGTACCACTGGAGTCGTCCTAGATAATTAGGTGAATAATGATCAACTACTGTCTATGAAATGAGCCGGTGTATGAGGAAACCAACAATTTGGGGTTCGACCAGGTCTGACACAAACCGGCCTGTGCATCTACAGAAGATGGCTAGATGCTTGAAATTTCGGATTTAGGAATAAGAGGAATTGTACTATCCGTGTAGCGAAAACAAAGGCGCTGATCAACTGCACAGCTGATCTGCGCCTTTGTTTTTGCATAGGCAAATATCCGGTTTTCTGATGACGCGGCTCATTAATATGAATATTTGTGGGTAGTTAAAATGTTATGTCTACCATTAGTTTAGTGTTGGCTATTAAATCATGCACTAATATTTCTTAAAAGTATGAAATATTGCTTACTTAACAAATTCAAATAGTTCCACAAGTAAAAATCAACAATATTACAAATACCATTACTGAACTTATCTTATGAACGGTATTTTTTTAAAACTCGCCTACTCTTTTGGCATGATTCTTCAGGTTATATTTTCTTATAATGCATTTTTCGTTAAAATAAAAATCTAAAAGAAATATCGTCTCGCTTTAAACTAATTATTTGCCACTATACTACTTCAAATAGGTCAAACGTTTTGTTACCGCACTTATTATCACAAGCAAAACGTAGCTTTTGACATTGGTTAAGTACAAATATCATCACATCATAACTATTGAATTAATTACCTAACGTCTGCTAAAATGCTAAATATATTATATTCGCTTACAAAAATTAAATGATCTTTATAGTAAACTAATCAAATTAAGTTAAGCTCCACACCATGTTCTCCGTCGGCTTAATGTTACACTTCAACAAGGAGTTCCCAGCAGTGAAATATATTTTGATAGTAAATAAAGCAGGTACTGTGATAAACGTACATCAACTCTGGGAAATACCTACTGGCGTCACTAGAAACGAATGGTATTATTGAAGGAGACTCACGTTACGTTGTTTATTATTTCAAAATGTACATTGGAATACTGAAACCTGTACTATAACTTAAAATCAAAAGCTGTATTATCTCAACATCTTTTGCAAATCTTCTTCGGGAATTAATGATTTAAATGAAAGTCTTACGGGATATTAACTAATAAACCATACAATGTAAATTCCAATAATAATAATAATAATAATAACATACTTAAATTAGTGCTGAGCAAAGCAGAAAATCTGTATGCATTAAATTCTGTGATAAAACGAAAAGAATGGTTTTGCATAGAGCTTATCTTATTTTGAACAGTTTATATCTCATTCAAATTATCACTAAAATAGATATATACTGCAGCTATTTAAGCCTATACGCTTTCCATAATTTGCATATATTCTGAAACTTTTATGTTGTCAAATAACTCAAGCTATGCTCTCCATAATTACCGGGTACTTGTTAGCATTAGATGACAAAAAGGCCCAGCCCTGCCAACACATTACAACTTATACAAAATGAGCCTCGACGCGAGAAAACCGGTCTTCGGGGTTTCCGACCAGGTCTAACACAAACTGACCTGTACAGTCACAGACGCGGGCTAGAAGCTTGAAATTTCGGATATAAGAAGAAGAGGAAATATACTATCCGTGTAGCGAAAACAAAGGCGCTGATCAGCTTCGCGGTTACCGCGAAGCTGATCTGCGCCTTTGTTTTCGCCTAGGCAAAAATCCGGTTTTCTCACGATGCGGCTCAAATGACAAAAGACAAAATTGTAAGATAAAACACAGTTGTATGGTTAAGATGTTAGAAAGCTAATGTCTCTAAAGACATGTGTCTGGAATAAATCAAATAAACAAGCTACTGAAAACAAGGGCTCAGGCTAAAATGACAAAACATTATGACCTTTGCAAAGGACTGCTTTAATAATTATTTTCACACCTACCACAAAACTCATTTTCAGATTCTAAATTGTTTACATGTTGGTCTACACACGCTCATCGCCCATCTCTAAAAGCTAAAATGATTATTCAAATTTCACGCTGCTAATTTGTTATATCAGTTCAAACCAACATGCATCTTACATTATACCTGCGACGAGGACAGATACGTGGTTTCTGTCCCAGACACTGAAAACATTGACACTTCCGTTCCTTCTTTTGCGAAGTGAACTTTCCGTTCTTTCTTACTCATTTTACTGAACGTTACTCGCACTGACGGGTATGTGTGTTCCCTGTCCATGCCGTCCTTACCCTGGAGTACCATGATAATGTATATTTGAAGAATACTTATAAATTGTGTGTGTTAGTAAAATGGAATTAAAACAACACATTTTCCAATGGTAACAAAGAGAAAATATGATTAAAAGGCAAAAATCTTTTGTCTACTATATAACAAAACTGAGTTTAACACAATATTATTCAAAGTGCCAAGTGGAAAAGCAATGTTTAGTGATAATTTTCTCTGTCAATATCAAACTACATATTTGCTGTGAATTCTAAAGAGGCTCAAATAATAAATATCCTAGACAGAACAAAAGGTATCATAAATAAATGTGTAAATGATGATACGAATAAAAATGAATGTACTTTCGACAACAATAAAATTCCTACGAAGAAGCATACTGCAAATTTATATTCAACAATTATACTAGCTTATATTCTCAGCCAAAAGTTGTAATATACCATAGTTTTATTTTATTAATTTTTTGCATTGAAGACTTTCCTTCAAATGCATATATTCCTGTCTACTGAGGGTCATTAGCTGATCAATGATAAAGAGACAGGACACTAGAAAACCTAGTGGCCTGACAATAAATCAAAATACAGGCAGGGACCTAAATAGGAAAAATCAATATTGATTGCAAAGGGAGAAAGTTTTATTGGACATGTTATGCAGGAAACATAAACAGTGATACTACAGATATTATCCTTTAGGGACCTCTTTATTACCCCCTGCAGTTTTTCGATAATCACCTCATTATGACAGTCCTTTGATCTCTGGATCATATTGCACCAGCATGGGTCATAAATCGAATAAACAGTGGTACCAATTTAGCTCCTTCAGAAACTAAGCCTTTAAGAAGTGTGTTTTGCATAAAACTTAAGCATTAACCTTACATTCAAAATAAACATGAAATGATAGAATGGTACTACAAAATGCTAGAAAAAGAAAACAAATAAAATTATTTCTTCTTTACTGACCAATGATGATGCTTCAGTGTCAGTACCCTGTAAATTTTGACATTGTAAATTACTAGTGATGGGGGTTGCTGAAAATGTTCTTCTGTGACGATTGCTGAAAATGTTTTTTCTGTGATGATTCTGTTTGTATGAAAGAAAAAACACAAATTGTTGATTTTGAAGATTTTAGTGTTATCAAGTTAGTTATACTACAATTTATAAAACAGTTTGAATACACCATTAAACTATACACAATATCAGAATGGTAATGACTAAATTATTAAAATTTCAATATAGGTGTCCATAAAAAACACCAATCGAAGAAACTGAGTACGGTTTTCTTGCTTTTTAGTAGAAATAGACGTATACAAATGACCAGTGTGCATGCAACTGTACAGTTTACAAGGTATGAAAAAATAATTATTAAAATAATTATTATTTTTAATGTACATGTATCCCCTTAATATGTAAAAACAAGTGAGCCGCTGCATAAGAAAATCAACAATCTGTATATGCGGCCGCGAAGCTGATCAGCGCCTTTCTTTTCGCTGCATGGATAGTACTCTTCTTCCTTAATCAGAAATTTCAAGCTTCTAGCTATCTTATGTGACTATTCAGGCTGGTTAGTGTTGGGCCTGGTCGGAAACCCAAATTATTGGTTTTCTCACACACAGACTCAAGTATCAACCCCTTATTGTTGTAAGCAGGTATATCAAAATGATTAATATGCCACATATGAAGTGAAAGATAGTGACACATGTGGATCAAACCCAAAATGTGAGTTTCAAAGAAAGTAAAAAGGTAAAAGTAAAGTATTTATACCTTGCCACGCCCTTTCCCTTTTCTCCATGATCCACCAGTGTCAGAACCCAGCCTCATAGACAGCTCTGCCTGTGACAACTTGACAAGGTCCCCGGGTTCCATGCCATGTTCTTCCGCTTTGATCTTTAAAAAGAAAAGGTACAAGTAGGCAAAGATAAGGAAAGGGCGCAATCAGAAAAAGATTCCCACTCCAAAGACCGAGATGGGAAAAAACTAAATTAACAATCAGGCACCCACACCATGAAAACACACCGTAAGCCGAATGAGCAGTTATTTTTTATTTATAAGCAGTTTTTATTTCGTATCATAACTCATGGACTTCGTAAGTTTAACGATTGCAAAATAATGCTATTTTACGCCTTTTGAACATCATCTTAAGTATTAATGCTCTTTATTATCTATTTTCATAATGTTATCTTGTGGTACAGCCACTCATAAGTCTTAAAATTGACCAGTTTCATACCACTTATAAACCAAACTGCTTCTATAATTGATATGAGAGTGTTAAAACAAAGTGAAAGCAAACCGGATTAAACTATATTTGGGTACGGTTTCTTCAATTTCTTTAGGTTATCTTTGCACTAGCAAGCCATCTAGTAATACAAAGCCATCTGGCCGTGAAAATAATGCCACTGAAGTGTGCCAGTTCTTATTCCTAGTTTACTTTGTTTACAATTATGCCCATTTCTTACCTGTAAATATGCTTTAAAGTTTTCATCTATCTTGCTGTGTATACTGTGTTGTATTTCTTTCATAATTGGGGTTTTTGGTCTTTCTTTTTCTGGCACTTTGGACTGTAGCTTGTCCCCCAATGAAACTTTCTTTTTACTATGTGAGTCCAAATATGTTCTGAAAACATTATCCATATCTCATGAAAGTAAACTTTAGTATCCCTGTACATCATTCATAGTGCAGATTATACGTATTTCCCTTTGGTCCTTTAAGATCAGCGAGTGTATTCTGAGAAATATGAAAATTGTGATCGGTTTTCTTTCAGACTGAACCATTTCCTTATCATTGCTTATTTTTATTTTAGCATGGTATGGCCTATCCCATTTCGCCTGTATATGCTCACGGTTCTTAAAGGATCTCGGTTTTAATTTTTATTTTACATTTATAAACTCCCATGTACATATCCAAATATGGTACTGACAAACTTGACTCTCAATTTAATGGATTGGCCATTTCAATTGTCCGCTGATTGCGTGTTTAGTTCATTATCGTGCATTTTCTATGTCAAGTTCCAGGGACAAAATGATGATAAGAATTATTTTGGTCCACTTTTTTAATATCTGCCGCTTCGAAATAAGGATCTACCCTTATGGTTTGTTTCAAGGGGAAATTTCAACATCCCCTCTGAATGTAAATATCTAAATCTATTCGCTGTGCAAGATATTTTACTCACTTGTGAATGTAATTTCCATGTTGTTCTCTTCTTTGTATTTCTTTCTTATTTGTACCAAACGACAGAAAAGTTTCTATGTCTGTGAACAGTCCGACCATATGGAAAGGTTCTTTGGTTTCGTTTGTTTCTTGCAAATACTTTTTGAAGTTTGACATGATTCTGAAAATTAAGAGAAGGATAAATTAAAGTGTCGTGGCTTTAGAATACACATTGGTATAGAGGGTTCGTACTCAGGATAGAAATGTAACATAAGTGTGAATTCTTAAAACATATAAAAGTCAACTTAAGAATAACGTGAGCAAAGCCGCCCAAATGCCCAAATTAAATCTGCTTTTAACACTTTTATACAGTGCATGCTGACAGATGATGTATTAGCACAGTCTATCATAGATGTAAATCTTTGAAGCCATAACCAAGATGTGATCAAATCCACTTTATTTTCCGTCCTATCATGGAATGTGGCAGATTTTTATCGTTCCAATTCTCTTGATCCTAGGCATTATGTTAGTCATTCACATTTTTGAACTCTCGGTCAATGTAACATTCCAACACTTACGCTTTATTCCCCGTCATATCATGGAACGGTGGTGGTGGTTTGGCAGATTTTTTCTCGTTCCCATCTTCATCAAAATCCATCTCATCTTCCTTTTTCTACAAACATGTAATTCTTCATTAGAGCATCCGTATACAGCTTTATCTTGCAGACTCAGGAAGCGTTATGCTTAATCCAACAGTAACTAAGCTTTGTTAAATGTCATAAGTGTGAGATGCTTCCAATAAAAATCTGAAACCGTATTCATAATAATCAAGTAAATTTAAATAATTGAAAAGTACTGACAAATAAAAATCTATATTTCACTCAATACATGTAAAAAGTATAAAAGCAATAACAACGGAATCACCCAGCTTTGGGAGAGCAGTCGTTATTTGTTTGCATATACTGCGTGTAACTGTTGAACTTCGGATATGCACCAAAATATGCTTGTATTGCGATAAAAGATGAAAGACAGAATCAAAAATAACTGTTGAACACTCAATCTACAAAAAGGTATGAAACAGAAGATAACGGTGCACCAATCCAACCAAAAATTTTATAACTTTAGTCAACATAATAAACACTTTAGTATGCATACATGTAATGCAGTACTGGTCATATACACTTCTTTGAAAACATATGATACTTTTCCTGTATCAGAAACTTTAAAACGTGATACTTACACAGCTGACAAGTAAAAGACTGTTACACTTAATATCAAAGACACAAATTCATTGTAAAGTAAAGAAGTAAACTACATGTACATCAAAGTACTAGTTGAATAGTTAAGATTATCTACGTGTTCAGTGGAAAGGAATATTATACAGGATAAAATGGAGAAGGATGACTATATAGCCATCGCAAAAATAGTAAGTGTTCATTGTTTACCACAGGGCTAGGATAAGAAAAATGCGATACTTTGTGATTCTTTGATTAAAATGATTTGTATATTATCAACATTTTACAGACAACAAATGAAGTACAGTTGTATATGTATGCAACGTTGGGGACATATTCTACGACATGAGTGGGAGTACCATATCCCAGGGTAGACTGAAATTTTCTGGATACATAGGTGAGGCTGACTTTTTGGGGGTCAACATTTTGAATTTAGGTATTTGGGGGGGTTAAGAAAATATGAATATTTATTTGGGTTAGGGTATTTTAGGGGTTTTGCTAGAAATTACGGGTATTTTGGGGGTGGTCCATCAGTCGAGATTTTTTGGGGGTTAGGGAGCTAATGCTAGGGCCGTACCTATACATACGCAAAAAATTCAGAGTACCCCTGGCATGCGGCCAAGAAAGCATTAGAGTACAGGTTAATGCTTACAATTCTTATTGATTCAGAAAATCATACTGTGTTTGTATCTTCGTTAATATTGGTAAGACTGATATTGTTGGAAAAGTCAGTTTTACACTCAAAATGATTTTTACCCAATAAACGAAATAAATGTGACTAAAACGATTATAATATTTTGCGAAGTATACAATGCGTTAGGCAATAAAAGTCCATTTCAATACGAGTATATAATGTGCAGTTACAAATAAATACAGTTTTGGCAGAGTGCAATACAGAATGTGTAAGATGACCATTTCATGATGATTTTGATAACTTTCTTAGTCGTAAAATGAAAACTGAACTTGTGGACAGCCATTCAAACATAACAATCCTCAACTTTACATCCAAAGAGGTGTCTCTGCTCTGGATTTGACACGAGTATACAGTTCATTACTCAGAGCAAAATTCCAAGTACGGAATAAAAACCTTTTGCTCTGAGTAAGAGAACTCTACTTTGATTTACTTATACGAGGCTACTTGAAAGCGTAAAATGCAAAAAATTAAAAGAAAATCATCACAAAATGTTCTCATTATTACATCTAAAACACAACATACTCTACATTATACAACCATATCTATATAAACAGAGTAGATGGATAATATTCACATTTTACAGAAAGCAGATATTCATATATAGTTGTTGCCATGGCAACACTTACATCTTCCTCTGCAAAGGATGGGAAGCCATCCTGCTCATGTGCAACCTTTTATAAATCAAAACCATTTAATGTAAAAGAAAACCAAATCTTCAAGGCAATGGGTATTGATCTTCAATATCTTAATCAACAACTATTAAGTGCTAATTACTAGTTATAGGCTAAAATGCTAATAATAATGCAAATATCAAATAAATTGGTGAAATAAAAAGAGAAAAAAAAAATCTAATCTAGTCACAGTATTCAGTGCTAGTGCATGCCTTAATTCTAAAAACTGGACATACATGCCCCAAACTGATGTCAACAATTCTTCAAAATTGGTATCGTGGTCAAACAAAGTGCATTTCACGCAATACCTTATAACAACCTTCATCAAAATATCAATCAACACCGAGTACAGACAGACATGTGCACTATGAAATCACTTACTGGTGGTTCTTTTTTCTCCTTTTTCTTAAAATGTGTGCAATTATACAAATATGTAACATTATTTACCAGCAAAAATGTTTCTCACCCAGACAAAGTTTCTGATAGTGAAGCAGTCCCCAAATCCCTTTATAAAAATTACTGCATTTTCATCTAAATCTATAGCAGACACTTGCCATTATCCATGAGTTCATAAATTTTAGTATGATTTTGAACTGATCACTCTATAAACATAACTGCAAAGGGGTGTTGAAAATAAAATTCAATAAAACCCTAAAATAAAACTAGTAGCTACCCTTAATGTATTAGTTTTTAAGAAAATAAAATGGGAAAATTAAAGACATTCTTATCAGAATTATTCATGTCATTTGTTATATCTACCTCTGATTTCTTCGTTTTAGAATCTTTCAATCGTTTATAAGCAGCCTTAACAGCTTTCCGCCTCTCTCGTTCCATTTCTTTCCGGGCCTCGAGACGTTTGGCCCTTAGCTCCGCCCTCTTTTCCTCGTCCATGTCATCCATGTATAGATCAGATTTCAGTCTTTGGGCCCGCTGTGTTTCTGTCGTACCTGGGGGTCTGTGAATATATGTAATAACCAGTAGAAGAGATCTGTTCATATGGTAGTCATAATTTTACTAAGTGATATGGCAACTAAGTCATTTACCCATAATGTACCCATAATGGGGTTAAAAAGTTTTTCATGCATTATGTCAGTAAATTTTCAAGAAAGTTTCATTAAAATACATACAAAACAATAATACCTCTTGAGCCAAGGTCGAGGACGCTCGATGACAACTTCATCATTTGTCAATGTAATCTTGATAACATCTGCAGTACTTGGTGGACTAGCATTACCAGGCTGTGAACAGCAACTATAAACAAAACAAGGAAACGTTACACGCTGTTTGATGGTTGGTATCTTGTATGCAATGCTTTGTGAGCAAAAATGCTCTCAGCATCAATGAAAAACACTTATAACATTGGAATAAGAAGAAAATAATGAAAATTGATGTAATTTGCAATAGTGGCAAATTATCAAGTAATAATTATTCCTAGGAACCGAATGACTATGCAAACAAGCACATATATAAAAACTTAATATTAAATATCACATGTATGTTACCGACTGTTTTGGAGGACTTTTGTTCTGATTGCTCCATTTCCTGATCATTGCTTATTTTTACCATTTTGTATTTTGAATCGCTTTCGGCACAAACTCTTACTCTAAGAATGCCTTGAGGTCCTCTTTCAGGAATCTAAGCCATACATCTTGCAGTCTGTCACAAGCATGCTGTTTGGCTCTGTCAAAGACTGTCGCCTCCACAAAATCACTTGTTGATAGCAATGCCTGATGGATATTCAGTCGTTCTTCGTCGGACAAACCTGAAGTCAATAGTGAGAGGTTGATGATTGAGAAATGTATTAATGTCATTACGAAAACACGCCCATGCAATAAACAGAATTTTTTCTCAGCTGCAAAAGTAAAAGATTTCATTTGATTTTTTTATATATTTTCAATATGTTTGTTCAAAACATAGATTGTGGGTACACATTAGAACCGCCTCGTCAAGGCTGTTCTAACGAGTACCCACAATATATGTTTTGGAGCAAAAATAAGAAAAATATGGATACCCCTGCATACCCAAAAGTGGGGTATAATGGGGTATATACAACGGGGCAAATACCAGCTTAGCAATCACAAGTTTCCAACATCTCAAAATCAGTTGTCAATGACAGTCCAAAACAGGCATCCAGGTGCAATTTAAATATAGAAAAAGTTGATCATTTCTTTAAAATAGCCAAAAGGTGTCAAACAGTCACCTTGGTCTGTTCCAATATTTTCAATTTACCAATGAAATTTTTGAAAATAGAAATCAACATCTGACTGTGGCCAATCAGAGATATTTAAGGTGTTGATGTACATTTCAAGGTTGTTACAAATATTGGACAGGGAATGTTGACAAATAGTTAAGAGATGCTTTAAACACCTGTACTGCTAAGCTGCTATTTTTGCGTGGTGGTAATACACGGACATGTTATCCTGATGACTTTCAACAGTGCTTCACCCTTTTTGTTGTTATTGTTACAATGCCTGATAGCACATTGTATGTAGTATTGCAGATCACTTGGATGCCATTGGTGTCGGATGGCTCCCAAGCCAATAGGGGGGCGATGACCTGACACGATCTACTAGTGTTTGAATAATGATGGATACGAGTACATCATGGCGAAGAAAAAGTTAAAATTTCGATAAGAGCTTAAAACTAAACAACGATGTTTCAGTTTAAAACTATTTCTAACTAAATGAGTATATGTATGTGTGACATTCCATTTAAATAAATAGACTTTAATTAAATATTTATTACGCCTTATACATATTCGCATTTATGTTTAGAAAAAGCATTTCATATGGCCTTTATTATTAATTTGCATTCTCCTCCATGTCGATCAAATACGTTTGACACTAAATCGAAAAAAAGGAAATAAGTACGAAGAGCTAACAGTCACGCAGACACCATTAATCATGGAAATATATCTTAAAATATATTAATAAAGGTATATTGAAAGCCTGTTTATCATATGACGTCGCTGTTTTCCAGTGGATAACGCCATATAATAAATAGAGGATCTTACACGAGTGGTCATTTCATATGAAATTTATTAAACGAGCCTTCGGCGAGTTTAATAAATTTCATATGAAATGACCACGAGTTTAAGATCCGTTTTATCATATGACTTTTTAAATACGATTTTATCGCCTTTGAAGTGAACATAATCATTGTCATGGTTGTTACGGACGTCGTCAATGACGTTACTTATTCTCCAAAAGTGTTAATACACGTGTGGTCATAACACATTTATCACATGACGTTATCCACTGGAAAACAGCGACGTCATATGATAACAGTGTTATGACCACACGCGTATTAACACTTTTGCAGGAATACGTAACGTCATTGACGACGTCCGTAACAACAATGTAAATTTTCATTGAAAATATGTCCACTTTGAAGGCTAAAAATCCTATTTCAAAAGTCATATGTAGAATCTTACACTCGTGGTCATTTCTCGCCACAGGCTCGTTCAATATATTTCATATGAAATGACCACTTGTGTAAGATCCTCTATAAACCAGTCAATACTTACCAACATTGAACGGGCTGTCCTCAGAAATGAACCTATTATAGATTGCCCAGGCATTGCACATTCTGAGCAGTCTATCAGCAGCCCTGTCTTCAGCAGCACCATACTCAGTAACGTCTTGCCAGAACAACAGGTTCGACAACAAAGACTGGTCGGGATGACTGTGATTAAATATAAATAGATAAGGAGAAACCGGTTCATAACTATAATTATTGTGTTAAAATTATTAAGATAATGATCATGCGTAGCAAGATATGAGAATGTAACTGTAGCCAATCATATGGTCATACACGAAAATACATAAACAAAAAATAAAACATAAAAAAACAATAAAATGTTTAATGAACCCTCTTGACAAGACGAAATTATTTGCAAAAACAATAAATATCGTACGTGAAAATCGGTTTTGTATTTAAGAGAAATTAATGCATACAAGTTGCTTTTAAACAAGAACCCTATTCTGTTTAGGGGCAAGCAAATAAACATAATAACAGATGAAATATTTTCGTTCATAAACAAATCTACAAATATGAGCATACACTACCTGGCGAGGTATCTTTCAAAAGGTCCACCGGCCATTTTGTCAGCAGCAAGGGCCACGATAAACCGCTCCTTGTAAGGCCTAAGAATAAGCATAGAGAGTAAGAATATGTACATGTTGTAGTACTTGAGTCATCAATGCTCCATACCAAGTTTCGTTGAAATCGGTATACCGGAGAAGATTTTTTAAGGATTTTTACCATATACGGGCATGGCGGTCATCTTGGTCACGTGACTTCGATTATTTATATACTCATTGATTCCCCCTTCCTATAGATGCTTCAAATAAAATTTGGCTTTGATTGGCCGAGCGGTTTCATAGGAGATAATTGGATATTGTGGCAATATACATTTAAAATGCCGTGTTATTAGATGTGAATTTCATATGGCCAATAATATTTTAATTCTTATCAACATAAGTGTAACTAAATATTGAAAAGGTTTGTCTAGAATGTGCACATATAAGTTTCACTCGCCATATATTCACAATTACATATACTATGATACTTGTATTAGCAACTAAGACATCCAAAACCTTTAGAAATCACAAATCATAAAGGAGAAAAATATGTACATGTAATCAATGCTTTACGACAAAATTATAAATACTTTTAATAAACTTATAATTATACACTTTTAATACCGATAATGAAACAACAAACACACTATCAATTGGGTATATCCATGAAAAATCTCACCATCAAAAATATTAACACGAACTACGTTTAGACACGTAATATGTTAGTCTACTTAAAATATATAACTATATACTATGCATAGACTTAGTTTAGTATATGAAGCAAAACAGGGGCTCATGTATTTTCCAACCGTCTATAAAATACATTTATTTCGCTGTCAAACAGGTTTTTACATTCTTTGTTACATATGTATATAATGTGTGGTATTAAAAGTCTGGAATTACTGTGTAATTTAATTTCAGTTTTGTCAACATTTTCTCTATAGGAGTTGGGTGTTTTAATGGCTTTAATGTTTAAATTCGCAGCAAAACAATGCGTTATATGTAAAGCAAAGTTAAATAGAATAGGTAATGGGGGTAAATGGGAATTAACAAATGATTGAATCATTACCTAATAAATTACAGAGAAAATATGTAAAATGAAAGGGGAGAACGGTACAGGTCATACAGTGAATAAATATACCACAACAAGCAAAATGGTATACCTTCGTTGTTCTGGAAGCTTTGTTGAAAAGCCTAATAACCCGCTGTAGCAAATGTAATGATGGAAAGCATAAAATTTGATGGATTAAAATCTGCATACAAATGAAGGTATATAAAAAGTGACGACTAGCTATCTTAGATGACTAAAAGCAAGCTAAAGAGCGATGAAACATCGGACGAGAAAAATAGTTAAAATGAAATGAATTTAATTTGAAAATGATTGTATTGGGGTTAAGATAGAAATTAAGTTCATAAAATGAAAGAAAAAAAAATGACAATCATCAGTTAGATTTTGTTTGCCAGCTTATTCTGTTATTCCATCGGGAAAACATGTCCGTGCAATGAATACCCCCTAAAACCCCACTTTTATATATAAAAAAAAACTGGGGTTTGCAGAGTATACCTTATTTTCTTATTTTTGATCCAAAACGTACATTGTGGGTACTCGTTAGAACCGTCTCGGCGAGGCAGTTCTTACGTGTACCCACAATCTATATTTTGAGCAAAATAAGAAAAATATCAAAAATTTTCAGCTGAAACTTTCAATTTTTAAAGCTAAAAAATATATGTTTATTGCATGGTCAAGTTTTCGTAATGCAACAATATATCTTACCTAAAAGCTGTAGACTGCACCTGGTCCCTTCTATACTTGGCCGACTTGATCCTATCATCAAGCCTCCTACCCCCTTTACTGACCGACTCCCAGTCTTTAGTCTTAGAATATGTTAACACATCATCTGGTCTTACAGGCATTGAACTAACAAGGTTTATTGATGGGAAGAATGAGAAACTGTCTTTAAGAGTATTTTCCATAGTAATCCAACGATTTGATTCTATTAATGGACTCCTTGAACTGAAAGTAAACAGAAGTGTAGGTAAAATTAGAGGAAATGAATAAGCTCCTAGCTGCTATTCCAAATCGAACCGAATATAAATGATGCATGTTTATGTCTACTTAATGTGTCTGAATATGGGCTAAGATGTTCAAACCCAATATAATCCATGTCCATGGGCCTCTATAACCTGAACGAAAGCAAGATAAATACCTTCACGATAACCTTCATGACATACATACACACATGTGATCACGGCGATGAGGGTGTTGTTGCTGATGTGAATGGGTTGGAATATCGCCAATGTACAAGAACACACATTGACAAACTATTGCGGGATTGTTCAGATTACACACTCTAGAGTCTGATTTTATGGTATACTGAATCAAATGAGTCCTTCTTAGACTTTCTCTAGCAAGTTATATTTGAGCCGCATCGTGAGAAAACCGGATTTTTGCCTAGGCGAAAACAAAGGCGCAGATCAGCTTCGCGGTAACCGCGAAGCTGATCAGCGCCTTTGTTTTCGCTACTCGGATAGTACAATTCCTCTTCTACTTAAATCCGAAATTTCAAGCTTCTAGCCTGCTTCTGTGACAGTACAGGTCGGTTAGTGTCATACCTGGTCGGAAACCCCGAAGACCGGTTTTCTTGCGTCGCGGCTCATTACGAAAAGACGTCAGTGCACAAAGCTATTTTTTTCAGCTGCATAAGAAAATGATAATTTTCCGTTCAAAATGTTTTTGATATTTGAGCCACCTCATGGGAAAACCAACAATTTGCATATGCTAAAGCAAAGGCGCAGATCAGCTTCGCGGTAACCGCGAAGCTGATCAGCGCCTTTGTTTTCGCTAGTACAATCCCTCTACTTCCTAAATACGAAATTTCATGCTTCTAGCTGTCTTCTGTTACTGTGCAGTCCGGTTTGTATCGGACCTGGTCGGAAACCACATTGTTGGTTTTCCCACGAGGCGGCTCATTTGTTTTTCATATTTTGTGCTCAGAACATATATTGTGGGTACATGTTGGAGTACCCACAGTCTATAACGTGTACCCACAGTCTATGTTTGAAGCAAAATAAGAATATTGTATACCTCTGTACTACTACATTAACAGAGGGTTTGAGGGGGATATACAACATGTACACGGACATGTTACCATTGTTCTTTTATAACACTTACCTGAGTTTTCGTATACGTTCTTGGTGCATTAGATATCGTGGCACCCAGTAGGCTCGGAGTCGCCTGAGCACATCGTATTGTGTTCTGATAAATATTGAATGACTAAGGTGAGAATTGCTGGCAGCTTTGGCTATCCCTTCTTTGGCTTCTTTGGTAAGACAGAGTTTGAACTTGTCCTGAATATCTCTGAAGAAGGCAAACAAATGCGCTATAACAACAATATCCATACTCCCAGGTAAGCCAAAAATACGCTCATGTTTTTACTTCATTCCATTACCAATCGGTTTCAACTTTTTTCTGAAGTCGGTAATATTATATTACTAGTTTACTTGTGTCAGGAGTCTTTAAATATTTTTGTATGTAACTTAACATAACTAACCATGTACAATTTTGACGTGTTACATAGTGTACAAAATCCATTAAAATACCTGAATTGCAAAACATGTCATCACTTACTTACGCTTCTTACGGAACAATTTGTTTCCTAGATTCAGAATATATATGTTCTACTTCTATAATTAATTCAAATAATAATAATTCAATTTTTCGAATATTAAATGCTTTAATTTAGCCCACCTACCTGAACAGTCTATTTCTTTTCTCTACAATAGCAATTTCATCAAACTTTTCCATGGAGTCTTTGAAGTACTCACAGTCTTGCCAGAAATCTACCAGATCGGCACTTCCGGTACTTGACAGAAACAGTTTGAAATCCTCCATACCATTGAACTGAAATGACATGATCTAAACTTAATTTCCAAATCTTTAAAGAGAAAGATGAGTTACATGTATATATAGTCTTAATGGCTATGATGAGTTTTTGAAGTATTTAAAGCTTTGTTACCTTTGAAAGGTAACAAGAGAAGCCAGTCAGAAATGTACGTACTAAAGAAAATGTGCCGAATTGATTGCACTATGATTGCAAAATCCTTCCTTTGAAATTGCCTTGATTTTTACTGCCAATTTTAAATCATGTTAACAACCTTTGCGACTAATTGGTAATGTTTATTCTAAGTCGGTTCTCTTTTCCTTAGGTATGTGTTTTTAATTGCTTTAACGTAACATCTACATTACAAAATGACTTGGGTGAATGAAGAAGCTTATTCCAAATCTGTTCTATGTTTTAGCTTAAATTCCACGTAAACTCACAGTTCCAAGGGTCTGTTCCTTCATCTGTTGGAAAGTCATTTTTAAACGACCTTCAAGATTCTTCATATCCGTCTCAGTTTGGGCCTCGCTGGCTCCCCCATCCTCTTCAAAGGCAACGTAGACATTACCGTCTGGTTCCGGTTCGTCCTCTCCAAACATGAGGTCAAAATCTCGGTACATTGGGTGACGCATATAGTCGTCATAGTTGATGGGTGCGGATAGTACTCTGGAAAAAAAGGTGTAACGATTTTTTTTTTATTTTTTCCTTGCAGAAGAAATGCTCTACATATATTATAATATACCTAAATCAAAAAGAAATGCGAATGTTTAATTAGCAGTTTTTACTCTTATAAAATTTACTTTCATTTAATGGGAAAAAACTGCATGGCTTACAATTTCATGAAAGGAATTTTCCGATTGCGCCAGTTCCTAATAATTGCGCACTTTTACCTTTTTAACTTTCCAATAAAACCAGGTAAGCACATACATGTAGCATATAGATTCAGTTTTAAGTCTCAAACTTAACCAAAAAATCACAATTTCAAAGATCTACCTTGCATGTCTGAGGAATGCACCCTCTATGTCTGATATAGGTGCCTGTGAGTACCGTTTGTCCTGACTTCTACGAGATGATCTTCTACTGTGTAATGACTTGCTTTCTGCTGGTTCAGCTGAAATGAGATGGCTTGTTAACTTTTTATGTTCTGTTTCATATACATGTACATGTCATTATGATATATGTTTTATCCTGCTTTCTTAAGAAAGTAAAATAATTTTGTTAAAAAAAATGTCATCTTTGAACAATTTGCTTTTGGTTTTAATTCTATCATTTCTCACTGTCATTTTTGCAGCTATATGTATTGCAGTTGTATATTCAGTTGTTTTGTTAAGCACAGTTTATGTTTTTCCATACATTGTGCGTCCAACTCATTTAATTTTGAATTTATTTGTCAGAGTGTATGTTAACTGACAACAATTGCAATGGTCGCCTACCTGTTTCAGGGTCAAAGGTCACAGTGCTTTCACGATGAAACCCGGGCTGTTTGGGTGGAAGATCAAAATCTACTGTAGGTGGTAGAGACTCTGCATCATCGGCCTCTTTCCTGACAATAGATAAACACGGTGTGATGAACATATCGAAATTCTGGTGAAGGTATGTATACTTTTCAGCTGACTTAAAAGCTTAGCAATGGCTTACAGTATAAGAGATCACATCAAGAGTTCCTGACTAAATTTTTTCTTTCCATTTATGACGTTTATTTTAAATTGAAGCATATTGATAATACATTTTTCTTTTTATTGTTGCTGTTTTATTACACGTATGTAAACTTGTTCAACATAGGTCATAATTTGCTAAATCAATTACATAAGCTATTTGGTGTGTGTCAAAAACAGCTTGTAGCCATGGTTTTATAATTACATGTATGTCTAGGCTTAAATATACATGCACCTCGCACAGATGTGCGTACGAGTATATATAATCTAGTCGGAACAAAGAGAGTAACTTCCTCTAACATTCGATTATGACCAGATTAATGATAAAAATAATCAGTCTTGAAAGAAAACTACTCACCTGCTCTTTACCCTGATTGACTGACTGGTTTTTGAAGTGGCCTGGGTTTCTGTTTCTGTGCTACCCCCGAAATCATCAAATATATCTGAAAATACATTTCAGTGGATAAACATATTCAAACAATGCCAACACAAGGAAGTATCTGACAGACGAACTAAAATTCTTCATAGGCCTTAGCCCTAAACAACTATGTGCTTGGTGAAGGTCCAACAGTCTTTCTCGTCCCAGATACAAAATGAAGAGGCTTTTTGTGCGAAAAGAGGTACAAACAGCAGCAGCAGGTGGAGAACATCAGGAAAACATGTCCGTGTATCGAATACCCCCTTAAACCCCACTTTTATATAGTAAAACTGGGGTTTACAGGGGTATACCTATTTTTCTTATTTTTGCTCAAAAACATAGATTGTGGGTACTCGTTAGAACCGCCTCGCCGAGGCGGTTCTAACGTGTACCCACAATCTATGTTTTGAGCAAAGATAGGAAAAAATATCGAAATTTTTCTGATGAAATTTTCAATGTTTACAAGTGAAAAAAAAAACTCTATATATTGCATGGGCAAGTTTTCGTAATGAAGGTAAACGTATGAAATGATCAGGAACTGGTGCATTCGGAACTAAAGTCCTATCCTATACCCCAGGTGGGAAAACAAGCTGACAATGATCAAGGACTGATTGCGGTTGCATAATGGATAAAACAACATCAAAAGAAGTCACTAAATCTAGCGTGGAATGACTTCCTGCTCAAAACATCAGAGCACAGTGTAAGACAAATTAATGTTTTGTTTAGCATGACAAGCAAAAGGACCATACAAAAACAACGAGTAACTGAATTCAATCAAAGTCCATACCAAATGGATTAGTCATCGGAGCAGGAACACTCAGTGCTCGACTACCCGGTCTTTGGTACTTGAACAACTGTGAGGCATTATAATCATAGGCAAAATCCTCGTCATCTATCCCATCATTGGCACTGTTATCAGCACTGTTACTCAGACTAGACACGTAGCTCTCGGACTGGCGGGAGTAGCCTCGGATCTGGTGGCTCGAACCCCGACTGGCTGAGTACCGGTCGTCTAGGGGTCGCAGGAGAAGTTTACATAGTTTGAATTCCCGGAATAGTTGTGTGCTGAAAAAATAGCAATTTGAGGATTTAGCTGCATTTCAAAGTGAAAATATTGAATCTATACGAAATATGTTGCAAGTTCTTACTGTTAACTTATCTACATACTCCAGTGATTCATACTTATAGAAAGTGATAGTGTTTAACCATAGAAATTATGTTTAAAGAGACAGGTGAGCAATTATCAGAAACTGGCGCAAAAACCAATATCAGAAACAACAAAAACAAAGTGACAACCATGCCCTTTTACATTCACTTTAACAAGACTTAAGTGCATAATTAATTGATCTCTATCAGAAGTTTAAGTTTGTTATCTTCTGATGTAAGCTATAATAACATCAACATTATCGTCAGACGAAATGGAAACGATAAAGCATTATATGTAATTCAATTTGAAGAAAATGGTAAACAAATAGACTATAGGTGGGAAACCGCTAGAACCATCATAACAGGATACCTTAGAAATAGAGGTAGACGCTCTTTTCTCGCCCACTGAAGCATAGTATCTCGTTGTCCATCTGATATGCCGTACCGCAGTCCGGAGGCACTATCGTACCGGGAGATAGACCGACTGTCCGGTATTGCTCCGGCGGTGATCTCGTCAAAATCACCGGTGAGTCGGTTGTAGGCCATGGCCTGGGGAAATACCTGAAATGCAGGGAAGTATGAGAAAACTTCAAGGTAAGGACATTAAATTTGGTGAAACTTTTTTCTTGTCAGCTTTTAAGCAGGTAGTGATGTGTAGGACCACGGCAGGCTCCGATGTTATAAAACTATTTTAATGCTCAACTCAGCTGAGCCTAAAATTTATCCGGCTCATAAATGTTAAAATGCCAACAATCGTTGGCATTTTAACATTCATTAGCAAGATAAATTACAGGTTTTGACGTTCTAAACCTTCAATTTCAATATATTTGGGCTACTTTGGTATTTTGCTAAATTGAGCATGAACTTAGTTCTACGTTTGTATTTAGCATCTACTAGAAGATGTAATGCTGCACCTTATACATGTAAATATGTAGATGCATAATTGGTTTAAATGTTTGTATTCTTATTCTAATTTCAGCCACAACATAGTGGAACAATGCATGTTCTACAATCGACTTTAGATCAGAGACGTTTTTTTTTTATAGACTATGCTAACCATTTGTGTAATAGATGTCAGTTAACAATTTTGAGTCGTCTATTTGACGAACACAGGTTTACCCTAGACGAGGTGCACCTGAAGACCATGACTTCTTTATTGTGCATATAATTTATCTTATATATCTTAATTCCTTATTTGTTTGTCCTAATACCGTCTACTTAAAACACAATTTGTCGATCTTGAACTTCGAATAGCCTTATAGGTTATGAATTTCTGTCAATAAACCAACTATCAGGCAAGCAAATGTATCAGAAGCTATAGGTAAACCAATTGCCAATATTACAAGTGAATCAATAAAGAAATATATTGCACTCAACCAGGGAAAAGTATAACCCATCGCCCCTGAGTACCCATCAGAGATAAATAAAGACAATGTTAAGTTTCGGGGTTGGCGCAAGTGCAGAAAATCCTAATGCCCCGTTTTCAAAACATTGACAAAGAGTGTAGAACTACATATCAATATGATCAACAGAATTTGTACAGTTTCCTTATATGCATTCCTGTCAAAAGTAATACAGGACGAAGCTGAATAGCGATATTTTACAAGGCTGTTGTCAGGAAAACACAATGCCTTATCCTAAAGCGATGGTGGATTAAGGTGAAAGTGGAGTGTTTAGAGACGAGTTAGTTTTCTAAACGAAATTAGACAAATATCATGTGCTGTAAATACTAGATTCATTGATAAATGTAGTATGAGCGTTTGCCAAAATAATATTTGTTATCGAACAGGAGATCAATAGCAATTACACATAAACCAGGATCTAACAATAAAACTCAAAATACACCTCAGTCCTAAAGAATAATACTATAGAATAATTTAAATGCCAAGTATTTGAGACGAGATTGGATTTCGCTAATATCAAGAAAACAGACCTGATAAAAGATTGAAAGTCAAAACTATAACATAATTTGATTAATGTGAACATTTAAAAATTATTATGAAACAGTTTTCTACTGACGTATTATCTAAAACCCTAATTTTCTGTTCAACAAACCCCGAACTAGGTCATCAGAAAAAGAATATGCGTGTTTATAAGAGAAGATGTCTTACAACTCAATACATCTAACAGTCAGTTCTTCCCTCATTCCCAAGTTTTATCTGTCGAACTAAATTTAAAGGCTGTAAATATTCTGTAGACACTGAAATCGCAGACCTATGGCGCGAAAATATCTAAATTTCAAAGCTTGACAACAGACGAGAACGACATATGAAGGATCCACCAGCACCAGGAGAAGGAATATACTTCGGACAGAAAAGTCGAAGCACATTAACGATGTGATTCAAATATGTTTTACTAATGTAGAGCTAACTGACAATACTTTCCGGAAGAGCAATGACCACATTTAAGAAATCTGGTGAAGAGCTATCACAGGCAGAGCATGACCTTAAGCTATTGTGATGAGTCTTCCACTGTTATACAACTAAGCCAATAAACGTGATAATTATACTTACTGGAAGCGCAAGGAATGCATTGAAGTAGTCGAGGAACAAGTCATCATAGGCAAGGAGGTCCTCGAGATTCTCTCCTGTGATCTCTAACGCTACAACGAGAAATAAATCAAAATCATAATCTTGAAAAATTGGAGGTAGAAAATCACAGCTTTTGGTAAAATGGAGGCAATAGTCATCATAGGCGAGAAAATCATCGAGGTTTTCGCCTGTGATTTCTAACTCTGCAAAATCACTGAAAAGGCAAATTGTTTTATTTGTAACAGATTAATGAAAGAAAGAATGTATTTGATAGAAAACAATTACTTTATATAACAACTTGATAAAACTGTACACTGGACAGGTACATGTACATGTATATGTTGAAACACATCCATATAAGTGTGTTGTCATACAAAGTAAGCACAGCTTGTTAAGAAGTGTTCAGTTGTATTTAACCGTATTCTACCATTCAATGATTGTCTCGGAGATACCTTTAGCTCTGTCTATGTATAGAATCAGCGTGAAAGCGTTAATTTATAGTAAAGTAAGCAACGAAGACAAAGACACAGCAGAAGGCACAGAGATCGTAAGTTTGTCAGTCGTATCAGAATAGAGGATTTTTAAAAGGGCAAAGCACAGAAAACCTCAAAACTCCGCTGTCTAAAAAATGCTCTTCGTTTGTACACAATACTGGAAAGAATAATGTGTATGCAGACATAATGTCTAGATTGACATCTTCGAAACTCTATAGATGGCTAGATTATAACTAATTTCTTTTCCCCAGTTTAGTCATCGGTTACGTGTATCCAAGTTCGCATTCCATAAGGATTTTAATGGAGACTCGCAAGTCATTATTTGATGGTGATGCTCATCCCCCTACAGATTATAAGAAAGAGTGATACAATGATGTAAAATGGTGTATGTAGACTCACATTCTGTATCTTTCAAAAACTTATCCAAGAATTTGAACCTAAAGGATGAATCCAAACTCCAAGATGCTTTGGCTTTCATATTGGTAGTCATTGCAATCATTTCAAGTCATATAAAATTCCCCATGCACAACCGTCATATTTAGTAGATGTTCTGCATGCATATAAGAATTAACGTCATTTGTCTACATTCTATTCACTTTTATAAATCCCCTGTCTAACTTTTTCCAGGTATACACACACATATAAATACAGTTTTCCGAAGAACGCAAAGTTAACGCAGTAAATTCTAGTACTTTAAATGGTAATGAAAATAGTTCATTTCAATGATCGCAATTAATGAAAATTATCTGCATTTTGACGACCATATCTTCTTATTTGAAAGCGTCTGTCTATTCGAATTAACCAAATCGATTATAAGCCTTTCCTCTTCAATGAAAAAAGTGGCACAGCCTACGTACAATTCATCCCATGCAAATATTATATGTTGAAAAGTATGTAATTGATGTTTATTATTTGACAGTCTGTATTTGAGTTTCTAACAAAGCAAATAGTGTCCTTAGATTACTTTGAGCCCCAAGAGATTAATCAAAGCGTTTCCGCATTTACAATCTGACAATAGTCAGTGACGCATCAGGGAATGCTCGTTTTTTGAAGAGTTGGTTTCGCCTAAGTCCATCATTGTTTAACAGATTCTGATTACAATATCAAGCATGATTTTTAAAATGGTATAAGATTCGAGAATTTTTAAGAGATTCATAAGTATAAAGTCCAAGCATGTGCTAGAGCAGATATTGAACCGTTCACGGAGGCAGAGGAATCACAACAAAATGAGGAGTATTCAATGGCACAATTAAACGATACAGTTGTGACGTCGCTTCCTTGAACGAGGTACTTACTTTACCAGATTGCAGAAAAGGTGAGACAAAATTAGACCTAAATTAACTACCAAATAATAGGCAAAATGCAACGTAATTGGTTAGTAGCAACGTAAATGGAGTGCTGAGAGCAACTCCTTTGTACCATGTACACCTATCAAAAGCACCACCATAACTAACTATAAACTACTTACCATATTTAGATGGCATGCCGTATGCTTTATTGTTCGTACTCATTCAAAATTACTAGAATATTTCATATTTTTCGAAGGCAAAACACAACATTAACACTCTTATTTTATCAAGACATAAGAATTGATACAGCTGACAATTTTGTCAACGTTTTATTAGAATCCCTTAGCATTGACTCGATCTAATGAGAAATAAACAACATAATCCTTTATTTCATGTTTCAACAGTGTCGAAATGTAATGTTTCATACAACGACATATTTGAAATATCACTAGAACATCAAGCAATGGGTTAAAAAAGTCAATTCTGAAACAATACAAATAACTGAGCTGTGTCGTAAAAATATGTATTCTTCCAACCCAGAAGAGTAAGCAGCAAAATCTAGCAAAAATATGGATGAGAAAAAATGTCATTGAAAGTTGAATCCTATTCAACGAACGACAAACGCAGTGAATAGACTGCGCAAACGCTCAAAACAGGAGATTGCCACACTGTTGTAAATCAACAATAATCGATATAAAGTGTCATATTTTGCTGTATTGTATTGGCAGAAGTCAGACTGATATCAGGAAATCAATTGGCTTTAAATGCAACAATTAAATAGTATTTATGAATGTCGTATCGTAACATAAAAGGCAGTACCAACGGTTAACAAATTATGTCTCGTGAATTTGGGTAGGGACGTTACCTCAGATTTGCATACAGATGATGGTGAAATCATTGCCAGAGCTACAAACTCCAGTGTTGGATTTGGACGACCCCGGGCGAAAGGGAATCAACCTTGATACCAAGCTGAAAGTCTACAAAATTGTGGTACTACCAACCCTCTTATACGTATGTGGGACCTGGGCAGTACAGAGAGACTTTGTACTTATTATAATAAGCTGTTTGAGAAAAAAATCAAGTGACAACATTCCAGACACAGAGGACCTGAAGAAAGCAGGCCGGATGCAAAGCATACACACAGCCTTAAAGCTAGCACAGCTAAGAGGTACTGGTCCGGTTATACGAATGCTGCCTAGCCTGATGAACGACTTCAGAAAAACAAATTCTATGGAAAATTGTAGGAAATTGCTCTCAAGTTGACCAGACAAAAACGCAGCAAAGATATCCCCAAAGTCTCACTGAAGGACTTCAACATATCAATAAAGTCCTTGGAACAGGCTGCAGATGATCGATCAAAGTGGCACTGTCTCATGAATAGAGCAGCTTTTTGTGAAGAAAAGAGAATCAGTGAAGCTGAAAGAAAGTACAGAGAACGCAAGCCAAAATCACCACCAGCTTCTTCGACACTGACCGTTTAGATTCAAAGTGTGCCTAGTCAGCCATCAGATAACTCACCAACACACATAAACAATATAATAATCAAACAATAAAACATGGCATTTCTTATTACTGGAAGATGGGCGACCACAATAAAACCATAGACAGAAGCATCGTCCTAAAACACGGAGATCTATCTAATGACAAATATATTTTGCACATTGCTTGCGAGGCATTGATCGAACTTATTGCACAATCAGCTATAAGATTAATGCGGTCTTTTTGTGAGAATATTTTAAACTAATTTATAATGTTTTGAACCTTTGTGTATAACAAACCTTTCCCATAGCTCCATCTAGTCCAGTTTGTATAAGGTATATGGGTCAAAGTCAATGTTGCACTACTGGCAACATCTCGGGCAGGAGTCGGGGGTTCCATTGCACCCCTAGATACCAGAACCTCTCCTTCCGCAGCTTCGATATGCTTGAATCCCCTCTGAAGCCACTTCTCCGCCTTCCACATTTTTGCCTCTGGCGTCTGCAAGAACGCATCTTCCGGTTTCGAGTATCTCGACTTGCGGTCAAGGTCGGAATCGAGGTCAAGCTCACGACGCAGACGACGTAAATGCCTTGGTTCTGGGAAGGAATCCGCCCGGAAACGAACTTGTGGGTCATCTTCTGGTTCAAGTGTTGTATGATGTCGTCTGATAGGATAAGAACTTGCTCTGGACTCGGCGACGAAAGTCATTCTCCTGTTTAGGTACCTTGGCCTGGGTCTAAAGTTCAACAAGACTATCCACACTCAAAATATTTCATCGCCTGGGGCAACTCTCCTTTGCTTTCGACGATTTTCTCATTTGTTTATTTCAGGCCTGCACAGGAACTTCATGCTCATTGTGCCATTTGGCTCGCATAGAATATCCGCTTACTACTAAAATTCCAAAGATCATCAAGATGTATCCATATTTCTCAAGTTGTTTATTTATATTAAACATGTTAAAGGCGAAACGTTGTTTAAATCACATGTATACTGGTTGTTAACGTACTCAAATGCTACTCTGAGTACTCACTTTCTTACAAATCTAAAAGTGAATGCTCCTATTTTACAATTAAACAATAAAGCTTTTTGTTGCTGATCATAGGCATGAAGCGTAACGCGTTTGATATGCTAAGCATGGTCTTGTGAATGGGTATAAAATGTTTAACGTTTCACCTTTACTATTTATTCGATAATTTTCAGACTATAGTATATATATTTTAAAAATGAATTTAATTTATTTAGTTCATTTATGCGTACATGTATATGCATTTATAGTACATACGTATAATCTTGCGAAAAAATGTACTCTTTCTGTCCATTGAAGACCATTCTATTAAGTAGTATTTTATGTTCGTTTTGTTATTGCACAACAAAAAATATTTCGTTGCTGGTAATAACTATATTTATATGAATGCGCTGCGTCAAATAGAATGTTCTTATTTGATCTCCGGACAGTACATGTAGGTTCCTACATTTCCAGATTTCAATACTCAAGCATAGCGTATAACTGAAAGGTGTCCAGCAGTTTTCAATATACAGTTTACTGTGGTGTATAATTACTTTGTATTTACTTACCTGACATACATCGAAGACTCGACGTCACATCACCGAATCTATATACCGCTTGAACACTGAGCGGGTGATACTGGTACCGGTCTGACGAATTGGCCGACAAATATGTATCCCTCATGGTCGCGTTGATATATTAATTTGACCAGCAATACGCAAGTTACGCGAGTCAAAAGCACCCAATAATTATTCTAGGCATAGAGGTACATGTAGCCAACAGAAACACTATTATAATTTAATTTTAACTTCCCAAATCATATTTTAAGATGAAACTGTCTTGATATAAACTCTATAACAAAGTTACTGTATGAGTGTTCCACATTATGTGTATGGGGTGTAATATATTTTTATACATGATTATTATAAACATTAATGTAAATATATACATGTAACAACAGTTTAATATGTTTAATAACAAAAGCTGACATTTATGTTTGCAAATAGAACGTGATCAGAGCGATTAAAATATTATAAATGCTCTTCCTTTGAAATAAAATTCCGAAATAACAAGAATAGTTTCTACTAGAATGTGGCAGCCATGTTGCACGGAAAAAAAGAGAAGCACTGCACTGTCTTCACACGTATACAGCATAGCCCAGAGCACTAAACATTGATGATGAGATCACTCTCAGGACTGGTAAAGCCAGTGTTGCAACAGGAAACGTATATGCAAATGTCTGGAGACGAAGTGGAATCAAGCTTGACATAAAACTGAACGTCCTCAACGCTATGATACTGTCGACCCTCTTGTGGGCATGCGGTACCTGTACAGTATACCAACTTAATGTCGACGAATCAAGCCATTTTTCTCGAGTTCTTTTTGAAAGTGGCAAGACCAGGTTCTAGACAAACAGGACATGAATGGTGTAAGAATTCAAGAAGAATGTGAGTACGCCTTTAATGCTACCACAGCTAAGATAGAACACCCGTTTTCTAAGATTGTAGGATGAGAGACTTCCAAAATTATACAGAGTAACATTCGAGAAAGTCCTGTCACGAAACGTTAAAAGAAACGGAACAAAGACATTTTAAAAAGGACATAGTAATATGCTGCACATGGTCCAGTTAAGTGCCATCTCATAGAAATAGTTCAGTGTGAAGAAAAGATGATCTGCGAATACAAAGAAAAGCATAAAGAGTTAAGTAATCGACACCAATAAGGCACTTGCCAGCTGTCTAATATATACCCTAGAGGGACTTGTTTCTAATCTCCATGCGAGCTAGAGTCAGATCTTCTGGTCTGTGCTGAAAGTACCTACAGCAAAATACAAATGTTTTGTTGTCAATGAAGTTATTATGTTGTTTGCAAGATAAACATGTCTCTTTTATTTTATTGAGGCATATTATGACTATGGTAGTTCAATATTGTCTGAAAAATATTTCATTACGTGTGTGCTTTTGATAAATAATTGCTAGAATTATTTATTACAAAGAGACAAAGATTCTGTTTGAACTTTCCGTTCGTCCTGTCCATTACGAAAACACATCCTTGTAATACACAGATTTTTCCAATTGAAATTTTTTTATATTTTTAATATTTTTTCTCAAAATTTTAAGATTTTAGGTACACGCAGTGGCGGTTCTAACAAGTACCCACAATCTATGTTTGAGATTAAAAATAAGAAAAAATTGTATACCCCTGCAAACCTCAGTTTTACTATATAAATGTGGGGTATAATGGGGTATACACTTCACGTACACGTTTTCCTGATCTGTTTTGCATTTTCTATTCCAAAGCAGATTGATCAGATTTCATTGATTGATCAGATCGTCTACCAAAGGATCGTTGGTCTAGAAAAGCAAGCTTCTTATGAAAATGTACAGATCTTTACGGCGCTACTCCGGGATGAGTTAGATGTCATTCACTACTGTATTACATGTATTACTTATATTCACTTTATTTTTCAATGTTTTAGTAACACAATGGCTAACTTACTTGTAATAGCTGGTTCTATAAATCGCATGTTTCCTCAATAAAGTACATGAATTTCAGAACATGTCTATTACAAGCAGCACATTAAAAATATAGTCTTCTTTATTTCCCTACTTATTATAATTTAAGGAAACGTGAAGAGCATAAGGTTGTTGTTCAAAATGGCTTGCTAATTATCATTTGTTGTTCGCTCAAAATTACAACTACCGCTATCGATTACGAACCTAAACTTTTGAATGCATTTAAGACAAATCGGTGCTGTGAGAACCATGAATGGACATCGCTGTGAATGAACAAACACTGGAAATTGTTGATAAACTAACCTACTCCACTCTCCAGAGCAGCCAACATTGAAGATGAGGTCACTGTCAAAGCTGCAAAAAGCCTGTGTGGCATTTCAGTGGAAGACACCGAGCGAAACTGAATGGAGTTTGACACAACGCTTAAAGTATACAAGGTTGTGTTTAACAAATCATCTTATATGCACCCCCGAACAGGAAGATTACGTACAAACAAGACAGTGGTATTAAAGACAACTAAAGAGACTTGTAGTGTGTACCTTTGTCATGCAAAAGACTAATTCCCGACAGAGAGGCCCTACAATGAATGTTATTCATGTATGGGATCTTGAAGCTAGAACAGTTAAGATGGACTGTCATGTTATAATAATGCCTGATTTACAACTTCCAAAGAGAGGTTTTTCTTCGCATAATTAAAGTAGGGAACGCGTATTCAAGGTGGTCAGAAGACACCCTCAAAGCTTCATTTTAGGGTTTTAACATCCCGATCCCGATCCCGAGTCTTAAGAACAAATCCAACTGGAGTGACCTCGTCAACAAAGGGGCGGCTCATTATGTAAAGAAAAGTAACGGACAAAGAAAGCGATAACCCATCACTTGCTCTCCTTGCAACACTGAGGCAGTTTAGAGCGAAGATTGGTCAAGCCAGCCATCGAAGAACTCGCCATTACACTTGGACGACCAACATACAAGAAATTAATAAAGATGGCATTTCTCATTACTAAGAAACGAATGAACGTATATGAATGGTCATAGCTATTATAATAAGCATGCATTTTTCCTCATTTCACAACACTGGCATATTGAGCAATATTTCTTTCTTTTTCTCTTTTCAAAACCGTCAATGATCATTGTTTGATCTATTGGTTATCGATCGCGACATACGCAATCAAAAGTCGTCAGCCTTTGTATGATTGGCAGTTGATCCATAATCATTATAAACAAATTAAACATATATTGATATGTAATAACCTCAAATAAATGCCCTTAAATATATGATAAAATCAATATTATTTCTATTCTCTCAGTCACATGATAATTTCATATTGCTTGCTTTTCATATTGCAATGCGAATGTCAAGCCTGCATATATCTATTGAGTACCCAATCTCGAAGTCAACATTGTCTCAAGGCTTAATTGTTTCAAGTCTGACTCATTCGCGTAGATCATAAAACGTCTAAAAGCCTTAAAAGCGCTAAACGGCTTTAGTGAAATATCAACGCTATATAATAAGGTAATACTACATGCATGGAAGACCTACAACCATTAGGAAACTAAGTCCATGTGCCCAAAGTACCGCAGTAGACGAGCTATTGTTATCGCTCTAAGTAAAAAACAAAAAAAGAGAAAAAAGTCTAAGTTGTATAGTAAGAATAGAGGGACCAGGAATCGATGCAATTAAATTTAAAGTCCCAACATAGACCGCGGGTCGGAAAGAAAATACATAAAACACAACAAAACATTTTCCGACAACACACTCGAAGAGCAGAATGACTAGCTCTTTCCCAACAAGGTAGCCATCCGGCTAGGTTTCAACAGGAACGAAAGGGAACGAGTACGACAGAGAGGTAGGCACAATAAACAGTAGTATAATGAAGATAAACCACTTTTCCTGGGACACCGATTATCGTTCCAACAGGGGACAAGTATGATGAAAACAAATCACTCTATCTGGGACACAACTTAACGATTTTACCAGGCACAACGCCGAAAACCACTTGTGAATATGTATGAACATATATCATAATCATGAAACAAATATTTGATTCATATGCCAGTATATTGTCAGTTACAATGAAAATACGCATGATCTACAAAAGATATTACCGCAAGTGAGGTCTTACTGATTTTAATCAATGGCAATTCTGTGATCTGATTATTTATATAATATTTTGATAATCTTACATAGATTTGTGTCTCACTTAGAACAAAAGCCACAATTTGATAGTTGATAGTGTACTATTTGAGTTATAATGTAGCATCAAAATATGCACTTTGCATGTGAAAGTACAAGCATATTACAACCCAATGTAACCGTCTAGGTATTTCCGTCATTTGCGGTAATATTTGAATCAGACCCGGACGGCAAACCCAAACCCTACATGTAGCATAAAAAAGGACTAACCGTGCTTTGTTAAGAGCCATTTTTAAGGCTTAAGGACCACATTGCTAGAGGTTTCCTTCTCTACGTATCATCGCTCTGATAACAATTTATTTAATATCTAAAATATCCTTTATACACAAATCATTGCTATCATATCTCTCATAATCACCTTTAGCCTTGGGTCCCGTTTTATAACTGTGATAACGTTCTCGTCTCTCTTTGCTTTTTGTGTTCCCTGATGCCCACGAGGTCACGTGACGAACCCCATCTTCCGTATCCCCGCCCCCTGCCTGCATCACCAATAAATCCGGTGAATTTACCAGAGAAATTTATCCAATTCACTGTTTCAGGGTCATGTTGCTATGAACGCTACATACGCCATTTTAAGTTTGCTTATCTGAATCAATTCACTACTCCTGTTTATATACACATAAGCTATTTATCTATTATCCCATATAAAATACCCTTATAAAATGTATTGGATTTTTCATAGAGTTATATCAGACTTAATACCATTTTCAATCCGTGATTTAAATCAGAGAAAGTTATATGTTTGCTTCTAGTATAATAAAGAAGATAATGATTAAAAAGACATTCATATCTGCATTTTTTTCATGCATGCGCATTTTATCAGAGGACAACTAAAATTAAAGTAACATTCCATAACCGATATTAATCTGTAGCATATAGCATCCAGAATCCAAACACTGACAGCTCATAGGCTGTGTCATTATGTGGAGAACACATACTATACAGGACACGACATGACGCTTGCTGACCTCATCAAACCGTTGTGATAAACTTTTAAACATCGCGGCCACCCAGCTTTGGAAATTTCTTGATGGCATGCAGGAAAGAGTTAAGAATCATCATGTGAAGTTAACACTTAGCAATTATCGTAAACTGTTGCAATCAGAATCGAAGTCCCAAGTTAACATTCGAGGTGGGAAGAAACAAAAATGACAAGCAGGTACTGGTAAAAAGATAACATATTGTAAACTGAGTTTGCAGGTACTTCTATAAATGTGGGCTCTCAGCTACCCGAACTAAACTGAATACATGAACACTTACATGAATGCGCCAACAGCGCAAATTCTACACCGATATAAACACTACAGGACCTTTTTACGAGCGTAGGTGACAAATGGTGTCAATCAGAGTTCTGATGTGGCACCAATACTATTCGGCATGATGTTTACTGTCATGTATATGGATGCTTTTCAGTACCGTATACTGATGCTGGTACCGCTTAAATGCTAAGTAGATGAAGGTATACAACTTAAGGAGGTTGAAGGCAATTCTAAGGTGCAGACAGCTGAGTTAGATGACCTCCTCTATACAGATGACATGGGAAATAATGCTAATTCAGAGGCAAAATGGAACCGGCAAATGATAAAGTTTCAGACGAATGTGATATCTATGACAATGCACGAAGCAAATGAAGCAAAAACATGGCATATGTAGTACGTAGTACATCAACAAGCACCTGGCAATAACTGGAATGCATACTCTCCAAAGCAGAGCACATTATTGGTCAATTAAAATTAAAAATGAGATCCTAGAATTGCAAAGTCAAAATTGCCAGAATTGCAAATGCCGGTATTTGGAAGACTACGTGTGCAAATATCTGGGACCGAAGTGGAATAAAGGTTGACACTAAGCTGAAAGTCAAATCTACAAGTCCGTGACACTGGCACTGCCGTCTCTGTTACGAATATATGTGCATGCGAGACATTGACAAAATATACAAACGTGATATAGTGAATCATAATCATGATCACCGAAGAAGCTTGAGAAAACTATTAAAAACAAGCGACAAGACAAGATTCCAGACACAGACGTCATGGAGAAGACATCCTAAAACTAGCGCAGCTTAGATGGACTGGTTATGTTTTACGAAAGCCTTATTAATTAGTAACTTCCAAAGGAAGTTTTATGGAGAATTACAGGAGGGAAAGCGCTCTCGAGGTGACCAGATAAAAAAAGCATAAAAGACACCGTCAACGTCTCTCTTCCAGCAAACCAAAAGAGTCTTGGAAATAGGCTGCATAAGATCTGTCATTTGCCACTGTATCACCAGATAAACGGATAGGCAGCACATTACGAAGAAAACTAAACGAAAGCGCAGAGAACGTAAAGCCAGCGGCAACGGGTTATCACCATCCTCTGACTGGCCAAATGTTAATGTTATGTTTAGTCCGAGGAAGTCCATATCATGATACACAAGTTTCAGTTTCACGGTTGATAAATGGAATGACCATCATGACAGTTTGTTCAAACTTGACACGCATTGACCGTCCTGCAAAAGTTTCGCCATGTAAGTGATCCAATAAAACTGGTAAAACGAGCAAGAGATGATAAGCCTTACTGAAATCAAACGGAAGCAATGGCCTGCATCAAATGTGAATGAGGCAAGCCTCGTAACGGGCGTTACACAAAAACGTGACGGCACCAGCTATATGTATACTTATAGAAAATGAAAAACTGAAATAATTGAGTTTATATCACCGTTGTTTTTTAAAGAGAATAATTCTCTTTAAAAAACAACGGTGATATAAACTTCAACATATTTTTCGTAACAGTCGATACATACGAGCTTTAATGTGATGGAGGAAACAGTAGAACCCGGGGAAAAACACCGACCTCGGACTGGCGGCCACTACCCTACCACATGTTTTGACCCATTTTTCAAATCGGACCACAGAGGGATAACAACTACGATACCCAAACCCCTGTTGGTGTCAGTCCTCTACTAAATTACTTCCGGGGTCGTAGGATGCCTAAATAGTTCCTAAGAAACATTCTGCTGGCTTCTTCAAAGGTGAGTGTCTCACTCTTGGGTGTTAGTTTGTGGATACACATGAGTTTAATTTTTAATTTGATACATAATCTACCAATTTAAGGTATATTACATGATATTATGGAGGACTATATCTTCTGCGTGGAAGCGACAAAAGGTCATGGGGTGAACACTGTGGTCTTACGTTCTACTTGCTGTCAGAGGTTAGTGTGTGTGTTCAAGTTAAATATATGAAAAACTGAATCGGTCATGGTGTGTGAATTTATCTCTTTTTGAATGGCTGAATTTATCAAACTTGGGTAATTTATTACTCAGTGAATGTTGTGGAACTTTACACAGTGCTGTGAATGAGGCCTATTTTGCATGTTTCCCTGGAGCCATCCAGGGTTGCACATTTAATCGAACGAAAAGAGCTGGTACTTTAAATTCCTAAAATGCAGCTAAAATCAATAGTAAACTTTTGTAATCCAGTCCAAATGTATTACTTGATAAACTATTTTGCAGTTAAGCCAGTATATAAAAGTGTCAGAATCTTGTCGTTACTGTTTCGTAGTGTGATAAAATATTGCTTGCTTATCATGCTTATTTGATTATTTGTCAAGAGTTATGATCATGTCAGGGTGGTCATTTAACCCCTACAACTTGTTGCATCGTGTTGCAACACAGACTGATGCAGACTATTTTTGCACCCAGCCGACATATCTTGTGAACCACTTATTCTATTTACTTTCTTTTTGAAACAGTGGATGCAAAATATTTTCACGCCCGAAATAATATGCGGGTGGTCACAAAGTCGTGCAAACTTAAAACTCATTATTGGAAAAACATGGATAAAATTCAGTGATGCGAACAAAAAAGCAGTATCGTCTTGGAACGCTCAGGTATCTAAATAAGTGGGGCTTAAACCAGTTTTACGGGTTCATCAACCTCGAATTAGCTTGTGCGGTAGCTCAAAACATTTTGTTAGTATGTTGTTCGGTGCTCGCTAACTGGTCAATGAATCCCTAGGTCCAAAACAGCATTTTTCCCAGTCTAACCATTTTCGTTAGCATTTGGTTAAAATACACCGTTTTACAGAAATGAAATTGTTCATTTGCCTGATGTGGATGTTTTGAGCTCCTAATGCGGCTTTCACAGTAGAGCGCGATCTGTTATAGGGCTTTCACACTTACCACGATTCGACCACGATTGCAATCGTGGCCATCATCGTGAGGGAATCGGGATTATCGTAACGGATCTTATCCGATCGTATCTCATCTTGATGTCAATCGTGGCAATCGGGTTAATCGTGATAAAATTTTTGACAGCCAAAAAATTTTCCACGATTATCCCGATTGATGAATTAATCGTGTTCGTCGCATCAGATCGTAATACATCGTGTCAAATCGCAACAGATCGAATCTACTCGTGCACCTCAATCGCGGCTTTCGCAACAAATCGTGGACAAGGAAAGCGCTACGATGTGATACGATCTCCTACGATATGTTGCGATTTGTCGTGATGCATTGATCGCGATCTAATACGATTGGTTCACGAGCCGATACGATATAATACGATAAGATAGGAGTAGATACGAGATGTTGCGCTCAATAATTGGTGTTCACGATTAGTTACGAGTTCCTGCATTATCGACACGATTGCTGCACGATTATCAAGATTATATCATCAATATGCACAGAAAAATTCTTTTAATGGCTTTTAAGGGCCTTTTCAAATAGTAAAGAGATAAATAACTACCACAAACTCATACAATGAGAGCCAAAATTCACCCCTAGATCCCGGAATGAAAATAACTATGAGCTAAAACGAAATTATAGACTTTGAGATGTTGCAAACTTAGAAAGTCATATAAAATATAGAAATTTGAATGCAGCCCCACTCATTTGACATAAGTAAGTCAGACAACCACCGCCCTCTACTCCTGTCATCAACAATGGCTTAGAAATGCAGTTTTAATCGTGTACAAGTTCAAGCATAAAGAGACGATGCTCGGTACCGCATTTAACACCACTATTGCGTCCAATCGCGGCTTGAATCGTGATAACCCTTGTCCTTATCGTGAGATTTATCGCAGCACATCGCATCGTATCCTGATGAACGTGAAGAAACGTATCCAATCGTATCTGCGCGCAATGGATCGTGTCAAATCGTAAACCCTTATCGTGGCGATCGTAGCCGCTCGTACTTAATCTTAGCAGATCGGCCAGCTACATCGTAACATATCTAGTTATCAATCGTGACTTTATCGCATCAAATCGGGACAAATCGCACCAGAACGTATAAAGTCGCATCAGCTCGTGTCTAAACTTGAAGTTTTAGAGAAGTTCCACGATTCGATACGATTGGCGAATCGTGATGATCGCAACAGATCGTGCTCTAGTGTGAAAGTCGCATTACGAACGGCACGATTGACAAATCGCAGCTAATCGGGACATTTTACCAAAAATTTGACGTTCTGATACGTTCTGTTGCGAGTCGTTGCGTTTTGATACGATACGATAGGGTGGCGGTCGGTCGAAACCTGGTGACACGATATTGGTCACGGCTAGATATGATTAGTTGCGTTCTGGTATGATTATTACGATTAAGCCCCCGATTCTAATGCGATCTGACACGCTTATCACGAAACTTGATCGCGATTTGATACGAACTGATACGCGTAGATGCGTAGATGCGTTCTTGTACGAGTCTCAAGAACTGATACGATGTGTTGCGATAGTTTACGATTATTGGCTTGACTTTTTTGATTGTGATCACGATTGATTCACGATGAGACCGCGACTGGTATGTATACTTCGAAAAGAAACATATACCGCATCACGTTTTTAACCTCTGAAGACAAAAGGCGGGGCTGAGAATGATGAGAATGAGGTTCTAACACAGGGAGTGATAAAGCCTTCCCCTTCCCCTTTCTGCCCCTGCCTCTGCTGCCCTTCTTGGTATCCTTCAGATTTCTAATTAATACTGAAAAGGAGCGTATCAATGTTTACTTTTTATTGTAAGTTGTTCAAAGAATAAAATTCATTTATATTGCCCGATGTGTTTCATTATCATATATTGATAATTCGTAACAGATCGTGAGCATCCGTGGCAAAAGCGTGGCTAGTCTTGTCTCATCGCATTTACTCGTATCAGATGGTATCCTATCACGAGTCATTCGCATAGTCTCGTAGTTAATCAGGCCAGGCAATTTTTTCTCGAATCGTAACAGACCGTAACAATTCGTAGGAGATCACAACCCATCTCAACAGATCGCGGTGTTTTGGTCCATCCCGATCATCGCGATTTTGAAACAAGATGAAATACGATATTTTGCGATTTGTTACGTTATCATACGATGTGATGCGATGGTCAAGATAGTCCCATCAATCGTGGTAATCGTAGAAACATTTTGGCAGCCAATTTTTTTTCGACGATTAGCCCGATTAACATGATTGACATCAAGATGTGATGCGATCTGAAAAGATTGGATACGACAGTCCCGATTGTTCCACGATTAAGACCGCGATACCAATCGTGGTCGAATCGTGATAAGTGTGAAAGCTGCATAATGGTAGAAAAAAAAAATTGGCAGCCAAAATATTTTCCACACTTAGCACGATTATCACAATTGACATCAAGTTGTGACGCGATCTAATAAGATTGGATACGATAGTCCCGATTGGTCCACGATTGGTATCGTGGTCGAATCGTGATAAGTGTGAAAGCTGCATCATATCAGAACAAATTATGTTTACGTCAGCAGAAAGTAACTTGTTATGTGGCATTAAACATTGTGTTTTGTGGATTTACACTGAAAATGGACTAAGAACACTTTGATTTTTTTTTAAATCCAAAATTTCAATTTTTGACACTAATAGTGGACTTAGACATGTTCTTGCACTAACCACTTCGTTTATTATTATGGTGAAATGCATGAAACGAGGCTAGATAATAATCAACATATTATTCTCATCTATGATAATATATGACATATATTTGAGGAAGTGATAAAGAGTGATTTAGGTCTGCTGCTTTGGTGAAATGTCTAAATTCAATTTTGTTAGGAAATTGGCATCAGTATACACATTGCTGATATATGTATATTACATTTTAAATCATTTGTCATTGTTACACCGAGGTATTTAATCATTTCAACGTTTTCCCACACTGTACCCTCACCTGAATTTTACCAGTCTGTTTAATCGTCAGTTGCATCATGTTGCAACACCTTAATATACCTCATTTCGGGGCCTAACTGTTACTACATAAACTAACAATATTCTCCTGAATTTCACTGTATTCTCAATATCTTCAATTTCACGATAACAAACACAATCATCTGCAAAGAGTCAAGTTTCGGATTCGGTGTCCCAGGTAAAAATCATATGAAAGAGAACAACATGAGGCCAAGAACTGTGCTGTGGGAGGTACCGGAAACATTTGGGGACGATCTGATTTAACACCATTAACAGTAATACTCTCTGTTGTCTGTATAGCACATGAAAATATATATACGAAGGTACAAGAAGGCAATGATCAGGAAAAGGCACACTCAGAAATTCCCTCTCCAAAAAACGAGGTGGGAAAAATCTAAATTGACAATTGTTATACAATTAACTCGACAATGGAGAATCATCGACAATGGCGAACCATTCGTAAGGATATTGCAGAATTTCTTGAAACTTAGACAAAAATTATATATTTTATAACTCAGTCATTTACTTTCATCTATGCCTTGATGTTTGGTAAAAGAATGGAGTGAAAATTCAATCAGACAATAAAATCAAGGTTGCTGAAACGCTTGACCCCTTAACTTAGATGCCTAGTTTATTGTTCCGCAAAAAGTGACGTTCAGATAAAACTTGTTTCTTTCCTCATTTCTAAGCATTTGATTATTTCCATTTTTGCATTACTTTAGTGCTAATATTCCTAGCTATGCACAGTATGCCTGTTTCTGATAGAAGTTTTGACATTAAAGGTAGATATAAGCGTGGAATGATGTACAGGTAAATTCGACAATAGCGAATCATACTTTGTGAGGTGAAAAGAATGTGCACAAAATACTGATAATCTACCTTTGATATGCTTGTCGAGGAACAATTTGGTTTGGTCAGTCGCGTAACTAATATTGATTCACGTGGTGGTTTAATATTAATTAATTCTTGCTTATAGGCTTTCATTGATTCGTAATAGCAATTGGACAGGCTTAAATCGGTATAATTTATCTTTTCGACATGATATGCGCTGTTGACAGTGAACGTAAAGCACCAACTCAATAAACACAGTATAATCGAACACCATTTAGTTTCGCATTATGATGGTGCCATTTGTGCTCAAAAACCCCCCTTAAAATGTTTTCTTTTGGGCTATAGACTAGTTGATTCGCCATTGCCTAGTTTGGTTCGCCATTGTCTAATGAGGGAGGTATCATATCAACAGAGTTATCTCCCATTAGAAATATGATTGAATCAAAATTTTTACTTTCCTGTAAAGCTGGGATATATTAGATGTTCTTAGTACTAAATAGAATAACAGTTCCATTGTCGTGTTTAAAATAAAAGCTTTTGACCTCTTAGTGATTCGCCATTGTCGAGTCAACTGTACTGAGAAAACATATCGTAAAAGTAAAAGGGATCGATCTGGGACCCCTATCTTATAAAGGACGTAAACTATATTGAAAGGTACAACGTCAAGCAGCAAGGCTTTATCAAAAAGGATTATAATTCCCGTCACGGTGATGAATGCTGTGTTACCAAGAAGCTTAATGATTCAGAGCCGCCTAGTCTCAGCAACGTAGGGAATTTAATAAACTTGTGTTCCTGTTCAAAATCGCCGGTGGTATGGTTCCGGACATAGACTCGTAAGAGTATCTCACACCTCAAAAACCCAAAAACTTAAAATATACGTATTAAAGATAAAAAACTGCTAAAATCAGTGTACAAACTTAGTCGACAAAAGTGTTACAAATAATTCTTATTGCTTTGTGGTCTATAGTTTTGGAACAGCTCAGTTCAGATATTCTTTCTGAGTGTGATCAAGTGGAACTACCGTCTTTGTCTTCCGATTATTATCCATAATATTTGAACATACATACCTTATGTTCCAGAAGAGGACTTAACAAGACTTAACTGCTGAAATTATTCAAAACGGACTTAATTCCAAAATTGACTGATTTCCTCTACATTGTTAGCTCACCTGAGCCGAAGGCTCACAAGGTGAGCTTATAGTATAGTAGTCGAGCCGGCGTCTGTGCGTCCGTCCGTGCGTCCGTCCGTGCGTCTGTGCGTCCCTTCACAAATTCAATCTTGAATATCTCTAAGACAACAAGTCCAATCGCAATCAAATTTTATCTGAAGCATCATTGGGGAGGGGGAAAGGTTACATTAGGTTTTGGGCCAGATCGGATCAGAGCTCTTGTTTCCATGGCAACAGATAGCTACCATTGCGCTATAATGGGGAAAATGTTGTGGCCACTCTAGCAACTTCATTTTTGACTGGATCTTCTTCATTCTTGGGAATAACAAGGACAACCATAACATCTCGGATGAGTTCGAATTTCGGCTAGGTTCGACCTCAGAGTGTGGAGTTAGCTGTCCTTGAACGTCCGGAAAAATCCCCATAGATTTATAATGGGAAAAATGTTGTGGCCACTCTAGCGCCATTATTTTTCAGTGGATCTTCTTACTTCTTGCAGGTAACAAGGACAACTATAATATCTCGGATGGGTTCGAATTTCAGCTAGATCCGACCTCTTACTGTGGAGTTAGCTGCCCTTGAGTGTTTGAAAAATCATTATTTTGTGTTGTGGCCACTCTAGCGCCTTCAATTTTAATCGGATCTTCTTCATACTTGGAAGTGATAATGATAGCCATAACATCTCAGATGAGGTCGAATTTCAGCCAGATTTGACCCTTGACTGCAGAGTTATCTGCCCTTCACTGTGTGAAAAATCAATATTTAGTGTTGTGGCCACTCTAGCGCCTTCATTTTTATTCGGATCTTCTTTATTCTTGGAAGTAACAAGGGCATCTATAACATCTCAAATGAGTTCTAATTTCGACCAGATCCGACCTCTGACTGCGGAGTTATCTGCCCTTGAGTGTTTGAAAAAATCAATATTTAGTGTTGTGGCCACGCTAGCGCCTTCATTTTTATTCGGTTCTTCTTTATTCTTGGAAGTAACAAGGGCATCCATAACATCTCAAATGAGTTCGAATTTCGACAAGATCCGACCTCTGACTGTGGAGTTATCTGCCATTGAGTGTTTGAAAAATCAATATTTTGTGTTATGGCCACTCTAGCATCTTTGTTTTTCAGTGGATCTTCTTCATTCTTGCAGGTAACAAGGATAACTACAATATCTTGGATGAGATCGAATTTCGGCCAGATCCAACCTCTGACTGCGGAGTTAGCTGCCCTTTAGTGTTTTAAAAAATCAATATTTTGTATTGTGGCCACTCTAGCGCCTTCAATTTTGATCGGATCTTTTTCATTCTTGGAAATAACAAGGATAATCATAACATCTTGGATGAGTTCGAATTTGAGCTAGATTCGACCCTGGACTGCGGAGTTAGCTGCCCTTGAATGTTTGAAAAATCAATTTTTATTGTTGTGGCCACTCCAGCGTCCTCATCATGACGTAACGTCTTCATCAGATCTTCTTCATTCTTCAAGTTGGTAGTAACAAGGATAAATGTTTACAGGACCGATGATCCTATGAGACTATTGCAGCCATAGACCTGATACATGACCAAGATGGCCATTATACCCATATAAGTATGGTAAAAAAAAAACAAAACAAAAAACTTTGTCCAGTGACTGTACTTGTTGACTCTCAGGTGAGCGATCGTTGCCCTTGGGCTACTTGTCCTCATTTTCCCCTTCTTTTCTATCGGCCATTTCTACACGCACTCCATGTAATACTGTAACGAACAGCCGAGTCACAGAAAACCCCGTCGGTGGAAAAGCATGCTCATCCACCAAGGGTGGTTTACTGCGCTATATACTCAACATTTACTCGATTCACAATGTTTCGAGTTTGAAATTTGCATATTGCAAGCACTCAATATGCCGCTAATACGTTGAACCAACGTATTTTTCCAATGGAGGATATCCCGTCACACTACTTCCCCCTCTGAGAAGACCCGCCCCGAGTCTTGGCCTGGGAACTACATGGGTAAGGCAACCCCGGTCTGGGAGTTGTCATTATCCCACCGCCGCTACCAAATGTAACGAACAGCCGAGCCAAGCCACAGAAAACCCCGTCGGTGGAAAAGCATGCTCATCCACCAAGGGTGGTTTACTGCGCTATATACTCAACACTTACTCGATTCACAATGTTTCGAGTTTGAAATTTGCATATTGCAAGCACTCATTATGCCGCTAATACGAGCGTACGTTGAACCAACGTATTTTTCCAAGGGAGGCTTTCCCGTCACATATTACTCTTCTTGAGGTGTAGGGAGTACCTAGCAGACCTGGCAGAAATCGCAGGCAGAATCTAGAATGAGACAGTATCGAGGATGTAGAGACAGTTGATAGCTTTAAAGAAGCTCTCCAAACACGCGACTAGATTTCACTCTCTCTCTCTCCCGGAGTATTGGTCCTACTCAGAAGGAAGGTTTACTGCGCTATATACTCAACATTTACTCGATTTACAATGTTTCGAGTTTGAAATTTGCATATTGCAAGCACTCAATATGCCGCTAATACGTTGAACCAACGTATTTTTCCAATGGAGGATATCCCGTCACACTACTTCCCCCTCTGAGAAGACCCGCCCCGAGTCTTGGCCTGGGAACTACATGGGTAAGGCAACCCCGGTCTGGGAGTTGTCATTATCCCACCGCCGCTACCAAATGTAACGAACAGCCGAGCCAAGCCACAGAAAACCCCGTCGGTGGAAAAGCATGCTCATCCACCAAGGGTGGTTTACTGCGCTATATACTCAACACTTACTCGATTCACAATGTTTCGAGTTTGAAATTTGCATATTGCAAGCACTCATTATGCCGCTAATACGAGCGTACGTTGAACCAACGTATTTTTCCAAGGGAGGCTTTCCCGTCACATATTACTCTTCTTGAAGTGTAGGGAGTACCTAGCAGACCTGGCAGAAATCGCAGGCAGAGTCTAGAATGAGACAGTATCGAGGATGTAGAGACAGTTGATAGCTTTAAAGAAGCTCTCCAAACACGCGACTAGATTTCACTCTCTCTCTCTCCCGGAGTATTGGTCCTACTCAGAAGGAAGAGGTCTAGATAACGAAACGTCCTGTTTCGGTATTTAGTAGCACCAATATTTATGCAGATTAATCGAATACACCAATTTGACGTCAATTTCTAAAAAAAAGTATAAAGAAATAATAAACGACTAAATTTTCAGTGTTTTGAACATTCCACGAGGATTATATTTATATTGTTTTGATTTAACGATTAAATGGCAGTAACTGGCAAACGAAGGTTAGCTGTCGTTCCCGTTTTTCCAAGAAATTGGCCTTTTTATTTGTCCCAAACTTTTGTAATGCAAAGATTCATTTTTGGGGGCCAAAATCTGGGCCAAGGTTGTTTAACACTCTTTTACTATAATATATAGACAGTTAAATAGCTTTTAGTTGTCTGAAATATATGCTTTTCAGGTACTGTTTTCTTACTGTCTTTATTTTTGTTTCTAGAAAGACTGTTACCCAGAGAAGTAGTTTGTATTTGTCCACATGTTGTAAATAGGTCAAATTGTTATACTGTACTTTCGATTCCAGCAGGCTGTATATTATCTGCAACTGTTCAGGTGTTACTAGTGGAACAATTAACAGTTCATAATAATTAATATTAGTTTCCTTTTTTGTGATTTCTTGTACAATAAACATAGCCATCCGAGTCTCCTATTACATGTAGATATAAATCATGCTGAACGGTTTCTTACTTGCTTCATTTTGCCCTTTATAAGCTTTAATAGTTGCTCGGATCTAGTAAACCCCGGATAGGTAACTACGAACAAAATAAATGTTTATGATATTTATTGGAAATATGTGGTCTCTGCTATCTGAATCTGAATGGTTTACTGGTGACATGTCAAACTGACAATACTTCACAAGGGGGTGCGCCATGGGGTAAATCAGTCCCTTGCTCTCACAAGAGATGTGAACTTGGACCCACAGTTGTTGTCAAAGCTGTAATTGATAAAGTTTAAAAGCTGATAACCAAATTATTTTAGCAAATATCCAAGATATTTTTTTCATATTCAAAGCAATAGCTAATATAATAACTTTAAGACAGTATCATTTTATTTCTGGAGAGATCAGCATGTTTTGCACAAATTGTCTAGAATGTTCAAAATTTGGTATCAAATTTCACCGTTTTCAGCTTTTTTATACAGAAAATCACCATATTCTGTTAAAAATAAAGGCGAAAACTCCATTTTCATTTATATTTAGCTTATAGATTTTGACCAAACATGATACAATCACAAACCTCTTATTAGAGCCTTAGTTGTTACTTAAACTCTTTTTTGACCATCCTAATGCCTTTTGTGATGCTTAAAATCAATTAGAGAGACAGCATTAATTGACATTTGTTTTGCTTTAGTGCCTTATCCAGGTTATTTCAGATTGGAGATAGTTGGTATAATTTTAAGTAAACACTAAATACCCAAGTGATATTTTACCCAATTGATTGAAAACAGAGTGGGTAACATGATTGAACTCCAGTTAGGATTTCAGATACCCAAATGAATGAAAAAGGAGTGGGTAAATACCCAATTATCAAAAAATTAAGCAAATTAAGGTACTGAATAAGAGTTAGCATGTACAACTTTTGAACTCAATTACATAATACATGCATCATTTATTCTGCTTCTGAATGTTTCTTGGTATTTCAGCTCTGTTCTAAGGCTCACAAGTTTAGCTTATAGGATGGTTAATGAGCCAGTGTCTTTTCACACTTTAAAACATGACTACTGACTAGGTGGCTTATTGCATTCTGATGTCACAGACTCTAGCACCATTTGGTTGATGAATCGGTGTCCTATTTTTCGTTTTAAAGTAGACCCAGTCAGCTGCTTTGGTTTTGATTAAATCTTCTTCATTCTTGCTGGCACCAAGAATTAAGAACCATAATATCTTGGACATGGATGAGTTGCAATTCCCTTTAGATCCAGTGACTGAATACCTTCGAGTGTCTGAAAATAGCTACATGTACATGCATTTGATGTTGTGGTCACACTAGTAGTAGTACCTTCATTCTTGAAAAGTTTATTCCTACAGTGAACGGGGACAACTACACTATCTCTGATGAGAAAAAATCCTCTTTCATTAAAGAAAAAAACGAAAATCTTTAAATATAAATTGACAAAGCTTTGAGCTGTCAGTTATGCGCATGCATGTTGCTTGCTTTTGATTGGTTGTCTAAATATATTCAGCGCAAATCTAGTCTGGTTTCATCGACTGATCGCAAATATTTTGCGACAAAATAAAACCGAATGGAAAAAATGAACCAAATCGGTCAGTTTCGGGATGTTACGTTTTGAACAAGTTTCGGGCCATTTCCACCAAAAAATTGTGTTGGTCATAGTGTCCTGCATTCAGAAATTATTCGTCGGCCTGAGGCTTTATTTATCGTCATGTCCGGCGGTCCGACGAGATTTGGCAAACACTGATATTTTCTCTGTCTTTCTGAACTAATCTTCTTGATACATGTAAACAGGGAATTTTTTTGTGTGTCTCAGGGGCCGAAATAAGGCCCCATTCCCAATGAGATTTAGGTGACTTTTTCCCCAATTTGGAGAAAGAAATTTTCAGTCACAGCGGAAATAATTTACTTTAGTTCATTTCATTGTGAAACTAAGTTCTGCTGTTTGAAATGCTGTTTAAAGTTGATTTTATGCTATTAAAAATATTCTAAATGCATAAGCTTGGTTAAATATGTCAACTTGGAAAATATAATCAACTTTGAATATTCAGAAATTTTCCCAAATTCAGGACTTACGTTGCTAAGTTTCCCAATCAGAAAGGCCCGAGGGCCCCTTCCCAAAATTGCCAATAAAAAACCCCTGGTAAATGAGGTGGATATACAATTATCAGATCTTTGACAAGTTTGAATTTCGGCTAAATGGCACAACTTAGTTATCATTGAGTGTTTTTGGTTTTATTCTGTTCCCAGGTATTGATTGGATTCCTGTTCTCAGGTGACCAATTGTTCTCAGGTGAGCGATTGTTGCCTAATGGTTACTTGTTATATTTTTGAGCAGGCTAGCTCTGAAAAGTGATAAATAACCCAGAGTGGGAGAGATTTACTAATGTATCTCAGGTGTCAAAAAATTCAGGATGGGAATACAGTTTCATCTAGAACAAATTGAAGTGAATGGTTTACATTATTTGAACTTAAAAATGTGTTTGTTTAAATAAGCTCTCAGTTATGATATTGTTTGATAAAAGGCAAATTTGACATGATTTAATCTTCCTTACTCAATGAATCAAACTTCAGGTCAGGTGATAAAGCAAGGTTAGAAATTATAATGTAGACACATTGACTAGATAGGCATTGACTAGATAAATAGTCGTTCTGTAAGTGTCACTGATTTTCAAGTCGTCTGAATTGTTGCACTCTTAACTCAAGGGCTTAATTTTAAGAGGCCAGTGTACAAAACTTTCCACAATTTGATTATAGAAAGATCATCTCTCTAAAGATAAGGCAAATATTTTTCTGATATCAAATTAGTCTGTTGGGAATAAAAAACAAATTTTACTGAGTATGAATTTGAGCAATAATGCTAGACTTTAGAATCTACCCACCACTTGTTACACTACAGAATAAGACTCATTGAGTTGTTTCCCTTGAAATGCAAATGAGGTAATGATGATATGTGAGCCTGTGCATGAGAAAACCAACAATTTGGGTTCCGACCAGGTCCGACACAAACCGTGCTGTACAGTCGCAGAAGATGGTTAGAGGCTGGAAATTTTAGATTTAGAAAGTAGAGGAATTGTACTATCAATGTAGCGAAAACAAAGGCGCTGATCAGCGAAGCTGATATGCGCCTTTGTTTTCGCCTATGAAGATAGATGGTTTTCCCATGTGGCGGCTCATATGTAATTTCAGTTTATTCAGTAAATAAAATTCAAATACTCAAGATTAAGTCTAATAAATTTGGAGGGTGAGTTTGTACAGTGGATCACTCCATACATGTGTGTCGAAGTCTCCATGTTCACGCCACTTGTGCCTTGACTAGGTGAAAAATTGCCATTTGGTGTTCCACATGGGAAAGCTCATATATGCAGTAAAATGGTATAATCATTAATCAAGTTGGACAGGTCTTAATAAATGGCAACACATATTACTGTTTTCACTTCTCCAAGGTGGACAGTCCGTGACAAATACATATATTCGGACAGAACTAGTAAGCAAATCGGCCATAAGTTTCTTAAAACTGAATGAAATTTCATGGGGTAAAGTGCACATACCCCGGAACGGTGCTCTAACCTGCTATACAACTATCAGTTTTAATGCTCTATAATTTACTAGATTCCCCCGAGCAGCTTGATTTATATTCTAACACCGAGGTTGCTCATGGGTATCTAGTAAACAAAAGCAAGCATTATAAACTGACTGTTGTACAACAGTTTAGAGTGTATGATTCTGGAGTATGTGCACTTTACCCCATGAAATTTCATTAAGTTTGAAGAAAAATATGGTCGATTTGCTAAATGGTTATGTCCGAATACTAGTACGCAAAAATCACTTTTAGTCACGTGATTGTCCACTTTGTTCTTGGTCTCAAAAAGAGCTATGGTCATATGGTGGTGGAATCTTGGTTAAAAGCATTACATTTTTGCAAGGTGTTGCTAAGTGCACTGGTGTTGATAGGTGTGATTTCATTCACTTCAAAATATTTAATCAGAATAGTTGATCTTGACAGAAATATACAGCTATCTGAGCCTATCTCATAGCTTTCATGTGCTGCCAGGATTCTTATGAGAAATGCATTTTGGTCTCATCATGCGAAAACCTTTCATTAAGGATTCTAACTGGGCACAGCACCTTATCCAGGCTTTACCATGTTTACAGCAATATAAGAATGTCCTAAGATGGCTAGAGGTCTGATACCTTTAATTTAGAAAGAAGAGATTGTGTTATTGCTACATGGGCTGCTTGAAAATTCATGATGACAAGCTTGTTCACTCGCTGAACAAAGTTACTCTAGCACAAAAAAGAGTTCTCCTGTATGGCAAGGTATTCAAATGCCCAACATTTCAAATGCTCTCAGTATGGCCCTGCTAATCCTGTCCTTGGGACAGGGGTATAAAACAAACAGGCATTGGCAAAGCTATTACATGTCTAATGGCTGGAGACATCAACAGAAAGTTGCATTGGACCGTAGTACCTAGCTGACCTAGATAATAAAACAAATGTTTTCCCCATTGCACAGTATCTGGTTAAATAGGCCAGGGCCTGCATGCTTAAGTATTATTTCATCTTATTTCCTGATTAAGTATTATTTCATCTTATTTAGACAATATATTTTATTTTTGTCTTTGTCTGATGGACCTAATTATTAAGAACTAGATTCTGCTTGCGGTTGTGTCAAGTTGTTTTTCTTGTGGTTCTCCATTTTCACCCCACCTACTGATTGATCCATCGCTCTGTGGCTCATAGAGTGGCCATGACTCGCACAGTAAATACTGTACTAGGATTTGTGGGTTCTATCCTAGGTTTTTGTCTCCATGTGAGCCTAGCTTTTGAATGGGATGTAAACCTTGAAATAATTCAACCAACCATTTGAGCCACCTCGTGGGAAAACCAACAATGTGGTTTCCGAACAGGTCCCACACAAACCGGCCTGTACACCTACAAAAGCAGGCTAGAAGCTTGAAATTTTGGAGTTAAGTAGAGGAGGAATTGCACTATCCGAGTAGCGAAAACAAAGGCGCTGATCAGCTTCGTGGTTACCGCGAAGCTGATCTGCGTCTTTGTTTTCGCCTATGCAGATTGTTGGTTTTCCCATGAGGCGGCTCATTTCTTGATATAAGAGCATTATGCACTGGAACTACATTTCTACCTTCCTTTTAAACAGGAGTGCAGAACTTTTGTCCAACTGTATACTTATATCAAATTACATAAGTGAAAGCAAATTTGATATAGATCTGTACATTGAACATGTGAAATATGATTTTAAAAATCCCTATAAATCAAAAGAAAATGTTCACTAGTGTCTCTCTAGTTAAAATGTAACTTGATCTACTCAAAGTTGACTGCACTGGAGGTCATAATATTGGATATGTGGATATGAGCCATGATATGAGATAACCCGTCTTTGGGGTTTCCTACGTGGACTGACACAAACTGGCCTGTACAGTCACAGAAGAACGATAGTAGCTTGAAACTTTGGATTTAAGCAGAAGAGGGGTTGTACTATAAGTGTAGCAAAAACAAAGGTGCTGATAAGGTGTGCAGTTACTGCTCAGCTGATCTACGCTTTGGTTTTGTTTATGTAGACTGTTGGTTTTCTGATATGGCGGCTCGTAGTTGGATATGTTTCAATGTAAAAAGTGCATTAACTGGTGATATTAAACAGTAGCAGTTGCAGTGTGAACACCGACAGACATGGATATAACAAAAAAGAGGAGGTATAGATGTTTTACGATTATCAGGGATTATCACTCTGTGGTTGATTTAGATGAATAGGATGGATTTAATCATGCTTATGTGATGTTTTGAAATATAAAGTATATATTTCGTTTTTGATTTTTGTGTTCTCATATCTATTAAAAAATGGAGAATTTGTGATTTTAGAACATGGCAGTGTTTTAAAGTATGGAATAGAAATGGAAAGATTCTTTTGGAAATGAATTTGTATAAGTATTAAAATGCTGCAGAAAGAATGTGTTAAAGAATAAGCTAAAATCTGTGGAACCAATAAGTATTAGCTTTTTCATAAGCTGGTAAAAGCTTTTTATGTCAAAATTTTCCCCGTTTCCTTCAGTTAAAAGTGGCTGACCAGCTTCTCTGTATCTTAAAATTAATATGGGTAGTCCATTATGCTCCCATCAGATGAGACCACAAATCTTAGGATTCGTGAAAGTCGACAGTTTGTAACAAGAGCTTTACTGAATCCAACAGTTCATCAGGAAAACATGTCCGTGCACTGAATACCCCCGTAAACCCCACTTTTATATAGTAAAACTGGGGTTTGCAGGGGTATACCTATTTTTCTTATTTTTGCTCCAAAACATAGATTGTTGGTACTCGTAAGAACCGCCTCGCCGAGGCGGTTCTAACGTGTACCCACAATCTATGTTTTGAGCAAAAATAAGAAAAATATCAAAATTTTTCAGCTGAAAATTTTCAATTTTTAAAGCTCAAAAAATCTCCGTTTATAGCATAGGCAAGTTTTCGTAATGTCGTAGGTAGTTCTTGTAGTTCTTGGGTAAATTTGTATTTGGTGGCAAAAAATTTGAACTGCTCAAAATTTCAGCCACAAATTTCCGAATTCAAAAATTTGTAGATAATTTGTAACAAAGTTGTAGTTTGTTCCTGTGCGCCATAAATGAATCTTGTTCGATTCAGCATCATCATCATTTATCAAGTATTCTCAAGTCATTCAAGTAATTCAGGAGCTCTCTAAGTCCTTTTTTAGTTAAACCATTTTCCATTTGCAGGAACAGTGAAAAACGGAAGGAGAAGTCACGGGACGCAGCAAGATGTCGACGTGGGAAAGAAAGCGAGATTTTCTCCGATCTCTCGAATCAGTTACCGCTGAGCTCCAGCACAATCGCCCAGCTGGACAAAGCCTCGGTGATGAGGCTGATCATCAGCACACTAAAAGTGAATGCCATCATGGATAGATTCAAAGAAATAAGTATGTTTAACTTTCTGTGACTATATGAGCTTTCGCATGATAAAACAATGTTTTTGGCCAGCTTTTACACAAAGCAGCCTGTACAGTTACAGAAGAAGGCTCAAAGCTTGAAGTTTCTAATTTATGGAGAGAGATTGTACTATCTGCGTAGTTACTGCACAGCTGATCTGCGTCTTTGTTTTCGCATACAAGTAATATCATGCAGATTGTTGGTTTTCCGATGCAGTGGCTCATATATAATTGAGAACACTGTTGATATGGTGTCTCTGCTTGCTTTTGAGAGCTTCAAGGTTTGATAATGACCTCAGAGGTGCATTTGGCATCTTTATATACATGTACTGAACAAAAGTGAAAATGCCACACTGGTATTCTAACTTAAATTTCTGTCTCTCATTTCATTTTAGAACATTTCATTACACAATAGAATTTCATTCTTTGGCTATATATAGCTTGAAGTTGCACTTTGATTTGATTCTGTGAACACAAACGGAGTTGTGCTACATCATGCATTTTAACAAGTAAGGGGTCAGAAAAATGACCATGCAATTTCTACAGTATATTCGCTACATGGATAGTACAATCCCTCTTCATACTAGATTTTAAATTTCAAGCTTCTAATTAATTTCTGTGACTGTACAGGCTGGTTTGTATCGGACCTTGTCAGAAACCCAGATTGTTGGTTTTCTAATATAAGGAAAAATATTATCAATTTCCTAATATTGTGTTAATTGATTGATCTTACAACATTTAAAAGTGCAATTAAATCATGTACTGCGCCTAGGTTTAACATGCCAATGTAAAACATTGCAATAAACAATGAGAATGTTGTCTAAAAAATATAATTTTATATGTTTGTAGGATTCATGGAGATGATAGAATCATCTTTTACGTGTATAAATATGAACTCCATTTATGCACTAGTCAATTGCAACCATGCCCCCCCCCCCTCAGGCCCGGGGAATAGCTGGGACTTTGACTTTTGGTCCAGCAAATCCTCGCTAAAAGCCCTACCCTGTGGGGACTGCTCGTTGGTAAAACCACAAAAAGCAAACCACAGGTATTTCCCCCCGCACTGCCATGGAAAAACTTTGGTCAAAGCCCTGCTCATTTCCACGGCTATCCCTCCCCCGGGTCTGGGGGGGTGGGTGGTGGTTACAAATGACTAGTGTATTGTAGTTCATAAAATGCAAGGACATGTTAGCATGATTACAAGGGGCTTAGGTGATGCACTAGTCCCGACATGACTATTGCTGTTGACTGGGACATAAAGTATCAAGTCAAACAAACAAACCAAAAATATCAACAAGTATTTTCACACAGTTTGACTGCAGTTACCAATGTACTAGACTGTATTTCGTTAATTGAAGAAGTATGGTTAAAGTGCATGTTGCAAGTGTTTGCATTTCCGCCGTATATTGGTGATTAGCTCCTAAAGGTCTGAAAAGTTTCCTGTAAATGTTAAAAGCTCTTTAGCAACTGTGCCATTTTAGGGCAAACAAATTTTGTTAAAGCTTTAAGTGAAAAAAAATGGGAAAGCCTTCTCGAAGCATATTTTCTAGTTGAATGAATAACCCTAATTGAAAGGCTTTTAAAAATTGTCTAGAGCAGTTACGTTACAAGCTGCATGCATGTCATGCACCAAGGGGACACAGAATTTTCTGCACTTCTGTAGCACTCTAAATCTTGTGTCAAAATGAAAAACTGAGGGGCCCTGTAATACACATTTATAATTACTTGTGTCAAGTTGTAAAATTGAGCTGCACTTTAGAAAAAAGAAAAAAAATAATAATAATGATAATAAGGAGGCCTGCGTGATGACTATGCATATTATGCAGTAGTCATTTGTAACCTCTGCCCCCCCCCCCCCCCCCCCCCCCAGAAGGGAAGGGTGAGGGAAAGCCGTGCTTAAGTGCAAGGCAATTACTTTTCAAGTGTCCTCTCAGTGCAGGGGAAATGACAGGGTTTCGACATCAAGATCCTTACCCCAGGGAGATTTTGTATTGTTAAGGGCAGGGCAAAGAGCAAAGTTTTGACCTCAGTTTGCCATCTGGGGATGGGGCTTATAGCAGGGTACTGAAAGCTGAAAAGTCATAATCCCCACCCTTTCACGTAGGTGGGGGAGCAGTGGTAACAAATGACTGGTGCATATTTTCATCATTTGCACCCCCTATTAAGCATTGAGCCCAGATTTTACTGATTCTCTCTGTACATGATTTTACATTTAAAGTGCATGGGAAAATAATGCAAAACCTTCCCACGTCCGTATGCACATGCAGTCATAATATTACAAACTTCCTGCAGAAAAAAAATGAGCCGCCAGAAAACCAACAATCTGCTTGTGTGAAAACAAAGGCGCAGATCAGCTGTGCATTAAATGCACTGCTGATCAGCGCCATTGTTTTCGCTACACAGATAGCACGATGTCTCTTCTTTCTAAATCTGAAGATTCAAGCTTCTGGCATGCTTCTGTGGCAGTACAGCCTGGTTTGTGTCGGACCTTTTCGGAACCCCAAATTGTCGGTTTTTCCACGTGAAGGCTCAAATGATGGATTGAGTTTATGTATAATTTATCTCATGTAATTGTAATTTTTGTTTCATCTCTGGTATGATGTAATGAGTAACTACTTTGTGCATAAATGCATGACTGGCTTATAAATGACATTTCTTTTAACCTTTAAAAGTGCATTTTTATAGTGATTTGTTTACAGTAGGTTAGTAGGACATAGGAGCCTGAATCTAAATTGTCAGTATCATGGAAGCTGGTATTACTAGTACTGCGGACTAGTCCTCTAGTTCACAGGGTTACCAGAAAGAATTTGCATGAACACTGAACAAAAAGATGCAGAATCCTCTCTGGCGCAGTGGTTATCAAAGTTACTAGCTCGATAAACCAGGGGTTGCTGGCTCAAATCCGGGCTTCTCAAGTATGTTGGCTGAGACTTTAAACAGGCTTACAGTCCTAGGCCTATCTAGGCCAGTCTGTGTCTTTTGCTGGTTTATGAGCAGATTATAGACTTTCACCAGACTTGTACAGTGACGTCTATATTAAAAACATAGCAAAATTAAGTATATGTAGCCCCCCCCCAAAAAATCTGATCAGAGCAGGGAATACACACCTTTCCTAGTTTGTTTGCTATTTGGCAATGACATTCATCCATCAGGGAATTAGCTACAGGTCTACTAGCTACAAGTCTACTAGCTACAGGTCTTGCTACAGGTCTACTAGCTACATTTGTACAGGTCTACTAGGGAGAAAAAGTCTCACTTAGTTTCAAATCTCTCTCCCTAATTTCAACTTAGGGAGAAGTGAAATGTATAGAATATATCAGTATACCTGACTACCCATAATTTTCTTGGGAACAGAAGAAGCTTCTCCCTTAAATTCTGGACTAGCTTCAACCATGTAAATGATATTATTTCAGTTGCATCGAAGCCCAGTATTAAAGATGAAATAGAGCAGAAAGTGAACACGTTATATCCAAAGGCTCTGGACGGTTTCCTGCTGGTACTGTCAAAGGATGGTGACATCATATACATCTCAGAGACGGTAGTCAAGTACCTGGGACTCACACAGGTAAAGCTATTTGTGAATTTCATGTGTGTCTGAGCCACGGCCATAAGAACCCTCTGCCTGTCTTTGAAGTTTCTGACCTGGCCATGTCATGAGAAAGCCATTTCTGACACAAACTGAGCTGTACAAGCACAGAAGATGGCTAGAAGCTGGAAGTCTTGGATTTAGAAAGAAGAGGGATTGTACTATCGTGTTGTAAAAACAAAGGAGCTGATCAGCTTCGCAGTAACTGCGAAGCTGATCTGCGTCTTTGTTTTTGCATATTCAGATTGTTGGTTTTCTGATGCGGTGGCTCAAATTCTAATAGGTCAGGTTGTCTCATGTCAGTACTGATGTTAATGTGTAAAACCTCATGTAGGGCATGATGCAGCGTCCAGGTTTAGTTACATATTGTTGACATGTTGTGTCTGAGTTGTTACTGTAATGAACTATGCCAGCTTAAAATGGCAAAGAATGTTTATAAATAAAAGGATAGAGCTGTATATAACTGATATTCAAGCCTGTTTTCGATGATTTATTGTAAGGTTACTTTCATAATGCCTTCATAGACAAGTTAAGCAATCCTTTTAGATGTGTTTTTATGGACCCAAATGAACAACCACAACATTTTTAGAGCTTGCTCTGTCAAAAATATCAAATCTGCAAACCAGATAGTAGTTAAATTGATTACCTTGTAAACCAGGGGTCATTTGTTCAAAACTTTGCAGAGGTTCCATCTTCATATGGCCTTAGCTGTTGGTGGGACTACACCTCAACAAGAACATAGCAAAAACAAAGGTGCTGATCAGCTGTGCAGTATCAGCTGTGCAGTTACTGCACAGCTGATCTGCGCCTTTGTTTTCGCCTAGGCAAAAATACTACTAATGAGGACCTTTACCATACATGTTTTGGTTTGTGTTTTATGTCCCACTCAACAGTTATGATCATATGGATGTGGGACTGGAGAAGCCTAGGATCTAACCCATGGCTCCTGGTTTTCAAGGCCTCTGTGAATCAGTGGCTCCTACACTTTAGTGTAAAGTATAACAAGCATCTCCAGTACATGTTGTTCTAAAAAAGACAAAGGTTGCAGGGAGTAGTGTACGCTTCAAGACACACTGTGTGCCTGGCTCTTTATGACCACCAAACACTTGCTTTAGATGTATTGTTTTGGCTTCTTTGTATTGCAATATTTAACCAATGCTTCAGACAGCAATTATCCCTAAATCTCATCTTTCGGAAAGCTTTGTCATATCATCGTGAAATTGCAGTAATTTTTGTCTGCGGTCTACGGTGAAATAGTTCCGGCTTTCTGTTTCCGCCATATATGGGAAACTGAAAGTCTGTCTACTAATTATATGTAAAATGCCATTGCTTTTAAATTTAATCGTGGTTAGCTAAAAAATAGTCCTCATATCATTTGAGCAGTCTCATTTTGTGTATAGTGGCAGTGTGTCAGAATTCAAATCAAGGCTAGGTGCTTAGCGTCTGGTTGTGTCCATGAGCAAGGCATTCGTAGCTCGTGATCACCATAGTACAGGTTAACACCCAGGTCCTTACATCACTAAAGAGGGCAAAATGGCACAAAACAAAAATTCTTATTACATTAAAAACCTAAAATTAGTCTAAAATGTCTATTGGGTCTTCAGGAACGGTCCGGGTTGTTTCCAATACTGTGCTGTAATATAAAGAGGTTGGCATATGTGAGCCATGTCATGATAAAATGGGGTTATTGCCTATGCAGAAACAAAGGCACAGATCAGCTTCTCAGTAATTGCGAAGCTGATCAGCGACTTTGTGTTACACAGATAGTACAATTCCTCTACTTTATAAATCCAAAATTTCCACCCTCTAGTCATGTTCTGTACATGTACGACTGGGTTTGTGTTGGATCTGGTCGGAAACCCGGAAGACCGGTTTTATGGCGTCGCAGCTCATTCACAATGTATCATTATGATTGTTATTATATATTCCAGATTGACCTAATGGGTCAGAGTATCTACGAGTTTGCCCACCCCTGTGACCACGACGAGATAGAGGACGCCCTCTCCCCCCACCCCCGAGAAATGGAGGAGTCCTCCCACAGGGCAATGTTTATCAGACTCAAGTGCACACTCACCAGTAAAGGGAGGAACGTCAATCTCAAATCAGCTACTTACAAGGTAGGAATATGTTTTGATTTGTTTAACCAGCCCCAGTAGTTCAGTTGTTAGTGGTTTATCCGCAAATAACCAGCCCAGTAGTTCAGTTGTTTGTGGTTTAACCTCAAATAACCAGCCCCAGTTGTTCAGTTGTTTGTGGTTAAACCTCAAATAACCAGCCCCAGTAGTTCAGTTGTTAGTGGTTTATCCGCAAATAACCAGCCCAGTAGTTCAGTTGTTAGTGGTTTAACCGCAAATAACCAGCCCCAGTAGTTCAGTTGTTCATGGTTTAACCGCAAATAACCAGCCTCAGTAGTTCAGCTGTTTGTGGTTTAACCTCAAATAACCAGCCCCAGTAGTTAAGTTGTTCGTGGTTTAACCCCAAGTAACCAGCCCCAGTAGTTCAGTTGTTCGTGGTTTAACCTCAAATAACCAGCCCCAGTAGTTCAGTTGTTCGTGGTTTAACCTCAAATAACCAGCCCCAGTAGTTCAGTTGTTCGTGGTTTAACCCCAAATAACCAGCCTCAGTAGTTCAGTTGTTCGTGGTTTAACTGCAAATAACCAGCCTCAGTAGTTCAGTTGTTAGCATGTCTGCTTCAGGAGCTATAGGTTATGGGTTTGCACCCCGGCCAGACCTTATCAAAGATGTTAAAATGGTGCCAGTGGCCCAGTGTCTAACATGCTGGGTGCTCAGATTTGTAAAGCAAGTGCCGGCACGTACCCATCATGTTGGTGACTTCTGTAGCCCAATAGCATGGTTTCAGCAGGACTTCATCTTAATCTGAAAACATTGAAAAGAGATATTTTTGACATGCATCTTACAATGATGTACTATACAGAGATGTGTAATATCTTGTTTGAAATGTCATCATGAACATGTGCCAAAGTGACCGTGCATGTTGCTACATGCATCATGACATCTTCCGTATACAAACTACACAACTTTTTTTGGCAGTCTGAAGAAATATTATCTCTGATCTGAGCTCTATAATTAGACAATAGTGAATACCTCAATGTGCTGCATCATTTACAAACTTCCATTTGAGCGGCATTGAAAAACAACCGTCTTTGGGGTTTATGATCACGTCTTTCACAAAACCATGTAGCAAGCAAAACCTCGCAAGAATTATCTGTATAAGAAAAAAGGAAAATCCTTATCAGTTGCATGCAAACACACATCCGAGTTGGGCCTTTGTTTTGCATTGAGCATTGAAGCAGGTTTTTGTTATGAAACATCACAATTTTCATTTCATTTAAGTCTTAAATTACGCAACAAGTATTTTAACACCTCCAAACAATAGTGCTTTTAGCCAGATGGGGAGAACGTGAAACTCTGTTAGGAGTATGTCATAGAAAAAAAATGACCAAATTATATCAAATTCATGAAAATGTTTTTTGTTGAGCAGATCACGTACTTTTCCATCTAAAATGATCTGTATGATGCAATAGCTGGTGTCAGCCAATACATTTTTTTTTCTTATGCACTGGTCATTTGTAACCAGGCCCCCCCCCCCCCCCCCCGCCACCTATGGGGATGGGTGGGGGATAGCCAGGCTAAAGTGTGAGGCAATTACTTTTTTATGGGGTTTTGATATTAAGATCCTTACCCCAGGGAGATTTTCTATTGTGAAGGGCAGGGTAAAGAGCATAGATCCCAGTGTCAAAGGCCACAGGGTCAATGCATACAGCGCTACTGGGCAGCCCTGGCAGCAACAATGCAGTGTGACTGAACAACTTCAGTGACGAAAATTTGCTACAACCATTTGTCTTTTAAACAGAGCATCTTTTGCAATTAACTGCCTAGCAGAAATGACAGCAATTTTCAGCACTTTCCAAGTAAGGCTTCATAACATCAAGTAGAGTAAACATTTGAGCCACCTCATGGGAAAACCAACAATGTGGTTTTTGACCAGGTCCGACATAAACCGACCTGTACAGTCACAGAAAAGAGCTAGGATCGTGAAATTTCAGATTTAAGTAGAAGAGGAACTGTACTATCCGAGTAGTGAAAACAAAGGCGCTGATCAGCTTCGCAGTTACTGCGAAGCTGATCTGTGCCTTTGTTTTCACCTAGGCAGATTGTTGGTTTTCCCATGTGGTGGCTCATTTCATGATTCTAATGAATCTGCAGCAAACATTATGAAAACTTGCCCATGCAATATACAGTGTTTTCTAAAGTTGTAAAATTTGAAAATTTTCAGTAGAATTTTCTTTATATTTTTCTTATTTTTGCTCAAAAGATAGATTGTGGGTACACAAGGTTCAAACGAGAACCCACAATCTATCTTTTAGATCAAAAATAGGAAAAATAGTTATACCCCTGCAAACCCCAGTTTTTCTATACAAAAGTGGGTTATAAGGGGGTATTCATTTCATGGAACTTTTTTCCTGATGTACGCATTAGTCTTTAGGTCAGTAGCCTCTTAAAGTACTGTACAGGGTAGATATCATCAAGGAGGAGTCGTTCTGCTATCTTTTCATTTCACTGCCCTTTTTGCCTATAGAAAACCCTGGGTATTTCCAAGGCACTGCCTTGGCAAAACTTTGGTCAAAGCCCTGCTCATTTTCATGGCTATCCCTTGCCCTCCCCAGGGGGTGGGGGGCCTTCGTTGCAAATGAGTAGTGCATCATGTATTAATAGTCCGTTTGTTCTTATCTTTTGAAACAATACTTTGTACTACTTTCTGATTGATCAGTGTGATGACAGAGAGATAATGTGTTATTAAGTTTATATTCCATGCCTGTTCAAGAAAGAACAAGTCTTCAGTCTTTTTGCAGAGGAAGAAAATATTATATGAGCCGCCTCATGGGAAAACCAACAATGTGGTTTCCAAATAGGTCCGACACAAACTGGTCTGTACCGTCACAGAAGCTGGCTAGAAGCTTGAAATCCTGGATTTAGAAAGCAGAGGAATTGTACTATCCATATAGCGAAAACAAAGGCGCTGATCAGCTTCGCGGTGACCGCAAAGCTGATCTGAGTCTGCGTCTTTGTTTTCACATATGCATATTGTTGGTTTTCTCATGAGCCGGCTCAATTATGCTGCACGGCTAACAAACCTTTAAATGCGTAACCGCGGTTAAGAAAAGAAATCCGATTCATGTCCTTCCGGTTTCGCATCAGATGACCAAAAAAAGGTAAACAAACTTTTGCAGCTCGTGTTTCCGAGTAAAATATTTCGATTCGAAGACAAATATTATAATTCTCTCAATGCTATTTTATTAGTTAGACATTGCTATATTTGGACCCCAAAGGATTTCCAGAATTTTTTCTTTATAATCATGATTTTTATTCCCTACCCCAAAACACATGTTGGGATTGCATTGTACACGACGAAAATGTGGGTCAGTCGCAGGGATATTTTTAGATTTACGCTCATTAAGTCTATATTAACGGAAAGCAATACAGTGCGCAGATGATTTTAACATTGTGTGAGGTCTGGTGACAGTTTCGTTGCCTCTGGCCAATGCATTCTATGCATATGTGGTTAAAAGCCGTGTCAACATTTCGGTTACGAATTTAATCATTAGAATGATAGCAATATAATCATTATAGAACACATGTATTAAAGTTTTTGTTTTTGTTAATTGTTTTACGCTGAAAATTATTGTCACATTCTCTCGTCCTTTCTTAATAGGTGCTTACTCAAATTTGGTGTGTTTGTGATATTTGCAGTGAAAATTTTTGATATAAAATAATACAAACTGTCTATGAAATACATGTAATACAATAGTTCACATGCATGATATTCCTGTTCATGAAGACGATTTTACAGCATTCTGTATACTTTAATTTGTTTTTTCTTGGTTTTATGTCTTTCAAAACGTTTTACACGGAAATAAATACCATAACTTGAACAGGTTGAGGTTTTCAAACGTATCTTGAAATATACCCATCATATTTAATGATTAAATGCGTACCCATCTTTTCCTTCCCTTCAAATCGATAATGCCGGGCACTAACACAACGAAATACTGGCACAGACATCAGATGCAATTTAGTTAATACATATCTGTAAATTTGTCGTGGAACAATCACTAAAATTTGATATTTACCAGCAAATTGTCCAATTTTTAGTTGTATTTCGCCGACTTTGGCCTTGTTGGAACACCAGGTTCGAAGAAGGGAATAAATAACTCAAAGACCATCAAATTATTTTGCGAGCTACTTTGGTGCTGACTTACAATAGTAAATAAGTGACAAAATAGCATTCATAGATAATCGATATATTTCTGTACTAAAATATAATCATCAATCGATCCTAGTAGCGTATGTTTTGTTTACCTTTTCTTGGTCTTCATATGCGCAACCGGAAGGGCGTGAATCGGATTTTCTTTCTTAACCGGTGGTTACGCATTTAAAGGTTTGTTAGCCGTGTGCTGGCACTGATTGTCTAGCACAATTTTATTTTCTCAAGATATTTTGCCACACAATTATTTACTGCAGAAATTTTGTCTGTTTTATGCTGCAAAAAGCAAAATTGATGATCTGCAGAATATTGTATGCCATGCAGTATGTAAGCCTTGGTCTCATTTTTTTGCATATTCAGTAAGAAAGGCCTACATCAGCTGTGCAATACCGTGCAGCTGATGATGCCACTGCATTGCTTTCAACGCCTTTGTTTTCGCTGCAAGGATAGGACAATTCTTCTTCTTTGTAAATCCAAAATTTCCAGCTTCTAGCCATCTTCTGTGCTTGTACAGCTCTGTCAGGAAACCAAATGTTGGTTTCTCATGACAGGGCTTATAATGTTGTCAAATGTCAATCTCTGACTATCAGCTGATTGTGATTCCTGTAATATTATTCCTTCCTGATTTGAAACCATTCAAGTCTTATTTTGATGATAGAGCAGAATCCAATCTGCTGTCATGATTACAGAAAATGAGATAAAACCACATAATGAGAAAACCAACAATCTGCATATGCGAAAATAAAGGCGCAGATCAGCTTCGCAGTAACTGCGAAGCTGATCTGCGCCTTTTGTTTTCGCTACACGGATAGAACAATCCCTGTTCTTCTTAAATCCAAAATTACAAGCCTCTAGATTGCTTCTGTGACTGTGCAGGCTGGTTTGTGTCGCACCTGGTCGGAAACCACGTTGGTATTTCCACGTGGCGGCTTATATAATTTTGTGGAATTGAGACCCCTTCAACTACATTTCTGTGTAGGTGAGCTCATGGGCCTAGTGTTAAGAGTGCAGGAATATAATGGAGAGAGAAGTCCTGGGTTTAATATGTTCCGATGCTTTGAAGTGTCCGTGACCTTGACCTACCCAGATTGCTGGTTAACACCCAGGAAGCGATGGCTTAACAGCCTGGAAATGACAGAAAAAAATGTTGACTGGGACATTGAGCCTTATTTCTTTATATTTACCCAGAACTGTTGGCTCTATCAAATTGTTATAAGAATATCCGTCTCATATGTGTCACTTTTAACAGCCTCAAAAATTTCACATGGCTTATAGGCATGTTAACTTAATGGAAAGATGTTCTTTTAACAACTTGTCTCTTAGAGTGTGCCAAAGCCATTAGGCTAGGTCATGTTTCGATCCATTTTGGTGCTTATAAACTTTTCAGCTTCAGTTCAATGTCTCACCAAGGAACTTCTTTTTCATTTGCATTGCACAGGTGCAAATTTATTCACATCTTATCGGGTATTAATTTATATTCTGTTCAGGTAGATGTGTGTGTATGTTGTATTTGTTTTATGCAATCTGACTTAAGAACATGGCATTGCAGTCAATGTAGAACCAGATTTACTTCAGGGTGCCATCTCATCAAGAGAAGTAGTGTGTTCAGGGTCTTCACGATTTGCCATTCAATCTTCATAAATGGAAAGGTACAAGTAGGCAAAGATCAGGCAAAGGCGCAATCAGAAAAAGATTCCCACTCCAAAAACCGAGGTGGGAAAAAAACAAACTAACAATCAGGTACTTATACCATGAAACATATTGTAAGCCGAAGGAGCAGCTATTTTCCCAATAGGTGGCCACTCAGTTACCTTAACTTAACTAAAACTATGAAAACTCACATAAGGCGCCAATAGCTCAAAAAAAATTTTAAACACCAAGACATAAAACAAAAAGAACCACCACAGAAGTATCGACTTGGAACGATCAGTAACACAAAGTTACTGGCGGGCTTAAACCGGTTTTACAGGCGCCTAACCTCACCCTCAGCTGTTTAAAAATACATTAGCGACTGCTTATTTGAATATCAGGTATTTGCAGCGAAAGTTCTTCGTGACTGAAAATGGACTTTTAGGAGTTTATAGGTCATTGTCACTTGATGAGCTCTTTAAGCTAGATTAAAGTTAATCATCTGTCATATTGCTTATTGACGTGAGAAAAACGGTCTTCAGGGTTTCCGACCAGGTTTAACACAAACCAACCTGTACAATCACAGAAGCAGGCTAGAAGCTTGAAGTTTCAGATTTAGGAGGAAGAGGAATTATACTATCTGTGTAACAGAACAGCTGTGCAGTTACTGTCGCATAGGTAAAAAAATCTGGTTTTCTCGTGATGAGGATCGATCATGTCTTAGAGCCTTTTCTTAACAAAACAAATTAAAATATGGAAAATAGGTGGAAAATTTCTATATTGCATATGATTAAGTAAAGCTGTTCTGTTGTGCATGTAGTAATGAGAGTCTGAGGTATTAAGTCGAGCATTTCATCTAGGCGAAAAAGAAAAACCCTATGGCTTTTAATTTAAATTGCTTGTTTGCACAGAAATCTAGACTGTTTTATGTGCTCAAGCTAATTTCCTATTAGCTTTAGAGCTGATGTCACGTTACCATGACAACGACCATAATGGCTACTCAGATTCCTGGTTTTGCTTTTATCATGAGTTTCCATGGCAGTCACGCCACCTCACAATTCTCTCAGTACAATTTTTATTGCACTACTTCTCAACATTTCTGTTACTGCCTGATCTAAGGCTTCTGTATATGGAAGTCAGTAAAGTAACATCCTTTGCATCAACTTAGCTAGATTAAAACTAGTCTCAGGTACAAGTCTTTAAGGCAACCAATGCTGTATTTGCTGGTTTCTGGACTGCATTTGTTGGTTTTGTTTGTGGCGTGTTGCTGATTAAAGACCAATTAAGGAGAAAGTTTATATGAAGATGAGAGAAAATATTGTACTTTTCTCTTAAGAGAGTAAAGGTTAATCTTCTTGGTGACATGATGTGTCTTTAATATGACCTGTTGGTTAAGAGAAGTACAATTATGATAGCAGAAAAACAATGGTAGTATTACTCACCCTGCTGATACACCTGCATCCTCTGGACAACCGGAGCAGCATTACTCACCCTGCTGATACACCTGCATCCTCTAGACAACCGGAGCAGCATTACTCAACCTGCTGATACACCTGCATCTTCTGGACAACCGGAGCAGCATTAGTCAACCTGCTGATACACCTGCATCCTCTAGACAACCGGAGCAGCATTACTCAACCTGCTGATACACCTGCATCTTCTGGACAACCGGAGCAGCATTAGTCAACCTGCTGATACACCTGCATCCTCTAGACAACGGGAGCAGCGTTACTCACCCTGCTGATACACCTGCATCCTCTAGACAACTGGAGCTGCATTACTAAACCTGCATCCTCTAAACAACCGAAGCAGCATTACTCACCCTGCTGATACACCTGCATCCTCTGAAGATAGCTTACACATGATACTGGCCCCACAATGCTCCCCATCTTTTTCTGCAGATGTAAAGTGCAGGTTATCTTATTGGACTTAGTGCATAGTTTTTTAATGGCCATAATTATGTTTGCAGTACTAATTATTATTTCTTGACTTTCCAGGTAATCAAAGTTGCCGGCACATTTGTTGCGGCTGACGATATGGAGGTTACTCCCATGGAGGTGGACGACGAAGAAATCAATATACGCCGTTCAAAAGGAATAACACACCTGATCGCCACAGCAGAGCCAATACCACATCCATCCAATATAGAAGTTCCCCTCGACAAAAGAACATTTACAAGTCGGCACAACATGAACATGAAATTCACAGACTGTGACGACAGGTAGGGATTAGTAATGCATTTGTTAAATTATCGAGAAGATTCTTATCAACAAACACATTATTTATAACAACCGTTACGACCAACTTGACCTAGAACAGCCAACACAGGAAGAAATTTGTAAGCGACTATAGGTTGTAAATACCTGTTTGGGAACAACTTGCTACTGTAACTGATAGTTATTATCTGTGATAAGTTGTTTCCAGACATTCATTTGCATACTACAGCCTTATATAGATTTCATCTGAGTTGCATTGCTTGTCTCTGGATAATGGCTGTGTTAATCTTTTCACATGGTTTAGGGTGATCTCATGGGAACAAATGACTGGTGCATCATATTTTTGAGCTTCTGATTGAGAAAAGCAACAATTTGGGTTTCCGACCAGGTCCGACACAAACCGGTCTGTACCGTTACAGAAATTTTGGATTTACGAAGAAGAGGAATCTGTGTAGCAAAAACAAAGGCGCTGATCAGCTGTGCAGTTACAGCACAGCTGATCTGCATCTTTGTTTTCGCATATGCAAATTGTTGTTTTTTCAAGTACAAAGCGGTTACTGAAAGGGCAGTCCAAAGATGTAGTCTCTTCTGAGGGCTGTACTATTTGTGATGTGTCATCTTTGTGCCATTAATTTACACTGCGATAAATTGTTTAAATCTTACTAGTTTTGAAGGTTCAAAATTATTGAAAAGTGCAGGAGAACTAAGACTTACTTAAAAAAAAAATTACTTGGTCTAAAAAAAAGTGTGTCATCGCACCTGTTATCTGTGAAATATAGATTGTTTTGTGGCAATTTTTGTATGCATAATTGGCTGTTTTTTGGGGCTCATGTTACATTTTAATTATTTTTTGAGGCTCATATATTTTCTTAATGATTTTTATTTATTTGATACAATCACCTCTTAAGACTTCTATGTGAATAAGTCCCAAAAATTATGGTTAACTCTCAACTTTAGGACAAAAGTTCAGCTGAAAGACATTTGTTGGTAAAACATAAGCCTATCATTTTGCAAAAATTTGCATCTATTCCAAAATTGAGGGCAAACTCTGTACTTGTTCAAATGCCCTACTTGTGCTATTGAATGGTCCAATTCTGAGTATCTTGTTGGGGTATCGCTGGGTTTAGATGGATTTGTACTTATATGTATGGTTTATGATTGCGAATCTATCAAAAGCAAGTTAGTAGCACAATTCAGTAGCATTACCTCTGTGGTGGTATGTCTCACAATCTAGGGTGATAATTTAGGCAACTAGGATTATTACATCATACAGCTGATTCTTTGCCAGCTGTTAAATTAAAACTTTATTGAACTTGCCAATAACTGCAGAAAAAATCTGAGGTTTGCCAGATAAGACAATATACCAGAAAATGACTTGTCTGTCATTTGAAAAAGATGTATTTAACCCATTAATGACAAACAGGACCCGAGGTTATAAAACGTTTTTCATGCTCAACTCAGCTGAGACTAAAATTTATCCTGCTCATAAATGCATTTTAATGGCATTTTAACATTTATTAGCAGGATAAATTACTAGTTTTTGAGTTTTGAACCTGAATTTTCCACTAATTCTGATCATTTCAACATTTATGAGCAGTTGAAATTTCGTGCTCAGCTGAGCTGAGCTTGAAAAAAGTTTTATAACCTCGGGGCCAGATTCACCCATCATTATCATTTGGTGAGTCCACTTTCATTTTTGGGGCTTCAGGCTTGATTTTAAAATTTTATTCCATTTTTTTATGAAATCCCTCTAAGCAAACAGAATAACCCCAGATGGGATGCCACGTTCTGGTTCCCTACTTTCCAACAGGTCGAAGTAATCTCAAGCTTTGTAGCAGAGGTTTGAAATTAATGGATTCATAGTCTCATAGAGGGATAATGTTCTGTCTATGTTAACACAGGAACTGAGCGACTATCTACCTACCCCTTTACTTAAATTTCACAAAAAAAATCAGGTTTTCCAAGGCTTTGGCTGATAGAACTGATATTGACGAGATTATACTTATTTCCTGGGGAGATGCACTCAGCTTGATAGCGACATTTTTAGATGACTTGGTGACACAGTTTCTTATAAGATTCTGATAAGTCGACTTTTATATTTGAATGAATAGAGTCTATACTTTTATGTATCATTCAGTTCTGAGAATCAGGTTTTATGAATTGAATCTTTCAATCTTACGGGTCTGGGTATTGTGTGTCCGCTGCGCTCCACTTCGATACCTTGTTCTACTTTCATTAATAAAAATGTCGAAAATCAAGGAAAAATGACTGCCGTAGTGCTTTAAGTACTCAGAAAGTGTTGGCTCTGTCTATGCATGACTGAAAAATTGTTGACTGGGACATTAAGCCTTACCCAAACAAATTGGTATTGACACAGATCATAAGTGAGTTTGTTTGAAAATAAAAGTACACTTGGCTTAGTATTCAGCATACCTATAAATAAGAACTGTTGGCACACATGGAGTGATAGTATTTTGGTATGACATGCAATGATTAAATTTTGTAGAGCATTTTCACATCAAATAGATTTCATATGAAACACAATGTTTTCATCCAGATTTAAATGAACTTGTGAGATGACCACAACTATTCTTAAACCAGTGGACCAATGGTTCTAAAAATGCTGACATCAGCAAATTGCTGAAATATTGGTCAAGGCCAATTCACTTTGTAGACATTGAGTGCACTGAGAAGTTTTTAAATGTCAAGATTTTATATGGGCTTTATTGAAGCAGCCATCTTGATCATGTGACCTTGACCTTGGAAACTGCACATAAAATTGACTTTTACGCAGTGTTGTTGAACCCTGAAAACAAAAAAATGAACAGCAACAGCAGCAGAAACAAGTTTGTCACTTGTATGCCTAGTATGTGGTGGAGCAATATTACATCAATTTAAGAAGTTCAGCAATGTGTCATTCACCTCAAGATTTTTATAATGAATTGTTATTTATATGGTTTTAACCTCCTTTAAGGTTATTGACCTGTCACCCAAGGTTCAGTAGATATATAAGGCCTTATTGTTTTAACTGATTGTTGTAATTGATCCCATATAAAAAAGCTATGCTCTGGGTTTCAGACAGTCCAACACAAATCAGGCTGTGCACCCACAGAAGATTCCTAGATTGAGGCTTCACTTTCCTTCAAATTAGACGGACTGTAATAGGACTGTAATATCGATGGAATGAAACAAAGGTTACATGATAGTGATCTATATACACGTCAACCTCATTATAACGCTATCTTTGGGGTCCATAGAAACAGACCGTGTTATAAGTGAATCTGAATCTGAATAGTTTACTGGTGACACGCCAAATGACATTATTTCACCAGGGGGTTCGGATGGGGGAGAAATTAGTCCCTTGAACGCACGAGTGTAGCGAACTTGGACACACAGTCATCAGACATTTCAGCAGAGGAGATAAGTGAATCAGGGAGGTCATTCCAGTCCCTGATAGTCTGTGGAAAGAAACTACTTTTGTACGCTTCTTTGCTAGCTGAAGGTGAACCGTGTTATAATGAAGTTATTTACTATAGACATATAGCAAAATAATCAACTTGGGAGCCATGACATGGCCTTGTTATATTGAAAACCGCATTATAATGGGGCGCTTTATAATGAGGTTGAAGTGTATCTGATCAAAACCTACCATTACCAAAACTTGCCGATGCAATATACAGAGATTTTTTTCAGCCATAAAAATTGAAAATTTCATTGGAAAAAGTTGGCTTGCCCGTTGACCTTGTCTTATGCTCATGTCATAGCCGCCTGAGAGAGATGCCGTGGTGCAAAATTATGCTTTATAATGGTGATTTTTTTCATATTTTATATCTAGTTTCATGCAATTTCATGGTGTTTCATTTTTTATTGATAATCTATCTGTCCCAATAAACAGGAAAACTGCTCAAGCCATAAGCATTCATTCATCCAGGGCGTCCCCACCATTATATTTATCAAGCATAAAGGTTCTGGTGCTGGTGTCTGTAGTTGATATACAAATGTTGATTTAATGGAGCATTACCCTGTTTAAAATCGCAAAGGCAGTTATTTGTCTTATGAGAAGTCAGGGTCATCCTTATAAAGTGCAAGGTTAAGGAGGTGTCATGATGCAGCATTTATCTATGAAATGATTTGGTTGTCTCAATATTTTCATTGTTCTGTTCTCTCACTGTCACTGTCACAGCAAAGTTGTCTTAATGTACCTGTCATATGTAACCACTGCCCCCCATACCCCCCCCCACCCCACCTACGGGGAAAGGGGGGGGGGGTAGCTCGACTAAAGTACAGGGCAATTACGATAGGGCCTACACATCGATAAAATCAACAAAAATAAAATTCATTCCTATAGTAAATGTAAAATTTAAATTCTAGTTTCTTGGTATGGAAATGAAGAAAACCACAAAACCTGTGTCTAACATGCTCTATCTGTACTATAGCAAGATGCATTGATTGTACTTGTCCCCTCAAGGTACAAAAGACTGAGGTTTTATTGATGATCCAGCAAACTTATAAAAGTTTATACATGTCTTGCAGTATTTTATTTATTTTTTTTTTTTTTTTTTAAATTTTAATAGGAAATTTTGCAATAAGTGGGTTTAATTTTAGGCTATGCTCTAGCTGACCTTGCCCAGTCCAGCTTTTGTTATCGAGCAGGCTTGTTCATGTCAAGCTGAGAACAGTTTTTCGTGACAAAACTTATTGATATAAAAATCAAATGTTTGGTGCATATTTAATTACCATAGACAATGCCAGCTGTGGTATTTAAATATGCATTTTGCATCATCAGTCGTCACCTTGATATGCAGTTACCTGTGTGGGATGTGGTTCACTACATCAATTATTGAGGGAAAACAGTTGAAAACCACATGTAATTACATTATAATTTGTTCATTAAATAATTAAAAAGGGAAGAAAGCAGAACCAACAACGCAACAACGGTACATTTAACTTTTTGTTTAATGAGATCGACATTTAACTTTTTGTTTAATGAGATTGACGTGTTTGGGCCTATTATCAAAGACCTTCATCAGGATGTTAATTTTTTTAATTATTGTTAGCTCACCTGAGCCGAAGGCTCAAAGGTGAACTTATAGGATAGGCAGGCGGCGTCCCTCCGGCATCCGTTGTCGGTCCGTCAACATTTTCTGAAGCTGTGAGGCCAAAACTTTTGATATTTGGCATAAAGCATCCACAGGAAAATTACAGAATTTTATCAGTTGTAAAAGTTGCCATCTCATTGGGAACATTTGAATTTTGTTTTTGCAGAAATGTTTATAAAGTAGTCTTCTGTGTTGCTTTTGACTTTTAATCCAGATCACTTGATTTGATTGTCGGATGGCCATAAATTTTACATTCAACGATAGCTGTTAACTCAGGTGAGCTTTGTGGCCCATGGGCCTCTGGTTTAGAGTTCTCGGTAACTCCAATTTGGGCATTTTCTCTGGGCATATTTTATGCCAACTTTTTTTTTTCCTTGAAAGTAAAGGGATTGTACAAACATGAATGTGCTTGTCAGTTTCTGTAACTTTGTTGTTGCATTTATATATTGGGGAGGGGAGGGGGGGGGGCATTTATGCATTTATGCCTACTGTTAGAGAACAGGGACTCCAAAGCAAGAGGTGCTGGGTTTGATTCTCACCTCTACCATGTGAGCCGCAACGCGAGAAAACCGGTCTTCAGGGTTTCTGACCAGGTCCGACACAAACCGGTCTGTGCAGCTACAGAGGATGGCTAGAAGCTTGAAATTTCGTATTTAAGAAGAAAAGGAATAGTACTATCTGTGTAGCGAAACTATGTGAAAACAAAAGCACAGATCAGCTGTGCAGTAACTGCATAGCTGATTAGCGCCTTTGTTTTCGCTACATGGATAGTACAGTTCTTCTTCTACTTGTATACAAAATTTCAAGCATCTAGTATTCTTCTGTGACTGCACAGACCAGTTTATGTCGTACCTTGTCGGAAACCCCGAAGACCGTTTTTCTCATGTCGCAGCCCAAGTAAAGCAGGTTTTTTCATCTCAAACATACACCTTATCTTCAGTTCTTTTGATTCTGGGTAAGAGTGCATGCTGCTATTGAAAAAGTGCATTCTCTTTCAAGATTATTAGATTGTTACAGAAGCTGTAAGGAAGATTAAATTTGCTATTTCCGACTTCTCAAGAGTCAGCCAAGTACGTTGTGAACCTAGTCTCGATGATTGTTTTTACAAAACTGCACTTGTTTAACTTGTCTTGGTGGTTTGACTTGGAGTTGTTAATTAAATCACTCTTTCAAATGCTGTCCTAACAGATCGAGGTCTTTGAAAAATACTTGAAGCATAGCTTCAGTGCAAGAAAATTTGCCTTAAGCTAGTATCTCACTGGCATGCGAATTTCTCGCAACTGTTTTGCGAATTTGTCGCGGACTTTTGCACGACATTCGTGCGAGTGTCGCGTGAATGTCGTGAGAATTTTCTGGTCGCAAAGGTTTTAAACATGTTTAAAAATTTTATGCGAATTTTTTCACCAAAATATTTCGCAAGACTGTCGCGCGACTGTCGACTGTCGCCGCATTTACAATGCAAAATTTTCGCGACACTCGTACGAATGTCGCACGACGGTCGCCCGACAGTCTTGAGACAACATGCAAAAACCTCGCGACTATCTGGTGAGAAAATAAAACTAAACGACATTCGTACGAATGTCATGCGACACTCGCACGAATGTTGCGCGACTGTCATATGAATTAAAATGAAAATAAGCTACAATCGCGGGAAAGTCGTGAGACACTCTCATGAACGTCGCGCGACTGTTGTGCGACTATCACGCGACAGTCGCGAGATATATTTTCAAATTTAGACCGAAATTCGCGAATTGTCGCATAAATGTTTATTCAATGAGACTGCAACATAAAAGTTGTGTTTATATCTTTAATCTTTGCCGCAAAATAGTCGCGAACTATTTGTGTACTAGTCTCCAGTTGTCGCATTCCAGTGAGATAGGGGCTTTATGCATACTACATGTAAAGGTTGCAGACCTTTGATCTTCTGCAGTTACTATGAAGTCAGTTCCTTGCAACATAGCTGGTCAACTTAATTTTGGAGGCTTAAACCCCATTCTTACTGTCCTTGTTTGCCCCAGTGAAGACAAGCCAGTATACCATGAAACACCGGGGAACTAATCTTACAAAAACTGATTGATTATATTCTCACAGTAACAGAGTTACACTGGTGTAGCCCCAGTCTTAATCCCAGTTCTACAACAGTGTTGTCACGGTGCGGGCCAGGTGTTGTCACGGTGCGGGCCATTGTGTGCAGGTTCTACTAATGTAAAGCTCCCCTGGTAAAGCGTTACCCCGGTTGTCTACAGTGGCATCCTAGTGACTGCCGGTCAAGCCATGGTTATATGCCCTGGTGTTGCCTGATTTAAACCTGAACACCACTGGGGCACACAGGGGTGAACTGTGGCCAAATACTTAAAGCTGGTTTGCCTCAGTGCCATCCTGGTTCACCCCGGTGAAGCAGCGGCTTGTGCCAGATTAGCCAGGTGTCATCCCAGTTACCCACGGTTTACACCAGGTCAACCCAGTTAATCACGGTCGAGCCCCAGTGGTATCAGGGTTTGTCCCGGTTTTGCCCAAGGTTCACCCTGGTTGTATTAAATTAATAAAACATTTTAATACAACCGGGAAGGCTCCAGGTTTACCCTGTTTCTTCACGATTTGCCACAATAGCGCTTCGGTTCTATCCCGCTTTTTCCTTGTTTATCAAACCGAGGTGAACCAGGCTTTGTCCTTGTTTATCAAACCGAGGTGAACCAGGGAGCTAAACCGGGATAGTGAGAACATAGCTTTAAGCATAGGAACATATTGTTGAAGTAACTGTCCATGTGGTTATAGCAACAAACTAAATTACAAAACAGCTGATGATCAGATCTTTTAGTGTCATTTTTGTCAGTAATAATGATTAAATACAGGTTGTTGCAATTCAAATGTTGATTATTTCCACAGGTAATACTGGCACACTTCCTTGATTTACAGCTCCTCAAAAAATAAGTCTCATCCATCAGAAAAACTGCCAGTAGGGCAGACACAAACCACAGAAAATACATGGTTGGAGCCTTGAAATTTATGATAGGTTTATAAGGATGGCGCTATTTATAGAGTGAAAACACAGATGCTGAGAAGCTTTATGGTCAGGTGGCCACTTTGTTGCTGACCTGTGCCTGTATTTGCATGTTAGCTCATAATGCCACAACTCTAATCAAGATTACATCCAGTATTATCAAATAATGTGCAATGCAGCATTAATAATAGCTATCAGCATATTGCATGAAAATAATGTTTTTTGAAGGAAAATGATGAGTATAATGCACCAGTCATTTCTATTCACCTTACACTGCCCTGGGGAATAGCTTCATACTCTTTATGTTTCCCGTTGCACTGCCATGTCCACCTAGACCTCAAATCTTCTGCGCTTCATGGACAATGCAGAATAAAATCATGGGCACATTTGCAGGGGCCAAACCGCCTGATGCTGCTGCACTGTTTGCTCAAACATGCCTTCCCTAAACAAATCAGGGTCATTTTGGCAAATAGAGATCTATATTGTATAACTTTGGTTGTTATGTGCGTTAATGTCCCAGTCAACAAGTTGTCAATCATGTTGGGATATAGAGCCACCACTTTCTTGGGACCTATTGGCATCAGAGACACAGCTCTGCACATGTGGGGTTTAAACCCTGACCACTCAATCTAGTGTCCTTTGCTCTACCACTAGGTCTCTGAGCTCTTGCGCATGGGAAAACCAACAATCTGCATAGCCAAAAACAAAGGCGCAGATCAGCTTCGCAGTAACTGCGAAGCTGATCAGCGCCTTTGTTTTCACTACACGGATAGTACAATTCTTCTTCTTCTTAAATCCAAAATTTCCAGCCTTTAACCATCTTCTGTGACTGTACAGCCCGGTTTGTGTCGAACCTGGTCCGAAACCATATCGCTGGTTTTTCAACAAGGCGGCTCATAAATTCTAAAATCTTTCTTTGTTTCAGCATCAAGCACCTGACGGGCTACCACCACAGTGAACTGATCGGAGAATCCTTGTACAAATACCATCACGCCCAGGACAGCAAGATGATCGAGAAAGCCTATAAAGATCGTGAGTACCAGTAACATCGTAATATTTAAGATATAAATATTGAAATACGTAATTGTTTACTAATTATTGAGTGTCGTTGTTGCTTCATATCAGTCTATCTTTAGGAGACAGAAGCTTCTAGCAGTAAACATTTGAGCCGCCTCGTGGGAAAACCAACAGTGTGGTTTCCAAACAGGTCGGACAGTCTGTACAGTCACAGAAGCAGGCTGGAAGCTTGAAATTTCGGATTTAAAAAGAAGAGGAAGTGTACTATCCGTGTAGCGAAAACAAAGGCGCTGATCAGCTTCGCGGTTACCGCGAAGCTGATCTGCGTCTTTGTTTTCGCCTATGCAGATTGTTGGTTTTCTCACGAGGCGGCTCATTTCATGTACCTTATCTCAGACCAAATTGTATATGAGCCACCACAGGGTTTCTGACCAGGTTCAACACAAACCGGCCTGTACAGTCTCAGAAGCAGGCTGGTAAATTGAAATTTTGGATATAAGTAGAAAGGGATTGAACTAGCTGTGTAGCGAAAACAAAGGCACTGATCAGCTGTGCAGTTACTGCACAGCTGATCTGCGGCTTTGTTTTCGCATTTGCAAAAATCCGGTTTTCTCATGACGTGGCTCATACAAACTGTCTTCCTTGTATTGTTTGAAGTGTATCATTTCAAATATTGCTCAAATGTTGTACGCCTCACAATTGGAAGAAAAAGTTTACCCATGGCCATTAATGTTGATGACTTTACAAACAAACAAACAAACAAATAAACAAACAAACAAAAGAAATTACATTTTATTGTGTGTCTTTAAATTTATGCACATGTATTTTATAATAATAATAATAATAATAATCGACTTTATTTAACGAGGGTAAACACATTTAGTACAAACTAATCTTCCATGTGGCCCTCACTAATCTACAAACATGAAAAACACAATTACAAATTTACACAAAACTTAACAAATATACATGTATCAAATGAAGGAACAATTGAAACAAAATGAAACATTAATGTTACACTCAAACTCACATTCACACTACTAAACCTAAACATAAAGTAATTAAAAATAAGGCATTATATACAGATGAATTTACATGTTATATACAACAGAGTACATGAACGTTGTTTACTGTTTGTTTTTAAAATGTGCTGCTTGATTCTAAATTAGGTATGCTTGATTTTATCATTTCAGTGTTCTCGAAAGGTCAGATCTGCACGGGACAGTACAGGTTTATGGCTAAGACTGGCGGCTATGTATGGATGGTGACACAGGCCACTATAATCTACAACAACAGAACTCAGAGGCCACAGTGTGTCGTCTGTGTACACTATGTCATCAGGTACAGCTGCAGTCTGATCCTTTACATATGAGCCGCTATGCAAGAAAACCAGTCTTCGGGGTTGCCGACCAAGTGCGACACAAATCGGCTCGTACAGTCACAGAAGCAGGCTAGAGGCTTAAATTTTTGTCTATAAGTAGAAGAGGAATTGTACTACAAAGGCGCTTATCAGCTGTGCAATTACTGGTTTGTGTCGCACCTGGTCAGAAACCCCGAAGACCGGTTTTCTCGCGTCGTAGCTCATTTGATCCTGGGCTTCTACAGTCTTTTGTAAGAAATCCTAAACTAACATGAGGCTTTTCATTGAGGTTCCTACTCCATATGACCGTAGCTGTTGGTAGTCATTTAACCCCACAAAAAACTTCTAGGACCAGTTGTTCAAAACTTTGTTAGCTTAATGTCATCCTGAAGACCTATCTTGTTAAGTAAATGCCAACTACATATGCAAATACACTGTTATTTTTTGTTGAAAAAATGTGAGAATCTTTTGCATTGCAAAGGATTCTCACATTTTTTCAACAAAAAATAACAGTGTATTTGTAATATTGCCATTTGAAATTTTAATAAATTGTTTACTAGCGACATCGTTAATTTTGAACAACAGGCCCCTGCTGTATACTGTTAAAACAAAGATATTAAACAAAGATATTGTAAGATTCTTGAAAGTAAATAAAATTCTCAAAACAATAAAAAAAAACCATTCCATTATTGGATTACAAGAAAGAATTATAGGGTACTTGGAAAAGTACCAATAAACCAATAAATTCTTTGATATAAGACAAGCTTAGTGAGCTGTTGGTACCCAAGATTGCACTTTTTGTTTTTGGTAAATGAGCCACAATGTGAGACTAATGGATTTTTGCCTAGGCGAAAACAAAGGCGCACATCAGCTTCACAGAAACTACGAAGCTGATCAGCGCCTTTGTTTTCGCTATTCTTCTACTTTCTAAATTCCAAATTTCCACTCTCTAGTCATCTGTGCTTGGTCAGCTCAATTTGTGTCAGACCTGGTCGAAAACCCCAAAGACCGGTTTTTCTCGTGTTGCCTATGGGAAGCAATACATGTATTTGCCATTTTAGTATGAAGAAATAATGTAGGCCTGCATGTCAATAGAATCTGATCAGCATCTCCCCCGCTGTTTGCTGGCGAGACCTTTGCTTACAAGTCTACCTTGGCTTAAAGTTTGCTAACTAGTTTGAAATCATATCAGCCGTGACGCAATAAAATCGGTCTTCAGTGTTTCCAACCAGGTTCGACAAAAACCGGCCTGTATGCTAGATGCTATAAGAGACATGAAATTTAGGATTTGAGAAGATGAGGAATTGTACTATCTGTGTAGTGAAAACAAAGGCACTGATCAGCTGTGCAGTTACTGCACAGCTGATCTGTGCCTTTGTTTTCGCATAGGCAAAAATCCGGATTCCTCATGACTTGGCTCATATTTGGGTTGAAACATATGACACAAGATTTCTTCTGGTCTTGCTTCAATTACATAAGTATGGGATTTTTCGAAAAAGTACTTTAGGTAATAGACTAAACAGTCAAACAATAGTGTTGATCTTCCCAAGCATGCTTTGAATATATCTATAGACACAAACATATTCATAACCTATTGCATAATTGAAGTAATTGGATTCGTAAAATTGTGATATTTTGAAGAAAACCTGTCTTCTAAATTTGAGACTAAATCAGAAATGAACCAGTCCCTTTAACTGGAGTAGCTAGTTATAGGGATAGTGATGATTCACATTATATTGTAAAATTAATAGAGCAAGTTACAGAAAGGGCTGATCACTCGTGGGTTTGCGCAATATCAGGGAATCATGAAAACAAGTTTCCTTGCACCGAGGGTCGAGCGCTAAAATGGAAAGAACATGAGCTAGCAACAGTGTTTATGTGGGCCCTGTTGCCTGTGGATTTCAAACTGTTTTGTCTAAGTAGCCCTGCAGTGACTAGTTGCAAGCTAAAAAATTAGACGCAAGAAATGTTGTACATGTGGTATTATACTCTCACGGCAGTATTTTAAAACAAATATTCTGAGTATACTCTGACGGGTGCAGTAGTATCTGCACTTTTGTGTTTTTTCAAACCAAAGCAAATTATCTCAGTCATGATGCACTTTATTATAAGAGCTGCGTCATGATTTTTGCCTATGCGAAAACAATGCCGCAGATCAGCTGTGCAGTAACTGCACAGCTGATCAGCGCCTTTGTTTTCGCTGCACAGATAGTGTAATTACTCTTCTTCTTAAGTCCAAAATTTCAAGCTTCTAGCCGTCTTCTTTGACTGCACAGTCTGGTTTGTGTTTGACCTGGTCGGAAATCCCAAAGCCCCGTTTTCTCGCGTCAGCCTCATAACTGACATGTTTGACACAGACTTCATTAAAGAAAGCTCATCTTACAAACTGTTCTTTTGAAGTTAAATGGAGGGTAGATATCTAGGGACCTGAACAGCTGATTATTAAATAGGAGCTGGTGATTAGAATTATAAAACCTGTTGACAGTGTAGGTTTGTAAAATGAGACACAAAATGACACAGTTTACCTTGCAGGGCAATCTTTGCAGTCAAAACATTCCAGTTCATGTTATCACATGAGCCGTGACGTGAGAAAACCGGTCTTCGGGGTTTCCGACCAGGTCCGACACAAACCGGCCTGTACAAGCTCAGAAAAGAGCTAGAAGCTTGAAATTTCGGATTTAAGTAGAAGAGGAATTGTACTATCCGAGTAGCGAAAACAAAGGCGCTGATCAGCTTCGCGGTTACCGCGAAGCTGATCTGCGCCTTTGTTTTCGCATAGGCAATAATCCCGTTTTCTCACGATGCGGCTCACATGTGACCCTTTAGGCCTTTACCATGAAGTACATCAATATTTGAGCCACTGCATCAGAAAGCCGGATTTTTGCCAATGCAAAAACACAGACGCAGATCAGCTGTGCAGTAGTAGCTGCACAGCTGATCAGCGCCTTTGTTTTGTCTACTCGGATAGTACAATTCCTCTTCGTCCTATAATGTAAATTTCAAGCTTCTAGCCATCTTCTATAGCTGCACAGGTCAGTTTGTGTCAGACCTGGTCAGAAACCCCGATGACCAGTTTTCTTGCGTCATGGCTCATTTGGGTTGAGACTCACAAACCTGACCTTGTTTTATTTAAGTGACAGCCCCTTACAGCAGAATGGAATTTTGGCTTGCATGTTACCACACAATAACATCTCAAAAAATTGTTAGCTCACCTGAGCCGAAGGCTCACAGGTGAGCTTATAGGATAGGCAGGCATCCGGCGTCCGTCGTCGTCGTCCGTCGTCCGTCGTCGTCCGTCGTCGTCGTCCGTCCACAATTTCAAAGAAGAATATTTCTGAAGCTAGTAGGCCGATCTTGATCAAATTTAATGTGAACCATAATTGGGTTGGGGGATTGATGACATTAGGTTTTGGAGCAGATTGTATCAAAATTGTGGTTTCCATGGCAACAGATAGGTCCCATAGACTTACAATGGGGAAAACTAAAAAAATCTTCTTCTCTGAAACCACTAGGCCCACAGCTTTGATATTTGGTATGTAGCAATGGCTAATGGTCCTCTACGTAAATTGTGCCATTCATGCCCCTGGGGTCAAATTTGGCCACGCCCCGGGGGGTCGATAGTCTCCATAGACTTACTATGGGAAAAAAATTAAAAAATCTTCTTCTCTGAAACCACAGGGCTCACAGCTTTGATATTTGGTATGTGGCAATGGCTAATGGTCCTCTACATAAATTGTGCCAGCCAAGCCCCTGGGGTCAAATTTGGCCACGCCCCGGGGATGGATAGTTTCCATAGACTTACAATTGGAAAAACTAAAAAAAATCTTCTTCTCTGAAACCACTAGGCCCACAGCTTTGATATTTGGTATGTAGCAATGGCTAATGGTCCTCTACATAAACTGTGCCATTCATGCCCCTGGGGTCAAATCTGGCCGCGCCCCAGGGGTTGATAGTCTCCATAGACTTACTATGGGAAAAAAATTAAAAAATCTTCTTCTCTGAAACCACAGGGCCCACAGCTTTGATATTTTGTATGTGGCAATGGCTAATGGTCCTCTACATAAATTGTGCCAATCATGCCCCTGGGGTCAAATTTGGCCACGCCCCGGGGGTCGATAGTCTCCATAGACCTACAATAGGAAAAAACTAAAAAAATCTTCTTCTCTGAAACCACTAGGCCAACAGCTTTGATATTTGGTATGTAGCAATGGCTAATGGTCCTCTACATAAATTGTGCCATTCATGCCCCTGGGGTCAAATTTGGCCACGCCCCGGGGGTTGATAGTCTCCATAGACTTACTATGGGAAAAAAATTAAAAAATCTTCTTCTCTGAAACCACAGGGCCCACAGCTTTGATATTTTGTATGTGGCAATGGCTAATGGTCCTCTACATAAATTGTGCCAATCATGTCCCCGGGGTCAAAATTGGCCACGCCCCGGGGGTGGATAGTCTCCATAGACCTACAGTAGGAAAAACTAAAAAAATCTTCTTCTCTGAAACCACTAGGCCCACAGCATTGTTATTTGGTATGTAGCAATGGCTAATGGTCCTCTACATAAATTGTGCCATTCATGCCCCTGGGGTCAAATTTGGCCAGGCCCCGGAGGTTGATAGTCTCAATAGACTTGCTATGGGAATAAAATTCAAAAATCTTCTTCTCTGAAACCACAGGGCACACAGCTTTGATATTTTGTATGTGGCAATGGCTAATGGTCCTCTACATAAATTGTGCCAGCCATGCCCCTGGGGTCAAATTTGGCCACGCCCCGGGGGTAGATAGTCTCCATAGACTTACAATGGGAAAAACTAAAAAAATCTTCTTCTCTGAAACCAAAAGGCCCAGAGCTTCTATATTTTGTATGTAGCAATGTTTGGTAGTCCCCATTATAAATTGTGCCAGTCATGCCCCTGGGTCAAATTTGGCCATGCCCCGTGGGTCAATAGTGTCCATGCATAGACTTTCATTGGTCGATTCTCAATTAATTTAAAACTCATGAGCTTACAATGTGATAATCTCTCAGGTGAGCTACAGGACCAATGGTCCTCTAGTTTTCTCCCAGATCATTTGAGAGTGCATGTTGGGCATTTCACTTTTTTGCTTGTTTTGTCACATATATTAAAAACAACACTTTTACAGAAGATCCAAGCCTAAGGTTGCTGACCTGTATTTGAAAACTTGAAAAAACAACAAACAAACAAAAAACAAAAAAAAAAAAAAAAAAAAAGAAGTGAAAAACATGTTTTTAGGTTTGATTGGCACCCCATGAGACTGACTTTGACATTTGTATAAGCAAAATGCACAATGTTGTCTATAAAATGAACAATATTCTAATTCTCTTCTTTATTTTTACTCGGGGCATTGCCTCAAGGTGCATGTCCTGTACCTTGCATCACCATGCAACAAAGAAACCTTAACAACGTCTGAGCCATTTCATGAGAAAACCAACAATGTAGTTTTTGAACAGATCTGACACAAACCGGGCTGTACAGCCACAGAAGACAGCTAGAAGCTTGAAGTTTCTGATTTAAGAAGAAGAGGGATTGTACTTTCCGAGTAGCGAAAACAAAGACGCTGATCAGCTTCGCGGTTACCGCGAAGCTGATCTGCGTCTTTGTTTTTGCCTATGCAAATTGTTGGTGTTCTCATGAGGCGGTTCATCTCTTGTCATGGGAGATGTTAAGTGCATACACAAACATCAACATTTTCCAGTTTTTGTCGCATACTGCACTTTAAAAAACAACTTTGATGGCAACTAACATTTAATCTGCCTGGTACAAACAACATCCCTTTGTCTTGTCATATCAGCTGTTTTTTTGAAAAAATGAAAAAAATTAGAAATAAACAAAATGTAATAAAATAAATATCTTCAGGGGGTGTCAGACCAAGTCCCAAGGCTATAAAACTTTACATGCTCATCTCAGCTGAGACTAAAATTTATCACACTTATGTCATTTGAATATATAATAGCAGGATAAATTACAATCTATGACAGTCTAAACCTGGGGTGTATCCCAAGTTTGGTTACTTCAGTATTTGAGGATGAAAAATTTCATGCTCAGCTGCTGAGTTGAGCATGAAAAAGTTTTATAACCTTGGATCCAGGTCCACCACAAACTAAGTTATAAAGCCACCAAAGATACATGAAATTTCTGGGTTTGAAGTAGAAGATTGTAACAATTTGAGCCATGTCAGAAGAAAACGGGCTTTTTGCCTATGCGAGAACAAAGACACAGATCAGCTGTGCAGTAACTGCACAGCTGATCAGCGTCTTTGTTCTCGCAACTCAGATAGTACGATTCCTCCTCTACTTATTTCCAAAATTTCAAGCTTCTAGCCTTCTTCTGGGACTCTATAGGCCACTTTGTGTTGGTCAGGGTCGGAACTCCCGACGACCGGTTTTCTGGCATCGCTGCTTATCTGTATGTTTTTTTTTTTCAGTCGAGTGGAGCAACATGGCCGCATCCTGTCCGAAGTCCAGCAGTTTACCAAAGACGCACCAATGAAAGCCACGCCGGAACCCCCACCTGCCCATGTCCATGAAAAGCCTATAAGGAAATTAGGCTTCTCGCTTCCGGTACCGAAGTTTAGCACACGGGACATTTTCGTTAATAAGACAGAAGATATGGATGAATCGTTCTACATGCCGCCGAATAGGCAGAGACGTGAGTAGCGTTAGAGTGTTTTTGCTTACTAGATGAAATGAGCCACTGCATCTGAAAACCAACAATCTGCATTATACAAAAACATAGGCGCAAATCAGCCGTGCAGTAACTGCACAGCTGATCAGCATATTTGTATTCGCTACATGGTTAGTACAATTCTTTTCTACTTATATCCAAAATTTCAAGTTTTCTAACCTGTTTCTTTGACTTTACAGGTTGGTTTGTGTCTGACCTGGTTTGAAACCATTGTTTGTTTTCTCATGCGAAGGCTCAAATTATAAATCCTGTTTCCCCCAGGGATACAGAGGGCATAGCTGGGCTTAATTGCAGTGTTTTTACTTAATCATTGTCTTGGCAATGCCCTGTAGTAGTGGGTGGTTTTGATCCCCCTTGCAAAATGGGCTTTAAAATTTACATTTACCTGCTGGGATTTGATTGGAGTATTTTGGCAGAATTTTGATCTAAACGAATATTTTGGAGTGAAAAAAGTCAATATCCCAGCTAAGAATGTGCAGCCTTACAAACACACACATGCACCAAAACCATATTTTCTTGAAACAAGTCTCAAATGAACAAAATATGTAAAATGAAATTTTTTATTGCTAAAATGTGACCCAATATAAGTGGATTTTGTTATAAAATTTAAGAAATTTAAATTCCAATGTCAAGAACATACTTGACACATGCATTTTCTTTTTGAAATGACCCGCGGCGCGAGAAAACCTTTGGGGTTTTCGACCAGGTTCGACACAAACCGGCTTGTTTAGTCTCAGAAAAAGGCTAGAAGCTTGAAATTTAGTATTTTTAAAGAAGAAGAGGGATTCTACTATCTGTGTTGCGAAAACAAAGTTACTGCACCTTTGTTTTCGCAACAGCTGATCTGCCCCTTTGTTTTCGCATAGGCAAAAATCCGGTTTTCTCATGACATGGCTTAAATAATATTTTGTACAAAATTCAGCACATAGCAATATAAGTACGTTATTTCAGACTGCGACAAATAAACTGACAAAAACATGTTCAACTGAGCTTAAAATCTTAAATCCAATTCGCATGCGCCAAAAATACACTCGTGTAAATATACTCCCGGTGTGCAAATTTTACTCGGGGTGAGTAAATGGCGCATGCGAACGCAAATACATGCCGGAGTATATTTACATATGGGTAAATTTACTCCTGGGTCTGACCAGATGCAAATTTTATTTTTACAAATACACACGAGTAAATTTACTATTATGTCCCATGCGAACGCAAAGTAAAATTTACCCATGAGTATTTTTATTTCAAGTCAATATTCTGTTTTTAGATAACAAATTTTCACATTTTTTGTTCCTAACTGATTATATGACAGTTGCTGAAACTGTGGACATTGTTGCTAAATAAGACTTTATTGCCATTCATAACATTTTAGATCATATGGAGTGCAAACAGCCACACTTTTTCTTCATCATTCTTGGTGAGGCTTCTTGGGGCATTTTAACAGTAATTCCTTGTGAAAGGATGAAAAAAGGGAACTGTATAACTGCTAAGGTTATGGCTGACCATTACATGATTCCCCTCTGCTGCCAAAGTCTACATGAACACCTTGAAGCGGCCTCTTCTTGTTTTGCAAATACAGAAAACTTAAATGAACAGGTTTTAATCCAGAAATGATAAATTTACCTACAAAAATACTCCTGGAGATAAAACCCATGCGAACGCAATTTAAATTTACTCTCAGGTTGATTTGCACACCGGAGTATAAATACACACCGGAGTATATTTACACGTGTGTATTTTTTGCGCATGCGAATTGAACTTTAGACTGCATTAGTAACATTAGTGTCAAAATAGCCATAATCAAAGATTTTGTTATTTCATCACGAAAACTAGCCCATTCAATATTAAGAATTTTTTTCAGCATTGAGTATTGAAACTTTCGTTAGAAAAAAATTTGATGTTTTCAATATCTTTGCTCATACATCAATTATGGGTACACCATAGAGATCAAAAATAAGAAAATTAGGTATACACATACCCACCCCTGTAAACCCCAGTTTTGTTGTATACAAGTGGGGTACGAGGGGTAATACTTCTCATGGATATGTTTTCCTGATGGCTAGAAATTTATATGGCTGACATGAGGACATGATATGAGCCACATCATGAGAAAACCAACAATGTTGTTTCCAAATAGGTCTGAAACAAACTGGCCTATACAGTCACAGAACCAGGCTAGAAGCTTGAAATTTGGATTTAGAAAGGGGAGACTTACTATCCATGTAGCAAAAACAAAGGTGCTGATCAGCTTCGCAGATACTGCGAAGCTGATCTGCACCTTTGTTTTCGCATATGCAAAATGCTGATTTTCTCATAATGCGGCGCAATTATGATCAGTCGAGGCATTGATAAGCCTGCTAGATTCGCAGGAATGCTTTTGTTCAAACAATTTGTATGTTTCAAGCACCATTGGCTCCATTTGCCAGAAAACAGCATTGCTTATCAATCTAAGAAAATTGGGAAGTGTTTTGGGACGATTTCTTTCATCATAACTGTCTAAGATTAAGATTTCTTAATTATAAGTTTATAAAAAGCGTGATAGGGATGCTTACAAAATGGATTTGAAAGACATTACTGAAATGATCGGGGCTGCAGCTTATATCGTTATCTCTTTGCTGTGTATTTTCTTGCTGACAAAGTACGAATTTATTATTAAAAGTTTCCTTGGTGAAGAAATACTTGAGAGAAGTTTTGTCATCCCATTAGCCAAATGTTCAAGGCTAAACTGATAGATTTGACAACTTATTATATTGATGAATATGTCTGGCCAACGATGTCACCAGTTTTAATGAAATCTCTTAATTATCTATCAGGAGAGCGACGTCATGGGAGAAACAGATTTTTGCCTGTGTAAAAACAAGGGTGCTGATCAGCTGTGCAGTAACTGCACAGCTGATCAGTACCTTTGCAGATAGTACAGTCTCTCTTCTTGTTCAATCCGAAATTTCAAGCTTCCCAGGCGTTCTTCTGTGCTTGTGCAGGCAGGTTTGTGTCGGACCCTGTCGGAACCCCCCAAGACTGGTTTTCTGGCATCGCGGCTCAAGACTGCTCCCTCTTCATACTGACAAGTAGAAAGAAAATTGAGCCGGCGCATGGGAAAACCAGCAATCTGCATGGGCGAAAACAAAGGCGCAGATCAGCTTTGCGGTAACTGCGAAGCTGATCGGCGCCTTTGTTTTCGCCACACTGATAGTACACTTCCTCTATTTACTAAATCCAAAATTTTCCAGCCTCTAACCCATCTTCTGTGACTGTGCTGCCCGGTTTGTGTCCCACCTGGTCAGAACCCAAATTGTTGGTTTTCTCAAGCACAGGCTAAATTTTCTATTACCTTAACAAGCCAGATTTAAAGTCTGTATTGATTAAAGAGTCTGTGAAAATCTTGAGACTTGTTCAATCTTTTTAGCTCAAAGTTTGACCTATTTAATGAGCAGCATTACTGACAAAAAGCCCTGTTTTTGAATTTCTAAACAGAGTTTAACACAACAACAGAATGTTCAGCTCTGTGTGGATCAAGTTTCTCCATAATGAGCTTACATACATGAAATATACAGAAGAGAAATTTGAACATTTTATTAGAATTGTTTTCATTTTTAGCTCACCTGAGCCGAAGGCTCATAGGTGAGCTTATAGTATACCCATGCTCCGGCGTCCGTCCGTCGTCCGTCGTCCGTCCGTCCGTCCGTCCGTCCGTCGTCCGTCCGTCGTCCACAATTTCAAAGATCTTCTTCTCTGAAACCGCTGGGCCGATTGTTCTCATATTACACATACACCATCTACAGGTAGGGGGAAAGAATAATTGTGTTTTTTGTTTTGATCGGATAAGGACTCTGGTTGCTATGGCAACTTATGCTTCCCATAGACTTATAATGGAAAAAAGTGAAAATTGCCAGTTTTTGCTGTCTTGTTGGAGATATTTGAATTTTGTTTTTGCAGGAATGTTTACTGAGTAGTCCTCTACGTTTCATGTGACTTTTGTCCTAATCCTTCATTTTGATTGATTGCAGGGGCCCCATATAGGGCAAAATTTCGAAAAACATTCAAAAATCTTCTTCTCAGAATCTGTCAAAGGGATGAAGCCTATACTTTGTATACATGTTCCTGACAGTAGCCTCTACATAATTTGTGTTTTTTATTCCAGGCGGATAAGAACTCTGGTTGCTATGGCAACTTAAAGTTTCCATAGACTTATAATGGGAAAAGTGGAAATCGGCTATTTTTCCGCTAAAATTGCAGACATTTGAAATTTGTTTTTGCAGAAATGTTTATTGAGTAGTGTTTGACGTTTCTTGCGAGTTTTGTCCTAATCCTTTATTTTGATTGGTTGCTGGGGCCCCATAAAGGGCAAAATTTTGAAAAAAACATTCAAAAATCTTCTCCTCAGAAACTGTCAAGTGGATGAATCCTGTACTTTGTATACATGTTCCTGACAGTAGCCTCTACATAATTTGTGTTTTTTATTCCAGTCGGATAAGAACTCTGGTTGCTATGGTAACTTTAAGTTTCCATAGACTTATAATGGGAAAAGTGGAAATTAGCTATTTTTTGAAAACTATTGCAGCCTGAGATCTGAAAAGTGGTAGATGCAAACAACTAATGGATTAGATGAAGGTATATGATTCATTTAGGTCAAGGTCATCTCTTGACCTTGGCCGGTCTGTAGTCCATACACACTTTTCAAAGATTTTTTTCTCTGAAACCACTTGGCCAATCAAAGCCAAATTTTATATGAAGCATCTATAGGAAGTGGGCACCAACGTGTATATAAATAATCCAGGTCACATGACCAAGATGGCCGCCATGCCCATATATGGTAAAAACCCTTAAAATATCTTTTCCAGAACCGGTGAACCGATTTCAACGAAACTTTGCATGAAGTATGGATGACTCAAGTACTACAATGTATATATAATTTTATGGCAAGGTCAACATGGGTCGTCAGTGCATTTGAATGGGGAAAACTTTTAAAATGTCATTTTTAGTGAAAGTCTTGCAGGAAATGGGCAGTAGGACTGAAATTTAATGATTCTGAAAAAAAAATGGACCACAGGGGCTCATCTGCTTTTAAAATGTTATTTGAAGGGGAAAATCAGCAGGAAATTGGCAAATAGACAGAATATTGATTATTCTGAAAAAAGAAAATGGTCCAAGGGCTTCATCTGCCCCTGCACTGGGGTTAAATACCATAATATTCAAATATGTTTATTGGTATATGAAGCAGATCTCAGGTGAGCGTTTACAGGACCATTGGTCCTCTGGTTTATATATTCTCGCTCAAAACATACATTGTTGGTACACATTAGAACCGCCTCACAGATGCAGTTCTAACGAGTACCCACAATGTTTTGGATCAAAAATAAGAAAATTAGGTTTACAGGTATACCCCTGCAAACCCCAGTTTTTCTATATAAAAGTGGGATTTAGGGGGTGATATATTTTGTAGAAATCTCTGTTACATAGTGGTTAAGCCTCTCACCTCGCAAAACAGGGGTCATGAGTTTGATCCCAGGCTTCTCCAGTCTTTCAGATGCGACTTTGAACGAAGTTTCTATCTCCATATGACCTTAGCTGTTGGGTAGGAGGTAAAACGCTGGCCTGATGTTAGGCATGACCACCCATATAATCAAAGATGTCTGTTACCCTGCAGTTGACCCCCTTGTGAGCTGTGCCACGAGAAAACCTGATTTTTGCCTAGGCGAAACAAAAGTGCAGATCAGCTGTGCATTAACTACACAGCTGATCAGCGCCTTTGTTTTTGCTACACAGATAGTACGTACAATCCCTAAACTTCTTAAAACCAGAATTTCAATGTTCTAGCCTGCTTCAGTATCTGCACAGGCTGGTCTGTGTCAGACCTGGTCGGTAACACTGAAGACCGGTTTTCTCACGTCGCGGCCCGTGTCGTCTGAGTGCCTTTGCTGTGCCATAAACCTAGGACTTCTCAGCATTGACAGAAAAGCCCCTGCTTGATTTGGGCAGGTCTGAATTTTCACTGATAAGTGTTCCCCCCGTAATGAGCTGTTTGCCTTTATTAAGTCAGGGTGATCATTTAGTCACCGACATGACAGAGATTTTCCCAGTGCTAGCCTGTAATGCACCAGTCATTTGTATCCCCGGCTCCCCCGGGGCCGGGGATAGCGGGGACATAGCGGGGCTACAGTGCCTGGCTTTAACCTCTGATGTGTCCCGGCAGTGCCGGGGATTTGCCGGGGTTATGATTTCCCGCCAATACACTGTCACATTAATTCAAATTAGATTTTAATGATATTTTTAACATTTAATTATCTTTATGGTGCTTATTTAATTTCCAAATGCACCTAAACATTTACATGCATAAAATGAGGCCCTTCTCCCATGTTTCAGTTTCATCAGAACAACTCCCAGCTGTTGTTCCACGTTATTGTCAGCCCCTGGGGAGCCGGGGCTTTTAGCAGGGGTTTTACCAAAACTCTTGCTCGGCAGTTCCGGGCTTTTAGCCGGGCTTTAAAAATTGAAAAGTTAAAAGCCCCGCTATTCCCCGGCCCCGGGGGAGCCGGGGATGCAAATGACTGGTGCATAATGTTGAGTGCCAAGCAAGGTAGCCACTGGTACCATTATTTTAAAGTCTTTGGTATGACCTGGCCCGGGATCGAACCCACAACCTCCCGCTTCCCAGGGAAGCTGATACTGCTGGTTTTGTAATAATTTTATTCATTTACATATAAAATTGTTATATAGAACATTATTACACAGGGCATTTAAGTACGAGGTCATGTCTCAGTATTTTTTATGTCTTTTTTTACCTTTATTTATTGGTCACATTAAATTGTAGTATACAGTTTGTTTACTCGTTTATATTGCTAAAAATATATGTCAAGATTTAGGTCGTCGTCATTAGTCTGTTAAAGTACAAAGTCGCTTTAAACACTTTACTTTATATTGAGTCAACAGAGAAAGAATTTCCAGTCTGATCAAATTAATGTCACTTTGCCCCTGTTTACAGACAAAATAAGCCATGTCATGAGAAATCCAACAATCTGCATATACAAAAACAAAGGTAACTGCGAAGCTGATCAGCGTCTTTGTTTTTGCTACAGGGATAGTACAATTCCTCTACATGTACTTTCTAAATCCAAAATTTCTTGCTTCTAACCATCTTCTGTGCTTGTGCAGCTCAGTGTCAGACCTGTTAGGAAACCACATTGTTGGTTTTCTCATGACGCGGCTTAAATTTCAGGAACACAAATAGTTTGCTGAACAAATAATGGAGTTTAGTAAACATGCCATTAACTCGCTTGCATGTTGACAAATTTAATGAGCCACGACGCGAGAAAATCAGTCTTCGGGCATTTCAACCAGGTCTGACAGAAACTGCCATGTACAGTCACAGAAGCAGACTAGAAGAGTGAATTTTCGGATTTAAGAAGAAGAGAAACTGTACTATCCATGTGGTGAAAATAAAGGCGCTGATCAACTTCGCAGTTACTGTGAAGCTGATCAGCGCCTTTGTTTTTGCATAGGCAAAAATCCAGTTTTCTCATGATGCGGCTTTAATTGAATCAGGTGCAAGGCTATGTTTTCATACTACTGTTTAGCTACCAGGTTATTTTGTCACAACAAAACTAAATCAATGATTTTATTCAAATTGATTGCTGATTTAAGTATTGCCACACATTATGCACTAGTCATTTGTAACCACGGCCCCCTCACCCCCCGGGGAATAACGGGGACAGACATTTGGTCCAGCAAATCACCTTATTTAATTTGCAAATTTAAATGCAGAAATTCAAGCCCCTCTCTCATATTTCTGTTTAATCAAAACAACTCCTAGATGTTGTTCCACATTATTGTCAGCTCCCATGGAGCCAGGGCTTTTAGCAGGGAGTACCACAAATATGACCCGGCAGTGCTGGTCTTTTAGCAGGGCTTTAAAAATTGAAAAGTGGAAAGCCCCGCTATTCCCCGTCCCTAGGGGTGCTGGTGAGATACAAATGACTGGTGCATTATCATCCTGCTGGGCAGTATTTTGTAGGGGGTTGGGTATCATCATAGGTTGTTGTACTGTAAGATAAAGCCAGTTAAGCTGCGGCATCCCAAAACAAACAGTTTGCATATGCGAAAACAAAGGCGCTGATCAGCTGTGCAGTTACTGCACAGCTGATCAGCACCTTTGTTTTCGATACACATATAGTACCATTCCTCTGCAATTTATATCCAAAGATTCAAGCTTCTAGCGCTATCAAGGTTATCAAAATAAATTAATTTTGCTGTAATTTGCTTTCAGGCACGGGCAGTAACAGTCCTATCGATCTGACCCACCTGGCGCCACGGGAGAGTGACATGGTACCACTGAGACCACGCAACCTACACAGTGAGTATAAATAGTAGGAACAAGAAACTGCATGTGTCCCATTAAATAGAAATATATATATGGGGACGGCCCCCGTGCCTGAGCGGTTAAGAGTACTGTTTCTTAATCACTCGATCATCTCACCGCTGTGTCTGGTGTGGGTTCGAGCCCCACTCTGGCCACATGTGAGACAAGCCAAGTTCTGCTTGCAGGTGTGCCAGTTAGTTTTTCTCGGGGTTCTCTAGTTTTCGCCCCACTTACTGACTGGCCCGTCTCATATGAGCTGAAATAATCTTGAAAGGGATATAAAACTGAATAAAAAAAAATATGTATATAGATATATATGAGCCGCTGAATGAGAAAGCTAACAATTTTGGTTTTCGAACAGGTCTGATATAAACCAGTCTGTGCAGCTACAGCAGATGACTAGAAGCTTTAAATTTCAGATTTTGGAAGAAGACTAATTTTACTATCCATGTAGGGAAAGCAAAGTGACTGCACAGCTGAGCTGCACCTTTGTTTTCGCATATGCAAATTGTTGGTTTTCCGATGCAGCGGCTCAAATATGATTGCACCAGATTTACAAACCTCCATTATACATGTACTATAAATATGCACTTGAGCCGTCTCATGGGAAAACCAACAATCTGCATAGGCGAAAACAAAGGCGCAGATCAGCTTCGCTGTAACCGCGAAGCTGATCAGCGCCTTTGTTTTCGCTATTCGGATAGTACAATTCCTCCTCTACTTAACTCCCAAATTTCAAGCTTCTAGCCTGCTTCTGTAATTGTACAGCCCGGTTTGTGTCAGTCCTGTTCGGAAACCACATTGTTGGTTTTCCCACGAGGCGGCTCACTTGATTGTATGGATGCATCTCTTGTTTTACGAGTAATAGGTATTTTGAGGGGAGGAGGGAAGGAGATGAGACAGTTGAAATTAAGATAAAAGAGCATTTGTATATGCCGAAACATTAAATGTTGTGGTATGGAAGCTTAGGAATGTCAGAACCTTGTGTTTACAAATAGTCTATTTTACAAATGCGGTGTCATGTGATCTTACTGAAAGATATAAATATCATCTGCCCACAGATTTTGCATCATATTTCATCATTAATGTATTTATATAGACAACTGGCTTTTGCAACAGATCTTCGGTCACTGGCATTGTAATTTTCATCAATAATGAAAAGACTGAAGTGAATTCTATTTGGGCTACATCATTTAAGCCTGCGCAGTTTAATGGTCAAGCCACATGCCTTGTTAATTAACAAGATGTCAAATGTTCAAGCCTTAGGGTTTCATATGAATAATCTTAAGCTGAGGGCCCGTCTCCATATGACCTTAGTTGTTGAGTGAAAATATGAGCACCACCTTCACCACTGTGTCATGAGAAAACAGGAATCATTAACTGCATAGCTGACACGGATAATACAATTCCTCCTCTACTTATACCCAAAATTTCAAGATCCTAGCTTTCTTCTTTGGGTGTATAGGCTGGTTTGTGTCGGACCTGGTTGGAAATCCTAAAGCCGCAGCTCATATACAAATCAACATCTACAAAGAACAGCCAAGAACAAAGACAGATTTGAATTTTCAACACACCTAGAAACTCATGATGTGGGTTGGAAATGCCTGCAATTGTTATTTAATGGGTTTAAATTTTATTAAATCTGTTTCCTGGTTTCATGAGTTTTGAAATACAAGGAGTTTGTTGATGTTTTTCTTGAATTTCTGATAAATATTGTGGTAAAATCATGAATCAGTGTGAATTTAATATTCTGAGGCAGTTAAAAGTACACAATTAACTGCCTTACAATTATGTCTGGCAAAAATAGACTTGGAGCTTTAATTTATTCCTCCTCCTCACACCACACCCCCCCCCACACTCTCTGCACATGATAGAGGGGACATTATTGATTTAGATAGTAAAAGAAAACAGGAGATATGGGGAAACAAAGGTCATGATCAGCTGTACTTGCCGTCTTTCGTTACGCATATAGTAAAATTAAGTAGGTTTAATTATGATGCAGCTCCAATATGAGCCTCAATGTGGAAAAGCTGGATTCGGGGTTTCCGACCAGGTCTGACTCAAAAGGTGTGTACAGTCACAGAAGAAAGCTAGAATCTTGAAACTTTGCATATATAGGGGAGGAATTGTACTATCTGTATAGCAAAAACAAAGGCGATGATCAGCTGTGCAGTTACTGTACAGCTGATCTGCGCCTTTGTTTTCGCATATGCAAAAATCCATTTTTCCCATGGTGCGGCTCATATTAAAAGTAAGCAATATTTTCGTTGCAATGTTATGATGCGTTTTTTTACCTAGGGAAATCTTTTATGTGATCCAAAATTACAAAATACCTATAAACTATTCATAAATGGTGGTTGTGTGAGGTTTATATAACTTGCCAGACTTAATTTTAGCCATTTGATGACAAATTCTGCTTATAGTAAATCCAAAATCAAAGTCGACTATCAGTTCATACACAGGAAAAGATCACTGACTTTTAGCCATGTGTAAAAAGATAGGGATACCTTCTATTTTCTAAACTGAAATGTTAAGCCTTCAGCCAAATTTGGTGTCTCTAGTTCACAGTTTATATTTTAACTCATGGAAATCCAGAAGATGAGTTTTCACAAAGCTTTTCACTTTATTCTTATGCAGGTATATGCAATAAAAAAAACTCACCAGGGCAGAACATGGGTTTTTGATAGTATTTTTTAGCATTTACAATATGAGCCGCCGCATGGGAAAACCAACAATCTGCATATGCGAAAACAAAGACGCAGATCAGCTTCGCAGTAACTGCCAAGCTGATCGGCACCTTTGTTTTCGCCACACGGATAGTACAAATCCTTTTCTTCTTGAATCTGAAATTTCAAGCTTCTAGCCTGCTTCTGTGACTGAACTGCAGGCCGATTTGTATCAGACCTGGTCGAAACCCAAATTATTGGTTTTCTCATGCACAGGCTCATATAATAAATCAATTTATATAGGTGAATAAGGTATTGAAATGAAGCTGCTATGTTTCTTCTTTCTAAAATCTTAAGGCCTTGTCACACATAAGCGAAAATCCCTCGACGCAGACTTGCCTTTTATCGCAAAAGGGGATTTTTGCTTGTTTAAATTATTACTTCACATCACTTTTAACATCTAAGGTCCCGACATGACCATAGCTGCTAAGTGGGATGTAAAACAATATTATCAAACAGACAAAAAAATTTTCGCAGTTAAACGTAAGTCTACATGGAGAGATTTTCGCTTATGTGTGGCGAGTCCTTAAAGCACAGAAAGAAAAAAAAAGGAAAAGAAAAATACAATTCATCATTATCGTGCCACTTATTTTGTTGCAAGTGATGTTAAATGAAATGCCCTGTACTGTACATATGCATAGCATCACAATTTTATGGCGCATTTCTATTTCTATCATAAATTTGACTTTTTTCAAACTTTTTACTTTCTGGCCAAATTTTCAAAGAAAGTGTATTTGAATATGTGATAATTAGAGATTATCACAGTCATGGTATTTTGGTTATGGTCTGAAGTATCAACCATCAATATCATTACGCAGACACAACCATGCGATATACACAGACTTTTTTCACCAGTAAAAATTGAAAATTTCATTTGAAAAAAAAACATGATATTTTTTATATTTTTGCTCAAAACATTGATTGTGGGTACATGCGAGGACCGTCTCAATGAGCACCCACAATCTGTGTTTTGGATCAAAAATAAGAAAAAAAAATGTATATCCCTTCACACCCCAGTTTTACTATATAAAAGTGGGGTATAAGGGGGTGTTCATCACATGGACATGTTTTCCTAATGTTATCAGCTCTCTAACTGAAGCTCTGGGGCTTGGTGTCTGGAGTTGACACTGCTTGCAATAACCAATACCAAGTGATAATCTCTGATTACGTTGAAACAAAAGAGTCACTGCTTGGTAGGGGCAACAATCTTTTCTGCAAAGAGCAATATTTGTCCCAAGAAATGTTCAGTTAGCATAAAAATACATGTATGCACCAAAGTGCATGTTAAAAAGTGCTTAATCAGCATTACATAAACAAAAAGAGGAGATGAGAAAACCGGACTTTTGCCTATGCGAAAACAAAGGCGCAGATTAGCTGTGCAGTAACTGCACAGCTGATCAGCACCTTTGTCTTCGCTACACAAATAGTACAATCCCTCATCTACTTGTATCCAAAATTTCAAGATTCTAGCTTTCTTCTGTGCCTGTACAGGATGGTTTGTGTCGGACCTGGTTGACAGTCCCAAAGACCGTTTTTCTCGCATCGTGGCTCAATTGGGAAAGGTTATATATATATAGGCAGACTTTCAGTCACAGAAGTATCTTGCCACAAGACAGGGATGCCCTGACCTTGAAAAGCAGCAAATACAATGATTTCATAATCTTTTTGGTTACTGTGCAGTTGATTTGTGCGTTTATTTCACATTAACAAATATAGGACTTCTAATGATATGACTCATTTAATCATACTAAAGTGCAATGAAATATGCATTACTTTTCAATCAGCTGATAGATTCAATTGCATACTTAGCATTGATTATATTCATTTGTAGCAATGTAGGTTGAAACAATAAACTGCTTCAAAGTATTCAGGTTATAGTTCATAAAACTACTGGGTGGATTAGTGCCTTAATTGGTAGCATGACAAAGTGGATCCACGATTGATCCCCACATTAAGCACATTATTTTCATGAACATTTTAGCAGGGATTTTACCACAGATTTGACCCCGCAGTGCCGGGCTTTTAGCACGGCTTTAAAAACTGAAAAGTTAAAAAAGCCCCGCTATTCCCCGGCCCTAGGGGGACTGTGGATTCAAACGACTGGTGCATTACTGTCAGCCACCAAGGAGGGGGGCTTTAGCAGGGATTTTACCACTTTGACCCTGCTATGCTGGACTAAAAAGTTAAAAGCCCCAACTATAGGGGCTGTGAATACAAATGACTGGTGCATTACTTAGTAAGATGTCATGTCTTGTGATTTAAACATGACCTAGGGCATACTTAGTACATATTGCATGACCTAGGGCACACGTAAGTACATATTGCATATTTTGCATGGCCTTGGTCGTAACCTGAGGCATGATATCGAGACAAATTTTAGCTAGCTAAAGGGCACTTGTTCAAAATCATTGCTAAAGGGCACTTGTTCATCAGTTTTGACTATGCCAGACATAAACAAACCTGTCTTATCTACATGTAGGTGCGGTATATGCTAACAGGTCGCTGCAGTTCTACCTGCACTGGTTTGCAATCGGATCAAGACATTAAATGTTCACATGCTCGAAGCGGCGACTCCAGAAAACCGGTCTTCAGGGTTTCAGACCAGGTCTGACACAAACTGGCCTGTAGTATCAGAGGAGAAAGCTAGAAGCTTGATTTTGGATATAAATAGAAGAGGAGTTGCATTATCCATGTAGTGAACACAAAGGCGCTGATCACAGCTGATCTGTGCCTTTGTTTTCGCATAGGCAAAATCCGTTTTTCCCATGATGCGGCTCATATTGTCTTTGCAGTTTTAATTGCATTATGAAAGTCGCACTGAGAAAAAATTACTTGTTTGAGCAAGGATTTTTAACAAAACTCAGCCTGCACGTTTAACCTGCATTCAGTAGAATGAAAATGTACAGAGATGGAAAAAATTGTCATTATTGCTTCATCAGATTTTTCAAGACTCTTGGCCTGTGGCTAATTAGGCTTTTGGATTTATGTCAGACTCCATTAATGACTTAAAACAGATTTTGTCATCTGAGCTTAAATAAAGATGAACCTTCAGTACTTAGATGAGCTGCATCATGCAAAAAACCTTATTGTTATGCATACTAAAACGAGTACTAGATCACAAATTGTTAAGTTGTTTTTTTTGGGCTGTTGTTCACATATAAGCATCATAATATTTTGCTGACTGGCCTTAGCTGACCACAATAGGTTTGCAGCAATAGATAGCACAGGTGCTGTCAACAAATGAGCCGCCTCATGGAAAAATCAACTATGTGGTTTCCGAACAGGTCGGACACAAACCAGGCTGTACAGTCACAGAAGCAAGCTAGAAGCTTGAAATTTCGGATTTAAGTAGAAGAGGAACTGTACTATCCGAGTAGCGAAAACTAAGGTGCTGATCAGCTTCGCGGTGACCGCGAAGCTGATCTGCACCTTTGTTTTCGCCTATGCAGATTGTTGGTTTTCCCATGAGGCGGCACAAATGCTGATCAATTAACACTATGGATGCATTTGCAAATTGTTGCTGATGCTGAAAAATTAAGTTTATAATTGCAAAATTCCCCCATTTGATATTTCTAGAGTGTATAATTATGCTGATTGTCACGATTTTCATCTTAGAAGCCTCCGTGACCTGTTAAGCCTCTCACCTTGTAAACTAGGGGTCATGGGTTCGATCCTAGACTTAAAACTGAGATTCCCTCTCCATATGACCTTAGCTGTTGATAAGGACAAAACATGAAATCAACACAATTTTCATCTTCATTTCAGTTGGAGGAGCATTCGGCGGTGGCCTCGGCTTATACGACGGCTTTACCAGCCTGGACAGCACCCCGGAGCACCACCTGAAGGACGACCCCCACCTCTCTGTGAAGGAAGAGGACAAGGACCACGAGTCTGTCAGAGAAGTGGGTGGCTACTCGACCAGCAGCAGCACTAACCCATCACCGGGGCCCAGCACTGTAAGTTACTCCCCTGTGGGCGGTTTGCCTATATTATGTCAGGGTGAACATTTGTCATCGACGTGACAGGCATATGTACCAGTTGGGTATCGAACCGGCTACCTCTTGATTGCTAAGTGAATATGCTCTCCATTACACCACCGCAGCTATAAGTGGTCGGATTGTTTTTGCATAATTTTGAATGCCGACAATGCCACATATGAGCCGTGACACAAGAAAACCGGTCTTTGGGGTTTCCGACGGGGTCAGACACAAACTGGTCTGTACATTCTCAGAATAAAGCTAGAATCTTGAAATTTGAAGTGTAAGTAAAGTAAAGGAAGTATCGCACTATCCGTGTAGCTAAATCAAAGGCGCTGATCAGCTTCGCAGTTACTGCGAAGCTGATCTGTGGCTTTGTTTTCGCATAGGAGAAAATCTGGTTTTCTCATGATGTATGAAGTAGGGTCTAAAACTGATAAAAATTATCAGGTTTGCTCTTTTCTAAAAAGTTGAAGAATTTCAGCTTTGATAGTGCCTCTCCTGCCTTTGCAAAAATGTTTGTCATCACTTTATGGTATTTAATCAAAATTCTACCAGACCATGTAGGCATAGAGGTGTCAAAAATATAACTTATTGCTGCTAGCAACTGGAGCACATCATTTTGTCTGACCTCAGTCTGTTTTAGGTCAAAGTGTTCCTATACTTGCATCTCATTATAAGCACATCATGACATATACTATTTTACAAGCAGTCAGGGCTTAAATAATACCACTGGTGGGCAATTTTTCTTTTTCTTCAGGTCTAGGTTTTGAGCAAAATGATAAAAATATTATGATTTTTCATCATAAAAATGTCATTTTTACAACCATAAATTCTGCAGCATAATGCACAGACCTGTTAATGTAAGCATTATTTGGGCCACATCGTGAAAAATGTTTTTTTTTCAAGTGCGAAGAACAAATATTTGCTGCTTATTAGTCCAGTTGTCAAACATGGATTTGGCCTGTGACCTGGAAATGTGTGCCGCATAAAATGTTTTTATGGATTTCACTTCTTGATACCTTTCAGATGAAGAATCCGAGTGATGCCACCTTGGCATCATTGAGCATTTTGAAATATTCAAAAATTCAAAATGGCCGACAAATGGCGGAAAATAATGCAAAAATCAACATAATACATGTATGTGAAGCAAAAAACTCACTTCTCTTGTTATCCTTACTGTCTTCTTCTGGTCCATCAGACAATGCCAGTTCAATAACTGCATCATGAATTGTTTGAAAAAATCAAGATTTCGTCCAAGATGGTTGGCATAAACAAGAAAACAGCATCCCAGAGTTGTATATACTCAATGTTTTGTGTTTAAAATGCTCATTTTATGTTCGTATTAACAAAAACACCATAATTTAGTTTTGTGTATGTTTTGACGCTCCAATCATAGCAAAAAGGCAAGATGGTGACCAAGATGGCCACCGAAAAAATGATATAGAGAACTTGGTCTCTAATAAACTGTCTTAAATGTTTTTTTTTTTTTTTTTTTTTTACTTTACTTTATTTTGTTAACAGTTCAAGTTTCAGTTGAGTTTAGTTCTGACCCAACACCATAACAATGATGCAAGATGGTGGTCAAAATGGCAGCCTTAATCTTAGTATAAAGGAAAATGGCATCTGATTCAAAAAGCTTATCTAAATGTATATTGTTAAGTTTTAAGTAAGCAGAATAAACAGAGGGATGCAAATCTACATCATATAATGAAAGACAGAATAGGCACTTTATTCTAAAACCGAGATTAGGTATTCGTCTGTGTCATTACCATTGTAATACTTAGCAAAGTCATCAGCTATATTGTTCAACTATTGCAACAATTTATTCTTCAATTCAATTGCATTTGTAAATAAAAACACTGTACAGGCTAATTGATTTATGACACTGTACAGGCTAATTGATTTATGAAACGCCTCAATTTCGATGATGAGCATGGTTGTTTAGAAGCATACCCACAACAAATCATTCTACTTGAAATATACTACCGTAGCTGGAGCCACACTGTCTACTGTTGTAATTGGCATAAGCGCTCAGAACCCTTCAACATTATTTTGACTACCTGACTTAAGTTGGATATAAGATCATGCACCCTTGACCAAGCGTGGATTGTCAAAAGAATATCCGGACATGTATTGGTTTCTCATTGTTTTGCGTATATGGTGATTATATGCATTAATCTTGGGAGTGTTTATTAGCCTTTGCTTTCCAGTTTTACATTAAACCATATATCTTACAGAAATAATTCTACGTTGCTGCCACAACATCCTCCAAATGCGATAATTCCCCTGATATTATCTGGTAAAGGCTGACTCAGTTTAAGTTTGTCAGGTATGAAACCCTTTGACATTAGATTTCAAACAGGACTGCAAGAAGGAAGCAGACTACGGTCTGATGTTTTACCACTTAACCCAATATTTACGGTCATTCAAATGTCCCTTTTATATGACCCATTCCCTTTCGCATTAATGTTTTCTCTGCTCTTAAAGGGACTTGGTTTTACTTTTTATTCTTTTCGGTTTACATTGATTGTAGATATTTTATCTTGATCAATACATAGACGTTTGTGTATGACGCTTACATATTTTCTTCAATGGTTCGCAACCATCTCACTTCTTGCCACTGTTACACTATGTCTACACTATGTTTCACCTGAACTGCGTTAGCGTTACGTCCGAACACGATCGGCGAGAGTGCTTTTGATCAGTCTGTGATATCACAGCCCTTCTTAAATGTGAGATGGTCACAGTTGTATGCACAATCATGAAATACCTAAATCATCGTATTTATTCAACATCGGTTTCAAAAAAGTCATCTGCTGAGAAGGTCGAATGTTGTTGAGAGAATGCTAGTGCTTTTTTGTCAAACCTCTTGTCTTGCTGGAGAAGTTTTGGGTATGCTTTTAATGCTACAGTCAAAGTGACAATGGGTCGTCCACAGAATAGCACAGCCAATCGGTGACGACTGTATCAGGCCAGCGCAGTGTCTGTGGATTTCTCAACTTGTACATTTTGCTTCCAAACATATTATGTGTTCGTAATCCTCTTGTCCCCGCTGTCCCCCAACATTGAAGAATGTTGGGAGCCAACTCCTGAGGGTATACCATGGCAAGGTAAATCTACCTGGAAGTGTCTTAATATTTGCTTCAAATGCGTTTGTGGGTTTTATTTAAATGAGTTTTGCGTATCGCCATTGTAATAGCCATAGAAGTGATCAAGCGATCATCGTTTGGAAACTTTTCAGCCAACTTTTTCAAGTTCATCCATCAATTTAAATCCATGCGCTAAGAAGACTGAGTCAAAGTTTACACGTGTATTTATTTAAAATGTGACAACACATTATATATAAAGTTGTGATGTTGTATTTCCCAATATTCAGAGTTTCTACGCACTTTTTAAACTGTTTCTGTTCTTAGCATTAGCGTCAGTTCGACTCTTCCTTTCATCTTTGTGAACCAGCTCTATCTGCGTTTCTCAGTCTGTTACATCCTTTTCCGAATATGCTTCAGACCAAGCGCCTAGCGTTTTATAGCTCTGCTGAAGGATTCACTAAATTATCTTTAAAAACGTAGTCCTCTTTTCTTCTTTAGTATATTTAAACCGTAAATGTTACGAGTACTTTCATTTAGTGGTGTAAATTGATTTGTTTCCCTCCCTTTATTCTGCTAAATCAATATGCAACACATTAAGCTCAAGTTTTGTTCAGTAAAGAAGATCTCAGTCGTATAAAAATACGTAGGACACATACGCCCCAGTATCATTTTGCAGTGTCAAAACAAAACACAAACATTAAACTGCGATGTTTACACCATAAAATGATCATTTCAAATACAAGTCATTCAGTATTTGCAGCACTGGAATGCTGCTGTAGCCAGAGAACATTAAAGCATAAAATATGATGATCCTCTTTGCCACCATCTTGTTTTATTGCTATCAAGTTGGGTCAAATAATCAAAAACAGTTCATTTGTCAACATAATTTGAACATTTGAATTACAAAACATTGAGCAAATGCAGCACTGGAATGCTGATTCAATCAGAAATTATGTACTCATATATTATGATTATGGCTGCCGTCTTGGCCACCATCTTGGCTCATTTTATAACATTATATGAGCATTTCAAACGCGTTACATTTAGTACATTCTGCACAGGAATGGTGTTTTAATTAGAGAACACAACCTTTTAAATCATAATTATGGCGGCCATTTTGGTCGCCATCTTTTTTGCTGTGATGATGTGGGGTCATAATCGAAAACCAAACACTTACGTATTATGTGTACAACAAAAATGGACTTCGTAGCACAATACATTGTTTTATGCAACACTTGAAGGCCGTTTTATTATGAAAATATTGCTTTTAGTATGATTGTGGCAGAATCTTGTCCGCCATCTTGCCTCATAATAATGACATGGGGGTAAAATCTTAGAATTATCTTTTTCATATTGTTTACAGCGTAAATTGAGCATTGTAAACACAGAGAAATGAGTTTATTAAACCTTGGGGTGCCGTTTTCTTGTTTATGGCGACCATCTTGGACGCCATCTTGATTTTTTCAAAACGCTCAATGATGCCAAGGTGGCATCATGCAGTTTCTGAACTAGCATGGCCCAGTGAACTGGAAACCACAATAAAATTTCATGCGGCACCATCTTCCAGGTTATGCTGATGGCTACTGGACTATATCACCACCTTTGCTTTTGCTACTGACATAGTACAAACCTTCTTATTACTTAGTCTAAATTTCAAGACTCTGGACAACTTATGGCTCTCCACAGCCCGGTTTGTGTCAGACCTGGTTTGAAGCTCCAACGAGAGGCTTAATCTTATTGCAGAATCAGACTGAGCCAAATGTGCAAGGTGTCAGTTATTCATACTGCATGTCTTATTCTATTATTAATATAGACCACACACATTCAGTTTACTCTAGGCTTGTTTCTTGCATATTTTAACAGTTAATGTTGCAGATGTTGGGGGCAATTTTTTAAGTGTTCAAATTAAACCAAGGTCAAGCAGAAAAAAAAATAACAAGAGATGAAAAAATGTCTTGGACTTAAAATTAATAGCTGACACAGAATATTGTCTTGTCTCTGATAAAAACAGAAAAAAGGGCATTTTTGATGCTGATTAAAGAATGAGAAACTAACTAGTATCGTTAACAAAGGCACATACAGTAACCGGGTCCATTGTGAGGAGTGTGATTAAGAATGACAATTTATTTTTGTGTGTGTGTGTGAAGGGGGGGGAGGGGGTGGGGCGGGGGAGCAGAGGCAGATTTTTAAAAAGAAAAAAACAAAAGAAATTCAGAACCAAATTATGAATATTGCCAGGAAAAATATACGGGACAGTTGAATTCCAAACTATTGTATAGTTTAAACAAGTGTAGCAGGTGGAAGAAAAATATCCTAGCCATACTCCAAAATAAGAAGCATGCACAGGAACTTGTTTTACCTTGCTTGATATGACCTAACATAGAAATTATGTTGATAGGCCATACAACCACAAAACACTCAAAGTTACAATATAACAAGTATAAGCTTTCACAAAAAGCATGGTCTACGCTTCGCATACATAAACTAGAATGTCAAAGAATCTGACCGTACTCCCATTTCATCGTGGTTCATGTGACTGAACAGAAATAAAACGCTGCGCAGTCAAAGCATTCATACCTGACAATCGACCGTCACAATACTGTCGGTTCATTTCAATCCATTGTGGCTTGGATAGAATGTAATTGGCTACACGGCAGGTGGGGCGCGGTCAAAGCTTTCATACCTGACCATATAGCGTCACAATACCGTCGGCTCATTTCATTCCAATGTTGCTTAGATAGAATGCAATCATGCACCAGTTCCACGAATCTAACAATTTGCCCCTTTTTTGGTATCTACTGCACCATTGGCACAAATGTTACCAACCAAAGGGAGGTTTGCATGGGTGTTTTGGATGTTTACACGGTCCTTGGCGAAACGACTTGGAATCCTACTAACACGATGGTCAAGCCACTAGACTCAAACGTGCAGTTGCAGTTGTAGCGAGGTGTATGAGTTGTCTTGAAAGTAGGTCAATCTCAAACTTTAGTCTACGCGCTGGCGCGTAGACAACAATAATTCAAAGCAATACAACAGTGTGGTAGTTTGGTGTCAAACAGAAGATTTATTCTCTTCTTTTTTGATGACCTTGTAGCCTTGAACATGTTGAATTAGGTTGATGACTTGCTAACAAGGGAGAATATGATAGAACATCAATCAAACCAGACACTTTTTTAATTTTTAACAAATTTATTTACACTCTTAGGGTCAAGGCTTTACTGGATGATCTGTTTCAGAAATTCATGAGCTGCATTGTAATAATGCAGCTGATTTGAAGATTTTATCACAGTTAATGAGGCGCCGCATAAGAAAACCAACAATCTGCATATGCGAAAACAAAGGCACAGATGGTGGCCCACGTGGCCGAGCGGTTAAGAGCGCTGTTTCTTAATCACTCGATCATCTCACCGCTGTGACTGGTGTGGGTTCGAGCCCCGCTCTGGCCACATGTGAGACAAGCCAAGTTCTGCTTGCGGGTGTGTCAGGTGGTTTTTCTCGGGGTTCTCCCGTTTTCGCCCCACCTTCTGATTGGCCCATCTCATATGAGCTGAAATAATCTTGAAAGGGACAAAAAAAAAAAAAAAGGCACAGATCAGCTGTGCAGTAACTTCAGCGACTTTGTTTTCGCTACATAGATAGTACAATGTCTCTTCTTCTTATAATCCTAAATTTCCAGCTTCTAGCCTGCTTCTTTGACTCAATCTATAGGCTGGTTTGCATCACACCTGGTCGGAAACCAAAATTGATGGTTTTCTCATGCTGTGGCTCAAATCATTTTGGGCTTATGTTGAAACTTCTCAACTACTTTGTTAGTATTGTAGTTTGACACCATAGTCAACAATATTTTAGTCATGTCAGGATGGAGCCATGTCAGGGATGAGTATCAACCAGACTCAGTACTATGGGTATTAGTTAATATGTCTTGCTGAGACACAAAACGGTGCTGGTGGGTTTTGAACCTCTAACCTCTTGATCCACATGTCACCATAAGAGAGTGGCGACACGAGAAAAGCGGTCTTCGGGGTTTCCGACCAGGTATGACACAAACAGGCCTGGTCTGCCACAGAAGATGGCTAGAAGCTTGAAGTTTTGTATTTAAGATCGAAGAAGAGGGATTGTACTATCTGTATAGCGAAAAAAAAGGCGCTGATCAGCTGTGCACAGCTGATCTTCGCCTTTGTTGTCGCATAAGCAGAAATTTGGTTTTCTCATGACACGGCTCAAGGCGTTTCACTCCTACTTAATTTGTGTTGCACCTTGCTGGAAACTTCTGCTCATGAAACTGTGTAAATATATTTGCAGGCACCAGCTCCAAGCCCGGCCAACTATCTCACTACGATAAATCCTAATGACATCAGCGCTATGAATGAGTTCTTCACAACCTTGAGCTACAGCGCACAGGATGCTGACCATGAAAAGGACGAGGTAAAACTATATTTAGCATGAATGGCAGTCTCCATATGGTCCTCCATGGAATCCAGGACATAATTTGAGCTGCGATGCGAGAATCCCGGATTTTCGCCTATGCAAAAATAAAGACAGAGATCAGTTGTGCAGTAACACAGAAACACAGAAACAAAACATGGTTTCTCGCTGTTCTCGCATTTTCACACTTATTCACTTAAAATCGCTTGAAAATAAATTTAAGAACGTAAAACTCACCGAAAAGGCAAGGAGCTTCTTCCATATCGGCCATTTTGTTTTGACAGAACATAGTGACATCACATCCCATTGACCAGGGACGTCGAAAGATTTTAGCCAAAACCCATGTTCAAACGCCACATGAATTTCATGATTTGAAAATGGGTTATGCTGTTTGAACACGGCATTCGGTCCAGTTGAAAATGGCTTCAAACAGCTATGCGCATAGAAATCTATGCAAGAAAAATGTTTCATATCAAGTTAAGAGCACAATTTCACAACATTGCTGCAATAATTGTTTATGCTTTTGCTCAGCCTTGAATCTAACAAACAGGAAATGCATTTGCTTGTTTTCAGAAAAACCACATTCTAATTTTAGTTTCCAAGATTTTAATTTGATAGGGAATCCTGAAATGAAAGATCCATTGTTTACCTTTATCATGCAGAGAACAGTCTTTGGATCATAAATCATCAGCTGATCTATGTTTGATAATTTGAGCTGCATCATGAGAAAACCAACATTTTGCATATGCGAAAAGAAAGGTGCAGATCAGCTTCGCAGTTACTGCGAAGCTGATCAGCACCTTTGTTTTCGCAACATGGATAGTGCAGTTCGTCTACTTTCTAAATCCAAAATTTCCAGCCACTAGCCATCTTGTGTGCTTGTACAGGGCGGTTTGTGTGGAAACTGTTAGGAAACCACATTGTTGGTTTTCTCATGATGTGGCTGTTAAATGGATGTCGATCACTTACGTAATTGGTATGGAAATGATGCAGGTAGAAGTATAGTATTACAACAAGGAAACAAGTAGTGCATTGATATAGGAGTCTTAGCTGCTGAAAGACAAAGAATGAATTAACTCTTTATTTTTAGCTCACCTGTGCTGTAGGCTTATATGTGACAGTATGACATTTTGGGTCTTGTGGAGTCAAAAGTCGGCAATTTAGTTTTTAACATTTTTACAATTTTTATTATGTTAATAATCCATGTCCAAAAGCTTTAATATGTGGCGCTAACAATTAATGAGAAAAATAGAGAAAACACGCACCACCCACAGTTTGCATCTCAGGGTTTCTAATTGGTTAAGAAATTAATTGGCCTTGAAAAAAACATTTGTAACACTGGGTTATAGTGTCCTGTTCCGTTGACTGTCACTGTGAATCTTGTCGAAATATATATAGAATCTGAAATTTCGAAGGTCTTGCTAGAAATCTCCAACCTTTCTTAATAGATGGCGTTGTGAAGCTAGTGACTGATAGTGCAAAAATCCAATTAACGTTGCATGCAGTTTTGTGACGTCAACTTTAGTTACGTTTTGTGATGTCAATGTCGTACCGCCACAAGACCCAAAATCTCAGAGAATAGGATGGGCAGGCACCCGGTGTCCATTCATCCATGACCCTGTGATGACCTTGACCTATTTTGTGGCAAGGTCAACTTACGTCACATTTGCAAAAAACCTAAAATGTCATTTGAAGGCAAAAACTTCCAGAAATATTTATGTTTCTGAAAAATGGCCCCAGGGTTTCATCTGCCCCAGCCCTGGGGATAATATGCATGTATATGACCATAATTGTCAAACAAGTTTAATGGTATATATCCCAGATGTCAGGTGAGCATTTACAGGACCATTGGTCCTCTGTTGATTTTTCCTTAAATGGGCTATGGTCTCATCTTACTGGCAAGCATGTTTTAAGGTGTTGGTTGGGGGGAGGGGGCATTTTATTTTACAAACACTTTTCTGTTTCTAGTATTTTTGTGTGTACAACAATAGGAAGGATGCACTGGCTTCTCTAAATCTACTCTGGATGCACATGCTATGTGCTCAGGCTGATATAGTGAAAATCATAATAATACATATAATTACAAAGTGATGAACTATATTGACAGTCATGCATTTTGATGCATTGTTGATTGATATGGAAAATTTATTGATACCTTGATGTTGTCACTAGATTCCAGGACTGTTAATGTCCAGAGTCCATATCATGTAGTTGATATATTTTTAGAAAACCAACATTTTTGCTTATTCAAAGAGAAAGTGGCTTGTACCTCCATGTAGCTGATTGTCCTCTTCATTTTTTCTACATAAGCAAAATAATAATAATACTCCTAAAGTTGCTTCACATTTCAACAATCATCATAAGCTCTTTATAGCTTTTATTGCGACTGACTAAGAACATATGTACACTATATACACATCGAGCTGTGGGGATGTGACTTGTTCAATGCTACAACAGTTGACTCCCAGGAAGGGGACCGAATCAGGGACCCCTTGGCCCAAAGTCTGGTGTGCTATCGACTGTGCCAGACCGCTCCACTTAACAATACTTCCACTGCCTAAATCTTTAAACCAAGTCAAAGCTCACATCTTGAGGCATAAATGAGAAAGGGGCACTCACCACATATTGAGTAACTCATGCTTTGATGGCAAGCTTTGAGCCACGCCATGAGAAAACCTATGTGAAAACAAAGGCGCAGTAAATGCGAAGCTGATCGGCACCTTTCACAACACGGATAGTACCTCTTCTTCTTAAGTCCGAAATCTCAAACTTATAGCCATCCTCTGTGGCTGCCTAGATCAGTCTGTGTCGGACCTGGTCGGAATTCCCGAAGACTGCTTTTCTTGTGTCACGGCTCATTTATGTCAAGCATAATTTATTGATCAGAATTATTGTTTAAGGTTTCAACCTCATTATAACACGCCTCATTATAGTGCGGTTTTCAATATAACACAGCCATGTCATGGCTCCCAAATTGATTATTTTGCTATATGTTTATAGTAAGTAACCTCATTATAACACGGTTTCACTTATAACATGGTCCGTTTCTACTGACCCCAAAGATAGCGTTATAATGAGGTTGACCTGTACCATTTTAATTAGATTTATGAATACCACACAACACAACATAAAATTGTTGCTGTTTTGAAGGTGACCAAACAAAAATTACTGTATATGGCTTCAAAAAATGAGAAAGCTAAAGCAAATTATGCCTACTCAGACAAAACAAAAAAGCTGTTTGATCTTGGTCTTAAAGTTTTGCCAGGCCAGTAAAATGTCATAGCCCATATTAGTAACATTAGGTCTGAAGTAAAAGTACATTGTGTGCTAGTTCCCACGTGAAATTCTACTATGTGCATCTATCTAAGGTCACAACTTCGTGCAGTCTGTCAGTGAAAGTGCAGTGAAAGTTTGCAAGGTGGTTCTATATCATTAGTTGATACTAATCTTGTCTGTAGATGAGTATGAGTGTGTGTGCCAAACTCCCAAATATATATCCTCATTTTGAGGTTGTAGGATTAAATCTCTTGACAGAGCTGAGAATAAAACTGCAAGGCACAAACCAGCATGACAGGGCTTGATAGCATGATATGGGAAGTTGCATTTCCTCTATTCATAACAAAATGAAACATTTCTACAACCACTGTTTCAAGAAGAGCATTTGTCAGTTAAAAGTGGTAAAAGAAATGTGCACAAAATACTGACTGTCACGACATGACTTAAGCTGTCGACAGCAATATAAAGCACTAATCCCGACAAACAAAAAATAAAATTAATTATTCTCACAACTCTTTTTTATGTAATTTCAGGATATAGACTACATGAAGAGGACACCGTACATCCCTATGGGTGGGGATGAAGACCATATGCTACAGAATCCTGCTACAGAGTCCCTACTGAACATGGGTTCAGACTTCAACCCTGGGTAAGGACTTGGAAATTTGATAGGGAGCTTTCCATTATAGGGATCAATTATGATTTTCCATTCATTAACATTCACTAGGTCCCGAGGGGAGTGTTGAAAAACTAGGGCACTCAACACTCCCCAAGGGACCTAGCGAATGACAAAATCATTTTTGATTGCTATTGTTGCATAAATTCTGCACAAACAAAAGAAATAATGGTGCACTGTATTTTACAGCCTCATCACATTTTCATACGTGTTAATGTTTTCTCATGCTTGTTCCGGGTGGACTAACGTGTACCCACAATCTATGTTTTGAATAAAAATAAGAAAAATATAAAAAAAAAATATGCTGAAAATTGTAAATTGTTACAACTAGAAAAAATCTGTATACAGCATTGGCAAGTTTTCGTAATGATATGACCTTAACTTATGAGAGGGATGTAAAACCACTATCAATCTACAACTCATTCAGTCTAAAAGTGCACTTTATAAGCTATATAAGCCCTGATATGACAAAATCTTTATGCAGATAGACGAACAGACTTTGATACTTTCACAAATATGATCAATGGTAAAAATGTTTTTTTTTTTTTTTTTTTTTTTTTTTTTTTTTTCATAATGATTCTTGATTCTTGTTTACAACTTTGCAAATGATATTTCAATCCAGAGTTTGCAATGCAAAAAAAATATATCAGCCATATGACCGAAATATTTTTGCTGTCAGACTATCATAAAATCTAGTGCATTTCTTTTATTTGTTAAAAATGTGTTATCTGTCTGCTATCTAATGTGCATTTCCTGCAGATGCAATGTGCAGTTGCATGATAAGCAAGTATCAGTTTTTGACAATTTTACGCAGCTAGACTTTTATGTTTATTTGTAGGCGTGCTGCAAAAGTTTCCCTTATTTTTTTCAACGAAATGTATAAGTGCATCTGTTTTCATTTTCACTGTACACCTAATGAACTGACCGAAAAATGACCTTGATAGTCTGATAATGCTTTGAAGACAATCAGCCACAGATTGTGATGCAAAACATATGCAATCATATACTTTGAATGACGTCAAATTGTCATATTTTTCAGAATCAAGTAAAAGCAAAAAATGATGTTTACTTAATATTGATACTGCAATCTGCAGAATGTAGGCTTTCATATTCATGATGCATTTAATTTGAATTATGCAGTTTGATGCACATTTTTATGGTCAGTTTAACAAAATCAGTGTCAGATTCAATACTTAAAGATTAATAATACTCATGCACCTGGCTTCACATGTTTTCTTTTTTTAATAAAAACAAAAGTGGTAACAACATACAGGAAGAAAAACAGACCAACATGAGTGCAGACTGTCATTTTTTATGCCAAAAGCAGAGGTGCAGATCACCTGCACATCAACAAAGGCAAATCAGCCCCTTCTTTGGATGCCTATATATATAAATTGTCTTATTTTCTGTATCCTGACTCTGTGGTGATGCATGTTGGTTTGTGTCTGAGCTGGCGGGAAACTATGAAGGTGTTTTCTTAATGGCCAGGCTCAGTTTTGTGGGTGTTCATGCTTTTGGTCTTTGTCCCAATGTCAGTGCAGGTGAACTTTTTATACTTAAAATCATGAAATGTCATCTTCAGATGTAGACTACATTTTCACGTTTAGTGTCAGGCTGCACAATAACTGAATATGGCCTTTGTTTCACAAGCAGTAGTGAATTTTATCTGTGAAAACAAAGGCTCAGGGTAAATTTGTTTTATTTTTTTGCAGGTTATTTGGGTGCACAGAGACAGTTTTCAACATGAAAGACGACATGTACCACGGCCCGCAGCAGAGGAGATCTAAAACTGTCCACGAGATGTTAGGAGGCAGCACTGTTAAGGCCAGTATAGAACAGCCCCACGACACTAAGATTCTGTCTATGAAGAGGGCCCTAAACAGGAGCTGTCTAGAGAAGGGGCCTCCTGCGGCTAAGGTGCCAAGGGTGCAGGTCCCAGTGGTCAGAAAATCAGGTAGGATTAGAAATAGGGCAGAAGAGCACCAACTGCTATCGTGTCGATTTCTTTCATGAAGATGCGGCCATAAATATAGTACTATGGCTTTTCTTCTTCTGCCGAGTCAATTAGAGCTTTTGTTTGTTAGCAGTGAAAGGAGACTTGCTCAGAAACAGGTCTTGATAGAATTGACACAATAGGGTCCATGTCTTGGGAAACCAGCTTTAATGTGAAACTTATGTGCAGAGTACATGTGAGCCGCGACGCGAGAAAACCTGTCTTCGGGGTTTCCGACCAGGTCTGATACAAACTGGTCTGTACGGTCACAATGAGGTAGAATCTAGAAATTTTGCTTATAGGTAGCGGAGGAATTGTAGTATCCGTGAAGTGAAGCCGCTTTGTTTTCGCATAAGCAAAATTACGGTTTTCTCATGACGCGGCTCATGTATCTGCGCAACAGCAAAGTTTTATTTGAAACTTTCATCGCCTGCTTAAATTGAATTTTTGTGCAAAGAATCTTTTATTTATCAAAACAAACAAACTTATATGATAAATTGCGTATCAGATTCTTTGAATTGAAAGGGTGGTGATATTTTCAGAATCAGAATAAACAGAATATAATCACAAATAAATCATGAATGAATTCTAAACAGAAATATGAGACTGAATGTTTGTAGGAGGTAAAGTTTTTATAGGCAAAGGTGTTTCCTTAAGATTTAAGTTTTGTTATTCTTTTGAGTGCATTTGGGGGAAATTTTATATTCTAATAATTCGGTAGAAAAAAACATACAAACAAATTTTGTGCATAATGGAAAATTAAAGGTGTAGATCAGTCTTTTGTAGATCAGTCTTATCGCCTAGACCATACCTTTATTTTTGCTGCATAAAGTGTACAATTAAATCAATACATAATTGAAGCCTCTGTCTGTATCATGAAAATCCTGATGGTACTGGGTATATGTTGTTTATATCATGGCCAAAAAGTCTATACTAGTTATCTGTAAATGGTTGTACAATGGATAGATTGGTATGACTTTTATCAACATTACTTAGTTGTTAATTGAACTGTCATAAGGATCTCTTTAAGATGATTGGTTTGTCTCATGTGAGCTGAAATGATCATGCAATTTAGTAAGTGGGAATATAAAAATGGACATAAAAAAAAAAAAAAATTGGAGCAACCATTTGATTTGGTGATGGGGGGGGGGGGGGGTGGACAATATGTACAATAAAATTTACACTGTCCTAGATATTTTTCTGGCAAAATTCGGTCCTGGATTTTATTTTTTTTTTTATTTTTTTTTTTTTTCAAAAAAACTTCCAGCCATGATAAAAACTAGTAATGCTAAATTGGGTGGACATGAGATGATAATTAACCATAAAACGATAGTTGTCAAAGTATGATTGGCATATTGCACAGTTGCACTGTCATAAGTGAACACCTCATGTTACTCATGAGCCTCAGAGTTTGAAAACTGATAATCTGCATATGCGAAAACAAAGGCGCAGATCAGCTTCGCGCTAACTGCGAAGCTGATCAGTGCCTTTGTTTTCGCTACATTGATAGTGCAATTCCACTACGTTCTAAATCCAAGATTTCAAGCTTCTAGCCATCTTCTGTGACGGTAGAGACCAGTTTGTGTCAGACTTGTTAGAAAACCACATTTATGGTTTTCTCATAACATGGCTCAAATCTTGCCTCAGATTTCATTGTTGGTTTAAACTTGCATATGAGCCACTTCATATGTTAACCTGTATTTGTTTATTTTTTTTATTTTTTAAAAAAAACAACAGAGATTTCTATCCAAATAGGGCTGAAATCGATTAATTGAGCAGATTCTAAAGAGGCTCATCGCCTGATGTCAGGAAAGCTTTGTTAAATGTTCTATGAAGACAGCGAATGATAGTTCACTGATTAACTGCAAGAATTTTTATAGCCCCGCTTTGGAAAAGTGGGGCTATACTGGATTCACCCTGTCCTTCCGTGATTCCGTGATTCCGTGGTTCCGTGGTTCCGTCATTCCGTGAACACTTTGTTTCCGCTCAATATCTTAAGAACAAATGGACAGAATCTGACCAAATTTTGTATGCACATCAACATTGGGATTGTTGCCCGTCATTTTTCGCAAAATTTTGACGGAGTTACGGCCCTTGATTGACGTCAGAATTTCGTTTCCGCTCAATATCTTGAGAACAAATTGACAGAATCTGACCAAATTTTGTATGCACATCAACATTGACAACATCTAGCTTGGGATTGTTGCCCGTCATTTTTTGCAAAATTTTGACGGAGTTATGACCCTTGATTGACGTCATAATTTCGTTTCCGCTCAATATCTTGAGAACCGATGGACAGAATCTGACCAGATTTTGTATGCACATTAACATTGACAAGATCTAGCTTGGGATTGTTGCCTGTCATTTTTCGCAAAATTTTGACGGAGTTATGGCCCTTGATTGACGTCAGAATTTCGTTTCCGCTCAATATCTTGAGAACAAATTGACAGAATCTGACCAAATTTTGTATGCACATCAACATTGACAACATCTAGCTTGGGATTGTTGCCCGTCATTTTTCGCAAAATTTTGACGGAGTTATGACCCTTGATTGACGTCATAATTTCGTTTCCGCTCAATATCTTGAGAACCGATGGACAGAATCTGACCAAATTTTGTATGCACATCAACATTGACAACATCTACCTTGGGATTATTGCCCGTCATTTTTCGCAAAATTTTGACGGAGTTACGGCCCTTGATTGACGTCAGAATTTCGTTTCCGCTCAATATCTTGAGAACAAATTGACAGAATCTGACCAAATTTTGTATGCACATCAACATTGACAACATCTAGCTTGGGATTGTTGCCCGTCATTTTTTGCAAAATTTTGACGGAGTTATGACCCTTGATTGACGTCATAATTTCGTTTCCGCTCAATATCTTGAGAACCGATGGACAGAATCTGACCAGATTTTGTATGCACATTAACATTGACAAGATCTAGCTTGGGATTGTTGCCCGTCATTTTTCGCAAAATTTTGACGGAGTTATGGCCCTTGATTGACGTCAGAATTTCGTTTCCGCTCAATATCTTGAGAACAAATTGACAGAATCGGACCAAATTTTGTATGCACATCATCATTGACAAGATCTAGCTTGGGATTGTTACCCGTCATTTTTCGCAAAATTTTGACGGAGTTACGGCCCTTGATTGACGTCAGAATTTTGTTTCCGCTCAATATCTTGAGAACGCATTGACAGAATCCGACCAAATTTTGTATGCACATCAACATTGACAAGATCTAGCTTGGGATTGTTACCCTTCAGTTTTTGTTAAATTTTGACAGAGTTATGGCCCTTAATAAACGTCAGAATTTCATTTCCGCTCAATATCTTGAGAACGAATTGGCAGAATCCAACCAAATTTTGTATGCACATCAACATTGACAAGATCTGGCTTGGGATTGTTACCTGTCATTTTTTCACAAAATTTTGATGGAGTTACAGCCCTTGATTGACATCAGAATTTCATTTCCGCTCAATATCTGGAGAATGAATTGACAGAATCCGTCCAAATTTTGTATGCACATCATCATTGACAAGATCTAGCTTGGGATTATTACCCGTCATTTTTCACAAAATTTTGATGGAGTTACAGCCCTTGATTGACATCAGAATTTCATTTCCGCTCAATATCTTCAGAACGAATTGACAGAATCCGTCTAAATTTTGTATGCACATCATCATTGACAAGATCTAGCTTTGGATTATTACCCGTCATTTTTCGCAAAATTTTGACAGAGAACGAATTGACAAATTTTGTATGAGCATCAATATTGATGAGATCTAGCTTGTGATAGCCTGTGATAGTTACCTGTCATTGTTTTTTTCACCCTGCAGAAAAAGCTGAGAAGCGGGGCTATAGTCAGATTCTCTGACAATTCTAGTTTTATTACTGATGTGCATTTTAGTTTGTTGTCTTTTTTCTTTCCATGTATGTGTACTTTAAGTATCCTCTTCAGTTACACACTTAATTCAGGTTGTAGAAATGTAAACAGATACTAGTAACAAGTGGGTTTTTGAGATGTAAATATTTTGACAAAGCTCTCATTTTCACATAAAGGTCATCTCAGTTTTTAATGCATTTTCACATTTAAACATTACTGAAGCACAGGTTTTGGTGCTCTTGATTTAAACTGCTTTAAAACTGATTTGCATTTTAGATTAAGAACAAAAGCATGCCAAGCTATGCAAAGTTGCATCTTTTTTTAACTGGGACTTGACCTTTATTTCAGTGACAGTGAGTGAGAAGAGTAGCCCAGCAGAGAAACTGTTCGCTGATAGATCGAAATATTAATTGTGACCTTGACCTATATTTCAGTTACAGTGGGTGGGAAGAGTAACTCAGCAAAGAAACTGTTAGGCAGTAGATCTCAAAATTGACCTTGAAATAATAACTGTGACCTTGAAATCTTAACTGTGACCTTGACCTATATTTTCAGTGACAGTGGGTGAGAAGAGTAACAGTAGCGGAACTGTTCACTGCTATATTGTATCCCTGACCTTCAAATCTTAACAGTGACCTTGACCTATATTTTCAGTGACAATGGGTGAGAAGAGTAACTCAGCAGAGAAACTGTTCGCTGATATATCATACCTGGAAATCTAAACTCTGACCTTGACCTATTTTTTCAGTGACAGTGGGTGAGAAGAGTAACCCGGCAGAGAAACTGTTCGCTGATAGATCCTGTCTGATGAAGCTTTTGACCACTGGGGAGGACACGGACCATGGTTACTCTCTCCTACCTAAGGTTAGTATGGAATAAGGGCCTTAATGTTTGATTGTCAAGATGAGAGAAAGGTAATTGAGCCACGACGCTAGAATAGCAAATTTTTGCCTATGCGAAAACAAAGGTGCAGATCAGCTGTTACTGCACAGCTGATCAGCGCCTTTGTTTTTGCTGCACAGATAGTACAATTGCTCTTCCCCTTAAATCCAAAATTTCAAGCTTTTATCCTGCTTCTATGGCTGTACAGCCGGGTTTGTGTTGGACCTGGTCGGAAACCCCGAAGCTTGGGGGTTTTTTTTGCATCACGGCTCAATTGTGGTGGACTAATGGTAGAGGTCATACTCGGAGGTTTGAGTTCTGGGGCTGAGACCTAATGCTGCCATGTTGCATCCTTCAGCAATATACTTGAGGTGCCTCGTGGGAAAACCAGCAATGAGGTTTCTGAACAGGTCCGACACAAACTGGGCTGTACAAGTACAGAAGATGGCTAGAGACTGGAAATTTTGGATTTAGAAAGTAGAGGAATTGTACTATCTGTGTAGCGAAAACAAAGGCACTGATCAGCTTCGCAGTTACTGCGAAGCTGATCTGCGTCTTTGGTTTGGCATATGCAGGTTGTTGGTTTTCTCATGAGGTGGTGAATGCGAATGAAGCAGTGGCTCCATTCCATCATGACTGAAACTTTGTATTGTGGGACATTATGTCTCAGGTCTAACAAACAAAACAAATACTTCAGGTTTTGAAATCTTAATGCTTGCTTGGTAAATTTTCTACCCAATTAGCACACACATGTAGAACAAGATTGCTCAGGTATCTGAGTAAGCACACCATGCCCCGCCCATTGGGGCTTACAAGAAATAGATGGACTGCTTGTGCCTCCAAGATTCTAATCTACTGACCGACCATCTGATTAAAGGTTAACTGCTTATGGCTGAGCCAGCCCCGGAAAAGTGGTTTAGTCAAACCGTCCATACATATAAGCCTTATTGGCTTAGTTGGGTGGTTATATTTATGAAGTGCATTTTGAGTGTCATGACACATGGGTGAAAGTTTTCAGTATTGATACTGAATTCAGTATTGGGAAGATTTTCCCCCAAATGTATTGGTACAGGAAAACCATAGTTTTCAGTATTGGAAAAATGGCTTTTCAGTATTGAGATTTTTTGGAACTTTCACCCATGCATGACATTCAAATGTTGGGTTAAAGTCCCATAAAATGGAGGCAGTGTCCCGACATGACCATTGCTGTTGTTTGGGACGTAAAGCATCAATTCAAACAAACACCCTGACCTCCAAATCTGTCTATTTAAAAGTGTATTTTAAGGTGCTCCTTTGCTGACAGACAGATTTCACAAGATTTATTGGAACATGCTTTTATCAAAGACTTTGGAATTGCTTTGAGATTTCAATATTGCATGTTTATGGTATGAAACAATGAGACACTGTTTTCTTGATGGCTAAATTGCATGTCATTATGACTTGTGCCATGAATATTTCTGATGTATCATAGCGAGCTAATCTGAATATTTGAGCCGCCTCGTGGGAAAACCAACAATGTGGTTTTCGAACAGGTCCGACACAAATTGGGCTGTACAAGCACAGAAAAGAGCTAGAAGCTTGAAATTTCGGATTTAAGTAGAAGAGGAATTGTACTATCAGAGTAGCGAAAACAAAGACGCTGATCAGCTTCGCGGTCACCGCGAAGCTGATCTGCGTCTTTGTTTTCGCCTATGCAGATTGTTGGTTTTCCCATGAGGCGGCTCATTTCTGATGTATCATAGCGAGCTAATCTGTCTTTTCGCTTTGAGATTGAGTCTGGTACAAACCAGCCATAAAAATGATTATAATTTAGGTAAAAGAATGATAGGATTTTGTACTTTGTCCTTGGTAAAAGCAAAAATGCTCATAAGCAGCCCAGTTACTGCAAAGTTGATCTTGGCCTTTGATACATGCCTAATCCAGTGTGTCTCTTTTATCTGGTCTGAAGACCGAGTCCCTTTCACATTTAATGTCTGCATTGTCTCCATCCTTATTACATTTTGTTATTGTCAGCTGTTCGTCCTTGAAAATTGTCAAAGACATTACGAAAACACACCCATATGATATACAATTTTTCTTAAGTTGTAAAAATTGAAAATTTCAACAGAATTTTTTTTATACTTGTAATATTATTGCTCAAAACATAGATTGTGGGTACATGTTAGAACCGCCTTGCCAAGGCTGTTCTAATGAGTACCCACAATCTCTGTTTTAAAGCAAAAATAAGAAAACCCCTGTATACCCCAGTTTTGCTATATAAAAGTGGGGTTTAGGGGTTATTCATTGCACGGACATGTTTTCCTGATGCCTTTGATTAGAAAACGTCTTTTCAGGGTGACAGGACTAAACAGATTTTATCACTTATCTGAATCATTTAGGAATTAAAATTAAAAAATATTAAGCCGGTGCTATTGAAGGTTTTGACAAGATTTAAATGCACCTTTAGGCGTCCAAGTATTTGTAAACATCAGGAAAACATGTCCATGAATTTTATACCCCCTTAAACCCACTTTTACCTAATTTTCTTTTTGTTTATTCAAAACATGCATTGTGGGTACTCATAAGAACGGAGGCAGTTCTAACATGTACCCACAATGTATGTTTTGGGCGAAAACATTAAAAAAAACAAAATTTGTCCAACGAAATTTTGTATTTTTTTGTTTTGAAAAAAAATCTCTGTATATTGCATGGGCATGTTTTCATAATGTTTGCTAAAGAACTTTTTTTGCATTACTTCCTTCTTTTTGACTCAGCATAATCTGCTTGAGGATATAATCTAGACGAAGAGGCCATACATTTAAACAAAATTATCTTTAGCAATTCAAGATCAGGTTTTACAACATAATTCTGTCTAAAAGCAGAAAATTTTAATCTTTTATTCGCAGATACTAGTACAGTAATGAAAAACTTTGCCAGTGTTCAATCAGTGCAAACTACACATGACAAAACTGTGATAACTTTGGCCCTTGTTTTTGTGATGTTTTGTCTAACTGTAGGTGATTCATTCCTTTTCATTACGAAAACTTGCCCATGCGATATACAGGGATTTTTTTCAGCAGTAAAAATTTAAAATTTCATTAAAAAAAAAAAGATGTTTCTAATATTGCTGCTCAAAACATTGATTGTGGGTACTCGGCTAGGGGGTTCTAATGAGTACCCACAATCTATGTTTTGGATCAAAAATAAGAAAATAGGTATACACCTAAAAACCCCAGTTTTGTTATATAAAAGTGGGGTATAAGGGCGTATACATTACATGGACTCGTTATCCTGATGAATTTGAAGAAAAGTAAATGAGCCTTTGCATGAGAAAACCAACAATTTGCATATGCGAAAACAAAGACGCAGATCAGCTGTGCAGTGACTGCACAGCTGATCAGCGCCTTTGTTTTCGCCACACAGATAGTACAATTCCTCTTCTACTTATATCCAAAGTTTCAAACTTCTAGCTTTCTTCTGTGGCTGTACAGCCTGGTTTGTGTCGGATCTGGTCGGAAACCAAAATCGTTGGTTTTCTCATGCACAGGCTCAAATGTATGTTTTCTAGGAGAAGCAACATGCTAACCAGGCATGTCAGACACAAACGATGTCGAGCCATGGTCTGCTACGAAGCCTATTGACAACATTGAGCCAGAAAGACTGCGAGGTGAACGCTCCCATATCGACGGGCACGCTCCTGCATGGACAAGAACTCCTCAATGCTCTCAACAAGGCCGCAAACTCATGTGCCTAAATATACGAGAATAAACTCAGGGTCCCAGTTAACGTCACTGAGTTCTGAATCTGGGCATTTTTTTGTTTTCTTCTTCATTGAAACCCAACAATTCGGTAACACATGTCTGAAAAGTATTACGTCTAGTGTATGTAGATTATAGACTATATATATAGACAATTGAAATGATTTTAAGTATTATTCATTGTTTCGTCCTCGCGGAAGCATGAATATTATGTCTAGCTGTTTACCCTGTGTAGTGGACATGTACATATTTTGAGATATATATTGAAAATGTTGAGATATATATAAATATGTGTACAGGAAAGCAATTTTGGTATATCAACAGAAGATAAAAACACTTGATACATGTTTGACTACTTAAGAAATTAAAGACTGTTATGAAACAACAAAAATGATGAGAAAAATGGATTTACACCTATGTGAAAACAAAGGTACAGATTAGCTCCTTTGTTTTCACTACACGGATAGTACAATCCCTCATCTTAAATCTGTAATTTCAAGCTTCTAACTACCTTCTGCAGCAGCACAGACCGGGTTTGTGTCAGACCTGGTCGGAACTCCCGAAGACCGGTTTTCTGGCGTTGCAGCTCAAATGTTCTGAATATTTTTTTTTTTGTTAAAACACTTTGTCTCTCGAGATGGATCTCATTTGTGAATATGATAATAAATATTAGACTTTCTTACAGTGTACTCAGTGAATAATATGATACAAAACATTTTGATTACAACAGATTATGAAACTATGATTTGAGCCGCGACGCGAGAAAACCGGTCTTCGGGGTTTCCGACCAGGTCTGACACAAACCGACCTGTACAAGCACAGAAAAGAGCTAGAAGCTGATCTGCGCCTTTGTTTTCGCATAGGCAAAAATCTGGTTTTCTCACGATGCGGCTCATTTCATTCGGAAGTTCTAGAATACTGTAAAAACATTAAAAAAAAAGAAAAACAGATTCAGAAACTTGATAATTTTACAAATGAGCCCCGTCAAGAGAAAACCAACAATGTGGTTTCCGAACAGGTCCGACACAAACCAAGCTGTACAAGCACAGAAGATGGCTAGCGGCTGGAAATTTTGGACTTAGAAAGTAGAAGAATTGTACTATCCCTGTAGCGAAAACAAAGGCACTGATCAGCTTCGCAGTCACTGAGAAGCTGATCTGCATTTTTGTTTTCGCTTATGCAAATTGTTGGTTTTCTCAATGATAGGGCTCAAATGTTGTTAAGGATATGTTGTTAATGAGACATTTTAAGAATTGTTGCCGTGTTTATTATGCCCTTTGGATGAACTTGATCACTTGTTAATATTTTACCATATGATAATAATTGCTTCAGAAAATAGGACTGGGTAAAGGAAAATAAAATGGATATACCTACACTAATCTACTTTTGGGAGCGATTTGTTTTCATTAGAAAGAGAAGAATTGCTGCATTATGTCCATTTTGACATACTGAACATTATTCAGGCATAGGCCAATTCTTCAGGCTAATTCTTTAGTCCATGAAATAGCATGGAGACAAATTAGCTGTGAAGTTTGGTTTCAGAATTCATCAGTTTTTGTTCTACCCAAATTTCTCACCCATATCGCTCTACTCAGTCTTATTATTTGAAGCACAAGTACGTCTGTTCATTTTCAGCAGATTAGATGGGTACTTGTTTTATGCATGTATGTAAATCCTTTAGGTGAAAAAAAGTTTGTCCATATGAAACTTATTTTCCTCTTTTAAAGCATGTACATGTATCAATGTTATATTGATAAGTATATAGTTGAACAAGACAAAAAAAAGGAGAAAAAAAGAAAAAAAAAAATAGAAAAAAATGTTACAAATAAAAAAAAAACAATGGATATGCTTGTTGTATATGACACAGTGATTATTGCTCCTATATATTAAAAATGTATGCTGAGTGCAAGTGGGGGAAACATGCATATTTGCAACATTTGTTGTCAGGGGATAAATGCTAGGTATCTATGATCACTAAGTACCCACCTAATCTGCTGCTATAGTTACAGGAGGTTTTAAAGTTTTATGTCCAAACAGGACTTGCTTTCCTCAATTGTAAATAGACTCCCCATAGAGGAAAATCTGCACGCGATAACTGCTCTATTAATCTGTTTTAGCGAAAACTTCTAATAAACACAACAGATTTTGTCAAAATTTTACGTTTTGAAAGAGAAAAAGAATTGACTTTTTTCTCAAGACATTTTTTCTCTTAGCTAAAATGATATTGAAAAAAGAATAAATAATAAAAAATCTGCTTTAATTTGAATTTATCAGATTAATGTGCCCAAATGCATCTAAGCATCACGAAAAATATCAAAATTTTTCAACTGAAAATTTTTATTTTTACAACCCCCCCAAAAAATCTGTATATTGCATGGGCACGTTTTGGTAATGGTATTTTGCTCTATGGGGCATACATGAAAGTTTGTTATTATATGTTGTTTTGTTTTTGATGTGTTGTATATTTTCTTGAACATTGTACATAGATCATCAAATCAGGCCATTATGCTACCAAATGTGATTTGCCAACAGTCAAAATGACTTATTTACAGGTTTTGTGGTTTGGAACAAGAAACGATGTCTATCATGAGCAAAAAATTCTGATATCGAAATCAAAAATTGTATGAATATACATGTATTTTGAATTGTTGAAGTTAATTGCTTATGTCAAGATTTCCTCATGTTTCAGTTTCTAAATAGTATTTGGTACATGTATGTAAAAACATGTTTTATGGAATAATAAGATGTTAATTATGAATCTGTTAGATTTTAACATCAAGAGATGCAAAATGGTAGATTCAAAAATTCTTTGAATGAACTGACACCGAATAATTCTTTTGTATAATACAAACATTTTTTTTTTCAACTCGGTTTTACGTCCCTTTCAAGATTATTTCAGCTCATATGAGACGGGCCAATCAGTAAGTGGGCAAAAACGGGAGAACCCCCGAGAAAAAAACCACCTGGCACACCCACAAGCAGAACTTTGCTTGTCTCACATGTGGCCAGTGCGGTGCTCGAATCCTCACCAGACACAGCTGTGAGATGATCAGGTGATTAAGAAACAACGCTCTTAACCGCTCAGCCACAGGGGCCGCACAAACGTTTTTGATTGTATATAAAAGATAAAGGGTAAAACTGATGCACAGACCAAATTCATGTTTGAATGATTTCTTTATAATTATTTATGTCTCCCCCCGACAGGGTCGGAAGACATATTGTTTTTCCCCGTGCGTCTGTCCGTCTGTCTGTCCGTCACAAATCGTGTCCGCTCTATAACTTGAAAACCGTTAAAGATTTTTCAATGAAACTTGGTACACTTGTAAACCACGACGAGACGATGTGTCATGCACAAGAACCATAACTCTAGCTTGAGTATTTTTGGAGTTATTTCCCTTTGATTATTTTCGATACAATTTCGTGTCCGCTGTATAACTTGAAAACCGTTAAAGATTTTTCAATGAAACTTGGTACACTTGTAGACCATGACGAGACAATGTGTCATGCACAAGAACCATAACTCTGGCTTGAGTATTTTTGGAGTTATTTCCCTTTGATTATTTTCGATACAATTTCGTGTCTGCTGTATAACTTGAAAATCGTTTAAGATTTTTCAATAAAACTTGGTACACTTATTGAGCATGATCAGACGATGTGTCATGCACAAGAATCATAACTCTGGCTTGAGTATTTTATGAGTTATTTCCCTTTGATTATTTTCCATACAATTTCGTGTCCACTTTATAACTCGAAAATCGTAAGAGTTATTTCAATGAAACTTGGTACACTTAAAAAGCACGATGAGATTACGTGTCGTGCTAAAGAACCATAACTCTTGCTTGCATATCTTTGGAGTAATTTCCCTTTATTTTCGATACAATTTCGTGTCCACCCTATAACTTGAAAACCGTAAGAGAAATTTCAGTGAAACTTGGTACACTTATAAAGCATGATGAGATGATGTGTCATGCACAAGAATTATAACTCTTGCTTTCATATCTTTGGAGTTATTTCCCTTTGATTATTTTTCCATACAATTTCATGTCCACTCTATTACTTGAAAACCATAAGAAATATTTCAGTGAAACTTGGTACACTTATAAAGCACGATGAGATGATGTGTCATGCTAAAGAACCATAACTCTTGCTTGCATATCTTTGGCGTTATTTCCCTTTGATTATTTTTCATACAATTTTGTGTCTGCTCTATAACTCAAAAACCATTAGAGATTTTTAAATGAAACATGGTACACTTATAAAGCATGGTGCACAAGAATCATTACTCTTGCTTTCATATCTTTGGAGTTATTTCCCTTTGATTATTTTCCAAACACTGTCGTGCCCCCTCTATAACTTGAAAACCGTAAGAGATATTTCAATGAAACTTGGTACACTTATAAAACAGAATGACAGGATATGTGATGCACAAGAACTATAACTCTTGCTTGCATATTTTGGACATGCACGTAGAAAGGGGGGAGACATCAGTTTTCACATAGAAAACAAATTCTAGTTTACAATTATTTTTCAGTAATGACTGCTTAAATCAAGTAAAAACAACTGCAAACAGCAGGCATGTACCCTGTAAATATATTTTCTTAATACAAACTTGAATTAGGTTGAAGTGAAAGCAATTGAAATCCACAAAAATTATTTATAATCACAATGTTTCTGCTAAAATTTTATAAACATCTACTTTGTTAGAATTTATTCAGTTGAAAAGATATACATATTTGATTCTAGGAATTGTTGCTTAAATTTGACAATAAATGGGACTTTTTAGTGAAGCAAATGTATATAAAACCCTCTTCACACATGAATCACATGAAGCATCATTTTGTAATTTTATGCCATATTTCATTTATCAGTAGACTCAGATATGATTGGTATTTTGGTAATAATTCAGGTATAATTTTGCTGGGACGGATCAAGGATTTTTGGAGAGGGGGTTCAAACCTTTGGGGGGGGGGGGGGGGGGGGTTGTTTTCATACTTTTACCAGTACATGTATTTTCTCAAATTTCCAATTTGGTCGCAGAGGGGGGTTCAAGCGAACGTAGATTGTGGGTGCATGTGACTGCCGTTTCGACTCTCGAGGCAGTTCTAATGTGTGCCTATGATCTATGTTTTGGACAGAAATGAGAAAAAATATGAAACATCTTCACAGCACATCAGGAAAACATATCCGTGCAATGAGTACACCCTGAAACCCCACTTTTATATAGAAAAACTGGGGTATACAGGGGTACACATATTTTTCTTATTTTTGCTCCAAAACATAGATTGTGGGTACTCGAGGCGGTTCTAACGTGTACCCACAATCTATGTTTTGAGCAAAAATAAGAAAAATATCAAAATTTTTCTGATGAAATTTTCAATTTTTACAGGTGAAAAAATCTCTGTATATTGCATGGGCAAGTTTTCGTAATGATATTCCTGTATTATTACCAAATACTCTCAACTCTGTTATACTGCAAATTAGGGCAATACTTGTACAGGCTTGCTTGATTGGTTTACATGTTTTAGTAAGAAATGAAATATGTGCTTTTCGAAATTGCGGCAATAATTGCCAAAGAAAGATTAGTTTTGGTTGAAAAAATAGGAAAAAAAAAATGAAAAATACAAAAAAGAAACTATATGCTGTAAATGATTAGACAAATTCATATAAATGATGCTGTATGCATAAATGTATATATATTGTGAAAATAATGTAAATACACTGAAGAAAAACAGAGTAAAAGAAAACAAAGAAAAAAAAAAGTAAAAAAATAATGTAAAAAAAAAAAAAAGCAAAACTAAAACTAATCCTTTGCACATATTACATACACTTGCTACTGGATGACTGTGTGTGTGTGTGTGTTCTGTTTTCACTGTTTACTTCACATTTGATATAGAATTTCTTGTGTTACCCACTTCTAAGGCATTTGCATATATACAGGGATGATAAGAAAATATGAATTTGAAAGGTGAGAACTACTTTATACATGAATTATACTACCCGTTTGTAAGGGAAGGAATTTTTGGCTCTGTTGGAATGTTCTGTACATTACTGTATATATGTATTGCTTAACAAATTTATATTAATGATACATTTTTTTCCCAATTTAGCATCGAACATTGCACTTAGAATTATTGGAAAAGAAAATCAAATAGCCTTGGGGATTAAATCCCTTTGTAGAAGAAATAAAAACACGTACTGCAGACAATTTGACAATGCTCTTTATTTAGTTCAAACATGAGCAATTTTACCAATTTTGGATTAGGGGAGAGCAGTGCAGGATTTTTTTTTTTTTTTCAAGGTTTTCTTCATTTTATGATGAAATGATCTTAAAATTCATGTTCTAATACAATGTATTCAACATTTTTCAAGTTTTTTCAATAAATGAGCCGCCTCGTGGGAAAACCAACAATGTGGTTTTCGAACAGGTCCGACACAAATCAGGCTGTACAATCACAGAAGCTGGTTAGAAGCTTGAAATTTTGGATTTAGAAAGTAGAGGAATTGTACTATCCGTATAGGGAAAACAAAGGGCTGATCAGCTTCGCGGTTACCGCGAAGCTGATCTGCGTCTTTGTTTTCGCATATGCAGATTGTTGGTTTTCCCATGAGGCGGCTCAAATCATGTAGCAATAGTGATGGCTACGACATGTTAAAATGTATGTTGTGACTAATAATGCGCACAACTTTTCAATGTTTTTAAATTCATATTTTAAGATAAAATCATCATCGGTAGTTTTCAGCATTGCATGTCATTTTTTTGTATGTTTAACAGCCCTGTCAGGCCGAAACCTGTTATTCATCAAGAAAACATGCCCATGAAATGTATACCCATTTGAACCCCACATTTATATAGCAAAACCTGTGGTATGCAGGGGTATAGCTATTTTTCTTATTTTTGCTCCAAAACGTAGATTGTGTGTACTCGTTAGAACCGCCTCGCCGAGGCAATTCTAACGTGCACCCACAATCTATGTTTTGAGCAAAAATAAGAAAAATGTCAACTATTTCCTACCGAAAATTTTCATTTTTTATAACTTTAAAAATCTCTGTTTATTGCATGGGCATGTTTTCGTAATGTTCTCTTTTTTTCCCCCTAAAATTCAAAATTATGATTCAACATGTTCACATATGAGCCGCCTCATGGGAAAACCAACAATTTGCATATGCGAAAACAAAGGCGCAGATCAGCTTCGCGGTTACCGCGAAGCTGATCAGCGCCTTTGTTTTCGCTACGCAGGTAGTACAATCCCTCTACTTCCTAAATACGAAATTTCATGCTTTTAGCAGTCTGCTGTTACTGTGCAGGCCGGTTTGTGCCAGACCTGTTCGAAAACCACTTTGTTGGTTTTCCCACGAGGCGGCTCATATAATGATACAGAATACAGGCTTTTTATTTAACCAAATATGTTTTACATGTACTTTCCTCTGGATGCTTGAGAAGCTTATTCCTTTTATTGCGGTAGTCTCTGGGCCCTCCTAAATTTTTTTTTAATTATTTCTTTTGAAAAATTTGGCTTTATACAGGTTTTCTTCTGACATGGCTCAAATAATGGTAGAACGATTATTCCGAGTAGATATTAGATCTATATGCCAGTAAAATACAAAAATGAAAATTAAAAAAAAAAAGGTAAGTCAATATCATTTGGTATTATTTCGCAAATAGGTTACTGTATGGGCATTACCTCATGAATACGTTATTGGTCTACTTTTGACTTGGGTAAAAGTTAAAGGACTCACATTTTTTCTGTCAGAAAATAAGAATGGAATACGAGTTTGTCTAATTAACTGGATTTGACAAAATACAGGTCGATGATTTCTAACGGTAAATATGTGACAGCGGTCTAGGCTGACTGAGTTTGACTTACAGTCTCCCTACTTGAACATGGACCAGCTGACCATGCCCAGATATGAATATTAAAGTTACCGCCTATACAGGAACCTATTTGGCCAATTATCAGTCTAATTAACTGGATTTGACAAAATACAGGTAGCTGATTCTAACGGTAAATATGTGACAGCGGTCTAGGCTGACTGAGTTTGACATATAATCTCCCTACTTGAACATGGACCAGCTGACCATGCCCAGATATGAATATTAAAGTTGCCGCCTATACAGTAACCTATTTGTCCAATTATACTTTGTACTTCAACATTGTTATGAACTTGTGCCATTAGTTGTGAAAGTGCCATAGTTTCAGTGGTTAAATTTTGTCAAGGCAAAGTGCCATTTGAGCCGCCTCGTGGGAAAACCAACAATGTGGTTTTTGAACAGGTCTGACACAAACCGACCTGTACAAGCACAAAAAAGAACTAGAAGCTTTAAATTTCGGATTTAAGAAGAAGAGATATTGTACTATCTGAGTAGCGAAAGCAAAGACGCTGATCAGCTTCGCGGTTACCGCGAAGCTGATCTGCGTCTTTGTTTTCGCAAATGCAGATTCTTGGTTTTCCAATTGGGCGGCTCAATTTTATTGTTAAGAAACTTGTGTTAGTGAACAACTGAAAAAAGTGAAAAATAATAAACTTAGTGAATCTTAAGTAATAGTTGTATTTTTGTATGATTTCAGTGTAAAAGACTGACTGCCACATTTAAAAATAGTGTAACTACTGTAAATTCTTGGCTATTGAGAGGTTTGCATGTTTGAAAAAAATCATGTACTGTAAACATCCTAAAATTTTGGGAAGATGTTTTGGTAAAGGATAAAGTTCTAGGTTAGGCTTATAGGAAACAATTATTTTTAAGCAGCCAAAACGCCAAATTTTTTTGCGCAACATCATGGTGATACGTGACTGACAGCACACCGAGTAAACAAACGTCGCTGGCTGACACAGACGTCTCTCCGCCCATAGGCGTGGCTTACGGTCACATGATTTCTCAATGTTTTCATCAAGAAATGAAGAACACCAAGAACCAAGAATTACACTTTCAAGTATTAGTAAGGTGATCGCAATGAAAATGTAAATATTTTAGGATGTTTACAGTAAATAATTCCTGTAGATCTACATGGTAGTCATTGTGGTCATCCATTAAACAATAAAAAATCCTGTCTTTCTTATGTTTTCACTGACCTTTAGTAGGTAGAGTATGAGCCACAACGTTGGAAAACCGGTCTTCGGGTTTTCTGACCAGGTCTGACACAAACCGGCCTGTGCAGATAGAAAGGTGGCTTAAGAAGCTTGAAATTTCAGATTTGGGAAGAAGAGAAATTGACAAATTGTACTATCCGAGTAGCAAAAGCGAAGGCGCTATCACGCTATCAGCTTCGCAGTTACTGCGTAGCTGATCTGCGCCTTTGTTTTTGCATAGGCAAACATCGCATTTTCTCATGATGTGGCTCAAGTGTACTTTCAACATTTTGTTCATTACTGCAATACTTGTCATGTTTCATGTATCCATCAAAGAAATGTCAGTTGTACTGGTTAAAATATGAAGTGGCATGACCATGAAACCTGTGATATGGATAAGTAGTTGACTGTGCGGACTAACCTAACTTCTTTTAGAGAGAATACACTGAAAGCTCACCATTTCTCCCCGAAAGCAGGAGAAACACTATCAACTGCAGATGCCCACGTCTATTTAGAGGACTGTATGAGTGTTGTACCGCTCTTCATGTGCACCTTTCCAACTGGTTTTCAAGATTGGACAGTTAACATTTTTTCCCAATTTAGATGCATGTACAAAACTGACCTTAGCATAAAACAGGTCAAGGTCAGTTTATTAGCTCACCTGAGCCGAAGGCTCACAGGTGAGCTTATAGGATAGGCAGGCATCCGTCATCCTTCGTCGTCCGTCCACAATTTCAAAGAAGAATATTTCTGAAGCTAGTAGGCCGATCTTGATCAAATTTAATGTGAACCATAATTTGGTTGGGGGATTGATGGCATTAGGTTTTGGAGCAGATTGTATCAAAATTGTGGTTTCCATGGCAACAGATAGGTCCCATAGACTTACAATGGGAAAAACTAAAAAAATCCTCTTCTCTGAAACCACTAGGCCCACAGCTTTGATATTTGGTATGTAGCAATGGCTAATGGTCCTCTACATAAATTGTGCCATTCATGCCCCTGGGGTCAAATTTGGCCACGCCCCGGGTCCATAGTCTCCATAGACTTACAATTGGAAAAACTAAAAAAATCTTCTTCTCTGAAACCACTAGGCCCTCAGCTTTGATATCTGGTATGTAGCAATGGCTAATGGTCCTCTACATAAATTGTGCCATTCATGCCCCTGGGGTCAAATTTGGCCACGCCCCGGGGGTTGATATTCTTCATAGACTTACTATGGGAAAAAAATTAAAAAATCTTCTTCTCTGAAACCACAGGGCCCACAGCTCTGATATTTTGTATGTGGCAATGGCAAATGGTCCTCTACATAAATTGTGCCAATCATGCCCCTGGGGTCAAATTTGGCCACGCCCCGGGGGTCGATAGTCTCCATAGACCTACAATAGGAAAAAAAAACTAAAAAAAATCTTCTTCTCTGAAACCACTAGGCCAACAGCTTTGATATTTGGTATGTAGCAATGGCTAATGGACAGGTCCTCTACATAAATTGTGCCATTTATGCCCCTGGGGTCAAATTTGGCCACGCCCCGGGGGTTGATAGTCTCCATAGACTTACTATGGGAAAAAAATTCAAAAATCTTCTTCTCTGAAACCACAGGGCCCACAGCTTTGATATTTGGTATGTGGCAATGGCTAATGGTCTTCTACATAAATTGTGCCAGCCATGCCCCCGGGGTCAAATTTGGCCACGCCCCGGGGGTCGATAGTCTCCATAGAAACTAAAAAAATCTTCTCTGAAACCACTAGGCCCACAGCTTTGATATTTGGTATGTAGCAATGGCTAATGGTCCTCTACATAAATTGTGCCATTCATGCCCCTGGGGTCAAATTTGGCCAGGCCCCGGAGGGTGATAGTCTCAATAGACTTGCTATGGGAAAAAAATTCAAAAATCTTCTTCTCTGAAACCACTAGGCCCACAGCTTTGATATTTGGTATGTAGCAATGGCTAATGGTCCTCTACATAAATTGTGCCATTCATGCCCCTGGGGTCAAATTTGGCCAGGCCCCGGAGGGTGATAGTCTCAACAGACTTGCTATGGGAAAAAAAATTCAAAAATCTTCTTCTCTGAAACCACAGGGCACACAGCTTTGATATTTTGTATGTGACAATGGCAAATGGTCCTCTACATAAATTGTGCCAGCCATGCCCCTAGGGTCAAATTTGGCCACGCCCCGTGGGTAGATAGTCTCCATAGACTTACAATGGGAAAAACTAAAAAAATCTTCTCTGAAACCAAAAGGCCCAGAGCTTCTATATTTTGTATGTAGCAATGTTTGGTAGTCCCCATTATAAATTGTGCCAGTCATGCCCCTGGGTCAAATTTGGCCATGCCCCGGGGGTCAATAGTGTCCATGCATAGACTTTCATTGGTCGATTCTCAATTAATTTAAATCTCATGAGCTTACAATGTGATAATCTCTCAGGTGAGCTACAGGACCAATGGTCCTCTAGTATAGACTTTGTAGACCTCAGATCCCTGAAACTATATACGTTATTTCAAAATCACAAGATTGGCTTCAGGAGAAGATTTTTAAAGGTTTGAAACATATTTAGACATGGCCGTCGACTTAACCTTGACCTTTTATATATTCCACATCATGGAGTTTTTCTTTGATTATACAATCTCTTTCAGAGTAGATGTTTGAATTTTACAGTCATTTACATGTGTATTTAAAGTTTGGTTCCCTCTATGGCTCCCCAATGAGGTTCCACATGGAATCTGGCTTCACATTGGTCAAGTGGTTTCAGAGGAGAAGGTCTTTGAAAATAAAGGATGCTGGATCATGCCTATACTATAAGCTATGTACATGTGCATGTACCTTATGACCCTTTGGCTTAGGTGAGCTTATGGTGAAATTAGTGACATACTTTTATTGGAACAGCGGTCTTCGCGATGACCAGTTGATGTATGAACATCATGCCTACGAGTCAGTATGAAGGGACTATGACCCATATTAAAAGTGCTTCTTAGGAAGCCTGCTAGGTTATTCATAAACAAGTAAACTATGATTATGCATTAAATCTTCTTTTCTTCTGTATAAAATGCACTATGTTTTAAAATAATATTTTTCGTACAACAAAGTACTGCAAATCCAGAAATTTTCGCGAGAACTTAATTTTCGCTAATATTCGTGAATTCGTTTCCTCGTGAAAATAAAGTTCTCGCTAATAAAGAATTACTATAAGCTTTATAGACTGCATGAATACTCACTCGCAAATTCAAGAACTCACTAATAATTCAGAAATCGAAAATTCGTGAAATAACAGTCTCGCGAAAACTTCCAAATTTACAGTAGTTAACAGTGTATATAGATCCTGGACGATCATAGTAGACTTGCATCACAGATTTACCTTTATAAATAAGAATGAAATGGATGTATTTGACCAATAGGAACAGATGTATCATTCATTTTTATAACGGTAAAACTGTGACGTGAGTCTAGTACTATCGTCTGGGAACTACACAAGTATGTAAGAGAAGAAACATTTTAGTAAAGACAGCTAATCTGATCAAGGAAGCCAAAGAAGACCATTTGAGCCACCTCATGAGAAAACCAACAATCTGCATATGCGAAAACAAAGACGCAGATCAGCTTCGCGGTAACCGCGAAGCTGATCAGCGCCTTTGTTTTCGCTACACGGATAGTACATTTTCTCTTCTTCTTAAATCCGAAATTTCAAGCTTTTAGCTGTCTTCTGTGCTTCTACAGCCCAGTTTGTGTCGGACCTGTTCGGAAACCACTTTGTTGGTTTTCCCACGAGGCGGCTCATTTACCGTGCAATCCCTGCAAGTGTTGGCACTTTAAACTTGATGAAAGCTGCAGCATAAAAATTCATACTCAGTGGAGGATGAAAAAGTTAAGCATTTTTTTTTTCTTTCCCATCTGGTGTTAGGTTTTTGGGATTTTAAATTTAATTGAGCCTTTGCATGAGAAAAACAACAATTTGGGATTCTAAGCAGGTCCGAGACAAACCGGCCTGTACAAATATAGAAGAAGGCTAGAAGCTTGAAAATTCAAATTTAAGAAGATTGAAAATTCAAATTTAAGATGAAGAGGGATTGTACTAGCCCTGTTGCGAGTTACTGCACAGCTGATCTGCGCCTTTGTTTTCGTATATGCAGAATGTTGGTTTTCTTATGCAACGGCTCAATTGTATTATTCCCTGGACTTTCTTGATACATGTAATTCTTACCTAATAACAAAAGAACCAAGCTAAACGGAAGAACTTTCTACAACTAAATGAGCCGTCTCGTGGGAAAACCAACAATGTGGTTTCCGAACAGGTCCGACACAAACCGGCCTGTACAGTCACAGAAGATGGCTAGAGGCTGGAAATTTTGTATTTAGAAAGTAGAGGAATTGTACTATCCGTGTTGCGAAAACAAAGGCGCTGATCAGCTTCGCAGTTACTGCGAAGATGATCTGCGCCTTTGTTTTCGCATATTCAGATTGTTGGTTTTCCCATGGAGCGGCTCAAATATTGTTCCCTTTCCACTTGATTCTACACAAAATAATCTAGGGTTGACAAGCATATAATTGAACATATAACAATTATTTGACACAGTACATTAACTCCAAAAATATATAGATGTGTATCTAGTATCACAGACTTGTATGTGATGATTTGAAATATAAATGGAATTCTGCATGTATATATATATATATATATATATATGTTTAACATATATATTATTCTGCCATATGACAGAAATTGTAATTCTGCAGATAAACAAGGCGAAATGTGTAATGAGACCAATAGAATCTTATTAATAATGTTACTAGAAAAAAAAAGAAAACATTTTACATGTAAAAATACATTTCAAAAGTCAATTTTCTATAATAAAGACAATGTACATGCTATGATCTAAAATGAAAACTTATTTGGCCATTATTTGTAATTTATATTCCAGTTGTGCCAAACTATCTTTTTGCCTATTGATGTGGTTGGCAAGTCTCTTTTGTGAGAAGAAATCAATATTGGTCACCGAAACTGCACATTTCCCGGCTTTTTGCTCACAGGGTTCCCACACTTTTGAAACTGGTGAAATTCAAGGGTATTTCCAGGTTTTCAAGGGCCATTTTTTTCGTTTTCAAGGGCCATTTTTTTTCATTTTCAAGGACGAGAATCGCGGTCGAAATTGCAGTTGCAATTTTTGCCCTGTCAGATCGAGCACCCTCCAGCCCAGCTTGGTAGGTGCGCCGATTTCAAGGCTGCGCATAAAGACTGGTGTGGACGCCATTCAGGTTGGTCCATGTGGTTGAAGTCGCATTTGCAAGCGCCTATTCAAACCGGACTTAACTGTCTTAAAAATTCCATATTATTTACAACTAATTTGAGACCTTGCCGCATTATTTTCGGCTTGAATACGTTTTCAATAAATCAAAATATAAGACCATCTCATATAATCTTCGCAACTACATACCAAATCAACTCACCGGCGATAAAAACTCAGTAAAAATGACCGTACGATGTCACATCCACAAAACGCTGTTAATCTGTATTTATCTCCCTTAGATAAGCTGGTCCAAATTAAAGTCATACTACTTACCGAAAAAGCGCTTGTAGACAAGACAAGCTAACTCGCAAAAAAAAAAAACAGTTCAAAATTGCCGATTTCAGTGCGATCAAGCGGGAATATTAAGCACTTATTCCCTTTAAAGAAAATTCCAGGCGGATATTTCCCGGTTTTCTATCCATTTTGTACTAAATTCCGGACTTTTCCCGGACCGGAAACGGTACTTTTAAAATCCCGGCTTTTTCCCGATTTTCAAGGAAGTGTGGGAACCCTGTGCTGATTTGGTCAAGGGCATAGCTTGGTCAATATCATTGTGATTCAATCATTTATACACACTTATAAAATCATAATTTGCCCAAAATATCAGATTTCATACCTTAACTCACATAAGCCTGGGGTCCTTTTTATGGGACATAGGCAAACAGTATAGCCCCAGATGGGATGCTGCAGAATTCGGCGTCCCATCTGGGGCTATTCTGTTTGCTTCGAGGAATTTCATTGAAAAATGGAATAAACATACAAAATCACTCCTTAACACCCTAAAAATGAAAGCGGACTCACCCAAATGACAATGATTGGCAAGTCCAGTTAAGTTCAGTAAGGCCAGCAGGGATAAACACCAAGTAATTCACCAAGAATGTCATTCAATAATGACAGACGACATCATGCCAAAGCAAAAGCACAGTTTAGCAGCACAGTTCCCCAGTGTCCTACGAGAGTGGCTGATCAGGACCGAAGTTTTCTGACATAATGTAGTATAGCACAATCCTGCTACTTCCCTAGACAAAATTTCTATAATCATTCATGGCTGTATAATTTAGTATGTGGCAGACAGTGCATTAAGGGTACAAAATTTTTTTGAGCTGAAATAAATGCTGAAATAACTAACATTAATTAAAATTTCAGGTTTAGATCAGAAATTTATCCTGCTTACAAGATTTTGGTACTTTAATGCCTATAAGCAGGATAATAAAGACAAAGTCTAAGATGGCCAAGATGAGACTTGAATAATCTGAAAACTTGCCTGAGATTTCCTTGTCTCGGCCTCGGCCTCAACCCCATCAATGATTATTTTTCTCTGACACCCATTCCTTAAAACAGTTTGACTCTGAATTGGCATGAAATGCTGTTCAGGCAGCCATTTTGTTTGCACATTAACTAATATGCAAAATAACCATTTCACAAAAGTGGAAAAATAAAAATAATTTTGTATTTGCAATCACCTTACAAAAATATTAAATCAGCATTTTGTTTTGTGAATAAAATTCTCAGCAAAATTAGATTTGAGATTTTTATGGAAACATCAAACTTCAATAACATCCTGAAATTAACACCGGCAAAGTTATTTATGTCTCTGTCAGTTGACACAGCTAATCACTTCCTTATATGGAAGTAAACATATTAAAGGTGTACATTTCCATTAGCTAAATATAGAAATGACTGACATTTTGAGGCAGTTGAAAAGTACTAGTACTGGAACAGAAAAATCTATGACAGGCACACAAAGGGATATGCTTGTCTGATGGGTGAGAAATTTTAGTTTCGGCCGAGTGGAGCATGAAAAATGTTTTATAACCTCTAAGCCAGGTAGGACACCCACAACAGACTAACAATCATATTGCACACTAATAATAAAGGCACTAGAGTATCTTGCACACTAATAAATAAGGGCACCTACAATCTGCATATGCAAAAACAAAGTTGTAGATCAGCTGTGCAGTAACTGCCCAGCTGATCAGCACCTTTGTTTTTCGCATCATAGTACAATACCTCTTCTTTCTATATCTGAAATTCCAAGGGTTTGGCTACCCGTAGCTGTACAGCCTGATTCATGTTAGACCTGGCCCCGAGGTTATAAAACTTTTTTCAAGCTCAGCTCAGCTGAGCATGAAATTTCAACTGCTCATAAATACCAAATAACCCAAAATATATTGAAATTGAAGGTTTAGAACGCCAAAGCCTGTAATTTATCTTGCTAATAAATGTTAAAATGCCAACAATTGTTGGCATTTTAACATTTATGAGCAGGATAAATTTTAGTCTCAGCTGAGCTGAGCATGAAAAAAGTTTTATAACCTCAGGACCAGGATGGAAACCTAAATTTGTTAGTTTTCTGAAGCGATTTGATATTTTAATGTCACAAAAATAATTCCTGTGGCAATTCATCCCTGTGGGGAAAACTGGTCTGTGTGCCTGGTTTCTGGACGCTGACAGAGGCTATCTGGATTGCCCGCCTCACGGACTCTACCAGTCCTAACTCTGGGCGTGTTGACATGTAGCAGGCTAGAGAGCCTATGAAGGAGTCTCCTGCACCCTGAAAAACAAAGCATCATAACAAGAAAATACAATTTTTCAGTCATTTTTTATTGTCGAACAGATAATATTTTGAATTTTTATGGGAGCACCTTTTTATTCTTGAAAAGTTTCATAGACTGTGTATTTCGCAAGCTTCAAATATTTCATTTTGAACAGGACATAGTCACCTCGACCACACTTCACTATTTTTTAAAATAACATCTTTTAAGACAACTTTTGTCTTTGCATTAAAAAATTTCTAAGTTCCTAAATATTTCATGCATTGAATCTCCTCTTTGGGATAATGAAATTGTGCCTGTTTGTTTGATTTCTTGTTTATTCAATCAATTTTAAGATGTTCAAAACAATTTGGATGGATGGAAACATGAGTGGATGGAAATATGGACAGCAGTATAACGATACCAGTAAAAGCTGTACATATTAGCCTAAAAGGTTGGTTGGATCATTTCATGTTTTATGTCCCCATAAACAGCTAAGGTCATATGGAGACATACAGCCTAACAGTACCAGATGAGTTTAAAATTCAGAAACTCACAGTTGTGTCTGTGACCTTGACCTTGGGTGCCGGAATATGTGTATATATAGCACCACCACCAGACTCGACGATCAGTGCTCCCATCTCGCCGAGAGTTATCACAACATTTTTACATCCTCGCCGTAGAAGTTCAGCAGCAGCAGTTTTGGCATCTTCGACTGACTTTACTGAGAGACCCGTCAGAATTTCTACCTAGGTGTAAAAGGAATTGAGCTTTCAGAGTCTCATACAGAAATAAAACTTACTTGGGATTGTTTAAGATGGGGGCAGCTACAAACAAGCTCTTTCAGCCATGGCATCTGGCTTAAGCTTAGATTTAAGATTATATGAGCCAAGACGCAAGAAAACTGGTCTTCAGGGTTTCCGAACTGGTCTAACACAAACCGGCCTGTGCAGCTACAGAAGCAGGCTAGAGGTTGGAAATTTTGGATTTAGAAAGTAGAGGAAATTGTGCTATCCTTGTAGCAAAAACAAAGGCGCTGATCAGCTTCACAGTTACTGCGAAGCTGATCTGCGCCTTTGTTTTTGCATAGCGGCTGAGACACAATCAGGGTTGCCTTTACTACCTTGGTCATGTTATGCATCTGTAATTCAGTGTGATATTATCCAATACCTATTGTTTTTATTTTATTATAACACTGGGATAATAAGCTTTCTGGCGATATATAATGATACCATATTGTGTACAATATTTTGCGTCAGTGAGAGATTATATGCTAAAAAAACACTGTTTTTAACATGTTATGATGTTGCACTTTTATTTTGGGTGTTTTGTAAACATGTTTGCTTTAATGTTCATGAATGAAATATGTTGCATATGGCTCTAGAACTAAGGAGACGTATGTCCCTTGTAATATACTTTTTACGGCTTTGAATTTGGACTAAAATTAATGAAAATATGGAGTATGAAGTGAAACAGTACTTTTCTTATGTTTTTCAATTTTTCATGGTGTCTTTAGTTGGCAGGTAAAAAAATTACACCCATGATTAGAACATGATTTTTTTGTATCTAGTCTTTCATTGTTAAGACAATAGAAAATTTAGAATCAATGGAAATTGAATTTATCCTCACAGTGAAGAGTACTTGTTTTTTTAAAAATCATCATTTTTATGTAGAGTCCGTAGCCCCAATTTTCATAATGGATGTTCAAAGCCAGATTCCTATTAACAAGGATGAAATGGTCTTATTATTTTTCAGACTGAGGACTAGTAAAACATGGCTGAAGGTTTTAACAAGAAATTGTATAGGACCGCTGATGTGGTCAAATATATTTTTTGCATGGCCTGTAGAGTCCGTAGCCCCATGTTAAGAGACACCCTAGAAATAAAATGTGTGTTGCAGTCAAAGTTTCCTTCAATTTTTCATATGCAACCACACATGTTACATTGTATTAAATTAACTGCAGCATGGAACAATGACTTATCTAGGCTGCATATGATCTTATTTAAGCAGCCCAAAACACTGGTTTGAAGCTCCTTTTCTGACCTATCCCCATTACCCACTATGGTGAAATTTGAAAAACGCGAGAGCCAAAAGAATTATTTCTGGAATATAAACCTGATAGGTCATAAGTTATTATAAACCAAGAAAAATGAAAATACAAAGAGGTTACTTTTTTGCCTCAAGTGCAACACAAAAGGCAACCCTGATTGTGTCTCAGCCGATAGGCAAAAATCTGGTTTTCTCATGACGCGAGGCATTTCTAACGAGTACCCACAATCTATGTTTTGGAGCAAAAATAAGAAAAATAGGTATACCCCTGCAAACCCCAGTTTTGCTATATAAAAGAGGGGTATAAGGGGGTATTAATTTCACGGACATGTTTTCCTGATGTGTTGTCTTTTGGGTCCAAAGAGACCAACCATGTTATAAGCAAAACTGTTTCCTCCTAGCATAACGCCAAAAACATTACCAATCTTACCTCAGTTTCATTTGGACAGAAAACATCAGACACTTTATAAAACTCTTGATCTAGATCAGACAGGGCTGGTGCTGGGTTGAATATAGTCTTCACTGAAATATAACAAACCAAATCATGCTTCAGGTAATACTTTTTTGCCTTCAAGTGAGCTGTTGTTTTTTTGTTGTTGTTGTTTTTTTGTTTGTTGTTTTTTCTTTTCTCTTTTTTTTTTGTTGTTGTTTTTTTGGTTTAGATTTATCTTTTATCAAAAGGAACTTTTCACCTTGATCAGAAGAGAAAATAAATATCTTTTACTGCTGTTCTTTTATTGTGTCTATATTTTACATGTATTTTATTTATTTATTTACTTATTTATTTGTTTGTTTTATAGTTAAATGTTGCCATCAACACTATTTCAGTCATGGTAGGAATGGAGCCTGGAAAACCAGTATAGTGATATAGTGCGGAGTTAATATGTCTTGCTCATAGCCCAGTGTCCTAGGTTTCAAACCCAGGACCTCTCGAATTGGAGTCTGACACACTACCACTAGACCACTGCACATTCCCATTTTTGTTAAGTTGGTTTTCTTGAAAATTATAAACTCTTAATGAGCCTTCGCATGAGAAAACCAACAATTTGGCGTTTTCGATCAGGTCTGACACAAACCCGCCTGTGCAGTCACAGAAGCAGGCTAGAGCCTTGAAATTTCAGATTGAAGAAGAAAAGGAATTGTACTATCTATGTAGTGTAAACAAAGGCACTGATCAGCTTCGCAGTTAGTTACTAGGAAGCTGATCTGCGCCTTTGTTTTTGCATATGCAGTTTGCTGGTTTTCTGATGCGGTGGCTCACATTACTAATTACCATTATGTTTCTTTGCCATCTTCAATGCAGCTAGTGATACAGCCGGGGTGATTTCCAGCTGGCATGCTACAACCTTAGAGCTGGAAACCAGCTGCTCGGCCGACTGAAGATCACTCTCAGACAACAACAGATTGGCCCCTGGTACGATTACAATGGAATTCTGACCTGTAACATTATACATGTAGTCTAAATACTAAAATACTAAATTTTTCTATGCTTTAAAACTGTTATCAACTAGACGGATTTTGATGCGTAGAAAAACAAAACCGTAGCATAAATCTTTGTTTTTCTATTGGATAGATCATTCCCAAAATTGTATACTACTGAATATTAAAATAAAAGCACTGCAGGCATGCATGATACCCCACCAAGCAAATTTAATTTAGTACTTGTAAATGCACAGAATATCTTGATGACATTGATCGGAAACTGTGTTTCAAAATTAAAGCAAAATCAAAACTCCGTACATATTTAACAAAATGTACCCACCTATAATACCAAACGACCCCTTCCAGATACAGGCTCCTTTGCAAAGTTTGAAGAAAATCTGTCTACAAATGCTCAAGATAGAGCCCAGAAACAAAATTGTAGCGTAAATCAAGAGCCATAACTCTGTACTTATTTGACGAAATTAATTCATCTTCAATCCCAAACCACTCATCCTTGATATGAAGTCATATACAAAGTTTGAAGAAAATTGGTCAATAAATGGTCAAGACAGAGCCCGGAAACAAAATTCTAATGTAAATAAAGGGCCATAGCTATGTACTTATTGGACCAAATTTACCAATCTTCAATCACAAACCACTCCTACCTGATATCAACTCCCATACAAAGTTTGAAGAAAATTGGTCAATATATGCTCAAGATAGAGTCTCAAATAAATCAAGGGCTATAACTCTGTACTATTAATTTACCCATCTCCAACCCCAAATGACTCCTTCCTTATATGAACTCTTATACAAAGTTTGAAGAAAATTGGTCGACAAATGCTCAAGATAGAGCCCGGAAATGAAATTTTAATGTAAATCAAGGGCCATAACTCTTTACTTATTTGACGAAATTTACCCTTCTTCAAACCCAGACCACTTCTTCATGAAATGAACTTCTGCTAGAAGTTTGATGAATATTGGTCAATTAATGCTTAAGATAGAGCCCGGAAACAAAATTTTAACATAAATCAAGAGCCATAACTCTGTACTTATTTGACAAAATTTATCCATCTTCAATCCCAAACCACTCCTTCCTGATATGAACCCCTATACAAAGTTTGAAGAAAATTGGTCAATCAATGCTCAAGATAGAGCCCAGAAACGAAGCGCTGACAGATGGACAGACAGATGGACGGACGGACGGACAGACAGACGGACACACAAAAGCAAATTTTTTGCGGAGGGTATAGCATAATACCCCCACTTTTTCAAGAGGTGGGTTATAAAAATCTGTGCAGCATCTTTGTTTTAGCTATGCCCATAGTATAATCCATCTTCTTATTGATTTTAATAAATCCAAATTTCAAACTTCTAGCCTTCTTCTGTGACTGTGTGAGACTGGTTTGTGTTGGAACTAGTCAGAAATCCCCGAGACCGGTTTTCTCACAATGTGTCTCATATTATATCCAGCTAATGCCCCCTGTCAGTTGAAAGTTACCCGAGTCATCCACACATATAGGAGCAGCACCAGTCATTGCTTCATCTGTACTGAACACATACTCTGAAAATAGTCAAGAAAAGACTTTTTTTGTCAAAATGCTATTACATGCATTGTATAAAGAAAAAAAAAACTGTATAACTGGTTTGAAAGTACAGGGAGTGCCACTATAAATGAGCCTTCGGGTGAGAAAACCAACAATTTGGGTTTCAAACCAGGTCCGACACAAACCAGCCACAGAAGCAGGCAGAAAGCATGAGATTTTGGATTTATGAAGAGGGATTGTACTATCTTTGTAGGAAAAACAAAGATTCTGGTCAGCTTCGCGGTTACCACGAAGCTGGTCTGTGCCATTGTTTTCGTATATGCAGATTGTTGTTTTTCTGATGCAGCGGTACAAATCAACCTTTTTGACATTAAAGGAAACATGTGTGGTAAACATGGGAGCTAGCTCCAAAACCAGGTGGTGAAATGTTGTTCCAATGGCAATTTTGAGATTGCTCCAAAGGTTGGAATAAAGTAGTCAGTTGTTTTTCTGAAGATTTTGAAGAGTTTGTGGAAACAGGAAATCAATCGCAATGATGTTCCATGTAAAGATAATCTCTCTGTACATACAGCGCAAAAAATTGGTTGAAACCAAATTAATTTGTGCTATATTCACTTTGTGAAAGCAACAAGTCATGTTCGTAATAAAAACTTAGTGGAAATACTTTCGGTTTCAATCATCATTTACGTCGTGATCATAGACAAATTATCTTTAAATGGAACAGCATAGGCTAGCGATAATCATCCTTCTTTCATAAAATACGTCGAATGTATTCACAAAACCACCGAGACCTATTTCTGGACAACTTTGGAACAATCTCGAAATTACCATTGGAACAAATTTCCACTACCTCTTTTGGAGCTTGTTCTCATGTTTACAACACGAGATAACTGACAAATATTCTCACTGAATCAGTGTAAGAGGAAGAATGACCATATTTTATTGACAAAATTTTTAGATATGTGTTAGTGTGAGGATTAACTGCAGGTTTGCTTCCATATAAATTGGACACATTACTGATCTAGCTATCACACCCAGTGCATAATTACCTGTATTTATATTGTTGTCTTTGAAGTTCTGTATTGTATTGTCTCCAAATAAATCTTTACCAACCTGTAACATACATGGGATGATAGACATTGAAATTAAAATGCTGCCAAATCGACAAATTTTATTACAAAAATTTTGACATTTTTACTCAAAAAATGAATTGTGGGTTTGAGTTAGGACCGCCTCAGTGTGGCAGTTCTGCAACTTCCCACAATCCATGTTTTGGAGCAAAACTAGTATAATATATTATACCCACACCCTAGTTTACTATATAAAAGTGGGGTATAAGTTTGTTTTGTTGTTTTTTTTTGCTTTTTTTTTTTTATTAATCGGACATCTTGTAAATGTTTCATAACCTAATTATTTTAGAATATGTGCATAGTATGAGCCGCGATGTGAGAAAACCGGTCTTCGGTGGTTCCGACAAGATCTGACACAAACTGACCTGTACAGTACACAGAAGCAGGCTAGAAGCTTGAAATTTTGGATTTAAGAAGAAGAGAAATTGTACTATCCGTCAGGCGTGTAGCGAAAACAAAGGCGCTGATCAGCTTTGTTACTACGAAGCTGATGTGCGCCTTTGATTTTCGCATAGGCAATAATCCCGCTTTCTCATGACGCGGCTCATATAATAGGCCTACCTTTGAAATCATTGCAGTCCTGGACTTTAACCTGGCTGCCATAACACACTGATTAGCTCCCTTTCCACCAAAGCCAACTGAAAATTTACTACCTTGGATCGTCTCCCCTGGTTTTGGAAGCCTTGACACGTAGCTGTAAGTATAAATGTATAGATCAGACCTGTGGAAATAGTGCGCCTGACTTGTCCGAACTGTTATAAGAGAACAAAGGACAAGTAGGGCTTTATGAAATATTAAACACGGAATAAACTTAATTTTCATATTATTTGCTCATTAAATTGTAATGGGGAACAACTTTAGATGTTTATTCTATTGCGGCAAGTAAAACATGATATTGCCATGTACTTCCACGATAAGCATATCAGACTTTTATATATTATAGTTTAACACCATCTATGGAATAGGTGGAACAACACTGAATTGGATAAATGCTTTCCTTTGTTTCAGACAACAAAGGGTTGTGGTTAATGGTATTAAATCGGATTGGGCTCCAGTTGTGTTGGGTGTCCCTCAGGGCACCATTCTCGGCCCCTTGCTGTTTTCCTTGTATATAAATGACATCTCAGCAGACATCGAGTCTGAAATAAGACTCTTTGCAGATTGCTGATGATTGTGTTTGCTATCGTGAAATCAAGAATGAAGAGGATACATTGAAACTTCAAAGAGACATTGATCGCTTAGGCAGTTGGGCTAGAAAATGGGGAATGAGATTTCAACCCGTCAAATGCAACATGATGCAGCTGACAAATAAACGGTCTAGTAAGATACAGGCTAACTACACCCTTGAGGGCACTTTACTGGAAAACGTTGAAAGCATAAAATACCTGGGTGTAACTATCACAAATGATTTGAAATGGAATACTCATATTTCCAATGTTTGTACAAAGGCTAACAGAACTCTCGGATTCTTGAGGAGAACTTTGTATTCTTGTCCCCCAGATGTGAAAGAAGCAGCTTATAAAGGACTGGTGCGGCCGGTCTTGGAATATGGAAGCTCAGTTTGGGACCCTCACACTCATGGCCTCCAGGAAGAACTGGAAAAGGTCCAAAATCGTGCAGCAAGGTTTGTGACGGGAAATTATGTTTTTGAAACTGGGAGCACGAGTGGCATTTTAGGTCAACTGAAATAGGAATCTCTTAAGAAAAGGAGGAAGGATAGTAGACTTATATTGCTATACAAAGGTCTAAAGGGTAAAGCCAGAATACCCACAGATGACCTTATCCCAAAGAATAGGTGTTGTAGAAATCAACATTCTTTGGCTTTTCAGATACCTTCAGCTAGCAAAGAAGCGTACAAAAGTAGTTTCTTTCCACAGACTATCAGGGACTGGAATGACCTCCCTGATTCACTTAATTGTCTCCTCTGCTGAAATGTCTGATGACTGTGTGTCCAAGTTCGCTTCACTCGTGCGTTCAAGGGACTAATTTCTCCCCCATCCGAACCCCCTGGTGAAATAATGTCATTTGGCGTGTCACCAGTAAACTATTCAGATTCAGATTCAGAACCGCGTACGAATTAATATGTCAGTCGGATTTAAGCACAACAATACACATTTATGTAAAACTTCCATTTTCACACAATTCTTTACAAAAGAAAATGTGGCAACCACATTGCCTATAACCTAACAAGGTCTGTGTTACATGAGCCAACAACTGTCACGTCCATATTTCGCAAATATGCGAAAATAATTAATAGTTTTCGCAGGCAAGAGAAAATTTGGTATCTTTGTTGCGAATATTCTGATATACGCCGTTTCATCCTTGCGCGGTTTCACCCGGATCCGGGTCACCTCGGACCAATACCATTTCGGCCAAGGACCGATTTAGAAAAGTTAAAATTCAGTGCAATATCTACTGTGACTTAAATGGTCCCAAAAGCAGTCTAGATGTACGTTCAGAAATTATACCAATCAAACTACGTTTGCTCAACTCCGACAGCCGCATGTTTTACAAGCCATGTTTTATAGCCTCTATTTAAGAAATAGATCAGCTCTAGCAGTGAATTGTTAAGTAATAATTCACTGTTTGGAGGTCAGTTGTAAAGAAGATCAAATCACGAGCGCGTAGCGCCTACGCGCTCGTGATTTATCTTCTTACAACTGACCGACAAACAGTGAATTATTACTCAACAATTCACGCACTTGAGCTGATCTATTTCGATTCTAACACACAATAAACGGAATAAATGTTGCTGAAACCGTCGATATCGTTCAGCTTTCCGCCATTGCATTGCAGATATCCCGCCAAATATTTGACTGTAATGCTGGTATTTACACACACTTATTACGTTTGTTGTGCGCTAAAACGACGTTTCACCGTCTAACGCTGCTTTGTGGGATAGCTGACGTCACAAATGCCGCAAAGTAACGTCACGCTTATTCGCCCAGTGAAATTGTTGCACAATATAACACGTTTTTTTTACCATTGGCTATATAGGCGAGGTGTGTTAGAACTCTGGATTTGGCCTGAAGCTCAAGGATTAACGAAACCCCGGCATATCGTAGGACAACTGTCCCGTGGGGTACGCACTGGGAGTATAACGTGCCGCAGTACCCCACCCACAGGCGTTATCAAGGGTTCTAATAAATGAGCCTGCAAAATATATATCAAAATATATTTAATAAATGAAATATCCAATGTATAATGACTATGACAAAATGTTGCTGTGCAATACAGCAACGTGATGGAAAGTGTCAATGTAAATGTCAAAGTATATGTCAATGTGTAGACCGCACAATGTCCACACAGTCGCCATTTTGCGGCGTGAACAATTTACCATCGAAAATATAATTGTCAAGTATGATATTAATATTATTTCAAAAGCCTAAAGCGAACATTACATGAATGACAAAGAATATGAGAAACCTACTGACCTGCAAAATATATATCAAAATATATTTAATAAATGAAATATCCAATGTATAATGACTATGACAAAATGTTGCTGTGCAATACAGCAACGTGATGGAAAGTGTAAAGTATGTGTAACGGTATATGCATATGTCTAGTACCTACAGCTACCTACCAAATGATTATTAACTACCTGTCTACTACTAACTACCGTGACACTACATAAACTAATTCCAAAACTGGTCAACAATATACATCGGCGGACGAATAACTTGGAAGGAGTTGCTATTGCAATGAAAGATCTTAAGAAACAGCTTAAGATAAAGGCCATGGACCATAGAATGGAAATTCGTCCTATGACATACTTCCCCTCCAGGTCGAATGTCGTCCCGACATTCACCAAGGACAGCAAGCTATAATGAAAAATGAAGTATTTAATGGAAACATGAACTATAATGATGAAACAATATACATCTTTAAATTGACAGCAATCTGAAAGTCTGAACTAAGCTTGTCATTAATATTGAAGGAAATCTCCAATTACATATCTCAGCGTTTTCCCTGATATCTGAAATGTCAATATATGATAAGATCATATCCGGATATGAAACACATCCTGATTAAATTCAGACATCTTGTAGAAAACCTGAAACAACGACAACAAGCTTGTATTATTAAGAAAACATATCTGAAAATACTGTTAGGTAGCAGATATGTCATACAAACAATCTGCAAAAACAATATTCATTAAAGGCTGTCAAAATAAAATGAAACAAAACTATACTAATGAGCAAAGCAATCAATTATATGAAGACGTTTGAAACCGTTGTCGGTCTGTATATCTTCATCACTCCTCTCAACCATACTGTAAAACTGAGATGAAATTAAAACATAACAAATGTTAACAAGTATGATCAATTTTCTGGCCTTCTGTAGTCTGAAATAAAGACACTATCAGACATCAAAATACTGGTCTAGGCACCAATATAAAAATCTGGTCACCTTTCGATAAATAGCCACCTCCAGTTCATCTAGCTACTGACCTGAAATAAGTGGCATTAAAAGTCAAGACCATATAATGTCCTTTGCCTTTCTGAAATTAAGAAAACATTAGACACCAAATCTTTGTCAAGACACTAATACGAGTCAGGTAGTCCCTCTTTGGTAGGCACTTCTCTCAAACTCAATACATGGAATGACCTGAAATGAAGTACTATGTCATGATTATTTTAGACATAAATAATCAAGTTTCTGGATTGCCATTCAAACGGTAGCGTTTACCATCAATCTACGATTCCGAAAATACCGCGAAACATCCAAACGGCTGATATTACCAAACGCAATGTTCGATACAATTCGATACGCGTGTTGGCGCTCAAAAGCTATCAATACACTAGATTAAGTCTAAGTGTAAGCAGGCTAGCTATCTAGCCTAGATGTCAAAATTAGTATTTTCAGGTAACAGCCAAACAGCCTACCAAACGAGACCATATCACTCCAAGCGATGTCAAAAATTGGTGTTCTTACTGACGTGAAGGTCCAATAAAACTGTTAAAATATGCGATGAATGATTGATGAAATAATGAGTATGTACACACTGTAAGTCCATCTACCCTGCGGTGTTCAATTTTACCAAATCATGGGAGTGCTACCCTGTCTGGTAAGTATCTAGCCAACTACCCAATCAGGATCTGCCATCCAGGGCGGTTTCTTCCGTGCGCGCTGCGGCCTTCTCGGTCTACGTCCTTCATCAGAAGAACTGCTGGTCAAAGCTGACCTAGAATGGGTTTGGTCACCCACAGACAACCTACGGGGCAGTGCAATAGGCTGACCTGGCCCTCGACGAGCTGGAATAATGTACTTCCTAGAGTCTACTGGAAGACTCTCTGCGTCAGAGCTGGCCTCATAACCTGAGAGACTATGTACTTCAGCCTCTGAACAAATTTCAGAGTCCTCATCAGAGGATAGCACAAGAGGTGGTACTCTCGGTTCGTTATCAGCAGTGTTTGCAGTGGGTACCGGCTCATTCTGTACTTCTTCCACCGACGAATGACTAGATACACCAGACTTGTCCAAACAGGGTAGACCCATGAATGGTAAAAGCAGGTTCCTATGTAGAATCCGTGGTTTCTTTCGACTGCCTTCTTCCTGTACAACATACACTGGGATATCAGGATTTGGTTTGTCTTTCACAATGAAAGGCTTGTGTTCCCAGCGGTCGGCAAGTTTGTGTTTACCGCGAATCCCAACATTTCTGACCAACACACGATCTCCAGGCTCAAGGACAGAGCTTCTGGCTCTCAAATCATAATTTGACTTGTGGTGTGCAGCACTTGTTCGGGCTTCTCTACTTGCTTTTTGATAGGCGAAGCTAAGACGCTGTCTGAGCTTCTTCACATATTCAGTATGTGTCTTTGCTGCTAGAACATCTGGACTCAATCCAAAAAAGGCGTCGATGGCGAGACGAGGATGACGTCCAAACATCAAAAAGAAAGGTGAGTAGCCGGTGCTGTCATGAAATGTGGAATTGTAGGCGTGCACAAGTGATGGGACGTGTGCTTTCCAGTCACTCTTCTTAGACTCGTCCAATGTTCCGAGCATCTGAAGAAGAGTTTGGTTGAATCTTTCAACCTGGCCATTTCCCATGGGATGGTAGGGTGTGGTTCTCGACTTCTCGACATCGGCGATGCTACACAGCTCCTTGATTAACTTAGACTCAAAGCATTGGCCTTGGTCGCTGTGTATGCGCACCGGGAAACCGTAATGTACGATGAAGTTATCGAACAACACCCTAGCCGTCGTCCTAGCAGTCTGATTCTTTGTGGGAAAGGCCTGTGCATACCTCGTGAAATGATCGGTAATCACGAGGATGTTTTCGACTCCGCCCTTTGATGGTTCTAGGGACAAGTAGTCGATGCACACAATCTCCATCGGAGCTGTTGACTCAATGTTGACCAACTTTGCTTTGTTGCCGGTGTTTGTCTTCCTCCGTATGCATCTGTCGCATGCTTTGACCTTGGACTTGATGAACGAGTCCATCCCAGGCCAGAAGAATCGTTGCTTGATAAGCATTGTAGTACGATCTCTGCCCTGGTGTCCAAGATCATCATGGAGGGCTTGGAACACAATGTCCTGATATCCTGGAGGAAGAACGAGCTGGAGGAATTCCTGTCCATTGAGGCTGGTCTTGCGATGGAGGACACCATTAGAGAGATAAAGTTTCTCCCAATCTTTAAAATATTTTGTATCAATCGATGGATCAATGTCCTTTTTGGCAGGCGCTTCTAAGCCTTGCTCAATGCGATCCATGATTAGTTTTAAAGTTGGTGTTTCCTGTTGAGCTGTCCTCCAGTCTTTTGACGTTAGACCATGAGCCTGAAGTTGTTGCTCGGACACTTCCGGTTGAAGCAGTGGTGGGATAGATGCTGACGAATCGGAAAGTGCCATGCTCTCAACCAATGGACAGTTCTCGACTGTTAGCGAGAAAGACAGAGCTTTCAGAACTTCGGGAAGAACAACACGTTCTTGCTTCTCAGCTAACGGAGCGTGGGTTTTGCGTTCTTGCTTCTCAGCTAACGGAACGCGAGATAGGCCATCTGCATCAATGTTCTTCCTACCGCTCCTGTACTTTATAACAAAGTCATAGTCACAAAGAGAAGCTACCCAGCGTTGTCCTGTCGCATCGAGTTTTGCTGTTGTGAGAATGTAAGTAAGAGGGTTATTATCGGTAAACACCTCAAACTTACTACCATAAAGGTAATCTCTGAACTTCTCACTGATGGCCCATTTAAGTGCAAGAAACTCGAGCTTGTGCGCCGGATAGTTCTTTTCTGAAGGTTTGAGACTACGGCTAGCATATGCAACGACGCGATCTTTGCCATCTTGCTTCTGATACAATACCGCGCCAAGTCCACTGGTCGATGCATCTGTGTGGACTGAAAACGGTAGTCGGCAGTCGGCATATGCCAGCACAGGCGGTGAAGTCAGCTTGTCTATTAATGTCTCAAAGCTCTGTTGGTGTTCCTCCTTCCATTCAAAGAGCGCTGGTTTCTTTGAGGGCTTCCGCCGTTTACTGGCCTTGGGATTTGTTTCATGACCTATCAAGAGGTCATTTAGAGGCCGTGCTATGGCTGCAAATCCCTTAACAAACCGGCGATAGTACCCGGTAAAACCTAAGAATTGCCTAACTTCTTTGACATTCTTAGGTACTGGCCAGTTCCGAACAGCCTCAAGTTTAGCTGGATCAGCCTGGATACCGTCCTCCGAGACAACATGTCCAAGGTAGACCACACGGCTTTTGAAAAACTCACACTTAGTTGCCTTTAATTTCAAGTTATGCAACTCAAGGCGGGAGAACACGGCCTGCAATCTCTCCAGATGCTCTTCAAAGGTCGATGAAAAGACGATGATGTCATCTAAGTAGATGAGACAATCGCGGAGATTAAGCTCGCCCATGCATCTTTCCATCAGCCTCTGAAAAGTGGCTGGAGCATTACAAAGACCGAATGGCATCCGATTGCATTCATAAAAACCGAGTGGCCCCACTTGGAATGCTGTCTTGGGCTTATCCTCTTCTTTCAGTTCCACCTGCCAGTAGCCACTTTTTAAGTCCAACTTTGTAAAGTATTTGGCGCCAGCTAGCAGGTGTAGTGTATCGTCGATACGGGGGATGGCATACGCATCCTTGATGGTGCGCAAATTCAGCTTCCTGTAATCGATACAGAAGCGAATTGAGCCATCCTTTTTCCGAACGATCACTACGTTGGAACTGAAAGGGCTATTCGAACTTCTAATAGCGCCTGCTTCCAGCATCTCCTTGAGGTGTTCTCTAACCTCCTGAATGAGCGCAGGTGGTATGCGGCGGTAAGGCTCTTTGAATGGTTGCTCATTCTCCAAGTGTATTTCATGTTGTACTAAGTCTGTACATCCTAAATCTGTTGGTGATTTGGAGAATACATGTTGCCATTGATTCAAGAACTGAGATGCTTCTTGCTTTTGTTCAGGTGAGAGTTTTGTGTCACTCAGGTCGATTCCTGCCAAATGACTAGGATTATCAGTTTCAGCTCTATGTTGATTGACATGAGCTTTCACACTGTCCTTATCACCAAGAGGCAACGAACGCAAGACCTTCACTTCATGAAGGTCGCAGAGACTAGTCTTTGATGGAAGTGTGACTACTTTTGCCGACATATTGCACACTCTCACCGGCACCCTAGCAGTCTTGCCAGGATTGCTCAAAGTCACTATTCTAGGACTAGCAGAGACATGAGGAGTGTTTCCGATTTCTGTTGACTCTGTTATAGCTGCGTCACAATTTCGGTCCTTCCGAACGAAGCCAGTAACGTCCTTGACTTCCCAAGGTTTCAGTGTGACTTTGGTCGTAGTCTTAACAGAGCCAACATGTTGTGCAAGTAGGGCATTAAATGCCACTTTCCAGGCTTCCGGAATATCAGCTGAGTTCGATTTCTGGAACTCTCTGATGACATTGGTGCCAACTATGAAAGGTACTGTCTTATTATAGTCAGTCGCTGGGACGACTAAGAAAAGAGCAGATACTAAATCTTCCTGTAAGGTTGGAACACCAATGGTCAACTCAACGACTCCTCTGTAAGGCAGAGTGTTTCCATCGGCACATTTGATCTCAAGTTCCTGGACAACATGTATCTCCGGTTTAGGATTTAAAGAATTCCAAAACTGTTCACTGACAGTACTTATTTCTGATCCAGTGTCGATCAATCCGGTTGTTTCAATTCCATTCACTATGATGGTACTCTCATTCCTTTTTCCAACTATCCTATTAATGGTCTCGTTGGTAGGGCTGTTTGCTGTTTCAATGCCTCTGGTTTGCCCTGCAACAGAGGCATTTATCAGTTTAAATTCTGACTCTGATTCTGTTTGTTCTGATTCTTTCTATTCTGTTCTTGTCTTTGACCATTTGTATTCTGTCCTGTCTTATCTCCTGCATACTGTCTGTTGTTCTCTGTCTGTCCGAGTCTTTCATTTATTTGAGCTTGTCTTTCCTGTTGATTTATTTGTTGTTGTTGATTGTCCTGTGGAGTCTGATTTTGTTCTTTATTTTGTTTCTTTCTTAATCTTTGCTGTCTATTCCACCAATTTCTATTTGCTCTCAATTGTTTGTCTACTCTATCTAATTTATTCTCTAGATCTTGCACCTTCTTCTGTTTATCAGAACTGAAGGTGAGTGGCTGATGTTGTACATTTGGCTTTTCTGGTGCCTTAGGTTGTACAGTACTGACTTCTTGCACAGCCTTTTTGTGCGTAAATCTAGCCAACTCTTCAGTTCTGACTTGACCTCTTAGCTCTTCAAAGTCTGTTGTCTGGTGGAAAAATACTTGAGTTGCATTCTGTAACTCAGTACTATATAACGACCTCCAGAATCTTTCCTTAAGCATATCATTCTTTTGCTCTTTTGACAACTTAGTCTTGCTTTCAATTCTTTGAGCAATCTCCTCTAATCTAAGGCTCCACATAGTCACACTCTCATCTGGCTGCTGAAAAGCTGTGTAAAATTCTTGCAATATACTCTGGCCACTTGCGACATTGCCAAAAACACTTTCTAGCTTTTTAAGTATTTCTTGGCTTGAAGCAAGTGGTCCAAGAGTTAGCAAAGTATTTCTCGCAGGGACTTTCAAAGAATTCCTAATGAGCTGGTTTACTAGGTACTCTGGTAGCCTATTTCGCAAGCTCTCAATTTCGAGCCGCCAGGCTTCAAACGTGCTCTCATTTTTTGGGACAGGTTCTAGACCTGAGAACAGGCTAACATTTGGTTTTACGAAACCAAACTGTTGCTGTCCTGGCATTTCGAAAACAGAGGGCTCTGGCTTAACAGACCCTGTGGCACTTTCAGCTTTTACAGTCTGCTCAACAGCTGCACCAGACGTACTGTTAGTAACAGGAGTTTGACCGATTTTAGCTCTGATCTCGTTTTCCTTCTTCAGCAATTCAGCCTCCAACTGCTTTAAATAAGCTTCTTTCCTATCTAATTCTTCCTTTCTGGAACTTTGACCATCAGTTTCTATACCACTAAGATCAGAATTTTCATACGTATTTCTATCAGATTCTATATCTCTACTTTCTCTATTTCTATATGTCTCATTGCCTATGTCATGAACTGGGTTTCTTGTATCATTTCTCTCTTGTTTAACATGTGTATTGTGCTGAGATTTTTCCTTTCTGATTGTTCTAGTCTGTGGTTTTATATCCTGAGCCTCTTCTCTTTTCCTCATTACTGTAGACATTCTTTCATCATATTCTCTCTGTTTATTTACTATATAAGAGAGAACACTTTGTTCCTCTTGTTTCAGAGTTTCTATTCTTGTATCATAATATCTCTCTTTCTCTTCCTGAAGCCTTAATGCTTCTGCTAATTTTCTTTCTTCATTCTTAATGAACTGTAATCGTTGCAGCTTTTTCTGCTCTTCCCGTTGATGCTTTTCTCTTTCTATTAATGCTTCTTCGAAGCGACTCCCTTTTTCTTTCAATATTCTTAATCTATCCTCAGCTTCCCTCATTTCTTTTTCTTTCCGCAATTTTCTTTCTGTCAATAACTTTTCTTCATGTATCATGGAGCGAATACGCTCCATAGTAGCTTTTTCTTCTAGCTCTATGTCAACAGGTTTATAGACCGTTTCAGGGACTTTCTCTCTACTTTCACTTTCTTTTCTACTAATTTCTCTTGACTGAATCAATAAGTCATTAAGCATTTGCATTGTCTTCAGTTCCTGTTCTCTCACATCTTTTTCACCTGAAGATTTAACAGGTATATGCCCTGCAAAAGAGAGTTTTTCTTCTTCTCCAGAATCGCCTCCGCTATCTGTAAAATCATCATCTTGCACAGATCCGTCAAGTCCAGCAGCTGACTGAGTACCTGTATGAGCTCCAGGCTCAAAAGGTCTGTGATCCTCTCTCAAACCGCCTGGTCTATAATCCATAGTTTGCCCATCTTTACTGGGACTTGTATGCTTACTAGCATTTAAATTGCCTGACATAAGAGGCATACCACTCTCCTTAGGAGTGCTTGTCCCTACTAAAGGCATATGTCCAGGATCCAATCCGGCACCTATGGGAACATACGTACCAGCATCCTGTGAAACAACTGGATTTATTCCGGCTCCAGTGTGAGTAGCTTCACTTGCTAGATGCTTGGGAATCGTAGCCAACTGCGCCCTCAGTGAAGACGCATCAAAGACAAGATCCACACTGGGATCAATACGATCTCTAGCATCAGCAGTGGTCGCTAAACTCACGGTGGATGTAGCCGGTTGCTGAGCCATTGTAGAAGCATCAGCTACAGTGGCTGGCACTGATCCTGGCGTTTGCTGCTCAGATCTGGCAGGGCTCTTTGGGTCATTCTGAAATGAATCAATAGTGGTATCCCCAGCTAACTGCTCATCAGGTTCAGCTCGCAATTGCCGTAAATTGGCCCGGATCTCATCTCGCTTTCTCTGCATCTCTCTCTGTACTTCTCTTCTTTCTCTCTGCAACTTTCTTAAACTTCTATCTGATTTGCTAGTCATCCTGAAAGGCTAACAGTGTCTACTTGTACAAAGACTATGTAATATTGGCTGTATAAAGTCACGTCAATAGTGACGTAGTCCGTCAAAAGAACTAAATTACGCCCAATAAGTTTACTAAAACTTGACGTACACACTACACGACAGTGAAAAGCTACATGTAATTTAGAAGCACCACAATGCTTAAGTTCAAACCAGCCAACAATTAAGCTACGAATCAAAGAAACTGCCTATTACACTACTACTTCTAAATACAGTCTACAGTTTACTATCAAACTTTTTTTTTTCTAGTGAGAAAATTTAACTCACAAACACACAGTCCGTCATGTAGTCAATAATAAAACGACCTTTGTTTGTCCTTTTTTTTTTTTTTTTCGGTGAGAAAAAGAAATAAACTCACACCACCGCAAGTAACAAAATATTCACGCCGTAGTACTTATGCTACAGTGAATGACTGTTACTTGAAAACAACCGTTTTGTCGATATTTCGACTTGTCGAAAATAACCGATATGTGCTCCGTGTCGGTTGAAGCACAATGATTTTTTTTTCAATGAGAAAAACTAACTCATATGGTCAAAGCGGCGCAACCCTGTTTCTTACCAAATATTGAACCTCAGTAACCATGCAATGTACATGTAGAATCTCATCTACAACTTACCATCAAAATTCTGCGTTCTGCATTTCAGTTTCGGTTTTATTCGCAAAATAGAATATTGTTCGAATACAGGAATTCGTACATAAATTCTATCCGTTTAGTTTACCGCAAATGCCACGAAAATCGGTAGCGCTTCTATAGCAAAAAACACGAATTTCGAATCTTCAGAAATCGCAAAATGAAAAATTTTCCGCATTTACCGGTTACGCAAAATTTTACTTTACAGGAAGGCTGCACCACACCTTGTATCAATGGTGAATTTTATCCTGTATCTCTAAATCTTACCAACTACCCAGTAAAACTGTTTCTTCTTCGAGCAAAATTCAAAATTCCGATATGACGGCAAGTTTTGATAAGAACACAAGTAAACAACACAATTGCATATTCCTACAACATTGTTGAGTTCTTTCGTAGTAATGAGTAAACTATGAACCCTCTTAATTTCTAAAACTTAGAACTAATAACCTAAGTCAAAAAAGAAAAAAAATGTGTAGAGAAAAAAAAATGTACTATAGTGAGTTTCGAACTCAGGACCTTCAGGTTACAAAACAATAGTCACTGACAACCGCCTCGCTATCCACTGCGCCACGCAGTCGAGTATATTTCAAAGGTATTCATGTCACAGTATATCGACTGCACGTGCTATGGTTGGTCAGCGACGGTAGAAACCGAAGATTTCCGGAAAGTTTACGGAGAAATGACTAAGTTATTTTTTTTTCGCAAAATTTGACAAATTCACATTTTCTAAGCTCAGAATCGATAAATTATATATCGGATGAACTCATTGTGGGCTCTCAGGTCAAAGGCCAAGGGAATGGACAGGGAAGGGCGCTCTAAGACAATTGAAACGAGGAGGGGTTGTTTACAACGGAAGCCGACGGAGTTACCCGAATGAGGACCGGAACTAGTCGTAAACTACATTTGACAGATGGCGGGAAACTGGTGTTTTTACGTCCTACCTAATTTCACTGAGACAGACAGCAATTCTACGCAATTTTAGCCTAAACTAACGCTATGCTCTTTTATTGCGTTGCATGTTGAGGTGTGTCGATGATGAATAATGGGGAAACAGGTGAAAAATGAAGAATGAAGATTTTATGATAACAACATGATTTTTCACAGATTTGATCAAAATAGTCTATTATCTATTGACATGACCACCTAGACTGACAGACATGCAGGGCTGGGGTAATCGTTATTTGTAATCGTAATCAGCTGTAATCGATTACAGATTTTGAAGTAATCAGTTGTAATCAGTAATCAGCCATTTTTATGATTACAAGTAATTTAATTTAATCAATTACAATTGCAAAAATGGTTTGTAATCATGATTACATTCTGATTACATCTGATTACAATTAGATAGACTCTGACTGGTTTATAAATGCTAAATGTTAATGTGCATCAATGGTATACATGAATATTGGCAAAATCCAAACCACCCCCAAAAAGGACATAATTCATGAAACTTGTCTTTTTTTCTGCAATGACACAGGCAAAAGATGTTATTGTAAATAGTTTTGAAATGAAATGGACATCACAGACTTATTTGATATACATTTTGATGCCTTTTGCAGTCTGACATGGATACTGCATATTCACTGAAAATTTGCACTATCGAACACCCTAAGCTACAAATCATTTTTTATTCAGCAATCACAGGCAGCTATATTCAAGCATTTCAACTGTCTACATTCTAAAGCTCAGTCTAATGCACCAATTAGGTTATGGCTGTGTCACTTTAACTGGCTTGTTGGTCTATTGAAAACAAAGGTTGTTCAGGGTGTGAACAATTTCTTTTGTTGTATGCTGATTAATTAATTTGATTGTGCATTTTAGTCAAACAAATAGGAGATTTACCTGTGACCACACCTGTACAAACTGTTAACACTCAAGATGTGCATTAGTAGACAACTATAGTTTCTTTACAAATGGGACATGTTAAGTTAACCAAGTAATTCAGTTAGTTAAGTTAGCTTCTTGCAGTTTGGTTTTCAAGGATAAGGGCTTTTCATCATTGCTGATCGTTCCAAGGCGATACTTCTGTTGTGGTTCTGTTTTGTGTTTTGTGCTGTTGGAGCCTTATGTACATTTTCATATTTTAGTTTAGTTCGGGTAACTGAGCGGCTGCCTATTGGGGAATAGCTGCTCACTTGGCTTATGATATGTTTTCTTGGTATAAGTACTTAAGTGTCATTTTAATTTTTTTCCCACCCCTCGGTTTGTGGAGTGGGAATTTCTTTCTGATCAAGACATTTCCTGATCATTGCCTACTTGTACCTTTATGTTATAATTGTGTCCATTCCTGCTTATAGTTTTACTCATGAAAGGCTTTCCTTCTGTTTGTGTTTTAGAAAAAAATGCATTATATGCAGGTTTATATTCTGCAGGACTTTCATGAACATGCAATTTATCGTCCTTGCCTACTTGATAAAATTCAGCAATATAACAACAACTCATATAGAAATGAAAGACAAAACTTAACAATTCGTTGACCAGCATACATGATGGTTTATCCAACAACTAGGGTCATGGAGGTGGGACCTCGGTTTAAAATTTGAAATGGTGTCTGGTTCACCAAATCATGTCTGGTTCAGCTTCCAGGAAAATAAAATGACAATATTAAATTAATAGAGTTGAGTTCAAATGATACTTTTAGTGAGTTTCTGTTGTTTCCACATAAAATACCAGTGAGAAGCAAACACTTTCATTGAAGAAATCAATTTAGAAAAGATGTTAATTGTCACCTTACCAAAGTAATCGAAAGTAATCTGATTACTTTGTCAAAGTAATTGTAATTTAATCGATTACATTCAAAATCTAAAGTAATCAGTTGTAATTGATTACAATTTTTAGGCAAAGTAATCTGTAATTTAATCAATTACATTGCAATGTAATCGGCCCCAGCCCTGCAGACATGGTGATGCAATCGGCAAACAGTGTAAGACTCTGGCAGAAATCATATTGATTTAGAAAGCATCACCATCTGTACCAGAAAAATCAACATGTGTACAAAAGATGAAATGAAATATAAAAGTCATACCTAATAAAACTAATCCATGATCTTAAAAATATTCCAAAATTAAACACAATCATGCACAAAAACACACACGTCCAATAATCGGATCCTCCAACAGGATCACGTCACAACACAATATCCGTCGAATATCCGTTGACACTGAAATAACGTCCAATATCCGTCGAAATCATGTTGAATCCACGTCGAATCACAGGTTTCGCGCGCGTCACAAGGTATCACAACTCCAGTAGTAGCGAATCTTGAAGACATGGGGCCCCATTTTCAGCGAAACACATGTGTAAACGAAAGAGTCCCTGACAATCAGCAGACCATCCCGGGATACACGTTCACGATCATGATCATCATCTTCTGGAACATCTCATCTACGGCTAGCATAGTACCAACTGGCCACCAATATCGTAGGACAACTGTCCCGTGGGGTACGCACTGGGAGTATAACGTGCCGCAGTACCCCACCCACAGGCGTTATCAAGGGTTCTAATAAATGAGCCTGCAAAATATATATCAAAATATATTTAATAAATGAAATATCCAATGTATAATGACTATGACAAAATGTTGCTGTGCAATACAGCAACGTGATGGAAAGTGTCAATGTAAATGTCAAAGTATATGTCAATGTGTAGACCGCACAATGTCCACACAGTCGCCATTTTGCGGCGTGAACAATTTACCATCGAAAATATAATTGTCAAGTATGATATTAATATTATTTCAAAAGCCTAAAGCGAACATTACATGAATGACAAAGAATATGAGAAACCTACTGACCTGCAAAATATATATCAAAATATATTTAATAAATGAAATATCCAATGTATAATGACTATGACAAAATGTTGCTGTGCAATACAGCAACGTGATGGAAAGTGTAAAGTATGTGTAACGGTATATGTCTAGTACCTACAGCTACCTACCAAATGATTATTAACTACCTGTCTACTACTAACCGTAGTACCGTGACACTACATAAACTAATTCCAAAACTGGTCAACAATATACATCGGCGGACGAATAACTTGGAAGGAGTTGCTATTGCAATGAAAGATCTTAAGAAACAGCTTAAGATAAAGGCCATGGACCATAGAATGGAAATTCGTCCTATGACATACACATGCAGTTGCAGTTATATCTTGAAAGTTAACATGCAGTTGTAGTTGTATGCTATAAACCACAACAAAAATGCAGTTACAGTTATTTTGCTATCCAGTAGTTAACTACACATTAAAAAAGGCATGGGATTGGTCTAGCACAAATGTTTTGTATGTTTATCATAACCATTCATTTTGAATGTGTTTCTTTTTTTTCTGCTACATCCTTTTTAACTCAAGATGCTATTCGTAACTGTCCGTACTCATCTTTCAGAGAACAAAAACAAAGGGAATTCTAATCTAAGAATAATTCAAAGAATCAGTCATAAGACGCTGATCAGCTGTTTTGTTTTCTTGTTACTACCGTCAATCAAATTGTACAGTTCGATGTGTTTGCAGGATGAGTCTACATGCACGAGGATAGAACTTTAACCTGCACATGGGATGAATGTCCTTGCACAGGGCACAGGGAGCCTCCAGTTAACATTCCGATCTGAAGGCTGGTACACTGTGTTCATGTCAGACCTGCAAATGACACGAAGGGAAGCGTGTTCGAAACACCAAACTTTCCTCGCCGCTGGTGGGGTTCGAACCTGGGACCTCTAGCACCAGAGGCCAGTGCAGTAACCACTGAGCTTCCACGCTTCCAAGCTGTGCTGTAGTTACAAAAGTCCTTTTCAAAATAATTTTCTTTCATAAAACTTTATTTGTGAACTGATTTTCAAAATTTTTGCAACACTTTTTAAGGCTTGTATTGGAATGCAAAAGGGTGACAATCATATTTTTTGCCTTTTTCTCAAAGAATTTCTGAAAATTGGTTAATTGATTGATGTTTAACGACACATCAACCCTAATGGGTCATTAGCATCTAACAAATGTAAGATGCTTAATTTAATGAAAAGAATATTAAGCATATGATGTGGTCATAAATTTCTGAAAAGGGGGTGGGTGCGCTTGCACATGTATGAGGGTCGTCCGGAAAGTTTTAGGACTGTGCCTATATCTTAAAAATTATTTTATGCTATATAATAAAAAATATATCAGTTTATAGATAAGGCCTTCCTTAATAATATATGGTAATGCACCAGTCATTTGCAATCACGGCCCCCTCGGGGCCGGGAAATAGCGGGGATATTTACTTTTCCATTTGCAAAGCCCAGGTATAAGCCCTGCACTGCGGGGACTTCTTTTCGGTAAAATCCCTGCAAAAAGCCCCTGCACTGCGGGGACTTCTTTTCGGTAAAATCCCTGCAATAGTTTTCAAAAAGTCCATAGTTTTCACTTTTTCCCATGTAAAAGCCTGTTTCCACAAATGACCTTGCCGTAAAATAGGTCAAGGTCATCCTACCGCCAACATTTGATCAAACTATGATGGGCTGGAGTCCCAAATGCTACATACCAAGTTTCGTGAAAATCGGCATGCTGGTTATGGAGAAGATTTTTGAGTGGTTTTTACTAAATATAGGTCAAGGTCACCAGGTCAAGGTGTGTGCCGACTGCCGAGTCAGGACACCTTGAAGATTCTATATGCAAGGTTTGATGGTTGTAGTCATTCTAATTTGCAAGATAAGTGTAGGTCGACATACATGTCGAAAGTTGACAGACGGACGAACGGTCGAACAGACGGACGGACATACGAATGGACGAACGGAAAGACGAAAACTATATACCCTCCGACATAAATGTAGGGGGTATAATAAGTTAAAACAGGGTTCTCACTAGGAGTTGAAAAATGGGAGTCCAAAGTGATGATCTGAGAAAAAGCATACATGTGATACATCTGGGAAGCCAATTAGGAAGATTTGCCTTTCCAAATAGGGAGAATGATTAAACAAAGAAGGAAATTCTTGATTTTTGGTTGGGAGATCTGAATTTCCAAATAGGGAGATGTATAAAATATATAGGGAAATTCTGAAATTCTAAATAGGGAGATTTGCTCCAAAATAGGGAGATCCCTCCGAAATAGGGAGATATCACATGTATGAGAAAAAGTAGGAGTCCCATATGGAAATTTAAAGAATTTGGATGAAAAACAGGTGTCCTGAGCTAAAAACAGGAGTCCAGGTCCCGAGGTTATAAAACTTTTTTCATGCTCAACTCAGCTGAGCATGAAATTTTAACTGCTCATAAATACTGGAATAGCCCAAATGTATTGAAATCAAAGGTTTAGAACACCAAAGCCTGTAATTTATCCTGCTACTAAATGTTAAAATGCCAACATTTGTTGGCATTTTAACATTTATGAGCAGGATAAATTTTAGTCTCAGCTCAGCTGAGCATGAAAATAAGTTTTATAACCTCTGGGCCTGGACTCCAAATTTGGAGTTAGTGAGAACCCTGGTTAAACCAGATTTAAATGAGAATAAACAAGCATTCTAATGCACTTTCGTATGTAACATGACGTCTAATTGGAAAATGTAAAAAAAAAAAAAAATGACAGTTAAACCATGATTTACAGTCGGAAACCCAAAGACGTTACGTAATGTCGCATTTCATTGGCTGACGCTTAGTTTTACACTGCTGACACCTATTTCTCATTGTGCAAAAATCGTCAAAATATTTTATTAAAAGGAAAATAAAAGACCAAGTGCATTAGAATGGGGATAACTGTGTTGAAATTTGTTATTTGTAGAGGTCTATTGGCAGTTTTACGCATTACGAAAACACGCCCAAGAAATATACAGAAAAGTTTTGGGTTGTAAAAATGAAAATTTTCACTGGACAAAAATGATATGTTTCTTATCTTTGCTCAAAATATAGATTGTGGGTACACGTTAGAACCGCCTCGCCGAGGCGGTTCTAACGAGTACCCACGATCTATGTTTTGGGGCAAAAATAAGAAAAATAGGTCTACCCCTGCAAACCCCATTTTCACTATATTATAAAACTGGGGTTTAAGGGGGTGTACCTTTCATGGACATGTTTTCCTGATGTTAACGAATTGACGTTTTGCAGCTCCGCTGACAGCCTGATGCATCACCGTAAAACATTATTTGCGACCATAAAACCGCTGATTTACCTCCCCAAATGACAAATTTGAAAACAGTTATCCCCTAAATTATATACCATTTGAACTTGAGTTTGACATGTGCCCAAAAAACAGATGAGGCAATGATGGAACTTTTTTTTTTATCAAAGTCCAATTGTAAAAATAGAGACAAGGTTGTTTTTAACAGATTTAATATAGACAAGGCATGGCCCGAGAAACAATTTCTGTTTTTATTAAACATGTTAAAAATTATTTTGCCTAAGGTAGAATAGAGGTACGGAAGCCTGCGGTCATTACATCAAAATTGCAGGTTCGAGTTGAACAATCTTCACTCAGAACATTATATACTAGTACTGTTGTTGCTGGCTCTACCTAGGCCACCGTTTGGGAAAGGGCTGCTGCCTCGGTTTGCCGTTTTTGCATGACGGTGGGTTATTTTGTATGGTACACTGTACTTTCTATTGTGATATTGTGGACGAGGTATGGAACCTGATCAGGTGTAAGAAACTGGGCGGAGGACAAAATTTCTGTCGAAGGACAGATATTCATGAAATGACTGATACAGCAATCTGTCAAACGACATATTTCAACTAGATTGGAAAATATACAGCATCGTTTTCTCATTTTTCTCGCGATACTTCAAAACACAGCCAAAATTCAGATAAAACATGGTACTGTAGACCGGTAAACCCCGGTCAAAACGCCCCGCTATTTTCCCCGCTGTTTTGGCGGGAATCAAAAGCCCGGCCATACCACGGCACTGCCGGGACACCTCGAAGGTAAAATCCCCGTACTTTAGCCCCGCTATGCCCCCGCTATCCCCGGCCCCATAGGGGCCGTGGTTGCAAATGACTAGTGCATAAAATTGGAATCAAAACCTACATACACTTGGAGATATTGGTCTTCAAGGCAACCGATGCAACGCTTCTCGGAGCACTTTGAATTTGACGTTTTCTAAAAGCCGGAGACAAGAAAACAATTTGCGCACAAATTGGTCATGTGGCTTTTAACCATAGCAGAAACTTGCATTCTGTCCAATAAGTTCGCAAAGTTCCCTGGTCTTTCGACAGTTAACATCTTTGCAAAAGCTAACGGAAATGTATGTGACGATTGGAAAGAAACTTGACGTCGTCGCAACGGATGAAGCAGCGCTTTTTTATCAAACATGCCGAAATGAGTTCACAAATTTAATCAAAATTTCTTACTGTTGGCTGAACCAAATTCAGGAAATGTAAGATCATTAATTTTACGCTTTTTGGAAAAGTTTTAGTCAGGAAATCGGTGATAAGCGAAAGGGATACAGGCCGTTCGTTGCTTGCAAATTGCGAAACCCCATTTAAAATCGGCGCAAATCAGTTTGAAGGTTGCCACTTGAAAAAGAATGTGTTTTCCTTATATTGAATAATATTACTGCTCTCATTATATTCAAATAAACTTAAAAATATCAAGTGTTGGTGTATGATGACCTTAAAATGGCACTTAAAATGTATCTGATCATCCATGTCATTCTTGAAAAATTATAACGGAGGCTACGTTGTTGACATCAAAGTGTTTGAGAGTTGCAACATGCTCGTATTAAAATGAGTATATCAATATGTTCCGGATGAGCAAATATTCTGAAATTCTTAGCAATAACTCATGATATGATGCAATATTCCTGTATAAAATTTAAGCGGATTCTTTTGAATAGATATTGAGATATAGACACAGTCTCAAAACTTTCCGGACAGCCTACGTAGATGGGCACCTAGTGACGCTTCCTTTTTTCCAGGGTGGGTGCACTTGCGCATGTAATGACACTTCCTGTTTTCCTTTGAAATATTTTTGTTTTTCCCCCATTTTACTAAATTCAAAATTTAGCCACCCACACCCCACCTAAGGTGATGAACAGAAATTGCCTGAGAAATTGATCGACTCAGTATCTCTAAATTTTCCTAAAAGATATTGTCTTTAATATTCTTTATAGGTATCCTAAACAGATGCACAATCCATCTAAAATAGAAAAGACTGCCAGGCAGATAATATGCTGAGCCATCTTTGCTGAGCAAAGAATGCACCGTTGCAGGCAAATCTTTTGTTCTGTCATGAAGCTATGTATTTTTACAGTGCAGGATCACTCAAGATGTTGAAAAATGAAACAGGGCAATCTGACTGGTAGTGCCAGAAAAATCAAAGATGGGGCAGCAGACCTGCACAACTTGGTACAGAAATGGAACACACTTCACATTGATGGAACTAACATAGTCAATGAGATTGCTAATATAAAACTCGAGTGTATGTAAGTGAATGTTGCTAATATAAAACTCGAGTGTATGTAAGTGACTGTTGATATAATTAACGGTTGTTATTGGGACTGGGGCGTTAAGTCAAACATATATATCCAAACCAAAACAAAGCTTGGATTAACATCAGCAATTTGCCAAAGTCTGTCACGACTGAAAAATTGTTGAATGGGACGTTAAACCTCAAAACAAACAAACACCAGCAAAGAATAACATTTTCTCTGATAGAGCAAGAAGCTTGAAATTTCGGATTTAAGTAGAAGAGGACTTGTACTATCCGAGTAGCGAAAACAAAGGCGCTGATCAGCTTCGCGGTTACCGCGAAGCTGATCTGCGTCTTTGTTTTCGCATATGCAAATTGTTGGTTTTCTCATGAGGCGGCTCAAATGATAAAGTTATAAAGCTATTAGTGCTTTTTAAAACTTGCATGTTTTTGTACTGTTATTTTAGTATGTTTTATACATTTTTTAACAATATTATACATAGAGCGGGTCCGTCTATTTCCGAACGCCAGCAATTTCCGAACGATTTTATTAAGCCCTTGTCTTAGTTCAACGTTTGCTTCAACAGACTTTTCTTTGCATATGATACATGTATTTGTTTAGTTCCTTCACGTTCCCCCTGCATTGCATTGGCTGCTGCTGCATGCAGTGGTTATATTTTAAATCTAATTTAAAGTGTGTTAGTAACGACCGCGCATCCGCCTTGTGCGAGTGCACAAGGCCACTTGTCATTGGGCTTAAGCTCTCGTTCTGATGCCCAGAGTTGTTATCCAGTGTACTATGCATTATCGGCTCACGAAATAAATGAATTCTTGATTCCAATGTACAACCATCACTTATGACCTATAGTTAATGTTATCGTCAACCGTTCGGAAATACACTGTCCAAAATTGATCAGCCGGCTAATTCCGAACGACTCTTGCCGTTGTCACTAAGTGTGTGTATATTTTGATGAATTCGAGCCGGAACCTGGAAAGGGACTTGATCTTTCGCGTTTCATCGTCAAATGAATTAATAACAATCTCTTGGAAGGACTAAGTAAACGGTTAGAATGCTGATAAAAATTACGGCATTTTCCGGGTTATCATGGGTTCCTAAATACTAAAGCATTACACTAAAGACTGCTGTCACAAACCCGTGTTACGCATCTCTGGGTATTATATTGTCTTTTAAATTAAAATAGTTAAGTTACAACATAAAATATCGTTTCAACTCAATTATAATTCCATCTTCATGTTTATCGTTTAAAAATATACAGTTGTTCGGAATTAGACGACGCATTCGTCCGGATGACCCGGCCCGTTCGGAAATACCCGGCGATGGTCATGTAACTTAATGTCACGTGATCGGAAGGGGTGAATGATTTAACCATCCGCGATATGCCGCTAATGTTCGGCATTGGATTTTCTGTCATTTGGCACAAAGTAAGGCTAGACTCGTCTTGTTTTCAGTTTTTATGGAAATTATGCCTTAGCTGTTCGGAAATACCCTAACCCGCTCTACATATCTACGAGGAAAAGATATAAATCAGGCCAGGTGTTGTTTACAATAAATTTAAAAAAAAAAAAAAAAAAAAAAAAAAAACAACATTTTCTCTGATACAGGAAGCATGGATTTTCAGTTACTGTGGGAAAATGTTTCTAATTAATGGAAAATTGGCTGCTCCAACAATGACATTTGTATGACAATACAGCAAATTAAACTACCGGTAACAAATTTGTGGATCACTATGGCCAAGTGGTAGAGTTTGGGCCTACAGTTTAAGAGGTCTTAAGTTTGATTTACAATATTTTACACCCCATAACACTGTTGCTAGTAGTATTAAACTTGCTACCCAGGATTGTCCCAGTAAGCTTTTCGTGCCATTCTGACATGGCTGAAAATTTGTTGTCTGGGACATTAAGAATCAGTAAAATGGCATCATCATGAGAAAACCAAATGACATCATCATGTGGTTTCCTAACAGGTCTGACAGAAATCAAGCTGTACAAGCACAGAAGATGGCTAGAGGCTGGAAATTTTGGATTTTAAAAGTAGAGGAATTGTACTCTCCGTAAAGTGAGAACAAAGGAGCTGATCCGCTTCGCGGCTACAGCTTCAGCTGATCTGCATCTTTGTTTTCACATATGCAAAAATGTTGGTTATCTCACGTTGTGGCTCAAATATTGTAAACATTCCATGATTTTGTTGCAGCCTGGTTCAGTCTGGTGAAGAAGAGCACCAGATGCATGTTGACTTGTTGCCCCAGTCCCTTCTACCTCTGTGTGACAGGATGGCTGAACTCATTAAACGAATGGTAATTCCGTATTATCAACCCACATAAGACTAGGGTCCATTTTAGGAGACAGGTGTTCATTATTGGCTAGCCACAGATGAGATGCCTTAACACCAGGAAAACATGTTCGTGAAATGTATACCCCCTTAACCCCCACTTTCTGATAGAAAAACTGGGGTTTGCAGGGGTATACCTTATTTTTGATCCAAAGCATACATCGTGGGTACTTGTTAGAACCGCCTCTTTTGGTGCTTCTTTTATTGCTTTAGATCTATTAAACAAGATACCTTAACTTAAAATTCAGCTAATGTTACAACATAAGGAAAACATTTTCGTGCAGTTAATTATAATACCCCCTTTAACTCCACTTTTATATAGTAAAAGTGGGGTATGCATGGGTATACCTATTTTTATTAGCTCACCTGAGCCGAATGCTCACAGATGAGCTTATAGTATACCCATGCTCCGGCGTCCGTCGTTGGCGTCGTCGTTGTCGTTGTTGTTGTCCACACTTTTCAAACATCTTCTTCTCTGAAACCGCTTGGCCAATCAAAGCCAAACTTCATGTGGAGCATCCTTAGGAAGGGGGAACGAAAGTTTGTATAAATAGTCCAGGTCACATGACCAAGATGGCCGCCATGGCTATAAATAGCAAAAACCTTTAAAAATCTTCTTCTCCAGAACCAGAAGACCTATGATTTTGAAACTTGGCATGAAGCATCAGGCAATCAAGCTCTACAAAGTTTACATAAATCATGACCCTAGGATGACCTTGACATATTTTACGGCAAGGTCAACATAGGTCGCCCATGCATTTGAATGGGAAAAATTGTTAAAATATGATTTGAAGGGCAAAACTTGCAGGAAATGGGCAAATGGACAGAATATTTATGTTCATGAGAAAATTTTGTTCCCTGGGGGTTGCCTGCCCCTGCCCCGGGGCCATATATGTGTATATGACCATAATGTTCAAACTTCTTCTCCTCTGAAACCGCTCGGCCAATCAAAGCCAAACTTTATAGGGAGCATCGTTAGGAAGGGGCAATGAAAGTTTGTATAAACGGTCATGGTCACATGACCAAGATGGCTGCCATGGCTATAAATAGCAAAAACCATTAAAAATCTTCTTCTTCAGAACCAGAAGGCCTATGATTTTGAAACTTGGCATGAAGCATCTTGGAATGGAGCTCTACAAAGTTATATAAATCATGACCCTGGGATGACCTTGACCTATTTTACAGCAAGGTCAACTTAGGTTGCCCATGCATTTGAATGGGAAAAAATAGGAAAATGTCATTTTATGTCAGAAAGCTTGCTAGGAATGAGCAAATGGACAGAAGATTTATGTTTATGAAAATATTTTTGTCCCTGAATGTTGTCTGCCCCTGCCCCAGGGCTATATACATTGAATTTTTATGATTTGAAAAAGACATTGACTCCAGGGGTTATTCTGACCCTGCCCTTTGGTTATATTTATATACATGCATATTACCATTCTAGTCAAACAAGTTTATTGGTAGATATATATATCTCAGGTCTCAGGTGAGCGTTTACAGGACCATTGGTCCTCTGGTTATTTTTTTTACCAAAGCATAGATTGTACTTTTTAGAACCGCCTCAGCAAGGCGGTTCTAACATGTACCCATGATCTATGTTTTGTGCAAAAATATTCAAACTATCATTTTTTTTATTTTTGCTGCTGAAAAAATTCCTGTATATTGCATGGGCAAGTTTTTGTTATGATATACACACACATATGAGCCACGACGTGAGAAAACCAACAATGTGGTTTCCGAGCAGGTCCGACACAAACAGGCTTGTACAGTCACAGAAGATGGCTAGATATTGGAAATTATGGATTAAGAAAGTAGAGGCATTGTACTATCTGTGGTGCTGATCAGCTTCGCAGTTACTGCGAAGCTGATCTGCGCCTTTGTTTTTGCATATGCAGATTGTTGTTTTTTTTCATGAGGTGGCACATATATTGCAGGAGAAGGTTGTTTCCCGTCTCACAGGGCTAGTAGACATGTGCCATGGTATCGTACAGTTGGAAAGACACAACCAGTCTAAAGATGAGGATGTGATACTGTTCCAGGGCTGGGATGTCAAGAGATTTGGTAATTTTTTTCTTGCATGCTGAGAACATCCTCTTATAAAATTAAGTGCGGTTACCCGAGAAACTAGGTGCTAACTCGGGTTAGATAAGGAAGTGAGGTTTTAAGGCTTCCTGCTGATAACAGGTGGCTTTGATTCATCCTGTGGTAATTATAATAATAAAATGCTGGGGTAGACAGAGTCTAATATCTGCTTAGTCATTAAAAGGTAATCTGATACCACAATCAAAAGAATGGAAAATATATAAAAAATTAAGTTTTTAAATTGTACAAAAATTTTAAGGCTATAGCTTTAAAGAGGGGGAAAAGTTAATTGAATTTTGTTTTTCAAACGTTAAATTTGACCAAAAAATAACATTTTTAATACTTTGTTGAGGTAAAAAAAATGGGCAAAATACAGGTAAATGTAGCTAAAGACTCTATGTGTTAATTAGTTCATTTATATAATAGGTGCATAACAGCAAGATAAGAATTCTTGTTTACAAATATAAGAGATGTTCTCATCATGATCACACTTGTTATCCAGAGATATTCAACAGGACTGAGTACAACCAACACATAGAAATCAATCGAAGGTTGTTGGATGCAAATACATGTATGGGAACAACTTTCCTGCCATGGATCAGAATGATCTCTTGCAGGTTGTTCCAAGACAGGTATTACTCATTGTTTTTGGCCTATTGATTTCATCTGTGTTGGTTATTCTCGGTCAATTTGGTTGTCTTTGGATAGCACAAGTCATTTGTTGATGGTTTACACAAATATAACAAAAATAGGGCAGTCATTATCACAACCTCCTATCTTTAGGTCATTGCTCCGCATACCCCATTACTTATTGCAGTTAATGGTCAAATGATTGGTACTAGTCCCGGTACTAGTATATTACTGCGAATTGGGCCGCGCCATGACAAAACCGGATTTTTGCCTAGGCGAAAACAAAGGCACAGATCAGCTTCGCGGTAACCGCGAAGCTGATCAGCGCCTTTGTTTTCGCTACTCGGATAGTACAATTCCTCTTCTACTTAAATCCGAAATTTCAAGCTTCTAACTCTTTTCTGTGACTATACTGGCCGGTTTGTGTCGGACCTGGTCGGAAACCCCGAAGACCGGTTTTCTCGCGTCGCGGCTCAATTATAAGCCTGTCCTGATTAGGATAACAAACCATCCAGACATCTGAATCTGAATGGTTTACTAGTGACATGCCAAATTGACAATACTTCACCAGGGGGTGCGTAAGGAGGAAAATTAGTTCCTGGCTCTCACAAGAGTTGCAAACTTGGACACACATTCATCAAACATTTCAGCAGAGGAGATCAGAGAATCAGGGAGGTCATTCCAGTCCCTGAGTTTGTGGAAAGAAACTACTTTTGTATGCTTGTTTGACAGCTGAAAGCCCCAGCTGTTTACCATGGCAGTAAAACAAAAAATTGCAAACAAATAGCATTTAAGTTTGCTCCTCTCACATCCCATTGGGAGAAAAAAAATCAGTAACATTAAGTCCATGTTTGTCAACTGGTGTGTTTCAAAGATTGTGTGGCATAGTTATGATATTTTTTGTCGCTTTTTCCTTTTCAGAAGATGTAATAAGAGAAGTTACTACCATGTACCAGAAAGAGCTAGAACTTAAAAAGTCATTGGCTGAACTTGTTTGTCATGCTAAAGACAGGAACACAGTCATGTTCTATGTGGCTAGTTGGGTACACCAACCATATATAGAGGACAAATCTAAACTTCTGATAGAAAGTGTGTTGGTGGAGACTAAACATAAGTAATAGGAGCATGCTAAAGACAGGAACACAGTCATGTTCTATGTGGCTAGTTGGGTACACCAACCATATATAGAGGACAAATCTAAACTTCTGATAGAAAGTGTGTTGGTGGAGACTAAACATAAGTAATAGGAGCATGCTAAAGACAGGAACACAGTCATGTTCTTTGTGGCTAGTTGGGTACACCAACCATATATAGAGGACAAATCTAAACTTCTGATAGAAAGTGTGTTAGTAGAGACAAAACATAAGTGAGGAGAGCATGCTAAAGACATGCTACGGTCATGTTCTTTGTGGCTAGTTGGGTACACCAACCATATATGGAGGATAAATCTAAACTTTTGATAGAAAGTGTATTGGTGGAGACTGAACATAAGTGTGAAGAGCATGGTTGCCTTGTGGTTAGTGCATCAGACAAGGGATCAAGATGCATGGGGTTGTGTCCAAGCTTGTAGCACTGGTAAAAACCCTGGGAGCAGTGATTCTGTTCCAACATGACCTACATGATGTGAGCCTAGACATTATGAGTTGAGAATCGAGAATAACAGTCTTCAGGGTTTCCGACCAGATCTGACACAAACCGGTATGTACAGTCACAGAAAAAGGCTAGAAGCTCGAAATTTTGGACTGAGAAGATCGAGGGATTGTACAATCTGTGTAGAGAAACAAAGGCACTGATCAGCTGTGTAGTTACTTCACAGCTAATCTGCGCCTTTGTTTTTGCATAGACAAAAATCTGGTCTTCTCGTGACGAGGCTCTTATCATACAATGATGATTCCATTATGCCCTACAAAGTCAAAGCAACATTTCATGTGTATTGTTTAAACAGTCAGATTACTGAACAGAATAATATTTAAGAACTAATTTTACTTCACGGCGAATTATCGTGATTAACTCAGGATGTTGGAGGGCAGGTTGTGAGGTATTAATTCAAGACAACGCAGACGGAGTAAATTAAATATTGCAACTACCCGACAACATCACACGTTAATAAAAGATAGTTCACCATAAAGTAAAATTATTTCGATTCTAACACGACTAATAAATAAATGCTTACAATTCAAAATGTTTTCCAGTAAACTCGTTCTCGGCGGACATGAATGTTTATATGCGATGTCACAAAAACACCACCTTACGCATGTAATTTTGTTGGCAGTGAATTATTATTTATTTGCAAAAGGTGACTTTCCATTAGGTTCAATGGGAATGAGGATAATGTTGTGTTAGAATTGCAATATAACACCAATGAAGTGCTTGGTCATTGTCTTCATTTGTCCATCTGTCTGTATCATAAGAGATCAGACTGCACGAAAAAGATAATGTTGATGGTGTTTTGACTGGCTGCTGTAATTATATTTCAATAATTAATTAAAGAGTTTTGCAATTCACAAGTTTGTATTGTTGTAACTATCTTCATTATATGTACATGTAGTACATGCATCATACTCCGCCGTACGAAAAAAAAACTACTTAAGGCATCTGGATACTGATTTTTTGCTGATAAATAAATCTATAATTTTAATATATCTTAAAATTTAGATAGAAAGCTACTAGAAAACCAAAAAAATTGTGGAGGTATCCATGCTTTTTTCAAAGTTATCCATTCTCAAAAATGAAAAAAGTCGACATTTTCAATTTCATTTTTTACAAAAATTTGTCAAATAGATCTAAATTATCCTATAGACATAGTACAGAGCCTATGGAGACAAAACTGTGATTAAATCAGATAACGGAACTTAAATCATATTGTATAATTTTTGTTTACATCTGGTTAACCCACACTTTTTTAGACCAATCAATGAACATTTCATTTAATTGTCTACAGTACACTTGTACTATTCACAAGTGCCATGGCACAAAGTCTATCTTTAGTGGCTGTTTCTTTCCATACTATGAAAACAAAGATATAGATAAGCTGCACTGTTGTCACAAACCTCACACGTAAACAGAACTAAAAAGTCCTGTTACTGCTAGTTAATTTGTACTGCTGATCAGTGCTGATCACATTATAGGTTCACATAATAGATTTACAGAGGCTCTTTTTGCATGATGTGGCTTATAAAGTGTCCACTGAAATTTTGGAAACAGCTGTCTCACAACAAAATGTTTCTTAATGAACAGTACAATTTATACAGTCACAGTTAGACAAAGACACTGATCAACTGCACAGTTGTAATAAACTGATCTGGATCTTACAGCTTAAAGGATAAAACAGATAATCAACTGATTTGGGCTTCAAGTGCAGGGTTGTGCATGCTGATGACATTATAGATTTAGACCTTTTTCATGATGTAGCTTGTTACACTGTACTCAATGCCATAGGAAATGTCAAAATAAAACAGAGCTGTGTCACAACATAACTTGTCTTATGAACAGTACTATTTATACAGTTTCAGCAGAGATATATACTATACATATTCTATATATTCATCTTTATCTCAGGTTTCAGTAAGGAAAAAACACAGAACAACTGCACAATTGTATCAGAAAGCTGACCAGGATCTTATACAGCCAATAGGATAAATCAGATAACTGATTTTTGCATGAAGTGCAGTGTTTTGTAAATTATACCACACTTTCAGTGACCTGCGGCTCGTGAGGTTATGATGAAAGGTCACTGACAGTGTGGTATAATTTACAAAACACTGCAGTTCATGCAATAATCAGTTGATTATCAATAACATGTCAAAATGTGTTTGGATTTGTAAATGTACATGTATTCACAAAATACTTGCCAAGTAATAAATTTGAAAGGTAAAAAAGAATATATACATTCTAGGGCAAAAATACATTCTTACATTCTTTTGCACATTTTTTTTTCCATATTTTTTGAAAATATTTGTCTAGTACATATAATTTTATTTTGACAGTCAAGCAATACTTTAGTTGGCATAGTGATCGTAAAACGTTATCAAAATAAAACTTTTAATTATAATTATTGTAACGTTGGCCCAAGATGGCCGAACATCGTAGGTTTCCTCAAATGTACATACATGTGTATATCGTTTCCTAAGATTACATGTGTACAATGTTGGCCCAACGTATGTACATCAAAAACCGAAAAAGTGACTATCCAAACTCTTAAATGGTAAAAAATTATAGCAAACCCCTTACATTATCTGATCAGGCCATAAAGGAGTAAGTGATAGGTTGACCAGGATATTCCGGTTTCAATCTAAAATAAAAATAAAACTGGTGATCCTTTAAGAGCAGTGAACATATTAATGCGAAAGGGGATGGGCCGTACCGCGGTTTCGGCTACTTAAGCCTCTTCGGTGACCCTTCAGATTTGGCAACATGGAGCCAAAGAGAATTACTGTAACGTTGCATCATTTAATAGGGTAGTCGATACAAAGACTAGTATAAACCAAATAGGGCCAAATATATTAAACGTTGGTTAGAAAACGAATCTAAACCGATAATAATTTTCTGATTTCTCATACTACCCTCTCTGATCTCAAAGGACCAAAAGGAAAATATAATCTGCATTATGGATGATGTACGGGGAGACTTTTTAGGGCCGCCTCACGGCACAACACCAACAACGCATTCCCGAACTTAACCAGTTTTTATTACTGTTTTCTGTTACATGTAGTTGGGAGAGGATTGTCTTGATACTGGGGATTTACATCATTGAAACTTGCCCATCAAGGTTTGTTCTGCATAAATGTTACTGAGCCGTTTACTGGGCGCTTGAACAGGCCCATATGCTGTGCATCCAGAAAAAAATGCATTTTGCTCGTGCAAGAACAAAGGTACGGAATAGCTGCATTATCAACCCACAGCTGATCAGCGCCTTTCTTATAGCTTCCTAAATGTTGAACCCGTCTAATCCTAAATCAGAAATTTCAAGCATCTATGTACTGTCCTGTTTCTCGTCATCTGGTGAAATTCGCAAAAGACAAAATTTTTCACGACATCACCTATATACCAGATGAACCGCCGTATCAGAAAACCAACATTCTGCATATGCGAAAACAAAGACGCAAATCAGCTGTGTAGTACCTGGAGCGAAAACAAAGACGCTGTTTACCTGTGCAGTAACTGCACAGCACCTTAGCACAATGCCTATTCATTCTAAATCCGCAATGTCAAGCTTCTATCTTCTTCGGCTCTACAGTCTGTCTGTGTCAGACCTGGCCAGAGACCCAGAATGTTGATTTTCTTTGCAAAGGCTCAGATAGAAAATGACCTGCACTGATTTACTGTGTAGATGCACACGCTGATCTGCGCACTTATTGTACGCGTGAGACTTTAAATAACATGTATAACTAAAGGTTTTTGTGTAATAATGATTCAAATAGTAGATTTAATATTCATATAATTTTCTGTTTGCACTGATAAAACTTTATTTTTTCTTACCTTTGATGTTATGCATATGCTTAGATAAGAAACACATTAGGTATAATCAAATTAAACGTTATCATAGTCGTTCGTCTCACTAATGAGAAAGACCATCATTATTTCTTCTATAGGTTCGTGTGTGTTGGTGAAAGACCATCATTATTTCTTCAATATGTTCGTGTGTGTTGGTGAGTTCTTTGATGGCTGACTAGGTAAATACTTGCTCTAAACTGTCGGTTGCAAGTAGAGGAAGTCAATGTCATGGACTCAGCTGGTGGCCCATTGGTATTGGCTTTGCGCTAACTGTGTTTTCTTTCATAGAGAGCTGCTCCTTTGTTGATGAGACCTCGGGCGCCACTTTGATCGCTCCTGTGCAGTCTGCTCCCAAGACCCAATTGGTATGTCAAAATCCTTCAGATAGGCTTTGCGGCTGTCTCTGTAGCGTTTCTTCTGGCCACCTCAGCGCTTTCCCTCTTGTAGTTCTCCACAGAAGACTTTCTTTGGAGGCATTCTTTATAACATGGCCATTACACCTTAGCTGTGTCAGCTTTAAGACAGTATGCATGCTTTGCATCTTTGCTTTCTTCAGAACCTCCGTGTCTGGAACCTTATCTTGCCTCTTGATTTTTAACAGCTTTCTCAAACAGCTTAAATGGAAATAGTTAAGTCACTTTGCATGACGCTGGTATACTGTCCAGGTCTTATGCATACAAGAGGGTTGGCAGTACCACAGCCTTGTAGACTTTTCAGCTTGGTGTCAAGCTTGATTCCATTACGCGCCCAGACATTTGCACGGAGTCCTCATCATCAATGTGCACTGCTCTGGAAAAAGTGCTTCCCAGGTAGGTGAATTTATCAACAACTTTCAGTTTTTGTCCATTCACAGTGATGGTTGGTTCATTGTACGGTTTTCTTCACAGCAAGACAGCTTCAGGAGAAATGCCAAGAACAGAATGTAGATCTATACATGACGTTTGTCGACCTCACCAAAGCTTTTGACACAGTTAGACGTGATGGGTTCTGGAAAATCATGGCCAAGTTTGGCTGGCCACCCAGATTCATAGCAATGGTGCAGCAATTTCATGATGGCATGCAAGCACGTGTGCAAAATGATAGAGAGTTCTCTGAACCCTTCGAGGTAACGAATGGGGTAAAGCAGGACAGTGTTATGGCACCAACACTGTTCAGCATGACGTTCTCTGCCATGGTCATGGATGCTTTTCAGGACAGTGACACTGGTTTTCCAATCAGGTACCGTTTTGATGGCAATATATTCAACCTTAGAAGGTTGCAAGCCAAAACTAAGGTGCAGACTGATGTGCTAGATGAGCTCCTCTATGCAGATGATATGGATAAGAATGTCAGCTCAGAGGCAAAAATGCAAAGAGCCATGGATCAAGTCTTACAGTCATGTGATGACTATGATCTCACAATATCTCACAATCAGCACAAACAAAAACGACAGAGGTTGTACACCAACCAGCACCTGGAAAACCGTACAATGAACCAACCATCACTGTGAATGGACATAAACTGAAAGTTGTTGATAAATTCACCTACCTAGCAAGCACTTTCCAGAGCAGTGCACATTGATGGTGAGGGCATGGCCAGAATTGCAAAAGCCAGTACATGTATATGCATTTGGAAGACTCCGGGCAAATGTCTGGGAGCGAAATGGAATCAGGCTTGACGCCAAGCTGAACGTCTACAAGGCTGTGGCACTGCCAACCCTCTTGTATGCATGTGAAACCTGGACAGTATACCAGCGTCATGAAAAGAGACTTAGCCATTTCCACTTAAGCTGTGAGAAAGCTGTTGAAAATCAAGTGGCAAGACAAGTTTCCATACATGGAGGTCGTGAAGAAAGCAGGGATGCAAAGCATGCATACTGTCTTAAAGCTAGCACAGCTGAGGTGGACTGGCCATGTTATAAGAATGCATGATGAGCGACTTCCAAAGAAAGTCTTCCATGGAAAACTACAAGAGGGAAAGCGCTCTCAAGGTGATCAGAAGAAACGCTACAAAGACAGCCTCAAAGCCTCTCTGAAAGATTTTGACATACCATTTGGGTCTTGGGAACAGACTGGACATGAGCGATCAAAGTGGCGAGGTCACATCAACAAAGGAGCAGCTCTATGAAAAAAAAAGAGAATCTAAACAAGATGAAAGAAGTCGCAGAGAACGCAAAGCCAATACCAATGGGCCACCAGCTGAGTCCATGACATTGACTTGCTCTGCTTGCAACCGACAGTGTAGAGCTAGAATTGGCCTAGTCAGCCATCAAAGAACTCACCAACACACACGAACCTATTCAAGAAATAATGATGGTCTTTCTCATTAGTGAGAGACGAACGTCTCATTAGTGAGAGACGAACGGCCACCTGATTGGAAAACCAGTGTCACTGTCCTGTAAAGCATCCGTGAGCATGACAGAAAACATCATGCTGAACAATGTTGGTGCCATAACACAGCCCTGTTTGACCCCATCCGTTACCTCGAAGGGCTCAGAGAACTCTCCATCGATTTGCACACATGCCTGCATGTCATCATGAAATTGCGGCACCATAGCTATGAATCTGGGTGGACAGCCAAACTTGGTCATGCTTTTCCAGAGTCCATCACAACTAACTGTGTCAAAAGCTTTGGTGATGTCGACACACGTCATGTATAGATCTACATTCTGTTCTTGGCATTTCTCCTGAAGCTATCTTGCTGTGAAGATCATGTCTATTGTCCCTCTGTCTTTTCTGCATCCACATTGACTTTCCGGGATAAGTCCCTTCTGATCAGGATGAACATTCAGGCGGTTCAAGAGATGATTTGCCAGTATCTTCCCAGCAACCATAGGAGGGAGATGCCTCTGTGTTTGTCACAGACTTGTGGATTTCCTTTCTGCTTGTATAGGTGGATTATGGATGCATCCTTAAATTCTTGTGGAATAGCCTCCTTCCTCCACATACAGTGAAACAACTCTGTCGGTTTCTCTGCCATGGGTAGCCCCCCTCTGCAGGAATTGCATCTGCACCTAGCGCTTTGCCAGATGACAGTTGTAGAATTGCTTTTGTTGTTTCCATGACGATTGTATCCTCACTGATGCTTGATGGTCTATTCAGAACACTATTGAAATGTTCTGCCCACTTTTTCAAGATAGCCTTTTATCTGTGCAAAGAGTGCTTCCATCTGCACTGAGCAATGTGGTGGCTCCAGAACTAATAGGTTTCAGTGCATCGTGAAATTTCTTCATGTCATTTCTGTCCGCAAAAACTGAATTTCGCCTGTTTTCTTCCTCAGCCAGAAATTTTGCATGTCCCTAAGCTTGGTCTGGACTGTTTTACAAATGTTGCTGTAGGCTGCTTTCTTGGATATTGAGCTAGTATCATCTTGATGTGACTTGTGCAATCGGTGTTTTTCTTCAAGAAGCCTCTGAATTTCGTCATCATTCTCATCAAACCAGTCTTGATGTTTGCGAGATGGATGTCCTAAAGTAGTAGCAGCTGAAGAATGAACTGTTATCACCTACTGCTTTCACTACAAATTAATCTGAAACATGATAACCAGGACACAATTACTGATGGATCATTAGCAACAAATACTAATTGCAGTTTTTTAAAGAGACAAAAGAAGTGTTGCAGAAGAAAGAAATGGTAAATGATTCTCTCTCCATTTTATATTCTAAGTTTTTGTTCCTGTATTGTTCGTTTTGAATACCTCCCTTTCACATGCAAAATGCCTATTCAAAATAATTTTTGGGCATAACTTTTTTTTATTAGTGAGACATTTTTTTTATATTTTTTGTGGCACTTTTTGAATGCATGGTCATATTTTTCTTGACATGTTTCAAAAAGTGAGATTTTGAAAAATGTTTCTGGAAAATGGTATATGGATAGTAGTTTTGGATCTCAAAATCTGAAAAGACTTATTTCAGTGATACAAATCAGTAAGTTGTGCTTTAACATAACAGAAGTCTTGTTACTGAAAATTACACTATTACAAAAAGCTTATTTGAAAGCAACATATTAAAACAATGACAAGACTCTAGCATAAGCTAAAGCAAACAATCCCCTAACACCTATACAGAACAAAAATAACAAACAAGCAAGATACAATAGGCTCATATGGTAAATTGAGAACAGCTAATTCCCCAAAAAACCCTCTTAGCTTAATCCATTCAAACGGAGATGGGGTCAAAGTAAGAAAGGCACATCAGGAAAAGGCGCAATCAGAAAGAAATTCCCACTCCAAAAACCCAGGTGGGAAAAAACTAAATTGACAATATTAGATACTTAGAAAACATATTGTAACCCGAGTGAGCAGCGATTTCCCAATAGGCGGCCACTCAGTTACCCGAACTTAACTAAAATTATGAAAACGTACATAAGGTTCAAACAACACAAAAATTCGAATCCAAAACAGAAAACAAATACAACCACAACAGAAGTATCGCCTTGGAACGATCGGTAATATAAAACTACTGGGTAGCTTAAATCGATTTTACAGGACCCTCCCTAACCTCACCCTCATCTTCAACAGTGGTTCACAACATTTAGTTAGTTGTTCGGTCCTCGTGGTGAATCTCTAACTAGTCAATGAATCATCAAGCACAAATAAATCAAACAAACAAAAACGAGGATTCAGTAAGCTGCACGACGATGGAGATCCCTGTGATGGAGATCCCTGGGCGCCGAATAATTTACTGATTTTAGGGGCAAAAGAAAAAAAACACCAGTTAAACCCCGGTGGGCCAAGCGAATCCATGACGTTTCGTCTAAAACCATTTCGTCTAAAAGACATTTCGTCTAAAGGACATTTCGTCCAAAGGGCATTACGTCTAAATGTCATTTCGTTTAATGGACATTTCGTCTAAAAACGTCTAAAATGCGTCTAAATCAAATGATAAGATAGATAGATAGATAGATAGATAGATAGATAGATAGATAGATAGATAGATAGATAGATAGATAGATAGATAGATAGATAGATAGATAGATAGATAGATATTTTGCATGGGTAGGTAGGTAGGTAGGTAGGTAGAGTTGAGGGATCTTAGCTGTCTGTGACCTAAAAGAAAAGTGACCTCTCTCCACAGCTCTGTGCATACTGCATCCCAAAGCCCATAATTTACTTGCTCCCCATTTTCCTAAAATATTTTGTTGCGCTCCCCAGCTCCCTGAAAATCAATGGTCATTCTCCCTAGCTTCCCATAACCTCGTATCTTACCTGGTCGGAAGCCTAAGAGATAGAATTTTCTCATGACACCACTCATTTGGTCTTATGCTCTAGTTACATGACTTACTAAAACATTTCCCCTTTTACATTTTTCATACGCAGTTTTAAACATAATTGAATATTCTTTTAATATTTTACAATAACATCTTTCATGTTTAAATACGGAAGTTATAGTCAGTAATATAATACATCAAGCATAATCGATGGCAAAAGACAGACGATTGAAGAAGTGTGCAAAGAAGTTAGTCAAGCGTAATAGAGATTTAAGAAATAAAATCATTTACGCTTTGGAACAATACAAGGTGGATAACCTGACGGTAGACAGAATCTACGAAAATGCGTCTGCAATGCACGGCTCTTTTGATACTGTTAGTTGGTTTGACTGGTGCAGCTTGTGATAGTAATTTCGACAATACCAGGCTAGAAGAGAAACGAGAATTAAACGGGGACGTCGATAATGCTTGGAATCGTCAGCGTCAAACTGGAAGCACGCTTGCTGAGCTTCTCAGATCTGGAACTAACCGCAACGCCGTGTATGAAACTGAACAAAATTTGAATGACTCCATGTTACCAAAAATCGTTAATGAAACGGTTAACAAACACGTCGATGAGAATAACGTCTTTGAACATAGTGAGACACAAAGGAAATCGGTGAAAGGACACGCCACACAGCTCGTACTTGACCATGACAACGATGGATGCCGGTTGAAAGTTGCCGACAAATCGGTTGTTGACTTTTACAATCGGATACTGTATAATAACGTTAGAGCCGTTAAATTTAACTTGACTTCTACACAGTTTAACATAACGTCAAAAAATGGTACAATTTTACCCAATGTTTGGATATGGGTTTATCAACAAACCTTGACACTTTTGAATATGCCACCCACTGCTTCTATGTGGTCCTTGGGACTTTTAGCTTTTTATAATGAAAAGGCTATATTAGAAGTAGAAATACAGCCTGAAAACGCCAGATCATGTAAGGGAATAAAGCTAGAAATTGGGAATCCTGTGAATGATCAGATGATAGGCCAAGCCCTCGGAAATATGATGCGTGGACTTGCTATGAAATATTTACAGTATAACACGTCTAACTGGTGCTACAGGAATACGACTGATGAATTCAACAGTGGGTTACTACAAGCAATGAATAACAATTTCTTCAGTGTTAGTCCAATTGTACAGTTTGTTTGTTGTGCTTATGACCTAGAGCGAGATTTCAATATGAATGTTGCTTGTCAAAATGTACATGTATATGATAATGTTTGGTGGGGCGTCCCTCTTGGACTGGGAATCCTAATGTGGCTGTATTTTCCTCTTTTGTTTATGTATGTGAATGGAAAAGTACACAAAGCAATTTTAAAGTCGTCTATTGCAAACGATGAAGTAGATACGAGGTGTATCAATGGTGAAGGAGTTGTAAACGCTTCTGATCTAAATGACGGGAATAAACAAAGTACTATTTTCAACGACAGTTATTCGCCAATAACAATTTTCTCAATGATAAAGCACCCACTATCGAAGCTGCTTCCCAGGAAACAGAAGAACAAGTCAAGAATAGCGATATTCATGTACACAATATTTACTTTGATTCTTCCAGGGCTAGAGGTTTTGGTTCATTATATTTTTTATTTTGACTATATTCAATCGCTAGCGAACAAAAACATTTCACTTGGGTTTTCGTCCGTGCTCGGTGGCTGGGATAAATCGAGAGAAGCAAAGCTGAGCGTATTTGGAGGACCAATAATTGCTGTGTGTTTATATCTCATTGTAAGTTGGATACTTTTGCTGCCACCAAAGGTAATGGCCCATCAGATTTATCGTGGAGTCTGTGACGGTAAGGAACCCACGAAAAGCATATTATTCATAAGTTTAAAAAAGAAAGAAGAACTAGGATCCACAGAGATCAGAAAGGTTACAAATGGATACTTAAGACTGACAAAGTTACAAATTTGCCATCTATTGATGCTCATAAATCCAGATTATTGGGTCTTTACAGCCACATTAATAAAACAGAGGTATTGCATGTTTGCATCCGCACTGAAATCGCGACTACAAGTGCCTAGTTTAAGGTTAATCTGCCTTTGTTTATGTTTCCCATTTTATGCAATATTCTGTCTGATTGAGATTATATTGGGATTTCTATACTTTATTTGCCCAATGTTTAGTTTTCTCTTCTGTGTGACGATTGGTGCTAGTTTGGGACTCAGCAAGTATGTATCGGTGAAAATTGTCCCGCGACTTCCACGTTTAGGGTCATTCCTTCGCTATCCCGCATGTCTGGTTGTAGTTTTAATGTTTATGCTTTACTGGTATATTTTCACAATTATTTTCATAGACAGCTTTTTCTTCGTATCAAGAACCATACTATTCACATATACCGCTGTTGTGGCATATCCTCGCGAAACTTACGGATACTTCATGCTGGTTTTCTTATCTATATACTTTGGCTTTAAGGGCTTCTTTCAATTCGGACACATCTACAAAATGATTCTTAAACAAACGATCAAACTTTGCAAGAAAGATGAGATTCTTAAGAATGTAGTAGAACATCATCAAGAACCAGATGGGAATGAAACTTTCGGAGTCCCCAGAGAGTTGTTCGAGTATCTAGTTGAACGTATCAGACCCCGAAGAGTCCACGTCTTGTATACCATCATTCGGTTTGTCATCATGGTGTTCATCTTATCCATATCTATCATTCTAATACAGCGTTTTGACAAATTTGATGACATGAGCCTGCTTGTCCATGTGTTTATAACTATTTTTATCTGTGCATTACCGAACATTTACCAGTCAATGGTCACCAAAGAAAGCATAAAGAGACAAATGACTAGAAAACTAAAGAAACACCTACGATATTGGGTTCTAACTCGGATGACCTCGATCCAAACTCACACTGGTGAGTAAAACGAACTTTATTCACAGATCCAGTAGGCTTTGAAGCCCTTCCGGATACTACGTACGGGCATATAGTTATCTTATTTAGTAATCTAATCTTGAGTGCGAACACAAATTACTTGTACTTGGAACAATCGTACAACGCCGGGGATACCTAGAGTTCAGAAAAGTATTTTAGGGACTTTACTGTACTTTCTTCATTCAATCGAATTCCATAAAATGCAGCAGGCGTAGAAAAACGTCTTGTACCTTTTATAAGCAGGTTATTTTTCATGGAACTCAGCATATACTGATATGTATTGTACATTTTATCACCAGCCTTTCTTCATATGAAACATGTCTTATCTTGAAACGTGTTGCAAATTTTGTCATCAGTCTATTTTTCATGGAACACCGCTTATGCAGAAACGTGTTGTACATTTTATCATCAGCCTATTTTAATGAAACACAGCATATACAGAAACGAACGCATATACTGAAACAAGGCATATATATACTGAACGCGTTGTACATTTTATCATCAGTCTATTTTCATAAAATAAAGCAAAACTGAGATCCTTTAAGAGCAGTGAACACACCAGTGAGAATGTATTGGGTCATATCGCGGTTTCGGGTATTCAAGACTCATCCCCCAGCCATGGCAAAATGGAGCCAATGCGAATAACTGCAACTTAGTTACCCTTTACAGGATGGCCAATACAAAAACTAGTATCATCCAAACGGAACCAAACATATTAAACATTGGTTAGAAAATGAATCTAAACCGGTACTAATTTTCTGATTTCTCAAAATATCCTCGCTGATTTAAAAATACCAAAATGGAAAAGACAACATATACTGAAACGTGTTGTACATTTTATCATAGGGCGTAAAATAAGAATAGCCGTGTTTCCACTAACATGCCGAAGACGGGATAGGGTCGGTAGGTCGGAAAATCTTTTTATTTTTCAAGTATTTTTTTCTTTGTTGAAAATGTGTATAAACGATGAAAACGCACTAGAATCAATGTAAGCACTAGAAACAAGCATTTAGAGAAGTTAAAAACGATGAAAAAACTAAAGAAAGTGAGTTTGATTATTATTGGTGCAGTCTTAGTGTTGTTGTTTTTTTTTTTTTTAAATAATTACCTCCTTTCCTCTTAAAATGTTGAGGATCGGTCGGTATGAAAATATTTTTATTTTATCTTAAATGGCAATAAAACCGGCAGGATCGGCGCAAAAACTCAGAGTCGGTCGGTTTAGTGGAAACACGGCTTTTTTTGTTTTATTTACGTCCGGACTATTTTCATGAAATGGACATGTCATATACAGAACGGAGTCTATTTTCTATGAAATACATTAAAACAGTGTTGTACATTTTATCATCAGTCTATTTTCATGAAACACGGTATATACTGAAACGTTGCGTACATTTTATCATCAACCTATTTTCATGAAAAAAAACGTTACGTACAATTTATTATCAGTCTATTTTCATGAAACACAGTATATACTGATACGTATTCGTCTTATTCTGAAACGTGTTGTACATTTTATTATAAGCCTATTTTCTTGAAACACGGTATATAGTGAAACGTGTTGTAGATTTTTATTGCCACCTATTGAGAAATAGCTTCTCACTTGCTCAGTATAAGTACCTTAGTTTTAATTATGTTGTTTTCCCACCTCGGATTTTGGAGTGGGAAGTACTTTTACTTTTATCATCAGTCTATTTTCATGAAACTCGTCATATACTGAACGTGTTGTATATTTTATCATTAGTCTAGTTTCATAAAACACGGCATATACAGAAACGTGTTGTACATTTTAATACTTCTATTTTCATGAAACACATCATATGTACACTGAATAGTTACGTCCATTTTATCATCAGTCTATTTCTTATATTTTTCATGAAACATATTGTACAGCTGTACATTTCATCATCAAAAAAAAAAAAAAAATGACAGTTAAACCATGATTTACAGTCGGAAACCCAAAGACGTTACGTAATGTCGCATTTCATTGGCTGACGCTTAGTTTTACACTGCTGACACCTATTTCTCATTGTGCAAAAATCGTCAAAATATTTTATTAAAAGGAAAATAAAAGACCAAGTGCATTAGAATGGGGATAACTGTGTTGAAATTTGTTATTTGTAGAGGTCTATTGGCAGTTTTACGCATTACGAAAACACGCCCAAGAAATATACAGAAAAGTTTTGGGTTGTAAAAATGAAAATTTTCACTGGACAAAAATGATATGTTTCTTATCTTTGCTCAAAATATAGATTGTGGGTACACGTTAGAACCGCCTCGCCGAGGCGGTTCTAACGAGTACCCACGATCTATGTTTTGGGGCAAAAATAAGAAAAATAGGTCTACCCCTGCAAACCCCATTTTCACTATATTATAAAACTGGGGTTTAAGGGGGTGTACCTTTCATGGACATGTTTTCCTGATGTTAACGAATTGACGTTTTGCAGCTCCGCTGACAGCCTGATGCATCACCGTAAAACATTATTTGCGACCATAAAACCGCTGATTTACCTCCCCAAATGACAAATTTGAAAACAGTTATCCCCTAAATTATATACCATTTGAACTTGAGTTTGACATGTGCCCAAAAAACAGATGAGGCAATGATGGAACTTTTTTTTTTATCAAAGTCCAATTGTAAAAATAGAGACAAGGTTGTTTTTAACAGATTTAATATAGACAAGGCATGGCCCGAGAAACAATTTCTGTTTTTATTAAACATGTTAAAAATTATTTTGCCTAAGGTAGAATAGAGGTACGGAAGCCTGCGGTCATTACATCAAAATTGCAGGTTCGAGTTGAACAATCTTCACTCAGAACATTATATACTAGTACTGTTGTTGCTGGCTCTACCTAGGCCACCGTTTGGGAAAGGGCTGCTGCCTCGGTTTGCCGTTTTTGCATGACGGTGGGTTATTTTGTATGGTACACTGTACTTTCTATTGTGATATTGTGGACGAGGTATGGAACCTGATCAGGTGTAAGAAACTGGGCGGAGGACAAAATTTCTGTCGAAGGACAGATATTCATGAAATGACTGATACAGCAATCTGTCAAACGACATATTTCAACTAGATTGGAAAATATACAGCATCGTTTTCTCATTTTTCTCGCGATACTTCAAAACACAGCCAAAATTCAGATAAAACATGGTACTGTAGACCGGTAAACCCCGGTCAAAACGCCCCGCTATTTTCCCCGCTGTTTTGGCGGGAATCAAAAGCCCGGCCATACCACGGCACTGCCGGGACACCTCGAAGGTAAAATCCCCGTACTTTAGCCCCGCTATGCCCCCGCTATCCCCGGCCCCATAGGGGCCGTGGTTGCAAATGACTAGTGCATAAAATTGGAATCAAAACCTACATACACTTGGAGATATTGGTCTTCAAGGCAACCGATGCAACGCTTCTCGGAGCACTTTGAATTTGACGTTTTCTAAAAGCCGGAGACAAGAAAACAATTTGCGCACAAATTGGTCATGTGGCTTTTAACCATAGCAGAAACTTGCATTCTGTCCAATAAGTTCGCAAAGTTCCCTGGTCTTTCGACAGTTAACATCTTTGCAAAAGCTAACGGAAATGTATGTGACGATTGGAAAGAAACTTGACGTCGTCGCAACGGATGAAGCAGCGCTTTTTTATCAAACATGCCGAAATGAGTTCACAAATTTAATCAAAATTTCTTACTGTTGGCTGAACCAAATTCAGGAAATGTAAGATCATTAATTTTACGCTTTTTGGAAAAGTTTTAGTCAGGAAATCGGTGATAAGCGAAAGGGATACAGGCCGTTCGTTGCTTGCAAATTGCGAAACCCCATTTAAAATCGGCGCAAATCAGTTTGAAGGTTGCCACTTGAAAAAGAATGTGTTTTCCTTATATTGAATAATATTACTGCTCTCATTATATTCAAATAAACTTAAAAATATCAAGTGTTGGTGTATGATGACCTTAAAATGGCACTTAAAATGTATCTGATCATCCATGTCATTCTTGAAAAATTATAACGGAGGCTACGTTGTTGACATCAAAGTGTTTGAGAGTTGCAACATGCTCGTATTAAAATGAGTATATCAATATGTTCCGGATGAGCAAATATTCTGAAATTCTTAGCAATAACTCATGATATGATGCAATATTCCTGTATAAAATTTAAGCGGATTCTTTTGAATAGATATTGAGATATAGACACAGTCTCAAAACTTTCCGGACAGCCTACGTAGATGGGCACCTAGTGACGCTTCCTTTTTTCCAGGGTGGGTGCACTTGCGCATGTAATGACACTTCCTGTTTTCCTTTGAAATATTTTTGTTTTTCCCCCATTTTACTAAATTCAAAATTTAGCCACCCACACCCCACCTAAGGTGATGAACAGAAATTGCCTGAGAAATTGATCGACTCAGTATCTCTAAATTTTCCTAAAAGATATTGTCTTTAATATTCTTTATAGGTATCCTAAACAGATGCACAATCCATCTAAAATAGAAAAGACTGCCAGGCAGATAATATGCTGAGCCATCTTTGCTGAGCAAAGAATGCACCGTTGCAGGCAAATCTTTTGTTCTGTCATGAAGCTATGTATTTTTACAGTGCAGGATCACTCAAGATGTTGAAAAATGAAACAGGGCAATCTGACTGGTAGTGCCAGAAAAATCAAAGATGGGGCAGCAGACCTGCACAACTTGGTACAGAAATGGAACACACTTCACATTGATGGAACTAACATAGTCAATGAGATTGCTAATATAAAACTCGAGTGTATGTAAGTGAATGTTGCTAATATAAAACTCGAGTGTATGTAAGTGACTGTTGATATAATTAACGGTTGTTATTGGGACTGGGGCGTTAAGTCAAACATATATATCCAAACCAAAACAAAGCTTGGATTAACATCAGCAATTTGCCAAAGTCTGTCACGACTGAAAAATTGTTGAATGGGACGTTAAACCTCAAAACAAACAAACACCAGCAAAGAATAACATTTTCTCTGATAGAGCAAGAAGCTTGAAATTTCGGATTTAAGTAGAAGAGGACTTGTACTATCCGAGTAGCGAAAACAAAGGCGCTGATCAGCTTCGCGGTTACCGCGAAGCTGATCTGCGTCTTTGTTTTCGCATATGCAAATTGTTGGTTTTCTCATGAGGCGGCTCAAATGATAAAGTTATAAAGCTATTAGTGCTTTTTAAAACTTGCATGTTTTTGTACTGTTATTTTAGTATGTTTTATACATTTTTTAACAATATTATACATAGAGCGGGTCCGTCTATTTCCGAACGCCAGCAATTTCCGAACGATTTTATTAAGCCCTTGTCTTAGTTCAACGTTTGCTTCAACAGACTTTTCTTTGCATATGATACATGTATTTGTTTAGTTCCTTCACGTTCCCCCTGCATTGCATTGGCTGCTGCTGCATGCAGTGGTTATATTTTAAATCTAATTTAAAGTGTGTTAGTAACGACCGCGCATCCGCCTTGTGCGAGTGCACAAGGCCACTTGTCATTGGGCTTAAGCTCTCGTTCTGATGCCCAGAGTTGTTATCCAGTGTACTATGCATTATCGGCTCACGAAATAAATGAATTCTTGATTCCAATGTACAACCATCACTTATGACCTATAGTTAATGTTATCGTCAACCGTTCGGAAATACACTGTCCAAAATTGATCAGCCGGCTAATTCCGAACGACTCTTGCCGTTGTCACTAAGTGTGTGTATATTTTGATGAATTCGAGCCGGAACCTGGAAAGGGACTTGATCTTTCGCGTTTCATCGTCAAATGAATTAATAACAATCTCTTGGAAGGACTAAGTAAACGGTTAGAATGCTGATAAAAATTACGGCATTTTCCGGGTTATCATGGGTTCCTAAATACTAAAGCATTACACTAAAGACTGCTGTCACAAACCCGTGTTACGCATCTCTGGGTATTATATTGTCTTTTAAATTAAAATAGTTAAGTTACAACATAAAATATCGTTTCAACTCAATTATAATTCCATCTTCATGTTTATCGTTTAAAAATATACAGTTGTTCGGAATTAGACGACGCATTCGTCCGGATGACCCGGCCCGTTCGGAAATACCCGGCGATGGTCATGTAACTTAATGTCACGTGATCGGAAGGGGTGAATGATTTAACCATCCGCGATATGCCGCTAATGTTCGGCATTGGATTTTCTGTCATTTGGCACAAAGTAAGGCTAGACTCGTCTTGTTTTCAGTTTTTATGGAAATTATGCCTTAGCTGTTCGGAAATACCCTAACCCGCTCTACATATCTACGAGGAAAAGATATAAATCAGGCCAGGTGTTGTTTACAATAAATTTAAAAAAAAAAAAAAAAAAAAAAAAAAAACAACATTTTCTCTGATACAGGAAGCATGGATTTTCAGTTACTGTGGGAAAATGTTTCTAATTAATGGAAAATTGGCTGCTCCAACAATGACATTTGTATGACAATACAGCAAATTAAACTACCGGTAACAAATTTGTGGATCACTATGGCCAAGTGGTAGAGTTTGGGCCTACAGTTTAAGAGGTCTTAAGTTTGATTTACAATATTTTACACCCCATAACACTGTTGCTAGTAGTATTAAACTTGCTACCCAGGATTGTCCCAGTAAGCTTTTCGTGCCATTCTGACATGGCTGAAAATTTGTTGTCTGGGACATTAAGAATCAGTAAAATGGCATCATCATGAGAAAACCAAATGACATCATCATGTGGTTTCCTAACAGGTCTGACAGAAATCAAGCTGTACAAGCACAGAAGATGGCTAGAGGCTGGAAATTTTGGATTTTAAAAGTAGAGGAATTGTACTCTCCGTAAAGTGAGAACAAAGGAGCTGATCCGCTTCGCGGCTACAGCTTCAGCTGATCTGCATCTTTGTTTTCACATATGCAAAAATGTTGGTTATCTCACGTTGTGGCTCAAATATTGTAAACATTCCATGATTTTGTTGCAGCCTGGTTCAGTCTGGTGAAGAAGAGCACCAGATGCATGTTGACTTGTTGCCCCAGTCCCTTCTACCTCTGTGTGACAGGATGGCTGAACTCATTAAACGAATGGTAATTCCGTATTATCAACCCACATAAGACTAGGGTCCATTTTAGGAGACAGGTGTTCATTATTGGCTAGCCACAGATGAGATGCCTTAACACCAGGAAAACATGTTCGTGAAATGTATACCCCCTTAACCCCCACTTTCTGATAGAAAAACTGGGGTTTGCAGGGGTATACCTTATTTTTGATCCAAAGCATACATCGTGGGTACTTGTTAGAACCGCCTCTTTTGGTGCTTCTTTTATTGCTTTAGATCTATTAAACAAGATACCTTAACTTAAAATTCAGCTAATGTTACAACATAAGGAAAACATTTTCGTGCAGTTAATTATAATACCCCCTTTAACTCCACTTTTATATAGTAAAAGTGGGGTATGCATGGGTATACCTATTTTTATTAGCTCACCTGAGCCGAATGCTCACAGATGAGCTTATAGTATACCCATGCTCCGGCGTCCGTCGTTGGCGTCGTCGTTGTCGTTGTTGTTGTCCACACTTTTCAAACATCTTCTTCTCTGAAACCGCTTGGCCAATCAAAGCCAAACTTCATGTGGAGCATCCTTAGGAAGGGGGAACGAAAGTTTGTATAAATAGTCCAGGTCACATGACCAAGATGGCCGCCATGGCTATAAATAGCAAAAACCTTTAAAAATCTTCTTCTCCAGAACCAGAAGACCTATGATTTTGAAACTTGGCATGAAGCATCAGGCAATCAAGCTCTACAAAGTTTACATAAATCATGACCCTAGGATGACCTTGACATATTTTACGGCAAGGTCAACATAGGTCGCCCATGCATTTGAATGGGAAAAATTGTTAAAATATGATTTGAAGGGCAAAACTTGCAGGAAATGGGCAAATGGACAGAATATTTATGTTCATGAGAAAATTTTGTTCCCTGGGGGTTGCCTGCCCCTGCCCCGGGGCCATATATGTGTATATGACCATAATGTTCAAACTTCTTCTCCTCTGAAACCGCTCGGCCAATCAAAGCCAAACTTTATAGGGAGCATCGTTAGGAAGGGGCAATGAAAGTTTGTATAAACGGTCATGGTCACATGACCAAGATGGCTGCCATGGCTATAAATAGCAAAAACCATTAAAAATCTTCTTCTTCAGAACCAGAAGGCCTATGATTTTGAAACTTGGCATGAAGCATCTTGGAATGGAGCTCTACAAAGTTATATAAATCATGACCCTGGGATGACCTTGACCTATTTTACAGCAAGGTCAACTTAGGTTGCCCATGCATTTGAATGGGAAAAAATAGGAAAATGTCATTTTATGTCAGAAAGCTTGCTAGGAATGAGCAAATGGACAGAAGATTTATGTTTATGAAAATATTTTTGTCCCTGAATGTTGTCTGCCCCTGCCCCAGGGCTATATACATTGAATTTTTATGATTTGAAAAAGACATTGACTCCAGGGGTTATTCTGACCCTGCCCTTTGGTTATATTTATATACATGCATATTACCATTCTAGTCAAACAAGTTTATTGGTAGATATATATATCTCAGGTCTCAGGTGAGCGTTTACAGGACCATTGGTCCTCTGGTTATTTTTTTTACCAAAGCATAGATTGTACTTTTTAGAACCGCCTCAGCAAGGCGGTTCTAACATGTACCCATGATCTATGTTTTGTGCAAAAATATTCAAACTATCATTTTTTTTATTTTTGCTGCTGAAAAAATTCCTGTATATTGCATGGGCAAGTTTTTGTTATGATATACACACACATATGAGCCACGACGTGAGAAAACCAACAATGTGGTTTCCGAGCAGGTCCGACACAAACAGGCTTGTACAGTCACAGAAGATGGCTAGATATTGGAAATTATGGATTAAGAAAGTAGAGGCATTGTACTATCTGTGGTGCTGATCAGCTTCGCAGTTACTGCGAAGCTGATCTGCGCCTTTGTTTTTGCATATGCAGATTGTTGTTTTTTTTCATGAGGTGGCACATATATTGCAGGAGAAGGTTGTTTCCCGTCTCACAGGGCTAGTAGACATGTGCCATGGTATCGTACAGTTGGAAAGACACAACCAGTCTAAAGATGAGGATGTGATACTGTTCCAGGGCTGGGATGTCAAGAGATTTGGTAATTTTTTTCTTGCATGCTGAGAACATCCTCTTATAAAATTAAGTGCGGTTACCCGAGAAACTAGGTGCTAACTCGGGTTAGATAAGGAAGTGAGGTTTTAAGGCTTCCTGCTGATAACAGGTGGCTTTGATTCATCCTGTGGTAATTATAATAATAAAATGCTGGGGTAGACAGAGTCTAATATCTGCTTAGTCATTAAAAGGTAATCTGATACCACAATCAAAAGAATGGAAAATATATAAAAAATTAAGTTTTTAAATTGTACAAAAATTTTAAGGCTATAGCTTTAAAGAGGGGGAAAAGTTAATTGAATTTTGTTTTTCAAACGTTAAATTTGACCAAAAAATAACATTTTTAATACTTTGTTGAGGTAAAAAAAATGGGCAAAATACAGGTAAATGTAGCTAAAGACTCTATGTGTTAATTAGTTCATTTATATAATAGGTGCATAACAGCAAGATAAGAATTCTTGTTTACAAATATAAGAGATGTTCTCATCATGATCACACTTGTTATCCAGAGATATTCAACAGGACTGAGTACAACCAACACATAGAAATCAATCGAAGGTTGTTGGATGCAAATACATGTATGGGAACAACTTTCCTGCCATGGATCAGAATGATCTCTTGCAGGTTGTTCCAAGACAGGTATTACTCATTGTTTTTGGCCTATTGATTTCATCTGTGTTGGTTATTCTCGGTCAATTTGGTTGTCTTTGGATAGCACAAGTCATTTGTTGATGGTTTACACAAATATAACAAAAATAGGGCAGTCATTATCACAACCTCCTATCTTTAGGTCATTGCTCCGCATACCCCATTACTTATTGCAGTTAATGGTCAAATGATTGGTACTAGTCCCGGTACTAGTATATTACTGCGAATTGGGCCGCGCCATGACAAAACCGGATTTTTGCCTAGGCGAAAACAAAGGCACAGATCAGCTTCGCGGTAACCGCGAAGCTGATCAGCGCCTTTGTTTTCGCTACTCGGATAGTACAATTCCTCTTCTACTTAAATCCGAAATTTCAAGCTTCTAACTCTTTTCTGTGACTATACTGGCCGGTTTGTGTCGGACCTGGTCGGAAACCCCGAAGACCGGTTTTCTCGCGTCGCGGCTCAATTATAAGCCTGTCCTGATTAGGATAACAAACCATCCAGACATCTGAATCTGAATGGTTTACTAGTGACATGCCAAATTGACAATACTTCACCAGGGGGTGCGTAAGGAGGAAAATTAGTTCCTGGCTCTCACAAGAGTTGCAAACTTGGACACACATTCATCAAACATTTCAGCAGAGGAGATCAGAGAATCAGGGAGGTCATTCCAGTCCCTGAGTTTGTGGAAAGAAACTACTTTTGTATGCTTGTTTGACAGCTGAAAGCCCCAGCTGTTTACCATGGCAGTAAAACAAAAAATTGCAAACAAATAGCATTTAAGTTTGCTCCTCTCACATCCCATTGGGAGAAAAAAAATCAGTAACATTAAGTCCATGTTTGTCAACTGGTGTGTTTCAAAGATTGTGTGGCATAGTTATGATATTTTTTGTCGCTTTTTCCTTTTCAGAAGATGTAATAAGAGAAGTTACTACCATGTACCAGAAAGAGCTAGAACTTAAAAAGTCATTGGCTGAACTTGTTTGTCATGCTAAAGACAGGAACACAGTCATGTTCTATGTGGCTAGTTGGGTACACCAACCATATATAGAGGACAAATCTAAACTTCTGATAGAAAGTGTGTTGGTGGAGACTAAACATAAGTAATAGGAGCATGCTAAAGACAGGAACACAGTCATGTTCTATGTGGCTAGTTGGGTACACCAACCATATATAGAGGACAAATCTAAACTTCTGATAGAAAGTGTGTTGGTGGAGACTAAACATAAGTAATAGGAGCATGCTAAAGACAGGAACACAGTCATGTTCTTTGTGGCTAGTTGGGTACACCAACCATATATAGAGGACAAATCTAAACTTCTGATAGAAAGTGTGTTAGTAGAGACAAAACATAAGTGAGGAGAGCATGCTAAAGACATGCTACGGTCATGTTCTTTGTGGCTAGTTGGGTACACCAACCATATATGGAGGATAAATCTAAACTTTTGATAGAAAGTGTATTGGTGGAGACTGAACATAAGTGTGAAGAGCATGGTTGCCTTGTGGTTAGTGCATCAGACAAGGGATCAAGATGCATGGGGTTGTGTCCAAGCTTGTAGCACTGGTAAAAACCCTGGGAGCAGTGATTCTGTTCCAACATGACCTACATGATGTGAGCCTAGACATTATGAGTTGAGAATCGAGAATAACAGTCTTCAGGGTTTCCGACCAGATCTGACACAAACCGGTATGTACAGTCACAGAAAAAGGCTAGAAGCTCGAAATTTTGGACTGAGAAGATCGAGGGATTGTACAATCTGTGTAGAGAAACAAAGGCACTGATCAGCTGTGTAGTTACTTCACAGCTAATCTGCGCCTTTGTTTTTGCATAGACAAAAATCTGGTCTTCTCGTGACGAGGCTCTTATCATACAATGATGATTCCATTATGCCCTACAAAGTCAAAGCAACATTTCATGTGTATTGTTTAAACAGTCAGATTACTGAACAGAATAATATTTAAGAACTAATTTTACTTCACGGCGAATTATCGTGATTAACTCAGGATGTTGGAGGGCAGGTTGTGAGGTATTAATTCAAGACAACGCAGACGGAGTAAATTAAATATTGCAACTACCCGACAACATCACACGTTAATAAAAGATAGTTCACCATAAAGTAAAATTATTTCGATTCTAACACGACTAATAAATAAATGCTTACAATTCAAAATGTTTTCCAGTAAACTCGTTCTCGGCGGACATGAATGTTTATATGCGATGTCACAAAAACACCACCTTACGCATGTAATTTTGTTGGCAGTGAATTATTATTTATTTGCAAAAGGTGACTTTCCATTAGGTTCAATGGGAATGAGGATAATGTTGTGTTAGAATTGCAATATAACACCAATGAAGTGCTTGGTCATTGTCTTCATTTGTCCATCTGTCTGTATCATAAGAGATCAGACTGCACGAAAAAGATAATGTTGATGGTGTTTTGACTGGCTGCTGTAATTATATTTCAATAATTAATTAAAGAGTTTTGCAATTCACAAGTTTGTATTGTTGTAACTATCTTCATTATATGTACATGTAGTACATGCATCATACTCCGCCGTACGAAAAAAAAACTACTTAAGGCATCTGGATACTGATTTTTTGCTGATAAATAAATCTATAATTTTAATATATCTTAAAATTTAGATAGAAAGCTACTAGAAAACCAAAAAAATTGTGGAGGTATCCATGCTTTTTTCAAAGTTATCCATTCTCAAAAATGAAAAAAGTCGACATTTTCAATTTCATTTTTTACAAAAATTTGTCAAATAGATCTAAATTATCCTATAGACATAGTACAGAGCCTATGGAGACAAAACTGTGATTAAATCAGATAACGGAACTTAAATCATATTGTATAATTTTTGTTTACATCTGGTTAACCCACACTTTTTTAGACCAATCAATGAACATTTCATTTAATTGTCTACAGTACACTTGTACTATTCACAAGTGCCATGGCACAAAGTCTATCTTTAGTGGCTGTTTCTTTCCATACTATGAAAACAAAGATATAGATAAGCTGCACTGTTGTCACAAACCTCACACGTAAACAGAACTAAAAAGTCCTGTTACTGCTAGTTAATTTGTACTGCTGATCAGTGCTGATCACATTATAGGTTCACATAATAGATTTACAGAGGCTCTTTTTGCATGATGTGGCTTATAAAGTGTCCACTGAAATTTTGGAAACAGCTGTCTCACAACAAAATGTTTCTTAATGAACAGTACAATTTATACAGTCACAGTTAGACAAAGACACTGATCAACTGCACAGTTGTAATAAACTGATCTGGATCTTACAGCTTAAAGGATAAAACAGATAATCAACTGATTTGGGCTTCAAGTGCAGGGTTGTGCATGCTGATGACATTATAGATTTAGACCTTTTTCATGATGTAGCTTGTTACACTGTACTCAATGCCATAGGAAATGTCAAAATAAAACAGAGCTGTGTCACAACATAACTTGTCTTATGAACAGTACTATTTATACAGTTTCAGCAGAGATATATACTATACATATTCTATATATTCATCTTTATCTCAGGTTTCAGTAAGGAAAAAACACAGAACAACTGCACAATTGTATCAGAAAGCTGACCAGGATCTTATACAGCCAATAGGATAAATCAGATAACTGATTTTTGCATGAAGTGCAGTGTTTTGTAAATTATACCACACTTTCAGTGACCTGCGGCTCGTGAGGTTATGATGAAAGGTCACTGACAGTGTGGTATAATTTACAAAACACTGCAGTTCATGCAATAATCAGTTGATTATCAATAACATGTCAAAATGTGTTTGGATTTGTAAATGTACATGTATTCACAAAATACTTGCCAAGTAATAAATTTGAAAGGTAAAAAAGAATATATACATTCTAGGGCAAAAATACATTCTTACATTCTTTTGCACATTTTTTTTTCCATATTTTTTGAAAATATTTGTCTAGTACATATAATTTTATTTTGACAGTCAAGCAATACTTTAGTTGGCATAGTGATCGTAAAACGTTATCAAAATAAAACTTTTAATTATAATTATTGTAACGTTGGCCCAAGATGGCCGAACATCGTAGGTTTCCTCAAATGTACATACATGTGTATATCGTTTCCTAAGATTACATGTGTACAATGTTGGCCCAACGTATGTACATCAAAAACCGAAAAAGTGACTATCCAAACTCTTAAATGGTAAAAAATTATAGCAAACCCCTTACATTATCTGATCAGGCCATAAAGGAGTAAGTGATAGGTTGACCAGGATATTCCGGTTTCAATCTAAAATAAAAATAAAACTGGTGATCCTTTAAGAGCAGTGAACATATTAATGCGAAAGGGGATGGGCCGTACCGCGGTTTCGGCTACTTAAGCCTCTTCGGTGACCCTTCAGATTTGGCAACATGGAGCCAAAGAGAATTACTGTAACGTTGCATCATTTAATAGGGTAGTCGATACAAAGACTAGTATAAACCAAATAGGGCCAAATATATTAAACGTTGGTTAGAAAACGAATCTAAACCGATAATAATTTTCTGATTTCTCATACTACCCTCTCTGATCTCAAAGGACCAAAAGGAAAATATAATCTGCATTATGGATGATGTACGGGGAGACTTTTTAGGGCCGCCTCACGGCACAACACCAACAACGCATTCCCGAACTTAACCAGTTTTTATTACTGTTTTCTGTTACATGTAGTTGGGAGAGGATTGTCTTGATACTGGGGATTTACATCATTGAAACTTGCCCATCAAGGTTTGTTCTGCATAAATGTTACTGAGCCGTTTACTGGGCGCTTGAACAGGCCCATATGCTGTGCATCCAGAAAAAAATGCATTTTGCTCGTGCAAGAACAAAGGTACGGAATAGCTGCATTATCAACCCACAGCTGATCAGCGCCTTTCTTATAGCTTCCTAAATGTTGAACCCGTCTAATCCTAAATCAGAAATTTCAAGCATCTATGTACTGTCCTGTTTCTCGTCATCTGGTGAAATTCGCAAAAGACAAAATTTTTCACGACATCACCTATATACCAGATGAACCGCCGTATCAGAAAACCAACATTCTGCATATGCGAAAACAAAGACGCAAATCAGCTGTGTAGTACCTGGAGCGAAAACAAAGACGCTGTTTACCTGTGCAGTAACTGCACAGCACCTTAGCACAATGCCTATTCATTCTAAATCCGCAATGTCAAGCTTCTATCTTCTTCGGCTCTACAGTCTGTCTGTGTCAGACCTGGCCAGAGACCCAGAATGTTGATTTTCTTTGCAAAGGCTCAGATAGAAAATGACCTGCACTGATTTACTGTGTAGATGCACACGCTGATCTGCGCACTTATTGTACGCGTGAGACTTTAAATAACATGTATAACTAAAGGTTTTTGTGTAATAATGATTCAAATAGTAGATTTAATATTCATATAATTTTCTGTTTGCACTGATAAAACTTTATTTTTTCTTACCTTTGATGTTATGCATATGCTTAGATAAGAAACACATTAGGTATAATCAAATTAAACGTTATCATAGTCGTTCGTCTCACTAATGAGAAAGACCATCATTATTTCTTCTATAGGTTCGTGTGTGTTGGTGAAAGACCATCATTATTTCTTCAATATGTTCGTGTGTGTTGGTGAGTTCTTTGATGGCTGACTAGGTAAATACTTGCTCTAAACTGTCGGTTGCAAGTAGAGGAAGTCAATGTCATGGACTCAGCTGGTGGCCCATTGGTATTGGCTTTGCGCTAACTGTGTTTTCTTTCATAGAGAGCTGCTCCTTTGTTGATGAGACCTCGGGCGCCACTTTGATCGCTCCTGTGCAGTCTGCTCCCAAGACCCAATTGGTATGTCAAAATCCTTCAGATAGGCTTTGCGGCTGTCTCTGTAGCGTTTCTTCTGGCCACCTCAGCGCTTTCCCTCTTGTAGTTCTCCACAGAAGACTTTCTTTGGAGGCATTCTTTATAACATGGCCATTACACCTTAGCTGTGTCAGCTTTAAGACAGTATGCATGCTTTGCATCTTTGCTTTCTTCAGAACCTCCGTGTCTGGAACCTTATCTTGCCTCTTGATTTTTAACAGCTTTCTCAAACAGCTTAAATGGAAATAGTTAAGTCACTTTGCATGACGCTGGTATACTGTCCAGGTCTTATGCATACAAGAGGGTTGGCAGTACCACAGCCTTGTAGACTTTTCAGCTTGGTGTCAAGCTTGATTCCATTACGCGCCCAGACATTTGCACGGAGTCCTCATCATCAATGTGCACTGCTCTGGAAAAAGTGCTTCCCAGGTAGGTGAATTTATCAACAACTTTCAGTTTTTGTCCATTCACAGTGATGGTTGGTTCATTGTACGGTTTTCTTCACAGCAAGACAGCTTCAGGAGAAATGCCAAGAACAGAATGTAGATCTATACATGACGTTTGTCGACCTCACCAAAGCTTTTGACACAGTTAGACGTGATGGGTTCTGGAAAATCATGGCCAAGTTTGGCTGGCCACCCAGATTCATAGCAATGGTGCAGCAATTTCATGATGGCATGCAAGCACGTGTGCAAAATGATAGAGAGTTCTCTGAACCCTTCGAGGTAACGAATGGGGTAAAGCAGGACAGTGTTATGGCACCAACACTGTTCAGCATGACGTTCTCTGCCATGGTCATGGATGCTTTTCAGGACAGTGACACTGGTTTTCCAATCAGGTACCGTTTTGATGGCAATATATTCAACCTTAGAAGGTTGCAAGCCAAAACTAAGGTGCAGACTGATGTGCTAGATGAGCTCCTCTATGCAGATGATATGGATAAGAATGTCAGCTCAGAGGCAAAAATGCAAAGAGCCATGGATCAAGTCTTACAGTCATGTGATGACTATGATCTCACAATATCTCACAATCAGCACAAACAAAAACGACAGAGGTTGTACACCAACCAGCACCTGGAAAACCGTACAATGAACCAACCATCACTGTGAATGGACATAAACTGAAAGTTGTTGATAAATTCACCTACCTAGCAAGCACTTTCCAGAGCAGTGCACATTGATGGTGAGGGCATGGCCAGAATTGCAAAAGCCAGTACATGTATATGCATTTGGAAGACTCCGGGCAAATGTCTGGGAGCGAAATGGAATCAGGCTTGACGCCAAGCTGAACGTCTACAAGGCTGTGGCACTGCCAACCCTCTTGTATGCATGTGAAACCTGGACAGTATACCAGCGTCATGAAAAGAGACTTAGCCATTTCCACTTAAGCTGTGAGAAAGCTGTTGAAAATCAAGTGGCAAGACAAGTTTCCATACATGGAGGTCGTGAAGAAAGCAGGGATGCAAAGCATGCATACTGTCTTAAAGCTAGCACAGCTGAGGTGGACTGGCCATGTTATAAGAATGCATGATGAGCGACTTCCAAAGAAAGTCTTCCATGGAAAACTACAAGAGGGAAAGCGCTCTCAAGGTGATCAGAAGAAACGCTACAAAGACAGCCTCAAAGCCTCTCTGAAAGATTTTGACATACCATTTGGGTCTTGGGAACAGACTGGACATGAGCGATCAAAGTGGCGAGGTCACATCAACAAAGGAGCAGCTCTATGAAAAAAAAAGAGAATCTAAACAAGATGAAAGAAGTCGCAGAGAACGCAAAGCCAATACCAATGGGCCACCAGCTGAGTCCATGACATTGACTTGCTCTGCTTGCAACCGACAGTGTAGAGCTAGAATTGGCCTAGTCAGCCATCAAAGAACTCACCAACACACACGAACCTATTCAAGAAATAATGATGGTCTTTCTCATTAGTGAGAGACGAACGTCTCATTAGTGAGAGACGAACGGCCACCTGATTGGAAAACCAGTGTCACTGTCCTGTAAAGCATCCGTGAGCATGACAGAAAACATCATGCTGAACAATGTTGGTGCCATAACACAGCCCTGTTTGACCCCATCCGTTACCTCGAAGGGCTCAGAGAACTCTCCATCGATTTGCACACATGCCTGCATGTCATCATGAAATTGCGGCACCATAGCTATGAATCTGGGTGGACAGCCAAACTTGGTCATGCTTTTCCAGAGTCCATCACAACTAACTGTGTCAAAAGCTTTGGTGATGTCGACACACGTCATGTATAGATCTACATTCTGTTCTTGGCATTTCTCCTGAAGCTATCTTGCTGTGAAGATCATGTCTATTGTCCCTCTGTCTTTTCTGCATCCACATTGACTTTCCGGGATAAGTCCCTTCTGATCAGGATGAACATTCAGGCGGTTCAAGAGATGATTTGCCAGTATCTTCCCAGCAACCATAGGAGGGAGATGCCTCTGTGTTTGTCACAGACTTGTGGATTTCCTTTCTGCTTGTATAGGTGGATTATGGATGCATCCTTAAATTCTTGTGGAATAGCCTCCTTCCTCCACATACAGTGAAACAACTCTGTCGGTTTCTCTGCCATGGGTAGCCCCCCTCTGCAGGAATTGCATCTGCACCTAGCGCTTTGCCAGATGACAGTTGTAGAATTGCTTTTGTTGTTTCCATGACGATTGTATCCTCACTGATGCTTGATGGTCTATTCAGAACACTATTGAAATGTTCTGCCCACTTTTTCAAGATAGCCTTTTATCTGTGCAAAGAGTGCTTCCATCTGCACTGAGCAATGTGGTGGCTCCAGAACTAATAGGTTTCAGTGCATCGTGAAATTTCTTCATGTCATTTCTGTCCGCAAAAACTGAATTTCGCCTGTTTTCTTCCTCAGCCAGAAATTTTGCATGTCCCTAAGCTTGGTCTGGACTGTTTTACAAATGTTGCTGTAGGCTGCTTTCTTGGATATTGAGCTAGTATCATCTTGATGTGACTTGTGCAATCGGTGTTTTTCTTCAAGAAGCCTCTGAATTTCGTCATCATTCTCATCAAACCAGTCTTGATGTTTGCGAGATGGATGTCCTAAAGTAGTAGCAGCTGAAGAATGAACTGTTATCACCTACTGCTTTCACTACAAATTAATCTGAAACATGATAACCAGGACACAATTACTGATGGATCATTAGCAACAAATACTAATTGCAGTTTTTTAAAGAGACAAAAGAAGTGTTGCAGAAGAAAGAAATGGTAAATGATTCTCTCTCCATTTTATATTCTAAGTTTTTGTTCCTGTATTGTTCGTTTTGAATACCTCCCTTTCACATGCAAAATGCCTATTCAAAATAATTTTTGGGCATAACTTTTTTTTATTAGTGAGACATTTTTTTTATATTTTTTGTGGCACTTTTTGAATGCATGGTCATATTTTTCTTGACATGTTTCAAAAAGTGAGATTTTGAAAAATGTTTCTGGAAAATGGTATATGGATAGTAGTTTTGGATCTCAAAATCTGAAAAGACTTATTTCAGTGATACAAATCAGTAAGTTGTGCTTTAACATAACAGAAGTCTTGTTACTGAAAATTACACTATTACAAAAAGCTTATTTGAAAGCAACATATTAAAACAATGACAAGACTCTAGCATAAGCTAAAGCAAACAATCCCCTAACACCTATACAGAACAAAAATAACAAACAAGCAAGATACAATAGGCTCATATGGTAAATTGAGAGAACAGCTAATTCCCCAAAAAACCCTCTTAGCTTAATCCATTCAAACGGAGATGGGGTCAAAGTAAGAAAGGCACATCAGGAAAAGGCGCAATCAGAAAGAAATTCCCACTCCAAAAACCCAGGTGGGAAAAAACTAAATTGACAATATTAGATACTTAGAAAACATATTGTAACCCGAGTGAGCAGCGATTTCCCAATAGGCGGCCACTCAGTTACCCGAACTTAACTAAAATTATGAAAACGTACATAAGGTTCAAACAACACAAAAATTCGAATCCAAAACAGAAAACAAATACAACCACAACAGAAGTATCGCCTTGGAACGATCGGTAATATAAAACTACTGGGTAGCTTAAATCGATTTTACAGGACCCTCCCTAACCTCACCCTCATCTTCAACAGTGGTTCACAACATTTAGTTAGTTGTTCGGTCCTCGTGGTGAATCTCTAACTAGTCAATGAATCATCAAGCACAAATAAATCAAACAAACAAAAACGAGGATTCAGTAAGCTGCACGACGATGGAGATCCCTGTGATGGAGATCCCTGGGCGCCGAATAATTTACTGATTTTAGGGGCAAAAGAAAAAAAACACCAGTTAAACCCCGGTGGGCCAAGCGAATCCATGACGTTTCGTCTAAAACCATTTCGTCTAAAAGACATTTCGTCTAAAGGACATTTCGTCCAAAGGGCATTACGTCTAAATGTCATTTCGTTTAATGGACATTTCGTCTAAAAACGTCTAAAATGCGTCTAAATCAAATGATAAGATAGATAGATAGATAGATAGATAGATAGATAGATAGATAGATAGATAGATAGATAGATAGATAGATAGATAGATAGATAGATAGATAGATAGATAGATATTTTGCATGGGTAGGTAGGTAGGTAGGTAGGTAGAGTTGAGGGATCTTAGCTGTCTGTGACCTAAAAGAAAAGTGACCTCTCTCCACAGCTCTGTGCATACTGCATCCCAAAGCCCATAATTTACTTGCTCCCCATTTTCCTAAAATATTTTGTTGCGCTCCCCAGCTCCCTGAAAATCAATGGTCATTCTCCCTAGCTTCCCATAACCTCGTATCTTACCTGGTCGGAAGCCTAAGAGATAGAATTTTCTCATGACACCACTCATTTGGTCTTATGCTCTAGTTACATGACTTACTAAAACATTTCCCCTTTTACATTTTTCATACGCAGTTTTAAACATAATTGAATATTCTTTTAATATTTTACAATAACATCTTTCATGTTTAAATACGGAAGTTATAGTCAGTAATATAATACATCAAGCATAATCGATGGCAAAAGACAGACGATTGAAGAAGTGTGCAAAGAAGTTAGTCAAGCGTAATAGAGATTTAAGAAATAAAATCATTTACGCTTTGGAACAATACAAGGTGGATAACCTGACGGTAGACAGAATCTACGAAAATGCGTCTGCAATGCACGGCTCTTTTGATACTGTTAGTTGGTTTGACTGGTGCAGCTTGTGATAGTAATTTCGACAATACCAGGCTAGAAGAGAAACGAGAATTAAACGGGGACGTCGATAATGCTTGGAATCGTCAGCGTCAAACTGGAAGCACGCTTGCTGAGCTTCTCAGATCTGGAACTAACCGCAACGCCGTGTATGAAACTGAACAAAATTTGAATGACTCCATGTTACCAAAAATCGTTAATGAAACGGTTAACAAACACGTCGATGAGAATAACGTCTTTGAACATAGTGAGACACAAAGGAAATCGGTGAAAGGACACGCCACACAGCTCGTACTTGACCATGACAACGATGGATGCCGGTTGAAAGTTGCCGACAAATCGGTTGTTGACTTTTACAATCGGATACTGTATAATAACGTTAGAGCCGTTAAATTTAACTTGACTTCTACACAGTTTAACATAACGTCAAAAAATGGTACAATTTTACCCAATGTTTGGATATGGGTTTATCAACAAACCTTGACACTTTTGAATATGCCACCCACTGCTTCTATGTGGTCCTTGGGACTTTTAGCTTTTTATAATGAAAAGGCTATATTAGAAGTAGAAATACAGCCTGAAAACGCCAGATCATGTAAGGGAATAAAGCTAGAAATTGGGAATCCTGTGAATGATCAGATGATAGGCCAAGCCCTCGGAAATATGATGCGTGGACTTGCTATGAAATATTTACAGTATAACACGTCTAACTGGTGCTACAGGAATACGACTGATGAATTCAACAGTGGGTTACTACAAGCAATGAATAACAATTTCTTCAGTGTTAGTCCAATTGTACAGTTTGTTTGTTGTGCTTATGACCTAGAGCGAGATTTCAATATGAATGTTGCTTGTCAAAATGTACATGTATATGATAATGTTTGGTGGGGCGTCCCTCTTGGACTGGGAATCCTAATGTGGCTGTATTTTCCTCTTTTGTTTATGTATGTGAATGGAAAAGTACACAAAGCAATTTTAAAGTCGTCTATTGCAAACGATGAAGTAGATACGAGGTGTATCAATGGTGAAGGAGTTGTAAACGCTTCTGATCTAAATGACGGGAATAAACAAAGTACTATTTTCAACGACAGTTATTCGCCAATAACAATTTTCTCAATGATAAAGCACCCACTATCGAAGCTGCTTCCCAGGAAACAGAAGAACAAGTCAAGAATAGCGATATTCATGTACACAATATTTACTTTGATTCTTCCAGGGCTAGAGGTTTTGGTTCATTATATTTTTTATTTTGACTATATTCAATCGCTAGCGAACAAAAACATTTCACTTGGGTTTTCGTCCGTGCTCGGTGGCTGGGATAAATCGAGAGAAGCAAAGCTGAGCGTATTTGGAGGACCAATAATTGCTGTGTGTTTATATCTCATTGTAAGTTGGATACTTTTGCTGCCACCAAAGGTAATGGCCCATCAGATTTATCGTGGAGTCTGTGACGGTAAGGAACCCACGAAAAGCATATTATTCATAAGTTTAAAAAAGAAAGAAGAACTAGGATCCACAGAGATCAGAAAGGTTACAAATGGATACTTAAGACTGACAAAGTTACAAATTTGCCATCTATTGATGCTCATAAATCCAGATTATTGGGTCTTTACAGCCACATTAATAAAACAGAGGTATTGCATGTTTGCATCCGCACTGAAATCGCGACTACAAGTGCCTAGTTTAAGGTTAATCTGCCTTTGTTTATGTTTCCCATTTTATGCAATATTCTGTCTGATTGAGATTATATTGGGATTTCTATACTTTATTTGCCCAATGTTTAGTTTTCTCTTCTGTGTGACGATTGGTGCTAGTTTGGGACTCAGCAAGTATGTATCGGTGAAAATTGTCCCGCGACTTCCACGTTTAGGGTCATTCCTTCGCTATCCCGCATGTCTGGTTGTAGTTTTAATGTTTATGCTTTACTGGTATATTTTCACAATTATTTTCATAGACAGCTTTTTCTTCGTATCAAGAACCATACTATTCACATATACCGCTGTTGTGGCATATCCTCGCGAAACTTACGGATACTTCATGCTGGTTTTCTTATCTATATACTTTGGCTTTAAGGGCTTCTTTCAATTCGGACACATCTACAAAATGATTCTTAAACAAACGATCAAACTTTGCAAGAAAGATGAGATTCTTAAGAATGTAGTAGAACATCATCAAGAACCAGATGGGAATGAAACTTTCGGAGTCCCCAGAGAGTTGTTCGAGTATCTAGTTGAACGTATCAGACCCCGAAGAGTCCACGTCTTGTATACCATCATTCGGTTTGTCATCATGGTGTTCATCTTATCCATATCTATCATTCTAATACAGCGTTTTGACAAATTTGATGACATGAGCCTGCTTGTCCATGTGTTTATAACTATTTTTATCTGTGCATTACCGAACATTTACCAGTCAATGGTCACCAAAGAAAGCATAAAGAGACAAATGACTAGAAAACTAAAGAAACACCTACGATATTGGGTTCTAACTCGGATGACCTCGATCCAAACTCACACTGGTGAGTAAAACGAACTTTATTCACAGATCCAGTAGGCTTTGAAGCCCTTCCGGATACTACGTACGGGCATATAGTTATCTTATTTAGTAATCTAATCTTGAGTGCGAACACAAATTACTTGTACTTGGAACAATCGTACAACGCCGGGGATACCTAGAGTTCAGAAAAGTATTTTAGGGACTTTACTGTACTTTCTTCATTCAATCGAATTCCATAAAATGCAGCAGGCGTAGAAAAACGTCTTGTACCTTTTATAAGCAGGTTATTTTTCATGGAACTCAGCATATACTGATATGTATTGTACATTTTATCACCAGCCTTTCTTCATATGAAACATGTCTTATCTTGAAACGTGTTGCAAATTTTGTCATCAGTCTATTTTTCATGGAACACCGCTTATGCAGAAACGTGTTGTACATTTTATCATCAGCCTATTTTAATGAAACACAGCATATACAGAAACGAACGCATATACTGAAACAAGGCATATATATACTGAACGCGTTGTACATTTTATCATCAGTCTATTTTCATAAAATAAAGCAAAACTGAGATCCTTTAAGAGCAGTGAACACACCAGTGAGAATGTATTGGGTCATATCGCGGTTTCGGGTATTCAAGACTCATCCCCCAGCCATGGCAAAATGGAGCCAATGCGAATAACTGCAACTTAGTTACCCTTTACAGGATGGCCAATACAAAAACTAGTATCATCCAAACGGAACCAAACATATTAAACATTGGTTAGAAAATGAATCTAAACCGGTACTAATTTTCTGATTTCTCAAAATATCCTCGCTGATTTAAAAATACCAAAATGGAAAAGACAACATATACTGAAACGTGTTGTACATTTTATCATAGGGCGTAAAATAAGAATAGCCGTGTTTCCACTAACATGCCGAAGACGGGATAGGGTCGGTAGGTCGGAAAATCTTTTTATTTTTCAAGTATTTTTTTCTTTGTTGAAAATGTGTATAAACGATGAAAACGCACTAGAATCAATGTAAGCACTAGAAACAAGCATTTAGAGAAGTTAAAAACGATGAAAAAACTAAAGAAAGTGAGTTTGATTATTATTGGTGCAGTCTTAGTGTTGTTGTTTTTTTTTTTTTTAAATAATTACCTCCTTTCCTCTTAAAATGTTGAGGATCGGTCGGTATGAAAATATTTTTATTTTATCTTAAATGGCAATAAAACCGGCAGGATCGGCGCAAAAACTCAGAGTCGGTCGGTTTAGTGGAAACACGGCTTTTTTTGTTTTATTTACGTCCGGACTATTTTCATGAAATGGACATGTCATATACAGAACGGAGTCTATTTTCTATGAAATACATTAAAACAGTGTTGTACATTTTATCATCAGTCTATTTTCATGAAACACGGTATATACTGAAACGTTGCGTACATTTTATCATCAACCTATTTTCATGAAAAAAAACGTTACGTACAATTTATTATCAGTCTATTTTCATGAAACACAGTATATACTGATACGTATTCGTCTTATTCTGAAACGTGTTGTACATTTTATTATAAGCCTATTTTCTTGAAACACGGTATATAGTGAAACGTGTTGTAGATTTTTATTGCCACCTATTGAGAAATAGCTTCTCACTTGCTCAGTATAAGTACCTTAGTTTTAATTATGTTGTTTTCCCACCTCGGATTTTGGAGTGGGAAGTACTTTTACTTTTATCATCAGTCTATTTTCATGAAACTCGTCATATACTGAACGTGTTGTATATTTTATCATTAGTCTAGTTTCATAAAACACGGCATATACAGAAACGTGTTGTACATTTTAATACTTCTATTTTCATGAAACACATCATATGTACACTGAATAGTTACGTCCATTTTATCATCAGTCTATTTCTTATATTTTTCATGAAACATATTGTACAGCTGTACATTTCATCATCAGTTTATTATTAACAAGAAAAATATAATATGAAGTTCATATTATATATGGCGTTGCTACATGCAAAATGAATTATCTCCATCATATTACTAGAAGGTTTTTAGAAACGAAGGCAGATTTGACATAGTTTATAACCCAGAAAGTAGTAGCTTCTCACTATGACAAAATAATTTGACTGGAAAGTTAAATAAGCCATCATTTAACTAAAGTAAACCAAACAAAACTGGAAAAGCAGTCACTATTTGATCCAACGATGACTTTAACCCATTTTGTGGCGATGTCAAATTTTGTTTCTTAGGCATTTCTAAGATATTACTGTGGGAAACGTTGTAACAAATTGGAATAAGACTTCGATTGAAAGTTGGTTAATATACACCATGAGGTTTAGAGGAGACTTTCATTTATCATGTACAAATAAAATTGACAAAGCCGACTGACGCCATGACATGCCAATCCTTTTAGCTTTTGAGTTGGCATTTGTTGGACTGATTTCCCTCCTGGTGCACCCCCTAGTGAAGTATTGTCAATTTGGCGAGTCACTGGTAAACCATTCAGATTCAGATGCAAACTTCTGTGGTGCTTCTTTTTGTTTTATGTCTTGGTGTTTAATACTTTTGTGCTGTTGGCGCTTTATGTATGTTTTTCATATTTTTAGTTAACTGATTGGCCGCCTATTGGGAAAATAGCTGCTCATTCGGCTTACGAAATGTTTTCATGGTATGAGTACCTGATTGTTAGCTTGGTTTTTTCCCACTTCGGGTTTTTGGAGTGGGATTCTTTTTCTGATTGTGCCTTTTCCTGATCTTTGCCTACTTGTACCTTTTTTAAAATACTGTATGTGTTCTGTGAAGAATGTTATGATATGTAATCAGATTTTTGGAGTTCAATATCACAGACATTGCCGGTTTTAATAAGAAAATGACACAGTATCCATTTATCATTTACTTAAACTGAGCATTTCAGCATTTCACTATTTTCTTTTGTACTGGACATTAATGTGTAGACCAAGAATAGCCGCGTTGTCTGAAGCATTCTCAATTTCTCATCATACACTCTTACTGTTTCAGTTATGTTTGCAGTCCATCTCAATTCATATTTTTTCACCATTTACTAAAACTGTCATGGTTTTTGGTATACTTGTCATTTTCAAGCCAATGAGCTCAACAAATTTTGAAAATTATCATCAAATGCCATGAATGACAAAGTAATTTCTTTCAGTCATCTTTTCCAAGGAATATCTCTGCATTTAGCACTGCCGGAGTTGAAGCTGGTGGTTGAAGGAACTGGCCTAATTTGAGACTGGCAGGTTCTCTGAAACGAAAGGGTCAATCGTCTAGTAAATGATAACCTGAGGTCTGGTATATACATGTATAACAATATTAAAACATGTATGAATACTATAAATGGTCAAATGCATCAACTTTGGTGAATTATATAATTTTGTCAGTACTCAGTAACTATTTCTGAAGAAGGTGAAATACAAAAGGTGGTTTCCAAACATTTTATATTACTATACTGATTGTTCAAAGGCCATACTTCTGTTGTGGTGCTAATTGTTTATGGTTATTGGTTCACATTATGTGCTGTTTGCTCTTTATGCAACAGTTTTCATATTTTTAGTTAAGTTCAATTTGCTGAGTGACCACCTTGGAAGCAGCTGCTCATTCGCTTACCATATGCTTTCTTGGTACAAGTACCTGATTTTCAATTTAGTTTTTTCCCATTTGGGTGGGAATTTCTTTCCAGTTGTGCCATTTCATGACCATTGCCCACTTTTGCCTCTTTATAAAAAGAATCTGATATAGAACTATAAACTGGTTGCTCTATATTTCACCAATAAATAAACTTCATGACCATCTTCACTTTCCAACATGCTCTTACCCATTTACTACATCTGTGCCACCCATCAAACAAATTCCTTCATGTGTTCATGTCAGATAGTAAACTGTCTACAGACTCTGTATGACTGATTGACCTGAAAAAAAAAAGAGAACTAGAAATGTGTGTTTGTAAAACACCATGCACCCAACTGTATGCTTGTCCCTAAACTGGCACTTTGTATGATTCATTTATTTCATATGAATGAAGCGAAATTTGATTTCCTGAAGAAGTTGTTCGGACCAGAAACAGAATGTAAGCTTTTTGCAGACAATGTAGAAATGGAGTAAAAAATCAAACCAGAGGACCAATGGTCCTGTAAACGCTCACCTGAAACCTGAGATATATACCAATAAACTTGTTTGACTAGAATGGTACTATACATGTATATAACCCCAGGGCCGGGTCAGAGCAACCCCTGGAGTCAATTTCTTTTTGAAAACATAAAACTGCAGTCCATCTGCCAATTTACTGCAAGTTTTGCCCTTCAAATGACATTTAAACAATTTTCCCCATTCAAATGCATGGGGGACCTAAGTTGACCTTACCGTAAAATAGGTCAAGGTCATCCAAGGGTCATGATTTATATAAACTTTGTAGATGTCCCATTGCCTGATGCTTCATGCCAAGTTTCAAAATCATAGGCCATCTGGTTCTGGAGAAAAAGATTTTTAAAGGTTTTTGCTATTTATAGCCATGGCAGCCATCTTGGTCATGTGACCTTGACCATTTATATTTACTTTCATTCCCACTTCCTAACAATGCTCCTCATAAAGTTTGGCTTTGATTGGCCAAGCAGTTTCAGAGAAGATCTTTGAATATCACTGTAATATACATGTACATGTATATTGCCCCGGGGTGGGGGCAGACAGACCTCTAGGGTCCAAATTTTTTTCAGAATCATCAATCTTAAGTCCATTTGCCCATTTCCTGCAAGTTTTCCCTACAAATGACATTTTAACACTTTTCCCCATTCAAATGCATGAGCGACCTATGTTGACCTTGCCGTAAAATAGGTCAAGGTCATCCCAGGGTCATGATTTATATAAACTTTGTAGAGCTCCAGTCACTGATGCTTCACACCAAGTTTCAAAATCATTGGCCATCTGGTTCTGGAGAAGAAGATTTCTAAAGGTTTTTTTTCTATTTATAGCCATGGCGGCCATCTTGGTCATGTGACCTTGACTATTTATATAAACTTTCTTTCCCCCTTCCCAAGGATACTCCATATGAAGTTTGGCTTTGATTGGCCAAGTGGTTTCAGGGGAGAAGATGTTTCATTATTATGAAAATATACATGTATATAGCCCCGGGGCAGGGGCAGACAACCCCCCAGGGGCTAAAATTTTCCATTAACATTAATCTTTTGTCCATTTGCCTATTCCCAGTAAGTTTTACCCATTAAATAGCATTTTACCATTTTTTCCCATTCAAATGCATTGGAGACCTAAGTTGACCTTGTCGTAAAATAGGTCAAGGTCATCCTAGGGTCATGATTTATATAAACTATGATGGGCCCACGTCCCCGATGCTACATACCAAGTTTTGTGGAAATCGGCCCACTGGTTCTGGAGAAGAAGATTTTTAAAGGTTTTTGCTATTTATAGCCATGGCGGCCATCTTGGTCATGTGACCTGGACCATTTATATAAACTTTCGTTCCCCCTTCCTAAGGATGCTCCACATGAAGTTTGGCTTTGATTGGCCAAGCAGTTTCAGAGGAGAAGATCTTTGAAATTGTGAACGACGGACGACGGACGGACGGACGGACGGACGACGGACGGACGCCAGAGCATGGGTATACTATAAGCTCACCTGTGAGCCTTCGGCTCAGGTGAGCTAAAAAGGACTTAGGAGTAATTTTGTCGAAATTTGGCTGAAGTCCTCAAAAGTTTACCAGGTGAGCTTCTCAGCATCAACCAGTATACCAAATATGAAGACTCTAGCTCAAGTACTTTTTGAGATATCTTGCACACAAGATTTTCAAATTTTGTTTTCAAAGGGACATAACTCCAAAAAGGGCATAACTTAGACATGAAAAAATATGGGTCAAATATTTTTTCATGAGGAATTTGTATATGAAATTTCATAACCCATCATTCACCATTCAAAAGTTTCAAGTTGACCGAAAAGTGGAAAAAAAAAATCAATGAAATTTTCAAAATTGCATAATTTTGTCAAAATTTGACAGAAAGTGCTAAAAAATTATTCATGTCATCTACTCCTCAGCCCCAATCAGTGTACTAAATATGATGGCTCTAGCTTTAATACCTTTTGAGATTTCTTGCACACAAGATTTTCAAATTTTGTTTTCAAAGGGACATAACTCCTAAAAGGGGCATGACTTAGACATGAAAAAATATGGGTTGAATATTTTTCATGAGGAATATATATTTGTAATTTCAAAATCTTAATATTCACCATTCAAAAGTTCCAAATTTCACTGAAAAGTGGAATAAATCAATGACATTTTCAAAATTGCATAATTTTGTCAAAATTTTAAAGAAAGTTCTCAAAAGCTAATCAGGTCATCTACTCCTTGGCCCCAACCAGTGTACCAAATTTGATGGCTTTGTAGAACTCTGTTCCTTAATGCTTCATGCCAAGTTTCAAAATCATAGGCCTTCTGGTTCTGAAGAAGAAGATTTTTAAACCTTTTTGCTATTTATAGCCATGGCGGCCATCTTGGTCATGTGACCTTGACCATTCATACTAACTTTCATTCCCTCTTCCTAAGGATGCTCCACAAAAAGTTTGGCTTTGATCAGCCTAGTGGTTTCAGCCTTGACTATATAAAGCAAACCCTGCAAATATCTTCCCCACACTGCCATGGCAAAATTTTGGTCTAAGCCCCGCTCATTTTTACAGCTATCTGTGTCTTACCAGTGCCAAAAACATCTAGTACCAGCGTTTTTATAGGGTGAACCAACATCATAAGGCCTAAAAAAAATAGCTGTGTTTCCGCTAACAGTCTGAAAAAAATTAGGGTAGGTAGGTAGGAAAATCTTTTTATTTTCATTTTAATTTTTACGCAAAAAAATCCAGGGTAGGTAGGTGAATGTAATTTTTTTATACGCAGTTTTTATTGAAAAAGGTCAAAATGGTCAATGGCGCGCAAAGGTATGAGGTCTACGTTCTTCAGCCATGTGAACCCATCAATGTCAAAGACTGGCAACATATTTTATACCTTACCTCAAATGCGGTTGATAAACTTTCAGTCTCATCTTGTTCATAGACCACTATCTGAGAGCAGGGTGGCCTAGTGGTAGAGCTTGCTGAACTGTAAAGTACTGTGTTGGAATCCCACCAGCACTGGGTCTTGTCCTCCAGAAAGAAACCTTCTCTCAGATATGCATCCCAACAATGGCAACATGACCTAAATAAAGTTGACTGCGATGCAAAACCCCAATACAAACAATCTAGGGGATGGTATAATCTGACATATTTCACACAACAATACTCTTATTGCATGCAACTTAGCAGGAAAGGCCAGTATTGACAAAATAATAAGAAACAAACAGCTTTATTTTCAAAACGAAATCTGAAGAACACAAACCATCAACATGTACGATAAAAAGACTACTCCCGAATTCAAAACTATAACTGTAACTGCATATCTGTTCCTTGTCACCTCAGCCCATTGTACAACTGCAACTGCAACTGAACCAACGAAAATGCCAAATGCAGGGACTCCCTTTATAAGGGATTACTGAATCTGAATACATGTAGTTTACTGGTGACACGCCAAATGACATCATTTCACCAGGGATTTGGATGGGGGAGTATTTAGTCCCTAGAACGCACAACTGAAGAATTCTCTGAAAGCAACACCTGTTTATTCTGATTGTATTATCCTCCAACCGCTAGGAGGTCTCTGCTATCCCCGAGTTACGGTATGATTACCATCACAAGTCTCCGATGATAGAACTACATTACCCGCCACTTACTATCATCTTAACATATTTACAGTATGCCATACTCTATCATTGAAGTCATTTTATTTTGCGGGGGAGGTAGGAGTAGGTGGAGAGAAGCCAGTGTTCGCCTTATAAATGCTGAGCGCATTTTAGCAAGATAGCCACTGGTACCATTTTTTAACGTCTTTGGAATGACGCGGCCTTGGATCAAACCCACAGCCTCCCGCTTCTGCAGCGGACGTTATCGAGACCGGTATATCATATTGCAGAAAGACAGGTTAGACCCAGATGAGAAAAGTTTGTTTAATTAAGAACACTTTGAAGTGTTGTGACATGCCTTCGGTATATTCACTTTTAGAACAAGACATTTCTAATTCACAGTGGAATAAACTCCTGAATGGCTCAGTTAACTCGTATGCCAGTTGAAAACGCATGAAGTCAGTGTGAGTGTGTGTGGGTACAGATTTTGTCCGTAAGTCATGTCTGAAGACTATTCACAGCACAGTCTTCAGCCTCGTCACAGTATGTCCTTGTGAGCAGTTTGTTCTGGAAAATTGTAATGGGGCCTCAGTTTATAGTCTCAATACGAAGGACTTGAGAAACCCGGGATCGTATCTACAATCTCTGGTTTACAAGGCAAATGGCTTAACCACAGCCCCACGGTGGCTTCTAAATGACACCAAATTCTACGTCATTTCGACGGAGTCTCGCTAAATAATCGGGGGAACTCTTCGATACAACGGAATAGACGCTGAAACTATCAGAGACATATCAGAAAAACCAACAAAACCCATGACACGAAATGCTTGGGTCGGGCTACAGAAAATGCTGGGTCGGATGTCGTAATTTTTATTTTTTTATTTTAACCATAAAAATAGCAGAGTCGGCGGGTTGAGACAGGGTCGGTCAGGTTAGCGGAAACACAGCTATTATTTTTTTACGCCTAACTCAGTTAAACTGATGCGTTAGGCTATTAAATAAACATATAAACACTTTGAAAAAAACACAGGCATGCATCTCGAGAAAAATCTGTAAGCCAAACAATGCATCTTAGCCCAAGTTCTATTGTCCCAGGATGCCAAATAAAAAAAATGTTCATACAATGACAATGCAAAACAGTGCAGAGAAGTAAGCATTTTCGAAAAGTTTTAACTTGTCATTCGTTTTGTTCGACTTCACTGACACTGTTAAATAAACTGATCATCGAGCAGATTATGAGATAGAAACTTACAAATATCAGCGTACTTCAAGCATCATTATGCTTCAAGCTGACATAAAATGTATGATATTCCATAAAAAGAGCTACTCGGCCATGTGTTATTTCCGGTCAAAATGAAAGTAGAAAACGAACCACATCGGAGCGATTTTTAACAAAATTACAAACGGTTTTCTGCCTGTTAAAACACACCTTTAACCAAGGCTGAGGTAGTGACCTAAAGTAGTGAATGAAAAATAAATGGGCCAATTAAGAAAATTATAGCCAGATACTGATTTCACTTCTTTCGACCACTCTATTGACGTATTGTCAATTTAGCGTATCAACAGTAAACCATTCAGATTCAGCATAAACTGTATAATGTGGTAAACTTGTTAGATTGAATTGACATCGAAGAAAACTTAGTTAATCATAATGTCATTACAAGCCAGTCTGAATAAAATCGGAAATCATGTTGTTACATTATAGTGCAGGTCACAGCAGCTTGACACACATTCTTCACGTCAGTTGTGCATTTGATTGGTCGACAGAGCCACACCTCCAAATCGACGGCATTTGATTGGTCTACAGAGCCGTAGGTGATTTAACGAAACCAGGTCAAACACAAATCGAGACCCAAATCTAACGTTTTATACCCTCGTTTGCGAAAAACTCACTAAATATGCAAAGAAAAATTTACTCACCGCACGTCAGTCCAATAAACACACAAATTCGCCAATTAAAAGCACGAAATTTCCGTCGAGAATAAGCTATGGAATCACCGACTCGAGAAAACAAAATGGCGACGTAAGTCAAGCTTGTTATGAATCAAAAACCCAACTGATTGGTTCCCCGCAGCAGGCCCGTATTGAAACCCATTGTAAAATTATTGAAACGAGTACCAGAGGGCTCTCTATGGCGTAATTTTGGACTGATCCATTTAAAAGGGGACAGCAGGTTATTTTAACTGTATTTCAATACATCAAATAACGAATTCATAGTGACTAACCATAATAACATTCTACAAAATAACAATATAAAGCTGCTCCGACATTTTAGTTCTCTATCTTCTTCGAATTTTATTAAAATAAACAGCTAGTCAAATCTAAACACCCACCAAGAAGATACCAATCGAATTTTGATTATAAGATTAGGCACTATAAGACTAATTCTTTAAATAATTATTCTATTAATTAATCTAGAGAATTATTTATATTTTGAATAATTATAACAGTAATAATTAACGCCTAGAAAACATGGCATATACTGAAACAACGTGATACATTTTATCACAAGTCTATTCCTCATATTTTCATGAAATATGTTGTGCTTTGCACAAATAGATTTGCTTGGTTTCATGTTTTGGATAACATTTAATATCAATGCAATATTCAATATCAGATGCATAGGTTTCTTCTTTCTGATTTGATTAAAATAATACCTGACCCAGGCGGCCCCCGTGGCAGAGCGGTTAAGAGCGCTGTTTTTAATCACTCGATCATCTCACCGCTGTGTCTGGTGTGGGTTCGAGCCCCGCTCTGGCCACATGTAAGACAAGCAAAGTTCTGCTTGCGGGTGTGTCAGGTGGTTTTCATGTCTCGCAGGGGTTCTCCCGTATTCTTTCGCCCCACCTACTGATTGGCCCGTCTCATATGAGCTGAAATAATTTTGAAAGGGACGTGAAACTGAATTAAAAAGAAATACCTGACCCAGTCAGCAATGGCTTTATGTCTAGCAGACCTACCATTTAACACATTTTAACACTGGAAAATTTTCCGAAACGGCAAAACAATAAATTATCAATAGGAAAAAACTACAACAACAGAAAAAAAAATGAAAACTTTCCGCTTTGTAATGATGTATGAGCCTGTGCATGAGAAAACCAACAATTTGGGTTTCTGACCAGATCCAACACAAACCAGCCTGTACAGTCACAGAAGATAGCTAGAAGCCTGAAATCTCGGATGAAGGAAGAAGAGGGATTGGACTATCCATATAGCGAAAACAAAGGCGCTGATCAGCTTCGCCTTTGTTTTCGCATATACAAATTTTTGGTTTTCTCATGCGGTGGCTAATATATGTTTTATGTCTATTCAAATTGGTGTATTGTATGTTTGTACATAATATATCATGTAGAAATTAATAATAAATAAACAACTAATAAACGTTCGTTTTGACTAAAAATCATAAACCAAATGAGGAGTCAATGGAGTGCCACAATAAATACCAAAGCTTACCCCAAGCGCCCAGAAGAAGAGAAAATTCACATGTCCGTTTGCCACAAACACCAAAATACAATCATTCGCTTATTGAGTATCATCTCTCTCTCTCTCTCTCTCTCTCTCTCTCTCTCTCTCTCTCTCTCTCTCTCTCTCTCTCTAGTTACAGTAGTAATTTTACGTTTTCGCTTTTGATTGACCCCGATGATTAATTGCATCGAAGCAAGTAACAAGAGGCAATGCCATACTAAAGATCATGGATCAGTTTTGAACTTTTTGAAAATCATAAAATTGATGACGACATTCATTGACTAGTTAGAGATTCACCACGAGGACCAAGCAACTAACGAAAGGTATGTTGTGAACCACTGCAGAAACTGAGGGTGAGGTTATGCGCCTTTAAAACTAGTTTAAGCCCTCAGTAATTTTATATTACTGATCGTTCCAATGCGATACTTCTGTAGTGGTTCTAACTGTTTTATGTTTTGGCGTTGATTTTTTGTGTTGTTAGCACGTTATTTAAGTTAAGTTTGGGTAACTGAGTGGCCGCCTATTGGGAAATAGTTGCTCACTCGGCTTACGACATGTTTTCATAGTATAAGTACATGTACCTGATTGTTAATTTGGTGTTTTTTTCACCACATCGGTTTTTGGAGTGGGGATATTTTTCTGATTGCACCATTTCCTGATACCTTTAACACCTCCTTTGATTCATACAAAGAAGAATTGTACCTGATCTTCCACTACAAGTCGGCCTGAAATGCAGTCAGAACTAGATTAAAATTTCATAACTCACCATAACTCACCATACTCGACATCGTAGTAAGTCATCTGACTTGTAATGATGCTTGTCGATACTGTGTACGAATTCCTCTAGGTGGTTGGCCAGGTTGGTAACAGGTTGCCTCAAATTTGGCTGGGTGCCCGTGCCAGTGTTTATTCAGCCTACTCTTAAACGCGTTTACGGAGGGTGCATTAACTACATTTTCAGGTAAATTATTCCAAGTGTCCACTACACGGTTACTGAATGAGTTTGCTCTAACATTTAGTCTTGATCTTTTTTTTCTGCAGTTTAAATGAATGTCCTCTTGTGACACGGTATTGAGTCATCGTAAACAGTCTATCCTTGTCAACATTGTCGATCCCATGTAGAATTTTATATGTTTGTATCATGTCTGCCCTCTCCCTTCTATATTCCAAGTTTGGTAGTCCAAGTTTTCGCAATCTTTCTGTATATGACAAGTTCTTGCACGATGAAACAAGTTTTGTTGTGCGTCTTTGGACATTTCCAATGATTATTTTGTCATTTTTATACAGGGGGGCCAAATTGGTGTAGCATATTCAACATGGGGGCGGATCAAGCTTTTGTATAGATTCAGGAACATCCCTTCATCTATATAGGTGAAGGTCCTAAATATGATACCCAAGTTTCTGTTTGCTATGTTGACTTTAGATGTGATATGTTCTCGAAAGGTTAAGTTCTGATCTATAATGACACCCAAGTCTTTTTCATTTTTGACCTTTTCTAGTTCAATTTCCTCATTTTAGTCCTGCAGATATCCAGCTTGACCCGGAAATGCGGTTCAAACTTTTTTTCTTGGCTGATTCTTGTTGCTTAGATGTTACCATTAAAGAATCTGACTGATGTCGCCTTGACATCATTGAGCATTTTGAGAAAAACAAGATGGCATCCAAGATGGCGGCTCAATATATGGAATGGGCATAATAAAGCTTCTATTTGCACTCCGGGCATATTTTATTTACAAATATTTGACACAATTTTGTAAATTGAATGTCAAAGACTATCTCCTGCTAGCATTGTCCTTTATATCAAGAATGCTTCCAAGAAGGCTGCCAGAATGCATTATTAAATGACAATAATCAGCGTTATCTCAAATTGGTTTTCTTTAAATACAGAAAATATTACATTTATATGTATAGCAGGTGACTAAAAATATTACATTTATCTGTATAGTAGGTGATGTTGATTAGAAGTTGTTTTCTTTTATATTTTTGGAATACAAGATGGCATCAAAGATGGCTGTCAGCTTCAAATTTGTCGAAAAGAAGTTGATTTCTTTTGCAAAGCCTTTAGTCCATTTACCATCAGCATAATCTGGAAGATGGCACCGCATGAAATTTTATTGTGAATTCCAATTCACTAGGCCATGCTTGTTCAGAAACTGCATGGTGCCACCCTGACATCATTGAACGTTTTGGAAAAAAATCATGGCGGCGTTCGAGATGGTCGCCATAAGCAAGAATATAGAACCCCAGAGTTGAATATACCCGCTGCTTTGTGTTTAATGCTCCTTTTATGTTGTAAACACTATAATAAATATTGTTCTAAGTTTTAACACCCACATAATACATGTATAATAATAATTATGAAAGATGGTGAACGAGATGGCTGCCATAATCATAATATAAGCGGTATTCTCTTATTAAAAACACATTCAGTTGCTGCATATAACTAGTGTATTGTGATTGAAATGTCCATTTCTTGTTGTTCACATAATAGTGAAGTCATTTGGTTTTAGTTATGACCCCACATCATACAAACGAAGAAAGATGACGTCCAAGATTGCCGCCAAAATTATGATTTAAAAGAACATGTTCTCTGATTAAAATACTGTTCATGTGCTGCATATACCAACATGTCATGTATTTGAAATGCTCATATAATATATAATGTTGTGAACAGCATGAATAAGTGTTTATTCTCACATAAAAGCAATATGCCAAGATGGTGGCCAAGATGGCCGCCATAATCTTACTATTATCAGGACACAAGCATTAGCTTTTACAAAAGCTAGCGGTCGTTTAGCCCTATATTATGGGATGAAAGGTGTATTTCGCCAGGGTATCTGGTCGAACCACAACAGAGGACACCCTTCTTTGAACTTGAACCGGATCTATAAATACGCTTGAACACGGCAGCATACGGGTGAAAGAACACGCCTTCGGGCGAAACTCCACACCACTTCATGTTCGCAAGATAGACATACTTTAACTTGGATGATCTAGCGGTCTCATTATGTCCAATCTGTCCTCGGGAGGCTCTGTCGATAGAGGGCGTGATAGATCGCGTTAGGCGTGCCTTTGCTTCTGATATCAAACGGTAATAAGTTCCTAATGATTACCTCTCAGTTAATGCAGTAATGTTTCCTGGGGACGTTGGCCCGGGAGATCCACAATTTCAGCATTCAGTTATGATCTAACTAATTTCTTATCATGCAGAAGCAGTCAGCACATGCGGTCAGCAGACTTACATGCGGTTCTCTATTAGGATTAGTTTGCTCGCTTTTCGCCAGCTAATGATTACTGATGATGCAGGGGCAACAACCGGTTCTAAATCTGAATTAATCAACTCCTATATATGCGGTCATTCGTGATCTACCACAGGTACCACCTAGGCAACTACTTTACAAACTAAACTACTACAGGATTAGAGGATCTACTCACAAGTGGATCGCTTCATGGCTCTCTGAGCGCTATCAAAAAGTGGTGTTAGATTACCAAACCTCAGATCCAGAACCGTCTTATCTCATGTCACTCAAGGATCGGTCTTGGGAATGGTCATGCTCTTGATTTTTATTTATTATCTTCCGGACAATATCAGGTCATCTGATCACCTGTTTGTGAACGATTGTGTTTTGTATAGAAATATTAATTCACTCCCAGATTGCCAGATTCTACAAGATGACATGAATAGCCTTGCAAATAAGAGCCTGATAGGCAAATGAAATTTAACTCACCAAATGGTATCAATGAGAAGAGAAGTTTAATTGAAAAATAATTTACTCTATCATTCAATAGAGCTATAAAATGCTTGGTCTTGGTCTATATGCATAAACAGTAACTCAAGAAAGAATGCTTATATGTACCAGATAAGGTCAAACTGATTAAAAGCACACGCTCTGATGAGGTTCAGGTCCACACCTTGTGTAACAGTAGCAAGAACTAATACCAAAGACATTTCAAGCAGAAAAGAAAATGTGTAATCCTCATATACTTACGTCTATGCATTGCTCATGATAAAATTTCAAAAGTCAATGTAAACTGAAATGCAGCCGCTTTATAAAGTGACATCAGAGGCGGGAACAACTGTAAATATGTTGGGTTAGATAGTAAAACGTCTGAATGAGTATCCTTCCTTCTTGCAGTCCATGCTGTTTCTGCCCGGATGTGATACAGTAACCTATTGTTGTTGGTGCATAGGAAAGGTGGCAGTCTGAAAACACTTTCAAAGGGTTTCATACCTGACAAGCTTGGTGAACTGAGCTAGCCTTTACCAGATAATATCAAGGAAACGACCGCTTTGGATGATGTTTAATATAACTTCAAGATATGTGCAGATTCAAGAAATACCACTGTCATAGGGAAACATTCGTCTTTCTGTATTCGGTGGTTAATTTTTGTTTTATACTCCAAACAACAGCTAAGGTCATGTGGAGCCGAGACCTCAGTTTAAAGTCTCATTCAAAACACTGGAAAAGCCAATGCTTGAACCCAAGATCCCTGGCATACATGTCGCTAGCTTAATCACAACACAACAAAAACTTATAGCTGTGGATCCTGCTTTTGATACGGTCTAGAAATACCTTAAATAAATAGCAAATACATACGCCAGCCAAGCACATTAGGCTGTTGCCATACAGAAACAGCCATCTTGGATGACATGTCAGGTTCAGAGTGTTCTAATAATGGTCTTAAGGCATATCTGCATATGACAATACAATATAAGATTAACTTACAGAATAAAATGAAGACAAGACGCACAAGTACTGCGCATCACATTCTATTCTATGCAAAATTCCATTTGACGGCCATCTTGGACGCCATGCTTAATTTTAAAAAATCATTTTAGGTATGTGTTTTATCTGGCAACTTCAAATTTATGTTTTAACAGCCAAATGAGGCAAATAGAAACAAGTATTCAAGCCCTAGGCATAGCAAAACAAGTGATAACATATATTTGGCGGCCATTCAAGACGCCATCTTAAATATCTCAAAATGCTCAATGATGACAAGGTGACATCAGTCAGATTCTTGAAGGGCAAGGTCTTGGCTACAAGAATCAGTCAAGAAAAAAAGTTTGAACCCTATTTCCGGGTTCCGATAAAATACCCTATAAATCTGCAGGACTATTTTCTGATACCATCGTATATCTAGTCACAGTAATGTTCTTCCCAATGTGTAGGTGGTGGCATTTAATTATATTAAATATCATCCTCCAAACATTAGCCCAGTCAACTGCTCTATTGAGACTGAATTGAACCCGGTTGTCGTTGTCACTGGTAACGATAGAATACAGTTTTGCGTCATCGGCAAATAATTTAATGAGCACATTTAAAATATCCGGAACATCGTTGATAAAGACTAAGAATAACACTGGCCCGAGTACACTGCCCTGTGGGATACCACTGGTGACATTTTTCCAAGTTGACTGCGAACCTTTGACTATGACCCTCTGTTTTCTGTCAGTAAGAAATCCTTTGACCCACAAATGTAATTTGCCACGGATGCCATATGCATAAAGTTTCTGTAAGAGCCTTCGATGGGGAGCTTTATCAAAGGCCTTACAGAAATCGAGATATATTATATCTAACTCATCACCATTATCAATGGCTTGGGTGATTTCTTCCATAAATCATGCCCAAACATAAACATCATAGCGCCGGAAATTGCTGAAGATTTACCTGTTTCCGTAAAAGGTGTGAACTAGTTTACCTGTCCAATTTTTTACATGGGAACAATAGGGACATTAGGCAAAAACTCTCTTAAATACCTTTTCTGTGCAAATGTCATATTTTTTCCTGTTACTGTTTGAAAGAAAATTTTATTACCTTCAAAATGATATCAATTTTATTAAATTATTTTGTCATCTTCGTGGTAACTGGGGCTAAAAAATGTGACTGGTGTGCGTCATATCTTTTTGATACGGTTCATTGTCAATTATACGAATGTTCGCATTTTACATCGGTCAAACTCTATTTTCTTTTCAAATGCGATTATTTTTCCTGTTATCATCTTATTCTTTGTCTTCTAGACTTTAAGCTGATATATAATTTGTAAATGTATCTTTGTCCGTTTTAGTTCCTGATAATCCCGAAAATCGGTTTTGAGCATTCAGAAGCCTGAATAAATATCAATTTTTTTCTAAGTCCGTTTCCTTGACTGAGCTATCGTGACAGTGACTCCAGGCAATATACGCGCTATTTGTTACAGTAATAAAATTAGGACGTATGAAAAAAAGCAATAATCTTGAATTTTTGACGATATTATTACTATTTTGTTATATTTCCATATTTTGCTTTATTTGTTTAATCTATTTGCTTAATTCTTTTTTTTTGTGTGTGTTTCCCCGTGCACGCTATTTCTTTATAAGTGCAATTTTTTCACCAATTAAGATCATGTGCAATCAATTAAAGGTAACTTTGAAATCAAATAGCTCGGTATGTAAATGCAAGTGCAAACATCTTTTGAACATTAATTTTCCACCGCATTTAATTTGAAAACTACTTTAACCAAGACAGATGTGATTTTTTTTTTTTTTTTTTTTTTTTTTTTTTTTTTGCGAAAAAACAATTTTCGGTCAGTTCAAAAGTTTTTTGATGAACGTCTTCACAGTTTCACAGTGACACTTTCTACTTAACATGTTTGCAAAACATATATGGCCAAGATTTGTGTGCTAACTAACCATGGCTTCTTTCAGCAAATATATTACAATCACTTTACGAAAACTTGCCCATGCAATGTACAGAGATTTTTTAAGCTGAAAAAAAAAAAAAAAAAAAAAAGGAAAATTCGTCGGAAAAATTCCATAATTTTTAGATTTTTGCTGAAAACATTGGATTCACGTTAGAACCACCTGGTCGGAAACAGTCAGATAGCGTAAAATTTTTATTTAATACTTTCATTTTTAATAATAATCATGTTACTAGAATTCAGAACATAGATAATTTATATGCCAAATTGATCCGTCTTTCTTTCTTTCTCATGTGTGATAGCGGGTACTAAATGACATTAGGCATTTGCTTAGACATAAAGCTATCTTCCTGACAATTGTCAAAATGTAAAATAAATAAATGAGCGATGCTATTAATTGTGTAAAGAGCAGGAACAAAAAAACGTAGTATGTTTTCTTTCTTTCAAGAAAACAATGCTTTGATCAAAAATATTCAAAAATATCTTTCCTTTTTTTTCAATAAAATTTTAATATATAAAAATATAAGTGGTCCATATTCACCCAAATTACCCCATATCTGACAGGAGCAGAATTTACCGCTATATAAACCGCATTATTCTTTCTTTCTTTCTTTCTTTCTTTGTTATGAGTGATAGCCGGTACCGAATGACATTAGGCATTTGCTTGGACATAAAACTACCTTTCTGACAATTGAAATCGAGATATATTATATCTAACTCATCACCATTATCAATGGCTTGGGTGATTTCTTCCATAAAGTCTAGAAGTTGGGTGACACAGGATTTACCCTTTATGAAACCATGCTGAGAGTTAGAAAAAAGATTATTTTCAGTCATGTGGTTCACGATTGCATCCCGAACAAGTTTTTCCATCAATTTACATGGGACGGAGGTTAGACTTATAGGGCGATAATTTGACGGTTTTTTTCTTTTCCACTTATGATGTAATATTTTGACTCTTTCAAGAATTTGGGGTGTAACAAGTCTGGTCCCTGACTTTTGCCTGGCTTGTGTGCTGCCACTGCTTTTTCAACGTTATTTTCAGTTATTATCAGATTGTCAGTTATATAATGAAATGGCCTGTCTTCGAAATTTGGCAAAGGGTCATTTGGTGCGATTTCAAATACTGTTGAGAAGTATTCATTTAATGTATTGGCAGTTTCTTGGTCACTAGATGATAGTTCCCTATTGGGCATTTCCAATTTTGAAACAAGAGACTTTGTTTTTGTTTTGGTTCTTACATAGTTCCAGAGGAGTTTATTATCAGTTTTGATTTTCGAAGATAGATTCTTTTCAAAGTCATAACGTGCTGATCTTAGTTTGTTGGTTACAATGCTTCTTGCTGCTTTATATTTTCTGAAGTTAACATCTGATTTGAGATATTTATACATTAACCAGCGTGTCCGTTTTTGTTTAATGGCGTCGATACAAGACCGATTGATAAATGGATTACACTTCCTGCCTTCAGGAGGTGGTTTGCTCACCGGTATGTTATTCTTGATTAAGTTGTTAGTTTTTTCAGCAAATCGGTTCCATGATTGCAATAAATTTAATCTAATTCCTGGTGCCAGTCAATGTCTACAAGTTGACTTCTTAAGTTAACATAGTCATCTTTAAAGAGTTGAATTTTTCAAATGTGTTCTTTGACGTGTTCACTTCTGTATAGCAGTCAAGACTAAATTCTAGGACTAAATGGTCGCTCATGTCAGAACTTATTGTAACAAAGAAGCAACGGTGGCGGTGGAATTTTCAGCTCTATGCTATCGCTGGTTGGTGTACAACCTCGGTCTTTATTTGTGCTGGTTGTGAGATCATAGTTATCACATGACTGTGAGACTTCATCCATGGCTCTTTGCATTTTTGCCTCTGTGTTCTTATCCATATCATCTGCATAGAGGAGCTTATCTAGCACATCAGTCTGCACCTTAGTTTTGGCTTGCAAATTTCTAATGTTGAATATATTGCCATCGAAACGGAACCTGGTTGGAAAAACAGTGTCATTGTCCTGAAAAGCATCCATGAGCATGGCAGGAAACATGCTGAACGGCGTTGGTGCCATAACACAGCCCTACTTGACCCAATTCGTTACCTCAAAAGGTACAGAGAACTCTTCATCATTTTGCACACGTGCCTGTTTGCCATTATGAAATTGCCGCACCATTGCTATGAATCTGGATGGACAGTCAAACTTGGCCGTGATTTTCCAGAGTCTATCACGAATAACTGTGTCAAAAGCTTTGGTGAGGTCAACAAACGTCATGTATTCTGTTCTTGGCATTTCTCCTGAAGCTGTCTTGCTGTGAAGATCACGTGGAGCGGACTGGCGCATGGATAGAGTGTCGGACGCCGGCCCCAGGGGTCCCAGGTTCCATCCTCAGCCGGGACACCTTTCGTTGTGGCCTTGATTAAGTCACAATTCCACAGCTCCTGAGGTAATGGTCAAAAATTGATCGACTCAGTACACGGTAAAAAAATGTATATTGTCCCTCTGTCTTTTATGAATCCACATTGCCTTTCTGGGATAAGTCCCTTCTGATCAAGATGAACGTTCGGGCGACTCAACAGAATTTTGTCAGTATCTTCCCAGCAATAGATAGGGGGAGATGCCTCTGTGGTTGTCACAGCTCGGACTTCAGGATTTCCTTTCCGGAATCAAGACAATTCACCGACAAGACAACTCACCGACACGATTTTTTGAGACAATTCACCGACAGATTTTGAGACATTTCACCGACACTTCTGAAGACAATTCACCGACACTTTTGTTCAAATTTAATGACTTGTAACATGCAGTAAACTGATGATTATCATTGGTAATCATGAGCAATTAAGGATACTTACTAGCCTGAGACCGATTATTAATTACAGATTCCCGATTTTGAGACAATTTACCGACACAGTTTTGATTAATATGAGGTGACTTGAAGAAACCTTAGTGTCGCTTACATGTAACTATATAAATGGTCACACTTGTAAATACAATTTTAAATCTGTCGGAGAATTGCCTTTAAACTGTCTTTAAATTCCTATATGAAAGTCTTTCAATTTTTTGTTTCTAAATTCTTATAATTATTTTAAATCTTAAAACTGTCAGTGAATTATCTTATATAAAAGTCTTTCGAATTTAAACTTTGTCCGTTAACGTTTCTAAATTCTTATAAATCTTTTAAATCTTAAAACTGTCGGTGAATTGTCTTTGAAATCTTAAATCTGTCAGTAAATGGTCTTAAAAGTACCTTTCAATATTTAAAAATGACGGTGAATTGTTAAAAACTGGCCTCTAAAATCTAAAATCTGTCGGTGAATTGTCTTAAATACGTCCTCCAAAATTTCAATATTACGATGAATTGTCGTTAAATTGTTTTTCAAAATTCAAATCTGGTAACGCAATACTCTTTAAAGTTTAACTTGCCGGTGGACCATCTTAAAATTTTCTATCAAATCTTAATTTTATCTGTCTGTGAATCGTCTTAAAATTGTTTTCAAATTTATATCTGCCGATAAATTGCTTTAAAACTTTGATTTGTCGGTGAAAAAGTGATACAACTGTCTTTGCAATAATGGGGAATGTATGATCGCCAATCAAGACCATCAGTTACAAGTCATTAACTTTGAATAAAAGTGTCGGTGAATTGTCTTCAGAACTGTCGGTGAATTGTCTCAAAATCTGTCGGTGAATTGTCTCAAAAACCGTGTCGGTGAGTTGTCTTGTCCGCTTGTATTGGTGAATAATGGATTCATCCTTAAATTCTTGTGAGATAACCAAAGAATCAAACTTTTATGTTTTACTTCTATTGCTGCAGTTGGCGTTGTGCCGTGTGGTGGTCCTAAAAAGTCTCCCCGTACATCATCCATAGTGCAGATTATATTATTTCTTTCGGTCCTTTGAGATCAGTGAGAATATTCGCAGTATCAAAATTTGTACGTTTAGAGTCATCTTCTAAACACTGTTTTAATTATTTGACCCCCGTTTAGGCATGTGTCTTTGATTTAGACATCCTTTGTGTAAAGTTTTGAAATTGCAGTATATTTACTTGTATCTGGCTATCGTCGCCGGTTTAAAAGGGGTCACTGAGGGTTCAGTACACGAAATTGCGCAATATGTGCCATTGAACGTTTTCACTGCTTCCAAAGGATTAATGTAGAGCTCAAACTTACCAAAGATGGGTCGGTGGTAAACACACGTCCGGTCAGTTGGTAGGTCTGGAGCAAAGAGGATCCCACGTGGTCCTTTCAGCACGAACTAAGCATGGAGGTCGTACGGAGTCCCAAAAAGTTGGTAGCCTTGTCGTTGTTGTTGTATCATTGTAGTTGTGGTTGTAGCCTTGTGGTTGTTGTGGTAGCCTCGACTTCTCGCTGCCAGGGGTGAACCTGCTGTGGGGTTTGGAGTACGACAGGATCAAACATATATATTTTATTTCCTTCCTCCACATACAGTGAAACAACGCTGTCAGTTCCTCTGCCATGGGTAGCCCCCTCTCCCGACGACAAATACCGAGTAGCAAATGGACCAATGGCAGGTCACGAAACGACCAAGTTCTAACGAACGGCATCCAGAATACCGGATGAATTCGTGTGGCACCTGTTTATCACGACACCGTCGGACCCCTTGATCTTGTGCAGTGAACCCCGTTTTCAAGTCATAACACATTCAAGATGGCGGATACGAGACGTCTTAAATTTTGAGATCATTCGTTTTCCCGAAAAGATTGTCTCTTTTGACGTCCATCCTCAAACGATCACCTTCTCATTAAAGTCTAAAGATCCCTTTATCTCTTCTCCGTAGAACAGACATCGTCAAGACTTTAAATCAGATTCTTTGTTTATTTTTCATTTTGAAAAATCGAAACTGATCGTGATTCATCGTGAAAAGTTGTAATTTGACATGATCTGTGACAAAAACGATCAACGGCATAGATATAGAGTAAACTGATTCTACTAAAACATTTGGAGATGGCAGATTCTAGCACAAGGCGGCGTGTAAAGTTGTACATGCTGAATGAAGACCGACAGTGGGATGATCGTGGAACTGGGCATGTGTCATCAGCCTATGTTGAGAGGCTGAAAGGAATGTCATTGATTGTTAGATCTGAGACAGATGGTAGGTATCAACTTTAAAAAGCTGGCGGATATGTTATATTTTATCTCTTGCGAGTAGGGCTGAAACGATATATCGATACGCCGATGTACAGTATCGCGATACGGACTTGGCCGATACGCGTATCGATACGCTTGGTACCGTTTCGCGATACTTTCAGAGATTTTATAACATCAAATTTTGTTTCATTTTTACCTTAAGATAAGTTGGTGCATTTTATTATTATGTTATTTTGCTATTTCCAAGATCAACAAAGTAAAAAAAAAACAAACAAAAAATGCTAAAAATTTGATTTACATTCTTGCTGATTTGTATTGGGCAACTGTATGCAAATTGGTCATTATTTGCTTAAAATTTCTTGAAAAAAAAAAAAAAAACAACAAAAAATAAAAAAAACGTTTAACCATTTTATAATTTTAGTAGGAGCATGCTGGTCTAAATCCCATGAATTACATTCCTCATTAATCTATATATATATATATATATATGTAATTACAATTCAGTGTACAATGTACATGTACCTGAAACATTAAATTAATACTTCAATTAATAAAATTGGTTCAAAAATCTGTCTTTCTGAATGATTTGCTTCTAAAATGTGTATATATTCAGCAAAACAGAAGAAAACATGCAATTTTTAAATTGATTGAGTACAAAATTTATGCTTGTACTTGTTGCTGTAGTGTATGCTAGTGTCGATATATCGTGATGCGTATCGTATCGCATTGCTTGTATCGCGATATGTATCGTATCGGATGACAGCCGTATCGTTACAGCTCTACTTGCGAGTACAGCTCCCAAATTCTTTGATTCAATGATAGTACTGTCTCTTTGTTTTGTTTTCTTGTTACTCCCATCAGTCAATTTCTGATTATCTTGGGAGGTGTAAATTGTACACTCAAGCATTTGTAGGATGAGCCTACATACTTGTGGATAGAACCTGTGAAGGGATCTTTAACCCTGGTGTGGATTTTTTTTTGTCAGTTTGACGTTTCACCAGTAAACTATTCTGATTCTGACACAGGGGATGACTGTCCCTGCACAGGGTGCCTCCAGTTAACGTCCCGATCTGAAGGATGGCGCACTTTGTTCATGTCATACCTGCAATTGACAGGAACAGGTTGAGTTGAAATGTGGAAATGAGTATATACCTATTTTTGAGTATATACTTAGTTTTAAGGATAGCAGCTCATAGTAAGAGATAGGAAAATCAAGGCAAAAAACTAAATTATGACTTTACACAGTATAGAGAAAGAGTTGCAAAACCATACTTGGCCAATTGTTAAAGAATCATATACACTTTGTTTTTTAAACAATTTTCAACTTCTACCAATGCATTTTCTGCATTTTGAAGGAAACATGCATTTTGGATATATTTCACACAAATACACACCCTTCTCTCACTTAGTATAGATACCTCCCACTGGGATATTCTCAAAGTAAACAATGATTAGTAATAATCAATAAGGCCAAAAACAAAGTGTTGTGTTTCAGGTTCCTTGCCAGAAAAAAAAACAGGGTTGGTAGGTAGGTTTTACTTTTTTTTTTTTTTTTTTACTTTTTTTTTACCATATCTGGTACAGAAATGCACTTTGGACTGTGTCTCACTAAAATTCCTAAGATAAATGAGATTATAGCCGTTTCACCATAGCAGTAGACAGCTCAACTGTCAACATGATTGCAACCTGAGCAACTTGCTAATGAAATTCGTAACATTTTGGTCAAGTTCATTCTCATCTCAATTGCTTCTTTGCAATTCATAGTGTAATCTTTTACCTGGTGTTAGAGGCAAAGCTGATAATTACCCATATTAAGGTATTATGGGTACACCATAGAAAACTTGTCTTCCGGTATTACCATAAGGTCCAAAACAAAACTGAATGTGCAACAACAGAAGATTGCTACAAGTTTGAAATTTTAGAATTATTAACGAGAGGACATGCACGCTGGTTATCTAGAGACAACCAACACGAATGAGAATAACCGACACAGATGAAATCAATTTCTGACTAGTATTCCAACACCTGTTGGGAATGATCTTTGGAAGGAAGTTGTTCCCGGACGAAACACTGTATGAGCCGCCTCATGGGAAAACCAACAATCTGCATATGCAAAACCAAAGGCCCAGACCAGCTTCATGGTAACTGCAAAGCTGATCAGCGCCTTTGTTTTCACTACTCGGATAGATTCCTCCTCTACTTAACTCCAAAATTTCAAGCGTCAAGCCATCTTCTGTGACGGTACAGGCCGGTTTGTGTTGGACCTGGTCGGAAACCACATTGTTGGTTTTCCCACGAGGCGGCTCATATTGTTGCGCATTGATTATATCTGGGTTGGTTGGTCTCAGTCCCTTTGGTTGTCTCTTGATTTCATATTTCCTCTTGAATGAACACCTATGTGAAAAATTGGAACCAATATGTCACATTTAGGAATTGTGACTTATTTGTGTATGTTTAGTTTTCTGAAGGTGAAATTTATGCAGTCATTTGTATGATTGTATCCAATCACTATGGGACTGGGGAATAGTGTGGCTTTCAATTTTTCTATTTTCGGAATTGTGACATTTATGTATGTTCAATTCATTGTTTTTACGCAGGTGTAATTTATGCACCAGTCATTTGTATCCACTGCCACTATATAGGTCCCGGGAATAGCAGGGTTTTTAAAAATTGTATTCTAAAAACTCTGCTAAAGCCTGGCATGGCAGGGTCAAATTTGTGGTAAAATCCCTGCTAAAAGCCCAACCACCAGGGGCTAACAATAACAAGGAACAACAGTGGGAAGGTGTTCTGATGAAAAACAAATGTGAGAGGGGGGTCGGGGGGTGGAGGGGGGGCTTGAATGTCTGCAGGTAAATGTAGGGATAGTAAAATCAATGTGAAAATTTTGTAACAACTATTCATAATTTTATGGACATGTCATCCTGATGGTGGGCCCAACAGCTCAGCAGGCAAGCTAAAAAAGAAAGAATAACAAAACAAAAACAGATGAGGCAGGAGCAGGCCATATCCTTTTGGATTGGCTCATTTTAAGCTCCACTGCCAATACATGTTGTGGTAAATAAGTTGAAATTGATGGTGTAAATCGTATCCGCAATCTTCCAACTCAAAATCGAAATCAATCACTCACCTTTCCATCAACAGAATGCCCAACACTATTCCCGACAGCAGATATTTTTGTCCCTTTCACCGCAGGATGAAAGCTCCGCCAGATTATGTCCACTGTTATAGAATGGGGATAGCTGTTAAGGGTTTTTATGGCCGTAAAATGTGGACATTTTAAGAGATTAACCTATAGAATTGCCGCCGCCATATTGTTTTGTACGGTGGTAACTATTGTGCGATTTTTAGTGTAAGCCGTTTTTAAAGCGTAAGCCGGTTTGCGGTAACCCTAAAACCGTTTTGAGCGGCGTACGGAAAAAGGGCTCGGAAACTTAAAAAAAAGTTCAGAGTCGGCCCCATAACGTAGGGTCGGTCGGGGAACCGGAAACACATCACTTTTTTTAATGGCCTAAATCTTCAAATGGGAAAATACATACAAAACAAAAAGTGTGCTAACACAACAATGCATCGGTAGATTTTAAGAATTATTTTAAAATCTGAAAGTGTATATGAACCTTTAACAACTGGCCAAGTATGGTATTGCAACTCTTTCTCTTTATTGTGTAAAGTCATTAGTTAGTTTTTTGCATTGAATTCCCTATCTCTTACAATGAGCTGTTATCCTTAAAACTAAGTATATACTCAGAAATAGGTATATACTCATTTTCACGTTTCAACTCTACCTGAGGAAAGGAAGTGTGTTTAGACCTCTAGCACCAGAGGCAAGTGCGCTAGCAGCTGAGCTACCGTGCTTACTTCAGTTACTTGCCATATTTTCTTCCGTAACTACATGGCTGGCAATGTGGTTAGGTTGGTTGATTGGGGTTTAACGTCCCACCAACAGCTAAGGTCATATGGAGACGGGACCTCGGTTTATAGTCCCATCCGACGGACTGGAGAAGCCCGGGATCGAACCTGCGACACCTGGTTTACAAGGCGAGTGACATAACCACTGCACCACAGAGGCTTCTGGCAATGTGGTTAGGTGCTATCAAATGTTATGCTAGCGGACGCCTTACTGGAGCTTCCAGACAACAGCAACGAGAACAGAACACAAAATTTGTGACATTTGTTTTTGTTTACGCAAATTTCTCTGTTCGCAGGTAAATATTCTGAAATCAGGCAATACTATTTCCCAATTGATCACCTCCGGTCAATTTGATGTTTCACCAGTAAACTCCTGATTCTGAATAGTATTTGCATATTTTTTTTTTTGCAATCTATCAGCATGCCCATTCACGTACTGCAGTACGTAATTCACGTACAGAAACTGATCTGCACACACAAAATACCTCCCACTTACGAGCAAAAACGTGTTGAAAAAAATGGTGCACACAGAAATTGAAATACCTGTGTGAGCAGCAAAATGGTATTTTTAGCTATATTTAGAAAGTCTAAATATCGTTACTAAATATAGCCACAAAAATTCCATTTTCTTTTCTAAATTAAGAATCGGCATCAACCGTGACAAGCGGACATAACCGGATTTAAACGGAAAGCCAGCGGAAACTTGCCGGTATGCATTCGTGGCTGTACGGAAACGTTCAAATGGTCACTTTCGACCAATTCACCTTCAGCTGTGCCTGGGGTCGCCCAAATTTCCCGCAGTTTTTGACCGCTGCCTACTTATGAATATTAATGAGCTGCGCTCAGGTGACAGTTTTCGCATAAGGAAGTGGCTACTGACAGCCGGCTGTCAATAGCAAATATTCGCTACTGACAGCCAGCTGTCAATAGCGGAAGTTCGCTATTGACAGCCAGCTATATATTTCTTTATATTTTTGGGTTTCTAACAAGTGGCTTATCTTTAATATTGTCAGATAAATGACTGACATTAAATCTGATGACTCTAGGTTCATCACATATACCCTTTAAGATATTTTATATGAATGTTTGGGGTTTTCGGCCAGAAGTCAGACTTTCAGAAAATGTTAAAATTTGTGATTAACTAAGTTAATGTTTTTCTGCGAAGCTGATCTGCGCCTTTGTTTTTGCATAGACAAAAATCCGATTTTCTCAAGATGCAGCTCAAAATCTTAATGATCATATAAAAATTTTCTATATTAATGTGAACTTTCATGATCATGGATTGCTTCGCTTGCCACTGCTGCATAATCGATATTCAAAATTTGTTTTATATGATGTCTTAGCAACAGTACACTTCACAAACATAACTATGTTCCACTTCCTGTAAAAGACAGCTAGCTCTGAAGCAAGTTTTAATTCACTAATCATGTCATTAATTCCTGTTTGAATTATCATGATTTCCTGACACCACCTTTGAAAATGGGCCACCATTGATTATGGTTTGGCCTTTTCAGCTAAAAAAACATTGATTGTAAACATTTTGCGTGGCAGCCAAAATGTGTTTTTTTTGTTTGTTTTTTTTTTCACAAAACAGTCTGTCAGAGTTGATGCAGTAGACAATACACCCTTTTATATTTAATATTTGTATTTTCAGGATCTATTCTATTAGAGTCAAAGATACAACCAGACACAGCCTATCAGAAACAACAGGTAACTCAAATATTTATCACCAAAGTTAGAGTTTAATTGAATGGGGTTTATAGTGATGAGAAGTTTGGTTCTTTTCTTTTTGTTATAAGATTAATCATGTTAATAGGGATGCAAAAAAGTTTAAGTGGACTTGTCAACTGCCTATCTAAGGAAATACTGTCAACAAATAGAATGAGATTAAAAATTTAAAATAAGGCTCCATGTGCAACAGAATGATTTATCATTGAGTAATATCAGGACACCCCTTTAAGATGTGTGTTAATCATGTAATATTTTCTCTAACCACATTACAAACTCTTCAGATTAAGCATTCATATAATTATAATTTCTCCATTGGTACTTGGTTGGAATTTTGGAAAGCAAATTAACTTACATGTAAAACAGTAAAAGAAGCTAAGTTTTTTAGATGGAAAGATATCTTATTTATGGAATTGCTTGGTTTGTTTTGCAGGAGACACTAATAGTTTGGTCGGAGGCTGACAACTACGACCTAGCCCTCAGTTTCCAGGAGAAAGCAGGCTGTGATGAAATCTGGGAGAAAATATGTAATGTAAGTTCTTAGTTATTCCAAATAAGTGTGAGGGAGCACGGTGGCGTAGGGGTAGAGCATCAGACTCCAAACCAAGAGGTTCTAGGTTGTCCCTACAGGCGGCACCGTGTTGTGTCCTTGAGCAAGACACATGTCTCCCCATACTACTGGTTAAAACTAGGGCTGCGTATTGCCACCTAGGAGGCGATACAATACAGTTCGCGATACAGGTACAGCAATACGCAATACGGTTTGCAATCAGTGAACTTTTGTAATTACCCGTAAATTAGCACTTACAAAAAATAATCCTTAAACGCATCAGTTCACATGATTTTCGCCAGCTGAAACGGCTGCATTATGCAGCTAAGTTTCACCTTTGACATTGTTTATTGAGGCGTGTAATATGTCAGTACACAAAATATGCACCCCAAATTTCCCGCACTTTTTGTCCAGTGCCTACTTATGAATATTAATGAGCTGTGCGCACACAATTGCGCATAAAAACAATTGGCGTCCAAGGTTTTCGGGACCGATTTGGTCGGATTTTCATTATTTTCGGTGTGTATTCCGTACAGTATAGCACTCGCTATATCGGAAAAAAAATAAATCAGCCAATAAAGCATGCTTCTTCGGCGTGTTAATCCCAAGGTCGCGTTAGCTTGTCTGGTTTCCAGCTCCTCGTGATTTTACAGTGCACCGTTCAGCTGAGTAGGAATGCATACAGTTGGATTTTCCGACATATATTTATTATTAGAATGGCTTCCTAGAAACATTGCGTAAATAATAGGACAATTATAGACGCAATTCTGCTCAAAACATGTCAGTTTTCTTAAAAAAAAGGAGAGTTTTCTTCATAAATCTTTTCTAAGGAGGTTCGCGAACCTTGTGTAAAAGCAGGTGGCGATACGATACGCTGGTTCGTCAGCCGTCGTACCGCAAATACTCGAGTGTTCGATATATCGCTGCAGCCCTAGTTAAAACCAAGGAAGTGATGGCTCCGTTCCGACATGACTGAAAAATTCTTGACTGGGACGTTAAACTAAGTTCAATACAAATAAGTGTGACAGACTGTTCTACAGCGGCTCCGGTGGCCGAGTGGTTAAGGGTGCTGATTTCATTAACACTCTTTATCACTGGATCATCTCACTGCTGTGCCTGGTGTAGGTTCCAGCCCCACACAGGACACGTGCTACAAGCCAAGTTCTGCCTGCAGATGTGCCAGGTGGTTTTTCTCGGGTTTCTCCTGTTTTCGCCCCACCTACTGATTGGCTTGTCTCATTTGAGCTGAAAAAGTCTTGAAAGGGAAGTAAAACTGTATAAAAGAAACTGTTCTACATTTTGCTTTTTCAGTTTTATATGTGTTTATTAGTTTTCCATTTTCTTCGTAAGCAGATTTTATCTGCAATTCTGCATGTATCTAGGTAGCTAAACAAAAGCAAACTGAGAACACGATATATCTGAGCTTTCAAGTGAGAAAACCAACAATTGGATTTCCGACCAGGTCCAACATAAACCAGTCTGTACAGTCACAGAAGAAAGCTAGAAAATTCGGATTGAACAAGAAGAGTGGTTGTCCTATCTGTGTAGCGAAAACAAAGGAGCTGATCAGCTGTGCAGTTACTGCACCTTTGGTTTTGCATATGCAAATTGTTGGTTTTCTGATGCGGCCGCTCATCTATAAAGGAACATGTATGTAAGAAATGTGCTAATTTATTTAGCACTTTTAAATGATGAATTTCCATCAGATGAATCTGTATACAGAATCATTTTGCTTTAGTATTTTTAAAAAGATGCAGGATATAAAAGATTGATTGATAAAATAAAAATTGCGCCAATTTCACTTTAATGTCTTTAAACAGGTGCAGGGTAAAGATCCATCGGTTGAAATTACCCAGGATATAATTGAGGAGTCGGAGGATGAAAGATTCGATGACATGCCTGAAGTGGCCCACCCTATAGACCTGCCGCCATGTGAACTAAGCAAACTTGAGGAAATATCCGAACTCTTCTGTAGTGTATTAACTATACCTGTACGCAAAGAAAAACTAGCGGTGGCTATAGAACAAGACGGATATATTAAAAAGTTACTAGACTTATTCCATATGTGCGAAGACTTGGAAAATATGGAGGGACTTCACCACTTGTACGAAATTTTCAAAAGTATATTTTTGTTGAACAAAAACTCGTTGTTTGAAATCCTGTTCCAAGAGGACACGATATTTGACGTTGTCGGGGTGTTGGAATACGATCCCTCACTCACAAAACCGGCTAAGCACCGGGAATACTTACAGGCCACTGCCAAATTCAAGGAAGTGATTCCGTTCACGAACCAGGAGTTAGTGAATAAGATACATCAGACTTACAGAGTACAGTATATACAGGACGTGATCTTACCGACGCCCTCGGTGTTTGAGGAAAACATGCTCTCGACGTTAACATCGTTCATTTTCTTCAACAAAGTAGAAATTGTTGGGATGGTACAGGTTAGTAGTGCTTCCGTTTCCATGGAAACAAATATGAATGATGATGCTATAAAGCTTGTGTTTGATAAGGCGAGGCACAAATGGTGAAACAGGGCTGCACAATCAGCATATGGCTGTAAAGGTTTGAAATCTAGGATTGAGTTGCTCATTTTTAGAGAGTACATGTATATATTTACTAGGTAAAAAAATGCACTGATCAGCCTGTTGCGCATTTAATTGTCTGTGTTTATCAACCGTCACAAAAGCAGTTTTCTGCCATTAATCATTCTTTGGAAGCAAGTTGTGCCATTCCTTGCTGAGGTATGCAGGAAAAGTCAAAAGAGATTTAGACGCAACATAAAAGATGGTCACTCTTGTTCAAGAAGTCTCAGCAATCTGTTGGTCTAGGTTTCTTTGACCATACCATTCAGCTATGGAAAATATTGTTATGTTAAAGGAATGGATTCGGAACCGCATAAGACGCCGTATGTATACGTAAAATACCATCATAAATTCATTCCTGGTACAAGAGAATGCATATGGGCTGTGGCAAGATAAAATGGACAAAAAGTGTTTCCTGGGTGTCAATTTTTCAACTTGTTCAAATCATCATCTCTTTAACACTATGTTATAGCCTAATCACTGCCATAACCAGAAATGGTAATGAGAAGATAACTTTTTGCCATATTTGCTGACAGTGTCTTTTTTTCGAGATGAACCCCTGAAAACTCTTCGGACGCTACAACCACCTTTTAAAGCCAATAACTGAAAGAATGAAAACTGTGTTGTTTGTCTTTTCATGTTTTATTATAAGTTTAGTCCTTCATCCAAAAAACAAATATGGACCAAAGTTGCTTTGAATTTGCTTATGTATTTAATTTCCACATCTTTTGAAGTACTGTATCAAAGTAACATTTTTTATAGGTTTTTTTAGGTTAGTTCTGAGAGAAGTGAATGCAAACATCTGTCTTACTCAATGATGTGTTGTTGGTAGTTTTCTCTGACATACAACCCAAGCCTTTCCAAAAGATATTGGGCAATTTTTTTTTTGTAAAGCATTACAGTCAGCTCTTCGGATGATACAAATGCTCTTCAGACGATACACAATGCTCTTCGGATGATACACAATGCTCTTCGGATGATACAGCTTTTGAATCAATTTCATGATTTTTTCATAATTTACACCATAAAGCTACTTGATAGACATCTTACATTATTATTAAAGCTTCTTTTTTCCATTTTAATCTTTTTCAAAATTGTAAGTGAACTCTTCGGACGATACATAGAACTCTTCGGATGATACAATTCAAGAGCTGTATCGTCCGAAGAGTACTATGTATCGTCCGAAGAGCTCTTCGGATGATACAAACCCAAGAATGATATAGATTTTAATACATGCATCTATTATTTAAATAAAACCAAAGCATAACAATGATCACTCATATGTTTCCTAATTCATCACTGCATATTAATTTTATTTGATTTTTATATGTGTGTCCTAAGAATGAACTTAGGAAGCCGAATTTCTAAAAATCACTTTTTCAAAGTTCAGCATACTATGATAGAAGATTTTTGGCTTACAAATCATCACATCTTAATTTGTGAAAAGCTTAGGTAAAAAAACAAAATAGAGAAACAGAGAACAAAATCACAGACCAACATTTTGTGAAAAGCACTCTTCGGATGATACAAAAATTTGTTTCGGACACATATCGGCAACAATGTTTTTCGAAGGTTTACACAGAGCAAAAAAATTCCCTTGTGTTCTTATACTGTTTTTCATCTACCATTAAAAAAAGGTAAAATGAACTGTTTATAACTTTGTGCGTAAGAGAAAACAGCCACTCTTCGGATGATACAGGCCGTTTCGGACACCCTAAAAAATAGCATGTAATAAGTGATATCAATTTTCCTCTTAGTAGTCAGCTTTCCAAAGCCTGAAGTATAAAAAAAGACATGTCATGACTATTACATACCACAGATTCAATTACACAATTCATATATTTGGTATTTTTATAATGGTTTATAAAAAGCTATCAAATTTTGAAAATCTTTTTGTAACATCCGACCACAAATGTTCAAACGTTTGTCATATGAGCATCAGTTGCCATAAAATTATGAACAATATATCAAAACAAACATCAGTAATATCTCCAGGTTATAAAGCTATATATGTGCTGCTTTGGAGCTAGATAAGGGTTAAAAAATGCAAATAAAATTTGTTGAAAATATACAGGAAACATTGTACACTCAAAATTTAGCCATTTTAAGGCATTTATTTTGATATTTCATCGCAGTCACTAAATCAAAATTATTGGATTTGTCTTTCCAGTTTGCTACCACCATGTTCCACTATCTGAGGCATAAACTGTCTCTATATCTCAAAGCATTGTTTTTGTACATATGAAAAGGTTGAAATGACCATTTTATCTTGCCACAGCCCATATCGGGTTTGTTACGCAAAATATTTGTGTTCAAAGTTGGGACACCTTCGTTTTTTCCTGCATCTGAGTGAATCGCCATCTTTATCGGGTATGGTTACCGGTTTATCGATAATTACATGGTGAACGCGGTAACCAGTATAAAGCTGTGACGTCACTCACTCACTTTCTCTTTAAACCGCTCATTTCAATTGCAAGACGTTCAAATATTCTCGCGATAATTTCGTTATTTTATTTTGTATTTGTGGATATTTTCTGCGTTAAACTTGATAGAAGTATTTATGTGATAATACCGGAGAATAATATTTACCGAAGATGCCTCAGTGCCAGGCAATTAACTGTAAAAACAAGCCACAGAAAGGACGTAATAGTTTGTTTTTTTCAGATACCTGTCGTCGGCTTTTCGCTTCAAAATCGTAGGTGTCGACATTTTCACTATTTCTTATTAATAATCCAGTATGAACGGAATGGAATTACTGTTACATGTATCTACGCACGGTAGTTTTTATTCCGAATTTTGGCATTTCACATACAATTCGTCAAAGAATCGCGCACAATAGAAAAAAGAAAGGAATTCGCAAGCTTTTCATCCAGTTTATTCCAAAACGGAATCGGTACACACTCCAGGGGTCATCTCACTTTATTTTATTTAATCTATAATCGGAGATGAACCGCCCATCACTAATTGATTTTAATGCGCATGTATTTCTAATTTGTTTGCCACCAATCCAGAAAAGATTTTCATTCATGCGGATAATTATTTTTAGCATGTGACACGGTAAACATGCCTCAAACGGTCAGCTGACCTGTCAACAATGACTGCAATTAATGTTGTTTACATAAAGACACGCGCCATCAAAAGATGCGACCGTTTTTCTTTAAATCGTTTGTTCGCCCTTATAAGTTGTTTACAAAAGGACACGCGCCATCAAATCGTTTGATCGCCATTATATGTATGAAAGATTATCGACTACCTAACTATCGTTACATAATTTTAATTGAATTTACATCATAAAGGTGCGAAATACACTCGGATGGATGTCTCTAAGATGCTTTTTTGGTTCATAGACAACAAAACACAGGTAAATATTGGGACGTATCGCGGCAAAAACAACTTGCGCCCCGGGAATCACCACTGAGGAAAACCATATGTCTGAGCCCAGATTTACTCGTCCCGGGACGCCGTGTCCTGCGTCCGCGAGATCCCTGTGACAGATGACATTTTTTTCTGTTTTTATTAGCTCACCTGAGCCGAAGGCTCATAGGTGAGCTTATAGTATACCCATGCTCCGGCGTCCGTCCGTCCGTCGTCCGTCCGTCGTCCGTCGTCCGTCCGTCCGTCGTCCACAATTTCAAAGATCTTCTTCTCTGAAACCGCTGGGCCGATTGTTCTCATATTACACATACACCATCTGCAGGTAGGGGGAAAGAATAATTGTGTTTTTTGTTTTGATCGGATAAGGACTCTGGTTGCTATGGCAACTTATGCTTCCCATAGACTTATAATGGAAAAAAGTGAAAATTGCCAGTTTTTGCTGTCTTGTTGGAGATATTTGAATTTTGTTTTTGCAGAAATGTTTATTGAGTAGTCCTCTACGTTTCATGTGACTTTTGTCCTAATCCTTCATTTTGATTGGTTGCAGGGGCCCCATATAGGGCAAAATTTAGAAAAACATTCAAAAATCTTCTTCTCAGAAACTGTCAAGGGGATGAAGCCTATACTTTGTATACATGTTCCTGACAGTGGCCTCTACATAATTTGTGTTTTTTATTCCAGGCGGATAAGAACTCTGGTTGCTATGGCAACTTAAAGTTTCCATAGACTTATAATGGGAAAAGTGGAAATTGGCTATTTTTCCGCTAAAATTGCAGACATTTGAATTTTGTTTTTGCAGAAATGTTTATTGAGTAGTGTTTGACGTTTCTTGCGAGTTTTGTCCTAATCCTTTATTTTGATTGGTTGCTGGGGCCCCATAAAGGGCAAAATTTTGAAAAAAAACATTCAAAAATCTTCTCCTCAGAAACTGTCAAGTGGATGAATCCTGTACTTTATATACATGTTCCTGACAGTAGCCTCTACATAATTTGTGTTTTTTATTCCAGTCGGATAAGAACTCTGGTTGCTATGGTAACTTTAAGTTTCCATAGACTTATAATGGGAAAAGTGGAAATTAGCTATTTTTTGAAAACTATTGCAGCCTGAGATCTGAAAAGTGGTAGACGCAAACAACTAATGGATTAGATGAAGGTATATGATTAATTTAGGTCAAGGTCATCTCTTGACCTTGGCCGGTCTGTCGTCCATACACACTTTTCAAAGATTTTTTTCTCTGAAACCACTTGGCCAATCAAAGCCAAATTTTATATGAAGCATCTATAGGAAGTGGAAACCAATGTATATATAAATAATCCAGGTCACATGACCAAGATGGCCGCCATGCCCATATATGTTAAAAACCCTTAAAATATCTTCTTCTCCAGAACCGGTGAACCGATTTCAACGAAACTTTGCATGAAGTATGGATGACTCAAGTACTACAATGTATATATAAAACATGACCCTGTGGTGACCTTGACCTATTTTAGGGCAAGGTCAACATAGGTCGTCAATGCATTTGAATGGGGAAAACTTTTAAAATGTCATTTTAAGTGAAAGTCTTGCAGGAAATGGGCAGTAGGACTGAAATTTAATGATTTTGAAAAAAAAAATGGACCCCAGGGGCTCATCTGCTTTTAAAATGTTATTTGAAGGGGAAAATCAGCAGGAAATTGGCAAATGGACAGAATATTGATTATTCTGAAAAAAGAAAATGGCCCAAGGGCTTCATCTGCCCCTGCACTGGGGTTAAATACCATAATATTCAAATATGTTATTGGTATATGAAGCAGATCTCAGGTGAGCGTTTACAGGACCATTGGTCCTCTGGTTTCTTTTTTTACTCTTACCCTAATCTGCGAATTTTATCGATAAAATGAAGTGGAGTACGATCGCTTCTAAATGGCTCTAATCCGAAAGTGAGTGAGTGACGTCACAGGTAAACAAATATGGCGACAACCTTCGCGATTCGAGACGCATTTTAGCGTAATTTTCAATCGATGATTGTGTACTTATTATGGGGTAAATCGTTGGAATTTGATTTGTAACACGTACTGTAACAACTAAATGAATATGTACAGGGCTAAATATGCGTTTCCGAATCGATTCCTTTAATTTATGATATCATATTCATAATAGTATCACTGATATTTCTTCATGTACACATTGACCTACACATATGTATTGCAGGATGATGAGCTGTATTTACAACAGTTGTTTGCACAAATACAAGATGATAAAGTGGACGATACTCGTAGACGAGACCTCGTCTTCTTTCTCAAAGAGTTCTGTACATTCTCACAAACACTTCAACCACAAGGTCGAGAAACATTTTTTAAGGTAAGATTTTTACAGAGATGACTATAAAAGGTGTAGTAGCTCGATCTCTGTTGTGTTGGATTCATGAGCTGGAAGGCTAGAAAACCAGGAGCTGGAAGGCTAGAAAACCAGGCTTCGGGGTTTCCGACCAGGTCCGACACAAACTGGCCTAACAGTTACAAAAGAATGCTAGGGCCTAAAAAAAAAAAGGTTTGTTTCGGGTAACGTGACTTTACCTAACAAATGCTGCCCGACCCTAAACTTTTTTCGGATTTCAAAAAAAAAAAAAAAAAAAAAAAAAATTGGGCAGAAATGACCCGGAGTGAAAATTTGGTCCAAAACGACCCGGAACAATTTTTATCATTGTCACTTGGGCGCATCGAAAAATTGATATTAGTGTTTGTACTTTATTTGCAAGCGTCTTTATCGTATACGCGCATTCAGAATCAATTTGCAAGCGACTCATCGCAGCATGGTGTCGAACGGCAAAAGCGGTTTTAACATTTTTTTAAAAAAAGTGTTTACATGGGCCTGCTGAACGATATTCATAATCTAACCTTTGAAAAATTCGAGAGTTGTTGCAGGGTATAGTCAGAGTTAGAGACCAGAAACTTCAGTTACAGAAACCTGAGGCATTGGTAATAAAATCTAAGCATGATTTTTAATAAGCAATGATGACCTGCGTAATCTGTGTTTGATGAAGCATATGCAAAAAAAAAAAAAAAAAAAAAAAAAATGAAAAAAGAAAAAAAAGAAAAATGTGCCTACCCCACCTAACTTTTTTCGAAGTGTTAACCAGAAACAAACCTTTTTTTTAGGCCTAGACGTTTGACATTTTGGATTAAAGTACATGTAGACAAGGAATTTTAACATTATGTTGTCATCAGGATAACGTTTCCGTGTAATATAATGTAACCCCCCCTTTTACTCCACTTTTATATAACAAAACTGGGGTATACAGGGGTATATATTTTTCTTATTTTTGTTCCAAAACATAGATTGTGGGTACTCGGTAGAACATTTACCAACAAAAAACAACAATGTTTTGAACAAAAGTAGTAAAAATATCAAAATTTTTTGGATGAAATTGTCCATTTTTTTCAGCTGAAAAAGAATCTTTATTGGATGGGCAAGTTTTCGTAGTCCTGACATTTTGTCTCTGTGTTTCAGACATTATCAGGGTTGCATATTCTAGAGGCTGTGGAATATATTCTGAGTCTAGACGACAAAGTAATGAAGTCTCCAGCCATCGACATTTTCTCTCATATAGTAGAGTTCAGTCCGTCCATGGTCAGGGAGTTTATTCTCAAAGAGGGGCAGAAAAATGATGATGTAAGTGTAGAATGATCTCGATTCAAGTTTATCTAGCAGTATCAAGTAAAATAAAATTAGGATTTTGGTGATCTTACGCAAGAAATTAAATTATGATCACAGATTATTTTTTGTGTATTAAATATATTCTTGAAATTGCAAACACATTAATGAAATTGCATTCCTTGTAATGAATTTGTAATAAAGATTTAGTATTACATCCAGTCTTTTGTCATTGATTCAAGATGTCTTTTTCAATAAACATCCAAAAATCCAAAAATAGAGTGCATAGTACTTAAAATCCAAAAATAGAGCGCATAATACTTTTTTACACGGCCTTTGTGAGGCTTGTCCAGATTCACATGAATTGAAATGTGTTAAAAAGGTTAAAAAAACATTCTCCTCTCACATTCAAAATGCAGGAGTTGTAATGATGCAGCCTCTAATACAAAATCTCTGCATTAAACACGAACATGCTGATTTGAGTGAGAGTCAACCACAGTTCAAACATATTGTCTAGTATTTTATGAAGCAATTTTTAACCAATTTTTGCCCTGTGTTACAGGATGACCTCCTTATCAACCTAGTCATAGAACAAATGATCAACGATTCAGACCCAGGTGAGCAGTAAACATGTGAGAGAGAAAAATGTCATGGTAGTCTTTAGACTGGTCATTTACCTATATAACTGTAACTTTGTTGGAAGACAACTTTAGATGTTTGCTGGAAAAACATATACCTCTAAAATAAAAAAAACACATTCTGCAGCACATGATGACTGGGGGAGCAAAGTGACAAATAGATTGTGAGTTCAAACCTACCATTTTGTTTTGCGTTGCATGTGACTAAATTTGAACGTTTCTAGCCAAAGTGTTCAACAAAACTAGACAAAGTTGGTGTGAATTCATAGCTAATATCCTTGATTCACAACTCAAAACTACATCTCTGTTGATTTTGACAACAATTTATTTATAGTGACATCATTTCCGTAATATACGCAATGTCACCAGAGATAAAGCATGGTACCGGGTGACGTTACCGGTGAAAGGAATTTCAACGGAGTTTGTAAGAAAAAGAATCAGTCATTGGTGTTTAGTGTAGACAAAAACAATTCCAACCCTTGGGTCCACTGTTCCAGTGGGGAAATTGGCAAGCCTTGTTTCCCATTGGAATGTTGGAACCTCTGGTTGGAATTTTCCTGTCTCCACTGATTACCAATGATTTACATGTATCTGACTTCAAGCATCTACTACAGGCTTTATAATTTGATATTATTTGAGAATTTCCAGACAATTTATCAAGTGAGTATTTTTTAAGCATATTATATTCAAGCATTTGTTTTATAATTTCAGAGTTGGGAGGTGCTGTGCAGCTAATGGGAATCATGAAGTTATTAATAGACCCTGAGAATATGCTAGCAACAGCATTGGTAAATACATTCTTTAAACGATTTAGCCATCCGCAAATCAGCCACATACAGAACCATTCTACATTTAAGCCACAATGTGTCAAAGCAGATTTAGGAACAAAAGAATGGAATGAAATCATAATCTCTGTTTTTCATCCGTGAGATTGCATCTGTAAACTGTTGAGATTCAGAACAAAATTAACAACTTCAGCATTTTCAATCACAGAAATATGTAATTTTGCTATAATGGGCATCATCAATTTCATGTGGACTATCTTTTGATCATTTCTGTAATAAGCTTTGGAATTTCCTTTGTAGAAAACAGAGAAAACAGAGTTCCTGAGCTTCTTTTACAAACACAGCATGCATGTGCTCACAGCTCCTTTATTTGCTGTCACTGCAGAGAAGAAAATCAGTAAAGGTGAGAATTTAATAACATTTGAGCTGTGTCATGACTAAAACTAACAATTTAGTTTCCAATCAGGTTCATCACAAACCAGCCTGTACAGTCACAGAAGCAGGCTTGAGACTTGAAATTTTGCATTTAAGAAGAAGAGGGATTGTACTAAATGTGCAGCAAAAGCAAAGGCACTGTTCAGCTTAGTAATGATCTGCGCCTTTGTTTTTCCCATATATATGCAAAATGTTGGTTTTCTCGTGATGCAGCTCATTCGTTAGACAATTACCTTTGCAATGTCAAGAACCGCCATTGTTGCTGGGGCAAGTTATGAGTCACACTTTTATTCTCGTATAACAAGCATTGGTGTTAAGTGAAAATTCTGTGTGCATTTAGTTGACAGATATACTTGCTAAAAAGTTCCTTGTTTATTCTCATACAGTAAATAATAAGTAAAACTGAGTTCCTTTAAGAGAGGGGATGACATTAATGAGAAAGTTGATGGGCCATACTGCGGTTTCGGCTTCTCAAGCCCCTATAAATCTGGCAACTACTTTGCTAAAATTTTGCTTAGGTCATGAACCTTTTGTACTGGCCTTTGCCGGCTGGATAATACTCGTCTCAACTTTGGTTGTACCATTACTCTTGAAACTTCGATTAAATACTAGAATAAAAGTCATGACATGCTCAGAGACATTTGAGCCACGACGCGAGAAAACTTGCCATCGGGGTTTCCTACCAGGTCCAACACAAACTGAGCTGTACAGTCACAGAAAAAGACTAGAAGCTTGAGGTTTTGGATTTAAGAAGAAGAGGAACTGTACTAACTGAGTAGCGAAATCAGTAAAGCTGATCATAACTGCAAAGCTGGTCTGCACCTTTGTTTTTGACTAGCCAAAAATCTGGTTTTCTTATGACGCGGCTCATTTAGCTTCATTAAAAATGTACAATAACAGTTTAATGTCTGCAATCAAACCTACTGCAGCAGTATTGACTCGTATTAGCCTGGCATCCAATTTGTGGGTCATAGGCAAACGGTATAGCCCCGGATGTGACGCCGCAGAATGTGGCGTCCCATCTGGGACTATTCTGTTTGCTTAAAGGAATATTCTTCGAAAAATAAAATAACAATCAATAATCACTCCTGTACTGTTGCCCCTGAAATGAAAATGACGGGCAAGTCCATTTTGTCATGAATGGGTTATGTAAGTAAAATATATTTGCTTCGATATTTTCAGATGATTTCCAGACTGCCCAGCTTCTCAGTATAATACTAGATCTTCTGACATTCTGTGTAGAACATCACTCGTACCATATCAAGAACTACATCATTAGTAAGGACGTGATGAGCCGAGTTCTCGTCCTACTCAGGTCAAGACATGCGTTTCTCATTCTGTGTAAGTATTTTGACTCACATTCTTTTGAGTTGCGCGAGGAACATACGAGCCGAGTTGTGAGAAAACCGGTCTTCGGGGTTTCCGACCTGGCTAGATGCTTGAAATTTCGGATTTAGGAAGAAGAAGAACTGTACTATCCATGTAGCGAAAATAAAGGCGCTGATCAGCTTCGAAGTTATTGCGAAGCTGATCTGCACCTTTGTTTTCGCTTAGGCAAAAAAACATTTTTCTCATTACGGGGCTCATATGGCTTTTGAATAAGCTCAACACAAATCAAGCTTACACAATCAAGATTACTATAGGCTTGAAGATTTGAAAACCTTTTCGCAAAAGCTTATTTCAGCTACTTTGATAGATTTTCTTTCAAATTCTTGGAATGGATTCTAAAATAAGTAAAGTCATCTTTGAACTTTAGAGAAACAAATACTGGCACGAGCGTGTCCGCTACTTCAGTGTTCAGCATGCTAGCTTTGATTCAGGGGCTCTGTCATTGAGAAAAACTGTACAAATAGGCAATGATCAGGAACATGCGCAATCAGAAAGAAATTCCCACGCCAAAAACTGAGGTGGGAAAATACCAAATTGACAATTAGGTACTTAGAGAACATATCGTAAGCTGAGTGAGCAGCTATTTCCCAATAGGCGGCCACTCAGTTATCAGAACTTAACTAAAACCTGTACCTGTACCTCGTATCACACTGTAGTGTGGTTTGAAAGCTTTTCAGCCAAATTTCTTAAAACCCTCTCTTTCTGGACAACTTTGTGGTCACTAATTCAAATGAGCCACCATATCACAAAACCAGCAATCTGCATGTGCGAAAACAAAGGCGCAGACCAGCTTCGCGGTAACCACGAAGCTGATCTGATCAGCGCCTTTGTTTTCGCTACTCGGATAATACAATCCCTCTTCTAACTAGATCCAAAATTTTAAGCTTCTAGCCTGCTTCTGCGACTATACAGGCCAGTTTGTGTCGGACCTGGTCAAAAACCCAGATTGTTGGTTTTCTCAAGTGAAGGCTTAAATGATACATATCTAATGATGAGTTTGAAATTTTATCATTCTTTGTTTCCAGGTGCCTTAAGATTGATGCGGAAGATCATTGGTATGAAGGAGGAATTCTACAATCGTTACATCATTAAACAGAACCTGTTCAAACACATTGTGTCAGCATTCAGGGCAAACGGAAACAAGTACAATCTCCTTAACTCAGCCATGATAGAACTGTTTGAATTCATTAGATTAGTAAGTCATTTTGAGTATTTGAGATTCTCTGTCTTTATGGTTTTGAGCAGGTTTGGCACAAACCAGACCTAAATGGCAGTGGCCGTCTAAATATGCTGGGGAAAGTACCGTTTACACTAGATTTTTTTTCCAGTTGGTTGTCAGTGGTTAAGTCATTGCATGAAAAAAAAATTTCAAGTCTAAGGGCAGTCTGTATTGTGTCTCAGCTTTGCAGTACAGAAATCAGCTGTTAGAATCTTGTTTCACAATTTTGTCAGTTACTGCCTACTGGTGAATAGATGGGCAATTAGAACTGGATAACTGCTTTGTTTTAAATCTTCTTGGAGGAAGTATGGGGTTAGGATTACTGATCATCTGTGCATGACCATAGCTGTCTGCTGTTGAATATTATTGCAAAATATTCAATCAAGATGAACCTCAGGTGTTCACTATGTACATTTATGCATCAAATAAATCAAATTCTGAATTCATTTGAAATGATCCATTATAGTGCTATGACATGCTACTAATGCATAGAATCATTCTTTCCTTCAGGAGGATATTAAATCATTATGTAACCACATAGTAGAAGAACATATCAAGGAATTGGAAAACATAGACTATGTAAATACGTTCAAATCTCTCAAGCTGCAGTATGAACAGTTCCAAGATAAACTGAAAACAAAACCAGGGCTTGAAAGGTAAGGGCCCCGGTGACATTTGAGCGGCCGCATCAGAATTCAGAAAACCAACAATCCGCACCAAAGGCGCAGATTAGCTGTGCAGTAACTGCACAGATGATCAGTGCCTTTGGTTTTGCTCAATAGGTAATATGGTGCCTTATCTTTCTGAATACGAAATTGCAAGCTCTCAGCTATTTTCTGAGGCTGTACAGCCTGGTTTATGTCATACCTGGTTGGAAAACCTGATTATTGTTTAAGCAAAGGCTTAATTTTATAGTTCTTTGTTGTATATTGTGGTAGCTTCAATCAGAATGAGCTCTCTAAGCACTTGTTAACATCTTAGGCTTGAGTATGCTCAGGAATAGTCAGGCCTTCCTTACGTATACTGTAATATACTATAAGCCTTTCATGATTGCTTAAGCAGGCTTAAGGTATGTATGCTTCTCACGGTGTCCCAAAGTTTATGGCCTTTAAAGTTGTAGGTAGACGACATGACAAACTGTTGATATAAAAAAAAATCCAATGAAATTGCCTCTTTGCTTTAATAAATAGAAAGCTGGCTTGAACTTGACTTGTCCTATTTGACTGTGTAACTTTTTGAAATCCTTTTTTGTAGCACCACTGCCTCATTATTACGCAACAATCGGTTTCGACGTGACCAGCGAACGCTCGAGGAGGAAGAGGAGATGTGGTTCGCCAACGACGACGAGGTCGACGATGGTGAAAGTATAGTGCCAATGTCGGATGTCCTCAAGAATAAACTAGATGCCGACTTTGATCAAATCAATAGATTATTGGAGAACAGAAGAGGTAAATATGGAGAGAAAAAAAAAAATAGACCACAAACGGTTGTATGAGTTGCAAAATACAACTAGAAAAAAGTATTGGATAAGGGCTATTCCAGTTGAACATAGGTACCCCGGGAAGACGGCACTTTAATAAACTTCTATCATAGGGTCCTCCGTTGGTTAAAATACTTCTGTACGTGGTGGGAGTTGGAGAAAAATTGCTTCTACAGGAGGTGGGGTATTTTTTCGTGTTGAAAATCGGTTCTAAGGTGTAAAATTTAATGCAATGCATAGAAGCAAATTAAACAGACTAAAAACCTTTCGTTCGCCCGATCGGACTTCGATTTTTTCCTGTGAGAGTGCATTGTCGCTGATAGGTAGCGCTTCACGCACTGACCTGTCCCAGTTGGCCAATGGGATCTGGGAAATTCATGCGGGATGCCCCAGCTTTCTTCGTGTGTCGTCTGTAGCCAAAATCGGCTATATCCCACAATTCAAAGCGTCAAATATGAGAGATCAAGATGAGGTATCGTCTGATCTTGCGAGAATGGTGAGAGTGCTCTCTGTCACGTTCGCGCTGGTGACGTGTGCAAAAAAAATGAATCAGGAAATTGTCAGCGATCGAGGTTGTTTTTTGGCATTTTAAGCCTAGAAAAGGCATTTGAACCGGGATTTTGGTCAGAAATCACAATTACAGACCTGTTGAAAGCTAAAATGGCGGCTCATTGATGAATTTAATGATGTTTAGACACAAAACGTAGCGATATACGGACTTGTATTGCTCTCCCAAAGCAAGTATTAGCTTTTTGGAAAATGCAACATAGTGTTTTTTGAAGCCTGAAAAGTGGAGAAAAAGCGATTTTTTTTTTGCAAAAAAAAAAAAAACTCAGTGGCACACGTTTTTGGAAAAAAAATAAATCTCAGCATGATAACGTTTAAGAGTGACGTTACACATATAATAAATTGGATATTGCCCATTGTTGAAAATAGGCACAATAATCATGAAAGCTGATGAGATTCAAACAAGCTTCCTTGTCCACATGGCTTGCTGATCAGGATGATAAAATGAAGATATATTTTCAAAAAATAGGTATTCAATCTTTATTATTATAGTGAGAACATTATTTTAATGACTTTTGACAAAAATCACACAATACAGTTCCGTAAAACAGCAATACAAAAATTTACTTCTGTTCCTAAAAAATTCCCTCTTGATTTACTTCTATCCGTATTAAATTTTGCTTCTGTAGGAGGGTGATTTATTGCAATGAACGGTTCTGTAGGTGGCTCAGTCGAGATGAAATTCACTTCTATAGGTGGAGGGACAAAATTCAAAGTGCCTTCTTCCCCCCGTACTTACGTTTTACTGGAATAGCCCTAAAGTGTTTTAGTGGTTTTCGAAAAGAATTACAGGAAAATGTCTTGACAAAGTTCGAGAAAAATAGGAACCTTGTTGACTTGTTACTTAGTCTATTCTAGTGTGCTTAAAAGTTCCTTCTTAGTGTGGTCCTACCTATAGAAGTCTTTGTAGCCATTATTGAAAGTGATCTTTCTTTAAAATTTTAGCATGTACTTTTAGGGCAAGGATTACGCAATCTTTAAGCTTCTCCGAGTCACACTCTCCTTAGTTTTGACAAAAATTAATAAACTCTGGACCTGGCATTGGTTATTTCCTACAAAAGTAAAATTGGATATTTCAGCCAATAAAGAACAGGTGGACATGAAAGACTCGCCAGTCAGATTCCACGGTAAAAATACATTAGGCACTCCAATAAACATCACATTACGGTCCAGTCCGCTACTCACAAGTCCTGTCAACTCACCGGAGCGGCCCAGCAGTCCGGGGAGTCCCGGGTCTCCGGGGAGGATCGGCGCACCCTGCCCCACTCCCAACACATCACCACAATCACCACTCATCAGCAAAGAAGATAAAAGTGCTTCATTACAAACTAAAAGGGTAAGTGTAGGAGAATATTTATGAAATATGGATTTTAATGTTTTCACTCGTCCGTGATTATGTTTTGAAGAGATAAAGATACTTTGGTCGGTAGAGGACTCAATAATTCTTAGGATTGACCATGATTTGATTTGATGGAAATATCCATTTCATCTGATAGACTGTTTACACTTGAGAAGTGCGTGACATGCAGCTAGATAAGAAATTTACTGAACATCTACAAGGTCTTAGTTATGTTCGCTGGCTTATTTAAATTTTGAAGAAAAAAAAATAGAAACCACAGATATGTTGTAATCAAAATTAAAAAAATCTACAGATGATCAGAATCAATTAGAAATTGAAATGCTTGGCTGACGACTGACCAAGATAAATTGAGCCACATCGCGAGAAAAGTCCGGGATTTCTCCAGGATTTCCGACCAGGTGTGGCACAAACCGGCCTGTAAAGTCACAGAAAAACACTAGAAGTTTGAAATTTGGATTTAGATTTATAGAAGAGGAATTGCAATATCCAAGTAGTGAAAACAAAGGTGCTTATCAGCTGTGCAGTTACAGCAAACGTACATGTACACTTTACTAAAACCATCAATGTTCATTTATTCTGTTTTCAGCCTAGTGGGTTGGTCGGTCTCGTAGATTACCCGGACGAAGACTCAGATGAGGAGGACGAGGAAAACGAGGCACCGTCACCGAAACGAGCTCGTCTAGTGACATAGCTACAGTGTATAGGCTTTAATTGTTGATCGTCGACCACGTCCAGCTAGTTTGGACTTGTGCTACCCACCTACTACACAGATGAGCTGGCCAAGTGTTATATGAGCCTTTGCGTGGGAAAACCGACAATTTGGGGTTCTGACCAGGTCCGACACAAACCAGGCTGTACAGCCACAGATGCAGGCTAGAAGCTTGAAATTTCAGATTTAAGAAAAAGAGATATTGTACTATCCATGTAGCGAAAACAATGGTGCTGATCAGCTGTGCATTTATTGTAACTACACAGCTGATCAGGACCATTGTTTTTGCATATGTAGATTGTTGGATTTTTGATGCGGCGGCTCATATATAAAGGGAACCATCTATGAAAGTGCTGCAATGAAATCTTTACCCTGATTCAATGTCATGGCAAAAGTTGTCTTAATTGATGCATATTGTGTCTTGTAATGGGACAATACGTTTCACTTGTGTAAAAAGTAATTTTGATTTGGCTAGATTTGGTATAGGTAATATATGAACTTTTGGAGCAGAACTTTTGGAGCAGAATTGATTATTTTCAATGATTATCAAAACTTAATGCAGGCTTCATTGCTATTATAAAATTTATACTACAGAAATTCATACAAATTGCTGAAATGGCAACTATTCACATTGGCATTCAGGCTAAAAGTCTCTTTAATTCACACGAAATGCTGAATCATGGCATCTATTCACATTGGCATTCAGGCTAAAGTCACTGTTCAAGGCACTTAATGGACAACTTCCGATGGAATGTGAGAGTTATAGTTTGTGTACAAAAATAAGGCATGATGAGCAAGAATACTTACTGTTTGGAATGGACCGAAATATTATCTGTGATGAAAAAGCAAAGGTTACCGCTTTATTTGAGCCGCGTCATGAGAAAACCGGATTTTTGCCTATGCAAAAACAAAGGCACAGATCAGCTTCGCAGTAACTGCGAAGCTGATCAGCGCCTTTTATTTTTGCCACTCACTTAATACAATTCCTCTTCTACTTACACCCAAAATTTCAAGATTCTACCTTTATTCTGTGACTGTACAGGTCGATTTGTGTCGGGTCTGGTCGGAGACCTCGAAGACCGGTTTTCTCGCGTCATGGCTCATTATTTAACGTGTCATATACTGGTACTTGTTGAGAGGTCAAATTTTTAATCTGTTTTTTGTTCTGACAGTCTTAAATTATGAGTTACAATCAGCAGCTCAGATAAAGGGGGTGGGGGTGGCATAACGTTTACATTTCAACAGAGACTCGAACCAATTGACACTGCTGGACTTAAGATTTTGTTTTAAAGCTACTTGCGCAATACAGTCCATACTATCTCCCTTTGAATGTTTTGCTGCTTCCAAAGGATCAAACCATTATATTTTATTCTCTTCTTTAAGCATTTATTAGCCCCGTCATTGCTATTAGAATGTGCTAAATTCTTCCAAAACGGGTCAAAACTCACTTGATTCTTAAAATTAGGTGCTTGTAAAAGTTTTGTCTGACGGCCAATCTTTTAGGTTCCCATGTACCGCAACTTTAAAATAACCGTGATGTTATTGAATGTTTTTCCAATACCCTCTGTATCTGTGCTGCTGATCAATTAATTTGTGACAGGGAAATGAGCCGCCTCATGGGAAAACCAACAATCTGCATAGGCGAAAACAAAGACGCAGATCAGCTTCGCGGTTACCGCACCGCGAAGCTGATCAGCGCCTTTGTTTTCGCTACTCGGATAGTACAATTCCTCTTCTACTTAAATCCGAAATTTCAAGCTTCTAGCTCTTTTCTATGCCTGTACAGGCCGGTTTGTGTCGGACCTGTTCGGAAACCACATTGTTGGTTTTCCCACGAGGCGGCTCAAATGTTGTGTTATTGTTTTATGTGAAACACGTTCGACCAGTTGAGCATTTTGTTCGTCTTTAAAGTTTTGCAGGCCATGTAAAAATAAGATGTCTGATCAGGATTTTGGTACTTTTGACATCTCAGTAGTTTAAGGTGGACATTTTGGATAGTTATGGATACTTCCTTCAAAGGAAAAGTTTTAGGTACCCATTAGAAGCACATCTAATAGGTACCCAAAACGACTGTTTTGAGGACAATTGATATCCAGTACCTGCCTTAAGTTATTGTCATTATTTCAAGCTGTATGAACTTAAACTGATCAGCAGTAAAAAGGAGTTGCAGGGTTTTCCCTCGGGTTTTTGAATTAGGGGACCAGTGTCCCGCTATATTGGCGGCTTCTGAGGGACATTTTGACAACATTATTGAGAAATTGGGGGGGGGGGGGGGGGGGGGGGGATTTACTGCAGGAAACAGATATTTTTGAGAAATTTGGGTGACATCACTGTCCTTTCTGTGGACAGTTTTAGTGGTCATTGGGGACAAAAAAGGGTCAAAATGCACATTTTTGTGCGCCAGGAAAGCTCCTGGAGTTGGACTGAAAGCAAGCACCTAGCCTCTTGTGTGATCAGTTTGAAAAGTACCAAACTCTCTGACCCAGCTCAAAGTGACATTGTATAGGATACAAGATATATTTTGTGAAAGACGAAAGAAACGTAACAAGGATGTGTGGAAATTATTTTTTGTTTTAACAAAGATGGGATTCAGAAATCAGGGATAATACTAATTGCATGTGAAAATGCATATTGTTTAAAAATTGTTGAAATGCGAGTTGTTTCATGGCATATTGGTATAGAATAAGTTTTCAATTTTCGTATCATTTGAAGCTGTTAAATTAATGAAATTTTATGGCAGAAAAGATTTTTTTTTTGCTTTTGTAAAAGTAAAGCTTATTTTTTGCATGTGCATGCATGTTGGTGTAAAATGAACTGCAGTATGATTAAGGCAACATAACTCATGCAAGATAAATGTAAGAAATGTGCTCATGCACGTTACGGAATGTGGCCTAAAAATTGGTTTCTCCTCATGGTTCAAAACAATTTACTAGCCTACTTGGGGCTACGACTTGAAGCCTTGAATCTGCTGTATGAAGTTATGATTATATTGGTTTGAGGCTCGGACCGAAGTGGCTGACTATATATTCCACTGTTTGAAGTTATGATTATATTGGTTTGATCATACGTAGGCTCATTAACTGTCTGACGTTTTGAGGGGTCGATGGAAAAAAAAATGATCTCAGTAAAAAATCTCTGTTGTTCATAGTTTGTAAACATTTTGTACAATGTGCATCCAATAGTGCTGGTTAAAAATGAGCCGCTGCATAAAAAAATCAACAACATACATAGGCGAAAACAAAGGCGCAGTTCAGCTTCGCAGTAACTGCACAGCTGATCAGCGCCTTTGTTTACGCTACACGGATAGTACAATTCCTCTTCTACTTGTATATAGATTTTGAAGCTTCTAGCTCTTTTCTCTGAGTGCACAGGCCGGTTTATGTCAGACCTGGTCGGAAACCAAGATTGTTGGTTTTCTCATGCGAAGGCTCTAATAATATCATGAGCTGCATCTGGAGAAAACATGCATTATGATAACAAGAAATGCACCAATATAGCATAACATTCTGATCGGCATCACTTGATTTACTTGTGTATTTATTGGCTGATCTTTGCATTTCTTGCTGCCATATCACATAGGTATGTTTTCTCTTAATGTGTGTCATCTAAATCATGTAAAAACCCATAAAAAAAATAACGTCTTCATTTTTTATTTTTCATGAATTTAATTTTTAATTTACTTTTTGCTAAAATGTCTGTCCAAAAATATTTGTTGCCATATTGAGCAGCAAAGACTCAGATCAGCAGGTGCATATACTTGTCTGGTGAGTCAGATCAGTCTGTTTTATGTTCAATGCCTACATCTTCAAATTTTAAGAATTTAAAAATACAGCATTTCACGTGTCTAGCAGCTTAATTGGGCGAGCAGTCTGGTTCTTAGATAATTCTTAATGACCCCAAAGCTTACATAGATATAAGAGATGAGCCACCTCATGAGAAAACCAACAATCTGCATATGCGAAAACAAAGGCGCAGATCAGCTTCGCGGTAACCGCGAAGCTGATCAGCGTCTTTGTTTTCGCTACACGGATAGTACAATTCTTCTTCTTTCTAAATCCAAAATTTCCAGTCTCTAGCCATCTTCTGTGCTAGTACAGCCCGGTTTGTGTCGGACCTGTTTGGAAACCACATTGTTGGTTTTCTCACGAGACGGCTCAGATACTGCCTGACAAATGTAGTAACTTGCTACAGCACAAATGTAGTAACTTGCTACAGCATTGTCAGATTGTGAAGGCTTTAATCAGCCTGAGCTTACGTATGTATTGTGATAGTTAAGAAAAAAGAGACAAAAAAACAGGTTTTATCTACTGCCTGTGACTCAAGCTTATGCTTTAGAAAAAGGCATACTTACATCTTAATAGCAATGTTTCAGTTGTTTTACTGAGCACTTGTTTGACAAAGCATAACAGACAGTCAGGCATAGCAGTATGTTTTGGTGCAATGATGAATCTGTTTTGTGGGGATTCTGACCCAGGTCTAGCATAAAAACTGGTTTGCACAGCCACAGAAGATTGCTAGAGACTTGAAATTTCAGACCTTTGCAAATGGATAATGACAACTATAAACTAAGTAGGGGAAATAAGGTCATTAGCTAAAAGTCCCCTTGGGACAGATTTGAGCTCAGCCTCATTAGCTTGCCTGTACGAAAGTACAGGAAGAGCTATTGCAGTCACCCCGGCGTCGGTGTCGGCGTTGCTCAAATGTTAAAGTTTTTGGTTAAAGTTTTTAGAAGTCTATATCTCTTGAAGTTGTAGATGGATCAAGTTGATACTTTGCATGTTGGTAGATATTGGTCTAAAGTTTTATGCTGTAACATCACTACCCACCTGGGTGACCTTGAGGTCAAGGTCACGGACTTAGAAATTTTGTGTTAAAGTTTTTGGTTAAAGTTTTGAGAAGTCTATATCTCTTGAACATGTTGATGGATCAAGTTGATACTTTGCATGTTGGTAGATATTGGTCTGAACTTTTATGCGGTACCATCACGACCCACCTGGGTGACCTTGAGGTCAAGGTCACAGACTTCAAAATTTTGTGTTAAAGTTTTTGGTTAAAGTTTTTAGAAGTCTATATCTCTTGAACATGTTGATGGATCAAGTTGATACTTTGCATGTTGGTAGATATTGGTCTGAAGTTTTATGCGGTACCATCACAACCCACCTGGGTGACCTTGAGGTCAAGGTCACAGACTTCAAAATTTTGTGTTAAAGTTTTTGGTTAAAGTTTTTAGAAGTCTATATCTCTTGAACATGATGATGGATAAAGTTGATACTTTGCATGTCGGTAGATATTGGTCTGAAGTTTTATGCGGTACCATCACGACCCACCTGAGTGACCTTGAGATCAATGTCATGGGTCATAGATTTTAATAGATTTAGTGGCAAAACACAAGTCAGGCGAGCTACGCTGTCCTGCGACAGCTCTTATTTTTGTTTCTTTGTCAATCATGATATTTTATTAAAATGTCTCATAGTTGGAAAATAATCTGAAGTGTTGGCTTTTATTCCATTATGTGTATAATATTGAATCAAAAGTATATATATTGTAAAAAAAAACAAGTTTTATGTTATTTATTTTACGTTATTTTAAAGAAGTTCACACTTCAGAATTATTTTCCATTATAAATAGCAGTGATAATTGTTGAATAAGAAATATTAAGGTGAAAGGGTAGAATTTTAAGGAGAATAACTTATGTCTTTGGAATGACCAGAGAATTCATTCACCTTTGGAATGGTTTACTGTCGGGCAAACAGTGAGGCCATGTACCCAGCATGCCCTAAGGGCTCTCAAATAAATGTGATGGGTCACTTGCAAGGAAAGTCTCTTCCATATTGGAATAGATTTATATAGAGTACATTCATTGTTTTGTCTGTTGATGGATTCAAAAGGATATAGAAAGGCAATATATGGTATGAATTCAAGAGGTCATTCTTGAAAGTTCTACACTTTTCACCTTAAAGTAGCAACCCAGATAGGAAGGGCTTTTGTTGACAAATTGAGGACAGATCTTGGATTCTCTTTGAAAAGATGCAGGTCCCGAGGTTATAAAACTTTTTTCATGCTCAACTCAGCTGAGCATGAAATTTAAACTGCTCATAAATACTGAAATAACCCAAATAAATTGAAATTATTGGTTAAGATCACCTAAGTCTGTAATTTATCCTGCTTTTAAATGTTGTTGGCATTTTAACATTTTATGAGCAGGATGAATTTTAGTCTCAGCTGAGCTGAGCATGAAAAAAGTTTTATAACTTCGCGGCCAGGTTTGCAATGGAATCTGCCTAGGACAAAGTCTTTTGCATATCTTGCAATATTTTAATGCTTGTAGAATATTTAAGAAAGTCCCAGAAATTATTGCCAAAGCCTCAGAATCTGGTTTACTAGCTGTTTCAATCATTGATCATCATCATTACTGCAATGCAATTGTTTTCACAATAAGTTATACATGGCATCAAACTATCAATATTTCAAGCCAAAAATGGTGGCAAAATTTGTTGACAGGATATATCACATGCAAAGAGCTGGTGGTTTTACTAGCTATTGGATGATTCTCTGCTTTGAAATATCAGGTGAAAACTTATTCGCATTATGAAAATTTGCCCATGCAATATACAGGGACATTTTTCTACCTGTAAAAATTGAAAATTTCGTTGGAAAAATTTTGATGTTTTTGATAATATTTTTGCTCAAAACATTGATTGTGGGTACACGTTAGAAACACCTCGCCAAGGCGGTTCTAACGAGTACCCACAATTTATGTTTTGGACCAAAAACAAGAAAAATAGTATTCCCCAGTAAACCCCAGTTTTACTATATAAAAGTGGGGTATGAGGGGGTATACATTTCACAATGTTTTCCTGATGATTTCCTTGCCTATTGCTGAAGTCTAGATAATTCCTCCGTTCTTTGAAAGTGACATTATGTTAGCATAGCCATCCTGGTTCATTTAGATAGCCATCCTGGTTCATTCAGATAGCCATCCTGGTTCATTCAGAAAGATACGTAATCATGCAATATTTTCCTGTCTAATAAAGTAGGTATCAGAATTTTATGCTTGTTTTTGGTTGGATTTAAATTCCTGTTCCCCATAGATTCAAAATAGCAAAGCTGAAACAACATGCCTTGTAACCAGGTCCTGAGGTGATAAAAATATTTTCATGCTCAACTCAGCTGAGCATAAAATTTTAGTTCCTCATAAATATTGAAATAGTCCAAATTGATTGAAATTTGTGCTTTAGGCCTAAGCCAGTAATTTATCCTGCTCATAAATGTTAAAATGCCATTAATAGTTGGCATTTTAACATTTTATGAGCAGGATAAATTTTATTCTCAGCTAAGCTGAGCTTGATAATTTTTTTCTAACCTTGGGGCCTGGGATTGTGGGTTCAATTTCTGACCTCCAGTCTTGTAGATGAGACTGAAAACCAATTTATTGACTCTATGGTCATAATTGCTTCAGAGACTTTAAATCTATCTACATGTATTATTCCATACATAACGCAACTTACAACACAAATGCACTCGATAATAGACTGTAAAAGCTAAGCTGCTTGCTGAAGTGGAAAATTTTGGATTAGAAATGAGAAACGAGGCATGTTAACTACGCAAGGCATAGGGGCAGCCCAAGGAGCATGTGTGCCTAGAGCTGAGTGCAACCGATTTGAGGGGTTAATACTTATGGCATAGTAGTAAAGTTTTTTTGGTGAACCAGGGATGGAAATTAGCCTTGTTCAAGGGATGTATGTGAAGTGGTTAACACACCCGTTAGTCACCTGTGGTCCGGGTTTTAAATCAGACTTGTGGCTGGTAAGATAGTGGTTGCCCATCCAAGGTTGGTGGTTTTCACTGGGTTCTCCAGTTTCCTCCTCCACCTCTACATAGCATTTTGAATCCTGGACCTCTCCTTTGGAGTTCAACCAGAAATTCAATGAAAAAATGAAACTATGAGCACACTTTTGTTTGACAAAAAGTTGAATGTGGTCAGCAGTTTGTGGAGAAAAGTGGTGCAGTGGTAGAGCATCAAACTTAAAAATCAATCGAGGGGGTGGGGGATGGAAGAAAATCAAAGAATTTAGTCTGGCAGTAATTGTTTTATTTACTGGTATATCACAGACGAGTCACTGGTACAAAGTTCTACATCTAATAGAGAGACCAGATTCTAACATAATAAACTGGAAACAAGAAAAATTGGGGTAAAAAGTTGGTAGAAACTACCAACATGATGTTGTAAACAATATCAAAAACATTTAAAATAGTCTTTAAATGGCCATCAAGTTGATGGCGCTGTTATGTAGGAATGTGCAAGTGAGAAAAATTTGTTGTATGCTGTATCCATACAGATTGGATGAATATTTGTTCCAATGAAAGGAAATTTAGGTACACAGCTGATCCTATGGTTATAAAACTTTTTGTTTGTTCAACTCAGTTAAGCAAGAAATTCATTTTGCTAAACTGTGGAGCACAAAAACATCTTTTAAAATATTTATATGCAGTCCTGAATATTCCTATTTGCACAGGCCATTTTCATATTTATGAGCAACAAAAATTTGCCTCGGATGGTTTATGTCAAGGCTAGTAATAAACTTTGAATACAAGTTTTCTCTTAACTCAAAGTTGTAGAAATGTATGAGCATATTAAATGATTATGTTGCAAGTATGAAGGTCATAGTCTTTATAAAAAAAAAATTTGAGTTTACAAAGTTCTATTAAAGAAGTACATGTATATGACAGTACATCATACAAAATACATGTGTTTAAAAATGTCCCTGAAGTAGTTATAAAAGCCTACTATATATAAATTATATTGCTAAATTCTAGCAAACAAATATGGAAAATTGGAAATGATCATATGAAATGGAATTTGATAAAATGAAAAATAGCTCCAGATGGACAGATAATCTATATTTTCTCTCTGCCTCTAGATGTTGATGTATTTTGGCAACATTTTGAAAACTTGCCGGCATTGAGCGTACTTAAAGTGTCTGGCAATCCTCTTTTTATGTTATGATACAAATGTACTTCTTTTAGAGGCAATTATGAAAAGATCTGACAGAGAACCAACAAACACATCCTCTTTATATACACATTATCTGCACTTCTGTATTATACAGCTATTACACCAACCTAATAAAATAAACATTCATCAAATCAACCAAGTCATACCATTTTCATGGGCTGCTTTATGGAAAAAAAAAAACTTTTTGGAGGGCTTCCCTTCTAGTCTGACACAAAAGCTGTTTAACCAAATAATGGCTTTAAACACTTTAAGAATCATATTTTGGAAGTGCTTTTCCAGCACAGCAAATCAGATTTTTCATAAAGCTGCTCATATCACTGACGTGACAGTACATGTAGTTTCTGGCATTCTTTTTATGGGACATAGGCAAACAGTATAGCCCCAGATGTGACGCTGAAGAATGTGTTATCCTATCTGGGGCTATTCTGTTTGCTAAGAGGATTTTCATCAAAAATTTATATGAAAATACAAAATCACTTCTGATGGCCCTAGAAATGAAAGTGGACTCACCAAAATGATAACAATGGGAAAATCCATTCGTCAAAAACAGGTAAATCCAAAAGCTTATACTTAGACTGAGCAGGCCATTTTGTGTAAACCTGTGATGTGGCTAACGTCAAACTCTCCCAAACACACCGAACTACACAATATCAAACAATAAATATGAAACATAAATTTTCGTTTTAGGCTAACATTCATTTCGTGCAATTACACAACATTCTGTCTCTGTTAAAACTGCCTCGAATTAAAAAAGATAGGTGTCATTTTCCATTTGTTCTTTAACACTAGATGGTAACTACTAAAGTGAATATTCTATTCTATAAAATCCATAAGGCCATAAATAGTTAACAAAGTAACTTGCTAACTCCCAACTGTTTGAGCATATTGCAGTATGATCATTATGCTTATTTCGAGGCTTGAAACAGATCAGTAGTAATCTAGTTACATAAGCACTTTTAAGTAAAATTGAAGAATTTGAAAAAATTGAAATCTAAACACAATTATTCAAATATTTACAAGAGGAACTAAATATCATGACTGTTTTCGTTTGTTTGTATTGAGGCTTAACGTCCCAGTCAACAATTTTTCATTCATGTCGGGATTGAGCCAATGCTTCCTGGGTTTAACCAGTACTGTAGGGAGTTAATGTGTCTTGCTCAAGGACACAACATGGTGCCGCTTGTGGGGATTGAAACTGGGACCTCTAGATTCGGAGTCCGACGCTCTACCACTACACCACGGCGCTCCCTATCATGATTGTGACTTTGCAATTCAATAGTTGAAACCAATCATTCGGACATGACAATTTCATTATTTCTATCTATTCTCCATGGTAAATAGACATGGCTGAATGGTAAAACCCATAAGAAAATGTCATACAGTACCATAAAGTGCATAGAGCTCATGCTTTGTGTCTTCACTTTTGCTGGAGTGGATCTTTATTGAATATTTTCCCGTTACTTGACATTTTTCATTCACCACTTCTCCCTCGCACTACACTAATAAGTTAGTGTTAATTTAAATAAGACGATACTCTAAGCTGCTACATGAACAGTTCTACAAGTTTATTTCCTCCCACGATTCACCAGGTTACATTCTCTTCAATATACTTTAGGATTTATTCTTCTCACGGGTGACATAGATCGTGCTCTGGCTTTTGCTGCTTTTCGCTTCACCCTTTCTCTTGAACGCCTGATATTCAATGACTCTGACGCCCCTACTGTATTTTTGTATTCATCGTACCCCTGCAGGAATGAACTTTCCATGTCTGCGAGGGCTTCCTCGAGACTCAAGGTGGTAAATGCGTGACTGTGGTGCGCGCTGATCAGCTTCTCCAGTCGGGAGATGATCTCATAGTCGGGAATTGCAAGGGTGTTGATGTCGAGACCCAGCATTCTAGCAATGACTGTACGGAAGTCGACAAGCTGGAAAAGAGAGAATATATTTGTATTCATGTGTTTTTGTTGTTGTTTTTTCGTGTGTGTGTGTGTGTGTTGTTGTTTTTTTCTCTCTACTTTTTGTAAACTTTAATGCTGAATTATCATTTATATCATAAGCATTCTCATCTAAAAATGGTCTGCACCTATACATACAAGTTCAAGAAAATCCCTGAAACTGAAAATGTGATGTCAGTCTCTATGAGTCAACAATTTACTTTGGATAAATGAGCCGTCTCGTGGGAAAACCAACAATGTGGTTTCCGAACAGGCCCGACATAAACCGACCTGTACAGTCACAGAAAAGAGCTAGAATCTTGAAATTTCGGATATAAGTAGAAGAGGAATTGTACTATCCGAGTAGCGAAAACAAAGGCGATGATCAGCTTCGCGGTTACCGCGAAGCTGATCTGCGTCTTTGTTTTCGCCTATGCAGATTGTTGGTTTTCCCATGAGGCGGCTACATGTATGTGGTAGAAAGTTCAAAAAGGTCTGTCTGTATTCACAAAGTTTACAACATGCTTCAATAAAGATACCATAAATAAAATGCTAAAGGATGTAAACATATGGCCAGTGATGTATAGAAATGAACAGTGCACAAAGTAGAAAAGTTTGTGCTGTGTTAAGAGTATTAATCAATTTTAATAGATATTGTAGCAATAATTGTTTAGTTAGTTAGATACATGTATTGTAATACATGTCATGAGCCGCATCATGAGAAAACCAACATGTGGTTTCCGTACAGGTTTGACACAAACCGAGCTGTACAAGCACAGAATATGGCCAGAGGCTGGAATTTTTTTATTTAAATAGTAAAGGAATTGTACTATCTGTGTAACAAAGACAAAAGCGATGATCAGCTTTGCAGTTACGCCGAAACTGATATGCGCCTTTGTTTTAAATTTGTATATGCAGATTATCGGTTTTCTTATGACGTGGCTCTTATGTATGTATGCATTAATGTGAGCCTATCTGACCGACTAAAATGATATCAATATGAACTGCTGCTAACATACAGCATCTTACGAGCTGATTTGATACCTTCTTTTTCAGCTTAATTTTCATGGTATCACAAAGGCTACTTCGCAATTAGACTTTTTGTTTATAATTAAAATAATACATATACTTTGTGCTAACTATAAAGCATGCATTAGTAACATGTATTTCATGCATTATTTCCCATGTATAATCTCCAAGAAACTTCTTTTTTCCATTGCATAAATGAACAAATTTTGTCATAGTACAAGTATGGACATATTTTGAATGTGAAATTTGTTTCTTGCTGATGAATGACTCTTTTGCTGACCAGAAATCAAGCTTGATGTTCATGGTCACCCTAAAGCATAGAGCGTATTTCTTCTCAAACTGTAAACTGATCATGTGTATAGGGAAGCAATAGGAATGCTTGATTCCTGATATGAAAGCTATTAAGCCCCTGTCACACATTCACAAGTTGGAGCTAAATTACGAGATTAACTCTGCCCACATTTTTGGTGAACTTGTAGCAACTCATAGAGAACTTGCTATATGATGAATGTAGTCAAACACAAGTCCTCTCAACTCATAGCAACTCATAGCTTGTTATGGAAAGGGTACTAGAATTTCAAATGGATCAGCTGTCCAAAAGTAGGTGGTGGATAAGTCATACTGATCTTGTGGCTTCTCGTACAAAACTTGTTAATTGTTGTGCTCTCTTGGCGTCTTGTCAAACATGGCATGTTACATACGAGTTCCTACGAGTAACTACAGCATCTTGCGCGTTTACAAGGACATTCCGACAAGTATTGGCGAGTTCCCACAACAGCTTCTGAACTTTTCAACAAAACTCATGTCGTGGCTCCAACTTGTGAGTGTGTGACATGCCCTTAACAAGTAAAATATGCAAATAAAATACCTAGTATGCAAAATGAATTTGGGTTACATTGTGTATTATATGAAGCATAAAAAATAAACAAAATTTAAGGATGAAATAAAATGTTTTACAAAGGTAATAGAGACATAATTTTCCACATTAATTTTGTTTGAAGGAAAATGGACCAGGCAAATTAATTTGGAAGAATATATGGTTATACAAGTATACAGATTATATATTTGTGTATTATACGTTACTGTCCCTACCTGCTTCAATTGCAATCCTGTTGTTGCATTCTAAAACATTGTTACACTTTACTTTTCAGTTAAAGAGCATTTTTGCTGTAAAAGCCTGGTTTACACACTGCATATATACCAGGCATACATCAGCCACATGATAGCCCTCTCAGCTGTTTGTTATACACCTTTTTAGTGTTAGAAAGTAGTCCTCAACTCTCTTAATACTAAATTGCCCACTTAAGTTTGAAGGTTTGTGATAGACCTGGTCAGAAACACTGATGCACACATTGTAATTCTATAATATTGCGGTCTCAGCAAAAAAAAAAAACTCTAGTTGTTGAATTCAGTTAGGTGTATTAAATTCTGTGTATTGAATTCTATGACATGCAATATAAACACAATGTGTGATTATTCAAAATATGCAAGAAGATATATCAAAGACAAAACTCAAACCTCTTCATAACACTATTGTATATGACAACTTGCTTATGCAATATACAGGGATTTTTTCAAGAAGTAAAAATGGAAAAATTCACTGGAAAAATTTGGATTTTTCAAATATTTTCATTCAAAACATAGATTGTGGGTACACATTAGAACCGCCTCAGCGAGTAATGAGTACCCACAATCTATGTTTTGGATCGAAAATACGAAAATTAGGTATACCCCTGCAAACCCCAGTTTTTCTATATAAAAGTGGGGTGTAAATGGGTATACATTACAAGGACATGTTTTCCTGATGTAACACTATGGTTAGGAATTCAAAACTAACTTCAGTACATGTATATCAACTAAATAATCCGTGGATATGGAAAGTATTGTGAAGGTGAAAAGAATGCTAAGTTCAATGTCCGTCTTTCTTTCTTAGATGTTATAATGAATCATGTTATAAAGAGGTTTAGGAGTGTACTGTGCCATATTTGTGAGGGTCAGTATGTAATATACAGTTCAAATACAGTTATATGTTCAGCTTCATGAATTTCAAGTCACTGCTATGGTTTGAATTGTTGTCCCTATTTGCCTCTAAGAAAAATTAATGTTCTAAACATTTGAACAGTAAAATCTTAATTTGTAATACAAACATACAGAAGACTTTCAAAGAGGTAACCAATTTGCAATCAAAGTAACTCCTCTGTCTGCTTTTCCGAATTTGAGCCGCCTCATGGGAAAACCAACAATCTGCATAGGCGAAAACAAAGACGCAGATCAGCTTCGCGGTAACCGCGAAGCTGATCAGCGCCTTTGTTTTCGCTACTCGGATAGTACAATTCCTCTCCTACCTAAATCCGAAATTTCAAGTTTCTAGCTCTTTTCTGTGCTTGTACAGGTCGGTTTGTGTCCGACCTGTTCAGAAACCACATTGTTGGTTTTCCCACGAGGTGGCTCATTTGTTACTCACCTGTTGTTCATTAAATGAGCCGAGTCATGAGAAAACCAACAATGTAGTTTCCGAACAGGTCTGACACAAACCGAGCTGAACAAGCACAGAAGATGGCTAGAGGCTGGAAATTTTGGACTTTAGAAAGAAGAGGAATTGTACTATCCATGTAGCAAAAACAATGGCGCCTTTGTTTTCACATATGCAGAATGCTGGTTTTCTCATAACGTGGCTCAAATATAAATAAGGCTATTATTTCTTTCCTGCCTTTTTGATTTGTGAAATTTTAGAACATTAATAAGTACAATTCTGTCCAACATATCTATAACATGTACAGGGAAAACAAGTGCTATTTCAAGTGACAGTTATTGGCTTAAAATTCAAAATCAATACAACAAAAACTTACTGCTTTTTCTCTGTTTTGTATTGCCATTAGAGCTGCCTTTGTTGTTCTCAGCTCACTGCTCAGGGCCTGCACAGCATTATCAGCGACAACCCTGTTCTCGTCGGATGAGTGTATGGTGGTGTCCACCTCTGACTTGAGCTCGTGGATTTTACGAGCCTGTTTCTTGCGCAGTTGTTCCAGTTCTGCAACTTGTGCACTCAGTTCTTCTATTTCTTTTCTCTGCTCTAATGTTCTCACCTGCATAAATAGAAGGAATTGCTTTTTTCCATAATTGGCTTTGATTTTCTTTATTTGAAAATGGCTAGGAGTCATTTAAAAAGCAAATCAGGCCAAAGACCTTTTATAAAATCGAAGTGTTTTATTCTGTGTAGTTCATGGTTGCTTTGCAAGATATATTTTTTTTCTGAAAACCTACTTATTTTGGCCCTGACTGAAATATTTGAGCCGTCTCGTGGAAAAACCAACAATGTGGTTTCCGAACAGGTCCGACACAAACCGGCCTGTACAGTCACAGAAAAGAGCTAGAAGCTTGAAATTTCAGATTTAAGTAGAAGAGGAATTGTACTATCCGAGTAGCGAAAACAAAGGTGCTGATCAGCTTCGCGGTTACCGTGAAAGCTGATCTGCGTCTTTGTTTTCGCCTATGCAGATTGTTGGTTTTCCCATGGGGCGCCTCATTTAATATTACAACATAAAAATATCAAGATCAGACTTTACTGCTGTAAGTCCACAGTAGTGAAAAGGACGGGTCAAACATCAGGACAGTTAACATCACCAGTAAGTAAGCTGTATGTTTTTGATGGTTTCATGGCAGGACTCGAATCAGGAATAAGCCTGCCTTATCATTATTGAGCCACTGCATCAGGAAACCAACAAATCTGCATTTGCAAAAACAAAGGTGCAGATCAGCTGTGCAGTAACTGCACAGCTGATCAGCACATTTGTTTTCACTACACGGATAGTACAATCCCACATCTTTTAAAATCCCAAATTTCAAGCTTCTAGCCCTCTTCTGGTTTGTGACGGGTGTGGTCGGAACATCAAATTGTTGGTTTTCTAATGCAACTGCTCCATTATTATTATCAGTGGTAACAGTTACTATATTACCTTGATTTCACTTGACCCCAGTAGTTGTGCTTTCAGATTGGTGATCTCCTGTCTGGCGTCCTCAAGCTTCAACTTGTACTTCTCCACCAACTTCTCAATCTTTCTCGTCCTGAGTGTCTCGTTATCCCGCTCCCGCTCTATTGCCGATTTCCCGAGCAACTTCTCTTCCAGCGTAGTGATCTTCTTCCGTAGCAGGTCTATATGTAGGTCTTTGCTCTCCAGCTGTTCCTTGTGTGACTTCACCTTACGCTGAAGGCTGTAGATCTGAGTGCTGCGATCAGCCAGCGCATCTCTCTCCAGTTTGACCAACTGTTCGGCTCTGGCAATGAGAGCATCTACCGTCATGTCCATTCCGATATCAAGTGAAATTCTGTCCATTTTCATTGCCTCACCGAGTCTCTGTAAGCACCTCATGTACTGAAAGAAAAAGGGAAGCATGCGGGAGTGACAGCATGAATGGCTGTAGTAATAAGAAATATTTTCAATGTGGCAAAGAAATTCAGTGTCTATTTCCACCAAGTTAAAGCAACACTATTGGTATTGAGTAGTAAGTCAAATGATGCAGTCTGGACATGCTGGATGAAGATATTAAAACATTTCTATACTTGTGCTGTTTCCCGAAGAGCACTTGTCAGATAGTGGTGAAAAATGTTCTCAAGTTAGTACTGGTAACTTGCCTCCAGGAGTCTTTCCCAGGGACAGAGTGGCTAGGATAAATGACCATCCCGAACTTAGCTGTTGACTGTTGATGTAAAGCACTAGATCAACCAACCATGTATCTCAAGCAATGGTAAGTCAGAGTATGAATCTGCTTCTTTTAGCCTAACCATTTCAAAATATGAGCTTCCCCATCAGAAAACCAACAATCTGCATATGCGAAAAACAAAGGCGCAGATCAGCTGTGCAGTGACTGCACAGCTGATCGGCGCCTTTGTTTTCGCTCTATAGATAGTATGATCCCTCCTACTCAAATCTGAAATTTCAAGCTTCTAGCATGCGTCTGTGACTGTATAGGCCAATTTGTGTCAGACCTTGTCAGAAACCCTGAAGACCATTTTTCTGGCGTCACCACCTACCAATTCTTTGTCAGATCTGAACCCATCTCTGAGCACATCACCGGCCACCAGTTCACCTTCCAAGGCATTCAGTCTCTCCTTGTACTCGTGAGCATCGGTCTCAGACTTTCTCGCTCTCTGTGCAGCATTCTTGTGTAGTTCGTACTGAGTCTCCAGCTGTTCTGTCAGTGTTCGTACTCGGTCTTCAAGGGCTTCATGTTTCTGTAAAATTGTGAGAGATTTTTTCAACAATTTTTCAAGGAACCCTAATGCCCTTTTATTTAGATTTTGAGACTCTTAAATACTGAACTAGCTAAGAAATTAGATCTTATCAGAAACCTAAGTTGCAAGCTATTTCATATTTGAGTCATGGGAAAACCAACAATCTGCAAAGGCGAAAACAAAGACGCAGATCAGCTTCGCGGTAACCGCGAAGCTGATCAGCGCCTTTGTTTTCCCTACTCGGATAGTACAATTCCTCCTCTACTTAACTCCAAAATTTCAAGCTTCTAGCCTGCTTCTGTGACTGTACAGGCCGGTTTGTGTCAGACCTGTTCTGAAACCACATTGTTGGTTTTCCCACAAGGCGGCTCATTTTTTGCCTTGATAGAAACTCTGAAGACAGTTTTCATGCAGTGAGAAAGCATTTTCTTAGCACTCTCTTCAAACTTACACTTCTGAGATCCCTGTTCATGTAGACTATAGTTTCAATCCTGCGTCTCACTTCATCTTCCGAAGCATACAACCTGTCATCCCTATCACTGAGAAGGCCTGCAACCTGCTCCAGGAAAGTTGAGAACCTCTCACTGTGGGTATGTATAGAGAGTGAGCGGGTCCTGACCTCCTTGTCTAGCTCCGCTAATCTTGAGTCTCTGAGGTTGAGTTCTGATCTTGTAGCATCCAAAGTTCGCTGTGAGCCCTCGAGACGTTCTTTCAGGATGTTGATTTCTCTTTCAAGCTCATGTCTGGCAGATCTTTCAATATCTCTTTCCTATAATAAAAACATTAGAGTTACATGTAGTTTCACAATACAAGAATACAGAATATGATCCCAAACTCACATTGAAAACATTTCTAAAACAAGACTCAAAATGATCAATTAAATTGACTTATCAACCCGACAAGAATGTCTATTTTTGGGTAAAGTCAAAAACTATACATCATACTAAGCAGGTTCTTGCTGAGGGTGAGAATAAGTGTTAGAAATGATATATTCATCCATTATGAAAACATCTCTGTGAAATGTATACCCCCTTGAACCCCACTTTTATATAGCAAAGCTGGGGTATGCAGGGGTATACCTGTTTTTCTTACTGTTGCTCCAAAACGTAGATTGTGGATACTCATGACATGTGTTTTGAGCAAAAATATTAAAACTATCAAAATTTATAAATCTGATGAAATTTTCATTTTTTACAGCTAAAAATAAATCTCTGAATATTACATGGGCAAGTTTTCGTAATGACAAGCCGACCAATTTCTATAATCCAAATGTTGACCTACAGATCTGAAAGCATCCATTTCCTGTTGCATTCTCTCGAAGTCTCTCTGTTCTTTCCCAACCTCTGATACAAGCCTCATTATGGTTTCTCGGCTTGCCTTGGACTCCAGCTCTGTACTATTCACTGTCTCATTCAAGGTGAGGATTTTACCCTTTAACATGGCATTTTCTTGTGACAGGTCTGTGAGCTGTGAAGATAAAAACAGTTTTGTATCAGTCGTTATTTTACCAGAAGATTTATCATAAGCAATTTGACCACACAAAATATTCAAAACCACAGTTTCAGAATGTTTCACTTTAACTGAAACACTGGTCATGGAAATGAATTGATTCAAAATGATTATTGTCAAATTACATATGAGCCGCCGCATCAGAAAACCAACAATTTGTATAGGCGAAAACAAAGACGCAGACCAGCTTTGCGGTAACCGCAAAGCTGATCAGCACCTTTGTTTTCACTAAACAGATAGTACAATCTCTCTTCTAATTAAATCCAAAATTTCAAGCTTCTCGCCTGCTTCTTTGGGCTGGTTTGTGTCGGACCTGGTCTGACACCCAAATTGTTGGTATTTTCATGTAGCGGCTCATTTTTAAACCATGATTTCAACCAACTGATTTAATGTTCATATAAAAGATCAATGTTTGTGAATAATTCTAGAAAACAAAATCACAGAAATCTCCAAACTTACAGTATTTCACAATATCTACAAACGAGTCGCATCACATTTTTGCAAAACAAACAAACATTTTGCATAAGCGAAAACAAAGACGCAGATCAGCTTTGCAGTAACTACTGCGATAGTATAATTCTTCTTCTTCAAAATCCGAAATTTCAAGCCTCTAGCTGTCTTCTGTGGCTGTACAGCCTGCTTTGTGTTGGATCTGGTCGGAAACCACAACATTGGGTTTCTAATGTTGCAGCTCAAATCAGATTTGAGTGTAATTTGATCCTGCCTACCTTCAGTGTAATTTCCTCTATGCTAGGTATTCCAACACCGGACAGTGTCTCAACATGTAACATAGAACTAATCTGCATGAGAATATCTCGGTGTTTTCTGTCGAGGCTCTCCAGTCTTGCTTGGGCCTCGTCTTTCTCCTCTAACTGTTTTCTGGAAGAGTATTAGAGACAGGCATGGGATCAAGAATATCATAATTGCAACCCAGTCTCGCCATGTCCAGTGGGGCTTTCAGATTGAGAAATAGATGGGCCGATTGTACATATCCAGGCAAAGCTAATGACTATTACCAAATGACTGATCATCTGATTACAGTGGCTTACTCCTTAGAAGATCTGTCCTGCCAAGGAAAGTCAAACCATCCATATAAATGATTGATTTTTAACTTTTTAGAGTAGTAGATGTCATTTGTAAAGAATCAACCAAAAGCATCGAGTCTAAGTCACAATTTAAAGTACAACAAACAGTTATCTACTAGCATTCAACAATGATTCTGAAATAGTTGGGTTTCTAACACCAAATTTCAAAATCAAGACTCACACCTTTTTCACGCCTACCCAGAAAACTGAAGCATACAGTCACTGAAAAGCGCAAAAGACTAGCATGTGACAAAGCCTTTGTTTACCTTAGCCTGGATTCCAGCTCTACTATTCTCTCTTGAGCAGCTTTGTTCTCCTTCTGTAGTGCCGACACAGTGAACTCACTCCTCCCCGCTACCGACTCAAAGGCACTCGACCTGCCCTCTAGGTCCGCTACTTGTGTTCTCAGTGACTCGACCAAGCCTTGTAGTCTCGCCTCGTTCTCGTGACTCGTTTCTGTCATCAGAGCCATCTCTTTTATCTTGACATCTCTAATCTCTAGTTCATTCTCCAGTTCTCGAATCTAATTAGAAGAACAATAATAAATTGCCTAAATAAAATTGTTTGAAATGTTTCAAAACAATATCTACTTCAATCACGTTATGTTATAATTCATTATCTATCCAAATTTTGAAATTGTTATATTTTTACATCCAACCCTGAACAATAACATCTCATTAAACAAGGGACTCTTGGCCCTAAAACCATTATGAAAACATGCCCATGCAATATACAGGGATTTTTTTCAGCTGTAAAAATTGAAAATTTCACCAGAAAAATTTTGATATTTTTAATATTTTTGCTCAAAACATGTTAGAACCGCCTCGCTGAGGCGGTTCTAACGAGTACCCACAATGTATGTTTAGGATCAAAAAAAAGAAAATTAGGTATACCCCTGCAAACCCGTTTTTCTACATAAAAGTAGGGTTTATGGGGTATACATTTCATGGATATGCTTTCCTGATGACAGGACTGTAACACATTTCATCTCTGATCCTATTCTTTTTAAATAGTAAATATTGTACAGATTTTTAGCACATGTAGTCCTGTACCCAAATTATGACTGACAAAATTTGTTTTCAAATCATCACAAAACATGCTGCCTTATCTCATATAATCTATTTAGTCAAACTTTATCATTTTATGATGTACCTTATTTTGCTGTCTTTCATTCTTAACTTGTACAGCCGCTAACTCACTCCTGGCAGCTTCTAGACTCTGTCGGTCACCCAGATATAGGTTCTCCATCTATCAAGACACAGACAGAATATACAGAATGATTGTCAGACTTCTCACTAAGGTTTTGACAATTTTAGTAAAATTGAGGTCTGCCCAAAATGTTAGATTTCTTTGATACTCCTATCCAGTCTAGCTTTAAAATATTGGAGTCAATATCAAACAATTGGAGTAACATACTCCAAATTACAATTAAGTGATTGTATTTTCGATAAATAATTGTTGAAGCACCCATAAAACATGAACAATGAGGTCTATATGATGAAAGGGTACACATGGAATGACAAACTGTATAGACTAGGATCATTCAGTCTTTGAAAGCCATATAGATATACACATCAATTCTATAACCTTAAGTTGAATTTATTTATGAGCCTTCACATGAGAAAACCAACACTTTGGGTTTACAACCAGGTCTGACACAAACCGATCTGTAGTCCGTAGACCTGTAGACCGACAGGAGCAGGCTAGAAACTCGAAATTTTGGATTTAAGACGAATAGGAATAGCACTATCCATGTAGCGAAAATAAAGGCGCTGATCAGCTGTGTAGTTACTGCACACCTGATCTGCACCTTTGTTTTCGCATATGCAGATTGTTGGTTTTTTTATGCGGTGGCTCTTGTAATAGTACATGTTCATAATTAATACTAAATATTGTCAAAGAACTAAAATATTTACCCGCACTGAATCTGCAGTACTTCTAACTGTGACTTTTGGAATTGACTCCATGCTGAAAAGAATTCCATGTGATAATCTAATTTAACCATAAATATATTAAAGCACTCATTAAAATGTTCCCACTTTCAAACTTGTACTATAGTGTCTTAATAAAACATTACATACTTCTTTTTCATGAATACAATACATGTAACAATTAGAAACTGAGTGCTTTTAAGTGTTGTAAACATCAGAAAGGCTTGTAATTATTTGTGTAACATTCAATTATTTGCAGGATCTAGAACAAGATCTGAACTAAAGTCAACACTATTTGGGCAAATGGACTAAAGTTTTATGAAGTTGTCTACCATAGGTTAACCATTTTTACATGATAAGCTGGTTATATCCCAGGTTATATATAATAACACATTTATAAATAATGTGATACGCACCAGAAAAATAATATTGATCTTAAGAGCACCTCAACCGATGTCATTTTTTATTCTCGCGCATGATTATTTCAAGTATAAATCTGCTTATAACAGTAAAATGGTTGTTGGACTATGGTTGTTGGACTACACATTCACATATGAGCATGCATTACCTGACCAGTTGTTGAATAAGGGCATCTTTTTTCTGAAGTTCTTCTCTGAATGATCTCATCTGATCTTGCATCTGCAAAAAAGCCATGAGATATAAAAACAACAATTAAATCATGGAAGACACTTTTGCACCAGGATAAATCGCAGTTCAGTTGATTAATTTGTTTTTGGCATTTTTTTATATATAAAATTCTGTGTTAAGAAGTTTCATGCAGAATCTCCTGTCCAATTAAGTCATCTTCAACATCGAATTCATTCTTTAAATATTTGAAGGTGAAAACATAGCGCTAGAGTTATTATTAAGGAATGATTATTCATAATGGTGTGATTTCCAGCAGCATGTCAAATATATTAAAATGTTATTAAAAATGGCTTAAAATAAGTACATGTAATCCGAGTTAAATGTTTCAACATGATAAACTAATTGCCTCACTAATTGCCAATTAAAAACCAATTAAACTCACTTCTTGCATTTGTCTTCTGTTTGCACTAGGTGACGGGGGTCTAGGCTGCATCACAGTTGTGGCTGGGGAGCGTCTGGAAGGGGATGGGGATCTCCTGCCCGAGGGGGACCGTCTACCCGAGGGTGATCTCCTATCTCTATCATCCTCAAAACTCACTCTTCTGTGAAACAAACTTGAAGATGACGGTCTGATTGCTGGTAAACCCTCACGTTCCACTTCTCTCAAATATGATGCCATTATGGCAGATGTTAACTTATCCCTTAATTGTTATTTATTCACCCTCCCAGTCTATATATTGTGTACTCGTATCTGTGATAACCGATGACAGTTTTTGTTGTCAGCCTAGCAACATGCAAACACTTGTTGCTCATAATTTTAGGGTAAAATCCAGTACCAAATTTGTTTGAGCGCTAAATAAAAATCCGGTATTGGCTACCGGTAACTTAATCAGTTAGCATCGTTATATTATGGATTATTCTCAATTACAGAGACGATCCCCATTCCGTTTTAGGAGACAAGTAATGTTAAAAATAGCTAGATCTACAATCAAAATAAATAAATAAAAAAAATATATAAAAATAAATAAACTGCTGCGGTGTACCACTTCCGGACGTAAGTGATCCTCTCAGAAAACAATATCGGAGAGCAACGGAGGTGTTGGCACTGTTGGGGAGTTCATCATCGATCGGAGGAATGTCTCCCGTTTTGGAGACAAATAGTGTATGTCCCATTCGGGGAACATTCTCCCCATCGGGAGACAGTATGAAAAATGTCATATTTTAGATCCTTTCAGACTGTCCTGCGCATTTTACTACAAAAAGGCGCATGTTAAAATCTGTGTAAACCAAGACCTAAATTTAATCCGTTGCATCTCGGAACCTGAATAATAACTTATTTTGGATCCGAGGTTGCATCAAGAAAAATTCACCGTTGCGATTAGTCAAGGACACTCTATCGACTCGATAGAGTGTCCTTGGATTAGTACAGAGATGTGGACTGACCTTGGTATAGGCTGGATTTTAAATTTGGAAGAATTGTTTCATATTTTGTTTTTGGAGGATGGTTACTTTAACGATAAATTGAAGGGGTTAGTACAAGAACGTGTCTGAGTCAACTTTTGTCAGAAATTGAGTTTTTGGTGCCACTGGGTTCTACATATAAAAAGCTGCAATCCAATATACACTTTGTGCTGCCTTTCAAATTTATTCTGGTTGAATTTGCATATCAAAATTTTTCATGGGTGCTAAGTTCATGTTCAGTGCAAGAACGTACCTAAGTCCACAACATTTAGTGCAAGAACGTACCAAGAACGTACAAGTTGCTTCTTGTGCACAAGGACATCCCACACATGCCCCTCACAGAATTGGACAATGACTCAGGGTCAGTTTGGGTCAAACTTTTTGTAAATAAGAAAACTCACTTTGTGGCTAGCTGGTATCGACCACCTGTCGATGGTCATTTACCAGTATCGGACAATGGAAATGACTTATTGAATTCCCTGGAAAAGTTTGACAATTTATTTAGAGAACAGCTTGACAAGATCAAAAATATTAATAAAGGCAACAAGCCCCCCTTAATTCACGTTTTAGGCGATTTTAACTTTAGAGATATTGTATGGCCGGACAGACTCAGCAAATCTGGGTCATCATTGAGTCAGACGGAGGGTCAGATTTTGATAGAATGACCATGGTTTGAAACAATTAGTCAATTTCCCCACCAGAGAAAGAAATACTTTGGACTTGATTTTGACCTCTCTTCCTGGTCAGTTTGTAGACATTTATTCCCCGGATAAGCTCAGTGATCATGACATTGTTTCTGGCACATTGGAAATTGCTATCCCCCCTATAAAGAAACCTACGAGAAAAGTGTATCGTTATCAGAAAGTAGATTATGAATCTATGAGAGAAGAAACACTTAAATTTGCAAAGGAAAGATACTTCCACGGTTACTCAGATACTCGGTCGGTGCAGGAAAATTTCAATCTCATTACATCGTTTATTCAGGAATCGACAGATAAACAGTGGGGCACAACCGTTAAATCGATATATAATATTTCCTTTTTCATATAGTATCTAAAACTAGATATCATATCTAAATCTAGATATAAACACAAAATATTTGAATTTACATATAGTTCTAGATATATAACTCTACATCCGGCTTATCTATATTTCGTTTTACATATTATATCTAAATTGACATATATTGTCAAAATATCTTCTTTTTAATATAGTACCTAAAACTAGATATCATATCTAAATCTAGATATAAACACAAAATATTTGAATTTAAATATAATATCTACTTCGAGATATACAGCTCTACATCCGGTTAAAATATATATTTCGTTTGACATATTATGTCTCAATTGACATATGTTTCCAAATTTTTTCGCCCCTTAGCAACATGTATACGTAATTTGTAGTCAGGATGTTCCCGTCGTTGTTCCTTGATAACTCTCCACACCACGCGGAAGTTGAGCTAGGTGACGAAGTGAAACCGGGATTGCGACTTATCTAGCTGATCTACATAATTTGTTGATCTAGATATTCTATCCACTGGAATATGCCCGCAACTTAGTCTGCAACTAACATGGCCTAGTTCAACCTGGCAACGGACAAACATCTTAAATATCATCTTGGTGGTGTTTAAACGATTCCTTGTGTTCAGGTTTTATCAGACCAGGTCCCTTGGACTTAACAAAAGGTCACAAAGTCTGTAGCCTCGTCACAATACGTCCTTGTCATCAGTTTGTCATGGAAGATTGTCGTGGGACCTCGACTTAAAGTCTCACCCAGAGGAGTGGAGAGCATGGGATCGAACTCATGACTCCTTTTTACAGTGCATTTCCATTTAGCTTATCCGCTGTGCCATAGAGGACTGTGTTACCACGCCACGCGAACACGATCATCGAGTTGCTTATTTTTGAAAACTCCAGTGTGCTAGAACTCGCCAAGATACATGAACCATCTCATCGTATGAAGCTTTGTCATCGGTAAACAAGTCCCTACTCCGTTAAAAATGCTGGTTCATGACCTACTTGTTTCCAGCAATCATTCTTATATAGTTCCTTCTCTCGTTTCAATATGTCAGAGATTATCCGGGATATAAAAAAGTTGAGGCATCCAGGCGCAGGAAACATAAAATCAAATCGGTTCACCGGTACCAGCACCATTCCAATAACGTGTTGATGCTCTCGACATGAATGATAGCCTTGTTGAACCGCATTTTTTAATTTCACATTTGTGTAAAAATAGGTATCAACAAGGCACATTTTGGAAGTGTGACATTTGTGTATGTTAAATTTCGATTGCGGGATGGAGGCGGTGAAATTAATACTAAAATTTCAAATGTCTTCATGATCGTTCGCTTCACTCGTGCGTTCAAGGGACTAATCTCTCCCCCATCCGAACCCCCTGGTGAAATAATGTCATTTGGCGTGTCACCAGTAAACTATTCAGATTCAGATTCAGATCGTTTCAATGCGATACTTCTGTTGTGGGATTAATTGTTTTGTGTTTTGGAGTCGAATTTTTGTGCTGTTTGTCAGAGCCTTATGTACGTATTCATATTTTTAGTTCAGTTAGGGTAACTGAGAGGCCGCCCATTGGGGGATAGCTGCTCACTCGGCTTACGACATGTTTTCATGGTATAAGTACCTAAGTGTCATTTTAGTGTTTCCCATCCCTCGGTTTATGGAGTGGGAATGTCTTTCTGATTGCGCCATTTCCTGATCATTGCCTATTTGTACTTATTTCTATTTCTGACGGTACGAATTTAAATAACGTCTGTGAAGAACTGGTATGATTTTTTTTTCAGATGTGTAGAATTGACACAAATCGGTACTAACACACGAAAACACGTTCTTGAACCATAATTTTCGCATTTCTCAAAGTTCCTATGTGAATTATTGGTACCAAATCCTCCCAGCCGGCGAAGAATTGGTAACGAAGTTGTATGCAACGAATTTCATTCCATTTCACACCCATGTGAGATAGGCGCATGTAATCAAATTTCATGTACTATTCGTACGTATTCTTTACACTCACGAAAATCACCCAAATTAAAGTGGTTTTGCCTTTGATTCCAATTCTTCAATTTATAGCGATATTACATGTATGTGAACATTTAGTACCAAGCTTTTACATCTGAATATTTACATTTTTCTAAAACCTCCTTAGATGAACCATTAGATGTTCATCTGTGTTCATACTTCCATGAACAACATCGTGTCACGCGACGTCACACTTGACGTCAACAAACAATGCTCTCGCCAATCTGATTGGACGCTGTTAACGTCGACGCCGTTCCGCTGTTTGATTACACACTGTGTGTTTTTAACTATTTGCTGGTAAATATGATCGCCTTGATGATTTTTCAACCAGCGATAGATTGATACCAATTCTTCAAAGATGTGATGAATCCAAACCAATTCTTCAGAAGTCAAAACACTGACCCGTCCTGCATGTGAAAATTTTGTACAACTTTTTTACATATGAAAATAATACCAGATATTCACAGATTTTATGATTAAGCGCCGCCGATTTCAAACGTATGAAATCTGCGATTCAACAACGCTTTGAAAACGTACATAAAAGGAGCAAATTAAACATAGAACAAGTAGGACTAAAATAGACGTACCGCATCGGAGCGGTCAGTAATATAAATTTACTTAAGAAATGAATTTCATTTTTCTGGTGTTCATGGAGCTATGAACCGCAGTGGGTCGCGTGCAAAGTGAATGAAGGGGTTCATGTAAGCTTTGCTAGCGACCCACTGCGGTTCATAGCTCCATGAACAACAGAAAAATTTAACTCATTGCTTATATTTACATTCATTTCTCTCTATCGCTTGTTGAAAAATCACCAAGGCGGTCACATTTACCAGCAAACAGAGAATCTACACACAGTGGGTGTTCAAACAGCGAAACGGCGTCGACGTTTACAACGGCCAATCAGATTGGCGAGATTCATGTTTTTCGACGTCAAGTTTGGATTACGTCACGTCGCGTGACACAATGTTGTTCATGGAAGTATAAACACAGATGAATATCTAATGGTTCATCTAAGGATGTTTTTGAAAAATGTAAATATTGGGTGGTATAAACAGTTTTATATATTTTCTATTATCTTTGTTGAACTAGAGCCACAAGATAAGCTTTTCTTCTCGGTCTGCTACAAAATGCATGATTTTGCAAGCACCGGGCGGTCTCAGGAGATTCAATCAACGTTATGATTTATAAATCCGTGGTTTCCTGCAGATAGAACATGAGCGTATAACCCAAACGCGCCCCGGGCGTATGAAAAATCTCAACATTCTGAAGATTTTGGACGTATAAAAGATAATTTGTTTCTTAAACTCGTTTTAGCAGTAACACATTAGCGCGTGACTGAAGCGTTTGCCAGACGTATGAAAAAAATTCTCAAAACGCTGAAAAAAAAGTACGTTTTGTGTTACGTCCCAGACACACTAATCACCGCTCTGGCCAGTTTTGATTCGAGCCCCGCGCCGAGCCTTTGTGAGACGAGTGTGAATATGTTGTTCGATCCCGGGATTCGACCATATAGGTCTATTGTTTGAATGTGTTGCATTACGTTCGAGTCAACATCTATGACCATATTGGTCATTTTGGGATGTTGCCTCCTTTCAATGGGACTTCTACCCAACATTGGGATGTCGTGACATGCTTAAAAATACGTCCTGAAGACATATAACCACACAACAACTAAAGCGTATAACCTTTCCTAGGCAGTTTCAGACCTAAGTGGTAAATCACTTATCGTGTGGTCGATCACCCAGTTATAAGCTCTGTTTGGCATTCCATCTATTTCTCACGGCCCCAATGCTGAATGGGCGGGGATGGGCAGTCGCATCGGTTTGCCGTCCTTATCCGTTTAGTTTAGTTAACTTTGAGAGATCGCTGGTTTCATTTGCAGTCACGCTCACATTGAACAGCCTGTTCGTCGAGGTAAATGCTTGTTGCCCTGGCATTGTGGTAGAGTCACTCTTTGAAAGAAGAAGAAGAAGAAGAAGAAGAAGAAGAAGAAGAAGAAGAAGAAGAAGAAGAAGAAGGAGAAGAAGAAGAAGCAGAAGAAGAAGAAGAATGATTTATTTACGTACAGAGAGGTCCCCGGCGAGATCGTACGTTATCTTGTCGTGAAGAGCCATTAAGCTCCCTTGGCTTCTGGTTTACATACAGAAAGCGTTGGCTCCTTCCCAATATGACTGAACAATTGCTGATATGGACGTTAAGTCATATAATCTAACCAGTCCAAACATTTTAGATATAATTAACACTTCTTGGAGTTTCCCTAGCGCTTTATGTCGTTATGTTCAGCAAGTAAAATAGTGTTTACTCATGTAAATCGGACGACGAGCATATTCAAATCCAAACTGTACATAACTTCCCTGGTGAACTTTTCGATGACGCTGGATTTTTTGTTGGAAATTTGTTTCTGTACAAAATTCAAAACTTCCCGCTATGCGAAACTCGATGAGAGACTGCGCATGACGCAAAATGATCACGTGTTCAGATCAAGAAAATCATATATCTCGATCGAAATATATAATGATATTTAGATTGACATATTATATGTCAATTTAGATATATTATAATAGGGTATATTTCGTTCGAAATATATGGTAATTAGGCATATCTCCTTCTAGATATAATATATCGATTTAACGGTTGTGCCCTACTGATAAACATATCCCCTCAAAAACTAGTCGCTCAGTTTTCTCTGTCCCTTGGATAACACCTGAAATAAGAAGGAAGATTCGCAGAAAAAATGCAACTCGTGCAAAAGCTAAAAAGACTGGTAGTGCAAAATTTAGATCTAAATTTGAATCCTTACGGAAAGAGATCAAAGCTGATATCAGGAAGCAGCATGATCTTTACGTGAACAACTTGGTAGGAGATGTTAAGGCTATTTCTAGAGATTTTTACAGGTACATAAACAGTCAGAAAAAAAGATACCCAAGGTATTTCCCCGTTGAAAAAGAGAAATGGAAGCGGAATTGCACAATCCGAATTTGAGAAGGCGGAAGAATTTAATGGTCAGTTCTCGGATGTTTTCACTAAAAGTGAATACAAACAGGTCCCTCTTATAGATAGATCTGCCCCATTCATGCATGATATTGTGGTCACAAAGGAAGGGGTGACCAAACTTCTCAAAGGTCTGAACCTGTCTTAAGCCTTAGGGCCTGATGAGCTTCACCCCAGAGTCCTAAAGGAACTGGCTATGGAATTAGGTCCGGTATTCGCCCATCTCTTCCAGCAGTCAATTGATACAGGTGAAATTCCTAAAGAATGGTCTCTTGCTAATATTCGCCCCCTGTTTAAGAAGGGCGACAGGTCACTTGCCCGCAATTACCGCCCTGTTTCTTTGACATGCATTCCTTGTAAGCTTCTTGAACATATTGTATGCTCAAATATTATGGCCCATCTTGATGAACATGAACTCTTGTCGGACATGCAACACGCATTTAGGAAATGGCATAGCTGTGAAACTCAGTTGACTACAGTGATAAATGACTGGGCAAAAATCTTAGACAAAAAAGGCCAGGTCGACACTTTTATACTCGATTTTGAAAAGGCTTTCGATACTCCTCCCCATGAACTCTTTAAAAGCAAATTGTTCAGCTATGGAATAGGTGGAACAATACTGAATTAGATAAATGCTTTCCTTTGTTTCAGACAACAAAGGATAGTGGTTAATGGTATTAAATCGGATTGGGCTCCAGTTGTGTCGGGTGTCCCTCAGGGCACCGTTCTCGGCCCCTTGCTGTTTTCCTTGTATATAAATGACATCTCAGCAGACATTGAGTCTGAAATAAGACTCTTTGCTGATGATTGTGTTTGCTATCGTGAAATCAAGAATGAAGATGTCGCAGACCGTTCATGTGCCCGGAAACCAGATAACTAAAGTAGGCCGGAAACGTGACGTATGTTGTTTATTTGGAACGGTCCATCTCAGGGAGTGGGTGTAGGCAACAGAAGGAAACACAAGCCGGTTGATGAGTATGAGTTTATGAGACCCCTTCAACGTTGTACGACCATAGTGCACTGAATAACAATGCAAAATATCCCTCAGTAATGAGGAGATAGACAAAGTATCATATCTGTACTGGGCGAGACGCGAGTCTGCACCCCTTCAATGACAATCGAAGACTGCGCTTTATGTCAATTACGACACGGCTCAAAAAGGGAATTTACAAATTACACGTCATGATCAATATATACAAAATGACATGAAAAGGATAATAACATAAAAGCGTACCTGAATAACAATGCAAAATATCCCTCAGTAATGAGGAGATAGACAAAGTATCATATCTGTACTCGGCGAGACGCGAGTCTGCACCCCTTCAGTGACAATCGAAGACTGAAAGAAAGGGCGCCTTTTGTGAGCTGTTTTTAGGTGCGCATGCGTGTTAGTATTGAACATTATTTATCATCTCGCCAACAGATGAGGATACAGACTACATCGATATCATTCAGATTACGCCTAAATATCATTTAGGATAACGCCTGAGCGCATGAAATGATGATTTAATGACAGGCTATAGGATGCAATATAGGATATGACCATCACATAAACTGTACACAAATCCACCCTGTGACATTCTCCCCCTCTTTGGAAAATGTCGTCTCGACTTAACAATCATTAAATTGAATTCAAATGCAGCTTTAACAAACTTAAAAATAATTGTAATCAAATTTCATATCAAGCAGACTTGTCTGACCAATATGAAATGTTAAATGTCATCATCTTTATCATTCACAAGAGGCACTCTAATTTCTCAAAGTATGCCAAGACAATGTTATCATCTTGAAACATCCAAGCACAATAATGTTTTACAAAACAGACCCATTTCTGTCAACAAGAAACAAGTTCTTCCACAATTAAAATCATACAATATACGAGGATGATCCAATAATGAATGAGACTTTTTGAATTATTCCTATGTAAATAAACTTGGCTTACTGTTAATATATTGTTAACATTGCTCAATATAACGCGCACAAGAGACACTGGTTAAAAGTCAAATATAGACAACTACCTTTTGTTGCTTAGCAACGGGAGAATGCGAGTCAAAGGTCCTTGGCCACGTAGCAATTATGCACATAAAATAGGTTGCCATGGCAACCGGTGATAAAAATTCCTATTATGGAATATTGTTATTTACAGTTATCATTACTAGCTTTATGCTCTGCAAATATCACTTACATACAGCTGATAATTCAAGTAGGCTGAGTGTTTTTGTGAGAAAAGATGGGGTTTGTTTGCGAAAAAATTCAATGATTTTGGGGGTAGGTGTGAGAAATATCTTTTATCCTGAGTATACATGACAAAATAAATTGTTTTTGATCTTAAAATGACCAATTACATGGTAAATATTGCAAATGAATTACAAAAGTGACACTTGACCGTTTCTTTTTATGTTGCCTAGCAACTATAGAATTTGGAAAATGCTATTATCCATAATTCATATAGTAAAATGGTTGCTAGGCAACCACCTCTCGATCACGAGCGCAAGACTCGATTTGACCGAAGCAAAATATTTCAGACATGAATGTCAACACAGGCAATACTCAATTATGTTAAGAAACCGTTTTTAAATTTTGTGACATAGCGAGATATCTATTAGTCAATGTTTGTTCAAAGGGCAAATGCTGGCCATAGGTGCTTCACGAGCAGTTCTTAAATAACCATAGCAACCAAAGTTATCTACCAAATTTGATAAAACATGCTCCGAAGAGAGATCAGATGTGTATCTTGTAAACGAAAGTAGTAAACTTGAGCCAGGCAATAGGGTTTATAAAATGAGAGAAAAGTCTCAATCATTATTGGATCATCCTCGTAGATATGTCAATTACAACAGAATCTACAAGTAACTATTACATTGAAACTTCAGAGAGACATTGGTCGTTTAGGCAGTTGGGCTAGGAAATGGGGAATGTGATTTCAACCCGTCAAATGCAACATGATGCGGCTGACGAATAAACGGTCTAGTAAGATACAGGCTAACTACACCCTTGAGGGCACTGTACTGGAAAACGTTGAAAGCATAAAAATACCTGGGTGTAACTACCACAAATGATTTGAAATGGAATACTCATATTTCCAATGTTTGTACAAAGCCTAACAGAACGCTCGGATTCTTGAGGAGAAATTTGTATTCTTGTCCCCCAGATGTGAAAGAAGCAGCTTATAAAGGACTGGTGCGGCCGGTCTTGGAATATGGAAGCTCAGTTTGGGACCCTCACACTCATGGCCTCCAGGAAGAACTGGAAAAGGTCCAAAATCGTGCGGCAAGGTTTGTGACGGGAAATTGTTTTTGAAACTGGGAGCATGACTGGCATTTTAGGTCAACTGAAATGGGAATCTCTTAAGAAAATGAGGAAGGATAGTAGACTTATATTGCTATACAAAGGTCTAAAGGGTAAAGCCAGAATACCAACAGATGACCTTATCCTAAAGAATAAGCGTTGTAGAAATCAACACTCTTTGACTTTTCAGATACCTTCAGCTAGCAAAGAAGCGTACAAAAGTAGTTTCTTTCCACAGACTATCAGGGACTGGAATGACCTTCCTGATTCACTTATCTCCTCTGCTGAAATGTCTGATGACTGTGTGTCCAAGTTCGCTTCACTCGTGCGTTCAAGGGACTAATTTCTCCCCCACCCGAACCCCCTGGTGAAATAATGTCATTTGGCGTGTCACCAGTAAACTATTCAGATTCAGAAGTCCACTAAATATGTAACTGTCCGCTGATGTAAAATTAATTTGTTCTGCTATACTTTTAACAGCTTAAATAACCCACAATATGCAAATGAGTAAATACACCTCTATAAAATCATGTATTTGAACCTATATTCAGCTAAATATGATAAACGAAAAAAATGCGGTTGTGGACTTATACATGTTCTAGCATTAGCACATTGCATAAATAGTAAAGAAAAAATAATTTTCTCCCATATCTTTCAATAAAAGATTATGGCATTTTAGCTTATTTTTATATACGGAAAGGTGAGTAATTTCATATAATTTTTAAATGCTTGTCAGTCCTTTGTCAAAATTTTATGTTTTTCGTGTTTTTCTCGAAATTTACAAAAATGGACTTAGACACGTTCTTGCACTAACCCCTTCCATTTTCAAGCAGAGTACATGAACTTGAATCTGACTTTTTTTATTTAGGCCATTTTCCTGTCTCCCCGGCGATTTGGGGACAAGTTTTTTAAATGCATCATATAAAACTGTGTTTCACAACTATGCCATTTCCTGAATGCATGCTGTTTGTCCGACAAAAGATTATACATGTGCATCAAGATGACACATGATATTTGAACATACACTAGTATGCTCTAGAAGTTTGCAAGAAATACAAAGAAACTGGATGGTAATTACAAGTAAGTGACCTGTCAACTTTCTTGAAAAGTGGACAAATATTAGCGAGTGACCATTGGGGATTTCACCTGTATCAATAACGGTCCTAATTAGAACTGTTGCCAATTCTTTTACGTCCCTAGAATGGAGCTCATCAGGTCCTAAGGCTTTAGATGGGTTCAAACCCTTAAAGAGTTTTGTTGCTCCTTCCTTTGTAACAACAATTTCGTCCATGAATGGGGCCGACCTATCCAGAAGTGTACCGTTTTAGCGAATACATCTGTTAACTGACCATTAAATTCTTGAATGATCATGAAAGGTGTAATAAGATTGAAATTTTCCTGAACCGAATGGGTATCCGAGTAGCCATTGAAATACTTTTCCTTTGCAAAATGTAATGTATCTGCTCTCATAGATCTGGTACCGATGCACCTTCCTCCGAGGGGTAATAACAACTTTCAACTTTCTCTGAACATATTGTCAAATTTCTGTAGGTCTTCCAAAGGCGTCACGTTTTCATCACTATGATGTGGCCTATATGTGCATGTTTGTGGATATTTTTGGGGGATTTTCTAAATTTGGCTACTTTTACGGGTTATTTTTAACAAAATTTGACTATTTTATGGAAATTTATCAGAATTTTTTGGGGTGTGCTTGAAATACTTGGTAACTTTTTGTGGTGGTCGGCTATCAGACCAGGTATTTTTGGGGGATTTGGGGTAAGACGCTGGGGCCTCGCCCTGGGGCCTCGCCTATTTATATGCAAAAGTTTAGAGAACGCCCCTGGGGGAATATCCGTGTGGATAAGTAACATGACACCACCACCACCACCAAGAGTTCTATCCTTCATGCACACACTGTCTCGGATCCGAGACGCTGTATGGGAAAGTTTCTGAACACGATTTATGTTTTGAGCAAAAATAAGAAAAGAATGTCAAAAAATTTCTACTGAAAAATTTCAATTTTTATACAGATGGCCTCCTATCCCTAAGAATATGTTTAAATGCAGAAATCGACACTCATTGACAGTGTCGCTGTTTAAATATACTCTCACTGATTGCAGAAACATGTCAAACGGATAATAGAATGGATCAATGGAACAAATGCGGAACAGTTAAGAAACTGAATTGTATTGGAACAAATGAAGTTTTGATATTCACGAGAATGTCCAACTTAACTGCAGACTGTGGTCTTGAAGGCCTCAAGGTTCTGCAAGTTTGCTACAGTGTGGGTGAGTTCCACTGCAAACTATTTTGATTGATGGTATGACTGACGCGGCCAAAGCTCTTAAAGGACTACGGAACCATACCGGGGCAAACAATCCAGTGACAGGACCGAAACGACCCATAAAGGTTCATGTTTTCACCCAGATCGCGCGCAGGTGCACGAGAGCTTACGAGAAGATAAAAAGAGGTCATTTCCGGTGAATCAAGGGCAAAAAACATTGTCGATGTTTTACAAATTCAACAATTTCACTGGCCGTATAGGAGAATCGACACAACTTAAAGCTTATCGGCCACACGTTAGTTGTTTTATCCCCAATTTGCATAACATCTGTTCGCGCATAGTGTTCATTTAAGCTTACGATTCCATCATACGTGACATGAACAATAATGAAAAAGTGGGTGGGGTAGTGGCACTTTCAGTTTCACAATCTGTATACTTTCTAAAGTAGTCGTGATTCTGATTCTTAAACATCTAATTAGTTGTCTAACAGAGAGCTCTTAGTCATGAAATGGGGACACAATTGATAAGCAAACAGAACACATTTTCACAAATATCTGACAAGTTGAAGTTTTTGACAAAACTTTGTAAAATACTGTACAATAATGTAGTGTTTTCAGGGACCGGGACAACTTACCAAAACGTCCCAAGGTAGCATTGATCCCATAATATGTCACATTACTCAAGTAGTTAGCAACCACACCACTTTACAGGAAGCTCTACCTATGTGTAACACCGCTCACAAACTAGGGGTGTAACGATATATCGGTATACTGCGGTACGGTGCTCGCGGTACGGTATACCGGTACGCCCATACAAGGATTCCGGTATATCGTAACACAGTCTGGGTTTTATACTAACACCCAAAATAATCCAAACAAGTACAACCACAGACTGTGTATTTACAATCGGTCCTGCTATCGAATTTTTACAGGTAATTAGCGTGAAACCAGTCCAATACATGTGCGTATTTGCCTCCCCTGTTGAGCTGTCAATCATGTGGTTATTTTTGGAACATACATCTATTTCGGCACTTTAAAACAACCTGACGTCGCATAAAAATTTTGCATGTTGTTTACAATAATATCAGTCATAGATGTACTACAAATGTTGTAAAATTGATTCCCATTCTAGTGCAACAAATTTTGGCTTCGATAAGAAATTGAAAATTGACTTTCCTGTTTGTACGATATATTCAATACGCATTGCGATATGCATTTCCCGTACCGCGATATATCGCGATGCGGTTTTAGTGGGCGATACTCAGCCCTATCACAAACCATTATCAACTCAGGGAGTCAGGCGCATGAGAAGTCCATGCAGGTTTAGCGCCAATAATGAATATCCTTTGTCAGCCGGATTAGCTCCGGTGCAGGATTCTAGTCTTTTGAACCCCAAATCCTACAATAAAAATGGTGACCAAATGACGCATTATGTGAGACCCTGGGTTGGCATTGTCTAACAGTTTCTTAGGCCTGAGCCAGTGTTGCCTTCCAGATGAACTGGACTCTCTTAGTGACTCAGAGATAGGGCGTTATAGAAGGACAGAGTGATGGATTGAGTAGCTAGGATTGAGAGAAGACACACTTCTGTGATTTAAAACTGCAAATTATCCCCTACCGTTGGCCTTTGATGAAGAGTCAGGGAAAGTGAAGCGTCACGAATCTGAATCTGTTTCATTTTTATGAGCAAAATATATTTATAACAACCATCTATTAGCCGCTTTTTTAACATCAAATAGGGCGGTAATTGTCTTTCTTGCAAAAATTCCAGTTTAAATGCATTTTCCAAGCTTAAATTCCCAAAGGAACTCTGTATTTTTACGTTGATTTTTTGGCCGCCATTACGCTGTTGTTTTAATATAGATATTTTTCCAATAGTGGCACATCTCAAACTGGAGTATTCTCATTAGGGACTTACAGTAACTTGTATTATAATAATGCTAAATTACTAAAAAGTAACTAATGACACTATTTACACTGAACCCCTTCCACCCTCTCCCTCAGATCTTGAGGGTCTAGAATGCGTAAGGGAAATTGGTTATTTTTTGTAGTAAGACTGGTTTGGTCTGACAGAAATTCTGACTCTGTCTGACCAAGTGTCCTGCAAGGTCTCACAAACTTTGGTAAAAACTGTTATTAATATTACTGTTTTTGTTGATGTTCTTGATTGAATTTTAATGGATTTGCCCTTTTTTGTGCAATTAGAAATATGTGGGCCTCTAAGCATGCTAAGTTTTCATGTTGGCAACTAGCTTTCATTTTTTAGGGGCCCAGCTTGCTCATATAAAAAATTAGTCTGTATCTCTGTTAACCTGTGCATGACTAATATGATTTGCAAATGACTATCGAGATCATATGATGGGTCATTTGACTGTTCAATTTCAACAGCCTTAGGTGAAGGTCCCCACTGAATTTTTAAATTGAGGGTACACTGGCGTTATATTCTTAGTTTTATACATCTACGTATATGCCAGTCTTCACTAAAAGTGTTGGTCTCTCGGTCATTTCCGACAAATTTTGAAACTGACTAGTGATTTCTGTCATGTTCCCGGTCGATCCGTCCGACGAGAAAAAGGCCAGTTCATTCTATAAAATTGTCATCTCGCCTTTTTAGCGACGAATGGTAAAATAAATCAACTTTGTTCCGATTGTTTTCTGCAGTTTGTTGAGATGCGTGCGGGCGACCATGTTGGTTTCATGTTTACAATTTTGATTGGTCAGCCAAGAATTTCAGCCAATCGAATACATTCATACAGAAATATTCGGTCAGGTATGAAACCTTCGACCGCACTGCGCCTGCAATGCTGGGTATGCCGAACCTAGAATGACCATTTAAAGTGTGAAACTAATACATGGTTACAATATAACTAACGCGGTTTATATGAGTCTATTATTTTGAAATATTGATACACACGGAGTAATTTTATAAGTGTTTTATTTCCTGAAAATACATGAATATTATAGCTGGTTCAGAGGAGCAGGCACTGCATGGTTATGGCTTTCATACCTGACCCAAAGAAAAGGGAAATAACTCTTAAAGCGCTGGCCTTCACCTTCCTCCGATCGAAGTTGTGAAATTCTTTAATAATTTGAGCGCTGCCCTAATTTCCCTACAGGTAATTCGAATGCCCTTAAAAGAGGTTCAAACGATATTGTTCAAGGAGTAGTAGACAGGAAAACGAATAATTATTTTGCACATTTGTGGAAAACAACGAGCTTACGAACCTTTTTTTTTTTCTGACCAGCAAAAATTTTCAGTCTGTCAGACAGCTGTACATCAGCTACATCAGCTGTTTTGATGTTTTTACGAAGACTGATATGCCTGTATAAGAAGGTTTGTAAATTTTGGGGGTAAAAACCCCTCAATAGAGGGTAAATGGGAACCCTGTATAATCTGTAAACACCCAGCATGGAGATTGGTATGGAACCACCACTAAAACATTCAGAGAAAAAGTTTCTGTCAGCATACAGAGAATGATTTATGCGGGTTCAACATATTATGAACATGGGCAAATGATTGTCTTGGGCTATCGAGAACATATGACACCAGGACGCTGGTTGAAGTGGAGAGCGTTTTTTTTTTTCCTCTAAATTTTAGGAGTTTGATCTCAGAATAACCATTTGTTGTAGAAAAGATTTAAACAGAAGAGGAATTGCACTTTCCAGAACCTAAAAAAACAATGGCACTGATCAGCTACACAGTTTCTATACAGCTTATCTACATAGATACCCCCCAGCATTTTTGTCGTCGGGTATATAGTTTTCGCTTTTCTGTTCGTATGTCAGTTACTTGTAGTTAGTCCGTTCATAGAATTTATGTCAAAGTTTTGGTTAAAGTTTCTCTAGTGGTGTATATCTCATAAACCAACCATCAGAAATTGTTAGCTCACCTGAGCCGAAGGCTCACAGGTGAGCTTATAGTATACCCATGCTCCGTGCGTCGTCCGTCTTCGTCCGTCCGTTGTCCACAATTTCAAAGATCTTCTTCTCTGAAACCACTTGGCCAATCAAAGCCAAACTTCATGTGGAGCATCCTTAGGAAGGGGGAACGAAAGTTTATATAAATGGTCCAGGTCACATGACCAAGTTGGCCGCCATGGCTATAAATAGCAAAAACCTTTAAAAATCTTCCTCTCCAGAACCAGTGGGCCGATTTCCACGAAACTTGGTATGTAGCATTGGGGACGCAGGCCCATCATAGTTTATATAAATCATGACCCTAGGATGACCTTGACCTATTTTACGGCAAAGTCAACTTAGGTCGCCAATGCATTTGAATGGGAAAAAATGGTAAAATGCTATTTAATGGGTAAAACTTACTGGGAATAGGCAAATGGACAGAAGATTAATGTTAAAGTGAATATTCACCACTTTTTTTTCCTATGATTATAATGCTAGTTAAATGCATCAGGAATCAAACAGTCCAAAAGGTTTTTCTCTAACTGGCTTAATTAGCCTATTAATTTATTACTTTCACATGCCACAGCAGGCCGCCATTTATCTCCAGAATAATCTGATAAAATCTTCTTGGGCAGCACATTGGTTTTCCAATATAAAATCAGTTGATCGAAGGAAATAAACAGAGTTAAAAAGGTACACAAGGACTGGACTGCTCCAATGTATCCATTCAATAACCAATAGCCAGTGTTTCAACAAGGCAAAACACAAACCAGCCTGGCTATATGAAAGTATAGTTGAATTATTTGCAGTAGGCACGTAACAGGTACATGCACATGTTTCGCGTATTCATAAAGGTACGTGTATATGGTAAATAGGCAAAGAGGTTGATCTACACATTATTTATTTATTTATTTATTTATTTATTTATTTATTTATTTATTTATCCTTGTTGAAGTTCTTTTTTCCTCTTTGATGCCCGTCACTTAAACATGTTAAATATATTTGCAGTACTTATCATGTAGAAATTATTCCAAAGCCTTATTTAATTTCATGTAAAACAATAATATGTTAAATATTCTATATGATTAGAGGAAATCTACAGCCGCTGGTTCAGGCCAGGTCCCAAGAAAACTAAGCTGTTAAATCAAATCAAGTACGCAATAATTATATTAAAATATCATAATTAAAATTTCACTTTCAAATCAAAGGCACTGATCAATATATGCAACTGATCTGCACCTTACTACTGCTATGCACAAGTCTTTCGCATATTTGTATTTGTAAAGAATGTTTTCTCAGGACACTGAACACTGCACTTTTAATAGTCAGCTAATTGCAATTAATCTCTGGGAGTCACAGTATTCTTTCCCAGTAGCATTCAGCACTATAATGCTGCCATGCGTTCAGAATCCAGGTAGCCAGGGTCTTGAAATCCAGCTGTTTCAATCAGTTAGACCATCCAGATCAAAATAATGTCTGCTGTGAGAGATTGCTGATAAGAGCAATAAACAGGACTGTAATTACCTTGGCAGATGATTAAATGAGCTATAGAAATTAAATAAGTACATGTCAAGGTGTAAGATTTTGATATAGACAATACGAAATGGGAGCCGGTACATCACTTTAATGGAAAATTTTAGCCCCTGGGGGGTTGTCTGCCCCTGCCCCGGGGCTATATACATGTATATTTTCATAATAATGAAACATCTTCTCCCCTGAAACTGCTTGGCCAATCAAAGCCAAACTTCATATGGAACATCCTTGGGAAGGGGGAAAGAAAGTTTACATAAATGGTCAAGGTCACATGACCAAGATGGCTGCCATGGCTATAAATAGAAAAAAAACTTTAAAAATCTTCTTCTCCAGAACTAGAAGGCCAATGATTTTGAAACTTGGTGTGAAGCATCAGCGACTGGAGTTCTACAAAGTTTATATAAATCATGACCCTTGGATGACCTTGACCTACTTTACCGCAAGGTAAACATAGGCCGCTCATGCATTTGAATGGGAAAAAGTGTTAAAATGTCATTTGTAGGGAAAAACTTGCAGGAAATGGGCAGATTGATGATTCTGAAAAAATTTGGACCCCAGGGGTCTGTTTGCCCCCGGTGGGGGCAATATGCATGTATATTACAGTGATATTCAAAGAACTTCTTCTCTGAAACCGCTTGGCCAATCAAAGCCTAACCTTATGTGGAGCATTCTTAGGAAGAGTGAATGAAAGTTAGTATAACTGGTCAAGGTCACATGACCAAGATGGCCCCCATGGCTATAAATAGCAAAAACCTTTAAAAATCTCCAGAACCAGAAGGCCTATGATTTTGAAACTTGGCATGAAGCATCTGGCAATGGAGCTCTACAAAGTTTATATAAATCATGACCCTGGGATGACCGTGACCTTTTTTACAGCAAGGTCAACTTAGGTTGCCCACACATTTGAATGGGGAAAATTGTTACAATGTCATTTGAAGGGCAAAAGTTGCAGTAAATTGGCAAATCGGCTGAATCTTTATGATTTAAAAAAGAAATTGAATCCAGAGTTTGCTCTGACCCTGCCCTGGGGTTATATACATGTATATTACCATTCTAGTCAAACAAGTTTATATGTATATATCTCAGGTCTCAGGTGAGCGTTTACAGGACCATTGGCCCTCTGGTTCATATTTGGACCATAGCTTTGCTTTGTTTCCATGTGTACGGACCCCACAGTCCTTGCCCAGGGGGTGGGGCTAGGGGTCAAAATTTAGGTCACCTAAAAATGTGCTGTTTTCAGTGTTTCTTATCTAAGTTCATATCTTAACAAACAGTCATAGGAATGTTTTCCTAATTAGATCATAGATACCCTGTAGGGTTTGCTTTTATTCCATGGCACCGAATCCTGGGTACCATCCCCAAGTGTGGGGCTAGAGTTCAAAATCTAGGACACCTTAATAATATGATAGATACCATGATAAATTTTCTGTAAGTCTGTATCTCAACATCCACAAAGTCTTGTTTAGTTAAAAAAAGGCAATTTCCATCTAGGATTGGAGCCTTTGCATGAGAAGACCAACAATATGCATATGCGAAAACAAGGGTGCACATCAGCTTCGCCTTTGTTTTTGCTACAGGGATAGTACAATTTCTCTTCTTCTTAACTCCAAAATTTCAAGCTTCTAGCCTGCTTCTTCAAGTTCTTGACTGTACTCGGCGGTTTGTGTCAGACCTGGTCGGAAACCCTGAAGACCGGTTTTCTCGCGTCGCAGCTCATATCTACCTTGTTGAGGTAAAGAAAGATGTCCATCTTGATAAATGGGATGGTTCAAAACCTTCATGGAACTTGTTTTGTTTGTTTTATGTTGCCGACTCTAAACAAATCTTGTCTTGAATGGAAATAACAGGCCTGAATAGTGCAGGGATTATTTTGTGGTGAGATTTCATCATAAGAAAACCAACAATCTGCATATGCCAAAACAAAGACGCAGATAGCTTCGCTTCATGGATAGTACAATTCCTCTACTTTCTAAATCCAAAATTTCAAGCTTCTAGCCATCTTCTGTGCTTATACAGCTTGGTTTGTATCAGACCTGTTCAAAAACGACATTGTTTGTATTCTCATGAGACTCATTAACACTGGCTCAATGAGAAGAAAATCTAGCCAATTTCAGTTGAATGAACAATTATTTCTTATGATACTTCAGTGCCAGAATAACCCCTGTACTGTGTATTACATTAATAGCATATGACATTTTTATTATGAAAACTTTTCTGAAAAAAAAATGTACATGTTTTAAAATCTGACAATTAGCATGCACAGGTTAAACGAGTCTCTGTTATGGATCCTGGACGATCGTAGTAGACTTTCGCCAGAGATTAACCGTTTTAGATATGAATGACACGCCTGTTTCTATTGGTCAAAGACCGTCATTTCATTCATATGTGTAATGGTAAACCTGTGACATAAGTCTGCTACAATCGGCCGGGATCTATACTTTTACATAACATATTACAATCGTCAGGGATCTATACTTTAACATAATACAATCGGCCGGGATCTATACTTTTACATAACATACTTTATCCTCTGTTGCAGGGATTCCAGCCAGAAATGCCTCTACCCAAGATCACCCCTAGAGTAGAGACTGAACCAGTCAGGAAGATGGCCTCAATCTCACTAACTACTCCAAAGGCAGAGACAGGACAAAATCTGGGGAAAATCCCACAGAGTGCTGGATATCAATATCTTTTAAGAATGCAGAAACATTTCCAGGTTGGTCATTACATGTTGTATATAGGTCTGTGAGAAAGAATTCTTCTTGTCAGAGGGTCAATGAACATACAGGGTGATCCATAGTATCTGATACATGTACTTTCCATCTTTCTGCCAGTGCAAATCTTGTTTTGATTTTTATCTTCTGACACAAAAATATTGTTTATTATTACATTTTTACCAATATCTCCATTATACATGTTATAGATGTATTGCTGGTATAGGTCACTGACCAGTGAAAATTTTATTAATCAAAGAATTGTTTGCTGATCCAATATGAGCTGTACAAAGTTAAGCATTTTTACTATCTACGTATACATACTTGAATATTAAATATATTAAATAGAGGATCTTACACGAGTGGTCATTTCATATGAAATTTATTAAACGAGCCTTCGGCGAGTTTAATAAATTTCATATGAAATGACCATGAGTGTAAGATTTGTTTTATCATATGACTTCCTAAATACGATTAGTGGACATATTTCCAATGAAAATTAACATTGTTGCTATGGACGTTGCCAATGACATTACGGATTCCCGCAAAAGTGCTAATACACGTGGTCGTAACACTTTTATTACATGACATTATCCACTGGAAAACAGCGACTTCATATGATAAAACGTAAATGTAAATATATGAAAATGACTAGCTGTTTACTGGGGTGTTCGTTTGTCAAGCACAACTCAGCTGAGCATAAAATTTAAACTGCTCATAAATACCAAAATAGCCCAAATATATTGAAATTGAAGGTTTAGAATGCCAAATTCTGCTCATAAATGTTAAAATGACAACAATTGTTAATATTTATGAGCAGGATGAATTTTAGTCTCAGCTGAGCTGAGCATGAAAAAAGTTTTATAACCTCAAGACCAGTACTCGGGAAAGTTTATGTCTTGCTCAAGGACACAACTTTGTGCGCAAGAGTGGCTGGAATAAATGAAGTGGGGCACGAGAAAATCGGTCTTCGGGGTTTCTGACCAGATCCGATACTGTGCAGCTACAGAAGATGGCTAGTAAACTTGAAATTTCGGATTTAGGCAGAAAAGGAATTGTACTATCCATATAGGGAAAACAAAGGCGCTGATCAGCTTCGCAGTTACTGCATAGGCAGTTTTCGCATAGGCCAAAATCTGTTTTTCTCATGACTTTACTCAAATATTTGTTTCAGTTAATCATCTGGGGCCAGTTGTTCAAAACTTTGTTAGCTTGACGTCATCGTTAAGACCATAACTCGTTAAGTAAATGCCAACTATGTAACCAAATACACAGTTATTTTTTGTTGATAAAATGTGAGAATCCTTTGCATTGCTGCAAAGGATTCTCACATTTTATCAACAAAAAATAACAGTGTATTTGTAATATTCATGTTTAAAATTTTAACAAATCATTGTCTAACAAAGTCGTTATTTTTGAACAACTGGGCCCTTGTTTCTTTCATTTACAGAAAACAGATGCTGAGTTTGTTTGGAGAGCAACACCCAGAGCAAAAGTTTTCAGCTATGGTGGTATGGGGATGACCGCTGCTCTGTTAGTCATGTCTATGTACGCTCTAGGCGCATTTGCTTATAGCAAATAAGGTTAGTTATAAGTTTCCATTTGCAGTATGTAAACATCTTTGTTTCCCTGGACCCAGTTGTTCTAAACTTCTTTCGTTTCTGTCGTTAAGCCCTCAATTTGTTAACTATAAGCAAATAACAGTGCAAAGGATTCTAACATTTTATCAACAAAAAATAACAGCGTATTACATAGTATTTGTAATATTCATGTTTGAAATGTTGACGAATTGTATCGTTAACTAACGATGTTGTTAATTTTGAACAACTGGCCCCCAGGTTAAGAATAAAAGAATAAAAGACCTAACAAAAAATGGATAAAATTTGATCCTGCACATTCGAAAACCAACAATCTGGGTTTCTGACCTGGTCCAAAACAAACCGGCTTGTACAGTCACAGAAGCAAGCTAGAAGCTTGAAATTTTGGGTTCAAGAAGGAGAGGTATTGCACTATCTGTGTATCAGTTACTGCACAGCTGATCTGCACCTTTGTTTTGCCTATGTATTTTTAGCTCACCTGAGCCGAAGGCTCACAAGGTGAGCTTATAGGATGGCCATGATCCGGCGTCTGTCCGTCGTCGTTGTCCACAATTTCAAAGATCTTCTTCTCTGAAACCGCTTGGCCGATCTAGTTGAAATTTTATCTGGAACCTCCTTGGGTAGTGGCATTGTAATTTTGTTCGCGATATCTTGGTCACATGACCAAGATGGCTGCCATGCCCATATATGGTAAAAACAACTCAAAAATCTTCTTCTCCAGAACCGGTGGGCCGATTTCCACGAAACTTAGTATGTAGAATCGGGGACTTCAGCCCATCATAGGCTTTTACATGGGAAAAAGTGAAAACTATGGATTTTTTGAAAACTATTGCAGCCTGAGGCCTGAAAAGTGGTAGATGCAAACAACTAATGAAGTAGATGAAGGTATGTGATTAATATAGGTCAAGGTCATCTCTTGACCTTGGCCAGTCTGTCGTCCATACACACTTTTCAAAGATCTTCTCTGAAACTGCTTGGCCAATCAAAGTGAAATTTTATGTGGAGCATCCATGGATAGGGGGAACGAAAGTTTGATCGCGAAATTCGGGTCACATGACCAAGATGGCGGCCATGCCCAACTATGGTAAAAACCACTCAAAAATATTTTTCTCCAGAACCGGCTGGCCGATTTACGTGAAACTTGGTATGTAGCATATGGGACTCCAGCCCATCATAGTTTGTTGAAATGATGACCCTAGGATGACCTTGACTTATTTTACGGCAAGGTCAATTTTGGAAACATAGGCTTTTACATGGGAAAAGGCGAAAACAATGGATATTTTGGAAACTGTTGCAGCCTGAGACCTGAAAGTTGCTAGATGCAGACAACTAATGGAGTCAATGAAGGTAAGCAATTAATGAAGGCCAAGGTCATTGACCTTGACCCAAGGTCATTTAAATATCAAAATTAAAATTATGGTTTTCTCAGAAATCACTGGGTTTGGAAACTATTGCAGCCTGAGACCTGAAACTTTGCAGATGCAGACAACTTATGAAGTCAATAAAGGTTTGTGATTATTCAAGGTCAAGGTCATTTCATGATGACTTAATACCCCAAGATCAGGCTTCAGGTGAGCGTTCTCAGGACCAATGGTCCTCTGGTGTTGGTTTTCTTACGGTTCATTTGTAAAAAAAGCATCAGTACAACTCAAGGTATGCAGTTTAGCCTGTGTGCGAGAAAACCCAACAATTTGGGTTCCCACCAGGTCTGACACAAACCGTGCTGTACAATCTAGTGTTTCCCCCAGTCCCAAAAAAGGGCATGGTAAGGTTGCTAAAAAAGGGCACTTTATAACACGCGGGAACATGTCAAAAGGGCACTTTTAGCGCGCGGCGACAAGCAAAAGGGCACTTTTTAAGTTCACTTTGATTTTTTTTTAATTTTCTACTTTTGTAAACGATCAGTATGAAAAATAAAAGTAGGTCAGTTTAAATGTAGAGAAAAAGTTGACCTTAATTTTCTCTTTACTCTTTGTATATATAGATTTTCAATGAAAAAAAACCTTTATTTTAGCCAAAAGAATGCCTTAATATAAAAAGAAACCCTAATTCTGTGAGAATCAGCTAATGGGCCTGTGTAGTATCACCATCCTGCATAATGCTTCAGCACACTTCATCATCACATGAATGGTGACCTGTCTGGATTGTGAATGGTTACTTTATCTAGACATTTTAGACATTAATTAATGTAGAAAAAATGAGGATGGAGGTAAGGATTGTTAGTATAAGAGCATAGAATGAAGCGATTTTCATGAGAAAACTCCTATATTTTTGCCTCAAAATTAGCTAAAACCTCCTATATTTCTTAGAAAAAATTCCTATATAAACTCCTATATTTTTTAGAAGACTTGGTTGACAGCCTGCATTGGTCCTCTGGTTTGGGGGGTCACGGGTTTGATCCCGGGCCTCTTCAAGCTTTGGGATCAAACTAAAGACCAGTCTCTATTTGACCTTAGCTGTTGGTTGGGTATCAATCAATGGGATTCAAGCCACAAGCTATCCAGAGTACTGTAGCTAGCCACTGGACATTGATGTTTAGTGTGTAGACGCAAAATAGCCTTAAATTCCCTAGAAATCCTATTTCTGAATCGTTGAGCGACTCGGAAAAAGGGGTTTTATGGTATTTTACTATTTTGCCAAAATTTGGGCCTTTTATGATGGTTGTAGACATTAAACATTAATGTCCTGTTAACTAGCAAAGCAGTGACTTGTATAAAACATCAAAACAAGATTTTCTGATTTTGCAGTTTACATAAAACCATAACATCAGGCTGGATATTAAATGAGCCACGACCAGGTCCCCATCAGTCTGTGCAGCAACAGGAAATGGCTAGAAGCTTGAAATTTCGGATTTACGAAGAAGAGGAATTGTACTATCCGCGTAGGGAAATCAAAGGACCTGATCAGCTGTGCGTTTCACTGCACAGCTGATCTGCGCATTTGTTTTCGCATAGGCAAAAATCCGCTTTTCTCATGACATGGCTCAAATAATATTTGTGTATGTGTGTTCAAGTCTAAAAATTGCCTAGTAGAGTGTAGAATTAAAAAGATACTGCCAAGGTATACTAGTCAAAGAAAGTTAGGGATCAGAGTTTTAAGTATGCATTTTTGGGGGCCAATCAATAATTAATCAATTTTTGATTTATGTGGTGGATAAGCATTTTTATAGCACTTTCATATGCCACCAGGATTGAATTTATGCATTGTCTAACTTAAGCACGGCTATTTTTTAAAACCATGCTACCATAAAAATAAAAGTGATAAAAAGTCCAGAAGAACTGATGCCATAAAAATTTTCAATTTTGCCAAATCTTGAAAAAATTTCGAAGTTGCATGTACGTCATCAAATTTGATAATTTCTCATGTCATCAAGCCAGAAAAGGTTTTGAATTTTTGCCATTTGCATGAGCAAATAGGCACACTATCAATTCTCTATAGGAATTTCATATCACTTTCACTTTAAGAGTAGTCTTGTTGAATGCAAGGACCAGGTTCAATCTTTATGCATACACAGTTTACAAAAAGAATAACCTTGATGATAGAAATGTTTCATTTTTCTAGCAGTTCATTTTTCTAGCAGTTTGAAATCTTCTAGAAATTGCAGAGTAAAAGTTTGATCTCTAACTTAATACTTTGTCCAGTATATATATGTCCGAATCACATATCATTACTTTTTCGTTTATACAAAGATCTCATAATGTACGCTATGTCATAAGAAAACTGGAATATGCCTATGCGAAACCAAAGGCGCAGATCAGCTGTGCAGTAACTGCACAGCTGATCAGCGCCTTTGATTTCGCCACTCGGATAGTACAATTCCTCTTCTTCCTAAATCCGAAATTTCAGACTTCTTGCCATCTTCTGTGACTGTACAGCCTGATTTGTGTCATATCTGGTCGGAATCCGGAAGGCCGATTTTCTCGTGTCGCGGCTCATGTAATAAAAGTGTCCTCAGATGACACAGTTGCCAAAAGTATTGATTTTATGTCTCTTTTTTTTTTCAGGAACTTTGCAGTACTACAGTTTGTGTTATGCATATACCTAGACATTTTACCATCAAAGACACTAACAGTTCAGTGCTGACATTGTTTTTGGCCGGACATAATATATATTCAATGTGTTTTTAAAACATGGTTTGAAAAAAAGAAGACTAAATCATTTAATGTTGTTGTTTTATTAGTATCCAATATTTTCTCATTACGAAAACATGCACATACGAAAACATGCATATACAGAGATTTTTTTTTTTTTTTTTTTTTTCAGCTGTAAAAGTTGATATGAATATTTTGGCTCAAAACATAGATTTTGGGTACACATTAGAACCGCCTCGGCAAGGCAGTTCTAATGAGTACCCACAATCTATGTTTTGGATCAAAAATAAGGTATACCCCTGAAAACCTCATGTTTTCCTGATGTGTTGGCTTTTGCCATGAATGATAACACATTTTACCTCAGTGCACACAAACAGTGAGGATCACTAGGCGATTCAGCTTATACACCATACAGTCATGTAGTATCACATACTCTAGGGTCCACAGTTTCAAAGCTCCTCTCTGGTCAAAACCAAATTTTACATAGGGCCTATACTTGTGAAGAGGAAATGAAAGTTAACCAAAAAACAATAATAATAAAAAATGTCCAGCACACATGGCCAAGATGTCTGCCATGTCCAGAAAAAACCCTTTAAAGATCTCTGGGACTCATAAGACCATTTCAGGAAACTTTGGTACGATGTTTGTAGCATGGGGACTGGGCCATTATAATTTATATAAATGATGGGTTTGACCTTATTAGCTCACCTGAAGGATCAGAAGGCGAGCTTAAAGGATGGGAAACAAGCGGTTGTCCATGTGTCTGTGTGTGTGTTCACACTTTCAAACATGAACATCTCTTAAGACCATTAGGCCAATGGCAATCAAACTTTATCTTAAGCATCATGGAGGATAGGGAAAGGTTGCTTTAGATTTTGGGCCAGGTCAGATAAGAATCATGGTTTCCATGGCAATGGGTAATTTCCATAGATTTACAATTGGGAAAACATTAAAAAATCCTCTGAAACCACAAAGCTCAGAGCTTTAATGTTTTGTTTGTAGCAATTTACAGAGTTCCCACGGGCACTGGAAAACCTGGATAACATGGAAAATGGCTAAAAAAAAAATCCATGCATGGAAAAGTCATGGAATTTTAAAAATGATGAAATATCATGGAAAAATCATGGAATTTTGTTATGAAATGTGCAACCGCGTGTGTGTGTTGGGTGTGTGTGGGCTGTGTGTGCGCGACTCGTTGGGTCGCACTTAGTCAACCAACTGGTAGTAGGCAAGCACTCGCTGTTTGTTGTTGTACCAATTTAAGTCAACGGGGAATTAACTTTTGGTTGACTTTACAGCCCCAAACGGTTGCGTTAAGGGGTCCTGACTAGTTAGAACCTTTCTGTTGCTAACTAGACGTAGATCAAACTTATAAACAAGTCTGAAGAGTTCTTTAGTTTGCGAATTTAATAAATATTTCCTTTTAATTTCAACGTTCCAATGATGAAGTAAATATCATGAAGCAACTTTGACAATGTTCAAATAACACAAAATATTTTCAATTACAATTGTCCTTCAGTATCACTAGTGTTGATGATCACAAATTATCATAAGTAAAAATCTCTAGCAAAGTCTCAGTTTTATTATTGTTAAGCGTTCTTAATGAAAATTGAAATGAAATGTAGTTCACATAAATGTTATTTCTGTAGATTAGAATGTCTTGTTATAATAGCATTTACTTAGCTTGTATTTGTCAAGTATGATTGTCCAATTAAAGCAGTTTCCTAGTTAATAGTTTCCAGAATATTGTCCAAGTATGAAAACACAGATTCCAAAGTTTAAAGTCATTCCAACATGCAAACGTGTTGAAGCGAATGACTGAGTCTGAGACTGATGTTTGCAGTATGAAGTTCAAGACTAGACTGACGAACCAAAGTTTTGGTCCAACTTAAATATCATTTGAGTTAGAAAGTGACAGTTTAATTAATAGAAGTTATCAGTTACTAAATCATTGAAGAACAATAGAGTTCCAATGATAAGATGCAATAAAGGAAGTAAAAGTGACAAGTTTTTCTATCCATCAGATCAATCTCAAAAATAAAGGTAATTAAGATGCCTAAAATCAGTTAAGACTCAATGTGACAATGAGTACTTCCTGAAATCTACTGATGCAAATCAACATGCTTCAGTAAATATTGATGCTAATGATAATTAAGAAAAATATGACTTTGTAACCAAAAAATTTAGAAAGGTTTTAAAATTATATGCAAAAATAATATTGATACATTGTTCAAAATCAGACAAATTATTAATTTTAGCATTGCATGTACCTGTAATAACAAGCATGAAACAATAATAAAATTTGATTGAATATCATGAAATTGCATGCATATTAATTATGTTTTTATTTTTGTTATTTTTATTTTGTTTTTATTTATTATTATTTTGGACAAAAGTGTCACTTGGTGACAGGTTCCCCCTCCTTAAGAAAGTTCGTCCCGAACTTTAAGCATGCTATATACACAAAAATACATATGTAAATGTACAAACAAAAGAATGGCAAATATATACATATTATCAACAAAGTAGAAGAAATGTAATTGTTCATGTATGACCATCAGTTGCTAGACTTTGGAGCACAGCTTCAACATTGCATGACAGTTATACAAGAGAATATCCCATTTAAATGTGACCAACACATCCTGAATTATATTTTTGTTAATTTGTGTAGGCAAAATGATTGCATTAAGATTAAAACAACAAAAGTAAGCCAAAAGTTGGACTATATTTTGTAGCTGATACAAAAAAGATTAGTTTACTAATATTTGAAATTGCAAGAGTGGAAGGTAGATTAATATGGTGATCAATCATATCAATTTTACCAATAGCACATATAGACACCTAAACAGAGTCAGGTAGAGGTTTACCCCACAAATATCAAAGATTAGTTTAATCCTAGAAGTGATCATCTATGTATTTGTCATATTCCCAAGTAAGAAATCCACGGAAATTGTCTGTTGTTCCTTGTGGTAGCCCATTTAAGTTTTCCCAAGTTGGTGCGATTTCAGGTTTCATATAATTAACTAAGCAGTACCATTGTCCATCTTCCCTTAGTTCCATTTCATGTATGTGTTTGGTAGTTAAGCCATCAAGTTTTGGAAATTTTTCGACTGGTTTGTTAGAGTTTTTGGCATGCTCAACAGTCATACGATACAGATAATCTTCTGTTTCAGCTTGAATTTTATGTATAATGCCAGAAGCAAATTTGTGAGCTGTTGTAATGGATTGCCATTGTTTGTATTTGCCGGATTTTACCAAGTAGTAAGATCTACCATCGACAATTTTGACTCCAACTAATACTGGTTCTGCACTACTTTCTTCAGAAGTTTCCTTCTTACCGATCACATTGACATTTGGCTGAGATTCTGTAAAGAACTTGTGTTGGTTTTGTTTCAGAGGCTTTTTGCGTTTCTTACCAGACATTGTTCTTTTTGTATGAAATTCTCTGATAAGATGAGATGGTACTTTACAAGGGAAAAACCAATTTGTTGAATTGTCTAGAAATTTTAATCTGTAATACATAGCTCCATTGCTTCTGTTTGATGACAAAATTGTTTTTATATCTGTATCTGAAAATGCCTTGCAAGTGTTATTTAAGCAATCCTGGCATGCAGGTGTCTTATTTGTATTGTCTTGGGATTGTGTTTGTTGTTTGTTTGTCTTTGATGAAGCTGGCTGATTTTTAGCATTAGTTTTTTCGACTGTGGCTGATGGTGTATTGTTTGCATTTGGCTGTGTTGTATTTTGTTGCTTGTTGTTTGTTGTTTGTTGAAAAGATACCTTGTTGTTGTTTTCTTCATTTGATTTTGTTTGTTTTTGTTTGGTTGGTTTGTTTGTTTTAGCCTGGGCATTGGGCACTGCAGGCTTTGAACCCTGTTGTTTAGGATGAACATGTTTGTTTCTTTGGTCGAGTTTAGGCTCCATTGGCGCTTTACCTGATTTAGTTTTACTTGCCTGCGTATGAGGCAAAGTAGGTTTTGAGCCCATCGTTTGAGGCTGCAAGTGTGATGTGGGACTCCTTTGGTCCAATTTTGGCTCAGCTGGCGCTTTTGTTTGTTTTGATGTGTTTGATTGAGGTCCTTGCTTGTGAGGTACCTGTTGTTTTTGTTTAGTTTGCTTTGAATGACCAGGCTGTGCTGGGTCATTGCTAGATTGACCAGGCTGTGCTGGATTGTTATCTGCTTGTTGACTTTGATTCTCAGGTGGCATGTCAGGAAGGACGATTTCCTCAGGGTCGAGCTCAGCATCTGGATCTGGAAGGTTGTCAGGTGGGTTTGTTGGGCGGTCATTTGGGTCATAGTATGGCTTGAGTCTTGCTGCATTTACTAAAGATTTTACTTCCAGGTTTGTTTGGGCATTTCTTAGCCGGAATGTGTGATTTGGGCCTATCATAGTAATGTAATAGGGACCCACCCATTTCCTGTGGAGTTTAGGAGCTTTACCTGGAGGTACTTTAGTGCAGTATAGCCAGACCCTCTGTGCCGGTTGAAAACTAGGGAGTTGTGAACGTTTGTCGTGCTGATATTTGTATTTGTCTTGAGCAGCTTTGATGTTTTCACCTGCTAGCTTTCTACAGACTTCCAGATTTTGCAGGATTCTGCCAAGGTGTATCTTGCAGTCCTGGTTTAGATGATCCTTAGGCTGAAGAACTGTGTCTATTGGAAGACGCATTTCCCTACCATATAGGAGAAAGAATGGACTGAAGTCGGTAGATTGTGTGGCCGGTGTTGAACGATATGCCATCATGATGCCTGGCAGTAGTTCTGGCCAGTCATCTTGCTGACCTTTGCAGTAAGCACGTAGAGCCTGTAGAATGTAGGAATTCTTGGACTCTACCAGCCCATTTGTCATAGGGTGATAAGCACTAGTATATGTGCGCTTTATTTCAAAGAGCTCAGCAAGTGCTTTCACAAGGTTGCTCATGAAGTTCCTACCACGATCGCTGACGAGGGACCTGGGAGAGCCATAGCGGGATATGATCTCTCGGAACAACACGGCAGCAACTTCTGTAGCCTCTTGTGTTCGCAAAGGAAAACATTCGCACCATTTTGAATAGCTGTCAACAACAAGAAGAACATGCTTGTACTTCTCTTTTGTTGTTGGCAGGCCACTCAGGATGTCCATGTGCCATCTGCTGAACACATCATCGACTGGCTGTGGCTGAAGAGGTGGTGGCTTGGCGTTGAAAGCCCTCTTTGATTGCTGGCAAATTTCGCAAGTTTTCACATACTGCCTGATATCCTCGTACATACGAGGCCAGTAGTATTTATTGCGAATTGCCGCATAAGTTCTTTCAAAACCTTGATGCCCACCACCTGCCAAGCAGTCATGATAAGACTTCAGAATGTCATCCCTGAGAATGACAGGAATGGCTGTCTGTTTGACAAGCCTTTCCTCAGCAGGGACATTTCTGCTCCTTTTTGAGTAGAAATGCTTTAGGATTCCATCCTCTAGCTCATAGTTATAAGCCTCAGCAACAACTATTCTAGCTAATAGTGGGTCATCTGGCACCTGACGAGTCTGAATATATGTGTAGATGTGCTTGAAATCAGGACAAGCTTTCTGCTTTGTTGACAGATTCTCAGTTGAGATGTCAGCAGGCAGCATTGCCAGTTCAGTTGCAGCAGCTACTACAGCTTCATCCTCATCAGGATAGACCAGAGTCACTTCTGTAAACTCTTTGGGAGTCTGGATGGAACCTATATGATCAGCGAGATCACTTGACTGAGGAGATGAAGACTTAGTGTCTGTGTAGGTTTGTCTAGACAAGTAATCTGCTGTGAAATTTTTGGAACCGGGTTTGTGTTTTATTTCAAAGGTGTAACCTTGAAGGAGTAGGCTCCAGCGTCCCAGACGACCTTGACAGTCTTTAATGTTCTGTAGATATTTGACAGAGACATTGTCAGTGAAGACTGTGAACTTTGTGTTTGCGAGGTAGTGTCTGAAATGCTGAATCCCTTCAACAAGCGCAAGACCTTCCTTATCTGTTATGTGCCACTTCAATTCATTGTTTCGAAGTGCTCTGCCACCATAGCAGATAGGAAGTTCTTTTCCATCATGTACTTGACTTAGAACATAGCCGATGGAAAAGTCAGAGCTGTCCGTGGACAAGACAAATTCTTTGTCGAACTGAGGATACCTGAGAATTGGTGCAGTGACCAGTTTGTGCTTCAATTCCTTGAAAGCAATTTCAGCTTCCTCAGACCAACTGAATTTCTTATCCTTTTTCAGCAGGTCATGAAGGGGAGCAGCTATTTTTGCATAGTTCTTGATAAACTTGCGATAGTACCCTGTCATGCCTAGGACACTTTTGACTTGCTTCTGGTTACATGGACTTTTGGCATCAAGTATTTTCGCTATGTTTTCTGGATTTACTTTCATGCCATCTTTGGAAACTATGTGGCCTAGATATTTGACTTGTTTTGTAGCAAATTTGCATTTGGCTGGATGTAATTTCAAGTTTGCTTTTCGAAGATTTGTGAAAACTAATTCTAAGTGATGTAAGTGTTGGTCAAAGTCTTTGGAAAACACAAGCACGTCATCAATGTACACAAGCGCAATCTTGAAATTCAGATTTTTGAGAACCTTTGTCATCAGACTTTGGAACGTCATACTCGCATTGACCATTCCGAAGGCTAATCTGTTAAATTCGTAAACACCGCTGTGTGTTATGAACGCGCTTTTGCTTTTCGTAGACTTGTCTAAGGGCACCTGCCAAAAGCCACTTCGAAGGTCGAGGGTTGAGAAAACCTCTGCCTTGGACTCGGCAAGGGTGTCAAAGACGTCGGACATGTGAGGTATTGGAAAAGACATGATTTCTGTAACTGCATTGAGTTTGCGATAGTCCACACAAAACCTCCATTCGTTGTTAGGCTTCTTTACCATAACAACTGGTGAATGCCAGGGTGAGGTACTTTCCTCAATAATACCATGTCTTTTCATTTCCTCCAACTGCCTATCCAGTTCAGCTCTCATATGTGGTGTTTGCCTGTATGGAGGTGTACTGACTGGTTTAGCTTGACCTGTGTATATTGTGTGTGTGTGTAAGTTTGTTTTACCTATTTCTGAAATATCTTTTGCAAACATGTCTTTGTTTCTGCTTAAGAAATTTATGAGTTTCTGTTTTTGTTCATTTGATAGATCTGCACATTCTAAGTTTATCCCTAAGTCTTGCAAGATTGTTTCATTGTTTTGCTTTTGACTGTTTTGGTCAGAACCTAAGCTGTAAACTTGTGCTTCAGTGTCATTGTCAAAAGAAAAGATTGATTCTGAAGGAATGTAGCTAGCTTTAGCTAACCTCTGATTTGGTTTAAGAAATACAGGAAGATTTGTAGGATTCATGAGCCTGTATACACAACGGCCATTGTTGACTACTGATATGCACTTGCTTCCAGCTAGGTTGCTGTCACTTAACCTTAAGAAGGGTTCTAGTAAGACTGTGGTTTGGTTTGGAAATCCAGTCACTTTGGCAGGCACAATAACTTCACTGTGAGGAGGTATGATTACTTCGTGGGTAGGGTAGACAATATTAGTGTGGTCACCAGCAATTGTGGTGGTGGCAACTATTACTGTTGACCCAGAGGCTTCAGTATTTGTGACTGGAATTTCAACCTCTCCAAACCTTACATTAACATTGTACTTTTGTAAGAAGTCTATGCCAACCAGCATTTTGACATGAAGGTGTTCAAAAACATGGAAAGAATGTGTGAATGATTGACCTTCGCAAGAGAAGTTTAATTCAACCATGCCTAAGACACTGTGTCTCTCACCACATACTCCTACTATAGCAGTTAAATGTGAAGGCTTAATCTGAGCACTAGGGGCTACTTGTTTTAGCAGGTGTTGGCTTATTGCACATATTGCCGCCCCCGTGTCGAGAAGACAGTCCACAGCTTGATTTCCAACCTTTACTTTCATGAGATTTTTATGTAATTTTGGCGTAAATGTCATGCCAGGTTCATCATTGGCATTGCTGCTATTTGCTTTGCAAACATTAACTGAACAGATCCATTGCCTCTTTTGCTTGTGCTTAGGAGCCATTATGATTGTTTAAAGGTTTTATTTAGCAGTAATTTATTGTAAATGCTTACTTAAAATTTTGATTGCAGTTGCAGCTATAGACTATATTGCCTTAAAATATTATTTTAAAGATGCAGCTAGGTAGACTTAACAATGTTGTCCTACTATGCAGTTGTGGCTATGAATTATATGTACTTAAGCTGAATTGCAGTTTAGCAGTTAAACCTATAGTTACTCTTTGCAGTTGCAGGTATATAGTATTTTGAATTAAGTCCTATCTTTGCAGTTGCAGTTATAACTTGTAACAGTTTATCATTGAAGTCCTAGTTGCAGTTGCATTTATATAGCATAAAAATGTTAAGAGTTATCCTTTACAAATTTAATGGCTCAGTAACTTGTTTACTATTCAGTGAGATGTGGTCACAGATAAACTGAGATACAAACTATCATGCAACAAAAAATGAAGCTGTACTCACGGATCTGCGACTGTGTCTTTTCTTTGAAATCTCTCTGTAGATAATGTTGCTAACAGAATAAGTCTTTCAAGTCTTTGCACAATTTATGAACCTTACACTATTATTTCCAAAACACAAATGAATTTAAAAATTAATGTTCACACAAAATATTCCTTACACAATTTAAACACTAAAAGTTTTCACAAAGTTTCTGTAATCCTTGATGATCAATTGCTAATGTTGAAATTTCTTGAAGTTCCAATTAGTGATGAAAAATTCTTGATGAAATTTAGTCGGCGTTGATTATGTTGTTGAGGTACCCGGAAATTCTCCTACCACTCTGCAACCGCGTGTGTGTGTTGGGTGTGTGTGGGCTGTGTGTGCGCGACTCGTTGGGTCGCACTTAGTCAACCAACTGGTAGTAGGCAAGCACTCGCTGTTTGTTGTTGTACCAATTTAAGTCAACGGGGAATTAACTTTTGGTTGACTTTACAGCCCCAAACGGTTGCGTTAAGGGGTCCTGACTAGTTAGAACCTTTCTGTTGCTAACTAGACGTAGATCAAACTTATAAACAAGTCTGAAGAGTTCTTTAGTTTGCGAATTTAATAAATATTTCCTTTTAATTTCAACGTTCCAATGATGAAGTAAATATCATGAAGCAACTTTGACAATGTTCAAATAACACAAAATATTTTCAATTACAATTGTCCTTCAGTATCACTAGTGTTGATGATCACAAATTATCATAAGTAAAAATCTCTAGCAAAGTCTCAGTTTTATTATTGTTAAGCGTTCTTAATGAAAATTGAAATGAAATGTAGTTCACATAAATGTTATTTCTGTAGATTAGAATGTCTTGTTATAATAGCATTTACTTAGCTTGTATTTGTCAAGTATGATTGTCCAATTAAAGCAGTTTCCTAGTTAATAGTTTCCAGAATATTGTCCAAGTATGAAAACACAGATTCCAAAGTTTAAAGTCATTCCAACATGCAAACGTGTTGAAGCGAATGACTGAGTCTGAGACTGATGTTTGCAGTATGAAGTTCAAGACTAGACTGACGAACCAAAGTTTTGGTCCAACTTAAATATCATTTGAGTTAGAAAGTGACAGTTTAATTAATAGAAGTTATCAGTTACTAAATCATTGAAGAACAATAGAGTTCCAATGATAAGATGCAATAAAGGAAGTAAAAGTGACAAGTTTTTCTATCCATCAGATCAATCTCAAAAATAAAGGTAATTAAGATGCCTAAAATCAGTTAAGACTCAATGTGACAATGAGTACTTCCTGAAATCTACTGATGCAAATCAACATGCTTCAGTAAATATTGATGCTAATGATAATTAAGAAAAATATGACTTTGTAACCAAAAAATTTAGAAAGGTTTTAAAATTATATGCAAAAATAATATTGATACATTGTTCAAAATCAGACAAATTATTAATTTTAGCATTGCATGTACCTGTAATAACAAGCATGAAACAATAATAAAATTTGATTGAATATCATGAAATTGCATGCATATTAATTATGTTTTTATTTTTGTTATTTTTATTTTGTTTTTATTTATTATTATTTTGGACAAAAGTGTCACTTGGTGACAAATGCCAGTTTGGATGTCTTTGGGATTCATTTTTTTCCTCACTCGCTTCGCTCACTCGATAAGTATTGATAAATAAAGTTCTGTTTTTCAAAAGGGCATTCAAACTAATTTGTTTTCATCAGAAAACAAGATAATACTTTGAAGTAAGTTACTTTTGCAATATAATTATCTGTTCTTGCCTTTTAAAAAGTGTTATATAACAAAAATGTAAATAAATAAACAGAAAAATTAGTCCTGGAAATTTAACGCCGATCATGGAATCATCATGGAAAAGTCGTGGAATTTCATTTTATAGTTTCCGTGGGAACCCTGGTCAAAGTATAGTACTCCTCTTTATAAATCCTGCCAACCATGCCCCTGGGGCCCATACAGGCCCTGCCCCGGGGGCATCACTATCTGCCATATGCTTACAATAGAAGTACATGAAAAAATCTTCTTCTCTGAAACTACAAGACCCGGAGCTTTTATACTATGCAACATTGTTATGTGGAGCTTTACACAAGTCCTGTCGTGGTGTCAAAAATAGCCCTACCATTTAAAGGTGATTTTGACTGCTCTAGGCCCCCCAAAAAAAATCCAGAGAGGGGACGGTAACATCCCCAAAAAATCTGATATACATGTAGGAAGCAGTGGCCCTGCCCTGTAAAAGGTCTGCACCTCTTTATTTTCTGGGATTTCTTAACGAATGCTAGATTTTAGGATATTGACTTGATCGTATCTCTTATCAAAAGTCAACTATCAATGATTCACTGTCGCTCGTTTTGACAATCTTGACATTAGTGATTTTCGCTAAATTGCACCTAAAACTTCGGAGGGGCGGGGGTGTTTTCATTGGACAGGGTTCTCATGCGTCAGGGAAAAGTCAGGGAAAAATGGAATTTTGCAAAAGTCAGGGAATTGTCAGGGAATTTTGATGAGTGTCAGGGAAATTTGAAAAATGAGGCAAAAGTCAGGGAAATGTCAGGGAATTTTGAAACATTGTCAGGGAAATTTGCATTTGGTTGGTTTAATGGTGTTTGGTCTTTGAAGGTTAAGGCAGTGTCATGTTTTTCGCAGTTTTTGTTTTGTATAAAATTATTTTTAATTATTTAAGAAGTCATTATATCTGAAGGGATTCTCAGTTCTTGGGTCCAGAGTCACAGTTTCATACCTTTATGGTTATTTAGGCGATCACCCAAATTTGGCAATCAGCATCATTGGTAAAATCGAGGAGGTTCATCAAACCATGTTGTTTTGACAGGGAACAACAGTGCTTCATTTCTTTGCATAGTCCAAGAGATTTAGAGGTCTGGGATATGTTTTGTTAAGCTTTATGTTTACTGTTTAGTTTGACTAGTTCTCAGAAACTTGACATCATGCTGTTCATACATCTGTTCATGAATTATTTTTATCTAGTTCGGGGACTAGTGTTGACTGTTTGTCAGTTGTCTGGTATTTTGATGGGCATTTTAAGTTTGTCATTCCCTGCGGTTTCAATTCCTGCTTTGAAATCCATCATGCTGTTACTTTGATTAAGATATTTTACTTAGTCATGATTTAGTACCAAGGAATCCGTTGTTCATACCAACGTGATTGAAAAACCGACAAGTTGAATGTTTAGCCCTCAAATATACATTTTATCTATAAAAAAAATTGACTTGCAATAGTTTTGGCTTCCGGCAATTAACAAATGTTTGCACTTAATTATGCTGAGCATTTCAATAACTTAATGCAACAGAATCCCAAATTACATTGACATTGTACATTTACTTGGAACAAATTTAAGAACACGCTATATACATTTTTGTTGGGATTCCAAAAAGGTGGATAATGAAGGATTTTTTTTTTTTTTTCAAATAAGTAGACTTAATAAATCAGTACTTTTATAGGCCCTATAATTAAGCATTTGCTTTGTAATGTTGGTAAACAGTTGAGTAAGAAGGAAATCATTAGGTTGAAATGTCGATGAAATGTCAGGGAAAATCAGATATTTGTCAGAGAAAAGCCAGGGAAGTGTCACATGACTTGCGCCTTTTTCGCGATAACGTCACATGTAATGCTGTTATCTAATACCAATGCCAAAAATTAGACGTCACTTTTAACGATAATAACGTAATAATACTATTGTGCTACTTGGCGATTTTAATGATAAATGCATCGAATGGCATTTGCCACATGTTCATAGCGAAGTTGGAGACAAGTTGCTAAATGTTGTGGAACAAAATAATTTGTACCAGATTATTAAGGAACCCACCCGTTTTTCGACCAACGGTGCATATTTATTGGATCTCATTATTACCGATTCCCCGCATATATTCTTAAGCTCTGGTGTGAGCCCTCCTTTGGCTAAATGCTGTGGAACAAAATAATTTGTACCAGATTATTAAGGAACCCACCCGTTTTTCGACCAACGGTGCATATTTATTGGATCTCATTATTACCGATTCCCCGCATATATTCTTAAGCTCTGGTGTGAGCCCTCCTTTGGCTAAATGCTGTGGAACAAAATAATTTGTACCAGATTATTAAGGAACCCACCCGTTTTTCGACCAACGGTGCATATTTATTGGATCTCATTATTACCGATTCCCCGCATATATTCTTAAGCTCTGGTGTGAGCCCTCCTTTGGATAATCTAGACCACTGTTAACAATCTACACTAAACTTGATATAAAACTACACCGAGTTAAGGCTGTGTGGGATTTTAAGTCGTCTGACAAAAATATATTGAATGAAGCTATGGGAATTACCTTACTTGCTTTATGAGGACTTAAATGATATAGTAGAATTCACTAGTACGTTAATCACTTCAGTATGCGCTGAAAATATTAGGTATAAATCTGTTACAATAAGGACAAAAGGTAAGCCTTGGATGTGAAATGAAGTGTTTGTTGCGAAAACGTGACCGCTGTTTTAAAAAATATAAACGCACACTTTCTGAGCAGGATAAATTCCGTTTTTATCTAGCTCGACGCGAAGTAAATCGAGCAATGCGAAATGCGAAGAAAAGGTTTAATGACAAGATGGTGTCTAATTTTAACAAGCCTACCTTAAATACCCGCGAATTTTGGAAAATATCTAAACGGATCTTGGGTGAAAAATCAGATCGTAATATACCGCCATTATTACACAATAATAACCTTGTTTCTGATGAGGAAAACAAATTAATCATGTTTAATGATTACTTTGCATCCATTTCGTCGCTCGATGTAGCACCTCCTCCACTTCCCGCATATACCTATAAGACAGATACTAGAATCGGTCAAGTAGAAACTACGGACTCAGAAATTGAAAAACTGTTATCCTTGCTGAATCCACACAAATCCACTGGCCTTGATGGAAATTGGGTACTCAAGAATTGCTCCCAGTCACTGGCTAAACCATTATCAATTCTTTTCAATACATTGTTGAGAAATGGAGTTTTTCCGAACTCATGGAAAATTGCAAATGTTTGTCATGTTTTTTAAAAAGGCAATAAATCTGAGGTTAGCAATTATCGTCCAATTTCTTTATTGTGCAATATGTCTAAAGTACTGGAAAAAGTCGTTCATAAAAACTTTATGACTATTTGATGGAAAATAATCTGTTAATTGAGCACAATTCTGGATTTAAGAAAAACGATTCAACTATCGATCAATTATTGAAAATAGTTCATCAAATCTATTCAGATTTAAACGATGGTAAAGACACTTGCTTGGTTTTCCTTGACGTTTCCAAAGCCTTTGATAAAGTTTGGATTGACGGCTTACTCTTTAAAATTCAACAGCTAGGAATCGTTGGATCACTATTCGATTGGATAAAATCTTATGTCTCTGGTAGATATCAGAAGGTAGTTCTTAACGGCTCCCAGTCTAACACACGTGTTCCCAAAGGGTCGATCTTGGGTCCGTTATTATTTCTCATTTATATTAATGATATCACTGAAAACATGGAGTGTATCATAAACTTGTTTGCTGACGACATATCAGTACAGCAAAAAAATAAATGATATAACTTCTTTTGACATAGTAAACAGAGATCTTCTAAGATTGATTATTTATGGAGCGCAATGGCTGGTTAAATTTAATGCAGTTAAAACTGATTACATGATTATAACTAAAAAACGAAATCGCCCAAACCACCCTGACCTTATACTGAATGGTGAAAAAACAAGCGAATCACAAAAATCATACACATCTTGGAGTAACACTAAATAATAAACTTTCTTGGTCTGTCCATATAAATACCATTATAGCGAAAGCAGAAAAGCGTTTATCTGTAATTATACAGATGCCGCGATCAAATCCCTAGACAATGCCGTGAAACTTTGTATAAAACGATAATTAGATCCGTCTTGGATTATGGCGACATAATATATGATCCATGTTTGAAGGCAGAGTCAGAAACGCTCGAAAAATTTCAGCGGAAATGTGCTTTGGTTTGTACAGGCGCGTTTAGAATAACAAGCCAGGAGATAATATTACAAGAAATAGGTTGGTCTAAACTTGAAAGTAGAAGATCTATCCATAGGCTTACTCTCTTCTATAAAATTGTTAATTCCCTTGTACCTACAGCAAGCATGCAGATTAATTTCCCATAACACGGATAACTACAGGCTTCTGGTGGTAACTACATGTACCTATATATGACGTAGTAGGGATGTGCCGCCCGAATAGCCCCCTTTTTCAACCTCGCCAGATATATGAATGGGTTACCTTTTTCAAGCCAAAATATATGAATGGCCCCATTTTTCCATATTTAGTCTATGAATGACCAAATTTTTCGGACATCCATGTTCAGTAAGAGCATTTTTTTGCTGAAGTCGAAATATTTGTATATAATAATTGTGTATAGGTCAAAATTTTGTACAATCAAATATATGAATGGGTCACTTTTTTCGAAGGCATGATATATGAATGGGCCCCTTTTTTCGATTGCCAGGTATATGAATGGGGTATGTTTTAAAGTATCGGGCGGCACGTCCGTACCAAAAATACCTCCGAGTTACCCAACCCCCCCCCCCCCCCCCCCCCCCCCGAGCGCAGAAACAATTCAATTCTAGTACCGATTATACGAAAAGAAACATTTTCTAAGTCTTACTTTCCAAAAACAATTCGTGAATGGAACAATTTATCAAATGAGACTAAGGCAAGCGAGAGTGTAAATATTTTCAAATCTAAAATGAAAGAAATATATGAGCCCAATAAAAGTAATCCCCGTTATGGACATGGCCACGGTTGGTCACAAGTTAACCACTGTAGAATGAGACTGGGTTTGAGTCATTTGAGAAAGCAGCGTACATCATCCATAGTGCAGGTTATATTTTCCTTTTGGTCCTTTGAGATCAGGGAGGATATTCTGAGAAATCAGAAATTTATTATCGGTTCAGATTCATTTTGTAACCAATATTTAATATATTTGGTCCCTTTTAGATTATACTAGTCATTGTATCGACTACCATGTTGAAAATTGCAAAATTTCAGTAATTCTCTTTGGCTCCATGTTGCCAATTAAAGGGTCACTGACGAGACTTTAATAGTTGAAACCGCGGTATGGCCCATCCACTTTCTCATTAATGTGTTCACTGCTCTTAAAGGATCTCAGTTTTAATTTTTATTTTCAACTATCACCTTATCGACTCCCAATTTTGTGAACACGTAGATTGCCTAGATGTTCCGGAAACACCAAAGCACTTCTTATTAGAATGCCCTAAGTTTATTCAGCCTCGACAAACTATGCTTCGAAATATAACTGACATTTTATTTCCCGGCGTTAATTACAATACTGTCATCGGGTTGCTAGGAGATCATCTACAGCCCCTTTCACTCGAGTTTGCCGTTTGAGCATTTGCATCACTCAAGAAGACCATGTGTTCCGAAGATCTGAGTTTCTTTTCATGTTGTCCTCAAAGACATCTGGATTGATTGATCTGCTGATTTGAGTGACAGCTTCAAACTAAATGACCTTTAAAAACGGCAAACTCGAGTGAAATTTTTAACTTCCTATGTGGAAAGTTTGTCATGTAGATACCGATCAGGTAACTGTTTAAATTGATAAAATTCTGCTTTTGTCTCTATCCTGTTACAATGGTGTGTTCTTAATATGCATTGTATATGTTGTGCAATGAATTCTGAAATATAAATGTGCTTTAACCAAGCAATTACAATGTATTTATCAGAAGAGGTGACATTATTACCTAAAGATAAATGCTGAATAGATTTTAAGAACACCTGGCACCTGGGACACTGTTTCAGTTCTAAAATAGAATAAAAAGTTACCTGATTTACAAACAAACGGCAAACTCGAGTGAACAAATTTGATTGGCCTAAATGCTCAAACGGCAAACACGAGTGAAAGGGGCTGTATGTAAAATACTATTAGAAGGCTCAGCTGACTTGACACTTGCAGAAAATAAACTCTTGTTTGAAATTGTTTTTAACTACATTGATGAAAGTGGTTGTTTTATTCGACACAACGATGTCGCCGCGCAAAATGAGTCCTTTACCTAGTATGTTTGAGGAATTGAGAAAACATTGTTTGCACATGTATTATAATGATATTATCAATTTGGTATTATTGATTTTCATTCTCTCTCTTGCCCAGAGGCAAGAAAGTTATTGAAGACGTCCTTTCTTAAACATTTGGAAACACGTATTCATTGAGAATCTTTTTCGTTTTTTCGTTCATAATGTAAGATATTTTAATTTTCCCGACGGTCACATGTCACAGCGTTTCGAATTTTGCGTTAAAGTCAAGCGAATAGTCGAACTTTTTTCTTGTATCACCATTAGAAGAAGAATGGTTGAAAGCGTTTATCCAAGATGTTTTAGAAACGTCATTGTGTGCCTGTTGTCTCCCATGATGCCAAAACAGTAATAAGAGACTGTCGCATGTCTATATTGCGTGCTCTGGTGATGACTTTGATTAATTAAAGCTGGATAACACTTTTGTAGATAAATGTCGAGAACAAATCGATTGATCGTTGTCAAAAGAGAGAGTTTTGGTTACTCTTAGATAACAAACGAAGTCAATTATAATCCTTCATATCGAATGAATGCGTGGCTCTAGGGCACCATGAAATCGTTCTAAGTCTTCCAAAGTAGTTTCTTTATTGAGCTTTATAATGTGACTTGGGTAACGGACTGGCCGTCTATCGGGGAATAGCCGTTCACTTGACTTACGATATGTCCTCTTTGTACTTGGTTGTCTATTTAGTTTTTTCCATCTCGGCTTTGGAGTGGGAACTTCTTTCTGATGGCGCCATTTCCTGATAGTTGCTGACTTTTACCTTTCTAGTATCGCCCCTTTCTCGACTATAAACTAACCAAAAGTTCTAACCGGATTACATTTTATCGGTTTTCTTCCGACCCCAAAGTGGTATGAAAATTCTGTCAACACCTCTAATTGTGCAATCCCACCAACTCAATACAGTCAGAACTTTTTCAAAAATTTCATTATAGCATGCAGGGTGTCCCATTGAATTTTTAATATTTGCAGATTTCTTAATTTTGAGAGATGTGATAAAAAGGTAAAAGTAGATGATAAACTCATATGGAACACTTTCATGCAAAAATTTGGATTTCCTATGCATTGCTTTTGTTGCTAGTGGACAAAATGTGAAAATTGCCCAATGCATCACCTAATGCAAATACGGGGGTGATCCAATAAAGAATGGGACTTTTTGAATTATTTCTATGTAAATAAAATTTGCTTGTTGAGAGTAAATAATTGTTGTTGCTCAATATAATGCAACCTCAAATGAACGCTAAAATTTTACATCTAGAAAACAACCTACCGTTGCCTAGCAACGAGAGAATGCCAGTCAACAGCCCATGGCCACATAGGTAATATGTACATAAATTTGGTTGCCATGTTAAATGGTGGCAAAGGATCCACAAAAGACACTTTGTAGTTTATAAAGTGCATTGTTGGCTTTATGCGCTGCAAATATCACATATATACAGCTGAAACTTTACACAGGGTGAGCATTTTTATGAGAAAAGCTGGGTTTTGTTTGCGAAAAAATACATCGAAATTGGGGGAAGGGGTGGGAAATGTATCATAGCCTGAGTATAAATGGCATGATAAATGGTTCTTAACCTTGGAATTATAAGTTATAATGCAAATATTGCAAATGAATTACAAAAGAGACAACTGACCATTTAGATTTATGTTGCTTAGCAACAACAGAACTCAGAAAATGCTTAAAGTCAGAATTCATAGAGTAGAACGGTTGCTAGGCAACCACATCTTGATCACTAACGCTAGATCCAAATTAACTGTAGGAAAATCTTTCAGAGAGACAATACTCAACTATGATCAGTTATCTCTTTTAAACTGTGTGGCATAGCTCTATTTTAATATACTATATTAGTTCAAAGGACAAATCGTGGCCATGGATACTGCACGAGTAGTTCTCAAATAACCATAGCAACCAAAGTTGTTGGGCAAATCAGATAAAATGTGCTCTATAGAGAGATCAAATGTGTATCTAGTAAATGAAAGTAGTAAACTTGAGTCAGTCAATAGGGTTCATGAAATAGGAGAAAAGTCCCATTCATTATTGGATCACCCTCGTATAGTCAATGTCGAATGGGCCAAAAAAAAGTCGTCCCGTGGGAATTTCATGACGATTTATGACGACCTACCTTAAATCAAACTTTGGGGCATTTGCAACAATTTAAACCAGTTCGTCGACCTGAGACCCGCGTATGGGCTGAACTATGACGTCATCAAAATGGCGACCAACGCACTCATAATATGCATTTTCGGCTTTCAGGAAAATAATATAATAATTAATTCTAAATTAATGGAATTGAGTTCAAATGATACTTTTAGTGAGTTGCTATTGCTTCCACCTGAATACCAATGGGAAGACCTTGCATTAAAGAAACCAATTTAAAAAAGATGTTAATTGTCATCTTACCAAAGTAATCGAAAGTAATCTGATTACTTTGTCACAGTAATTGTAATTTAATCGATTACATTCAAAATCTTATGTAATCAGTTGTAATCGATTACATTTTTTGAACAAAGTAATCTGTAATTTAATCGATTACATTGCAATGTAATCGACCCCAGCCCTGCTTCGAAGGCGATAAAATCCTATTTTAAAAGTCATATGATAAAACTGCGTCCGTGCTTTAAAATGATACCATGTTCAGTAGTCTAGGATAAGTAACAGTGAAGATATGGTCAATTTCGTTTGTACACCCCATGCTTTAGAATCACGTTAACGAATGCCATGGAAATCATGCAATTTTTCATTGTGTAATTGAGTTTATCTTTGATGACAAAAATTCTTTGCATTTCTATGGTTTCGACGAATGATTTGGCACCCATGAAAGATTGTCCTGGGGTGCAAAGGTATGTCAAATTAGCTCCTGGGTTACCTAGGTTGTGGTCGGAAGAAAGAAACGTATGCACGAACGGACGCACAACCGGATTAAGCAATATCCTTTGACCCATCGACTTAATTCGTCTATCGTGCGTATAATCAGATGAATTTCATACATTTTCTTTGCAAAATAAGTTATAATGCGATGTTTTTTGATTGATTTTGATGGAAATACGAATAATTCATATATAGGCAGATAGCCACCATATTGATGACGTCATAAATAGACTCTCACGCGGATGTAAGTGCGACGAACAGGTTTAATGTAATACATATACCACATAGATAAGTTTTATATACATGTAGGTCACCATAAATCGTCAAAAAATCGCACGAGATTCCCATTCGACGTGGACTAAAATTTCTGTCATTTTTTCATTGATTATACTTCTATTGCATGTCCTTAAGTATGCTGTTTAGTGACAATATTTGGGGATGCGTATTAAATGGTGCAAAAATAATGTATATAGTGTTATTGGCGTCGAAGAAAATTGATAAAATAAAAATTAAAACTGAGAACCTTTGAGAGCAGTGAACACATTAATGAGAAAGGGGATGGACCATACCGCGAGTCTCGACAGTGACCCTTTAGATTTGGCAACTTGGAGCCAAAGAGAATTACTGAAATTTTGCAACTTTCAACAGGGTAGTCGATACAAAGTCGAGTATTATCTAAATGGGGTCAAATATATTAAACATTGGCTAGAAAATGCATCTTAACCGATAATATATTTTTGATTTCTCAGAATATCCTCGCTGATCTCAAAGGACCAAAAGGAAAATATAACATGCACTATGGATGATGTACGCCGTACAGTACGGGGAGACTTGGTGGCGGGTTAGAAATTTTGATTAGTGTATATTAGTAGATCAATACGTAACCTTCTGTCAAAGCACTGCTACAACGCATTCAGTCGCGAAAACTTCCATTTTTAGCTCACCTGAGCCGTTAGGCTCACAAGGTGAGCTTATATGATGGCCTTGATCCGGCGTCATCGTCTGTCGTCCACAATTTCAAAGATCTCTAAAACTGATTGGCCAAAATTTATAGGAAGGGATAACGAAAGTATTTACAAATAATCTAGGTCACATGACCAAGATGACCGCCATGGTAAAAAACCTTAAAAAATCTTCTCCGGAACTGATGAAACTTGGTATGAAGCATCTGGGCCTCGTGTACTACTATGTGTACGTAGGTCATTCAAAAAGTAATGCAATATGTAGCGTATTTTTGTGTATTTTATCTGTCAGTGGTGATGTTTTTAATTTCTGATAGTTTGATTCAATCTGCATTCAGGAAAATAAACATCAACTTAATCAGACCATACACTTTATGTTGCTTAGCAACCATAGAATGGCAGCGAAGGTGTCGTGGCCGCGAAAACCACTTTTCAAAAATTAAATAAATAAACATAAAGCTTTTGTGTTTCTTTGGTGGTGTTTTAAATAGCTATCTATATACATGTTTGTTTAATGTCACCTTAGCCAGAACTTTCTAGGCAACTGCAATGTTCATACAGCCCCACGCGTGTCAATTATTGCTTAGCAACGCCAGAACCTATGCGATTTCGGTTTTATGCATTTTCCATAGATTTTGGTTGCTAGGCAACGAAATATGTTATCTGAGATTTGCATTTTATAGCAAGTAAATTACAAAGTGTCAATGGCAGATACAAATAGGCGTATAAATATTCAATTAAACAAACTAGATGTCAAAGTGTAGCAGAAATTGTATCTCTAACCCCATTTTTCACCCTTCGATCGAGAAATTTTCGTTATTTTTTCAACTTTGACTGGGTGTCATTCAAAATATATCGATCAAATTGCATTATCGTGAACTTTAAATGCAACTATTTTAAGTTTGGTGTAAGAAAATAAAGTGAATACGTTTATTTTGGTTTTCCTGTCACCATGGCAACGGTTTTAAGAGTCGCGGCCAAGTGCCTTTACACAGTGTTCTATTGTTGCTAGACAACAAAAAGTACAGCACGTGACTAGGTATTGAACTGTCTCGCAGGGGCCGAATTGAATTTATGTTTCAAGAAAGCTAAATCAAACTTAAGTAATGTGTTTAAACAAAACAATATGGCCAATATTGCATTACTTATTGAATGACCCTCGTATATAAATCATGACCCTGTGATGACCTTGACCTATTGTAAAGCAATGTCAACATAGGTCGCCATGCATTTGAATGAGAAAAATTGTAAAATTGTCATTTGAAGGGCAAAACTTGTAGGAAATGGACTGGAGAGATTCTGAAAAACTTTGGACCCCAGGGGCAATATACATGATCATACATGTATTGAACCATCATCTTAGAAGATCTTCTCTGAAACTGCTAGGCCAATAAAAGTAAAATTTTATAAGAAGCATCTAAAGGAAGTGGAAACCAATGTGTTTACAAATAATTCAGGTCACAAGACCAGGTTGGCCGTCATGCCCATATATGGTAAAAAACCCTTCAAAAATCTACACCGGAACCGTAGGGCCGATTTCAATGAAACTTGTCATCCGAGTGACCAGAGTACTACAATGTGTTTATAAATTATACCCTGGGATGACCTTGGCCTATTTTAAGTTGTCGCATATGCATTTGAATGTGGAAAACTGTTAAAATGTAATGTCAGGTTAAAACTTTCAGTATATAGGCAAATGGACTGAATATTAATGATTCTGAAAAATAAAATCAACTCCAAGGGTTAGTCTGCCCCCACCGCGGGGCAATATACATGTGTATTACAAAAATATTCATAGATCAAAGATCTCTGAAACCGCTTGGCCAATCAAAGCCAAATTTTACATGAAGTATCTATAGGAAGGAGGAACCAATGTGTTTATAAATAATCCAGGTCACATGACCAAGATTCACCATGCTCATATATGCTTCAAATCCTTCAAAAATCCTCTGCGAGACCGATGAAACTTGGCATGTAGCATCGATGACTCGAGTACTACAGTATGTATAGAAAATATGACCATTGTCAATTTTATGGCAAGTCAGCACAGGTTTTCTATGCATTAGAATGATGAAAACTTTTAAAATGTCATTTGAAGGTTAAAACTTGCAGGAAATGGGCAAATGGACAGAAGATACATGATTCTGAGAACATTTGGATCCCCGGAGGTTAGTCTGCACCCGCTCCATGTACTTGTATATTACAAAAATATTCAAAGATCTTCTTCTCTGAAACTGCTCGGCCAATCAAAGCCAAATTTGATAGGAAGTTTCTATACAAAGGGGGGACCAATGCGTTTATAAATAATCCAGGTCACACGACCAAGATGGCCGTCATGCCCATTTATGGTTAAAGCCCTTCAAAAATCTTCTCCGGAACTGTTGAACCTATTCCAAGGAAACTTGACATGTAGCACCAGCGAAAATCATAAGCTGTGATGACCTTGACCTATTTTACGGCAAGGTCAACATAGACCCCCTATGCAATTGAATGGGTGCAAATAGTTGAAATGTCATTTGAAGGGACATTTTTGCAGGGAATTGGCAAATGGACAGAATATTGATTATTCTGAAACATATGACACTACCCGGCATTGGGACTATATACCTTAATATTCAAACATGTTTATTGGTATATATTGCAAATCTCAGCTGACCATTGGTCCTCTGGTTTCAATTTGCGCTGGTGATTGCGTTTCAAAATATCTTGTTACAATGCTTAAATTTTGATATGGGGGAAATTATAAGATGTTTTGTGACCCAGTTTTCGTACAAAGAGATCCATGTGGTTTTAGAAAGGTACAAGTAGACAAAGATCAGGAAAAAGGCGCAACCAGAAAAAGATTCCCACTACAAAAACCGAGGTGGAAAAAAACAAAATTAACAATCAGGTACTTATACCATGAATTTTAAACACCAAGACATAAAACAAAATGAACCACCACAGAAGTATAGCCTTGGAACGATCATTAATATAAAATTACTGGCGGGCTTAAATCGATTTTACAAGGCCGTAACCTCACCTTCAGCTTCTGCAGTGGTTCATAACATTTAGTTAGTTCTTCGGTCCTCGTGGTGAATCTCTAACTAGTCAACTGATCATCAAGAACAAACAGATAAATCATGATAACCATCCTGATGAATCAAAAACGAGGACTCAACAGATTCAGTAAGCTGTCCGACGATGGAGATCCCTGGGCGCCGAATAACTTACTAACTCCAGATCAAAAGAAACTAGAAATATGTGTTTGTAAAACACTGTGCCCCCAACTAAATTTTTGCCACTCCCCTCGCACAGTTTGTCATGTAAGAAACAACTTATACACAAAATTTTACATTAATGATCATTCCAAGGCGATATTTCTGTTGTGGTTCTAATTGTTTTATGTTTTGTCATTGAATTTTTGTGCTGTTTGCACCTTGTCATTTTCATCTTTTTTAGACAACTGAGTGGTCGCCTATGGTGAAATAGCTGCTCACTTGGTTTTCTTTTTCCCCATCTAAGTTTTTGAAGTGGAAATTTCTTGCTGATTGCCCCGTTTCCTGATCATTGCAAACTTCTACATTATTAAAAGTTTTCTCACAGGCAGTCAGATTTTACTGTATTTCCACTCATTCAAGACTGTATTATGTATTATGGTCTCTGTTAAGAGCAAGTTTGCTAAAGACAGATCAGATTATCAACTGACAGTCTTCACATTTTTGTCTGGGACCGTCTGCTGTGATTGTTATCAGAGGTTTGATTGGTGTCAGAGAAAATGACGATGACAGACAATAATTGGCAATGAACACTGAAGCATGCCTATACCATAAGATCACCTAGTGAGCATTTCCGCTCTAGCACCTAGTCCGTCTCTATGAAGCTTGTCAGGTGTCACCATCTGACAGTCTGCCACTCTCTTAGAATTTGTAGACATGATAGTGCACAGAAATGAAAATTCTCACATAATGTAACTGGGGATGCAAAGAACATTTCAATGAATTAGTGCCTATTTTGTTCCAAGGCGGTTCTGCTGTGATTTACCTACATTGTGTATTCTGTCTGCCTCTCAGTTGTATTGTCATCTTTGTGTTTGGTTGATACTAGCTGTAGAGCTTACTTGCTAGAAATAGCTGGTCAACATGCTCTTCAAATGTGTTGTTTATATTTTTTGAGATGGATTTTTTTTATTGAGGGTTAATGCTCGAGTCAACAATTTTCCAGTCATGTCAGGATGGAGCCATTGCTTGCGGGGTTTTAACCAGTATTCTAGGGAGTTAATGTGTGGGGATCGATCCCAGGACCTCTTGTTTAGGAGTCTGACACTCTACCACTAGGCCACCATGCTCCAAATGGATTTACAACCTGGGATTTTAAATTTAATTATATCAATTCCTTGACTTTCCGTACTACTTGATGCCTGACAGTTTATAGTACTGTCCCTCTCATATGAACAGTAGCTGTTAAATCATCATTTTTATTTGTTTATTTTGTGGTTTTATCGTCTTAGTCAACAATTTTTCAATCATGTCTGAACAGAGCAACTTAGCCCAAGGTATTGGCCAGTACTATGGGGAGTTAATGTGTCCTTAACCATTAACCTCACAATCCAAAGAGCAAATCATTAAGCACTAGGCCACCACACTCACCAACAGATGAATTTATTGTTCACATATTGTCTGACTCCGGGACAGATAAACTTTATAGATGATGCCAAAACATGTGTTGCAGGTAACCACACTCTACCTAAATGTTCCGGTGAAACAGCTGATTTTCTCCTAATTGATTCCTTGGAATAATATTTTAAACATTTTGAGAAGTTTCACTACATGTATGTTTCTATGCAATGATAACATCAATAAAATAAGTTTCTATTCTATGGTACTTATCACTTCGGACCATTTACCCGAAACACATTTTTTGGCCTCACTTGTGGATTTCTTTTGCTTTACATCCCACCAAACAGTTAAGGTCATGTGGAGATTAGTTCCTCTGTTTAAATCTCATCCAAAAGACTGCAAAAGTCTAGGCTCTAACCTAGGATCACCCTTAGTCTGAGGTTTACGAGGCAAGTGGTTTAACAACTCATTGAGGCTTTTATTTTTACTGTATTTGCTTACAAAAATAAGGACATGCTTGAATATCATGAATATCAATATTAAAAACCAAAAAAATAAATATTTCACTCTTTAAAGATAGGTAGGCGTCACATTCTCACAGACACTTTCACTCTTTAAAGGTAGGTAGGCGTCCCATTCTCACAGACACTTTCACTCTTAAAATGTTGGTAGGCGTCACATTCTCACAGACACTTTCACTCTTAAAATGTTGGTAGGCATCACATTTTCACAGACTTTCAGGCTTTAAAGGTTGATAGGCGTCACATTCTCACAGACACTTTCACTCTTTAAATGTTGGTAGGCGTCACATTCTCACAGACACTTTCACTCTTTAAAGGTTGATAGGCGTCACATTCTCACAGACACTTTCACTCTTTAAAGGTTGATAGGCGTCACATTCTCACAGACACATTCACTCTTAAAATGTTGGTAGGCGTCACATTCTCACAGACACTTTCACTCTTAAAATGTTGGTAGGCGTCACATTCTTACAGACACTTTCACTCTTTAAATGTTGGTAGGCGTCACATTCTTACAGACACTTTCACTCTTTAAATGTTGGTAGGCGTCACATTCTCACAGACACTTTCACTCTTTAAATGTTGGTAGGCGTCACATTCTCACAGACACTTTCACTCTTAAAATGTTGGTAGGCATCACATTTTCACAGACTTTTAGGCTTTAAAGGTTGATAGGCGTCACATTCTTACAGACACTTTCACTTTTTAAATGTTGGTAGTCGTCACATTCTCACACTTTTTCACTCCTTATAGGTAGGTAGGCGTCACATTCTCACATACACTTTCACTCCTTATAGGTAGGTAGGCGTCACATTCTCACAGACACTTTCACTCTTAAAATGTTGGTAGGCGTCACATTCTCACAGACACTTTCACTCTTAAAATGTTGGTAGGCATCACATTTTCACAGACTTTCAGGCTTTAAAGGTTGATAGGCGTCACATTCTCACAGACACTTTCACTCTTTAAATGTTGGTAGGCGTCACATTCTCACAGACACTCTCACTCTTTAAAGGTTGATAGGCGTCACATTCTCACAGACACTTTCACTCTTTAAAGGTTGATAGGCGTCACATTCTCACAGACACTTTCACTCTTAAAATGTTGGTAGGCGTCACATTCTCACAGACACTTTCACTCTTCAAATGTTGGTAGGCGTCACATTCTTACAGACACTTTCACTCTTTAAATGTTGGTAGGCGTCACATTCTTACAGACACTTTCACTCTTTAAATGTTGGTAGGCGTCACATTCTCACAGACACTTTCACTCTTTAAATGTTGGTAGGCGTCACATTCTCACAGACACTTTCACTCTTAAAATGTTGGTAGGCATCACATTTTCACAGACTTTTAGGCTTTAAAGGTTGATAGGCGTCACATTCTTACAGACACTTTCACTTTTTAAATGTTGGTAGTCGTCACATTCTCACACTTTTTCACTCCTTATAGGTAGGTAGGCGTCACATTCTCACATACACTTTCACTCCTTATAGGTAGGTAGGCGTCACATTCTCACATACACTTTCACTCTTTCAAGGTAGGCGTCACATTCTCACAGACACTTTCACTCTTCAAATGTTGGTATGCGTCACATCCTCACACTCTTTCACTCTTTAAAGGCTGGTAGGCATCACATTCTCACAAACACTTTCACTCTTTAAAGGTGGGTTGGCGTCACATTCTCACATACTCTTTCACTCTTTAAAGGTTTTTAGGCATCATATTATCATAGATACTTCACTCTTTGAATGATGCTGAGCATAACATTCTCATATTCTTTCAGTCCTAAGGACTGAAGGCATTGAATTTTCATTTACTTTCACTGTTATAGACTGGAAGGCATCACATTTGCATTGACGTTTCGACACTTTATAGGCTGTCCACCATTGTCAGCCCGATCGCAAGCATTTAAGTATATTCTCCATTTGGTAACAGGCACTTAGAAAAAGACTTTGCATAGCTATACGGGCAGTCCACACAAGCATATGCTCATTTGTCTAACAAAGCAGTGTGGCCAGCACTTATCAAAGTCTACAATGTTTCAATAACTTGGGCATGGACAAAATAATGATCTGAGTAATATGTTGGGAGAACAGATATGTTGCCAGAACAACATTCTGGAAGATAAATATGATCCAAGCATGATCCCATTCTGTGTGTGGGCTGTTTAACTATTTGTTGGAAGCCAAATTTGTCCATGAGTCCACTAAAAGGAGAACTGCTTCGTTTCAACCAGTCAAAATTAAAATCACCCAACAGAATGATTTTTTCCTTTCTTCTTTCTGTAAGCCAAGTTACAATGGTTTCTACATTTGCAGCAAACTCTCTCTGGGGAACAGATGGTGACCTGTAGAGTAAGACAACCGTGTGACATTCTTGTCCAAACTGTATGTTGACAGATAACACTTCTATAGCCACGGTTACAGGCAAGTCGAGAAAAGTAGCCTTTAAATGATCTGAGACATACAATGCAATGCCATGGTGATTTTCAGTCATATCTGGCTGCTTCATGAACAATCTGTAGTTATCAATCTGATGATTCTTTTTATTGTTGTTGGTAATGTGTGTCTCCGTGAAGGCAAGAATATCACTGGCCAAGAGGACTGGGTCTGTGGTTATGTCCTTGAAGTGGAGTTTGGCTGAATTTGCATTTAACAATGCTATTCTAGTACTGGGACATGTAAGTGGTGAAGTCAATTCATGATAGGGCGATGGAAGACGCATTTCTGTAAGAAGCCTTTTCATTTCCTTCTTTACATTTGAACTTGCTCTTATGTTTTCTGGATTGAAATCTAACAACTGGAGGCCTTTAAGAGTTCTTGATCTACTCAAAGCAACATAAGCTTGACCTGGCAAGAAACTATGTTTGAAACATACAACTATTTCATCATGAGTAGAACCCTGAACCTTATGTATAGAGGAGCCATGTCCTAGTGTCATTGGAAACTGCAGCCATGTTATTTCAAGTCCCTGTTTCTGTCCAGTAGAAAATTTCACCTCCATTCGAGTTATTGGAACAGCATTAGCAGGGAAAGCTGACAAATCAAATCTTGATTCTGCAATTGCTCTTGAGCCCACATTTGCTTTGTCAAATTGAACAACAACTGCTTTCACTTCGTCTCCACTAGTAGCATTTTGTGGAATGAAGCCCAGGACAGTCCCTTGTGCTCCATTTACTAGCCCATCTTGCACATCAATATTTCTGACTAACATCACCCTGCATCCTTCACAAATAAGTATTTCCTTTTCTAAACCCCCTGTATCTTTGGACTTATCTGACACTGTGTAATCTTTCAAGCACGAAGGTCGCTTTTCTTTTCTTTTTAAGGAAAGAATTGGTTTGTTCAGCTCACCCATTTTCAAACTATTGTGTGCATTCTTATCAACATTGAGCTTGAATATGTGAAGAACATCTGACTTGTAAACAGGATCAGTTTTGTCTATTTCACAGGTGCGTAAAAGATCTATGTCTGCTTCTGTATGCTCAGCTTTTCGAACTCTGTTGAGTAATTCTGCAAATTCAGCATCTTCCTTCTGACGCATAACTTCTGTGAGTTCTACTGCTTTGAAGTTGCGCACCCAAATTGAGCCAAACAGACGTTCAAATTTATCAGCTGGTAATTCATATACAGGACTTTGTCCAACTGGCGGCAGCTGATACAAGTCTCCAAATGCCAAGACTGTCAGTCCCCCAAAAGGCTTTGACACACCTGTAATTTGTTGGAGTCGTTTGCTGATATGCAAGATCATACTGTTTCCAACCATGGAGATTTCATCAATGATGACCATTTGTAAAGACTTCAGTTTAGCTCTCAGAGTGTTACATTTATCATCTGACAGTTTGATGTAAGTTTTTGTGTTATTCCTCGGCATAAGTAGTGCAGAGTGTATTGTTGGTGCACCAATATTGAAGGCTGCTGGGCCAGTGGGTGCCATAAGCAATGCATGGGTTTCACTAGGGCTCTCACCGGCTTTTCTGAAAACAAAATTAGCCATGTTATGAACAGCTTTAATGAGATGGGACTTGCCCGTCCCTGCACCACCAGTCACAAATATGCATTCAGGATCTGTATTCAAGGAGTCATTTTTCTTGTTTTCACACCAGTTAAGCAAATACTGGAATACATTTCTTTGTTCTGTATTTAATGACTGAACAAGTTGTCTATACTCCAAGTCTGATAAAAGATCTGGAATCAGCTCAACAGCTAAAGCTGGAGCGCTTGTCCTCATGGTATCACTTGTGAATCTTAAGTTCTCATTGGCATCTGGATTGATGACAGCAAAGCCCTCATCTTCTTCAGCACCTTCTTCTAATGCATCTGCTTCTTCATGCTGGGTTTCTGGTGCTACTTGATCCCAGGCATGTGTTGGCGGACCATGTTCTTGGAAGTTTTCAACTGCTTCATCAACCATCTCTGCATTGCTCATGAGTCTGTTTTCATTGCTTTCAATCAAGTCCTTTTTACTGTCAAAATGCTCAGAATGTGACTCATGGCCATCTTGCAAATCAGCTTTTTCATTTTTCCAAGGCAAGTACAACAGCAACTTGTTGTAAAAGTACATTTCTGGTTCTTTTGTCATGGAGCACTGGTGAAAGCGAATGACATTAGGTTTGGTCTTTCTCTTCATTTTGCCTAGATTGTTGGACAAAACAATGACATGGGAAGACTTTTCTGCTTCTGTGTCAGTACTCAATGCTGGGTATATATCCGAAGCATCATCATTCACTTTTCTGGTTGTAACCTCATACCACATAGAAAACTCAGCAAGACACATTTCATTCAATGCAGCAGGTCTCGCAGCATATCTTTCCAGCAGATTAGGTAGAAATATGTCCGGCTCATCATCTTCCATTGATGCTAGTTGTGTCTGTGATTTTAGTATACGCACTCTTCTCTCAGGATAACCTGTAGGAATCCACACAGTCTTAAAGTTTGACTGATACAGGGGAAGTCCAAGGAGTCTGTAGACAGCTTCCTGAGCACTAACCGCTCTTGAATTAGCAAATGCATCGGCAACTTTACTCATCTGTTTGCTGATGGCCAAATTACTCATTTCTTTTGAAACGGCTTGTAGGACTAAGCCCATCTCTCTTTCGTCTTTTGTTACATAGCTTGTGATGTAGTGTATTGCTGCATAGGGACTAACAACATATTGTAGGTCCATATTGGCTTGCCATCCAGTCAAGAGGTGAGCATTGTAGTTGTTGATGTTGATTTCAGACGGTTTTCTTTTAAGATGAAGAGTAGCATCTTTAGCAGCAAACAGTAGAGCAAAGTTGTACTCATCTGGGGATAGTTCTGCCTCAGCTAAGATATCAAAGAGGCTGACATCTTTCAGGTTTTCATGGTTTTCCATACATTCTTTCATTCTGTTCAAAATTTCATGGGCTTGTTTGCGTAGAATTACCTTCTGTTCAGAGTCAATATCTTTTGTTTGTTCAGGGCGTGCCAGTATTGTTTCCTCAGAAGGTGGTCGAGGAAAGTTAAACCTGCATGAGTTGCCTCTCTTTTTACATGATGCTGAACAGGAATGCCTCTGAAGTTCTGTGACAAGGTTCTTTAAATTGTCATCTTCAACAGGTATAGTTGCTGACACATATTCATCAACAAACTCACAGATCTTTTTTGTGTCTGAATCTGGTTGTGGTGCTTCTTCTACCCATATGATGGCATGGGCATGAGGTGAGCCCCTCTGTTGAAACTCTATTCGATAGAAGTAATTGGTTATTTTCCCAAGAGGGGCTGCATCTGATAAAATGACATCTGTGAAAAGTGACTGTAACTTGTGATGAAAATGTCTAGCAGCTGTCACAGGGTTTGAACGTAGCAGTTCACACTTCTCCTCCCAAGTCATGCTTCTGATTTGTTCTTCAGATAACATTCTGCCTTGTTGTCTTGCTATGCCCTGCAAGGTGTCTGTCCATCTAAGATCTGCCGCTGATAGTGTCATGAACCATGTGAATATCTTCAATTGTTTTATTGCAGACAGTAACTTGAACATGACTTGCTGCCAGTATGGTGGACTACCTCTAATTGGTCTTAAGAACCGATAAGCTTCGTCCTTCATAAGCAATGGTCTAATTCTATCTGGATTCTTAAAGGCTGCTGCGGTTAATTCTTCTCCACCTTCATCAGCACCAAACGATTTCCTCAGAGCGACTGATATTGAATTACGTATCTGCTGCCACTCAGAAAGGAACTGTCCAACGAACAAATACTCTGTATTTGATGCAAACTTGCCACCATATTCTAGTATTCTACGCTGGAAGTACTTTTTGGCTGAAATCGATACAGGTCTTTCATATGTCAAACCAAATTTTCCTGATGGAAATAGAGTAGGGAAGGCCAGTTCTTCAAATTTTTCATCATTTAGCATATTTATTGGCCTTTTTCCTTCCCCGGGAGCTATAGACATTACTCTACTTGTGACATCTATAGATGGATCATCTGGCTGAATACATGAATCTAACTTAATGCCCCTCAGTCTGGAACCCGATTCTTCTTCAACAGTTTCATCATCAGAGTCATCATCTAATGGAGCCTCAGTTGTATTGTCATCTGTATTTTCTTCGTTGTTGACTGTGACGTCTGTTGTTAATTCAGCCCAAGTGTCTTGATCCTCCTCTGCACTCCTCTGCTCCCATTCTTCTCTTCCTTCAATGTCTGAATATAGGACATTATTTGCTTTCAACCACCGAAATGCTTCTTTTACTCTGTTTGGTCTAATATATTGAAAATTAACGTGACCAGAATACTGAACTTTACGTTTTAGCTTTAATGGCAAAAACCCAGCTTCTGAAGGTGTTCTTGGCAAGGCTTCACAAACCTGTCCTGCTTGTACTGGTACATTAACTACAGCACCTTTGATTCCTCTTTGCCGTCCCTTTGGAAGAGCCAGTAATTTCATAAATGGATACCTCTGTGATAAAAGTCTTTCTTCCAGAGAACTTAAACTATTCAATTCTGGTGGACTGTCAGGTAATGCTAGATTGTTGGCGTTTGCTTGAGGTGGAAGCTTATTGTTCATTATATGACTCTGACAAGTTTTGCACAACCATTCTTTGTTCTTTGCTGATAGTTTGCCAGACAAGCACATCTGACGTAATGGTTCGGCAACATTCCTAAATAGATTTTCCTTTGCCTCAATTACAGACTTTCTATACAGCATCCTGTTGCAACAAGTACATACATATTCAGCAAACTCTATAATGTGTGTCCTAAAATTATGTAATGCCTCTTCAATAGTCTTAACTTTTCTGCGGAGTCGTGTTTGCTCTCTGTCTTTTTCTTTCACCTCTTCTCGCTGCCCTTCAGACAAACCTTCTCTTTGCTGTCGTCTTTGGTCTCTGTCTTTGGCTTTCACCTCCTCCCTCTGACCTTCAGATAAACCTTCTCTTTGCAAGCTTCTTTGGTCTCTGTCTTTAGCTTTCACCTCTTCCCTCTGTCCTTCAGATAAACCTTCTCTTTGCAGTCTTCTTTGGTCTCTGTCTTTAGCTTTCACCTCCTCCCTCTGACCTTCAGATAAACCTTCTCTTTGCAGTCTTCTTTGGTCTCTGTCTTTAGCTTTCACCTCTTCCCGCTTACCTTCAGGTAAATCTTCTCTTTGCTGCCTCATTTGTTCTCTATTTCTAGCTCTCACCTCTTTCTTCTGACCTTCAGATAAACCTTCTCTTTGCTGTCTCATTCTGTCTCTTGTTTTCGCTTTCACCTCTTCCTTCTGACAATCAGATAAATCTTCTCTTTGCTGCCTCATTTGTTCTCTATTTCTAGCTTTCACCTCTTTCTTCTGACCTTCAGATAAACCTTCTCTTTGCTGTCTCATTTGTTCTCTATTTTTAGCTTTCACCTCTTCCCTCTGCCCTTCAGATAAACCTTCTCTTTGCTGTCTCATTTGTTCTCTATTTTTAGCTTTCACCTCTTCCCTCTGCCCTTCAGATAAACCTTCTCTTTGCTGTCTCATTTGTTCTCTATTTTTAGCTTTCACCTCTTCTCTCTGACCTTCAGATAAACTCTTTCTTCGCTGTCTCATTTGGTCCCTGTTTTTAGCTTTAACTTCTTCACGCTGTTCAGCATTTAACTGTTGTCTATATTGTCTCATTAGGTCCCGACACTCAGCATTTCCTTGTTCCTTTTGTTGTGGATTCTTTAACTTCCTTTGTTTAGATTCAATTTCTTCAAGTCTTTTTTTATTTACTTCCTTTAATTTGCTGTTACTCTTCTGATAATCAGCTTGTGACTGGAAATAATTTTGCAGCCGTTGCATTTCATCAGGAACTGTCGGAAACATACTGAAAGTACCCTGTTTTAGACATTTTAGTAGATGTTGTCTGATACCTGACATTAAAAATTCTGTTTGTCGCAATGGAATTTGTTTCAGCAGTAAAGCTACAGTAAAAGCAATAGCAAAAATGCCACATGATTCTGAGTCTAGTTGGTGTTGTGGAATACAGTAATTAATTGGTGTTTCAGGATTTTCTTCCAAACCTTTGTATACAATCTTTAATTGGGGCAAAACCTGCTTGACTCTTTCAGGGGCATATACACTGTCATATATAGTGATAGTTTTCATGAACTGGTACGACAAGATGTAATGATATGGCACAAAGTGCATTTGAACTGCAGTACATGTTGAAGGTATACGGTCAACTTCAGGAACTTGCTGTCTTGTTAGGATATGTGCATATATATATGAAGGACGCAAAAGCCCATGTGTCACATTAAATTGTTTTTTTAGTAACATTGATGACAAATCTAGGACTTCTATTGGAAGTTCACCATATAGGACATTATTTGACAGTTTATCTTCATGGCACACTGTGGAAAGGCCAGGATCTTCTGCCAGACATGAGTGGTAATTACTTACAGTACTTTCTGAAATCATCGGTTCACTGGTTAACAGGCTTGTATGCACATAATCTGTATTGTCTTGCAAAATATCTGGTCTTGTGACTGGTTCTGAATCCGTAACACAATTATTATCTGATCTGTTCCAACTGGTGACAGGGACAGGCTGTGTTTGAGTCTGGTTTTGTGATATGTCCAACCTACTGACTGTTTCAGAATCAGAAATAGTATCATTGGATTTATAGTGTCTGGTAACTTGCACAGGTTCTGTAGTTGTATTTGATGATCTGTCCCATTTTCTGAATGGATCTGTTTGAGTAATACCATTATTTGATCCAGTATCAGGGACAGATAATGTTCCAATATTATTTTGTGATTCTTCCTGTGCAGCGACTGGGGCTGAATCTACAGCAGAATAATCATGTCCCGTGTCTAACTCCATAACAAGGACAGAGTCTGTTTTTTGCTTATTTAGGGATCTGTACTTTTGTCTCGTAGCAACTGAATCAATTGCAGCCTCTTCAGTGTTTTCGTATGAAGTCGTTGGGATAAAAAACTGTTTCAGTTGTATATTTGTACTATTTGCTGCAGCTTCAGCTGTTGGTGCAGGTCCATCATCTTGAGTAATAACATTAAGAGAACGTGCCCCATCCTCAATCCGTCGTCGTTTCATCCGCTCCTTGTTTTCTTCCTGTCTCTGCCTTTTTGATTTACCTTTAGTCTTCATTGTTCACCTGAAACGATAGAAATACCATTTAAAATATTTGTTAAACTATTTACTGAGCCAAGTAATGCAGATGACTATACCTTTCATGAAATCTCTAGGTAGAGTTCAGACCAGTAGGATTTCTGGACTGAAGCTTAACCTAGTTTAAAAGGTACACCTAGCTCTCCACTAGTTGGCTTTTCCCAAAAAATGCATACTTACCTTTCCGAACACATATTCTATGGTCCATGAACTATAAGTCTTCATGAAAACGCCAAGAAGATGCTAGTCTGCAAGTGTCTGAACACTGCCACGACTTTAACAATTAGTGGATGGCGAAGTTGTTTTTCTGCTTCTTGGTTTTTTCCTGTCTCTGCCTTTTCAATTGCCATTTATTCTTCATGATCACCTGAAACAATAAAAGCTGTTTAAAATACTTGTTAAACTATTTACTGAGCCAAGTAATGCAGCTGGATAACTTTCATGAAATATCAAAGTATAGTTCAGACCAGTAAACTTTCTGGTCTGAAGCTTAACCTAGTTTAAAAAAGTACATCACTCCATTAGTTGGCTTCTCCCAAAAATGCATACCTTTACTGCTTAACAAATATTTGTAAACTAAGAACATTCCATTGTCTATATGCTATAAGTGCTCATTAAGTTCATAGCATAGAAAGCAAAGAAGATGACAGTCTGCCAATGTTTGTGAACCATGTTATGGCCTTAAAACCTTTGTGAATGGTGGAAACGCAAGCACGCCATCTACCATCCTGACCTGCAGATTTCCCAGAAACAAATAGTGGTATTGTGGTATTAGCTTATAGCCTTAGAGAGACTACAAAGCCCTAGTATTCGCTGTTCAAAATTATCTGAAAAGTAGAAAAAATCAATCAAAATTTCAAAATTCTGTCAAAATTTGACAAAAAGTTTTCAAAGGTGATCTACTCATCATCCACAATAAGTATGCCAAATTTGAAGGCTCTAGCATATATACTTTTTGAGATATCTTGCACACAAGGTTTTCAGAAATTAAATTCAAAGGGGGATAATCCAAAATCTGGGTCAACCTTTTCTGATGCGGAATGTGCATATGCAGTTTCAAGTCAATCAAAATTTCAAAAGTCTGTCAAAATTTGACAAAAAGTTCCCAACCTAATTCATTCCCAACAAGCATGCAAAATTTGAAGGCTCTAGCATATATACATTTTGAGATATCTTGCACACAAGGTTTTAAAAAATAAAATTCAAAGGGGGATAATCCTGAATCAGGATGAACTATTTTTGATGCGGAATGTGCATATGCAATTTCAAAAATCTAGCATTCACCAATCAAAAGTTTAAGAATTCTCTGAAAAGTGGAAAATAAATCAAAATTTCAAAAATCTGTTATTCTGTCAAAATTTGACAAAAAGTTCTCAAAAGTTATTCAGGTTATCTAATCATCATCCCGGGCAAGTATACCAAATTTGAAGGCTGTAGCTAATATACTTTTTAGATATCTTGCATACAAGGTTTTCAAAAAGAAAATTCAAGGGGGATAATCCAGAAAAGGGCCATGACTGAGACAAGAAAAAAAATATGGGTCAACTATTTTTTCTTGGGGAATGTGCATATAAATTTTCAAAAAAACGTGGGATTCACCGTTCAAAAAATTACGAAATCTCCGAAAAGTGGAAAATCAATCAAAATTTCAAAATTCTATAATTCTGTCAAAATTTGACAAAATTTTCTCAAAAGTTATTCAGGTGATTCACTCATCATCCCCAACAAGTATACCAAATTTGAGGGCTCTAGCTAATACACATTTCGAGATATCTTGCACACAAGGTTTTCAAAAATAAAATTCAAAGGGGAATAATCCAGAAAAGGGCCATAACTGAGACAAGAAAAAAAATACGGGTCAACTATTTTTTCTCGAGGAATGTGCATATGAAATTTCAAATATGTAGGATTCACCGTTCAAAAGTTTACGAAATCTCCGAAAAGAGGAAAATAAAATTTCAAAATTCTGTTATTCCGTCAAAATTTGACAAAATTTGCTCAAAAGTTGATCAGGTGATCTTCTCATCATCCCAAACAAGTATACCAAATTTGAGGGCTCTAGCTACTATACTTTTCGAGATATCTTGCACACAAGGTTTTCAAAAACAAAATTCAAAGGGGGATAATCCAGAAAAGGGCCATAACTGAGAAAAGAAAAAAAATACGGGTCAACTATTTTTTCTTGAGGAATGTGCATATGAAATTGCAAATATGTAGGATTCACCGTTCAAAAGTTGACGAAATCTCCGAAAAGTGGAAAATCAATCAAAATTTCAAATTTCTGTAATTCCGTCAAAATTTGACAAAATTTGCTCAAAAGTTAATCAGGTGATCTACTGATCATCCCCAACAAGTATACCAAATTTGAGGGCTCTAGCTAATACACATTTCGAGATATCTTGCACACAAGGTTTTCAAAAATAAAATTCAAAGGGGAATAATCCAGAAAAGGGCCATAACTGAGACAAGAAAAAAAATACGGGTCAACTATTTTTTCTCGAGGAATGTGCATATGAAATTTCAAATATGTAGGATTCACCGTTCAAAAGTTTACGAAATCTCCGAAAAGAGGAAAATAAATCAAAATTTCAAAATTCTGTTATTCCGTCAAAATTTGACAAAATTTGCTCAAAAGTTGATCAGGTGATCTTCTCATCATCCCAAACAAGTATACCAAATTTGAGGGCTCTAGCTACTATAGTTTTCAAGATATCTTGCACACAAGGTTTTCAAAAATAAAGGTCAAAGGGGGATAATCCAGAAAAGGGCCATAACTGCGACAAGAAAAAAAATACGGGTCAACTATTTTTTCATGAGGAATGTGCATATGAAATTTCAAAACCCTAAGATTCACCGTTCAAAAGTTAACACACACACACACACACACACGCACACACAGACAGACAGACAGACAGACAAGCCAAAAGCAATATGCCCTTCCAACTTTTTCAAAGTTGGGGGCATAAAAACACCAGTTGGACCCCGGTGGGTCAAGCAACAGACAAGAATCTCCAGCCGTAACCAACTAAAATGAATACCTTTAAGTTGTCTGACTGACGCCCGACCCACCGGCGTGCAATTGAAGAAGGCAGCATAGTTATCAACCATGATTGGGTTAAAAACTAAGCATGCAGACTGTCGCATAACATTCAAGTTATAACCTATACGTCTGTAACGTGAAATGATTTTTCTGAACTGAAAAGAAAAATCATTCCTTCCTATGAGTTTCTTAAATTTGTAAACCAAGTCACCATAAAATTAATTCTGGTTCCGAAAGGCCCTCGCCTAAAAGCGTCTTGAACCCAACATTATATTTGGAAATCAATTCGTAGTGTCTACGATAAAATTTAGAAAATGTTTTTCGAAGTTTATGATACCGATAGCTCTGGTGGAGAAGTTTGGCCGTTAAACTATTTCGAGCGTTGAGGTCCGTAGCACGATTGCAGACTCTAGCAAACCTAATAAGTTGAGAAATGTATACACCATAAGAAGCATCATAGAATACCTTTTTCGGATGCAGTTGATATAAACAAAAAATCTTTTTCGCTCATTGGGCGGAATGCGACATCAGCATATTTCTTTGATCTTCTTTAGGCCGACGTCACGCAAGGACTTTCTATGATGAAAACTGCTCATCAAAAGAATTTTTCCTTACTTTGCCTGCAGAAAGGGAGAGAATTAAATGTGCACTATAATAAAATATTTGCCGAAGATCAAGCAAAACAAATCACACATGACAAAGCTATGGCAAGTTCTGAACTCCATTTTTGTGTTGTTTTATGTAATTTTACTTATTGCCTTTGCACGATCCGCCCAAGCTCGCAATTTTATTCAGACCTGTCTCCGATTACACAAATTAATCTGAATATAAGAGATAATAATTATTTTTTCTCGTCTCTGCATGGGTGTTATGGGTTTTAGCTCTTGAAACTATAACCTGAATATGCTTTACTAAATTCTTCTTACTTACGTGTGATCCCATTTTCGCAGATGCTTTATTGTCCCCCGCCTTTTCGGAGAAAAGCGGATAGACATGGTTTCGGCATTCCGCCCTTCCGTATGTCACTATGGTTTCCGTCCCTCTATAGGAGTATGTACCTTGTGTGCGCAACTTCTACAGTTTTATTCCGATTCTTTTGAATCTTCACAGATGCCTTGACCATGCTTCGAAGATGTTCATGAATATAATCATCAGATTTATTTTTGACACTTGTTTGGCAGTTTGAACTTCGTGGGTTTTCGGGCATTTACCCTAAAAAAGTGCATGTAGTTTGCATTGTTCTCAGATTATATTTGTTTGTTTGTTTGTGTTGAGGCTTAACGCCCCAGTCAACAAATTTTCAGTCATGTTTCCGATGGAGCCAACGCTTCCTGTGTTTAATTAACCAGTACTGTCTTGCTCAAGGACACAACACGGTGACGCCTGTAAGGATCGAACCCAGGACCTCTCGATTCGGAGTCCGACGCTCTACCACTACGTCACCGCGCTCCCTGTATATTATATTTGTGTAGCTGGGGACATAAATGCTCTGAATTTGCTTGTTTACTATCATTTAGTCGGTTACTTTTTAATTCCATTCTTTGCAATATTCAGTAAGATAATCGGCCAGTGGCATAGAAATAATCCGACTTATGGAGACAATCAATTCATAGAATATTTTAATATAGTTACGCTAAACGGATTATTTCATGTGATATGTCTCCGACAGATTTTAATCAAAAAGTAAACTGAATGTCAAGGGTATATATAAGATGCAAATCGGCCAATGAAAGGCGAACAAACGCTATTTTTTTTTTTTTTTTTTTTTTTTTTTTTTTTTTTTTTTTTTTGGAAACTGTTATTGTTTGAATCACGTATTGAGTATTGTTTATCACTCGGTTTTATTAGAAAAAAAAAAAACAACAATAAAATTAGCAATAACGATTACTACAAGTCTCCCGTGGCATGAAAATAGAATTGTACCTGAACGAAGGAAAAACGCTGATCATATATTTCTTTTTGCTTCTAAAATACATGTAGCACTTGAAATAAAAGTTTCGAGCCCCAAGTTTTCGTAATGGATTAATTTGTACTACCTGTACTATAACTCTGGCATTCAAACATTTTTATCTATGGTAATTTAGAAGCGTGGCAAATGTACAGCATGTAAACTCAATTCAATATTCGTTGCGCTTTTATAGGATCCAAGTATGCTACAATTAGACGATTGCTACTGATAGGAACTAAGAACATATGATCTAATCGGCTACAATGCCTTGTCATTAGACGTTCACAGATTGGAATGAAATGACCATGGAAATTACCTGATTTGACTTTTTTTATAAATTCATTTTTACCTTACTAATAAATGCAGCCTGGAAATTCTAGAACTGGTTATTATGATATGCAGCCTATAACATCAAAGACCGTTGATATAGTCAGTGCACTGACACGCTACGTCAATAGTAAACCGGCACGGTCAAATAAATTGCACAATAGTCTCCATTACCTAAACAAGATTGTAAGACAGTAGTTGCATGTTTACATTGCGTATTCTTGTGATGGCTCTGATTAGTTTAAGCCGGATAACACTTTCTAGATAAAAGTGTCGAGAAAAATCGATTGATTGTTGTCATTATGGATACTATCTGAAACGAGGCCAATATAATCCTCTAGTACGAGTGGATGCATGGTATATCAATCTTTTGCATTTTTTTTAAATGCTATTGCTTGAATCGTGTGCTGAGTATCGTTTTTCACTCCGTTATATCACAAAAACCAAAGCAATATAAATTACAATAACATATAAGATCATATAAAATAACAATATTCCCCACAGCATGACAAACAAATTGTGCCTAAATGAATAATTTTGCCTCAAAAGTGCATGTATAGGTGTCAGATGATGTTTTGCATTTAAAATGTGAACCACTGAACACCCATCTACATTGTTAAGTTTATTTCTTGGCGCAAGAAATCTTTCCGTGTTATTAAGCTTTATATCAGTTACATTAGCTATTCATGAATATTCGAATTAGTTAATGAATCAGTAAATCAGTATTTTTGATGATGCATATGTCATAGAAAAGCAATAGTATAACCAGTCGTCTATCAGTATGTAAAAGGTATTGTGTGCGTCTCTTCGCCCCATTCTCGTGTAGTCGTAAGCATATCCACAAAAACTATTGTCATTTACGTGTATGTGTAAATGTCACATATTTATATTGGTTGAGTATCATTTATCACAGGAGTCCAATATTCTGATTTTTTTATGCTTCTAGTGGTATGATTTACGAGTTAATAACGACTCAGCGGTGTTGCTAATTATTGTCCCATTCTTTGTGTAAAAGTATGCTACTTTGTTTCACTATTGCTGCTTCTATGAGCTCTAATGACGTTAATGTTGACCAGCGGTATTAGACATTTCTTGCCTAACCCGAGATAGAGTTGGTTGTACACCATACACTGACAAACAAACGTCTTTTAAATGTGGGTTTAATTTCAAGAGTGAAAAATGTCTATTATTCGCACCAAATCTTAGCATGTGAGTGTGTGACAGGTCCTAAATTAAACATTTTAGAGGTAAAATAGAATTGTTAGTTTTATTAACTTATTGTGACCGCCGAAAAAGGGTGAATAGAGAGGGGGAAATGAGGGGCGTCATAAATCACAGATTTTTCACAAATCACAGAACACATCTATCAAAGACTTCAGTTTGGATTTTTCACGAATCACACACTTTACAAAAAGATCAATCAAAATCACGGAAAAGGGACCTTCCTTCCCGCTGAAATTGCAGACGATATAATTCTTCCGGTCTGACATTGACTTTCTATCGCTGAGTTGTTAGTGTGACAGTCGATGGAGCATTATCACGAGAACATCAGAAACATCCGGTCCCGTATCTGGAAATAGTCCAAAACGTCAAAATTTTAGATATGCTGTGATAAATGAGCCGCCGCATCAGAAAATCGAGAATCTACATATGCGAAAACAAAGGCACAGATCGGCTGTGCAGTATTTGCACAGCTGATCAGCGCCTTTGTTTTCGCTACACGGATAGTACAGTCCCTCTACCTATAAAATATGAAATTTCAAGCTTCTAGCCTGCTTCTGTGACTGTACAGGCCAGTTTGTGTCGGACCTGGTCGGAAAAACTTATTGGTTTTCTCACGCGAAGGTTTATTTAATGTTTCAACAAAAGTGTAAGGCACGGCATAATATTCTATAAAACGTGTAAGGCACGGCATAATATTCTATAAAACGGTAAAAAAAAATCTCTACATGCCAAAATCATATGTAAAGAGCCGTGACAGCTAGCATAGCAAAAAGCCACCATGGGTTCCTCCTTATATAAATCCATAACATCACTGATTCTCAATATGACACAGTGCCGGGCCCCAAATAGGTATTTTAGACTCAATTTGCTATATATACATCTTAATCTTATTATAACATTGAGTTTGGTTCTAGCTAAAACTAGGTTTAGACAGCAACACAAGTGTTATAAAGATGTAAAGTCTAACCTATGGAACACGTCGAGGTTTAAACCATACACTGCTGGGCACACTGTCTGAATATACAACAACAATTCTTTCTTGAGGAGCCCCCGGAGCCCCGGGCTTCCACATGTCAATAACTGGGCAAGGGGCGTTGCACTTTGGATCACTTTCTTTGTACAGGACCTTATACTTTCCCATTTGCGCTTCTATAATTTTCTCACTCGTAGAATATTTGTCATTGTAAAGGTGCATGTCCAAGAAATCTTGTTTAGCTCTTTTTGCACCTCCTGCCTTCTTGTAGACTTTATCTTTGGAGAAAACAGAGTCAACAGGAACGGCATCTTTCAAGAGTACTTTCTTCGCCTGTCGTACTCGCCAAAAGAATCTGATACCTGTGATGAGTTTTGGACCCGCTTTCAGCAAGCCCCGTTTTTTACGGATTCCAACGGTATTATCAATTGCGTCAGCATGATTAAGGATGGCAGATGAGTGACTGTCTCCCAATCGTTTGGCAGCCAGCGCGACATAAAGTGAGAAAAAGAAATGAAGTACTGTTACTTTCGAATCCATCATCAAAATAAAGTCCAAAATTCCCCTGAGTGATATATGACTATGCACAAAGCTTCGGCTATGGTTAAAACTGAAATTTTAAACAAAACAAACTATGTGACTATTGAATAGCCATATTGAGAAGGGCAGCTTCGTGTCAGGGCAAAGAAAAAAAGAACCATTATGTAATATACAAAGTCTTTTTTTTTTTAAGTACTTCCCAGCAGGTAAATATACGCGCACCTCTTCATTTAAGCATCGAAGAGTCTGCACTGGTAACTGTCCCCCGATAGAGAATTGAGCCGCCTCATGGGAAAACCAACAATCTGCATAGGCGAAAACAAAGACGCAGATCAGCTTCGCGGTAACCGCGAAGCTGATCAGCGCCTTTGTTTTCGCTACACGGATAGTACAATCCCTCTTCTTCTTAAATCCGAAATTTCAAGCTTCTAGCTCTTTTCTGTGACTGTACAGGTCGATTTGTGTCGAACCTGTTCGGAAATCACATTGTTGGTTTTCCCACGAGACGGCTCAATTGTAGTTGTGGTACTGGTGTACGAGTTACATTTTATCAAAGTTCAGATACACTGTCCTCATGTTTCAGGTGTCTCATATATCCAATGTCCAACTATCAGCATACACATGTCCATGCATTAACATACCGTATTCGTTCTAATTAGCGCACAGTGCGCTTAACTTTTCAAACTGCTTTAAAGTTAAGGTAACAAAATATCGTTCTATTAAGCGCACACTAGGAACGGAAACAACACATAATGTGACGAAACCACTATGTCAAAACTACCGATTACGATGTCATTAAAGTGTTCTAATCGTTGCAAAACAGTGTTTGGTCATCTAAACTTAAGTTTTAATGCAGTTAATACAGTAAAATGTGTATAAAATAGCAATATGCGTGTCACGCAGTGTGCGCTTATGCAAATGATTTTCGCAAACGACCAGGGTGTGCGCTTATTGGAGCATGTGCGCTAATTAGAACGAATACGGTAAGTAATTTAGAGTCTCTATTTCCTGTGTTATACACACACTTACACGTAAAAAGGTCTCATGCTCTATCACGTCCCCACTATCATCATGCCCATGTCATGTTTTTACTAAGTCCACGACGTTTCGAAAATTGTGTCACTTCCCGTTGCCACATTTATGCTTGCATGCCCATGCTGAACAGGGGTACCGGATTTTGATTGCCGAGCTAGATTTTGTTAATTGGTACTTGCAGTCATATTTATAGTAAAGGACTTTGAAAACGCCTCACTATACATCGGTTATTATTTTCTTAAAACGGGTTAAAATTAATCTTAGTCCTCTACAGAACGTGTGTGTGTGTGTGTGTGTGTGTGTGTGTGTGTGTGTGTGTGAAATTCAGAATAATATTGTTGTCTTGTTTTAGGGTTAGGCTGGGTATGCAACACGTACTGAACAAGAAAAAGCAGCAAAGCTGCGGGAGTTTAAATACTCTTGTTTCATCCAGAGTTTAGGCAAAAACCAACAACGGGTGTCAGAAACATCAGTCCTTTCAGAACAATTTCAGTTACTGTTCAAAGCATGAGCAATCAGATTTGGTATGCCATTCACTGATATGAAGATGAGTTGGCTATATGCCGGATTGTCCTCAAGGTTGCAGACGTGATGCGAGAGCACAGGTAAACTGTATGCTCACTTTTTGAGCCAGAAGGCTCGGGTGAGCTCAAGTTGGTGTAATATGTTTGGCAATACTTAATATGACAGCTGATTTCCAACCTTTCCCGAAAGCATGTGGGTTATTTTGCAAAATTTTGACTTTTCTGTTCTTTTTTCCTCAATGGCAAGTGCCCGATGTGATGTTGGGATGCTGATCATAGTGATCACGATGATTCTACACTACAAAGGCTACATACTTTTCTATAGTTTTACATGAATGTCTCATTACACAAACATCTCTCATTATTTGTCTGTAACTTGCACTTTGATTAGTTTCTGTCAGAGCACAAAATGATGTGTGAAGAACATTTTAATCAGAGGACCATTGGTCCTAAGAACGCTCACCTGAAGCCTCATCTTAAAGCATTGTCTTTTTGAAATGACTTTGACCTAAGTCACCTTGAAATGACTTTGACCAAAGTCACCTTGAATAATCTCATACCTTTATTCACTTCATTAGTTGTCTGCATCTGTCAAGTATCAGGACTCAGGTCACGGGCTGCAATAGTTTCAAAAACATTCATTGTTTTCACTTTTTCCCCATTTAAAGGCCAGTTGCCAAAATTTACCTTGCTGTAAAATAGGTCATGGTCATCATTGGGTCATCATTTGTACAACCTATGATGGGATAAGGTCCCTGATGCTACATACCAAGCTTCGTGAAAATCTACCCACTGGTTCTGGAGAAGAACATTTTTGAGCATTAGTGAGCATGGTGGCCCGGTTGAGCATTCGACCCAGATTTTGCACACAAAATGTTGTTCCCTCTAACATGGAGACCTTGGGTCAAGGTCAAGAAATGACCTTGGCCTTAATAAATTACACACCTTCATTGGCTCCATTAGTTGTCTGCATCTAGCAACTTTCAAGTATCAGGCTGCTACAGTTTCCAAAATATCCATTGTTTTAGCCTTTTTCCATCTAAAAGCCTTTGTTTCCAAAATTGACCTTGCCGTAAAATATGTTAAGGTCATCCAAAGATCATCATATGAACAAACTATGATGGGCTGGAGTCCCCAATGGAACATACCAAATTTCGAGTAAATCTGCCCATTGGTTCCGGAGAAGATTTTTGAAGCGTTTTTACCATATTTGGGTGTGTCATTTGACCAAGATATAGTGAACAAAATATCAATGCCACTACCCGAAAAGGCTCCACATAAAATATCATCTTTATCGGCCACATGATTTCTGAGAAAAACCATTTTAATATTAATTTAAATGGCATTGGGTCAAGGGAAAAATCCCTTGAACAAACTTTCGTTCCCCCTACCCATGAAGGCTCCACATAAAATTTCAACTTGATCGGCCATGCGGTTTCAGAGAGGATCTTTGAAAATGTGGACAAATGACTGACGACAGATGGACGCCCGATCATGGCTATACTTTAAGCTCACCTCATGATCCTCCTATTGGCTCAGGTGAGCTAAAATGGGTGCAGAAAGTCCCAGTCAGCAAGGTTTCAGTCATGTCAGGGCGGAGCCACCTCTCCCTGGATATTTACCAGTACTCTTGGGAGTTAATGTGTGTTGCTCAATGACAAAACATGGCACCTAAAGTGTGGATCCAACCTAGGACCTCTTGATTCAGAGCCCGATGCTCTACCACTAGGCCACCACGCTTCCCTTAAGTGAACTTATTTTTTTTACTATGTAGACAGAACATAGCTTTTGACTTTAATTTATAACCTGATCTTCATGAAAGAAATGTGCTGTATGTGAGAATGCCTGTCAGGACCATTTCATTATGAATCGGACACTATCGTCCAAGCTATAGCACCTGCACAAAATGAAACAGAGCATAAATCCTTTTGTTGGTTTAGTTTGGTTGTGGCAGAATATCATTTTTTCTGTCATGTGGTGTTAGAACCAGCCATTTCTGAGTATATAACCAATATTATTAGAACTCAAGGACACTACCCTGAAAATGTATGGAACCCCGGGTATGGAACCCAGGACCTCTAGCTCAGGAATTTGCAACTCTACCACCAGGCCATCGCTGTCCCGTAAAATGCCAAATTTCATGCATATCTTTTGTGATTTTTATAAAACATGTTGTGTGCATCTAACCTGGTTGTAAGCCCCTTTGAAAGAGGTTTGGTGTAACATCAATATTAAATGTGTACATGTAGGTTGTGGCTGTGAAAGGGGGGGTCTCATATGCGCCCACGCACTAATTTTGTTCCTGCTTTGCATGGTGAATGCCTTCATTCTAACTCTTATAAAAATGCACTTATTTATTTTGAAAAACATTTTTAGGTTTCAGGATAGCACCCTGACGTACTCCATCTTTGTGACCATACCTGCCTTATACTTTGCCTATATGTTACCTCTTAAATAACTTTTATTAGCCCAATTAAAACTGGATTCAAAAAAGGACTCCATATGGCTTACTTTGATACCATTTTGGCTTAAATAGATAAATTATTAGATTTTCTATGGAAACTCAAACTTGAAATTTTATCAAAATTATTTTCGAGAATGACAAATTGTGTCTCATATTTTGATATGTTCTAGTGCTTGTCAACCCATGATACTGTCTATAAAATTGGCCAGCCGTACCCTCTTCATGCTGGTAAAGTTTTATACAATTTCAAAACCGGTAACACTGTCGAAATGTACATGATATACATGTAAGTCAATTTTTGACAAAAATGGATTTTAATGTTTTTAGCTGTTTTTTCGTCTAAAATCATATTATTCCACGATTTTATCATTAGATATGATAAAACACATAAGTAATATGTATTGTATTTTTAGCATAAAAATGCTTATTTGATTTGGCAATTTCACATATTTAATATTTAATAAAGTTATTATTTATTTATTATACAAATGATCAGCAAATATTTTCAGGTCTCAACAAAAATTTCAAATATATTAATGAAAGGTTCTATAATTTCATCACTAAATATATCTTTACGTTAAGATGTATTTGGATAATTTTATTGGAGTGATATCAACTTAATTTGTGATTGACCACCGTAATGGTAATAGACATTTGATTGATTCCTTGATTTGTTTTACCATCTTGTACTGTCGTTTATAAAACTGTACATAACTTTATTTATTTAACTGTTGTTGATGCCAACTTTAGTCAAAAGATTGACAAGAATACCAAATACAGTGGCACTTTCTAACGTTTCTATCACCGTTATCTTCATACTTATCCAGTAAGTACATAATTCAGCTATGTGACAGGCTTTTCTCTTTGTAAGTGTTCAGATGTGATGCTCAGGTATAGCTTTCACTTTAAATATCAGATTGTTTTAATTCTTCATTAAAAACATCCATTATTGACATTATTGCGAGATTCTCTACCATTTAAATGTGTTTTTTTTTTTCTATTTTTGAAATAAATATTAAGAGTAATGAAGACAAATATCCAAACTTAATGTTTATAAATCTCAACATTTATGACTCATGTTCATGCGTTTAGTAGTCAATTATAAATACAGCGAAATGTTTGTAATTTCATGCTGATAGTTGTCTAGATGCTCTTCTTTGATACTATCCTTGGTAAGAAATTATGGCTGATTTGTCCATTATCTGTAAGCTAGGTAAAACACCTCTCAGCTACATGTAAGCTTAGAAGTTCAAAAGCTCCATTGTGGGTTAGGGTTTACAATTATGAAGTGTTGGAAGTATGTTTGAAACTTCCAGCAAAAGGTTAGCCTGCTGTAGCAGATGATTAAATGCATGCATTAGATTGATAACTTTTATCTCGGATTTGATATATGGTATAACCTGCTATTATGTATTGTTAAAATGCTGTCAAGTACATGTATATAATGCATCAAATGAATGAGAAAAGAAAAACACACAAAAGTAGTTAACTGGTTCCTGTTGTTAGCAACTTAACATAATGAGATTTCATTTTCTCTCTTCATCCTATTGGTTTTGCTTCATTATATACTTGGGTGGGTGGGGTGTTTTTCTGAGATCATGATATGAGCAGCAGGGAAAAAACTGTCCTTAGCCTCATCTGTTTATTTTATGCAAAATGCTAAATCCTTTAGGTTTTCCTTGAGTTACAGGATGTGGAAATCAGCAATATAACTGTATAAGTTCATTAAAATAATTAACACCTAATTATCAACTTATTTTTTGAAAAAAAAAATAATAAATAACATAAATAAAATAAACAAACAGTAAAAACTATGTAATTGCAACATAAACACGAATACATGATAGAGAATGGCTTACAAATAGATAGAATCATGTTCTAAAATCTAATTATGAAAACTAACAATAATGGGCAGATAGCTTTTTAAGGTCCAAGACAGGGAGCAATTTTCTTACTTCAATCAATATTCAAAATATGTAAAACAGCGTTTATGGTCATGCAAGAGACAAAATTGCTTACCTGCAAAATTTTTCACAAAAGTTTTCTTTGTAACATGATAATAACATGAACTACTTATCATTCGATAAAATCATTATTAATTTTACGTTTTTCAGAATTCCGACCTGTATCATTCAATGTTCTAGAAAAAGATGTTACCGGTCTTCAAATTTTACGAAATTTTCAGCATATAATCTGTATATGTGTAGCCTAATTTAAGGTTAAAATTATAGGTTGACAAAACCGGGAACATGTTGAAATTGAAAATCAAACTTGTGTTTACACCATTATGGAGCTAAAATTTTGGGTCATCTGCGAAACAAATGATAATCAGCTGATTTCAATATAATAGCTATCAACAATTATGCAATACTAATATGATCAGTGATCATTCTAGATTATTTTACAAACAAACAGAACCAGGAACTTGCTATTATGACGGTTATTGGCGACTTTAATTACACAAACCCCTATATTCAGACCCCCTCTAATACAAAATGCTGTATTTAAAATTTTTAAGTAGTTAAGAGAAAATCTATATTACTAATTAAGTGGTCATGCACCCAGCAAGCAATATGCATAATATCATAAAAATCGGTGCGTGGGCAGAACCCTATGTAAATTTCATATACCGTGAGACCCCCCCTTTGACATGAAACAGACAATATAGCAGTCTGTTCCTTTATTTATTTTTGTTTTCTTTGTTTCTCATTCTTGGACTGTCATGGTCATGAGAAAATCTTTGCTTTGTGGTTAACATTATAAAACCATTTTAATTCTCAATTCAACCGAGCATACAAATATCAGCATTAACTTATTAGCTGTTCTATTTATTACATTTGAGCCACTGCAAGGAAAAACCAACAATCTGCATAGGTGAAAACAAAGGCGCAGATCAGCAACTGCGAAGCTGATCAGCACCTTTGTTTTCGCTAGATACAGATAGTACAAAATTCCTCTACTTTCTAAATTTAAAATTTCCAGCCTCTAACCATCTTCTGTGACTGTAAAGCCTGGTTTGTGTTGGACCTGGTCGAAACACAAATTGTTGGTTTTCTCACAAACATGCTCATTTAGCAGCTAGGACAACTGGCTGGCTTTGATGATTTAGATCTGAAACTGAAAGTCCCACAGACTTTGGCTAGTCCAATATTTATGAAGAAGAAGCTGAGCTGTGATTGTTATAGTGTCCTGCTTCATTTGAGCCGTATCATGAGAAAACTGGATTTTGCCTATGCAAAAACAAAGGTGCTGATCAGCTTAGCAGTTACTGTTACTGTTTTCGCTACTCAGATAGTATAATACCTTTTCTACTTATAGCCAAAATTTCAAGCATATAGCCTGCTTCTGTGACTGTACAGGCTGATTTGTGTCGCACCTGGTCGGAAACACCGAAGACCGGTTTTCTCGCACCGCGGCCCATTTATACAGTTGATAAAGTTTTTAACGATTTATCATCAGAACCCAATAATCCATCTTGAAGCTTTCTGGTTTGTGGAGTTAGTCATGGATTATCACATCCCCTGCCTCTGAACATGGTCATGCTGAAAGATAATAGAAATAATGCATAAGAAAGTGTTTGAGATGAAAGCTGTGTGACTTTTTTGTATAAATCAATCTTCAAACACAATTTTCATCAGCATCATAAGCTATTTTTTGCTCATTTATGCAGAAACATACTACAGTCTCAGTCTGATCTGTTTCACAAATAATTTCACACAGTGGCTGTAATTTCACAACATAATCTTCATAAGTTATAACATTTCACGGGATATGCAGTCTGGTTTATATGAGCCACGTCATGAGAAAACCAGATTTTTGCCTATGCGAAAGCAAAGGCGCAGATCAGCTTTGCAATAACTGCGAAGCTGATCAGTCCCTTTGTTTTCGCTACAGGGATAGTACTGTTCCTCTTCTTTCTAAATCCAAAATTTCCAACCTCTAGCCATCTTCTGTGACTGCACAGGTTGTTTTGTGTCAGACCTGGTTGGAAACCCCGAAGACCCGTTTTCTCGCGTCGCAGCTCATATTATTCTTTGTCGCAAATCTCGAAGGCAAAGCTCATGTGTAAGCAGCCACTGTCATGATAAAATTGTGTATTTTCATACAATTTGCAAATGCAGAAAACACTGTATCAATGCAATATCAACAATACAGTATCTGCATAGAGCTATGATCAGTAGTACATCACATTTCTACAGTTATCCCCTTGTCACTGAGTTTCACTACTATTAAAATATGAATTTTTACTGTTTATTCCCAATGAAGATAAAACCACTTCAAAAATGGCAAATTAATCATAAATACCAAAGAAAGTGTCTGTTGTCAAAATGTGCATGTGTGGTTCTTGGTTTGGAAAATGTAAGTTTGACAAATGACTGGTTAACACTCTAGCAGCCCATCTATTTATCGAATTCTCACAGCCTGAGGGTGACAAACTTAACAATTTTAGTTTCTTTATTAAACTACTATAAAAAGTATTTAGAATCAGAAGTATACAAAAGATACATACATACCTAAAATACTGCTCACTGAATCACAAAAAGTCATGAGCTAGCTGTTCTGAGTACCACATCAGCCAGGTTCTGCCCCTCTGCATCTTTCAACCAACCCTCCCAACCATTGGCTATTATACTGAAATAAAGACAGGAAACCTTTTTAAAAAGAGCCATATCATTAGAAAACATTTTATGCATTCTAAAATCGAGACTTAGATAAGCCGCAGCAGCACGATAAACACAGCTACATGATCAATAAACAAAAAGATAGTACATTTCCACTGCTAACTCAATCCTATACTTCAGGCATCTACCCAGTGCCTGTGGTTTTGTCTATCTATCTATCTCTGTATACTGCCATAGGCCCTCGTGGACATTCTAGGCAGGGTGGCAGGTTTTCTTTGCATGTTATAATGTTGCTTAAAATCCCAGTCAACAGCAAAGCTCATGTCAGAATGCATACATGTGACATCTTCCTACGTGTATTTTTTATGTATTTGTTTGGCATGTGGAGGAAAAAACCAAAGATACTTCGGAGAGAGAATGGGAACACAAACTGCTGTCCATACACCAGCTTTCAGAAACTGTGTTTTTCAAAATCTCACTTTTCTGAATCACCCCAAGAAAAATATCACCATAACATCCTTTTGTAACCTGTCTCGAAAAGTGCCGCAAAAAAAATAGAAAAATGAAAATGAAAATCTGTCAACTTATGAAAAAACTATGCCACAAATTTATTTTACTTTTTCACATGGTCATAGTGAGATTTTGAAAAACATAGTTTCTGGAGGATTGTGTATGGAGCGTAATCCACCATCCAGCCTGTGGCTAGTATGCAAGAAATCCGATGCCGATGGGTGATTCCTCTGTATGATTCAGATAGACACTGAATACATGTACAGCAGAGCCCTGGTATCCCAGTCTAGCAGATGGTGTATTTAGAAAAGACACAGAACATAGTTTCTGGAAGATGGTGTATGGACAGTAAAGACACCATCCAGCCTGTGGCTGGTTGAGCTGCCTGCAGCAGCTAGTGTATTTATAAAAAAAAAAAAAAAAAAAATGTAATTTCTGGAGGATGGTGTATGGACAGTAAAGACACCCACCGACCCCTGGTATCCCAGTCTAGCAGATGGTGTATTTAGAAAAGACACAGAACATAGTTTCTGGAAAATGGTGTATGGACAGTAAAGACACCATCCAGCCTGTGGCTGGTTGAGCTGCCTGCAGCAGCTAGTGTATTTATAAAAAACACAAAATATAAAATCTGGAGGATGGTGTATGGACAGTAAAGACACCGACTGACCAGCCTGTGGCTGGTCGAGCTGCCTACGGCAGCTGGTGTAATTAGAAGAAACACAAAACATAGTTTCTGGGGAAAGGTGTTTGGACAGTGAAACCACTGACCAGCCTGTGGCTGCTCAAAATGTATGCCGCAGCTAGTCCATTTAGAAATTTTCAAAAGACACAAAACATAGTTTCTGGAGTAAGGTGTATGGACAGTGAAACCAGTGAAAATGTATGCGGCAGCTAGTGTTAATTTGCCTATGCAAAAACAAAGGTGCTGATCAGCTTAGCAGTTACTGTTACTGTTTTCGCTACTCAGATAGTATAATACCTTTTCTACTTATAGCCAAAATTTCAAGCATATAGCCTGCTTCTGTGACTGTACAGGCTGATTTGTGTCGCACCTGGTCGGAAACACCGAAGACCGGTTTTCTCGCACCGCGGCCCATTTATACAGTTGATAAAGTTTTTAACGATTTATCATCAGAACCCAATAATCCATCTTGAAGCTTTCTGGTTTGTGGAGTTAGTCATGGATTATCACATCCCCTGCCTCTGAACATGGTCATGCTGAAAGATAATAGAAATAATGCATAAGAAAGTGTTTGAGATGAAAGCTGTGTGACTTTTTTGTATAAATCAATCTTCAAACACAATTTTCATCAGCATCATAAGCTATTTTTTGCTCATTTATGCAGAAACATACTACAGTCTCAGTCTGATCTGTTTCACAAATAATTTCACACAGTGGCTGTAATTTCACAACATAATCTTCATAAGTTATAACATTTCACGGGATATGCAGTCTGGTTTATATGAGCCACGTCATGAGAAAACCAGATTTTTGCCTATGCGAAAGCAAAGGCGCAGATCAGCTTTGCAATAACTGCGAAGCTGATCAGTCCCTTTGTTTTCGCTACAGGGATAGTACTGTTCCTCTTCTTTCTAAATCCAAAATTTCCAACCTCTAGCCATCTTCTGTGACTGCACAGGTTGTTTTGTGTCAGACCTGGTTGGAAACCCCGAAGACCCGTTTTCTCGCGTCGCAGCTCATATTATTCTTTGTCGCAAATCTCGAAGGCAAAGCTCATGTGTAAGCAGCCACTGTCATGATAAAATTGTGTATTTTCATACAATTTGCAAATGCAGAAAACACTGTATCAATGCAATATCAACAATACAGTATCTGCATAGAGCTATGATCAGTAGTACATCACATTTCTACAGTTATCCCCTTGTCACTGAGTTTCACTACTATTAAAATATGAATTTTTACTGTTTATTCCCAATGAAGATAAAACCACTTCAAAAATGGCAAATTAATCATAAATACCAAAGAAAGTGTCTGTTGTCAAAATGTGCATGTGTGGTTCTTGGTTTGGAAAATGTAAGTTTGACAAATGACTGGTTAACACTCTAGCAGCCCATCTATTTATCGAATTCTCACAGCCTGAGGGTGACAAACTTAACAATTTTAGTTTCTTTATTAAACTACTATAAAAAGTATTTAGAATCAGAAGTATACAAAAGATACATACATACCTAAAATACTGCTCACTGAATCACAAAAAGTCATGAGCTAGCTGTTCTGAGTACCACATCAGCCAGGTTCTGCCCCTCTGCATCTTTCAACCAACCCTCCCAACCATTGGCTATTATACTGAAATAAAGACAGGAAACCTTTTTAAAAAGAGCCATATCATTAGAAAACATTTTATGCATTCTAAAATCGAGACTTAGATAAGCCGCAGCAGCACGATAAACACAGCTACATGATCAATAAACAAAAAGATAGTACATTTCCACTGCTAACTCAATCCTATACTTCAGGCATCTACCCAGTGCCTGTGGTTTTGTCTATCTATCTATCTCTGTATACTGCCATAGGCCCTCGTGGACATTCTAGGCAGGGTGGCAGGTTTTCTTTGCATGTTATAATGTTGCTTAAAATCCCAGTCAACAGCAAAGCTCATGTCAGAATGCATACATGTGACATCTTCCTACGTGTATTTTTTATGTATTTGTTTGGCATGTGGAGGAAAAAACCAAAGATACTTCGGAGAGAGAATGGGAACACAAACTGCTGTCCATACACCAGCTTTCAGAAACTGTGTTTTTCAAAATCTCACTTTTCTGAATCACCCCAAGAAAAATATCACCATAACATCCTTTTGTAACCTGTCTCGAAAAGTGCCGCAAAAAAAATAGAAAAATGAAAATGAAAATCTGTCAACTTATGAAAAAACTATGCCACAAATTTATTTTACTTTTTCACATGGTCATAATGAGATTTTGAAAAACATAGTTTCTGGAGGATTGTGTATGGAGCGTAATCCACCATCCAGCCTGTGGCTAGTATGCAAGAAATCCGATGCCGATGGGTGATTCCTCTGTATGATTCAGATAGACACTGAATACATGTACAGCAGAGCCCTGGTATCCCAGTCTAGCAGATGGTGTATTTAGAAAAGACACAGAACATAGTTTCTGGAAGATGGTGTATGGACAGTAAAGACACCATCCAGCCTGTGGCTGGTTGAGCTGCCTGCAGCAGCTAGTGTATTTATAAAAAAAAAAAAAAAAAAAAATGTAATTTCTGGAGGATGGTGTATGGACAGTAAAGACACCCACCGACCCCTGGTATCCCAGTCTAGCAGATGGTGTATTTAGAAAAGACACAGAACATAGTTTCTGGAAAATGGTGTATGGACAGTAAAGACACCATCCAGCCTGTGGCTGGTTGAGCTGCCTGCAGCAGCTAGTGTATTTATAAAAAACACAAAATATAATTTCTGGAGGATGGTGTATGGACAGTAAAGACACCGACTGACCAGCCTGTGGCTGGTCGAGCTGCCTACGGCAGCTGGTGTAATTAGAAGAAACACAAAACATAGTTTCTGGGGAAAGGTGTTTGGACAGTGAAACCACTGACCAGCCTGTGGCTGCTCAAAATGTATGCCGCAGCTAGTCCATTTAGAAATTTTCAAAAGACACAAAACATAGTTTCTGGAGTAAGGTGTATGGACAGTGAAACCAGTGAAAATGTATGCGGCAGCTAGTGTTAATTAGAAATTTTCAAAAGACACAAAAATTAGTTTCTAGAGGATGGTGTCTGGGCAGTTGAAAGACACCGACCAGCCTGTGGCACACACAGGCTAGTCGAGCTGCTTGCACGATAAAACTTGTGATTCACTGCATGCGCCGATATAGAAAATTTTCTCAGAGGGGGTCCAAAGTCCCAGAAGGAGTCTGACGGAAAATTCCAACATGGCAAAAATTAATAATCTGGCAATTCCAGGGGGGGGGGGGTCGGGGTCCGGACCCCCTGTCCCCCCCTCTGGATCTGCCCATGCACTGACTGACCAGTGTATTTAGAAGAGCTGGTGTATTTAGAAGAGACACAAAACATAGTTTCTGGAGGATGGTGTATGGACAGTAAAGACACCAACCAGCCTGTGGCTGGTCGAGCTGCCTGCGGCAGCTAGTGCCGGCAGCTAGTGTTTAAAAAGTTCAGAAATTTTCAAAAGACACAAAACATAGTTTCTGGAGGATGGTGTTACATAATGGACAGAAAAGACACAGACCACCCACAGGCTGGTGCTGCCGGCTGGTCGAGCTGCCCTGCTTGATAAAACTTGTGAATCACTGACTTACAGTCTAATTGTTTGTGTATCGTCTACTAAGTCTGTTCAGCGTTTTACGTTCGTTTGAGCTTCTGCACAATTATTCACTTTCCCAATATCTTTCATTGTCAGGCTAAGTCACTTTCTGTTTGACTAACTGGACTTCAATGCATTTCCTTGGACAACTATCAAATTTAAAGCTCCATACAGAAAGCTTTGCAAAAAGATTCTTGATTTGTGGGTTCCTGCTGCCGCATGTCAGGCTTGAAATTTTATAACTTTGTTGTCGCTATTAGGAGACCCGCTCTGGAACTCAGTTTTCGCAAATCTTGAGATTGAATCAATTAACTGGCGAAAGAAACAACAACTGACTTCTGGCAGTTAACACTCTTCCATAGACAGTGTCAGGCCATCAGTCTCAGCAACCGAATGACACTTTTATGTAGACAGTGAGGACATCCGTCTCAGGAACTGAAAACTGCTTTCAAGCAGTTTAAGACACTTTAATAGAAAGTAAGCCATGCATCTAAGGAACCGAAAACTGCGTAACCAGCAGTTAAGACACTTTGACAGACAGTGAGGCCATCCATCTCGGGAACGGAAAACTGCCAGTAGGCAGTTAAGAAACTTGGATAGTCTAAGACTGAAAAGTGCCTATCTGCAGTTAAGACACTTTGATAGACAGTCAGGCTATCTGTCTCAGCAACCGACACTTTGATAGGCAGTGATGCCACTGTCTCAGTGAAGCCACCCATCTGAGGAACCGAAAACTGCCTACGGCAGTTAAGACGCTTTGATAGAGAGTGAAGCCATCCATCTCAGAAACCGAAAACTGCCTATGGCAGTTAAGACACTTTGATAGACAGTGACGCCAACTGTCTCAGTGAAGCCACCCATAAAAGGAACTGAAAACTGCCTACGGCAGTTAAGACACTTTGATAGCCAGTGATGCCATCGATCTCAGGAACCGAAAACTGCCTACGGCAGTTAAGACACTTTGATAGGCAGTGACGCCAACTGTCTCAGTGAAGCCACCCATCTCAGGAACAGGAAACTGCCTACGGCAGTTAAGACACTTTGATAGAGACCCGTACGAAATTGTCCAACAGGAACACAGCAGTATTACCACAGGAAAATGAGACCAGATTCCTGGCAGGAATCCCTTTGACTATTTGATTTTTCTTATAAAGATTACGACAGGAGTCAGTGTGGACTCCCTGTGGAATCTGGAGCGAAATATTTAAATTAGCAGGAATCCTGCCAGGAATCTGAACCAGATTCCTGGCAGGAATCCTGCCAGGAATATGAACCAGAAATTTTGGCAGGAATCCTGACAGGAATTTCGAGCAGATTCCTGGCAGGAATCCTGTTAGGAATATCGAGCCAATTCCTGCTATATGTCTGCATAGAAATGACCTCTTTGAAAACACATGCATATGAAAGTTTTTGAATAAAGGAAATGTAAGGGGCTAGTGTATCATATATCCATAGACGCAGCCATTATATTTTGTTATAAAAATGCTTGTATCAATGAGTAGTAATGATAAATGTCATTTTCAATTACAATTCATAGAAACTTCCTTAAATAGACTGATTAAAAATTGTACATGATCAGAGGTGGGTGGGGAATATTTTGAAAACGAAAAGCATAAAGAATTTAGTTAATGATTACAAAGATCAATGAATGAATAAAATGGAAGAAAAACATACCTTACTTTTACTAAAAAGTGTTCCTCATTTATTTTTACCAAAATTTGATAGCAAACATAGTGTCAGTATCAAACAAATTGAATAATGACTATCTTGTTTAAAAAGCCCAACCTCATGGCTTCCTGTGTGTACCACCTAATTGTTTATACATTTATGAAAGACAGATTTAGGTCGGCAGTATTTTTGCCAAGCAGGAATCCTAACAGGAATTTTGTTTATTTTCCACGTGGAAAAGTCAAAAATTCCACGTGGAAAATGCAAGCATCTCACTGTCCTGTTAGGAATCAGGCTGAAAATCAGATTCCACACTGACTCCTGTCTTTGTCCAACTGGACTACCAGTGGAATCCTGTTGAATTTTTCGTACGGGGAGTGATGCTATCCATCTCAGAAACCGACAACTGCCTACGGCAGTTCAGACACTTTGATAGACAGTGACGCCAACTGTCTCAGTGAAGCCACCCATCTCAGGAACCGAAAACTGCCTACGGCAGTTAAGACACTTTGATAGAGAGTGATGCCATCCATCTCAGAAACCGAAAACTGCCTATGGCAGTTAAGACACTTTGATAGACAGTGACGCCAACTGTCTCAGTGAAGCCACCCATCTCAGGAACCGAAGTTAATTAAGACACTTTGATAGGCAGTGATGCCATCCATCTCAGAAACCGAAAACTGCCTACGGCAGTTAAGACACTTTGATAGACAGTGACGCCAACCAAAATAGGAACACAAAACTTTGGTCGTGCTGGCTGTGGCAGCTAGTGAATGTAGAAAATGTGTTAAATCATTTAATGAAGAGTAAAACTTGTTTGTGTTAAACTTACACCTGTACTTTCACTTTCGAATGACGACTTCCTCCTGAATTTGTTTCACGTTAAAAGTTAAATTCCTGATTTTACTTGTTTCTACGTCAGTTATCACTTTAATAAAGTCTCCGGCATCTGTAATTACAACTGTGAGCGACTCCAAATAGCTCTTGAAATCGCGAGAAACGTTCATCATTTGCTGCATTGCGTTAGATTTTCAATAATTATAGAACCTTGCCGTTGCTACGGAGACCCGGAAACGGTATGGTACCCGCGTTTCGCATAACGTGAGATTCGATAAGCTGGTGAAAAAAAAATATGATGGATCCATTCCAAAACAGTATGGCCACCCAGTTCGGTCGATTCCGTATTTTATTTAGAAAATCATTTATTGAAAATGTATACATAAATATTTTGAAAAACATATTTTTCTGCAATTCATTTTATTTGATCATTTTTTTAAAACACCTTCGGTGTTTTTTTACGAACGCCTACGGCGTTCGTATTTGTTCGGCATGTGGCGGAAACAGCCGAAGACACTTCGGAAGGACAATGTGTTTACATACTAAAGACACCTCGACCGGCCAGCCGTTGGCTGGCCGGTCGAAGCTGCCTTCGGCAGCTGGTGTCTTTAGAAAAAAGGAACTAGATATTTCTCGAGTTTTAGGAACATTTATTTTCTTGAAAATAATATTGTGTTAGTTTGTATTTATTTGAATTCAACCAGCACGCATACTTCAATAATAAATGAGGGTCAGAACGAAAGCATATGGTGTGCAAAATTTCCTATATCGTAATTATCGCACTCGATATGGCTGAAATACTGTTGAAGGTCTACAAAACCTCAAATTATTTGTGTGGCTATGCATAATGTAGCTAGGATGGACTCAAAACCAAACATCGACAACATAAACCACATCAAGCTAATAATCTGTTTGAAATACATGCATAAACATGCCAAAAATGAATTATGCAGTTCGCTCAAGAGACAGCAAGTGAAACTGAAGTTTTAACGCCTAATAGATATACATATATATCTGTACATGTACACTATACTATTTGATTTAGTGCCTTACGTCCGCGTTCAACATTTTAAGTCATTCGGGTTATCTTCGCCACATTATTCCTGTACAAGCCTTCAGTATATAAATATTTTCATGTCTCCAGGAAAGAAAATATTGACGTTCTTGCACTAACCCTTTCAATTATCGATAGCAAAACAGGGGCGAATTAAACAGGACAGGCCCAAAATGAAATAGTCTGGGACACTTAGCTCTGTAGCTCAGTAGGTAGCGTACGAGAATTAGAAGCGAAAAGGCCTGCGTTCGAGTCTCGGTATATATTATTTATTGGCAAATGCGAGAATCACGAAATGCCCTACTGCATTAAATACTTAAATCGTGAATTTGCAGATTGAAATGTCTGATGAGAAGGAAGCCCACATGTATGTTTTCTCATGACTTTTAATCGATTGGAACCGGGAGCTCGGTCGTATTTTTCGGTAGAACAGCGGATCTGCTAATCAATGTCCCATTCGTTGTGTTTCTCTATTGCTTCTTCTATGCTCTCTAATAACGTTAATGTTGGTCAGTGGCATTGCTAATCAATGTCCCATTCGTTGTGTTTCTCTATTGCTTTTTCTGTGCTCTCTTATAACGTTAATGTTGGTCAGTGGCATTGCTAATCAATGTCCCATTCGTTGTGTTTCTCTATTGCTTTTTCTGTGCTCTCTAATAACGTTAATGTTGGTCAGTATAATCCTCTAGTATGAGTGGATGCATGGTATATCAATCTTTTGCATTGAATCGTGTGCTGAGTATCGTTTTTCACTCCGTAATATCACAAAAACTAAAGCAATATAAATTACAATAACATATAAAATAACAATTTTCCCCACGGCATGCATATGACAAATAAATTGTTCCTAATGAAAGAAAAACGCTGATTATGTCGTTAATTTTGCTTAAAAAGTGCATGTATAGGTGTCAGATGATGTTTTGCATTTAAAATGTGAACCACTGAACACAAATCTACACTGTTAAGTTTATTTCTTTGCGCAAGAAATCTTTCCGCGATATTGAGCTATATATATCAGTTGCATTAACTATTCATGAATATTCGATTTGGTTAATGAATCAGTAAATCAGTATTTTTGATGATGCATATGTTTTAGAAAAGCAATAAGTATAACCAGTCGTCTATCGGTATGTTAGTCTCTTGAACCGTCCCATTCCAGAGTAGCCAGAAACTATTGGCATTTATGTGTATGTGTAAAAATGTCACGTATTTATATTGGTTGACTATCATTGCTGATAGGGGTACAATATTCTGATTCTTTTTCTTTCTCTCTCCGCGTTATGATTTATGAGTTAATACCGACTCAGCGGTGTTGGTTAATTATTGTCACATTAGTTGTGTAAAACAGTTATGCTACTTTCTCTATTGCTTCTTCTATGCTCTCTAATAACGTTAATGTTGGTCATCGGTGTTGCTAATTTTTGCCACATTCGTTGTGTAAAATTATTCTACTTTGTTTCCTCTATTGCTGCTTCGATGCTCTCTAATAGCATTCATGTTGGTCAGCGGTAAAAAGTACTGTGTTTCTCTATTGCTTCTTCTATGCGCTCTAATATCATAACGTTAATGTTGGTCAGCGGTATTGCAAATTACTGTTCCATTCGTTGTATAAAATAAGGCTACTTCGTTTCTCTATTGCTGCTTCTATGCTCTCTAATAACGTTAATGTTGGTCATCGGTGAACATGCTAATTAATGTCCCATTCGTTGTTATAATAATAATAATAATAATAATAATAATAATAATAATAATTCCTATATTTATAGAGGATAACGTATTTAGCACAACGGCCAGTCTTCCATACGGTCCTCTAGTGAATACAGACACTGATTATTTTCGGACCTTTTTTGTTATTATTCGGACTTTTTCATATTAGACATGCGATGTTAGTGATGCTATATTTTGTTTTGGGAGAAGAGAAGCCAGTGCTTGCCTTATAATGCTGAGCGCCAAGCAAGGCAGCCACTGGTACCATTTTTAAAGTCTTTGGTATGACCCGACCCGGGATCGAAGCGGACGCTCTAACCATTACGTTATCGGAATCGGTGAAAAATTGTGTAAAAGTATGCTACTTTGTTTCACTATTGCTTCGTCTATACCTACTAATGCCGCTAATGCTGGTAATTTTAGTGACATTAACGCCATCACACACTCAGTAGTTCACCCTGATTGAATTCTTTGGTGAACATTAATATTACAAGCCTTTGTAAATAATACTGGGAAATAAGGGCAGCACTGAACCGTTTTTACGCGCACATGACAAGCTGCTGACATATGATGTGATGATTTATCAATTCCAAGAAATTTGATATTTTGTGCTTTAATACATTCCGTTATTCATAAAAATTATGTTATATGCTATAAGAAAATGCGATAGTAAGTTAAGCAATCCGATCAATATCACTGGATTTTAAGTTGTAATGATGTTTCCTATTCAAAATGCACACTATCCCTAAATATACAGATTAATTTACTGTACCAGGGGCCAGTTGTTCAAAACATCGTTAGCTTAACGTCATCGTTAGTTAAGACCTCAACTCGTTAAGTAAATGCCGACTACATAAGCAAATACACTGTTATTTTTGTTGAAAACATATTTTTGTTGAAAACAACAACAACAAAAAAAAAAAAAAACAGTGTATATGTAATATCACCATATGAAATTTTAACGAATCGTTAACTAACGACATTATTAATTTTGAACAACTGGCCCCAGATTGTCAGTTTCTCCAGGATGGAAACTCGAATACAATAATCTTTGCTTCCATGTTATACTTAGTCTACGCATGTTGTAATTAGGCGTGTACTGCTGATTGAGACTAAGAATGTTACTTCATTATGTAAACACGCCCATATAAATAACAGATTTTTCTTAAAATGTAAAAACTGAAAAACCCTTTCAGTAGAAAAAAGGGATATTTTGCTTATTTTTGCTCAAAACATAGATTGCGGGTATAGTTCGGCAAATGGGTCACTGTATGGGCGGCAACTTTAATATTCATATCTGGGCGTGGTCGGCTAGTCCATCTGTTCATGTAGGGAGATAATAGAAAAGTCGAAATCAGTCAACCTAGAGCGCTGTCACATATTTTACCGTTAAAGATCAGCTAACTATTTTGTCCAATCCAGTAAACTAGACAAACTCGGATTTTCATCCTAACGGACAACATGTGAGTTGAGTCTTTCAACTGTATACCTTTAGCTTTTTACCTAGGTCAAAAGTAGATCATACCCAATAACGTATTCATAAGGTAACGCCCATACAGTGACCCATTTGCCGAGCTATACACGTTAGAGCCGAGGCGGTTCTAACGTGTACCCACAATCTATGTTTTGAAGAAAAGATAAGTAAAATACGGATACCCATGCAAACTCCAGTTTTTCTATATAAAAGTGGGGTTTAAGGGGGTATATATTCCATGGACATGTTTTCCTGATGTATGCTAAAGTGCATTGTCATTAGACGTGAATTTGAAAGAAAATATCAACCTGAGTTGATCAACATCTAGATAAAATCATTTTGCTATACTGATAATAGATGCAATGCACATAGAAAATAACTGGTCTATTTCCAGGTGTAATTATGACGTATGCCTAAGGCATGAACGTAAGATTCATAAGCTCAGAGCATTGACACTTTAAGAGTCGTGTTTACTGGAACCATGATTTGCTTCAGCGGTCAGTACCTCTGAATAAAAATACTCGTAAAAAGTGTAAATGCTGTTGTATTTTGCTTTGTTTGTACTTCTCATAATTGTTCTGATCAATTGCACTATTAATACGGCACCATTTAAGACAACGGTATTGATTGCGAATAGCCTATATAGATTCAAAAGAATCAGACAAAGATTTGTTCTCGATTTCAGGTTCTTAACCCATATCTGACGGATGGATTTTCCCATCATTATCATTTGGGTGAATCCATTATCAGTTTTAGGGGTGTTAGGAGTGATTTTTATTTTTTAATCTCATTTTTCGATGAAATTTCTCTGTGCAAACAGAATAGCCCCAGATGGGACGTCGCGTTCTGCGGCGTCCCATCTGAGGCTATTCTGTTTGTCAATGTCCCACAAAAGGGACGCCAGGCTTATATGAGTTAATTTTCACATTTAGAATTTTGATGTAAAAGTATGCGCCCGAACAAACGACAACAAAAACAAAGGTCCTCAGCTTAGCTGGTCCAAATGGAAAGTCACCATGCCAGTGTATTTTGCAACTTAAAATGTCAATTCTAATTTGTTTCAAGATATTGATGGAAATGTACGTAGTAGGAACAGCCCCATCAGAGAACAGAAATGAATGTTTTTGTCAGTTGTATTGTTCGAGGTTCTGTGCTGGCGACATACTCTCCAAAAGGCTTTTGTCAAACTGATTATGTCCATAATGAAAAACCATACTATATTATACGTATATTATATTTTCCTTGTAGAATTCTGCGAGTGAAACGGCTGGTTCTACGCCGAACGAAAGAGATGAAGTATTTGAATTCTTTGGAGGATTTGATGTTTTGTCTTGTTCTTTCTTTCCCGCCTTGTGTCTGGGTTGGGATTTAAAATCTAATTTATAGGTTCCTGTGCCTTCTATTATTAGTTTTTATATAAAGTGCAAGTGAAACGACTGCTTCTACGAACGAAGTAGATGAAGTAATTTAATTCTTTGGGGATTTGTTGTGATGCTGTCTGTTGTATCTTTATTCCCACATTTTGTCTGGGTTGGAATTTTAAGCTCACCTGAGCCGTTAGGTTCACAAGGTGAGCTTATAGGATGGCCATGATCCGGCGTCTGTCCGTCCGTCGTCCGTCCGTCCGTCTATTCTATTTCAGAGATCTCCTCTGAAACCGATTGGCCATTCAAAGCCAAATTTTAGTGCAGATTATATTTTCCTTTTGGTCCTTTGAGATCAACGAAGATATTAGGAGAAATCATAAATTCATTAATGGTTTAGATTCATTTTCTACATTTTATATATTTAGCTCTGTTTGGATAATACTAAAGTCTGTTTCGTAGTGTGTGATAATGGTTTTTCGCAGATATTTTACAACTGTTCAAATGTAGAAGAAATATTTTCTTGGCACAATATAGCATCTAGTTTGTCGCAAAATGTGCAGCAAAAATTTTGAAAATCGGTTGACAAATAAAAAAGTTCTGGTCAAAAACATTTTGAATAGGAATTTCCTGTACAAAAATCTCATGGAAGGGAGGTAAATATTTTCCCGCAAAAAATTTAAATTCTAACTATTTAATCATGATTGCTCAAAATTATTTTGAATTGAAACAAATGACATACCTGAGACAAAATCTTCATGATCAGGTAAAAATTCTCGAAAAATATGCTTTTTGACCATCATCGATTATCTCCCTTGCCAATGCAAAATCCCTATGCAAAATTCATTTTGGCCATAAAAACTTTATTTGTTCACCGATTTTCAAAATTTTTGCAGATCCTATCAGGACAAACTAAGATCAAGGCTTTGACATTAAAATAATTTTTCTGTCGTCCCCCATACAAAAATTTTCTGCGAAAAACCATTATCAGATGCAAGTTTTTAAACAGTAGTCTTTGTATCGACTATCCTGTTGAAAGATGCAAAATTACAGTATTTCTCTTTGGCTCCATTTAGCAAAATCTAAAGGGTCACTAAGAGGCTTAAGTAGCCGAAACCGCGGTATGGCCCATCCCTTTGTCATTAATATGCTCGCTGCTCTTAAAGGATCTCAGTTTTATTTTTATTTATATGACGCATCTATAGGAAGGGGGAACCAATGGGTATATAAATATCAGATGCAAGTTTTTAAACAGTAGTCTTTGTATCGACTATCCTGTTGAAAGATGCAAAATTACAGTATTTCTCTTTGGCTCCATTTAGCAAAATCTAAAGGGTCACTAAGAGGCTTAAGTAGCCGAAACCGCGGTATGGCCCATCCCTTTGTCATTAATATGCTCGCTGCTCTTAAAGGATCTCAGTTTTATTTTTATTTATATGACGCATCTATAGGAAGGGGGAACCAATGGGTATATAAATAATTCAGGTCACATGACCAAGATGGCCGCCACGCCCATATATGGTAAAAACCTTTTACTATCTTCTTCTCCAGAACAGGTTTACCGTGACATGAAGTATCGATGACTCAAGTACTACAATGTTTATATAAATCATGACCCTGTGATAAACTTGACCTATTTTACGGCAAGGTCAACAAAGGTCGCCAATGCTTTTAAAATGTCATTTAAAGTGAAAGTCTTGCAGGAAATGGGCAGTAGGGCTGAATATTAATGATTCTGAAAACAATGGACTCCAGGGGATCATATGCCATCAACCCGCGGCTATATACATGTATGTCTCCATAATATTCAAACATCTTCTCCTCTGAAACCACTTGGCTAATCAAAGCCAAATTTTATGTGAAGCATCTATAGGACGGGGTAAATAATGTGTATGTAAATAATCCAGGTCATATGACCAAGATGGCCGCCATGCCCATATATGGTAAAAACCCTTATTTTTTTTTTCTCCGGAACCTGTAGAATGATTCCAACGAAACTTGGCAAGACGTATTGATAACTCAAGTACTACAATGGATATATAAATCATGACCCTGTGATGACCTTGACCTATTTTATGGTAAGGTCAACATAGGTCGCCAATGCATTTGAATGGGGAAAACTTTTAAAATGTTATTTAAAGTGAAAGTCTTGCAGGAAATGCGCAGTAGGACTGAATATTAATTATTAGACCCCAGGGGTTGGTCTGCCCCCACCCGGGGCAGTATACATGTATATTTTCCATAATACTCAAGCATCTTCTTCTCTGAAACCACATGGCCAATGGAAGCCAAATTTTATAGGAAGCATCTATGGGAAGGTACAAGTAGGCAACGAACAGGTAAAGGCGCAATCAGAAAAAGATTCCCACTCCAAAAACCGTGGTTGGAAAAAACTAAATTAACAATCATGCACCCACACTATGAAAACACATCGTTAGCCGAATGGACATCTATTTTTCCAATAGGTGGCCACTCAATAGGAGTACTACAATATGTTTATAAATCATTACCCTGTTTATAAATCATTACCTTGACAAATTTTAAGGCAAGGTCAACTTAGGTCACATAATGCAGAATGGTGTTAAAATGTCACTGAAGGAAAAAACTTCAGGAAATGGGCAAATGGACATATTACTTATGATTTTGAAGAAGAAATTGACCCCAGGGGTCAGTCTGACCCAGCCCTGGGACTATATACACGTATATGAACATTGTAGTCAAACAAAGGGCTTGGTTCAGGAATGGCCAAAAATGGCCCTGTAAGATAAAACACCGAAATTGTTGGTAACAATAGACCATAGTCTTACAACTTCAAAATCGAAATAAAAACTTTTGTTAGCAACAGTTGTGGTTGCTATGGCAACTGAAACATAAGAAGCCAAAATTCAAGAAATCATTTGCCCTGCGGTTGAAGAGAGGGAAGATCGTGTCTTACAAAAACGATGTCATTTGTGTGATTTTCAAAGATTTTTAAAATGTGAATTTACAGGGCAAAAAATAGCTATTCGTGAATTTTGCCCTTTATTGGTATATATCTCAGGTCTCAGGTGAGCGTTTACACGACCGACCAGTGGTGTAAATATAATTTGTAAGTTCTGGGCCTTCTAGTTTACTTTTCATATTATTACTTCTTATACATTTGTCTCAAAGGGTGAAGTAAGCAATGATCTGGAACTGGTGCAATCAGAACCAAAGCCTTAACCTTAACCCGGAAAGCAAATTGTGAATCAGGTACCAATACAAAGATAACGTTAGCAGATTCTCAAATCAATTCACGAACCTAATTAAATATATGGATATGAAAGGCGTCAACCCAGCAGGCACATGACGTCATAATGACGTCACATCAAAGTCATTCTGACGTCATGTGCCTGCTGGGAAAGGAACAAAAAATCGACGCAAACATACATAAAACAAGCAACATCACTACAGAAGTACCGCCTTGGAAAGGTAAGTAATAAGTAATATCTAACAACTGCGGTGGAGGTGGGGCTCAACCCGGTTTTATGGAATCCCAATCTTAGCTTCCGATGTTGAACAAAACATTTTGATAGTTGTTCGGTCATCATGGTGAAATGGTGAAATGTATCATCATTTAATTAACAAAAATGCTGGATCAAAAAACGAGGACTCCGGATATAAAAATAAACTGCATGGAAACTTGATATCCAAACAACACCACTTAAAATCTGGAGCAAAAGAAAACCACTGGTTGAAAACCCCGGTAGACCGAGCAACATACAAGAAAGTTATGGTCCAGCCAACTGAAATTAATAGCTTTATGTCAGGACCATCACGGAGTCCGACGCCTGATCCATCGGCGTGAAATTAAAGAAGATAATTGGGACATTTAAGCTATAATCTATTTGTTTATAACGTATAATGATTTTTCAAAACTGATCAGAAAAAACTACATAAAAGTATCTTAAAGGTTTGTATAGCATGTCCCCATTAGATAAAAATAAAACTGAGATCCTTCAAGATCAGTGATATATTAATGACTGAGAAAGGGGATGGGCCATACCGCAGTTTCGGCTACTTAAGCTTCTTGATCCTATAGATTTGGCAACATGGAGCCAAAGAGAATTTCTGTAATTTTGCATCTTACAACCCCACCTGGGCTTATAACAGGGTAGGCGATACAAACACTAGACCGTATAATCCAAATGGAACCAAATAAATGTTGGGCAGAAAAAGAATCAAACCGATAATAATTTACTGATTTCTCAGAATACCCACGCTGATCTTAAAGGATCGAAAGGAAAATATAATCGGCATTATGGATGTATGGGTTCTGAATGTTCCTGACGCGAAAACGTGTTTGACCAAATATTAAATTTGGAAATCAATTTGTATTTTTTGAAAATGTTTTTCCAAGTTTATAACATCGATAGCCCTGCTGGAAAAGTTTGGCAGCTTAACATCTATTTCGTGCGTTAAGTCTATCCAACATGCCACTTGTACATATCGAAATTGGACAAGGAGTGCCTAAATATGAATGACGTCATATCGACGTCGATGCGACGTCATACAGAATGACGTCATATCAGCGTCGATGCGACGTCATGACGTCACATCGACGTCGATATGACGTCATTCTGACGTCATGTGCCTGCTGGGTAGGAGCTGATGTGTCGTACTTGTCTTTCCGGGTATGCAGAAGTGTCAATATTTCTGGTAAAACTATAAGCGGAATGAATAGGCCTATCAATTATTACTGTACCAGATTTTATTGCAAGCACATATATCTGTCTGACCATTAAATGTCTCTTTTACAACTACTGGAAGGTCTAGTAAAATTTATAAAATCGAAAGTGGCCAGACACTACTCTTATGACATTCCAAAATGAGGTCGAAAAATAGAAACATCGAAGACAACTGCCTTCTTACATAATGGGCAGGATGAATTTTACACAAAGAATGCTAAAAAGGAGTATGTATAGCTATATATTTCTCAAGGTTGAGTTCTAAGACGAATTCAAGGATAGGAGTTGCAGATTATATACCGGGTCCCCATAATTCATTATATTAAGATCGTAAACAAACGTCAGTTATTAAAAGGCGAACCACAAAGAGTAAGGCCGCGTCTCCACGGTCTTCTTTGACGAAGATTTTTTGTCACAGAAACTTTGGCAATGAGATTGTGTTCACAAACAGCATAGATTACTTAAACTACTTAGCTCGCTCAACTTTGTCACAGATATTTGACAAAGAAACTTCGCCACAGAATTCAGCTTACTTTCCGCGACAAACCTACTTTGCCAGAGAAAAAGTGTCCGTGGGAACACGGCCTCATTTGCCAATATTCCTTTTGCACCACCAAAGAAAGATAAAAAGCAAATGATTACATGTACAGGAATTATAATGTTTATTACAGTTCTGTGATGGCCGAAAACTTTTTCGATTTGCTTGTTTTCAAAATACACGTCATGGCTTTTGATGTCATACACACAAATCATAATCTGTTAATCAACTTCAACATGTCGATAACGCAATATGATCTAGTGGGGTGTAATGTAGTAGTTCTTTCAACACTTTTATATATATCTACATATTTGTGCACGCCTAATGTGTAGTATTCACGCATGTTCTTAAATAATTGAGAATATATTTGAGCATTCGAAAACTATGACTTTCACATCATTTACAGTGAAAAGTCCGACTTCAGTTACTGATAGCAAGGATAAGGCATGGTTCAGTCATGACTGTCGATCGGCAAGAAAAAAGTACCATTTAGCAAAACGGATGTATAAATACAATAAAACACAAGAAAATTACCAACAACTAGTTAACAATAGTAAAATTTACAAAAAAAGAGATAAATAAAAGTATTGTAAAACATAAACGCGAAACAAGAAAAAAGATTCGTGAAAGGAGACAAAAGTCTCCCAATGATTACTGGAAGTATATAAACAGCCTAAATAAAAAGACGAAAAACAATGATATAAAACTAGAAACGTTGTATGACTTCTTTAAAAATTTAAACAATACTGAATATGATGAAAATGATTTGCCAGCAGCTGACGAAAATATTGGGGAATTTAACAATGAAATACTTAACGACAAGATAACACAAGATGAGATTATGACATGCATTAAAAATCTAAAAAATGGTAAATGTGCAGGGATTGATAATATTATAAATGAATACATAAAGATACACCAAAACCCAATTAACAACGTTTGGCTGACTAAAACTGTGCAGTTTACTTTAGAAGATCAATATAAACAAACATGGTCGTCCGAAGTGCACACTACCTAAAAATGTCTCAACTAAAGAATGTTCAAAACGGTTCATAAATTTGAAAATTATTTAATAGACCTTCCACTGAAACTTAGAAAATACTTTATAGACTTTCGCCTATGTAACCACAGATTACCAATTGAAACTGGAAGATGGCGTAGAATTGATCAACATTTAAGAAAATGCAACCTGTGTTGAAGTAGAGAAATCGGGGACGAATTTCATTATGCATTTGAGTGTCCCGCCTTAATTTAGTGAAACTAAAACGCCTCAGTAAGTTTTTAGGTATTATTTTGGATTATTTTAAAAGAGCTCCTGGATAAGCACTGATTTATTTATTTATTTATTTATTATTTATTTATTTATTTATTTATTTATTTATTTATTTATTTATTTATTTATTTATTCTTTACTCAACTTTTGTGTAACTTTTTGTATACCATATTGTCATTGTTTAATGTACATGATATTGTTTAATATTGTCATATTGCATGATTATCATGTACTGAGAGTATCAAATAAACTTGTAAATTGGAGCCACCTCGTGGGAAAACCAACAATGTGGTTTCCGACCAGGTCTGACACAAACCGGCTTGTACAGCTACAGAAGCAGGCTAGAAGCTTGAAATTTTGGAGTTAAGTATTATCCGAGTAGCGAAAACAAAGGCGCTGATCAGCTTCGTGGTGACCGCGAAGCTGATCTGCGCCTTTGTTTTCACCTATGCAGATTGTTGGTTTTCCCATGGGACAGCTCATTTATTATAAGTTTGAATAGCACAATCACGATCATTCTTCAAGAACCCTTTTCCACATTTGGACATACATATGTAGCTTATCGTGGGTGTGATGAATTTCGACAGCTGAAAGCTTTAGATGACGTGTAAAATGTTATGCTATCTAATGTCTACTGTTTTCGGCTGCTTAAATGTCAGATTTGTAAATGCGTAGTGGTAAATCTTAGTAATTGAGTCTATTTTCTCTCGTCATTTCAGTTAAAAAGTTTTCACAATTCTTATAAACAGTCTTTCCTCGGCTTAAAAAAAAGAAAAAAAAAAGTGTCGCCTTGCACAAAACATCTGACGGCACTTCATGTTTACTTTAATTAGACAGATGTAAAACAATTATTTGCGTTCGACAGGGGTTCGTATTTCCCAACGGAAGGCTTAAAATTCGACTCTTTCACGAATAAGCCGTGCAGTCAACACAAATAAGGCCATAATTGACAATTATTAATTTTTTATATAATCGTCCGTGGGAGTTCTCTAGATGCCAATTTATTTCCATAAAATATCAGTAAAAATTGATTCTGTTTTAAGATATTAAATTAACAAGAAAAAGTAGGCAATGATCAGGAAATGAGCAGTCAGAAAGAAAATCCCGGCACTCTAAAAGCCGATGTGGGAAAATAGTAAATTAACAATCAGGTACTTATGCTAAGAAACATATCGGAAGCCGAGTGAGCAACCATTTCCCAATAGGCGGCCACTCAGTCACCAAACTTAAAAACATTTTAAGTTTGAAAATCTTCGAAAAACATTTTCTAAATTTTATCGTAGACACCATGAATTGATTTCCAAATATAATGTTGGGTTAAAGAAAACGCCTTGGAACGATCAGTAATAGAATTATTGGCGGGCTTAAATCGATTTTACATGGCCATAACCTCACCCTCAGCTTCTGCAGTGTTTCAGAACATTTACTTAAATCTTTGGTCCTCGTGGTGAATCTCTAACTAGTCAATGAATCACCAAGGACAAACAAATAAATCATGATAAACATCCTGATGAATAAAAAACGAGGACTCAACAGATTAAGTAAGCTGTCCAACGATGGAGATCCCTGGGCGCCGAATAATTCACTGAATCCCGGAGCAAAAGAAAACCTGTGGGCCAAGCAGCAGACAAGAAGCTCCGGCCCCAACCAACTAAAATGAATAGCTTTAAGTCGGGGCCATCATAGAGTCTGACGCCCGACCCACCAGCGTGCACTTAAAGAAGGCAGCATAGTTATTAACCATGACTGGGTTAAAAACTAAGCATGCAGACTGTCGCATAACATTCAAGTTATAACCTATACGTCTGTAACATGTAATGATTTTTCTGAACTGAAAAGAAAAATTAATCATTCCTTCCTATAAAATTCTCAAATTTGTAAACCAAGTCACCATGAAATTCTGGTTCCGAAAGGCACTCACGTAAAAGCGTCTTTAACCCAACATTAAATTTTGAAATCAATTCATAGTGTCTGCGACAAAATTTAGAAAAAAATGTTTCTAAGTTTAAGTTTCTGATACCGATAGCCCTGTTTGGCTGTTTAAAAATATTGATTTCACGCAGAAGTCCGTTTGGCTGTTTAAAAATATTGATTTCGCGCAGAAGTCCATAACATGATTGCAGACTCTAGCAAAACTAATAAGTTTAGAAAAAAAAGTACAAGTAGGCAAAGATCAGGAAAAGGCGCAATCAGAAAAAGACTCCCACTCTAAAAACCAAGATGGGAAAAAAAAACCAACAATCAGGTACTTATACCATGAAAACATTTAGTAAGCCGAATGAGCAGCTATTTTCCCAATAGGTGGCCACTCAGTTACCTTGACTTAACTAAAAATATGCAAACATACATAAGGCGCCAACAGCACAAAAATATTTTAAACACCAAGACATAAAACAAAAAGAACCACCACAGAAGTATCGACTTGGAACGATCAGTAACACAAAGTTACTGGCGGGTTTAAATCGATTTTACACGGCCGTAACGTATATACACCATAAGAAGCGCGGCGAGGAATGTCACCACCCAAAAACAGAAACTTTACTGTATCAAAATCAAAGCCATCGCGCTTATCATAACCAAGTCACCATAAAATTCATAGTGTCTGCGACAAAATTATGCGACAGTCTGCATGCTTATAAATTTCAAAAGAAACAAATCCATTTGCAATAGAAAGATGTAAATCTAAAAAGGGGGCTTCGGTATCTGTGGTATTGGCTATATTCAACTGTAGTTCAGGTGAATAAATTTGATTGACTATCCATGTACGGTCAAAATAGGGGTTGTCAATGTTCAAAACGTCATCGAAGTACCTGAAAGTCGAATCAAAAACCTGGATAACTTCAGCTTGATTGTCATAGTTAAGAGAATCCATAAAATCTTTTTCGTAGCAGTATAAAAGAGAGGGGCGCAACTTTTACCCATCGAAATTCCAACAATTTGTCCGTATAAATTGGTCCCAAATCTAACATAAATGTTAGCCAGGAGATATGATAAGGCGTCGCATACATTCTGACGTTGATATAGTTTGGATCACCCTCATGTATAGAAGTTTGATAACAAAGGTACCGGTAAATGACTATAGCTAAGTGTATGTTTTGATAATGCATGCACACAGCCGATGACATTTATACTACCTGCAAAAGACTGGTTATGCAAAACTACCTCAGTGTAATCAATCGATTAAATGAAAAATAATACAGTCGTTGACAGAAAGCTGCTTCTAATGCGTAGTATGAACTTGACAGCAACGGCAACCAGACAACAGAAATGGATTATTTTAATTAAAAGGTCCTACTGTCAACTACGATATCAATTAGTCACATGTAGTTCATTTTTCCTGGATGATTAGCAATATCATTAATTTTTAGCCTCTCGGAAGAAAGTCATGGCCACCTATTGGGAAATAGCTGGTCCCTTGGCTTACGATATATGTTATCATCAATATTTTTGCTCATGGGAAAGAACATGTATAATAAATGCGTTTTATACATGTAAGCATACTATAGTGTATGGTTAGAATATTGATGTTGGTTTTAGTCATTTCGGGAGTTTGTTCAACTTTCCTTGTGTCCTGAAGGAATACGCATCGATATGTTCAGAAAAACTAAACACAATAACATGATATTGATGCGACCATCTTAAAGATATTGATACTGTGTGCAAATGGAACTTTAAACGTACCAGGAAAATAGAACTTACATTGCGCACTTATAAATGTTGCAATGCGAACTCTTAAAACTTTGAGTGTATATTGAGAATCAATACGGCGGTTATCATGTGAATCGCCCTCAATTTATACATAAACTGTAATAATAGCGTCTGCACAAACAATTAAACAATTGAGGAAAAAGGAAAACGCAGTTTAATTGATATTTTTAAAAATACATTGCAATATGCGTTTATGTTTAAAATGTTGATGTGTGGATGAAGCAAAGCCTCAGCTGCTCTAATGATGTGAACTTAGTGTTATAGGGACCAGAATTAGACACCACTTTATGGACAGGCTCGTCAGCTTGAGAACTGTCTGAGGATTTTCTGTCAACGTATCTCTGATATCATAATATACAGGGGTGTACAAGCAGTGACACTTTTAAGAAATACCCACTGGTATAGGAATGACAACAGAACACCTACCCCGTGTGACTTCTATAGACATTGTGAGCCATCGCATGAGAAAGCCAATAATTTGTGTTTCAGACCTGGTCAGACACTAACCGGTCTGTACTGTCACAGAAGAACGCTGGAAGCTTGGAACTTTGGATATTAGAAGCAGAGGAATGGTACTATCCGTGTAGCGAAAACAAAGGCGCTGATCAGCTGTGCAGTTACTGCACAGCTGATCTGCGCATTTGTTTTTGCATATGCAAACTGTTGGTTTCCTGATATAGTAAAGTCTGAGGAAAAGTTCATGTTTTACGAAGTGCTTTACTCTCAGCTTGCTAGAAAAGGACCAATATCCTCACGAATAAAAGGAGACTGCCCACATTTTAATTCATTTTTATATCTTCATCATCGATCTGATCTACGGATAGTTTTAGGCATCAAGAAAAAAGACAGTTATTTTCTTGGACTTCAAAATGACTAGCGCATCTGAGAGTCTTGATTTTTTCCTTGTCTCCTGTTAGCGTAATGAATAAGTCCAAAGCCATTACGAATCATAACTTATGATTTATTATCGGCAGATCAAAGGCAGTAACAAATCATTAGACTTGCTAATATTGTAGATGGCATTTTTGACAGCATTGCTGCAAATATATCGCAGAGTATGAAATAATTCCTGTAAAGACGTATGCATCAGCAACCTATATGTTCAGTATGCAATATATTAATTTGAAATCACCAACTCAAATGACAACAAATTACCGAAATAAACATCTAAAGAGGTAAGGGTAAGCATTGATCAGCATTAAGTGGTGTTTTTCTTTTGTACCGGTTTTTCAGTAAGTTATATCTCCATCGTCGGGCAGCTTACTGAATCTGTGAGTCCTCTTTTTTTATTCACCGCGGTGGCTATCATGATTTATTTGTTTGTCCTTGATGATTCATTTACTATTTAGAGATTCACCACGAGGACCGAACAAATAACTTAATGTTGTGAATCACTGCAGAAGCTGCGGGTGAGGTTATGGCCATGTAAAACTAGTTTAAGCCCAACCGTGATTTTATATTACTGATATTTTCAAGGCGATACTTCTGTTGTGGTTCTTATTGTTTTATGTCTTGGTGTTCAGTTTTTGTACTGTTTGCACCTTATGTGCGTTTTCATAGTTTAGTTAGGTTTGGGTAACTGAGTGGCCACCTATTGGGATATAGCTGCTCACTCGGCTTACGATATGTTTTCTTTGTATAAGTACCTAATTGTCAATTTATTTTTCCTACCTTGGTTTTTGGAGTGGGATTTTTTTCTGATTGCGTCATTTCATGATCATTGCCTACTTGTACCTTTTGATCAGGAAATGGCGCAATCAGAAAGAAATTTCCACTCCAAAACCCGAGGTCGGAAAACTCATTTGATAAACCCTTTATAAACTACACAAGGTGGACATAAGGATTTGTCACTTTTGGAAAATTCCATAGACTTCAACGTATTTTCATGTTTTCATGTTTATAACACAAGTCACCATGTCTCTTTGTTAAAATATTTTCAAGTTCCAAGTTCTTTGTGTAATTTGAAAGCTAAGTAAATAACGCAATAAACAATATTTTCATTCAGGTTTTCATTGCAGATGATTAAAAAAACGTGAGATTATCTTGACAATTTTCGGGCAACGTCACCATTGACGTCAATGGAAAAGTTTTTTTTTTTTTTTTTTTTTTTTTTTTTTTTTTTTTTTTTTTTTTTTGTGTGTGTGTGTGTGTGCGTGTGTGTGTGTGTGTGTGTGTGTGTGTAAATGATAAATGCAGTGTCGAAACTTCATCAAATTACCACATTTATTCTTTTTCATGGTCAAGAATCTTACTGACCTCTAAAACCTTGCATCTGATAATGGTTTTTCGCAGATCCACGATTAATGAAAATGGGTACATTTCGAAAAAAAAAAAAAAAAAAAAAAAAAAAAACTTTACATGAAGGTTTTGTCTTAGGTAAGTCATTTGTGTCATTTTATAATAATTTTGGCATTCACAATGAAATGCCAAAAATTTTAAATTTTTGCGGGAAAATATGTACCTCCCTTTAATGAGATATTTGTACAAACTATTATTATTTTATCATCCCTATTAGACAAATGTTTTGACCAGAACATTTTAATTTTATTTGTCAACCGATTTTTTTTCTGCACATTTTACAATCTAAATGCCTATTTTGTGCCAAGACAGTATTTCATCTAAATTTAAACAGTTGCAAAATATCTGCGAAAAACTATTTTCAGACACTAGGTAATTAACACACTATAGAAATTGATACCTCCTGTTCCAAGAGAACGTATACTTTTGCGTAAATCAAATAATTGCTCATAGGGCAATACAATCGGGGCTTTCTGCTTAAATTCGGAGAGATAAATCGCCCTTACGTCAAATGACACCAAAAGCATGAAAATATATTGACCAGGAACAGCAGGATATTCTTCTTGTTAACGTGGAAATATAAAGTTATGGAAGTCTGTGGAGTTTACAAAAGTGACGAATACTTCTGTCCTTCTTCTGTATATGAATACAGATTTATCATACAATTATCAAAGTCTCACTTCTACACAAAACATTATCAATATGCATTATTAACTGCGTACATTTTATTGCAAAAATAACTTCATCCATTCAATACATATGATATAATCTATTCCTGAAAGCATTAAAGTAGTGATATTGGTCTATAAATATATAATTTTGTACATAGGTATAGCTCGGCAAATAGGTCACTGTATGGGCGTTACCTTATGAATACGTTATTGGGTATGGTCTACTTTTGACCTAGGTAAAAGCTCAAGGTATACAGTTTAAAGACTCAACTCACATCTTGTCCGTTAGAATGAAAATCCGAGTTTGTCTAGTTTACTGGATTGGACAAAAATAGGTAGCTGATCTTGAACGGTAAAATATGTGACAGCGCTCTAGGCTGACTGAATTCGACTTTTCTATTATCTCCCTACTTGAACAGATGGACTAGCCGACCACGCCCAGATATGAATATTAAAATTGCCGCCCATACAGTGACCCATTTGCCGAACTTTTTTTTTATATGTGACGAAAATACACTTTCATGTTTCGGATGGTGGACACAAAATAGAACACAGTTGATGAGGCAAAGACACAAAATAATGGACTGAAACGATGTTCAGATACCAACGACTAAACATTATTTTTAACTGTGGAAAAGGTTATTTCGGTGTTCTACATTACGAAAACATGCCCATGCAATATACAGAGATTTTTTAAGTTGTAAAAAAAAAAAAAAAAAAAAATCAGTAGAAAATTTTCGATATTTTTCTTATTTTTGCTCAAAACATAGATTGTGGGTACATGTTAGAACCGCCTCGCCGAGGCGGTTCTAACGAGTACCCACAATCTATGTTTTGAAATAAAAATAAGAAAAATAGGTATACCCCTGCATATCCCAATTTTGCTAAATAAAAGTGGGGTTTGATGGGGTATACTTTACACGGACATGTTTTCCTGATGATTTAGATCTGTTTAATAACATGTGATATGAACCTCACAATTATGATTAAAGATAACGGGCTACGCTTTGGTCAGAGAGCATATTATTACTGCATCAGAACAATTCATATCTGGTCTGACATACATGCACCGTTTGGTATATACCCGGTTGTGTTTTACTGTTTTCCCATCGTGTTAGAGTTAAAGTGAGACTTGGGTCACGTAAAACGATTTACATTTCCAGTATTTGTTAATGCATCATGAAAACATGTCCGTGCAATGAATACCCCCTTAAACCCCACTTTTATATAGCAAACCTGGGGTTTGCAGGGGTATACCTATTTTTCTTATTTTTGCTCCAAAACATAGATTGTGGGTACTCGTTAGAACCGCCTCGGCGAGGCGGTTCTAACGTGTACCCACAATCTATGTTTTGAGCAACAATAAGAAAAATATCAAAAATTTTCTACTGAAAATTTTCGTTTTTTTACAACTTAAAAAATCACTGTATATTGCATGGGTAAGTTTTCGTAATGATTTGCCGTTCCAAGACAGCGCGGCTGTTACAGTAGTGGTTCTATTATTACTATGTTTAGGTATCGAATTTTAGCAGGTGTTGGGGGCTTTTATTTACATTTTCATGTTTAGTTAATTCGGACAAGTGAGTGGCCACCTTTAGGGAAATTGCTGCTCGCTAAGCTTTCTCTATGTTTTCTTTGCTTTAGTATCTGATTGTCAGTTTGTTGGGGTTTTTTTACCTCGTGTTTTAGGGTAGGACGTTGGCTCTGATTGCTCCAGTTCCTGATCAGCATTACGAAAACTTGCCCATGCAATAAACAGAGATATTTGAGCTTTAAATTTTGATATTTTGATTTTTTTTTTCTTATTTTTGTTCAAAACATAGATTGTGGTTACACGTTAGAACCGCCTAGGCGAGCCGGTTCTAACGAGTATCCACAATCTATGTTTTGGAGCAAAATAAGAGAAATAGGTATACTCCTGCATACCCCAGTTTTGCTATATAAAAGGGGGTTTCAGGGGGTATACATTACACAGACATATTTTCGTGATGAATGCTTACGTTTACTTTTCCATATTATTTTCATTCTGATATTGAAATTCCTCTAGTTCTCCTGGAACTTATATTAAGTGAAATGATATTGATATAAAATTGGGATGTATGGAAAACAATTATGTATGACACGGACACTTTTCTTTTAGCCAACCGCTGTCCCGCTCATTTTTCTACAGGATATTCAGTAAAACGTAAAAACTTAAAAATAAACATGGTGTTTTAATAATAATCTATAGGTCAAATAGTTTATAATTATAAAATATCAATGTGGCTAACAATATACATAAAGAAAAGAAAGTTGCTCCAACATATCCACTGCATTACATGTGTCTTTTTAATTCTTTATTAGTATATAAAAGTAATTCCAGTCCTTAAAGTGCTTTATTGGAGTAGGCTTACATGTATTTGACCTGTCATTCATATTTATAACGGTAAATCTGTGACGAAAGTCTACTATGATCGTCCGGGAACTATACTAATTAAAGATTGAAATTCAGATTTTAGCTTTCACTCGATCATGAAAAACATTAGGCTGTTTTAATGTCTGTGAAGCCCGAAGTCTTCTCGGAAACATTAAAACAGCTAATGTTTTTCATCATCCAGTGAAAGCTAAAATCTGAATTTCAATATAGTCCAGTAGCCATCAGCATAACCTGGAAGATGGTGCCGCATGAAATTTTATTGTGGTTTCCAGTTCACTGGACCATGCTAGTTCAGAAACTGTATGATGCCACCCTCGCATCATTGAGCGTTTTGGAAAAATCAAGATGGCGTCCAAGATGGTCGCCATAAACAAGAAAACAGCACCCCAGGGTTTAATATACTCTTTCTCTGCATTTAAAATGCCCATTTTATGATGTAAACAATATTAAAAAGATAATTCAAAGTTTTGACCCCCATGTTATTATCATTAAACAAGATGGCGGACAAGATGGCTGTCACAATCGTACTAAAAGCAATATTTTCATAATAAAACGGCATTCATGTGCTGCATAAAAACACTGTCTTGTGCTTGAAAGTCCATTTTTGTTGTACATATAATACTTAAGTGTCTTGTTTTCAGTTATGACCCCACATCATAACAACTAAAAAAGATGGCGACCAAAATGGCCGCCATAATTATAATTTAAAAGATTGTGCTCTCTGATTAAACACCTTTCCTGTGCTGCATATACCAAATGTAATGCGTTTGAAATGCTCATATAATGCTGTAAGCAGCTTTATTTATTGTTTACACATTATAAAAAATGAACCAAGATGGTGGCAAAGATGGTCGCAATAATCATAATATATGAGTACATAATTTCTGAGTGAATCCGCATTCCAGTATTGCATTTGCTGAATGTTTTGTAATTCAAATGTTCAATTTATGTTGCCAAATGAAGTGTTTTGTATTATATTTGACCCAACATTATAACAATAAATGGTGACAAAAATGACCACCATAATCATACTTAAATGTTCTTTGGCTATAGCAGCACTTCAGTGCTGCAAATACTGAATGACTTGTATTGAATGTTCATGTTTTGTTTTGACATTGCAAAATAATACCGGGGCATATGTGTCCTACAAAATTATAATACGACTGAGAACTTCACTGATCAAAACATCATTTAAATGTAAGTGTTACAAATTAAGTTAGAACAGAGGGTGAAAGCAAGTTTAAATATAAGAAAGAAGAAAAGAGCACATGTGTAAACCTTGACCCAGTCTTCTTAGCGCATGGCATTAAATTGATGGAGGAATTAGAAATTTTTGGCTAGAAAGTTTCCAAAACGATGATCGCTTGATCACTTCTATGGCTATTACAATTGCGGTAAGCAAAACTCACTAAAGTAAGAGCCACGAACGCATTTGAAGCAAAGATTATTTATTCAAGACTCTTCCAGGTAGATTGACTTGCCATGGTATACCCTCAGGAGTTGGCTCCCAGCATTCTCCATTGTTGAGGCAGTGGGGACAAGAGGATTGCGAACACACAAAATATTTGTAAGCAAAATGTACTAGTTGAGAAATCCACATACATTGCGCTGGCCTAATACAGTCGTCACCGATGGGCTGTGCTATTCTGTGGACGACCCATTGTTACTTTGACAGTAGCATTAAAAGCACTACCAAAACTTCTCCGGCAAGACAAAAGGTTTTTCAAAAGGCACTAGCATCTCTCAACACTATTCGAACTTCTCAGCAAATGACATCTTTAAAACCACTGTTGAAAAGTCACAATAAGTTCGGTATTTCACGATTGTTCATGCAACTGTGACCATCTCACATTGAAGAGGGGCTGTGATGCTACAGACTGATCAAAAACACACTCGCTGATCGTGTTCAGACATAACGCTAACTCTATTCAGGCGAGACATGGTGTAACAGTAGCAAGAAGTGAGATGGTTTTGAACCATTGAGGAAAATGTGTAAGCATCATACACGAACGTCTATGTATTGCTAAAGATCACATTTCAACAATCAATGTAAACCGAAAAGAATAAAAAGTAAAACAAAGTCACTTTAAGCGCAGAGAAAACATTAATGTGAAAGGGGATGGGCCATATAAAAGGGACATTTGAAGGACCGTAAATATTGGGTTAAGTCGTAAAACACCAAACAGTAGTCTCCTTCCTTCCTGCAGTCCTGTCTGAAATCAATGTCAAAGGGTTTCATAACTTAAAAGCTTGGATTGATTATGCCTTTACCAGATAATATCAGGGAAATTATTGCATTTGCAGGATATTATGGCAGCAACGTAGAACTATTTCTGTAAGATTTATGGTTTAATTTCAACTGGTAAAAAGCTAATAAACACCCCAAGCTTAATGCATACAATCACCATATACACAGTCGTTCACCAAAACAATGTGAAAGCAGCACATGTCCAGACATCCATTTGATAATCCATGCTTGGTCAAGGGTGAGTATATCCAACTTAAGTCAGGTGGTCGAAATAATGTTTAAGGGTTCTGAGCGCTTGCGTCAATTACAACAGCCGACAGTGTGGCTCCAGCAACAGACAGCATACTTCAAGTAGAATGATTTGCTGTGGGTATGCTTCTGAACAACCATGCTCATCATCAAAACATAGGCGCTTCATAGATCAATTAGCCTGTACAGTGTTTAACAAATGCCATTGAAGTTCTAAACAATTGATGAATATAGCTGATGACTTTGCTAATTATTACAATGGTAATGACACAGACGAATACCTAATCTCGGTTTTAAAATAAAGTGCCTATTCTATCTTACATTATATGATGTAGATTTGCATCCTTCTGTTTGTTCTGCCTACTAAAAACTTAAAAAATATACATTTAGATGAGCTTTTTTTTAATCAGAGTTCATTTTCCTTTAAGATTAAGGCGACCATGTTGACCACCATCTTGCATCAGTGTACGTAAAGATGTTGGGTCAAAACTAAACTCTAACTTGAACTGTTAACAAAATATAGTGAACAATTCAAAAACAGGACAGTTATACGCAGCACATGAAAAGGTACAAGTAGGCAAAGATCAGGAAAAGGCGCAATCAGAAAAAGATTCCCACTCCAAAAACCGAGGTGGGAAAAAACCAAACTAACAATCAGGTACTTATACCATGAAACATATCGTAAGCCGAATGAGCAGCTATTTTCCCAATAGGTGGCCACTCAGTTACCTTAACTTAACTAAAAATATGAAAACATACATAAGGCGCCAACAGCACAAAAAAATTTAAACACCAAGACATAAAACAAAAAGAACCACTACAGAAGTATCGACTTGGAACGATCAGTAACACAAAGTTACTGGCGGGCTTAAACCGGTTTTACAGGTACCTAACCTCACCCTCAGCTACTGCAGTGGTTCACAACATTTAGTTAGTTCTTCGGTCCTCGTGGTGAATCTCTAACTAGTCAATGAATCATCAAGAACAAACAAATAAATCATGATAAACATCCTGATGAATCAAAAACCAGGACTCACAGATTGAGTAAGCTGCCCGACGATGAATGCTGTATTTATCAGAGACCGAGTTCTCTATATTATCATTTCGGCGGCCATCTTGGTCACCATCTTGCCTTTTTGTTATGATTGGAGCGTCAAAACTTAAACAAAATTAAATTATGGTGTTTATGTTAATCAGAACATAAAATGAGCCTTTAAAACACATAGTGTATATGCAACTCTGGGGTGCTGCTTTCTTGTTTAGATCAACCATCTTGGACGCCATCTTGAAGTTTGATTTTTTCAAACAATTCATGATGCAGTTTTTGAACGGGCATGGTCTGATGAACCAGAAGAAGACGGTAAGGACAACAAGAGAAGTGAGCTTTTTGCTTCCTATACATGTATTATGTTGATTTTTGCAATATTTTCCGCCATTTGTCGGCCATTTTGAATATTTCGAAATGCTCAATGATGCCAAGGTGGCATTACTCGGATTCTTCATCTGAAAGGTATCAAGAAGTGAAATCCATAAAAACATTTTATGCGGCACTCATTTCCATGTCACATGCCAAATCCATGTTTGGCAACTGGACTAATACTTATATTTACATTTTATATTATCAATAAAGTATCAGATTTTTAATTGCGCATATCACCGCTCATTTTCATGTTATTTGACAATAAATCCGACTTAACGTAATTTTTGAACAGCCAAAACGTCAAACTTTCGCGCCTCATGACGATACGCGACCAACGGTCGCGCCAACAAGAATAAACAAACACTGGCTGTTTTTGACGCCGCCCCGCCCATAGGCGTGGCCACTAGATCACGTGACAATGTTTTTCATTTGAAAATGAAGAGCATCAAGAAAGATACTTTCATCCAGGGCGATTGCAATAAAATGTAAATGCTTATGAGTAAATGAATGAAAAAATAACGATAGTCATTATAATTATCATGTACATAAGTATTGACAACTTTCAGCTTCTGCAGTCGTCCAAACATGTTGAAACCATATTATGAAAACTTACCAGCGAGTAAAATATAATGATAAACACATCACTTTCTATGATCCTTTTTAGCTCACCTGAGCCGAAGGCTCACAGGTGAGCTTATAGTATACCCATGCTCGGGCGTCCGTCGTCCGTCGTCCGTCCGTCCGTCCACAATTTCAAAGATCTTCTCCTCTGAAACCGCTAGGCCAATCAAAGCCAAACTTCATATGGACCATCCTTAGGAAAGGGGAACAAAAGTTTGTATAAATGGTCCAGGTCACATGACCAAGATGGCCGCCATGGCTTTAAATAGCAAAAAGCTTTAAAAATCTTCTCCAGAACCAGAAGGCCTATGACTTTGAAACTTGGCATGAAGCACCAGGCAATGAAGCTCTACAAAGTTTGTATTAATCGTGAACCTGGGATGACCTTGGCCTTTTTTACGGCAAGGTCAACTTAGGTCACCCATGCATTTGAATGGGAAAAATAGGAAATGTCATTTAATGGCAGAAAAGTTGCTAGGGATGAGCAAATGGACAGAAACTTTATGTTTATGAAAATATTTTGGGCCCAGGGGTTTGTCTGGATCTGCCCTTGGGCTATATACATTATATATGACCATAATATTCAAACATCTTCTTCTCTGAAACCGCTTGGCCAATCAAAGCCAAACTTTATGTGGAGCATCCTTAGAAGGAGGGAATGAAAGTTTATATAAATGGTCAAGGTCACATGATCAAGATGGCCGCCATGGCTATAAATAGCAACAACCTTTAAAAATAAGCCACCTCGTGGGAAAACCAACAATGTGGTTTCCGAACAGAGCCGACTCAAACCGGTCTGTTCAGTCACAGAAAAGGGCTAGAATCTTGAAATTTCGGATTCAAGTAGAAGAGGAACTGTACTATCCGAGTAGCGAAAACAAAGGCGCTGATCAGCTTCGCAGTAACTGCGAAGCTGATCTGCGCCTTTGTTTTCGCCCAGACAGATTGTTGGTTTTCCCATGCGGTGGCTCAAATCTTCTTCTCCAGAACCAGAAGGCCTATGATTTTGAAACTTGGCATGACGCAGCAGGCAATTGAGCTCTGTACACAAAGTTTGTATAAATCATGACCCTGGGATGACCTTGACCTTTTTTACGGCAATTTCAACTTAGGTCGATAATGCATTCGAAAAAATAGTAAAATGTAATTAAATGGGAGAGACTTGCTGGGAGTATACAAATGGACAGAAAATTTATGTTTATGGAAAAACATTTGACCCCAGGAGGTTGTCTGCCCCTGCTCTGGGGCTATATACATGTATATGGCCATAATATTCAAACATCTACTATAGGACCGTTGGTCTATGTTTTGGAGCAAAAATAAGAAAAATAGGTTTACCCCTGCATACCCCAGTTTTGCTATATAAAAGTGGGGTTAAATGGGGTATACGTGACACGGGCGTGTTTTCCTGATGGTCAGAATCCATATTTGTGTCATAGATTACCAAGAAAATAAAACAATATGCTTATTGCAGCCTAAACTTTTGGCCATAATATTCAAACATCTACTTCTCTGAAACCGCTATGCCAATTAAAGCCAAACTTTATGTGCAGCATCGTTAGGAAGAGGGAATGAAATTTTGTATAAAAGGTCAAGGTCACAAGACCAAGATGGCTGCCATGGCTATAAATAGCAAAAACCTTTAAAAGTCTTCTTCTCCAGAACCAGAAGGCCTATGATTTTGAAACTTTGCATGAAGCATCAGGCAATAGAGCTTTATAAAGTTTATATAAATCGTGACCTTGACCCATTTTATGGCAAGGTCAACTTGTCCCACATCCCAGATCTCAGGTGAGCGTTTATAGGACCATTGGTCCTCTGGATCTCATTGATTAATGCTAGTCCAGACCTATGCAGGTCCTAAATACCTCTGTTCGCAGTTGAAATCAATAAACATTCGTGATTTTTCCTTGGTGATAAAATCCGGAGGTGAAAAATTGAAAGACGCATAATTGTGTCAGCTATGGCTATGGTGTTAAATATTGTGATTTGCAATTATATGAAATAAGAAATTGAAAATAAAAGGTCTAAAAACAAAAGATCTAAAAACCCTTGTAAGAAATACCACAAATGCACGAACTGTGCATGAAAATGTCCAAGCATTACGTTATTAAACGCTTATTAAAAAGTGGTTCTGATCCAGTAATAACTCACGAATCGTTTGTTATACTGATAAATAAAAATATGGTCGGTATATACACATTTATTCAAAGGCGAGTAAACAAGTGAATGAAAAACTGATGACTAAGCAACTTTTACAGCTCTTCGAGAATATAATAAGTCTGTTTAACTTTCGGCCCGTACAACATTACATTGAATGAGCATATTTCAATCAACAAACAGCCAATCACTCTAAATATCACATTATGTCATGTCCATAAAATTTACTGCCATGATTTATACAAGTTTTAAGGCGAAACTGAAAGCAAATAGTCCATTACTAAGTCAGAGCGAGCGATAAACGATACTTTAGCGTCGACTTCTCAAACACTATAATAACGATTCTTTTCGAAACCCTAAACTAAACGCTTGTCCGTTTGGGTACTAACACACATAAATATATTTTCATAGATAGATTTATTATGATAATAAATCGTTTCTGAGGGACCATACCTGTATCTAACTTTTGACAAGAAATACAATGTATATATTGCACTCCAGCCTGTGCCACTGTCAAACACCTTGCGTAAAACTTTTTTAAATGCGTTTGTTTTAAGATAATATCATGCCGGCTTCATACTTATTCATACTTCTTCTTGTCCTAACTTTTTATTTAATATGGCTAAAGGACCAACCCCTTGTTGGAATGCATTACTACTCGACCCACCCCCACCCGGTGCCCGCTGCGATGTCTCTGCAAGCTGCTTCTGCATCATTGCGAGCGATATTTTGTTGGCTTGTAAGAAATCACGCATTGATATCATTTCGCCGGAATTTCTCCGTCCTTCGGAGTCACTATCACATTCAACGTCAACTGTAACGCTAGCCCCTTTGGCTTTACGTTGTAAATGACCTGGAGTTATAGCATTACGTCGCCCAGTTTTAGGCTTTCGCATCCTCGGACACTCGCAATTCAAGTGTTTCAGTAACCAGTTCAGGAATTGTTTTATCACAATTGACATAACGTTGAATAAACTGTAGATACAGCAGCATCCTAGAACTATAAATATAAAGTTTCCTATCCTATAGAGATATACATTTGCATAATGCTGACGTTGACTGACAACGTAGTCCCCAAACCCAATAGTCGCGAACGTCACAAAACAGAAATATATAGCTTCAAAGTAAGTCCATTCCTCTACGGGGTAATACATTGCTGAGGCACAACACGCAACAATCACAGCTCCAAGTAAAAGAATTAACATAACCCAATACACCGAGGGTTTCCATTCATCAAGATTTTCATCATCCATCGATCCAGAGTCACGTCTCTCTGAATCGTTGTTATTATTACCTCCCTTTCTTTTGACGTCACGTTCGTGAATCGCGCGCAGGATATAGGCCAAGAATGTAATAATCCGCTCTAAGAATAGATTGAAAAATAAGATAGCACCAGCGCACCCGAATAGTCCATAGAATATCAGGACGATCTTTCCAGCTACTGTTCTCGGTGTCGTCATGCCGAAACCTGAAAAATACAGCATATGATTCAGATTACGATTAAATATAAAGGCCATTTGGAAAATTTGTATTGCATATAAAATATGCCAATACGGGACTATATCATATGCATGCAATATTCGGCTGTTTGGCAACCGACTAATTCATTCATTGACCCCCCGCCCCTTGGTTCGATCCCCACTTGCTGCACTGTGTTGTGTCCTTGAGCAAGGCACATTAACTCCCCACAGTATTGCTTAATACCCCTTAAGGGGTATTACTATCCCGACATGGCTGAAAATCTGTTGACTGGAGTGGGACGTAAAACCTCAATACAAACACATAAAATTCATTTACCCCACCTTAGATCGACAATGTACATTACAAATGACTATTGTGCAATCGATCTCTTAATGATTGTAATATCGAGGGATTTTCCTTAAATGTTGACATACGAGTAACTACAAACATTATTTCTCAAACCTATTGATTATGGAAGGCTCTTTTATCACCCGGCTTAGGAAAGCCATTTCTGTCGATATCCTCTGTATAGCTACAATATTTTCTAGGCTCGCTTGTAGACAGCTTATATCTCTGATAGGCCAGCAAGGTTTCAGACAATTACAATTGTGCCATATCGCGAGAAAACTAGTCTTCGGGTTTTCGACCAGACCCAACAAAAACAGGGTTATGCAGCCATTTTCATTGGCGCTAGCTATAGATTCATATTTCTGCAAATTGTGCTATCTATATGTAAAGTGAAAACAAAATTATTTATCAAAGTTCACATATGCGAGTTTCGTGATTTATTATGAAAACAACTTAGCTTCCATTTAGTTGCAGATCTAGTGCACATTACGCAAACAAGACTTAATATAGCTGATATTAACAGAATGATTTTGAGTTTTCAATGAGTGCAGTAACCAGCTTGTAGACCTACATCTACATAGTTGCAATTGTGTTGTTATATTAGACAGTTTTTGTGTTGTTACAGCTGCGTTCAGTTATTAATATACCCCTGCGATATTCAGAAATAAATTGACAACTCTTCTTGTTTTTGAACAATCGGCACCGGCAAGAAATGGACCACTGGACGAATTTGTATATACCAGTGTAAGTATGAGTGTAAATATTTACTCTGTATACAGGTATATAAAACTTCCAGATCGTGTGATGCTGTATGCCTAAATTGATTACACAATAAAAGAGCCCAATTTTCAACAAAACAATCGCTGATATTCGAGTTTCAAAGATTCCACAAGGAACCATGGCTAATGGTTTGTGATTTTATTTGTAATTTAGAATAACCTTTTATGTACTAAGGCTGAAAATTTGGTGCCTTTATGAGCACTCTTTACAAAGTTACACCTTGATTTTCTTCATAGCTCATTTTAACAAAATCAAAAATAAAGTAATTACTTACTTACTTACTTACTTAAAAGACTGATTTCCGTCGGCTACATAGAGTCGCACAACCATGTGATCAAAATTAGTTGTGATTTGATGTGGCTACTAACGAAGAAATTAAATACATAGTTTCTTAAATATTCAATAGTCAAGTCTGGAACGACACGTAACCTGAGCATGGCCACTCAAGCGTAGCAAAATGCTATGATTTTATTCCTTTTCGCTATGCAATGTCAAAAGTGAAAATAAAGAAAATTATGGACAATAAAAAGAGTATATACTTTCTTTTGCCTTTCAGTATTTTTCGATTAGACAGCAGACAGAGCCACAGAAACGAATGATAACAGATAAAGACACTTCCCCCATCCAATTGGTAACATGATCGTCTTTTAATGCTTTGCTCAGGTTGTTCCGACTGAAATTTGCTTCTATTAAGTACGATGCATTCATAAAGCACAGCTAATTGAATGAAAACAATAAAAAAATAAGCATATGATTACTTTGCAATAACGATATTGAAATTTAGATCAGACGAAAGCTTTGTATCGCAATGACTGCAAATCCTACACGGCATTAGAAAAAAAACTTTAATTTATGTACAGTCAAATATGTACAGCTCTGAATCTCAACACAGGTAAAAAATACAGGATATTATTCTCTTGCAAATCTGACTGTTTAATGAAATAAGAGACAAAACATGAAATCAATGTATATGTATAGTAATTGACGTGAAAAAAGGTTTCTTTTTAATGAGTTAATGGGTTCGACATTTTTAGTGCCATGTAAAGCACGTGGGCAAGTCATTGTTTCCATCATAGGATGAAAACGTTTACATTTGAAACAGTCTGGTCAACTAGTGTGTATCTATGCCAAAGAAAATGCACTATAAAAGCAGAATCGATCGGTAGTAAAGAATATAATAATCGCTTAACATCATCGCCAATGACGCAATAGAACTCGAGCTTTGGTTTCAGGGCAAATATTCTATTATGTCCCTATTGTATCATTCTGTCTTAGATTGTTCTAGCATTTGCTCTTAAATTTCATTTAAATAAAAGAAACAGCCCTGTGGAGCCAGGCTGATATTTCTAAATCTGGCTTAATTTAGTAGCTAATGATTTCGCAATTTACGGCTTTGTTTCATGTCTTCCGTATAACGACATAAAGGAATATGTCACGTTTTTTCTAAATGCGACTTAAAATCAAATATTATTAACCAAAATTAGATCGGAATAAGAGAGAGAGAGAGAGAGAGAGAGAGAGAGCAATTCACTTTATGGAAATTTTATCTAAACTTGTGCTCACCATGCTTACATTATTTAATCATATGGAAACAACATTGAGCTATATCACAAAATATTTATAGTCAGCGCTGTCAATTAAGAAAGACGCGAAAAAGTCAAAATATGTATATTTACTGTGGCATACTAGAGTTTCGAAATTATAAACGAAGTGAAGTCTTTCACCACGAGAACCGAAGAACTAACTAAATGTTATGAACCACTGCAGAAGCTGAGGGTGAGGTTATGGCCATGTAAAATCGATTTAAGCCTGCCAGTAATTTTATATTACTGATCGTTCCAAGGCGATACTTCTGTGGTGGTTCTCTTGTTTTATGTCTTGGTGTTTTTATTTTTTGTGTTGTTGTCTCCTTATGTATGTTTTTATATTTTTAGTTGAAGTTTAGGTAACGGAGTGGCCACCTATTGGGAAAATAGCTGCCCATTCGACTTACGATATGTTTTCATGGTATAAGTACATGATTGTTAACATCTCGGTTTTTGGAGTGGGAATCTTTTTCTGATTGCGCCTTTTCCAGATCTTTGGCTACTTGTACTTTTTAAAATCTATATCTAAAACATCAAACAGCAAAGACGCAAAGATCGATGCTGAATGAATATGTGTTTATATAAGTTTATATCATTTTCACACATAACGGCTGGTTTTAATATAACAGTCTGGTTGTCATAACAACCCACCATCTGCAACAAAATTAGCAATTAATTTACGTCATATGAACATATGTGCATGTATGTACAATTTCAGTTCATTTTATTTCCATTTATTTATTAATCATGAATATACATTCTAATGTTGCGTCTCTGTTTTGTCTCCTGCTTCGACAATGCAAATTATTTCGTCAGAACACATATGAGCCGCCTCGTGGGAAAACCAACAATGTGGTTTCCGAACAGGTCCGACACAAATCAGGCTGTACAGTCACAGAAAAGAGCTAGAAGCTTGAAATTTCGGTTTTAAGTAGAAGACGAATTGTACTATCCGAGTAGCGAAAACAAAGGCGCTGATCAGCTTAGCAGTTACTGCGAAACTGATCTGCGTCTTTGTTTTCGCCTATGCAGACTGTTGGTTTTCCCATGTGGTGGCTCATATTTATGCCATAGATTATCAAGAAAATAAAACAATATGCTTATTGCAGCCTAAACTTTTTGGTAGAAATGGTTTATGCACGAATAGCAGGTAGATCATCTTCATCAGATTTATAATTATAAATAACACTGTCTATCACTTATGCAAATACCTGTACCTTAAATATACTATGCAAATTACATTAAGCAACTTTTACTTTAAACAGTGACTCCATATGTTTTAGACATAAGGGAAGTTTTCTGACAATATCTTGTATGTATAAAATTAGGGTAAAACCAATCGTTTTGTGGTGCTGAAGTGACGTTAGATTTTAAGTTCACTGAGGCATATCTCAAATAAAACAAACTCAAAAATGATAAACATATTTCGCACAGTATAATTATATGCCATATAGTGTGTACATTTTGTATACCCGTTAAAATAAGACAGTTAGCCTTTTCATTCAGGTAGAACACATATACAGTATATTTCCATAGCCTTGGTACATTACAAACAAGTAGCCCAGGGGCAACGATCGCTCACCTGAGAGTCAACAAGTACAGTCACTGGACAAAGTAATTGGGGGTTTTACCATATATGGGTATGGTGGCCATCTTGGTCATGTGACCTTGAAACCCTACTTAATCAGCAGAAGAGCTCTTGTCTGGATTGTGTATCCTCTTTTCTGCCATTTTGGTTCACTTGAAAAAATCATCTAACAAGGTCAGGGTCCTATAATGACCCCCGGGGTGGGGCCATATTTGACCCCAGGGGCAAGATTGGCAGGATTTATGTAGAGCTCCACATGACAATGTTGTATATCAAATATACAAGCTTTGTGTCATGCTGTTGCAGAGAAGATTTTTTTCATATATTTCCATTATAAGTCTATGGTAGATAATGACATGCCTGGGGTGTGGCCTGTATGGACCCCAGGGGCACCGTTGGCAGCATTTATAAAGGAGAGTATCATACATTGGTCCACACAACATATGAAAGCTCTGGGCCATATGGTTTCGGAGAAGATTTTTTTCCCGTTTTTCCCATGACGCCCCCGGGGCGGGGCCCGTATGGACCCCAGGAGCACAGTTGGCAGGATTTATAAAGAGGACCACTATACATTGCTAAAAACAAAATATGAAAGCTTTGGGCTTTGTGGTTTCGGAGAAAAAGATTTTTTAAAGTTTTTCCCATGACGCCCCCGGGGCGGGGCCCGTATGGACCCCAGGGGCACGGTTGGCAGGATTTATAAAGAGGGCCACTATACATTGCTACTGACAAAATATGAAAGCTCTGGGCCTTGTGGTTTTGGAGAAGAAGATTTTTTTGTTTTTCCCATTGTAAGTCTATGGGAGCTGTTGACCCCCGGGGCGCGGCCATTTTTGACCCCAGGGGCATGATTGGCAGGATTTATATAGAGGACCACTAAACATTGCTACATACAAAATATGAAAGCTTTGGGCCTTGTGGTTTTGGAGAAGAAGATTTTTTTTATGTTTTTCCCATGACACCCCCGGGGCAGGGCCCGTATGGACCCCAGGGGCACGGTAGGCAGGATTTATAAAGAGGATCATTATACATTGCTACACACAAAATATGAAAGCTCTAGGCTTTGTGGTTTCGGAGAAGAAGATTTCTTTTATATTTTCCCCATGACGCCCCCGGGGCAGGGCCTGTATGGACCCCAGGGGCACGGTTGGGAGGATTTATGAAGAGGACCACTAGACATTGCTACACACAAAATATGAAAGCTCTGGGCTTTTTGGTTTCGGAGAAGAAGATTTTTTTATGTTTTTCCCATTGTAAGTCTATGGGAGCTATCTGTTGCCATGGAAACCAGAGTTCTGATCCGACCTGGCCCAAAACCTAACACAACCTTTCCCCCTCCTCAATGATGCTTTAGATAAAATTTGGTCACGTTTGGCCTTGTTGTCTTAGAGATATTCAAGTTTGAAAATGTGGACGGACGCACGGACGCACGGACGCACGGACGGACGCCGGCTCGACTACTATACTATAAGCTCACCTTGTGAGCCTTCGGCTCAGGTGAGCTAAAAATGCAGCTGAACCCATTCGGTTTGGAGGCTTTTTGACAGCCTTGCCCAAACATGGCATTTTGATATAATATGTCATTTACAAACGTACAGTTGTTTTCAAAATATTTTGATTGGACAAGGGGGCAGGGGAATTGGACTTGTAAAACGTTTCCTATTTCCTATACATGTATGGTCCTTTAATACATTCAAAGATTATGTCAATTTTTTAAAGAAGTCTCAGCTTGACTTACACAAAACATTACGTGTCTAAATACAATAGAAACTTATTTCTCGACTGCAATAAACTTCATTTCAGTGCCTGGAACTTGAGATTTTAAAAATTTCTTGGGCAATCTCATAGAAGAAATCTTCCAAGATCCTTTTCAGGTTTAATAAACGTATATCAACAAAACCAAGGACGTTTTATTCTATCGAGTTGTAAAATAGAGTAGGTGTTTATGAACTCGAAACGTGTTTTAGCGTTGCCCAGTTGCCATGCATGAAATAGGAGATGCACTCACATGTTTGTCGCTGCGTGAATATCTGAAGTGTCAATATCACTTGTAAAACTATTAGCGGAATGAATAGGCCTATCAATTATTACTGTACTGGATTTTATTGCAAGCACATAAAACGGCCTGTCTATTTTTTGTCTCTTTACAAGTGCTGGAAGCCTAGTAAATGCAAACAAGAAAGAAAGTATCCATAATGAACAGAAGCTTGAACATTCCGAAAATAAGTTCGAAAAACAGAAAAGTTCTACATTACGAACATACTCGTGCACAACAATATGCATCTGGCATTTTAAATAATGGGTTACACCAATTTGCACAAAGATCCTTATTAATGAGTCTGTAAAACAAAACTGCATAAGGATTTTCCTCAGTTATTTCTAAAGGTAGGTATTTAATGTTATGTACTCCTATAAGACCTAAAGGACATTTAAACTATACGAGTCAAAAGTTCACAGTTTATACATGGAAATGTAAAGGTTTGATGAACGAATACGGGTGTTTCAAACATTTGCAACTCACAAAAATGGACTCTTGCGAATTCTAAAATTGTGCCACGGCTGATATTCATTGAGATGCCCTGCGTGCTAGGTAAAAAGTGCAAAAGTTTTCACAGTGGAGTAACTCTTTGTCTACAGATGTTAACATCATTTTCAGATTATGTTTAGTTTTGAAGAAAATCAATCAAATGTAAATGAACACTTTTGTTAGAACTTTTGGCTAGTATATAGCCAAGCACATTCAATTGAAATGCTCATTTAATTTCCAGTTACACCACTACAACAGAGACCAGAAGCACCTGATTACAAGATTTGCGTAACTTAATACAGTTCTCATCAGGAAAACACGTACGTGAAAGGTATACCCCCTTAAACCCAACTTTTATATAGTAAAACTGGGGTATGCAAGGTTATACCTATTTTTCTTATTTTTACTCCAAAACATAGATAGTGGGTACTCGTTAGAACCGCCTCGCCGATGCGGTTCTAACGTGTATCCACAATCAATGTTTTGAGCAAAAATATTAAACATATCAAAAATTTCCAAATGAAATTTTAGATTTTTTTCTATCAAAAAAACAAATTCTGTATATTGCATGGGCATGTTTTTGTAATGTGGGAAAGCCAATGAATATTTTGGTAAATGTAATAAACACTTATCAGGGGTGTGACAAATTTCGACAACCAGTCAAATGAAAGCTGTAGATGCCGTGTGAAATGTTATGCTTCCCTTTGTTTTGTTTTTTTTCAGCTGCCAAAAATGTCAGACTTTCTGGTGTCTAATGGAAAATCTTTGTAACAGACTGTATTCCCTCGTCACTTCATTTGAGTTTCAGCAAATGAGATGAAATGTTGACAAGCGAAAAGAATTCGCCTGGACTTAATTAAGGGTGACGGTACGTCCTGTCCTCAGGATCGATGTGCTAAAATACTCTTGATGTTATTTTTCTTTCTTTCTTTTTTTTCTCCATTTCAAAAAAGGTACAGGTAGGCAAAGATCAGGAAAAGGCGCAATCAGAAAAAGATTCCCACTCCAAAAGCCGAGACTGGATAAAACTAAACCAACAATCAAGTACTTATATCATGAAAGCATATCGTAAGCCGAATGGGTAGCTATTTTCCCTATAGGTGGCCACTCAGTTACCTAAACTTAACAAAAAAAAAAAAAAAAAAAAAAAAAAAAAAAAAAAAAAAAAAAAAAAAAAAAACACACACACACACACAATGTGCCAACAGCACAAATTTTTTAAAACACCAAGACATAAAACGAAAGCACCACCACAGAAGTATCGCCCTGGAACGATCAGTAATATAAAATTACTGGCGGGCTTAAATCGATTTTACATGGCCATAACCTCAACCTCAGCTTCTGCAGTGGTTCATAACATTTAGTTAGTTCTTCGGTCCTAGTGGTGAATCTCTAACTAGTCAATGAATCATCAAGAACAAACAGATAAATCACGATAAACATCCTGATGAATCAAAAACGAGGACTCAACAGATTCAGTAAGCTGCCCGACGATTTAGATCCCTGGGCGCCGAATAACGTACTAACTCCGGAGCAAAAGATAAACACCAGTCGGATCCCGGTGGGCCAAGCAACAGACAAGAAGCTCCGGCCCCAACCAATTAAAATGAATAGCTTTAAGTCGGGGCCATCATAGAGTCTGACGCCCGACCCACCGGCGTGCAATTAAAGAAGGCAGCATAGTTATCAACCATGATTGGGGTAAAACTAAGCATGCAGACTGTCGCATAACATTCAATTTATAACCTATACGTCTGCAACGTGTAATTTCTGGACTGAAAAGAAAAATCATTACTTTCTATAAGTTTCTTAAATTTGTAAACCAAGTCACCATAAAATTCTGGTTCCGAAAGGTTAAGAGAATCCATGTATTCTCTTTCGTAGCAGTATAAAAATAAATCAGCTACGAGACGTGCGCAATTTGTACCCATCGGAATTCCAACAATTTGTCTGTATAACTTGGTACCAAATCTAATATAAATATTATCCAGGAGATAGGACATTCTGACATGACCAAAGTGTATACCGACTTTGGTCAGAGGAAGTGAAAAAAGGCCTTTCTGTCATTACAGGCCAAATAAAGTGAAACCATAGTTTTTTAATGCCCTTTTGAAGCTCCATTCTATCAAATCCAGAAGTTTTTCTTTAATTAGATCATGTGGTAATGTTGTATACAGAGTAGAAAAATCATATGTGGACAAGCTCGTCGCACGAGACCCTCTACACTTCAATTTACTGAGCACCTCGCCAGAATTTTTTATTGACCAAAACCAATTTTTAATTGAAGTTTCATACACTGTCTCACAAAGTGTCAATATTTGATTTTTGATTGTGAATTTTAATCATTACTTACTTTTGTCTATTTCAAAAAGGATAGTTCAAGACTGCTAGTAGCATTGGCTCTTAACGTAGCATCTGTTATATCGCCGGTGCCTCTCCCACCCAGTGACTGAGTTGCGATTTTGTACAATTTGGGTCATTTATTTTGGCTTCTTTTTTTAGTTTTTGCCACTTTCTAGTCTAGTTCATAAATGTGGTCACTATAATACTGCTCCCTAAACTTTAGCCGGGACTGATCTTCATATCATACAAATGAATCCAGAGCATCTCCCACTGCATTATCGATACAGATGAAAGTATTAAAAAAAATACATGAACTAACCGACATATGCATATAATGCAACCCTACAATATAATAAAGACATTGAGTAAATGTTAAGAAAACAAAAACACATTTAGCTTGAATTTACTCGCCTAGATTATTGTATGCCACATATTTTTGTGTAACAAAAGGCTTTAAGCTCGAAAACTTTTTTTGCCACCTTGCAGAAAAAGCATATTGGCACTTCATATTCACGTTAATTAGAAGGATGTAAAATAATTATTTGCGTTAAACAAGGTTTCGTATTTCCCCAAGGAAACCTTAAATCTGACTCTTTTCACGAATTACCCGTGCATTCAACAAAAATAATGCCATAATTGGCAATCATTATTTTACAGAATCGTACGTGGGAGTACTCTAGATGCCTATTTGTTTCCATAAAATATCAGCATAAGATGTCATATCGACTCTCAGCGGCTGTAAGATACAAATAGATATTTGACAAATACACAAGTATGTTTTTGAGCCGCCTCCTGAGAAAACCAACATTTTGTGTATGCAAAAAAGGCGCAGATCAGCTTAGCAGTAACTGCGAAGCTGATCAGCGCCATTATATTTTCGCTACACGGATAGTACAGTTCCTCTACTTTCCAAATCCAAAATTTCCAGCCTCTAGCCGTCTTCTGTGCTTGTACAGCTCGGTTTGTGTCGGACCTGTTCGGAAACCACATTGTTAGTTTTTTCGTGTCGCGGCTCATTTGTCTCGGTAACACGAACTCGACAGCCACGACAGCCAGACAAGAGATAGAGAGAGAGAGAGAGAGAGAGAGAGAGAGAGAGAGAGAGAGATGTATATCTTGATATCTTGTGACGATCAATAATGATAAAAAGGTACATCATATCAGGGGTGCGTTGCGTAAGGCTTGCGCTATCGAGCGCTTCGTAACTATTTGCTATGCAACGGTACGTTACAAGAAAGAGCTCGCGAGCGCTTCGTAACGTTCCTCGGAGATGCCTCTCAGAAAGCAGCCTGACGTTGCAAAGGAACAGAGAAAATCAAAATGGCGTCGTCAGTATTTCGACCGCATGAACTTGTGACTAACGGAATAAGATTCTACTGAAAATGTGTCAGAAATCATCTGTTCAGTCTGGAAAACAAATTTCTAGCCTTCTGAAGAGAGAAATACAGCATCTTGTTCACGTTTTTTAGTATCGTCGATAAGCGCCGCCATTTTGAAAAGCGCTATAACGTAACGAACGGTAGAACATGAAAAAGCGCTACGACAAAGCGCTAGCCTTATGCAACTAACACCGAGAGTAACGTCAAAAACTGTTCATATCGCGTAGACAAAATGAGTGACGACTGACGCATAAAACCTGTAACTTTCTTAATAGGTTTCAGTATTGTAACACTGTTACTTAGAATTTTCGTGGCATCTCCGAAACCATTAGCATGAGAAATTTGATTGTTATGTAAATTGTAGAACGACAAATAACGTCACAGCGGTGTCATCATTTGAGCTACTGAGAAAAACAAACATAATACAGAGTTATGTTCTCTTTTTATACATGTACGTTTAAATATAAATACGAGTATATGGTAAGAATATTAAAGTTAGTTTCTAAAGAATTTGTTTCATTTAAGTTAATCAATTACAAGTGTCCTTAAGGAATATGCATTGATATATTCAGAAATAATAAACACAAGAATACCCACTGTGTACAATGTGAGGAGACTATCTCTCGCTTTATATATTTCATCGTGTGTATACCCCTGTGACCCACACTTTTATAAAGAAAAAATGGGGTTTGCAGGGGTATTCCTATTTTTTCTTCTTATTATTCCAAAACATAGATTGTGGGTACTCGTTAGAACTGTCTTGCCGAGGCGGTTCTAACGTGTACCCAAAATCTATGTTTTGAGCATAAATAGGAAAAATATCGAAACAATTCTACTGAAAATTTTCACTTTTTACAACTTAAAAAAGCTCTGTATGTTTTCGCAATGTGGGGAGTCTATTTCTCGTTTTATATTTACAGGAAGTAAAGTGATTTCCCAGTTGTAATCGTTTCACTGAGCAATATAAGCAGGCCTGGCTACCAGATTCCGACATAATTTGATTTTATCAAGTTATATTATGGAATAACAGTCATACGACTCCAAGAAAACTTACAGAGTCAATAAAGCAAAAGTGGTCATTATAGAAAAATAAAAATACCTACTTACTGGAAGGTACGAAACACCAAACGCAATTGTTTTTCACATTATCATTTGTGTATTTTATTTATCATTGTCATTGTTTTGTTGTACGCACAGCTTGCGGTCCAAATGTCCTGATATTGTATTATTATAGTGTACTGAGTGAGTATCAAATAAATTTGTAAAATTTATAAAATAGTAAAAAATTGCTGATGGTTCACAAACCTGCCAAATAATGAAACTGATATAGGGTCACTGAAGAGGCTTAAGTAGCCGAAACCGCGGTATGGCCCATCCCTTTTCTCTTTAATATGCTCACGGCTCTTAAAGAATCCCAGTTTTATTTTTATTAATCATTTTAATATATTGATGCGACCAGCTTAAAGACATTGATATTGTTTCAAATGCAAGTGCAACTTTAAACGTATCAGGAAATACAGTTGTAGAACTTGCACTATGCACTATAAATATTGCAATACGAACTCATTAAAAGTTTATACAGGGAATCAATACGGCAGTTGTCATGTGAACCGCCCGCAATTTATACATAAACTGTAATAATAGCGTCTGCACAAACAATTAAACAATTCATGAAAAAGGAAAGCGCAGTTTAATTGATATTTAATTAAGGATGTTCGCTGCCAATGAAAAAGTATTCAAACTTTTTTTCTAACCACTCTTTTTTGATTCCAAAATACAACACAAGACATTTGAAAACAATAATATAGGGTAGTGTGCATTTTTTTCGAGCTACAGGCCCCTGAATGAGACCTCTGAGCACCATGTTTTAAATTTGGTAAAATTAATTTAATTTTCAATTCTTTGAAACATACCTGTCTTGAACAAAAATACACCTAGAATACTTTCAAAAGTCATAATATTTACGTAGCGCAGACAATTTTGGACCAAAAGCATAAAAAATTTGCAACTTGGAGTGGATAACAAAATTTTAGATTCCTATTCCAACCCTACCCCCATACTTGAAAAGTCGGAAAAAATCAATATTTTGAAATGTACCAAACCCATATTTTTTTATTCAAACTTTTTCTTGTATTTTCACTCAACATAGAACTTGGTAATATTGTTCGAATAAAAGTAAGAAATATATAGGGTAGTGAGCATATAAGAAAGAACCAACAACTTGAAAATAGACATTTTCAGCCTTTTTTCGGCTGTTTTGATTCTAAAAGCCCATTTCATAAAACCACCTTAAATTTTAAAACAAGCACACCAAAGACACAAAGAATGACTTAGAAGACCATGTACACATAAATTGCTGCTAAAGTAGACATCAAACTAGTGCAATTAATTTGAAGATGTGTAATATTCAAGTTTAATCTACCCTACCCCCTAAATTTAACTGACAACTAAAATTTTCTGAGAAGTTGCAGAAAATGGGGTGAAAAATCAAGTTTCTTAGATTGACAATTTTCATGGCTCATTCAGTGCATATTATCAATATGTATTCAAATATAAAATATTAGGTAAATATCTGCAACCGTTTGCGAGATATTCAAGAAAAGAAAAACCGGAAGTTCCGAAATGTCAAATGTTAGCAGCGAACATCCTTAAATACACTGCAATATGCGTTTGTGTTCAAAAACAATCTGTGGATGAAGCAAAGCCTCAGTTGCTCTAATGATGGAAACTTAGTAAAACGCGCCTAGAGTGTTATAGAGACCAAAATTAGACACCACTTTATGGACAGGCGCGTCAGCTTGAGAACAGTCTGAGGATTTTCTATAAATGTAGCTCTGATATCATAATATGCAGGGATGTAGAAGTAGTGTCTCTTTAACGAAATCAATATGACGGCTGTACGTACTGGCATAGGAATGACATCAGGCCCGAAGGCTATAAAACTTTTTTCGAACTCAACTCAGCTGAGACTAAAATTCATTCTGCTCATAAATGTTAAAATGCCTACAATTAGCAGAATAAGTTACAGGCTTTGGTAATTTAACTTTAAAAAATCAAAGTATAAGAACTATTTCATTATTTATGAGCAGTTTAAATTTCATGCTCAGCTGAGTTGAGCATGAAAAAAGTTTTATAACCTCGCGACCAGGGGTTAGTAACTCAAAGCTTAAGATCATCTTACGACCAACTTAAGTATCTCTAAGGGAATATGGCGAATAACTGAAAAGTACCTTAAGTTACGGTGACAACTTAACAGCTTCGTAATCTTAAGGTCAACTCAAGTCACCTTAGCATCGTAGTATCTAACGAAGTGGCACCTTTCATTAAAAAAAAAGTTACGATAGTTTAGAGTAGCTGGAATAGCAATGACGTAAATTCTAATGGGGTCATCTTAAGATCATCGTAAGTATGTCGTAAGAAGGGTAACTTACGATGCCTTCGAGTTACTTACCCCAGAACTCCGTCTTTTATGAAGTACTTTGCTCTCAGCTTGCTAGAAAAAGACCAATATCCTCACGAATAAAAAGAAGAACATTTTAATTCGTTTTTTATATCTTCATCATCGATCTGATCTAACGGATAGCTTTAGGCATCAGGAAAAAAGACAGTTATTTTCTTGGACTTAAAATTTGAAACAGCGCATCTAAGAGTCTTGATTTTTTCCTTGTCTCCTGTTAGCGTAATGAATAAGTTCAAAGCCATTACGAGTTCTAACTTATGATTTATTATCGGCAGATCAAAGGCACAAACAAATCATTAGACTTGCTAATAGTGTATATGGCATTGGACAGCATTGCTGCAAATATATATATCGTAGTCTTATAGACGAATATACCAGCAACCTTTATGTACCGTTTGCAGTATATAACCTAATGACAAGAGATTATAGAAATAAACATCTGAAGTGGTAAAGGTAAGCATTGATCAGCATTGATCAGGAAATGGCACAATCAGAAAGAAATTCCTACTTCAAAAAACCGAGTTGGGGGAAAAACTCACTTGATAAACCCTCTACAAACTACAGAAGGTGGACACATACAAACTACAGAAGGTAGACACAAGGATTTTTCACTTTGGAAAACTCCATAGTATTTTCATGTTTATAACACAAGTTATCATGTTTCTAAAGTGTTAAGATATTTTAAGTCCAATGTGTCATGTGAAAGATAAGTAATTAAGGCAATAGATAAGGTATTTTCACTCAATTTTTCATCGACGCGTTTTAAAGCTGCAGATGTTTAAAAATTATGAAATTTATTGAGTGACATATTTTGGGCAAGGTCACCATTGGCGTCGATGGGAAAGTGACTTTTTTCAAGTTTTACTAAAGTGTTTTATGTAAATGATAAATGCAATGTCGAAACTTCATCAAATTACCATACAGCTGTATTTTTCATTTAAAGGATTCGGGCAGCAAATACTTTTTTATGGTCCAAAATCTTATTAAAGTCTAAAACCTTGGCTCTGATGATGGTTTTTGGCAGAGAAAATGTGTGTGGAGGATGATATGAAAGTTATTTTCATGTCAAAATTTTGATCATAGATTGTCCTGACAGGACCTGCAAAACGTTTGAAAATCGGTCAGCAGACAAACTTTTAATAGCCAAAATGAATTTTGAATAGTGATTTTGCATTGGCAAGGGAGATAATATCCACCATCATGAAAATGGGTACTTTTCGAAAATGTTACGTGATCATTAAGAATTTTGTCTAAGGTCATTTTATAATGATTTTAGCAATCACAATGAAATCCTAAGAATTTTAAAATTTTTCGGGGAAAATGTGTACCTCCATTTCATGAGATTTTTGTACAAACTATTATTATTTTATTATCCCTATTCAACAAATGTTTTTGACCGGAACATTTTTATTTGTCGATCGATTTTCAAATTTTCACAGCACATTTTGCGACAATCTACGTAAATGCCGAATTGTGTCAAGAAAATATTTATCTAGATTTAAACAAAATATTTGCGAAAAACATTATCAGACACTAGGAACACACTATAGAAATTAATACCTTCTGTTCCACGAGAAGGTATTTCAGATGTTCAGCACCTCTGCGTAAATCCAATAATTGCTCATAGGGCAATAAAATCGGCGCATGCCGCTTAAATTCGAGAGATAAACCGCCCTTACGTCAAATGACACCAAAAGCATGAAAATATGTTGACCAGGAACAGCAGGATATTCTTCTTGTAAACGTGAAAATATATGGACGTCTATGGAGTTTACAAAAGTGACGAATACTTTTGTCCTCTTTCTGTATATGAATACAGATTTATTAATCTCACTTCTACACAAAACATTATCAATATGCATTATTAACTGCGTACATTTTATTACAAATATTCAACGAACAGACAAATGTAGTGATATTGGTCTTATAATGATGTATAAATACATACACATTATTACCGTACTTCAGTAACTTGATCTGATGGGTCGGATCACGCCGAGTAGCTGCGCCAGGAAAGACCGGATCACGCTCGTCGACTCGCGTGATCCGGTCTTTCAATTCAATAAAAGTCGTACATTCGCGTACCGTACTACGTTGAGCCAAACTTTTAATGACGTAACATTGTGCCAATTTTTACGTCAGAGCTACTAACGTCTTTCAATTTTGTCAATTTTATTTCTTTGTTGACAAGCGAACCTCTGACACTTCTCAAAGAGGTACTGTTTTACAAAATAACACAAATATAACTCTGGTTGTCATTCAGATTTAGATTCCGGCTCTAGGGGCTGGATTTTAGCCTATATTGTTGGGTAAGAAATGGAGGATGGTGATACGGAATCGTATCAGGCTAGTATGGTGATTTTTGTGTCGGATAATGGGTAGTATCAATGGTTATTTTGAGTAGGTATATAATAAAATATCGTATATAGGCATATGACGAAAATGCACGTTTATGTTTTGGACGGTAGACGCAAAATAAGAACACAGATGATGAGGCAAATTCACAGAATAATGGACTGAGACGATGTTCAGATACCAAAGACTAAACATCATAACGTCATGTCATAAAAATCGTATGACCACACGTGTATTATTAACACTTTTGCGGGAATATGTTACGTCATTGACGACGTCTGTAACAATAATGTAAATTTTCATTGAAAATGTCCACTTCGAAGGCGATAAAATCCTATTTTAAAAGTCATATGATAAAAGGAATCTTACACTCGTGGTCATTTCATATGAAATTTTTAAACTCGCCAAAGGCTCGTTTAGTAAATTTCATTTGAAATGACCACTCGTGTAAGATCCTCTATATTCTATTAAAATCTGTTTAATAACATGTGATATGAACCGGACAGTTATGAGTTTAGATAACGGGCTACGCTTTGGTCAGAGAGCATATTATGACGTCATACAGCACCAGAACAAGTCATATCACGTTGTTCCGCGTTGGTCTGACGTACATGTATTTATGGCATCATGTGACCGTTTGGAATATGCTAGGTTTTGTGTTATCATTTTCCCGTCGCATTTGACTGAGGGCGAGGATTGCATCCCAGTAATTTTATATCACTGATTGTTCCAAGGCGATACTTCCGTTGCGGTTCCATTTGTTTTATGCTTTAGAATCGAATTTTTGTGCTGTTTGAACCTTATGTACGTTTTCATATTTTTATTTAAGTTCGGGTAACTGAGTGGCTTCCTATTGAGACATAGCTGCTCACTCGGCTTACGATATGTTTTCTAAGTATGTATATATGTGTCTGGTTGTCAGTTTGGTTTTTCCCACCTAGGTTTTTGGAGTGTGAGTTTCTTTCTGATTGCGCCTCTTCCTGATCATTGTTACTTACTTGTACCTTTTTAAATACGTAATTGTAAATAAGTGCGTCTCTAGTGGCTTGATTTCTTAAATGTTTAGGTATCGAATTTTAGCATCTGTTGTTTTTTTTTATATACATGTATTTAGTTAATTCGGGCAAGAGAGTGGCCACCTTTAGGGAATTCGCTGCTCGCTAAGATTTCTCTATGTTTTCTTTGCTTTATTATCTGATTGTCAATTTGGTGTTTTCTCAACTCGTGTTTTAGGGTAGGGCATTCGGGCTCTGATTGCACCAGTTCCTGATCAACAATGAAAACTTGCCCATGCAATAAACAGAGATTTTTGAGCTTTCATAATTGAAAAAAAAAATCAGCGGATATTTTGATAATTTTGATATTTTTCTTATTTTTGATCAAAAAACAGATTGTGGGTACACGTTAGAACCGCCTCGGCGAGGCTGTTCTAACGAGTACCCACAATTTATGTTTTGGAGCAAAAATAAGAAAAATAGGTATACCCCTGTATACCCCAGTTTTGCTTTATAAAAGTGGCGTTCATGGGGTATACATTATACATACATGTTTTCGTGATGAGTGCTTACGTTTACTTTTCCATATTATTTTCATTCTGATATTGAAATTCCTCTAACTCTCCTGGTAGATCTTATAAGTGAAATGATTATGCTGTAAAATTGGGATGTATGGAAAGCAGTTATTTGTGTCACGGACACTTTAGTCTACCGTTGCCCCGATAATTACAGTTTCAGTAATATTTTACAGGATATTCAGTAAAACATAAAAACTTAAAAATAAACATGGTGTTTTAATAATAATTTATAGTTCAAATAGTTTATAATATAAAATATCAATGTGGCTAACAATATACATAAAGGAAAGAAAGTTGCTTAAAACATATCGACACTGTATTACACATGTTTTTAATTCTTAATTAGTATATAAAAAGTAATTCCAGGCCTCAAGACGCTATGCCAATTGCTTATGAGTAAATGAGTGGAAAACACAAACAACGAGAGTCACAAACCGGCATGTGGAGGCACAGAAGCAGGCTAGAAAAAGGTACAAGTAGGCAAAGATCAGGAAAAGGCGCAATCAGAAAAAGATTCCCACTCCAAAAACCGAGGTGGGAAAAAACCAAACTAACAATCAGGTACTTATACCATGAAACATATCGTAAGCCGAATGAGCAGCTATTTTCCCAATAGGTGGCCACTCAGTTACCTTAACTTAACTAAAAATATGAAAACATACATAAGGCGCCAACAGCACAAAAAATTCTTTTAAAAACACCAAGACATAAAACAAAAAGAACCACCACAGAAATATCGACTTGGAACGATCAGTAACACAAAGTTACTGGCGGGCTTAAACCGATTTTACATGGCCATAACCTCACCCTCAGCTTCCGCAGTGGTTCAGTGATATACAAGAAATAAGAAAATTCATATTAAGAAAATAATAAACAAAGATACCAACGTTTAACATGAATAACGGAAAGCAGGGTGAGCAGCTATTGAAGGTATTAGGTGGTCACAGTGCTAGCTTGGACAGAACAAGTAAAATGCAGAGGGCTAAGTGAACAGCCAAATTATAATCGGGTGGCCACAAAGCCATGCAACATGAAACTCGTAATAGGAATAACTTTGATAAGTGTGAACCACTACAGTAGTACCGCCTTGGAACGGTCAGTTATAAATAACTGGGGGGCTTAAACCGGTTTTACATGGCCATAACCTCACCCTCAGCTTCTGCAGTGGTTCATAACATTTAGTTAGTTATTCGGTCCTCGAAGCTTGAAATTTTGAACACAGGTATAAGAGGAATTGTACTAGCCATGTAGTTACTGCAAAGCTGATCTGCTTTTTAGTTTTAGCATATGCAGATTGTTTGTTTTCTCATGCGGCGGCTCAATTACTAGTATAATGTACATAAATATTGACACCTCTCATCTTCTGCAGTCGTCCAAAACATGTTGAAATCATTTTATGAAAACATACATGTACCAGCGAAAAAAATATAACTAGTCCAGACCCTTGCGGATTCTAAATACTTTTGTCCGCAGTTGAAAATCAACAAAATTTCATGATTTTTTCCTTGGTGATAAAATCACGGAGAAAAATCAAAACTGATAGACATGTAACGTTAAGTGTCAGCTATGGCTTTGGCGTAAAATATTGTGAAGTGCAATTATCTGAATAAGAAATTCAAAACAAACGGTCTAAAAACTTGGTTGTAAGAAATGATAGCTCCCAAACGATTGGAGTAGACTTACGTCACAGGTTTACCGTTATACATATGTATGAAATGAATGTATTTGACCAATAGGAACAGATGTGTCATTCATATTTATAACGGTAAATCTGTGACGAAAGTCTACTACGATCGTCTGGGAACTTTTTTTATACAACAAATGCACGAATTGTGTATGAAAATGTCCAAGCATTACGTTGTTAAACGCTTATGAACAAAGTGATACTAATCGAGTAATAACTCACGAATAACTCACGAATCGTTTGGTATACTGATAAATAAAAATATGGTATACATTTATTCAAAGGCGAATAAACAAGTGAATTAAAAACTGACGACTAAGCAACTTTTACAGCTCTTCGACAATATAATAATTCTGTTTAGCTTTCGGCCCGTACACCATTACATTGAATGAGCATATTTTAATCAACAAACAGCACAGCCAATCACTCTAAATATCACATTATGTCAGGTCCATTAAATTACTGCCAGAATTTATACAGTTTTAAGGCGTAACTGAAAGCAAATAGGCCATTACTACTCAGAGCGAGCGATAAACGATACGTTAGCGTATTCTCAAACACTATTAACGACACTTTTCGAAACCCTAAACTAAACGCTTGTCCGTTTGGGTACTAACACACATAAATATATATTCCCATAGATTTATTATAATAATAAATCGTTGCCAAGGGACCACACCTGTGCCTAACTTTCGACAAGAAATACAATATATATATTGCTCTCCGGCTTGTGTCACTGTCAAATACCTTGCTTAAACGTTTCATAATGCATTTGTTTTAAGATAATATCATGCCGGCTTCATACTTATTCATACTTCTTCTTGTCCTAACTTTTTATTTAATATGGCTAAAGGACCAACTCCTTGTTGGAATGCATTACTACTCGACCCACCCCCACCCGGTGCCCGCTGCGATGTCTCTGCAAGCTGCTTCTGCATCATTGCGAGCGATATTTTGTTGGCTTGTAAGAAATCACGCATTGATATCATTTCGCCAGAATTTCTCCGTCCCTCGGAGTCACTATCACATTCAACGTCAACTGTAACGCTAGCCCCTTTGGCTTTACGTTGTAAATGACCTGGAGTTATAGCATTACGTCGCCCAGTTTTAGGCTTTCGCATCCTCGGACACTCGCAATTCAAGTGTTTCAGTAACCAATTCAGGAATTGTTTTATCACAATTGACATAACGTTGAATAAACTGTAGATACAGCAGCATCCTAGAACTATAAATATAAAGTTTCCTATCCTATAGAGATATACATTTGCATAATGCTGACGTTGACTGACAACGTAGTCCCCAAACCCAATAGTAGCGAACGTCACAAAACAGAAATATATAGCTTCAAAGTAAGTCCATTCCTCCACGGGATAATACATCGCTGAGGCACAACACGCAACAATCACAGCTCCAAGTAAAAGAATTAACATAACCCAATAAACCGAGGGTTTCCATTCATCAAGATTTTCATCATCCATCGATCCAGAATCACGTCTCTCTGAATCGTTGTTATTATTACCTCCCTTTCTTTTGACGTCACGTTCATGAATCGCGCGCAGGATATAGGCCAAGAATGTAATAATCCGCTCTAAGAATAGATTGAAAAATAAGATAGCACCAGCACATCCGAATAGTCCATAAAATATCAGAACGATTTTTCCACCTACTGTTCTCGGTGTCGTCATGCCGAAACCTGAAAAATACAGCATATATTTCAGATATTTGGAAATTTGTATTGCATATAAAATGACATATACTCTGACACTGATCTGTATTGTATTGTTTATGTACATGGAACAAATCCTAAAATTCTGAACTAATATACTGACGAGAAGCTTCTGTTGAGTTAGGAAACAAATTGAAAAAAATGCATCTTTTCGTCTGGGTGTGCAATGCTTCTGCTTCGTCCTAAAGAGGAAAATGTTACGTTTATTTTCACTATCATTGTACAGAATAAATCATACATATTCTTACATTCATTTTCGTATTGTTTAATTATTCTAATCTTTAGAGTCATTAGTACAATGCGGGACTGCATGCAATATTCGGGTGTTTGGCAACCGACTGATTCATCCATTAGTTTAGTTTAGTTTAAACAACTCCCCTTGGTTCGATCCCAACTTCCTGCACTGTGTGTGTCCTTGAGCAAGACACATTAACTCCCAATAGTATTGCTATACCCCTTAAGGGGTGGCTCTGACCCGACATGGCTGAAAAACTGTTGACTGGAATGTTAAATCTCAATACAAACACACAGAATCCATTGACTCTACCTTAGATCGACAATGTGCATTACAAACGACTATTGTGCAATCGATAGATACTATGGTGATGCTATACTGGGCAAATAAAGTTAGAGATCAAACATTTACCAGCCAATTTCTATAAATTTTCGAAATGCGAGTAAATGAAACATTTCTATCATCAATGTTATTCATTTTGTAAGCTTTGTTCGCTTGAAGATCGAAACAATAGTCTTTGTCTTCAGCAAGACCAGGCTTTGAGACAGACTACCCTAAAAATGAAAGTGGTATGAAATTTCTATAGAGAATTGTGTGTAAGTTTGCTCGTGCAAAGCTTTTAAAATTGCAAAAAAATCTTATCGTTTTTTGCTGTCTGGCCTTAGAAATGGTTAAATTTGTTGACTATCGTGCAATTTCGCCAAGGTTTCATGAATTGGCACAGTTGATTTTTTGTGGAATCAGTTCTTATATACTTTTTATCACTTTGGTTTTTAGGGTAGTGTTGTGTAAAGATCAGCTTTGCTTAAGTCAGATGATGAATAATTTCAAAGTTGGTGGCATGTGAAAGTTCAATAAAACTGCTTATTCACCATATAAATCAAAACTTGATTAATAATCGTTTTGGGTCGAAAATACATGCTTAAAAGTTTGATCCCTAATTTTTTTGACCAGTATAGAACAAACTTTTAATGATTGTAATATCGAGGGATTTTCCTTAAATGTTGACATACGAGTAACTACAAACATTATTTCTGAAACCTATTGATTATGGAAGGCTCTTTTATCACCCGGCTTAGGAAAGCCATTTCTGTCGATATCCTCTGTAAAGCTACAATATTTTCTAGGCTCGCTTGTAGACAGCTTATATCCCTGATAGGCCAGCAAGGTTTCAGACAATTACAATTGTGCCATATCGCGAGAAAACTAGTCTTCGGGTTTTCGATCAGACCCAACAAAAACAGGGTTATGCAGCCATTTTCATTGACGCTAGCTATAGATTCATATTTCTGCAAATTGTGCTATCTATATGTTTAAGTGAAAATAAATGCGCAGAAAGCGGACTTCTGTCTTTATTTTCACATATGCGAATTTCGTGATTTATCATCGATGAACATAACTTAGCTTGCATTTAGTTGCAGATCTGGTGCGCATTACACAAACAAGACTTAATATAGCTGATAGTAACAGATTTATTTTGAGTTTTCAATGTGTGCAGTAGCCAGCTGGTAGATCTACATCTGATCAGAGTTACGATTTTGTTGTTATATTAGACAGTTTTCGTGTTGGTATAGTCTTTTTGTCTTGCCATTACAAAAACAGGCCCATGCAATATACAGATATTTTTAAAGTTGTTAAAAATGAAAATTTTCAGTAGAAAATGTTTGATATTTTTCTTGTTTTTGCTCAAAACATAGATTGTGGGTACACGTTAGATTAATCTATGTTTTGGAATAAAAATAAGAAAAATATTTATATTTTTATACGTAAAAGTGGGGTTCAACGGGGTATACTTTTCATGGACATGTTTTCCTGATGCAATAATGCTACCTTATGGGAAAGTGTTGACACTTATTCTAGACACTAAAATAACTGACGTATTGATATTTATTATAGAGCTATAAATATCAAGTGATTAAAACTTAGGGATAAAAGCCGAGTAACAAGTGTGCAGATATCAGACGATATCTGCACACTTACTTGATATTGCACACTTTGTTAAAAGCAAAAAATTCTTTGTATGAAACACTTCCCAAATCTTGTCTTGAGGGTCATCGTGCAAAATTATAAAATTGGGACGTCAACTACGATGACGTCATTTTCATTTGACGTCGCGTGGAAAATGACGTCATACCAGGCCGAAACGTCAGCTGAAGTTTGTCACCTTCATATTTAAGCAATTTAAGCCGAAAAAAAAGAAAACAAAATGTAAGCAATATTGATTCAATAGCAAAATGTACTTCCGAAAAGTAACAGTGCAAAAATGATATCATCCGATATTGCACTAGTGCAAAAATGATATCACTTATGGATATAAAATATCTTCGTCTAGATATTTCAATTTTGTATGGCTAACTCTCAACAAAACATCAAATAAGAGAAGCAGATATTTATAGCTATATCATAAAAGGGTTATATCGCGCTGATATCGATGAATATTGTCCCTCGTTGGGATATCTACGGACGCTCGCAAGCTCGCGTCCTTCGATATCCCAACTCGGGACAATATTCACCGATATCAGTGCAATAACCCTATAATACTGAGAGGCAAAAAGCGTACACTCTACTTCTTTTGCGCTTTTTATGAAAATGGCCAACAGTTTGCAGTTTAATAACTTTTGGTGAGGATTTGTTGTGACTTCTATATGCGGAAAATAAAACGGATAAATAAAAATAATTGTTAGATCCTTTGGAAGCAGTAAAAGATTCAAAGCGAGAAGATGGGCCATATTGTACAATTTCGGGTAATGAACCTTCATCAGTGACCCTTTACAAAACTGGCAGTGAAAGCCAGACATTTTTGATGCAATTTCAATAATTTACATCTGTGTAGTCTAAATCAAAGACTCATAATCCCAAAGGGGCCAAATAATCAAAATACAGTTAAGAAGATTACTCTCAACGAACAATATATTTGAAATACTCCAAATATATTCACTGATCCCAAAGGATCAAAAGAAAAATATTATCTGCACTATGGATGATGTACGGGGGGTCTTTTTAGGGCCGCCACACGGCACAACACCAGCTGCAGTAATAGCTAATAAAAATAATTGTTAGATCCTTTGGAAGCAGTAAAAGATTCAAAGCGAGAAGATGGGCCATATTGTACAATTTCGGGTAATGAACTATGAGAGTAAAATGGCGGGGAAATTAATTCATTAAATGCCATTAAAACGATAAACTCTTTGAAGAATGTGAAGGAACTACTTTGATTTACGGGGGATGATCCAAAATAACGTAGACTTTTGCTTATGATTTATTTGTTTGTTCTTGATGATTCATTTACTAGTTAGAGATTCACCACGAGGATCGAAGAACTAACTAAATGTTATGAACCACTGCAGAAGCTGAGGGTGAGGTTACGGCCGTGTAAAATCGATTTAAACCCGCCAGTAACTTTGTGTTACTGATCGTTCCAAGTCGATACTTCTGTGGTGGTTCTTTTTGTTTTATGTCTTGGTGTTTAAAATATTTTTGTGCTGTTGGCGCCTTATGTATGTTTTCATATTTTTAGTTAAGTTAGGGTAACTGAGTGGCCACCTATTGGGAAAATAGCTGCTCATTCGGCTTACGAAATGTTTTCATGGTATAGGTACCTGATTGTTAGTTTGGTTTTTTCCCACCTCGGGTTTTTGGAGTGGGAATCTTTTGCTGATTGCGCCATTTCCTGATCTTTGCCTACTTGTACCTTCTTTTCAAAGGAGTAAGACGTACAACCTTTAAAACATGTAAACGATCGTAAAAATGAACCATTTACTGGTAAATTCCGCTGCATTTATCTGCTGTTATTTAATTCACTTCATTGTATTTTCTTCCAAAATGATCCTTAATCTAACTTTACACATTTATTAATTTAGCTCATTTTTAAAACACGTTGACAGATTTCTGTCGGCTACGTAGAGTCGCAAAATCATGTGATCAAACGAAGTGGTTTGATGTGGCTACTAACGAAGAAATTAAATACATATTTCATAAATATATCAGGAAAACATGTCTGTGAAATGTATACCCCATTGAACCCCACTTTTATATAACAAAATTGGGGTATGCAGGGGTATACCTACTTTTTTCTTATTTTTTCCCCCAAAACGTAGAAACTTTAAAAATCTCTGTATACGTACTGTATGGGTAACTTTTTGTAATATCCAATGGCATGGGCACTCAAGCGTAGCAAAATGCTATTTTAGACTTGATTTTATTCTTTTTCGCTACGCACTGTTAAAAGTGAAAATAAAATTATGGACAATAAAAAGTGTATATACTTTCTTTTGCCTCTCGGTGTTTTTCGATTAGACTGCAGACAGAGCAACAAACATGAACATCGGGATAACATGCTCGTGACATGAATAACCCCTTGAACCCCACTTTTATATAGTAAAACTGCGGTTTACAGTGGTATGTCTTATTTTTTTTATTATTTGATCCAAACTGGGGTTTACAGTGGTGTACCTTATTTTTTTTTAATTTTTGATCCTAAACATCATTGTGGCTACTCGTTAGATTCGCCTCGGCGAGGCCTTCTAACGTGTACACTGTATGTTTTGACCAAAAAATATTAAAAATATCAAAATTTTTCAGCTGAATTTTTTCAATTTTTAAAGCTCAAAAAATATCTGTTTATTGCATGATCGTCTTTTAATGCTTTGCTCCGGTTGTTCCGACTGAAATTTGCTTCTACAAAGTACGATGGAGTCACATGTAATAATGCATTCATAAAGCACAGCTAATTGAAGAAAAATAACATTCAAATTAAACCTATGATTACTTTGCAAAAAAGATTTTGAAATTTAGATCAGACGAAAGTTTTGTATCGCCATGACAGCAAACCCTCCTCGGCATAAAAAAAAAAAAAAAAAAAAAAAAAAAAAAATAATAATAATAATTTATGTACAGTATAATCTCTGAACACAGGTAAACTATAGGATATTGTGCACTTGGGTACCTCAAACCTTACTGTACAATATAATAAGATCATCGTATTGTATTTGCCTGTGAAAAAGTTTGTCTTTTTTTAATGAGTTTCTACTTGCTTTAGACATTTTGAACGCTATGTTAAGCACGTGGGCAAATTAGAATCGAATGGCTGAAAACATTTACATTTGAAACAGTCTGGTCAACTAGTGCATATCTATGCCAAAGAAATCGCACTATAAAAAGCAGAATCGATCGGTAGTAAATAATATAATGATCTCTAAACATCATCGCCAATGACGCAATAGAACTCGAGCTTTGGTTTCAGGACAAATCATTCTGTTTTAGATTGTTCTAGCATTTGCTCTTGAATTTCATTTAAATAAAAGAAACAGCCCTGTGGAGCCAGGCTGATATTTCTAAATCTGGCTTAATTTAGTAGCTAATGATTTCGCAATTTACGGCTGTGTTTCATGTCTTCCGTATAACGACATAAAGGAATATGTCACGTTTGTTCTAAATGCCACTTAAAATCAAATATGATAAACCAAAAGTAGATCGGAATGAGAGAGAGAGAGAGAGAGAGAGAGAGAGAGAGAAAGAACAATTCAGACTTTATGGAAATTGTATCTAAACTTGTGCTCACCATGCTTACAAGATTTAATCATATGGGGAAAAATATTGAGCTATATCACAAAATATTGATGGTCAGCGCTGTCAACTAAGAAAGACACTAAAAAGTCAAAATATGTATATTTACTGTGACATACTAGAGATTCGAAATTATAAACAAAGTGAGGTCTTTCAAATCTATATCTAAAACATCAAACAGCAAAGACGCAAAGATCGATGCTGAATGAATATGTGTTTATATAAGTTTATATCATTTTCACACATAACGGCAAGTTTTAATATAACAGTCTGGTTGTCATAACAACCCTACATCTGCAACAAAATTAGCAATTAATTTACGGTATATGTACATATGTATGTATGTATGTACAATTTCAGTTCATTTTATTTCCAATGATTTATTAATCATGAATAGTCATTCTAATGTTGCGTCACTGTTTTGTCTCCTTCTTTGACAATGCAAGTTATTTCATCAGAACACATATTTGTGCCATAGATTATCAAGAAAATAAAACAATATGCTTATTGCAGCCTAAACTTTTGGATAGAAATGGTTTATGCACGAATAACAGGTAGATCATCTTCATCAGATTTATATCTATACATAACACGGTCTATCACTTATGCAAATTCAATGTACCTATACCTTAAATATACTATGCAAATTACATTAAGCAACTTTTACTTTGAACAGTGACTTCATATGTTTTTAGAGGGAAGTTTTCTGACAATATATTGCATGTATCAAATTAGGGTAAAACCAATCGTTTTGTGGTGCTGAAGTGACGTTAGATTTTAAGTTCACTGAGGCATATCTTAAATAAAACAAACTCAAAAATGATAAATATAGTTTGCACAGTATAATTATATGCAATATAGTGTGTACATTCTGTGTGTTAAAATGGGACAGTTAGCCTTTTCATTCAGGTACAACACCTATACAGTATATTTCCATAGCCTTGATACATAACAAAAAATGGAGCTGAACCCATTTATCGGTTTGGGGGCTTTTTCACGGCCTTGCCCAAACATGGCATTTTGATATAATATGTCATTTACAAACATACAGTTGTTTTCAAAATACTTTGATTGGACAAGGGGGCTGGAGAATTGGACTTGTAAAAAGTTTCCTATTTCCTATATGGTCCTTTAATAAATTCAAAGATTATGTCAATTTTTTAAAAAAGTCTCAGCTTGACTTACACAAAACATTACGTGTTACAATAGAAACTTATTTCTCGACTGCAATAAACTTCATTCAGTGCCTGGAACTTGAGATTTTAAAACATTCTTGGGCAATCTCATAGAAGAAATCTTCCAAGATCCTTTTCAGGTTTAATAAACGTATATCAACAAAACCAAGGGCGTTTTATTCTATCGAGTTGTAAAATAGAGTAGGTGTTTATGAACTCGAAACGTGTTTTAGCGTTGCCCAGTTGCCATGCATGAAATAGGAGATGCACTCACATGTTTGTCGCTGCGTGAATATCTGAAGTGTCAATATGACTTGTAAAACTATTAGCGGAATGAATAGGCCTATCAATTATTACTGTACTAGATTTTATTGCAAGCACATAAAACGGCCTGTCTATTTTATGTCTCTTTACAAGTGCTGGAAGACTAGTAAATGCAAACTAGAAGAAATTATCCATAATGAACAGAAGCTTGAACATTCCGAAAATAAGTTCGAAAAACAGAAAAGTTCTACATTACGAACATACTCGTGCACAACAATATGCATCTGGCATTTTAAATAATGGGTTACAACAAGTTTGCACAAAGATCCTTATTAACGAGTCTGTAAAACAAAACTGCATAATGATGTTCCTCAGTTATTTCTAAAGGTAGGTATTTAATGATATGTACTCCTATAAGATCTAAAGGACATTTAAACTATACTAGTCAAAAGTTCACAGTTTATACATGGAAATGTAAAGGTTTGATGAACGAATACGGGTGTTTCAAACATTTGCAACTCACAAAAAATGGACTCTTGCGAATTCTAAAAATTGTGCCACGGCTGATATTCATTGAGATGCCCTGCGTGCGAGGAAAAATGTGCAAAAGTTTTCACAATGGATGATCTCTTTGTTTACAGATGTTAACATCATTTTCAGATTATGTTTAGTTTTGAAGAAAATCAATCAAATGTAAATGGACACTTTTGTTAGAACTTTTGGCTAGTATATAGCCAAGCACATTCTATTGAAATGCTCATTTAATTTCCAGTTACACCACTACAACAGAGACCAGAAGCACCTGATTACAAGACTTGCGTAACTTAATACAGTTCTCATCAGGAAAACACGTACGTGAAATATATACCCCCTTAAACCCAACTTTTATATAGTAAAACTGGGGTATGCAAGGTTATACCTATTTTTCTTAATTTTACTCCAAAACATAGATAGTGGGTACTCGTTAGAACCGCCTCGCCGATGCGGTTCTAACGTGTATCCACAATCAATGTTTTGAGCAAAAATATTAAAAATATCGAAAATTTCCTTATGAAATTTAGATTTTTTCTACCAAATAAACAAATTCTGTATATTGCATGGGCATGTTTTTGTAATGTGGGAAAGCCAGTGATTATTTTGGTAAATGTAATAAACACTTATCAGGGGCGTGACAAATTTCGACAACCAGACAGATGCCGTGTGAAATGTTATGCTCCCCTTTGGAATATTTCAGCTGCCAAAAATGTCAGACTTTCTGGTGTCTAATGGAAAATCTTTGTAACAGACCGTATTCCCTCGTCACTTCATTTGGGTTTCAGCAAATGAGATGAAATGTTGACAAGCGAAAATAATTCGACTGGACTTAATTAAGGGTGACGGTACGTCCTGTCCTCAGGATCGATGTGCTAAAATACTCTTGATGTTATTTTTCTTTCTTTCTTTTTTTTCTCCATTTCAAAAAAAGGTACAAGTAGGCAAAGATCAGGAAAAGGCGCAATCAGAAAAAGATTCCCACTCCAAAAACCGAGATGGGAACTAAACCAACAATCAAGTACTTTAGCATTTAGTTAGTTTTTCGGTCCTAGTGGTGGATCTCTAACTAGTCAATGAATCATCAAGAACAAACAGATAGATCACGATAAACATCCTGATGAATCAAAAACGAGGACTCAACAGTTCAGTAAGCTACCCGACGATGGAGATCCCTGGTCGCCGAATAACTTACTAACTCCGGAGCAAAAGAAAAACACCAGTCGGACCCCGGTGGGCCAAGCAACGGACAAGAAGCTCCGGCCCAAACCAATAAAATATAATTAATATATCCTTTGGAAGCAGTTAAAACATTCATGATAGCTTTAAGTCGGGGCCATCATAGAGTCTGACGCCCGACCCACCGGCGTGCAATTAAAGAAGGCAGCATAGTTATCAACCATGATTGGGTTAAAACTAAGCATGCAGACTGTCGCATAACATTCAAGTTATAACCTATACGTCTGCAACGTGTAATGATTTTTCTGGACTGAATAGATTACTTCCTATAAATTTCTTAATTTTGTAAACCAAGTATCAATAAACTTCTGGTTCCGAAAGGCCCTCACCTAAAAGCTTCTTTAACCCAACATTATATTTGGAAATCAATTCATGGTGTTTACGATAAAATTTAGAAAATGTTTTTCGAAGTTTATGATACCGATAACCCTGTTGGAGAAGTTTGGCCGTTAAACATTTATTTAAAGCGTTGAAGTCCGTAGCATGATTGCAGACTCTAGCAAACCTAATTAGCTGAGAAATTTATACACCGTAAGAAGCACGACGAGGAACGTCACCATCCAAAAATGGAAAATTTACTATATCAAAATCAAAGTCATCGCGCTTATCATAAATTTTAGAAGAAACAAATCCATTTGCAACAGAAAGATGTTAACATAAAAAGGGGGCTTCGGTATCTGTGATATTGGCTTTGTTCAACTGTAGTTCAGGTGGATAAATTTGATTGACCATACCTTCAAAATAAGGGTAGTCAATGTTCAAAAGGTCATCGAGGTACCTAGAAGTCGAATTAAAAGCCACGATAACATCAGCTTGATTATCATGGTTAAGAGAATCCATGTAATCTCTTTCGTAGCAGTATAAAAATAAATCAGCTACGAGACGTGCGCAATTTGTACCCATCGGAATTCCAACAATTTGTCTGTATAACTTGGTACCAAATCTAATATAAATATTATCCAGGAGATAGGATAAGACGTCACACACATTCTGACATGACCAAAGTATATACCGACTTTGGTCAGAGGAAGTGAAAAAGGCCTTTCTGTCATTACAGGCCAAATAAAGTGAACCATAGTTTTTTAATGCTCTTTTGAAGCTCCAGAAGTTTTTCTTTAATTAGATCATGTGGTAATGTTGTATACAGAGTAGAAAAATCATATGTGGAGAAGCTCGTCGCACGAAACCCTCTACATAAACACTTCAATTTACTGATTTTTTATTGACGAAAACCAATTTTTATTTGAAGTTTCATACACTGTCTCACAAAGTGTCAATATTTGATTTTTGATTGTGAATTTTAATCATTACTTACTTTTGTCTATTTCAAAAAGGATAGTTCAAGACTGCTAGTAGCATTGGCTCTTAACGTAGCATCTGTTATATCGCTGGTGCCTTTCCCAACCAGTGACTGAGTTGCGATTTTGTACAATTTGGGTCATTTATTTTGGCTTATTCTTTTTAGTTTTTGCAACTTTCTGGCCGTAGTTCATAATTGTGGTCACTATAATACTGTTCCTGAAGCTTTAGCCAAGACTTAATCTTTATATCATACACATGAACCCAGAGCATCTCCCACTGCATTATCGATACAGATGAAAGTATTGAAAAATGTAAATGAACTAACCGGCATAAACATATAATGCAACCCTACAATATATACATGTATAATAAAGACATTGAGTCAATGTCAAAAAATTAACTGGACAGAAAACAAAAACAAATTGACCTTGAAAACTGCAGTTTATTTTTACTCGCCTAGATTATTGTATGCCACACATTTTTGTGTAACAAGAGCTCGAAAACTTTGCCACCTTGCACAAAAAGCATGTTGGCACTTCATGGTGACGTTAATTAGACGGATGTAAAATAATTATTCGCGTTAAACAAGGATTCGTATTTCCCCAAGGAAAACTTAAATCTGACTCTTTTCACGAATTACCCGTGCATTCAACAAAAATAATGCCATAATTGGCAATTATTATTTTATAGAATCGTACGTGGGAGTTATCTAGATGCCAATTTGTTTCCATAAAATATCAGCATAAGATGTCATATCGACTCTAAGCGACTGTTAGATGCAGAAATAGATATTTTGACAAATACACGTTCATGAATAAGTATGTTTTGATCGTCTGTGAAATGACAAATGTACTGGCAAATGACTGGAGAGCAGACTGGCGTGCGTGCGTGCGTGCGTGCGTGCGTGCGTGCGTGCGTGCGTGCGTGTGTGTGTGTGTGTGTGTGTGTGTGTGTGTGTGTGTGTGTGTGTTGAAAAGGCATACGCACATCAAATGGAAAATAGAGTCATTTGGCTTGAATTGTTCTTGCTCTCCTTAAATTAATACATATAAGCAGTGCTTGTGTAATGTTTGTTTTTTTTTTCATATGTTCTGGTTCCGAGGTTATAAAACTTTTTTCATGCTCAACTCAGCTTAGCATAAACTTTAAACTGCTCACAAATTGGGAAATAAACCAAATAAGTTGAAATTTCATGTTTGGATCACCAAAGCCTGTAATTGATCCTGCTTATAAATGTTAAAATGCAAACAATCGTTGGTATTTTAACATTTATGAGCAGGATAAATTTCAGTCTCAGCTGAGCTGAGCATGAAAAAACCTTTATAACCTCGGGACCTGGACCCGGTTGTACGAAGCTTTATTAAATTTTAATCCTTGATTAAAACCTCAATTAAATAACGCGCTGTTAATTCCGATTGTACGAAGCTCCATTAAATTTTAATCCTGGATTAAACCTCTATTAAGTTAATGTTGGTCTTGGAGGTCCATTAAGCCTTCATTAGCGGGATTTCAAGAAATAAAAATGGCGGACAGATTTTAGAATGAGCCCAGTATTTCGACGAATATGCTACTTTTGGGCAAATTTAGCATGGTAAATGCAAAAAGATTGGTGCAAAACACAAAACTGACAATGGAATTTAACTCTACGATTGTGATAAGCCTGCAGTTTCCCTGACTGAGCACGGCGCAGCCCCACATTGAAAAATTGCGAACCAAGGCATCTTTTTTCTTTATTTTCCTTTTCCATGTTTCTGTTGTTGTCATCTGTCATGCTTTTGTTTTGACTTTTCACGTAATAAATGACGTCACAGTTTTTAATGGCGACGTCTATTCGCCTAATTACCGTGTATGTTTCGCCTTTGACTAGCCGGCACACCTCATTATAAGAAGTGAAAAATCAATAAATTTGTCTCCCAGCAATGTTTACTTTTTTGGTAAAAATATGTTCCGCCAATAATTGTAACGAACTCTCAATATAGCTTTAGATAGACCTCAGTCAGTTTCTGGTTGTGTACCTCAGTGGTTAGAGTTCATCGTTTCGATCCCCGCCGGCGGCAAGGAAAATTCGGTGTCCGAACACGTCCTGTTATTAATTTTCGCGAGATAAGCTGAGGTTAAGGATCCTTTGCAGTTTACCGGGCATGTTTCGTAAGCAGCTAAATAATACAACAGTCAAGAACGGGATAGGGGCGGTGGACACCCAATGGATATTAGACAATTTTGAAAATCGTGTGTCTAAATTCCGTAATGTAAAATTTACTGTCTCAAATCCCCTGGTTGGGGCGACCATTTTGTAGTACTTTTTCCTACCTCATGGTCTGTGCGCTCTGTCTAATTCCTGAGTATTGAAACTGTATTTGGTGTTTAATCTAGACCGATTCCACGCCGCCCCCTTAATGGATGTATCATGGACATTAGCCCAGGACCAGGAGTGACTTAATTGTGGACCACCCCAGACCCTAGACCATAATGTTTGCACATACCTTACTGTAACAGTTAAAAAAAATGTCTCACGACTCGTTCGTGTGAGTGTCGCTTAGTTTTATTTTCTCGCCAGATAGTCGCGAGTTCATTATGAAAACTTGCCCTTGCAATATACGGATTTTTTTCGGCTGTAAAAATTGAAAATTTCATCATAAAATATATGGTATTTTTCTTATATTTTCTCAAAACTTAGATTGTGGGTACACGTTAGAACCGCATCGCCGAGGCGGTTTTTAATAAGTACTCACAACTATGCTTTTGAAAAATAGGTATCCTCATGTATACCCCAGTTAGTGGCGTTTAAGGGGGTATATACATGTATTTCACGGACATGTTTTCATCATGTGTTCGCATGCTTTCTCAAGACTGTCGCGGGACTGCCTTACGACATTTGTACAAGTGTCGCAAAAGTGTCGCGTTGTAAATTTGCCCAAATTTCGCGGCGACAGGATCGCGACACTTGCATGAACGTCGCACCGAAAGTCGTACGACAGTCGCGCAACCCTCTTGCCACGGGTTCGCGAATATTTTGGGGGGAAAAATCGCATAAAATTCACTTTTGAACATGTTTAAAACCTTCGCAACTAGCCTCGCGACACATGAAAATTCTCGTGACACTCGAACAAAAAATTCGCGACTGAATTCGCAAAACAGTCGCGAGGAATTCTCATGCCAGTGAGATATTAGCTTTAACGTCCCAGTCAACAGCTATGGTCATCATGTCGGGATGTTGCCTCCGTTTTATGGGACTTCTTCCTAAAATTAGGATGGCATGATATGCAAATTGAAGATGATGAGGATGAAGAGTCATTGTCAATATCGTCGTGGTTATTTTGTTTGTTTGTTTGAATTGATGTTTTACGTCACAGTCAACAGCAAAGGTCATGTCGGGACGCTGCCTCCATTTTATGGGGACTTTTATCCAATATTATGATGTCATGACACTCAAAATTTGCTTCATTAATACAGTATAACCACATAACTAAGCCAATAAGGCTTATATGTATGGATGGTTTGACTACAACCACGTTTCCTGGGCAGGTTCAGACTCGAGCGTTTAATCGGTAATCAGATGGCCGGTCAGTAGATTAGAAGCTTTGCCTGGAGGCACAAGCAGCCCATATATTTCTCCTAGGCACCAATGGGCGGGGCCTGTGGTTGTGTTCACAGAAATAATTATTGCAGCAGTTTTATATTTTATCCGGCGTAAACAGTTTAGTGCAAAGCGGATGTGCAGGTAACGATGTTGTGATCAATGCAATTTTAGCATGTGCTGTCGGTGCACAAACATTTCGTTGTAGTATGACTTTCTGTTTTTCTTTTGAAGCTTTTGTAAAATTAATTCAAATACAACTGAATATCACCGTGGAGGAGGGCTTACATGGCAATACATAGGAAAGAGGTGGAATGAAAACCGCACTGTAGCTGCCTAATATTAGAAATTACAATACAGATCTGCCAACTTTTTGCCTTTATGAGGATAAGCTACTCCAATATTTTGCAAAATATCGTGGTTAAGTCCCCAACTTCGAAGAAGTTGAGGGGGCATATTGGTTTCGGTCTGTCCGTCCGTCTGCCCATGCGTCTGTCCGTGCGTCCAGTGCGAAGTTACGCTTACACTCGGTCAAGAACCGTTAGAGCTAGGATCTTGAAGCTTGTAGTTTGTATATGAAAATTAAGAGGACCCGTGTTTTCTTTCAGGAAAATTCAAGGGCTAGGGGCCCATTCTGTGAGAGTTGTGTCTCTATTTAATTCTTGATAAAGTGAACAGATAACGGGTACATTGTGTGCGCAACTTTCCTACAGTTTAATACCGATTCTCTTGAAACTTTACTGATGTTGTGACCATGCTTTGAAAATATGCATATTGTTTGGATATAATCCTCAGATTAATTTTTGTCACTTTTTGAGCAATTTGAACTTAGCTATTTTTCGGGCATTTGACAATGATAGTGAACGGACAGTGGGTACCTTGTGAGCGCAACTCCTCCTACAGTTTAATACTGATTCTCTTGAAACTTAACATATGTTGTGACCATGCTTTGAAGATATGTGTATTGTTTGGATATAATCCTTAGATTATTTTTGTCATTTTTTTCAGAATTTGAACTTAGTCATTTTTTCGGGCATTTTAGTGAATGGACTATGATAGTGGGTACCTTGTGTGCGCAACTCAGTCCTCGTACAGTTTAAGACCGATATTTTCAAAACTCCTCTTACAGTTTAAGACCGATATTTTCAAAACTTTACAGACATTGTCACCATGCTTTGAATATATGCATATGGTTGGGATATACTGCTCAGATTAATTTTTTGTCACTTTTTGTGCAATTTGAACTTTTCAATTTTCAGAAATTGTCACATCTTGAAAGTGACGTACCAGTTGGGGGCATAGTGTTTCATGAACACATTTTCTTTTTTTATATAGATCCTGAAGTTTTATGGAAACCTTTTTAAACAAATAAGATCGACTCATCCACTTTTAAGGATTTTCTGATGTGACGTGTTGGTTTAGTTTAGTTTAAACATATTTTATTGTCAAACTCAAAGGGGTTGGGCTACAAGTTCTGACAACATTAATTACAGCCCGTCCCCTACAACATATTTACAACAACAGCATACATGGCAAACATAAACAAAAAGTTATACAATGCATATACCTATTTTTCAAATTGTAACAGAGAGAGAGAGAGAGAGAGAGAGAGAGAGAGAGAGGTGGAGTTTCAGTGTCAGATGTCGGTTTGGAGAAATCAAAACTTGGCGAAGTATGGGACTTATTCGTCATACAGTGACCATCCCATACATTACACCATAGAAAAGACCTATCGACATTCTCCAGCTGGCTATGTCGCTACCCATTCTGGTACAATGTCAGAAGCAAATGCTGAAATTTGGAGCATGTCGAAAAACCGCATACTTTTTGAAATATCACCACGACAGCTGACACTGAATCAAAAGCACTTCGGAAGAAGAAGAAGAAAAAAAAAAAAAAGAAGAAGAAGAAGAAGAAGAAGAAGAAGAAGAAGAAGAGAAATGATACCATAAAATAAAGAGTTTGAGATATTGTGAATAAAAATCAAGAAAACTTATGAAACTTTAGAATTTCAATAAAGGATTTAACATCAGTAAAAAGCATTTACGACCTATACATGTATTTTATAATAGAGCCGCATGCTAGAGGATTCACATATAGTGTCTTATTACCATGCATCTCTGAATTATCATGGCGCTAAACATTGTATTTTCCTATCGAGAACAGAAACTATAGAAATACTATCATAATTTCGTGTCATTTGCGATGCAATGTTTCCAATGACAGGGTAAAATGGCTTCTATGGGAACACATTTTATTTATTTATTTATTTATTTATTTATTTATTTATTTATTTATTTATTTATTTAATAAGCATATATACGGTAGCGATGCGGCCCTGGCTTTATTTTGCTTAGCCAGTGCGCGTAAATGCCAATTATGACCAATTAACCCGCACGCGTACAGCGTAACGTAACGTCTTTTGACGTAATATTACTTGTGACGTCACTTTTAATGACGAACTCTCTATTAAACCTGTATTAAACCTAAATTAACTAATGGAGCGTTTAATGACGCTTCGTGCAACGCCATTAAATTCCTTCATTAACTAATCCACCATTAGCGGTTTAATCGTGGATTAAAAGCTAATCCATGATTAAATTTAATGGAGCTTCGTACAACCGGGTCCAGGTGTTGATTTATGTGCTGTTGGGGGGACTTTGGTTCTGACCGAACCAATCCCTGATCATTGACTACACTATCCCTTTGCAACAGACTGAGTATGCAATTATTGTAAGAGCTAAACTACCTTATTGCAATCGATTAAATGGAAACAATATATATTTGAGCCGCCTAATGAGAAAACTAACATTTTGCATATGCGAAAACAAAGGCGCTGATCAGCGTCTTTATTTTCGCTACATCGATAGTACAATTCATCTACTGTCTAAATCCAAAATTTCCAGCCTCTAGCCGTCTTCTGTGCTTGTACAGCTCGGTTTGTGTCGGACCTGTTCGGAAACTACATTATTGGTTTTCTCGTGTCGCGGCTCATTTGTTGAAAGCTTCTCGGTAGCACGAACTTGACAGCTACGACAGCCAGACAACAGAAGTAAATTGTTTTGATTAAACACCGGAGAATTTTGATTGTTGCATAACATAACATAACATAAGAAACTTTTTATTCAAGGCTCAGATAACAAAGTTACATATGAGCATATATATACGTTACTTCAAAATATGGCTACATGGCGGTTACAACATGCTCGAAAAAATGTTTCAGAATAGGCAGAAAAAGAAATGTATGAAGAAAAGATGGTAAAACAAGGAAGAATGGGAAGAGTAGCAAAATAATTTGATAATCACTAGCACTATACGAAATAAATAATAGCAACTTGCTAGCTTCAAATAGGAGATACAATGCTTAATGTATTACCCCAACAGGTAGAGACCGACGGACGAACAAGAGAGAGAGAGAGAGAGAGAGAGAGAGAGAGAGAGGCAGGGAGAGAGAGAGGGGGAAAGAGAGAAGAAAAGAGTTCAATATGTAAACAGAAAGTAAAATATAATCGATTTGCCAGTAAATATGACACTCTCAAATTTTCACTGTCACTGGATGTATATTGTTTGGTCATATGGCGTGTAATTTGCACGCTTTTCTTGTGCGATCATAGGCCACATTATGGTACATGCGAGGAGTTCGGATATCCACGTGGTGATTGTGAAAACTTGTGAGTGGAATATTGTAATACATTTTTATTTACACATTAGAATTCATGATGAAAAAGGCATTTTACTGGTAAGTATGAGCATGGCAATTCTTCGACATTTCATTTTCGAGGTTGGTGCCCTGTCACGAGAGAATCTGTATTCTATTCTACTTGCGGGGCTTTGTATGGGATATCAAACCGACCCAATGTGTTTTAAATACTTGTCGCTTATGTAGAAGAACAGCGCCTGTTGAAAGAGTTCAGATATGGAAATCAGATTATTTCGTGACATGGCACATTTTCGAAGGACACTATATACAATATCGTACAGAAGGTGCTGCGGTAGACAAAAAGCCATTTACTGTACATAGATTGCCATTTATTTCGCCAGAATTTTAGTTTATTTTAGGTTGATCGAGCAACCAGTCGTTAGCTCGATCGTAAAGGTTTCTACATTTCCCAGTGCTCCAGTCACACCCCTTGTCCGTACCATTCTAGACAAGGGCCACGACCCCGGAGGCCAGGCTATAATCATGTCTCAACCGCTGCCTCCTTGCCGAAAACCGAAACCACAAGGACAGAAGCAGTATCTTTGGTTTGCATTGAATATCAATCGAACATGTACAGTGAATGACCTTTTCAAAGTGTCGCCTAGTGATAAAATTCTATCCACCATAGCACAATGACATCGTCAATTATTTTAACCATTATACCGATATATGCATATTCTGATAAATTACTGTGTTGAATCATAAGCATGCAACCTAGATGGAAGGCGTATTTGTCAAATACTTCTTCAGCTTTTCAATATGTATATAAATAATTTATAACATCACAAGCCGGCCATTGTAAAAGCGACTTTATAACGTAACTAGGGAGACAATGTTGAGTGTCAGAGAGAGAGAGAGAGAGAGAGAGAGAGAGAGAGAGCATTAAATGGATCAGAGAGAGAGAGAGAGAGAGAGAGCATTAAATGGATCAATCTACGTTTTGCGGTTATCGATTTTGCGGTCTACATTACGTGAAAAGTATAAGTTTAGCTTTTAGTGTAAATAGTATACTGCACGGAATAAGTGACGCTTGTGTGTATTTTCGAAGTTTTAGAGTTTATGTTCTTTAGGCATTCAGTTACGCTTAAAGGAGTTCATTATATAAGAAACAAATATGCTAAGTTTTGATAACTTTTGAGGCGAATTTGTTTTGAACAGCTCATTGTATTTAAGTGTGTTTGGTCTTAGATAGTAGTAGGGCTTTAGGTACAATTTCCTTTGCTCTTCAAAAGCTTTACATACAAAAAGGTAATGGAATTCGTCGGCTGGATCTGATTTATCACATAAAGGACAGTTTCTTTCAGATACTTCTACTCTTTGTTTGCCCCATCTCAGAGTTTCAATAGGTAAAAAGTGGTTGGCTGTTCTGTATTTGATGAGGGGTATGTATTTATTTTTTGGTAATATTGTTAGGTAATTTTCCAAACAATGCTCATTTTTTATCATGCGGTAATTAAGACCTTTAGAAGATTCAGACATGGATTCTGACCATTTTTGTTTGAATTGGTCAATAAGTATGCCCTTTATAATTTTAGAGACATGTTTAGTCATATTCACATTTTGGTTCAGCCAAAAATCGTTTCTTCCTGCTTCTTCTAGAATAGTTTTCACGTTTTTGACCCAGTTGAACTCATGGTCGGGATATGAATAAAGCTTGCGGTAGAGAAGACTGACAAGTTTTGTTTGACTTCCTGTTACGATTCTAGTCCAAAATCCTATTGTTTTCACTTTCATGGTTATTTCGATTGGATAACGACCTAGCTCGCCATAGAGGCAATATAGAGGGGTACTTTTTCTCGTTTTGGTAATTGTCCTAAGAAATGTGTTATGGATGCGTTCAAACATTTTAATGTCTTCATATGACCAGATTTCACAGCCATAAGTCATTATCGGCAGAATGGTACTATCAAATAATTTTAATTGCAGGTCTATGGGCAGGTTTAGATTATTGATTCTCTTATATAACAAGTGCATAGCCTTATTTGCTTTTTCGCAGACACCTTTTCTTGCATTTAAGAAGCTACCATTATTTGACATTTCAACTCCTAAATACCGGTATTTAGTTACAATTTCAATTTCATTGCCATCCATCATAAATTTTGTTGAGCCCGTTGCTTTAGTTCCAAATATAAGAACTTTGGTCTTGTCGTAATTTATATTTAGTCGCCATATTTTGCAATATGCTACAAAGTCGTTAAGGCATTTTTGCATGTTTTCCGGTGAATCTGCCATAATGACCGTATCGTCGGCATAAAGGAGTACAAGAAGTTGGGCAAAGTGATACATTTCGTCATCATTGTACTCAAATTCAATACCTTTGTTATGCCGGGCATCCAAATAGATTTCAAGGTCATTTAAAAAAATGGCGAATAATATTGGTGATAGGTTTTCTCCTTGTCTTAGACCAATGTAGCTCTCGAAAAAAGTCGAATTATTATCATTAAGCGTGATACATGACTTAATATTTTGGTATAAATTATATATAACGCGAAAAAATTTCCCATTTATTTCATTCTTAATTAGTTTATTCCAAAGTCCTATCCGCCATACACTATCGAAAGCTTTGGAGAAATCAATGAAAGTACAGTATAGCTTCTTATTTTGTAATTTTTGAAGTTCAAAAAGGGATTGTAAAACAAAAATATGGTCACTCGTGGAGTAAAATTTTCTAAACCCTGCCTGGTTTTCTGAGAGTATTTCATTCTCCGACAGGAATGCGTTAATACGTTCATTTAAGACAGCCGTAAAAAGCTTCCCTAAACAACTTACAAGTGTTATTGCCCTATAGTTTTCAGGATTCATCGGGTCCCCCTTGTTTTTGTAAATAGGTTTTATCATGCCCTCAACCCATTTTTCTGGGATAACACCAGTTTCAAGGATAAGGTTAAAAAGTTTTACGTATAGGTTTAACATTTTTGGATTTGTGTATTTTATGTATTCATTCAGAATTAGGTCAGATCCGGGTGCTTTCGAATTTTTCAATCTTTTTATACATTTAGAAATTTCTTCTTCTGTAATTGGTGAGTTTAAGAATTGGTTATCATCATCAAGATCAATATTGCTTATAAGCTCTTCTTTTAAAGCGTCTTCTGTGTCATCATCGGACTCGGTAGCATTGAGGTTTTTGAAAAAGTCGAAGAAACTTTCAACGGATGGCGCGTTTGGTTCATTTTTATTCTTGTTTACACTGTTGAGATATTTCCAGTAGTCCTTTGGGGATGATTTTTGCATTTTCCTAAGCTTTGCCTGTAGTTTTCGATTATGTTCGTTAATATATTTGTTCATAGTTTGTTTATAGAACTTGCTAGCATTGTGTAAGGAAGTTCTATTTCGATCACTTTTACAATCTTGGTAACGTTTTCTTGCTCTGTTATATAACATTCTCGCTTTTTTGCATTTAAATCCGAACCAAGGTTTGTTTTCATTTTTTGCGTTAGTAGGTTTACAAAATTCTTTAGTAAATGTTTTTTCGGCTGCCTGATTGAACAGTTTTGTGAGTTTTGTGGTTACTTCGTCAATGTGTTGTTGTAGTATTATGCCCGATTCAAGCGAATCAATGTAGGACTCGATATAATGAATTTCTGCCTCATTGATGTTTTCACAAAAAGTTGCGGATTTCCGTTGCTCCCATTTACGTGATTTATTTGTAGGTGCTTTGTCAGAATAAACTTTAGAAGTCGAACTGGGTATTTCGAGAGAGATTTTAAGCAAACTGTGCCCATCAGAGAAAATTCTATCGAGTTCTTGAATTTCAAAGTCAGACAGAATGGTTATGCCCCTCCTGGACGTGATTACGTAATCAATTACAGATTGTTTTCTAAATGTGAAGCTACCTATGCCTTCATCTTGACCATACCTTCCATTTAGGATGAAAATGTTATTATTTTTACAAACATCAATAATTCTATAGCCAGTATTATTTTTCTTAGTGTCCTTGGACGTTCTATTGATATTAATGCCGTTATCTTTGAAAAATGACTCTTGGTCGAAGTACTCTATGGTGTCGCTATCTAAGTCAAAGTATTTATCAAGGGTATCATCATAGACAGTATAATCACTCAATTCTGCTGTTTGAGCATTTAGGTCTCCCATTAAGTATACCAGATCGTAATTGGTGCATACAGACATTATCTCCTCTTCAAGGGTTGACAAATCATCATTATTGAAGAATCTTGAACTTTGTGGGGGGATATAACAGACGCCAATGATAACGTCTTGTGCAGTGTTCAAAAATGATTTTTCGACTTTTAGCCACATAACATAGTCCGAATTAGATTCCGTTTGGGTTATAGAGCTAGCTAATTCAGATTTGATATACACACCAATGCCACCCGATCGCCTGATTACGGTTTGTTTCCTGGGACAGTTGATAAAATTATATCCTTGAAGGGAGATAACGTCCATTTCATTTAATTTTGTTTCAACTGTGCAAAATATGTCAAACGTACGAACAAGATCGCTAAAATCTGGGTACAATGCCCTTCGTTTAAGACCGCAGACATTTAAGCATCCTATAAGCAAGCTTCTGGTTTGTGACGTTCCGTTTAAGTGAGTTTGTAATTTCCGTGAGTATACATGAGCCGAACTCGGTTTATCAGATATTTGACCATCAGTTTGTAATCGTCTATTTACATTGGAGCTTCCTTCCCGTTCGTGTCCCTATTTACTCGTTTGACCTTTCACTCGCGTTTCAGCATTCTCTGCAGCTTGGGCAGCTTGTTTGAGTCTTGTTTTACTTAGTGACCTGCTACTGGCCCTGTGTTTTGACAGTGTCCGTCTGCCTAGGTCTACACTATCCGACCTACTGTTTCGCGCTGAATCGGTTTTGGACACACCTTTTGTTTCAGTTTCAGATTGTTTAGGGGTGGCACATTTAGAAGTACCTGTGTTATTCACACTGGCCGCTCCGTCATCCGATTTAGGCAAAGGGTCACTTGGGTTTGAACTTGCATTAAGGGATAAGCTTTCCTTAGCACTAATTTTTGCGGAAGCACTCGTTGCAGAATCATCATTCGTTGTAAGATATGATGGGGGCTTTGCAGTATCAGGTGGGAATGATCGATCAGCATTATCAGTTTTGTTCGTGGGAGGAACAGGGCGCTCAATATTGACAACGATAGGTATATGGGTTTGGGGCGGGGGCATATTCCCGTTGGCGTTCATAATGGGGGCAGGGGTCACAATTTGTTCTGCACTGATGACTGCCTCACTGTGGCTTCTATCTGGCGAAACAGTCATTGAATGTCTATATATTGGTGAGGAGTCCCTTGAACTTGCCCTTGACCTCGCACTTTGCATACTTATCTCATCCTCGTCTCTCTCATGAACAGTATCGTTAGGTTCGGGCGGGGGTGGGGCGGACATAAAGGGGTGGTTAAGGACACGATCCCCCGAGAAAGCGCTAGCAGACTGCCATGGGTTTGCACTTTGATTGGCACTGGGTTGGGGGTGGCTATTTGGTTCCTGACCGTTGGAGTTATTCCGAGCTCCTGATGGGTATACGTCAGCATTGTTATCGTTTGACCTTGACCCGCGCAGCACATTGCGCCAATCAGGGAATTCATCAGCCACCACTCGCTTATTCACAATGAGTTTAGCTGGGTATCCAAAGAAGACAGAGCCTTGAGGATTCTCACTTTTGGCTTTTTTGTATTGTGACCACAATTTTGTTCGCGCGGCAATAATTTCTTTAGGATAATCCCTGTTTATCCCATATTCAGTGTCACGAAGTCTATGGGCATTATCGAAGATGAGCTCTACCACTTCGTAATCTCGGAAATTGACAATAATAGGGCGCGGCTGGGTCCTACCACGACCTCGTCCTCCGCGTCTGTTGATGGCACCCAGCCTATGTGCACGTTGTATACACACGTTGGGGTCTATATTCAGTTTTGTATCAAGAAATCTTCGGATAATGGACGTGCAATCGTCGTTTTCAACGTTTTCTGGGTGGCCTCGGAATATCAGATTATTTCGCCTGCTTCTCGCCTCAAGGTCTATGCTCTTATATTCAATAAGTTTAATGCGACTGTCGTGCACTTCATACTTAGAATTCAAACCCCGGACCTCAGTTTCAACTGTTTGCATCCTCCCGTGCATGGAACCAAATTTTTCGGTCATTGTTTCAAACATGGTGACAAGCTTGTCGTCCATCGATAGCGTCTTAAATTGTGCTTTATCCATAATTTGGAATTCTGAGCTAACACTAGGACTACCCGTAGCACCTGGTGCACCCGCACCTGTATCGCTCCGTTCCTGATTTTGACCCTGATTTTGACCTGTTTGTGTATTGCCCCGTTCCGCTGCATAAGCTCCATGACCTGTTCCATGACCCGGCCCATATGAACCCCCGGTAGATCGCCTTCGACGTTTACTGCGTTCCTGCACAGGCCATGTCGATGTATCGGTGTCACAGTCAGAGCCCAACACACTATATCTGTTGTCGTACCTATTGCCGTAGGTACCAGTACCCGACCATGCACCTCGATAACCTTTGTTTCCATACCAACCACGCATTTGTGCTGCCATTTCGATTCGCAGAACCTTCGACTACTTTGGTTCAACGTTAATTTATATAGAAAAAAGTCTCTACCAACTTTCAGATAGTGTCCAACAATTTTTTCCAATTTCAATTTCTCACAAACAAAGAAAATCCCGCCGCCATGCACCAAGTCCCGTAACTCTCTCCCAAGTGCAAGTGGTATTGCAACACTGTTAAATAGAATGTTTTAAGGCAACTCGGCAACCATTACCCAGAGAAATTTGATTGTTGCACGTGGTATTGCAACACTGTTAAATAGAATGTTTTGAAGCATCTCGGCAACCATTACCCAGAGAATTTTGATTGTTGCAAGTGGTATTGCAACACTGTTAAATAAAATGTTTTGAAGCATCTCGGCAACCATTACCCAAAGAATTTTGATTGTTGCACGTGGTATTGCAACACTGTTGAATAGAATTTTTAAAGCATCTCGGCAACCATTACCCAGAGAATTTTGATTGTTGTACCTGGTATTGCAACATTGTTAAATAGAATTTTTAAAGCATCTCGGCAACCATTACCCAAAGAATGTTGATTGTTGCACGTGGTATTGCAACACTGTTAAATATAATTTTTAAAGCGTCTCGGCAACCATTACCCAAAGAATTTTGATTGTTGCACGTGGTATTGCAACACTGTTAAATAGAATTTTTAAAGCATCTCGGCAACCATTACCCAAAGAATGTTGATTGTTGCAAGTGGTATTGCAACACTGTTAAATATAATTTTTAAAGAATCTCGGCAACCATTACCCAGAGAATTGTTATTGTTGCAAGTGGTATTGCAACACTGTTAAATAGAATTTTTAAAGCATCTCGGCAACCATTACCCAGAGAATTTTGATTGTTGTACGTGGTATTGCAACACTGTTAAATATAATTTTTAAAGCGTCTCGGCAACCATTACCCAAAGAATTTTGATTGTTGCACGTGGCATTACAACACTGTTAAATAGAATTTTTAAAGCATCTCGGCAACCATTACCCAGATAATTTTGATTGTTGCACGTGGTATTGCAACACTGTTAAATAGAATTTTTAAAGCATCTCGGCAACCATTACCCAGAGAATTTTGATTGTTGCATGTGGTATTGCAACACTGTTAGATAGAATTTTTAAAGCATCTCGGCAACCATTACCCAGAGAATTTTGATTGTTGCGTACATGATTGCATAAATGACAAATAACGTCACAGCGGCATACCAATAATCTTTTGAGCTACTGAGAAAAAAAAACAACAACAACAAACAAACATAACACAGAGATATTTTTTAACTTTAGATATATAAATATACGGTAAGGATATTAAAGTTACTTTCAAAAGAATTTGTTTCATTTAAGCTAATCAATTTCAAGTGTCCTAAAGGAATATGCACTGATATATTCAGAAATAATAAACACAATGATATCCACTATAATCAATGTCATCAGGAAAACATGTCCGTGACAAGAATACCCCCTTTAACCCCACTTTTATATAGAAAAAATTGGGTTTGCAGGGATATACCTATTTTTATTATTTTTGCTCCAAAGCAAAGACTGTGGGTACTCGTTAGAACCGCCTCGCCGGGGCGATTCTAACGTGTACCCAAAATCTATGAGCATAAATAGTAAAAATATTGAAAAAATTCTATGGTTAATTTTCACTTTTTACACCTTAAAAGATCTCTGTATATTGCATAGGCATGTGAGTCTATTTCTCGTTTTATATTTACAGGAAGCAAAGTGATTTCCCAGTTGTAATGGTTTCATTGAGCAATATAAGCAGGCATGGCTACCAGATTCAGACATAATTTGATTTTATCAAAATCTATTATGGAATAACAGTCATACGACTCCAAGAAAACTTACAGAGTCAATAAAGCAGAAGTGGCCATTATACATGTAGAAAATAAAGGTTAGCTATATTTACTGGAAGGTGCTGCACACAAATAGAAAATCAGTCCAGTTCGTCAACTGTGTTTCCATTTATTTGTGTAATTTTGTATGCTACTATTGTCAATGTTTTATGACATACGTACAGCCTGCGTTCCAAACGTACTGAAATTATATATTTTGTGTACAAAGCGTATCAAATAAACTTGTAAAATTTGTAAACATTAGCCTATTTTGCTGTTGGATCACAAACTTACATGACAATGGAATTGCTTAAAGATATCGATACTGTCTGCAAATGCAACTTTAAACGTACCAGATAAATAGAGCTTGCATAATGCGCTTTTAGATATTGCAATACGAACTCATAAAAAAGTTAATATAGGGAATCAATACGGCAGTTGTCATGTGAATCGCCCGCAATTTATTCATAAAATGTAATGACAGAGTCTGCTCAGACAATTAAACAATTCAGGAACAGAGAAGAAAAAACTTAAATTTAACTGATATAAAATACATTGCAATAGGTTCATTGCAATATGCGTTCGTGTTTAAACCTGATCCGAGCTTGGATACTGCTCTAATGATGGAACCATTAGGCATCAGGAAACACACATACACACACACACACACACACACACACACACACACACACACACACACGGAAGCCCTTTCCGCAGCGTCCGCAGTGTACTTACCTAGGCCTTACAAATCATTAGACTTGCTAATATTGTAAATGACATTTGACAGCATTGTTGCAAATAAATTGTAAATTCTGATATAATTCCTTCCAAAGTCGTAATTATCAGCCGCATTTATGTTCAGTACGCAATATACTCTAGCGTTTTCCACTTCTAACGCAACGCTAACATTTTTGGTCATAACTCGAGGACTACTTAATCATTTTTATGATTTTTTTTATGCCAGAGCTTCTTGTATGTTGCTTGGCCCACCGGGGTTCAACTGGTGTTTTTTGTCGAAGACATCTCAGATCATTTTTGACCTGCATCCGGGTTTTTCCCATATGGAAGATGAAAAAGGCAACAAACTGCATCTCTTTAAAAAGTACTTTAAGATGATGTTGTTTTTTTTTACTATACAAGCCATCATTGGTCCTTATGGTTATTCATTTTAATCGCTTTTTATGTGACGAAAGCTTTTGCAAAGAAAAATTAAAATCTAAAATCTGTGGATTTTGAAATTTTATGATCCATGCAGGCCATCGTAGATAAGATGCGTTCGGATTTTCTCCATTAAATATAGGCGTGTTCGGATCAAAGGCTCTGCTCAACAGAACGAGTCGTTTCGGTCCAGCGACTCTTAAGGACTCTCGCCGTAAGGACATTTGAAAAGCATTTCCTCTCAGTCATGTCTGGAGTTGGCTCTGCAAGAGTCATACTGTGTCTGTCTGTCTGTCTGTCTGTCTGTCTGTCTCTCCTGCATCCTGTACCCTATTGCAGAACAGATATTAATCTTCGACAATTATCTTTTTTAAAGATGTTTCTTGTTTTCTTTTGTTCCGGGTTTCAGTAAGTTATTCGGCACCCAGGGATCTCTATCGTCGGGCAGCTTACTGAATCTGTGATTCCTCGTTTTTGTTTCATCATGGTGGTTATCATGATTTATTTGTTTGTCCTTGGTGATTCATTGACTAGTTAGAGATTCACCGCGAAGACCGAACGACTTACTAAATGTTGTGAACCACTGCAGAAGATGAGGGTGAGGTTAGGCGCCTGTAAAATCGATTTAAGCCCCCCCCCCCCCGCCCCCCACAAGTAATTTTATATTACTGATCGTTCGAAGGTGATACTTCTGTTGTGGTTCCATTTGTTTTGTGTTTTGGAGTCGAATTTTTGTGCTGTTTGAACCTTTTGTACTTTTCCATATCTTTATTTAAATTCGGGTAACCAAATGGCCGCCTATTGGGAAATAACTGCTCACTCGGCTTACGATATGCTTTCCTAGTATTAGTACCTAACTGTCAATTTTGTTTTTTCCTCCTCGGTTTTTGGAGTCGGAATTTCTTTCTGATTGCGCCTTTTCCTGATCATTGCCTACTTGTACCTTTTCAACATAGTAATTTTAATTCATTCATTTTTGCTTATTATCTGTAAATGTTACACCAATTGGTGAGCCAAAATGGTTTAATGTTTACTGTATCTTATGTGATTCAAAAATGAAAAGTCATGAAATACCGGCTCGGGCAGACAACGTACATTGTAATTGTGAGTTAGTATCACAGTTCTTATTTATGTAGTGTATGACATGACATCCACCAAATATGCCGATAGCCACCCCTGCACGAATCTCGTACTGGAGGTTGGACAAACGTTTCCAAACGGCAACAATGAAAAAAAAAAAACATATGTTACAATTCATCTGTTCCACACGGGATAAAAGCAAAAAAGAAGGATTTTAGCAATTAGGTAATCAATAAATTAAAGACAGAATTCCTGGTTCACCTATTGCTATGAAATTTACAGATAGTAAGCACAAGTAATAAAACTAGATGTGTTTAAAACTTCATGAAAAATGATTCATTAATATTTAAGTTATGTTTAAAAAGGTTGCGTTAGAAGTGGAACGCAGACAAACTTGTATAATAAGAAATTACCAACTGCATACACTTTGTGACAAATATAACTTCATCCATTCAATAAGTATGATGTTTGGTAAACTCCTGAAAAAGTATTTGCTTATTTGGTTCGTCACGCAGGCAAGAATATGGGATATTGTCCTATTACTTAATAGAATTTGAATATGGCACAAAGGCAAATTTGAAGATCGAATGCAAAGACACGAGGGTCAATGAACTGAGCCGATGCGCAAATTTGCGGAACAGGGTCTAATGTACACAAATGTTCTTATATGCGTTTTTTTCTACATGTTCTACATGTTTGTAAATATTTTGTATGGTTTGTGTTTTATTGTGCTTTAGAGGGCGACTTTATAGATTGGCTGAAAAGGTAATCAGCCAATGTGGTATTAATAAACAACTGAAATAAACTGGGATTATTAGAGAATTTCTCAAAGTAAAAATAAATAAATTAATGATTTCAGTTATCGTGTAAATAAATAAATAAATAAATAAATAAATAAATAAATAAATAAATAAATAAACCTAGCGTTTGTAAATGATTATGTACAACACACAATCTGTCTTAAAACACGGTAACTGAAATTATTTGCTTCTTTGACAGTTAAAAACAGGACAGGAGCGTAAACGCTTTTTTTCTCTTGTCTAATTAGAAAAATAAGCAAAAGAGGACAGAGTCTTTCTTGTTTTTATTGTAAAGCCATATATTCTTATGCATTGACTGCCATTCGCTTATTGGTGATAAGGGACGGCGAGCTAGGAAACCTGTGAACTGACAATGACTGATTCCCCGAAAAGGAAAGTAAATTCCAATTGTATATGGAAGCATTTTACAATACATGCATTCTACAGCCACAGTCCTTGATCTACGCTAAGCATGTTTTGGCAATGAGTTCCGAATGAATGCTCGCACAACAAAAACTAGTAACCTATCAGAAGGGTAACACTTTTACCTTTTCAGCCAGTCTATAAAGTCGCCCTCTGAAACACGATAAAACACAAACATACAATTTATAAGCATGTACAAAATGCGCATATAAGAATATTTGTATATTCCGAATGAATGGACCCACGACCGAAACGATCTGTTACCGAAACAAAATATAAGTTGCGGCAAACAGAAAATACTTCCAAAAATTCTGTCGGTTCAGGTTCAGTTCATGCTATTGGGATCCGTCAGACAACATTACGAAAACATGCCCATGCGATATACAGCGATTTTTCTTATTTTTGCTCAAAACATAGATTGTGAGTACACGTTAGAACCGCCACGCTGAGGCGGTTCTAAACTATGTTTTGAAACAAAAATAAGAAAAATAGGTGTACCCCTGCAAACCTCAGTTTTTCAATATAGATGTGTGGTTCAAGGGGGTCAAGTGTTCATGGACATGTTTTTCTGATGAAATCTGGACATGCATATAATCATGTGACTATCGTCAGTTATTCTGGCTGTCCAAAATGATAGCGATGCCAATTATTGTTAGATAGTCTACGTGCGTGCGTGCGCGAAGACAATAACAGGATACACAACCTTATTATGTATTCATACCCAATTATTATACTGCTGGGGAAAACAAGATACTTTTACAACAGCAAAATATCCATAATAATACATAATTTGATTCTGTAGCGTTACGTATGTTATTAGCCTACAATACCGTGTACTTTTAAAGACGCTTAGTGTCGTGTTACAGTACTGCCAGGCGAAATTCTATACTCAACAAACAGGTCAGACCCATATGCGTCACAATGAGTGCTTAGAGGCCATACGTTTCTAAGATTAGCATTTTGTTATCCACGAGAATATATTAAATACAGTTAAAGTGACTATTAACATTTGAGTAAGTATTTAAGATTTAACGCTACATACAATAGCATTTGTACCATGAGACATTTTCATCCCCCTCTTCAACTATTAATTATGTGGTATAATGTACTTTATTTGTAAAGTGCAACTGTAACTGAGATTAAGAAAATAGACGTTGTCATGATTACCTTCACTTTTATTACACCACTAAGAAAGTTCCTCGTCACACGAAACGTGGTAAATCTTTCGTGTATGCGTAGATTCTGAGACTATCTGGAGACTTCCTGGTTCCTATTTAGCAACTTGAGGTATTTATCATTAAAGGAATACGCTCATAAAAATTCTGAAAGAGGCTGATTAGACAAAGAATGTGCCACAAATTTTACGAAAATCGGTTAAGCGGTTTTGTAGATGTAGCCATTTGTATATTTTATATTGGCGGTTTAATGAGGCTCCAATTTTGTTTCGCAATCACATAACCATTTCTGAAAATTACTAATTTACAGTTTCTGTTTGTTTAAGCACTCGAAAACTGAGTATTGTCTTCATTGCATTACTTCAATACACATGGAATCGGTTGATATTTATCTTTTTAAGGTTGTAAGGGTATAATGTCACTCCCTCACAGCCTCGTTTTGGATTTAAATATTCAACAATTCCAAAATTTCATGACTTTCATATAACTCGTTTTTTTTTCATGCTTTTTCATAGCTACACGAAGACTTACATACAATAGTTTAAATAAAAATAAGACTGAGATCCTTTAAGAGGCATATTAATGAGAAAGGGGATGGGCCATACCGCGGTTTCGGCTACTGACCCTATAGATTTGACAACATGGAGCCAAAGAGAATTACTGTCAGTAAAGCTTCTTATCACATTCCTTTAAGACGCTGGTGGGACGTTTTAGGCCGTGAGTAGTTTATGGCATATGTGTAGGTGTTCACATGACGTAGCTTATACAACAGCAGTTAATCTAAAATATGATCTAGTAATACTGTAATGGTTCATATTCAAAATCAATCCAAATACATCATAAAATTGTCTGGAGATTGAAAGCAAACATGCAATAACTATCTCAAATAAACATTGACATTGATTTGTTTTAGACTTGGTCAGATAGAACCGACTTCAATATGAGTTCCCAAGATGTCTGGTTTCTAGTCTGTCAGAAAATAGCCCTTGTAGCTAATGTTATTTGTTGTACTAAAACCGACGAAAAATATTGTTTCTTGTATCCCTTGTATTTTCTGGTAATCTGATAAGGTTCTGTGCGTAAACGACTGTATCCGAATGTATAAAACAGTACTTCTAGTATAGGGATGCTGATAAAATATTTTGGACTCCATAAAACACCCAAATTAAGTCGAGCCTCTAGCTGTATAGAACGAAATGGAAAAAACTTGTGTGTGTTATACATGTACCCACACCAATATATGAATTTGAAATAAAAATACTATGACGTGAGCTGAACCAAGTCACAACTAAAACCCATCGGTAGAAAAGCATGCTAATCCACCAAGGGTGGTTTACTGCGCTGTATATGCAGCACTTACTAATTTCACCAACTACAGAGTTTGAGTGATTTGTATATTTATTTGCACACCGTAATTACAGTAAGAATCACTCTTCTCCGGATATAGTTACATGTATATTTAATGGATTCCACGACATTGTTGGAAGGTCAATTATAGATTTTTTTTTTTAAATGTGATCCATAGTTGTGCATTACATTCAGATTTCGATTTGCAGACAAGCGCAATCAGATATTTGAACATTATTCGAGTTACATAAATGGAGCAAGCAAATACTGAAGTTAGGAAAGAAATTATTACTCCTTCGAGAAACATTGGCGAAAACAAACATTTTGGCAAAACAATAAGTCATGTAAAGCGTCACAAAAGAAATTAAGTACTGTAATTTCGGAAGTACATGATCATTTATCCTCTGACAAATCTTAAAATAGGCATGAAATCGCATTTATATTTTCGTAAAATATGTAATATTTTTATTACATATGCATGCTAAATTGGTGTATCAAAAGCGAGTTGATGATGTATTATCGGCGGCTCACAGACACAAACAAATCACTAAACTTGCTAATACTGTAAATGACATTTTTCAGCACTGCAGAAAATTAACCGAAATGTCTGAAATAATTCCTGTAAAAGCGTAATTACTGACGTCCTTTTGTTCGGTCAGATGTCTATTAATGTTCAATAAACGGCAAAATGACCGCAATTACCGGAATTAATGCCTTCAGAATGTCATTTGGTTGCCGACGTGGCTGTTTGCACCGGAACATTACCGGATTACAAATCATGTAATTAATCGACACTTCCACAACAAACTAGGTTAATTACAGTCGTATTACAGAAGAAGAAATGCTAATGAAAACAGGTATTTATTTTAATATATTCGGCACCTTAATTTTAAAGTCACCTGTGTTTTCATTTACCTGTGTTTTCATTTCTTATTTTTACATCTAGATAAATTAGGTTAGAACCGTAACATAATTTGATATTTTGTCCTTTTTTGGTCCATTGAGTACATTTTTCAAGCAAGGGGCCTGCGCAGTTTATACTTTCTTTGAAAGCATCTTTCGTTCTCCGATAACTAGTAAGTGTCACAAGATATGTTATTTGTCTCTAATCTTATTCCATTTGCTAGTGTTATTACCCACGTGAATGGTATTTATGCCAGTGTATCGATGTCATTATCTACAAACTGTTATTGCCATTGCTTTGCATTGCTTTCCAAGCGAAACATCAGATGAAAACGTTTTTGTTTTCCTTCATAAATGTCAATCGTAACTAGACTTCTGAGACATAAATGTGCACTATGATAATCATGATAGGCAAGATCTAAACAGTATGTTCTATGACCAGTTTGGAATTTTCTATACACAGTAAAAGATGTGTGCTTAACATGATGTCTCTACATGCCAAGTATTTGAACACTTTTAACAATAATGATACTTGCCCTGAGCTCGAGTCTTACATGTTCTTTGTTTAAATTAAAGCTGTCCTAATTTTGTAGTTTATAGCTTTATACTCAACAAAAAAGTGCTGTTGTCTTTATTTACACGTATTCTGTTGTCATTCAATGTGCCTTGGGTTTTAGTGATATTTTTGCGATATATGAGAAAAGTAACGTGGGCATTAGTTTCTTGATTATCACGTAGTTTTAAAAAATAAAAGTAGACGATGAAAAGGAAATGGCACGAACAGAAAGAAATTTCTACTCCAAAAACCGAGGTGGAAAAATAACTAAACCAACACTAAGGTACTTATACTGAGAAAACATATCGTAAGCCGAGTGAGCAGCTATTTCCCAATACGCGGCCACTCAGTTACCCGAACTTAAATAAAATTTTGAAAACGTACACAAGGTTCAAACAGCTCAAAAATTCGACTACAAAAATAAAACAAATGGAAACACAACAGAAGTAACGCCTTCGAACGAGGAGTAAAGTAAAACTACTCGGGCGGGGGGAGGGGTCTTAAATCAATGTTACAGGCGCCTAACTTCACCCTTATCCTCATAGACATTGATAAGGAAATGGCGCAAACAGAAAGACATTCCCACTCCAAAACCGAGGTGGGAAAATAACTAAATTAACATTTATAAGGTATTTATACTGAGAAAATATGTCGTAAGCCGAGTGAGCAGCTATGCAGCAATTTCCCAAAAGGTGGCCACTCAGTTACCCAAACGTAACACAACGTGAAAACGCACATAAGGTGCTAAGTGCACTAAAATGCAACACTATAACATAAAACGATTAGAACCACTACAGAAGTATCGCCTTGGAATGATCAGTAATAAAAATTACTCTGTGTGTGTGTGGGGGGGGGGGTTTACAGGCGCCTTATCTCACCCTCAGTAAAGCTACGATAAATCGGTTTACTTTGTGAAAAGAAAGTTTTACGCCCACTACACTTCAAATTAAAAGAAATGTGTATTAATAATATACAATTTGTTCTGTCCACATTAATTCAGGTGCACATCAGTAGTGATTAAAATGTACTGAGAACCATTTGATGAAAATTCTTAACTCATTTAAGCCTGGCGTCCCTTTTATGTGACATAGGCAAACAGAATAGCCCCAGATGTGACGCCGTAGAACGCGGCGTCCCATCTGGGGCTATTCTGTTTGCTTAGAGAATTTTCATCGAAAACTTGAATAATATTTAAAAATCACTCCTGACGCCCCTCGAAATGAAGTTGGACTGACCCAAATGATAATGATGGGAAAATCCATTCGCCAAATATGGGTTAAGCAGACGGAATATCAGCAGACCGGAAGCTATACTGTTTGCCTACAACTCATAAATAGGACGACATGATAAAATTTACGGCGATGATTCAAATGACGTTACATAATTGTGCTGTGCAAACCATTACATAGAAACAAGTAGCCCAAGGGCAACGATCGCTCACCTGAGAGTCAACAAGTACAGTCACTGGACAAAGTGTTGTTTTTTTTTTTTTTTTTTCATATATGGGTATGACGGTCATCTTGGTCAAGTTTCAGGCCTATGGCTGCAATGGTTTCCATAGGATCATTGGTCCTGTAAATGCTTACCCGAGACCTAGTTGTCACTTTTTCCCATGTTTCCATGTTTGCCTATGTTTCCAAAATCGACCTTTACCTACATTAATCACATACCTTCATCTACTCTATCAGTTGCTTGCATCTATCACTTTTCAGTTCTCAGGCTGCAATAGTTTTCAAAAAAATAACATTTTAAAAGCCGATGGGCTCCTGGGGTCCTTTTTTCAGAATCATTAAATTTCAGTCTTACTGCCCATTTCCTGCAAGACTTTCACTTAAAATGACATTTTAAAAGTTTTTCCCATTCATATGCATTGACGACCTATGTTGACCTTGCCATAAAATAGGTCAAGGTCACCACAGGGTCATGTTTTATATACACACTGTAGTACTTGAGTCATTCATACTTCATGCAAAGTTTCGTTGAAATCGGTTCACCGGTTCTGGAGAAGAAGATATTTTCATGGTTTTTACCATATATGGGCATGGCTGCCATCTTGGTCATGTGACCTGGATTAGTTATATATACATTGGTTCCCACTTCCTATAGATGCTTCATATAAAATTTGGCTTTGATTGGCCAAGTAATTTCAGAGAAAAAAAACTTTGAAAAGTGTGTATGGACGACAGACCGTTCAAGGTCAAGAGATGACCTTGACCTAAATTAATCATATACCTTCATATAATCCATTAGTTGTTTGCATCTACCACTTTTCAGATCTCAGGCTGCATAGTTTTCAAAAAATAGCTAATTTCCACTTTCCCCATTATAAGTCTATGGAAACTTTAAGTTACCATAGCAACCAGAGTTCTTATCCGACTGGAATAAAAACACAAATTATGTAGAGGCTACTGTCAGGAACATGTATACAAAGTACAGGATTTATCCACTTGACAGTTTCTGAGGAGAAGATTTTTTATTTATTTATTTATTTATTTATTCATTTATTTTATTTTATTTTATTTTATTATTATTTTTTTTTTTCAAAATTTTGCCCTTTATGGGGGCCCCAGCAACCAATCAAAATAAAGGATTAGAACAAAACTCGCAAGAAACGTCAAACACTACTCAATACACATTTCTGCAAAAACAAAATTCAAGTGTCTGCAATTTTAGCGGAAAAATAGCCGATTTCCACTTTTCCCATTATAAGTCTATGGAAACTCTAAGTTGCCATAGCAACCAGAGGTCTTATCCGCCTGGAATAAAAAAACACAAATTATGTAGAGGCTACTGTCAGGAACATGTATACAAAGTATAGGCTTCATCCCCTTGACAGTTTTTGAAAAGAAGATTTTTGAATGTTTTTCGAAATTTTGCCGTATATGGGGCCCCTGCAACCAATCAAAATGAAGGATTAGGACAAAAGTCACATGAAACGTAAAGGACTACTCAATAAACATTTCTGTAAAAACAAAATTCAAATATCTCAAACAAGACAGCAAAAATAGGCAATTTTCACTTTTCTCCATTATAAGTCTATGGGAAGCATAAGTTGCCATAGCAACCAGAGTTCTTATCCGATCGAGATAAAAAAAACACAAACTTTCGTTCCCCCTACCCATGGATGCTCCACATAAAATTTGGCTTTGATCGGCCAAGCGGTTTCAGAGAAGAAGATCTTTGAAAATGTTAACGGACGGACGCACGCACGGACGCCGGATCGACTACCATACTATAAGCTCCCCATGAGCCTTCGGCTCAGGTGAGCTAAAAAATGTCGTCCGAGCATATGGGCAGTCGTATCATGTCTCGGGCGACAGCACCATCACTAGTCGTCGATAATATTCTCGAACGGCAGCAGGGTTTAGCATGTGATAGTATACAAATAACTCAGACGATAACACAAGTAGCATCTTTTGGATCACCCCTTAATATGAGTCACCGGTCTCTGTGAGTGGCCTTTTATGTCCGCAGCTGACGACAATTTCGCTCTTATAATGACTGTCGTTTCACTATCATTTCCGGACGACGATACTGATATCCTTTACTAGCAGCAAATCATCTGCAATTATGTGCAAAAATTCTGCATTAATACCCTTCATGTGACAAATCTGTGTCCTAATCTCTGGACAAATCTGTAGTGATTTCCGCACTATAATGAAGATCTGCAGCACAAATTCTCCATCCAGATAATCAGACAGTCTAGCGAACAATTTCTGGTAAATCGGCCTCGTCACACAAATCATTTTCTGTTACATGCGGGCAGTGTGTTATACAGTCTGTGCTCCTGTGTACTTTGTTGAGACAGTAATATCTCCGCTCCCTTGATCGTATTGACTTAAGTATTCGAACATTTGACTGTCTATGTAGTTCAAGTAGGCGAGCAGACTAGACCGAGTCGTGTCCGATCGCCGCCCCGCGGGCAGTTTTTTGTGACGAGCCTCAGATGAAGTACTATGATTTCCCAGTTGTAATCATTGCCCTCAGTGCGATATAAGCAAGAAAATCACTTAAACGACTGTAATCATTCGTGATTTGATTTCAGCATCATTACATTTAGTGGAACAATTCTATACATAGAAAATTGTACTCTACTTTTAACGTCATCGCTTATTTGAAGAGCTGTGCATTTTGCTCTCAAAAGAAATTTCACAGACAACAAAGCAACATGACAAAATTCAATGCGAAGTTTTGCAGTTGTGATTTATCGTATTTATGCCTTGACGATGTACTGTATTCTTCAGTTTGTGAAACTTCGGGGAGCTATTTCTTATCACATTAAAGGCTATTTGAAGGTTTTTAAGCTCCATTGCTCAAAGGAATTTAATCGCGCCTTTATACGATATCACGCATAATGGCAAAATAAGGCTCTAGGGATATGAAGCTTTTTGAGCTTCTCAAAAGTATACCATGATACGAGGGATGTTCTTTAATTCTTGTCATCGACTCAATTTCTCCTTAACCAGCATCTGTACCAGAGCAAAAAGACTTGGTAATTATAAAGGGGTTCTTTGCGATATTGAAATCACCGAACAATTTTAGGACGGTGCAATTTATCATAACAAACTGAGACTCTAAAGAGGGACACCCAAATGACACTGCAAATACCTTCTTCATCCAATCCCAATAAACAGTATAATGTTTGAATTAAAAGGGTTAGAATCACGAGTTTATACCTGTGGGTTCTCCATAACCTTGAAAACGAATTGGTCGAAAGTTATTTTCCTAAAACAGACATTACACGTTTTACGAGAGCTGTAAACATAGTACTATGCCAGTTTTTACGTGTTGATAAATTGAATGAACGTCGGAATAGAAGTTTCAGAGCCTAATAATTTCCTGTCCAGTTATTACTCATCCAAAATGTTAATGCTGCTTTGTGTCAGATCTTTGCTGATTCCATTGATACAAGTTTTGGATTATTTATCCACTTAAATCTTGGTTTATGAGTAATAACATTTTGAAAGATAACACAAAATGTCAATGGAAGAGCTGCCCATACCACAATAATAGCATGTAAAAATACTACTACAACTTCAAAACATCTGTTTACTTGATACGTTCTAGAAGCGTTTTGGTTGACGTTGTCAATCATGAAATTTGACAGGGTTTCTATTATGATAGAGACGGGCAGCTCTCTTAGAAATTAAGCACCTGCTCCACCTTACATGTGAAGGAAACGTTAAATTGCCTGTATAGTCACTTACAGCGAATGTCCATTTAGCCCGTTTTAGACAAACTTGAGATAACTATCAATATGAGATATTCACCAGACAATCCAATTGACAAAATTTAAAACTACGAAAAGGTGTAACCTGTGCGGTGATTTTGAATGACGTATATTAAAAATATTATGACGTCATAAAGCAGGAGCAATAACTCTTTAAAGTCAAAATAAAAAAAATATTCTACAAAAGTATTTTCTGTTGCTCATAATGTGTAAAATAAAAGTGGACCTGTATATACTATTGCGAAAGTTATAGCCTTTTTTATACTAGGGATCGAAATAACATATTGTAAATTAAATGAAATTTAACGCGGTGCCATTACTGTACCCTGTTTTAAAATGCAATTACTATATGACCGCGTCGAACAGCAATAATTTTGATACCAATCTGATCAGAAAAGATCGGGCTTTCACCACATATGAACAACATTCCCATGGATTGTCCACAGAAAAATTAATCAAGCAAGTGACAAGTATTAAAGAACATCCCTCGTACATATTTATAAACTGTGCATGTTTAAAATTTTACATTGACTTAAGTGGGAATGACAAACTTCTGAAACAAATTGTGAAACTTAAAAAAGTGTCGCCCAAGAGAAAGAAGCGACATCGGTATAGATGTTACCTTTATACGTTTGAAATAAATGCTACGAGTGTCCACAGTAAAGAAGGGGTAGTCTCAAAGTAGTTTCTTTGACTATAAAGACTAACTTCGAAAGAGCCATGCTTCTTTTTCTGGATAAGGGACAATTATGTGCCCTCAAGAAAACATCATAACGTATCTAGTCTCGTAAGGTGAGGACATAACCGTAACAAACCCAAGTAATATGCAGAGACTTTCGAAAATCAAATAATTTCATTTTTGCTCAAAATACTGATTAAGGATGTACGTCAGAACCGCTTAAGCGAGCATAGATCGTTGGTGCATGTTAGAACCGCCCAGCAGTGCAATTCTAACGAGTACCAAATAAATGTAAAGAAGAATTTTTCACCTACAGAAGCATCTGCACTAAGAGACCATATATTTTACTTTTCGAAATGTGTGTTACTGCATGACTTTGCTACTGCGTTTATCTCTTTAAGGCACGAGACTTGCTAATCTGTCTTTGTCCTTTAATAAGAAAAACATGTTCAAAGAGCACAATTTAACATCACACGCTAATGAAAAATTACGACCAGGTACCGCACGCAAAGAAACTGTTAATATATTCGCTTATGTTGGCTCTGTAGGTTTAGCATGCAAGAGGCGAATTTCAGGCCTGGTTTGTGCGCAATGAAGGTCTAAGGGTAAGTATTTTTTTTCTCACAGGCCTGCCAAAAATGTGTTAAGGAAAAACTTAATTTGAAATAAATTAGAAATACATATATAAGAACACAGACAGCAGCTCCTCAGCAACCGATGGTTACCATGTGTTGTTGGGCAATAGTCAAGTTTAAATCAGCTGATGATGATGGACTAAATGCATGTCTAGATACAATTCATGTGATTGGCGCGTTAAATACGAGTAGTCGGAAATGATAATGTTTGTCCCTATGCACATACTACTTTCTTGCAGTCACTATTATATACTTAAGGAATTAAAATACGCAACACATAAAAGTTCAACTGTAATGTTTTTAACATTTTGATGAAATCTTTTTTAGAAATGTCTTACAGACTGCATGTGGCATGTGATGAAATGAGAAAACGTCATTTTGTTGATAAAATTAACGTCAAAACGTCAAAACCATGGAAAAAAGCAAATTGTTACGCAAGCGTCGGGGCGAAGGTGAATATTCCAAATACTGTACATGCTTGGTTATATGACATCGACTAGAAAATATGCCATTAAGACTGGCGTGATTGCATACTTGGGTGTCATGCCATGTTGCGTCAAAACTGGCTAATGGAATGCAAAAGTGCACAATAATGAATGATAAGCAATTAACGTCATTTATAATTTTCGATGTGGACTTTTTGTGTTTATACGGTATTCATCGAACCAAAAGACGACACGGCATGCTTTTCAAGCAACAATGACGCCACAATTACTGTAGTAATGGGGCATCTAACGTTTGTTTTGGCATTGACGTAAGTGGCGTTAAACGTCCCAAATCACAACAAATGCTACCCACGGACAATGATCACCTCTGCAACCACTTTTAGCAGATTTGGAAACAATAACATTGGTTTTTGACTTTTATTGATTATGTTTCCAGAGTGCGTGACTGTGGGCCAGTGAGGTTATGCGCACGCAATCAAGCAAACGTAACCGACATAAAGGCTTTAACTGCTGTAATTTGACGTAAGGATACTGCGATCATGTAGTAAGACCAGTTTCACCACAGACTTGCACTACAGTGACCCAAAGTGTTTGTTGCGTTTCTTTATTCCTTAAGTACATACGTGTATATTTAGAACACCCAAGATAATGAACATGAATAGTGTATTGTAAATCAATCCTTGAATAAATAAGTAGGATGCATTATCTGCTGATGATTTTAATTATTGATGCCAAATAGAAGTGCTATTCATCACGAAAACATGTCCGTGTAATGTATACCCCCTTGAATCCCACTTTTATATATCAAAACTGGGGTATGCAGGGGCATACCTATTTTTTATTATTTTTGATCCAAAACATAGATTGTGTGTACTCGTTAAAACCGCCTCGGCGAGGCGATTCTAACCTGTACCCACAATCTATGTTTTTAGCAAAAATAAGAAAAATAAGAAAAAAATTCTACTGAAAATTTTCAATTTTTACAACTTAAAAAAATCTCTGTATATTGCATGGACATGTTTACGTAATGATAAATGCTATTGACGCACTTAACAGAAGTAGCCGCTCCTTAAACGACAATGGTGATGATCACTGCATAGTACCACTCTGCAAATTACGTGCCTCATATGAAGCAACAAAGACAAAGGAATTCAAGTGATGACACACCCAGGGGGTGTACTCTGAACTTTTCGTAAACACAGACTCGGCGCAGCATCAAAAATACCTGGACTAATGGACCACCCCTAAAAATATCCGTAATATCACCCCAAAAACTTGCAAAATTTTTGAAAAAAAAATGTCTTTTTGTTAAATAAGACCTATACAAATAGTCAAATTTTGACCAAAAAAGTATCCCCCAAAATACCCAAACCCAAATAGATAAATATTCATATTTTCTGAAACCCACAAAATACCGAAATTCATTTTTTGACCCCCAAAATGTCTGCCTCCACTATGTATCCAAAATGTTTCAGAGTAACCCCCCCCCCCCCACACACACACACACCCCCCAGATGGCACATCACTATAAAGTCAGTAGTTTGCAAAAAGGGACACAAGGTTCAAGTACTCCTTTGCATCTTTCCATCCCCAAACTCACAAGTCAGTGAAATGTCTGTTGGTAATGTCAAAATCAGAGTTTAATCTGGATGTAAATGAAAAGATAAATGATGTTTTAAATCAGATAGCTGATCGTGAACAAAATGGCCATCAAACACTGACTATTCTAACCCTTGAACTTTTACACAAAAAACGGGGGTATACTAGAAAATATATTTGCCAGGCCAAGACTAATGCGTAAACTCCTCTATGGAGTGTTTGTAATAATTCTGTAATGTCTTTAATTATAAACCCATAAAGAAAACTCAAAAGTCATTTTTTTGACATTTTTCCCAAACATTCGAATTATTTCTGAATTTGTGAAATATAGTATTCTCAGAAAATATACATGTGTGAAGCAACTCGACTTTAAACAGCGTTTCAACTGCTATATTGTATCTAAGACAACTAACGATTCATGGAAAATGCATATTTTAATTAGATTTTGTCTATAAAATGCTTTTAAACTATGTAGTAAAAACTGCGGAACGAACTTTTTTTTAACACCCTTGTGATTCATCGTAACTATACAAAAACAAATATATTGCCATGTTCGTTAAATCTTCTTTTCTACACCAAACAACAAAATGATTGAAACTTTTCCTTACCTATTGTAGACACTACAGTCCCTACAAAGTAAAATGAGCCCGAGAAATCCCAGCGATCCCTGCGATTTCCCACAAAACCCGCTGCTTCCGCTTCGGAGTGAAGTTTGAGCAAATCTTCGACGTCTTGGCGTTCCACGGCGTTGTATTTTGCATAGAAAGCATCTAATTTTGACTGGTACTCCGCCTTTTCTTGAATCTCATTGTCCCTTTCTAACGCCATAAAAACAGAAGCCCCGACTAACATATACACCACCATTACTAACATAAGAAGGAAGAAACGCGCGTTATCCTCTCGAAGATGCAAAAGGGAGCAGCAGCCCTTATGAGTTCGTGCCATTACTTAGAAACCCCTTTCCATCACTTTGTGACCCCTTATTGCACTTGCGCCACTGTAGTTTATTATTTAATCCAGCATTCCTTGTAGCACGAATTACTTGTTCAGTCGCTTTTCCTGGAACAGTTTTTGCACAGTTTGAATTTCCTTGTACTGCACTATTATCTACCTTATTAATCGTTTGTTTTCTGTTCCCATATGCCATTGAGTATGCAGTATTATAGCTCTCCGTTAATGGAGTCCATTCTAACTAATGGTAATATAACGCTTAGAAAATGGCTTTCAGCACTAACTAGAGGGTTAGTTTAGCTATTATAGCCTTATCGAACCACTTTCTACTTGTATTCCAGTCGCAAAATGTCATTGCGTCGTATAACAGCAACTTTAACGATGACCGTCTTGTTAAACTAACGATGTTGAATAACCATTTCCAAGTAATTTTAGAGGTTCCAGACAGTCGCTACGGACAACATTCTTCATCATTCGTCAAAGTGGTGGTATTTCAAGAAATTCTTGAAAATTAGTCCGATTTTGAGCATAAGGGTCGTCACAATTACCAATTTCCATATAATAATCTTTAAACCAACCTGGTCATTTGAGTCAATAAATCCGGGTACCTATAATTATATATGCTGTCCACTTCAACGTTTTTGTACACCTCAACTTAATATTGGAATTGTTAAAGGTGAAAATCAACTGCTATACTGATTTTGTAAAAACAACAACACTAGATCGTTTCCTCGCCGTTTTTACTCATTCACATTTAGATATAATCTGATTGTACCCTTGAAGGATAGTGACACACAATCCGATCATGTTAATCCAATCCCTAGAATTACTGAATCAATTTTTCCAGTAAACAATACTGCTTCCATAACAACAGAAAAAACACGAGTTAATGGAATCAAATACAGATTAAGGGCGATGTCCACTTTTTGTAAACGAATTTAATAAATAGTAATGGTAAAACAACAAAATATTGACCCATAAAACACTCAGTGATTGTATCTGAACGATTCTGGACAAACAAATCCTATTTGCTGTTGGTTACCTGGTGTTTACAATGTTTGATTATATTGGACTTTGATGTTGTATCAATTTTTGTGCTGCGAATATAAATCCATCAATAACAATTTGTCTATGCTTTCGGCTAAATGAATGGCTATATCCGTAAATCTCTGCATTATTGGAATCCTGTAAGAGCAAATGGCACTTTGTTAGCAGGAAAAAAGACAGTTGTGTTTGAATTTTTAATTGCTTTTGACTATTGGAACTGCCTAGTATGCATACTACGGTAGTCATCAAAATCGTATCTACAGAAGCGTCATTAATGTATCTTTAACTTAGTTAAACTTACATTTCAATACAGAAAAAAAAGCGCTCAAAGAATGTGCAGGGCTTTTACAGCTATAAAAAATGTAAATTTTCAATCCAAAACAGTCTTTACAAAAAACCATTTCTTCACAACATGGTGACAAGAACATTTACAGATTTGACATTTCGTATTAAGGCTGTGCATGTACATGGGTTGTTCTATAATTGTAAGTAAAACAAATGGGTACATAAAAGTCTGCATCATTATCTACGCATACATAAAACAGCTTTTTCTCTCAACATGACTATCTTCTGCATCACTTATTCTTTCAATTATAAAGTAATTAATTTCTTTGTTAGCCTTACGATTTGAATTTAGCTGCTGCAACAGATGTCCAATTACATATGAGCCTGTGCGTGAGAAAACCAACAATGTGGTTTCCGAACAGGTCTGACACAAATCAGCCTGTACAGTCACAGAAGATGGTAAGAGACTTGAAATTTTGTACTTAAGTAGAAGAGGAATTGTACTATCCGTGTCGCGAAAACAAAGGCGCTGATCAGCTGTGCAGTTACTGCACAGCTGATCTGCGTCCTTGTTTTCGCATATGCAAATTGTTGGTTTTCCCATGCAGCGGCTAATATTATACAGCATTTTATCACACGCGCCAACTGCATTTGTCCAAGAAATGTAAAAAAAATATTTTCAAAAATCGATGAAAATATACGTGACGTTAAATATCGCTATGTACAGTCTCTTATTAAAAATGAATCCTGTTTCTTTTAAGCTTTTATATTCCCTTTTTAAATCTATTTTCAGGGGAAAATTTTCCGCATTTTATTGATAAATCAATCCAATTCTCTCTGAAGCTTTAAAACAAGTAATTTCAATTTATGTCTTTGTCATAACGCTTTCTTATAAATATTTCAAAACGCATTCGACTAAATTACAGAATTTCAAAACATCTAAATTATTCAAAACTTTACCGATCCATTAATCCGCACGCGGTATTTTCCAATGGAACAACTCGAGCTGCTAAACGAGGGCTAAACAGTGATGATGAATTCTATCAATATTGTCGTTGCTTTAGAATCACGGAGAACACATCATGATAACATGCCCATGTCTTAAAGACATATTCAACTGCTTCTTCTAGGAAAACGTAAAAGAAACCAATGATCAGAAAATGGGGCGATCAGATCGAAAGTCCCACTCAAATACCAGAGGTGTGAAAACAGCTATTGGCAATCAGGTACTTATACATAGAGAACATATTGTAAGCCAAGTGAACAGCTATTTCCCATTAAGTGGTCTCTCAGTTACCTGAACATAAACGTACATAAAAGGGACAAAAAGCACAAAAATTCAACATTTAAACATAAGACAAGAAATACCGCCTTGAAATGGTCAGTTTTATAAAATTGCTGAGGACTTAAACGGGCTTTGCAGGCACTTAATCTCCCAAACAACATCACTAAATTTCTGGAGCAAAACACAACATCAGTTGAACAGACAAGAAAGCTCCGGTCCCAACCAACTGAGATGAATAGCTTTTAAGTCGGGACCATCATAGGGTCTGACACACCGGCGTGCAATGGAATGATGAAGCACAGTAATAAACCGTAACTGAGTTAAAATTAAACAAGCAGACTGCCACATCACATTTAATTTATAATCAGATTCTTTACGTTTGTAATCGTGAAAATGTAATTACATAGGCGTGTTGCCGTAGTCTCGCAAAGCCAACCTCATTATTCGTATTACTGATTGTGTCCAGAACACACAACAGATCACAAAGTAATTGCGCTCTATCCTTGGTGACAGGTATCGACCATTCAGAGTCTAGTCTCACACATATATCAGGCTTACAGAACAAGGCCACTCTGGGCCTAGCCAAGTACTTACACGGGCATTGGAATTTATGATAAGAGTACGTGTACATACGGCATAGAGTATTCACTTGTTTTCTCATGGACTTAAATAGGTTTTATTGTAAGCAAACTCAATTACTGACGGCCACCTGTCTCATTAACTAATGACAGACTCGCCAGTCGCTAAGCAACTAGACGTGGCAATATCAACACGGCAACAGAACCCATAAACTCAGAAAATTATGCGTTTTGGTGCCGTCCCATTGCCCATAGCTTCAACATTGGCGGTACCAATGTCCCTTTTTGCAACAAAGACCAGATGACAACACTCGACACAGCCTGGTGTGGGCGTTGGTTTACATCTTTGACGTACTCGAGTAATTTCTCTTATAATGCTTCCAGTGGATTATGATTAGATATTCCACTATTGATTGTCGCTGCGTTATCTTCATTTGACTACCTCGTGCGACAAGTTAACGCCATCGAGTCTCGCCGTTTCCTTAATGGTGTCGTTTATCTAAATTTGTTGCCCGTTTATTTTCCCAGTCTTATGATTAATCGTCTTATCTACGTATACATTTTGCGTACACAAGGTGTGTACCGTGAGATGTGGTGATTAATAAGCTCAGAATTATACCTCAGAATATAACAGGGATATAATATTCATAGCTGTGAAATGACACATTCATATCAAAAGGACGCCCATGTTCTTATTAATATTTATAGATCGACCATGCTACTAACCACTAATCAAATCAATATATGGCGATCTAAGTCGATGTTTTGAACACGGTAAGTAAATGTATAGCTCGGCAAATAGGTCACTGTATGGGCGTTACCTAATGAATACATTATTGGGTATGGTCTACTTTTGACCTAGGTAAAAGCCAAAGGTATACAGTTGAAAGACTCAACTCACATGTTGTCCGTTAAAATGAAAATCTGAGTTTGTCTAGTTTACTGGATTGGACAAAATAGGTAGCTGATCTTTAACGGTAAAATATGTGACAGCGCGTCTAGGCTGACTGAATTCGACTTTTCTATTATCTCCCTACTTGAACAGATGGACTAGCCGACCACGCCCAGATATGAATTATTAAAGTTGCCGCCCATACAGTGACCCATTTGCCGAACTATGCACTGTATCATAGTTGTAGGAAAAGATTAAAGCCAATGACGCAGTCAGAACAAAAATCCCACTCCAAAAACTAAATTGACAATCAGAGAACCTTTCGTAAGCTGAGTGAGCAGCTATTTCCCAGTAGGTGACCACTCAGTTACCTGCAAGAAAACCATGAAGAGTTAAAAACAATGATTCACAGGTACAATATGCTGCACTTTCTGGAACGCAAAAAATACATCACTGAAAATCTGGACAAACAGTTGAGCCAGGTGGGCCAAGCAACAGACAAAAAGCTCCTGTCCCAACCAATTAAAATAAAACGCTTTAAATCAGCGCAATCACAAAGTCTGACGCCCGACCCACCGGTGTGCAGTTAAAGAATGATGTATAGAAATCAACCGTGATTGGTTTAAAAAGCATGTAGACTGTCGCATCAAATTTAAGTTATATCCTACGTTTGTCACGTTTAATGATTTTGCTAAACTGAAAAGAATAATAATTGCTTCCTATAAGATTTTTTTTTGTAAACCAAGTCACAATAAAATTCTGGTTCCGAAAGGCCCTCTCGTAAAAACGTCTGCTCCTGCTGGAGGAGTTTGGCTTTTAAATATTTATTTCTTTCGTTGAAGTCCGTAATATGATTGCAGACCCTAGCAAACCTCATACGCTGCGAAATGTATACACCATCAGAAGCATGGCGAGGAATATACCATCCAAAAACGGAAAATTTACTACATCAAGATCAAAGTCATCGCGCTTATCATAAATTTAAAATGCAACACATTCATAAGAAATTAAAAATGTAAATCAATGGGCTTCAGCATATCTGGTGTTGGTTTTATTCCATTAGGAAAACTCGGCCATGTAGTATACAGTGATTTTTAAAGTTGTAAAAAATGAAAATTTTCAGTAGAAATGTTTTTGATATTTTTCTTATTTTTGCTAAAAACATAGATTGTGGGTACACGTTAGAACCGCCTCGGCGGCGAGGCGGTTCTAACGAGTACCCACAATCTATGTTTTGGAGCAAAAATAAGAAAAAATAGGTATACCCCTGCAAACCCAAATATTGAAGGGGGTATATATTGCACGGACATGCTTTCCTGATGCAACAGAAGTTCAGGTGGATTCATTTGACCATGCCTTCAAAAACAGAGTAGCCAATGTTCATAGGGTCATCGAGGTACCTGGAAGTCGAATTAAAATAAAAAATAAAAGTTTGATCCTTTGGAAGCAGTAAAAACGTTCAAACGGAGGTAGTATGGACCATATTGCGCAATTTTGGGCACTGAACCCTCAACAGTGGCGCTTTATAAACTGGCGACGATAGCCAGATACATGTAAATATACTGCAATTTCAAAACTTTACACAAGGGATGTCTAAATCAAAGACACGTGCCTAAACGGGGTCAAATAATTAAAACATTGTTTAGAAGCTGGCAAAAAACCTTGATCACATTAGCTTGGTTTTCATGGTTAAGAGAATCCATGAAGTCTCTCGTAGCAGTATAAAATAAATCAGCTACAAGAGGGGGGGGGCAATATGTACGCATCGCAACCCCAACAATTTGTTCAAATCTAGCCAAGTTTTCGAATTATACATATGGAACTACTGGATGAGTCCACGTCTACGTATGCCAGAGCTGAAGCTCAATCCGATCCCCTAGTACGATATCATACTTTGGCGTTTTACATGTACCAGTGAAGAAGTTTGATTCTGATTCTGAAACACATGTTCCACCTCTAGAGTGTTTGTCCACACGTATATTTTGCTGTAATTAGTATACGATATACTAGTACTTGTTATATGAGGTTTGAGGAAATAGTTACTGAGCCTAGGCATTGCTATATGTATTGGCTTTGAATGGTCTATGACACGTTATGTATTAGTATTATAAGAACGGTTCCGAGCTGGTATCTAAATCATCACAGGTACATGTATATACGAAATCAAATTCTGAAATGGTATCAAAATTATGTGGCACTGTTACCATCGGTTAGACACCATCAGTAAGTTAGACAAAAATTTAATATATAATATTCATTTTCTACAGGCAAGTCTCTGTCTAAAAAGTCATGAATTGCTTCGCTTTCTTTATCCAGATCTAAAAGTGCTTTTAAACTACTGCTATTCCTTAACACGTGATAGACCGATGTCAATTCTTTTGCGACTTTTCAGCTACGATTACGGCTAATTGATCACATTAGCATTGTTTCTTCTAGAATTTTTGTTGATTTAGGTAATTATCAAATATACCATAGATTTGCCTTACTTTCTGCTTCTAACTAACTAAATGTTATGAACCACTACAGAAGCTGAGAGTGAGGTTATGGCCATGTAAAATCGATTTAAGCCCGCCAGTAATTTTATATTACTGATCGTTCCGAGGCTATACTTCTGTGGTGGTTCTTTTTGCTTTATGTCTTGGTGTTTAAAATGTGTGTGCTGTTGTCGCCTTGTGTATGTTTTCATATTTTTAGTTAAGTTTAGGTAACTGAGTGGCCACTGTTGGAAAAATAGCTGCTCATTCGGCTTACGATATGTTCTCATGGTATAAGTACCTGATTGTTAATTAAGTTTTCTTCCCACCTCGGTTTTTGGAGTGGGAATCTTTTTCTGATTGCTCCTTTTCCTGATCTTTGCCTACTTGCACCTTTCTACATTACCATAAACAATATGTTCTAAATGCCAGAGTTAAAGATTTGAGAAGTAAAACAGCATTTATACTTTTTACGAGTGTTTTAATCAAAGGTACTGACCGCTAAACAAGTTATGGTCGTAGTTAACGTGGCTCATTTTTATAATGTCAATGCCCTGATGCTATGAAAGGCCTTTGATGTCATTCCTGAGGCATATATCATTTATGTACTTTTATAGGCGCATTTTTAAAAAAGCAGAACTGAAGTACATTACGAAAACTTGCCCATGTAATACACAGACATTTTTGAGCTTTAAAAATGGGAAATTTTCAGCTGAATTTTGATATTTTTCTTATTTTTGCTCAAAACATAGATTGTGGGTACACGTTAGAACCGCCTCCACCGAGGCGGTTCTAACGAATACCCACAATCTATGGCTTGGAGCAAAAATAAGAAAAATATGTATACCCCTGCATACCCCATTTTTATTCTATAAAAGTGGGGTTTAAGGGGGTAAATATTTCACGGGCATGTTTTCCTGATGATAGGTCAAAAAGGCTGTTCCGATAGTCATGTCTTTCCAGTTCACGTCTAATGACAAAGTATTGTAGCAGATTAACGGCTACAGTCTCTTCCGTCACTCAAACTCAAACTCCAACTCAACTCACGAGAGTATGGTTGGAGTATGAGTCGAGTGGGATTAACTTGTGTGTGAGTGGAGTATAGATTTGGTATGCACAACAGTCACTCGACCCCTCTCACTGAAGTGTCGGACTTTCCTTATGAAACGAAGAAATTTGAAACCTTACGGACGTTTGATGTTATTTATCCTGTGTAACATCACAGTAGCAGTAAAGACTCTGACTAGACGCCGCATCTCACGATGAGTTGTTATATAATTTCGATGTACACGCATGGTATCGTAGTTGCTGATACTCTTTCTTTCTTTCTTTCTTTCTTTCTTTCTTTCTTTCTTTCTTTCTTTCTTTCTTTCTTGTTATCTTGCCTTCTCTTGCTATCTCCCCCATCTTCCCCCTCTCTGTCTGTCTGTCTGTCCGTCCGTCCGTCTGTCTCTCTCACCTCTCTCTCTCTCTCTCTCTCTCTCTCTCTTGGAAGATGCTCGTGTGTGTGTCGGTGTGAAGTGGTGGAGGAGGTGTGTCTGTGGCAGCGATATCTAGCGTAAAGGCACAAAATAATATGTCTGTATTTGCTTCACAATGTAGACCACCAAAGTAAAAATATGGATCATTGCTTTTCATGTCCAAAGAAGTCGTAAATTGCAACCGCGATCTGTTCTAGAATTAGCGATTGCTCTCGAATGACGATGTGCCCAAGCATGAAACTTGGAATGGGTGATTATGTAAACTGCTTTTATTGGCATATTCGAAGAGAATATGGAGAAATAAGGATCCAAACGTTTTTGAGTAGCGCTCGAGTGAGGTGTCGCCTTCACTCAACGTTTACTCGAAATTCGAGTTGAGTTCGAGTGTGAGTGGGACATGTTCATACCAAATCGAACAGTTATGCACTCACACGAGTGACTGATCAGATTATCTGAGTGAGTTTGAGTGGAGTATGCCTCGAGTGTAGGTTGAGAATACAGCCGTTAGTGATGCATGTATATTCTTACGGCTGTATTCTCAACCCACACTCGAGGCATACTCCACTCAAACTCATTTGGATAATCTGATCAGTCACTCTAGTGAGCGCATAACTGTTCGATTTGGTATGCACATGTCCCACTCATACTCGAACTCAACTCAAATTTCGAGTAAACGTTGAGTGAAGGCGACACCTCACTCGATCGCCACTCAAAAATTTTTGGACCCTTATTTCTCCACATGTTCTTCGAAAAAGCCCAATAATAGCAGATTACATACATCACCCGGACCAAGCTTTATGCTCGGGACAAATCTTTTCTTGAGAGGGGTCGCGAATTCTAAAACAGATTTCGATTTTCCCAAGGCATGTCATTTGCGACTATTTTGAACATGAAAAGCAATGATCCATAGTTTTAGGTGAGTGGTCAACATTGTACATCCGGATGCAGACACAGTTGTGCCTTTGCGATAGATATCGCTGTCACAGACTCACCCCCTCCACCCCCACGCACTCCCACCTTCTCTAAGTCCCCCCCCCACACAGAGAGAGAGAGAGAGAGAGAGAGAGAGAGAGAAAGAGAGAAAGAGAGAGAAATAAAACAACACGCAAGCAGAGAGGAACCCAGAAAGAAAGACAAATAAACAAACAAGCAGACAAACAAACAATAAAGAAGGAATGAGTATAGGCAACTACGATACCATTCGTGCACATCAAAATTATATAACAACTCACCGCAATATGCGGCGTCTAGTCAGAGTCTTTGTTGCTAATTTGATGTTAGAATAATAACATCAAATGTCCATAAGATTTCTATTTTCTTTGTTTTATAATGAAAATCTGACATCCAGTGAGTGATGGTTAAGTGACGGTTGTGCATACCAAATCTATACTCCACTCACACTCAGTTTAATCCCACTCGACTCATACGTACTCCAGCCATACTCTCGCGAGTTGAGTTCGAGTTTGAGTTTGAGTGACGGAAGAGAATATAGCCGTTAATCTCTATCACGAGCACACCCCGTGAAAGTAACGGCATTACAGAAACTTGCTAATGCAATATACAGAGATTTGTTTTTTACTGTAAAAATTGAAATTTCACGAGAAAAATTTGATATGTTTTATATTTTTGTTCAAAACATAGATTGTGGGTATACGTTAGAACCGCCTCGCCGAGGCGGTTTTAACGAGTACCCGCAATCTATGTTTTTGAGCAAAAATATATAAAAGAAAAATATCATTTTTTTTACTCGTGAAAATAACAAAAATAGGTATACCCCTGCAAACCCCAGTTTTTCTCTATGAAAGTAGGGTTCAGTGGGGTATTCTTTTCATGAAGTATTCGAGTTTCCACCCTGAAGAAATGTTCAATTTTGTGCAGTTAAATAAATCTATATATTTAGATGTATATGTGTGGCATTTTGGATGGGAATCATTATTACATAAAAGGACCAATAATATTGATTGAATTGCCTAACTTGCCTAACTTGTTTTTCTCAGATTTTCTTGTATGACTTAACAATTATGAATAACTTAGTGCATTAAAGTACAAAATGACAAGCTCTTCCATCGATAACTCGTCACATGACAAATTAGAAGCTTGTCATGTGCGCGCAAAAACGGTTCTGTGCAGCACGTGTTTCTAAATATTGTTTACAAAGCCTTGCCAGATTAATGTTCACAATTCAACCCATATCAGAGAATTCACTCAGGGTGGACTGGTGCATAAACTGAACTGAGTTTGTGATGGTTTTATATCATTAAACGACTATTGGCCTAGAAAACATGTCCGTGAAATGTATACCTCCATAAACCCCACATTTATATAGAAAAACTCGGGTTTGCAGGGGTATACCTATTTTTCTTATTTTTGCTCCAAAACATAGATTGTGGGTACTCGTTAGCTAACGTGTACCCACAATCTGTGTTTTGAGCAAAAATAAGAAAAATATCAAAAGTTTTCCTGTGAAAATTTTGATTTTTACAACCAAAACATTTTCTGTATATTGCATGGGCGTGTTTTCGTAATGATGTTCCTAGAACTACCAGCATTAACGTTTATTAGTGAGCATAGAGAAACAAAGAAGCATAATATTACATAACGAATGGAATATTAATTAGTAAATACCGATGACCAACAAGCATAGAGATACAAAGTAGCATAATTTTAATTACCCAACGTATGGGTCATTAATTAGCAATAACGCTGACCAACATTAACAGTAGAGAAACAAAATAGCATAATTTTACACAACGAATGGGACATTAATTAGCAATACCACTGACTAACATTAACGTTATTAGTGAGCATAGAAGAAGCAATAAAGAAACGAAGTAGCATAATTTTACACAACGAATGGGACATTAATTAGCATAGCCGATGACCAACATTAATGTTATTAGTGAGCATAGAAGAAGCAACAACAGAGTCGCATGAGAACTGTCACTAAAGAAATAATTACAAGAAAGAGTTTGAAACTATTTCAAAGGCCCTAGTGCTGATTCTGAGTTTAAGATTTATAGAACCATGCATCCACAAGTACTTCATCGTTTCAGCTAGTCTCATCCGACAGTATCCAAAATGTGCTAACTATCTTGACAAGAATCAATCGATTTGTTCTCGACACTTATCTAGAAAGTGTTATCCCGCTTTAATACCAGAGCACGCAATTAAGACATACACCTGTTTTACAATATTGTTTTGACAGCAAAGAGGACAACAGGCACACAATGACGTTCAGTCTAAAATGATGCATAAGTACCCCTTGTCTACCTGAAACCTGCAACCGTGGCGTGCCCAGAGACAGTTCATTGTACACTGTACAGGTGCCACGCTTCTACGTTATCATAAATAAAAAAAAGTTTTAAATGCTACAGAATAAAAATAAAACAGATCCATTAAGAGCAGTGAGCATATTAATGAGAAAAGGGATGGGCAATACATGGTTACGGCTTCTTAAAGGGGCACCTTGAGTATAAAAGGTGTCTTATCCCACTTTTTGCTTAGACACCAACCTGTCAACATCTCTCTGAGCTCTCCAACAAACATCACTAGCAATAGTTAATTCTGATTGGACAATGCTTCAAGGAGGAAAGTTATCTGTGGATTTTTTTGACAGCTCTTATTAGCAGATTCCAATGGGCTTAAAGTTACCTGGGTCAGTAGTCCAGCCACGCCCACTAAAATTTCAACAGATAATCCCAGGTAATAAAACTCTTGCCACCCGGCGGCAAATGTGCCCCTTCAGATTTGGCGAAATGGGGCCAAAGGGAAATACTGTAAATTTGCAACTTTCAACACGATAGTCGATACAAAGACCAGTATTATCCAAACAGAGCCAAATATATAAACCGTTGGTTATCTAAAATGAATCTAAAAAGGTACATGTAGGCAAAGATCAGGAAAAGGCGCAAGCAGACAAAGATTCCCACTCCAAAAACCGAGGTGGGAAAAAACTTAAATAAACAATCAGGTACTTATACTTTGAAAACATATCGTAAGACGAATGAGCAGCTATTTTCCCAATAGGTGGCCACTCACCTAAACTTAACTAAAAATATAAAAACATACATAAGGCGCCAACAGCACAAAAACTTTTAAACACCAAGACATAAAAAACAAAAAGAACCACCACAGAAGTATCGCCTTGAAACAATCAGTAACACAAAATTACTGGCGGGCTTAAACCGGTTTTACATGGCCATAACCTCACCCTCACCTTCTGCAGTGGTTCATAACATTTAGTTAGTTCTTTTAGTTAGTTAAACTGATAATGGATTTTCTAATTTCTCAGAATATGGCTATAGAAGTACAAACAAATCTATTACAAAACTTGCCCATGCAAAATACAGATTTTATACAGATTAAAAAGTCTCCCCGTACATCCATTTAATGCTCTTATTTTCCAATCCTCAGGGATTGTTTGCAATCAGTTTGTATTTTCCTATTTTTATATCAGAGTTCTTGTGGTTGTGCCGTGTGGCGACCCTAAAAAGTCTCCCCGTACATCCATTTAATGCTCTTATTTTCCAATCCTCAGGGATTGTTTGCAATCAGTTTGTATTTTCCTACCAAGTCGATACTTCTGTGGTGGTTCTTTTTGTTTTGTGTCTTGGTGTTTAAAATATTTTTGTGCTGTTGGCGCCTTATGTATGTTTTCATATTTTTAGTTAAGTTAAGGTAACTGAGTGGCCACCTATTGGGAAAATAGCTGCTCATTCGGCTTACGAAATGTTTGTTAGTTTGGTTTTTTCCCACCCTGGTTTTTGGAGTGGGAATCTTTTTCTGATTGCGCCTTTTCCTGATCTTTGCCTAATTGTACCTTTTTATAGCTGTAAAAAGTGAATAAAAAGTAAAACTGAGTTTCTTTAATAAGAGCAGGGATAACTTTAATGAGAAAGGGAGTGTGCCATGGAAAACTTCATTCAAATTTTTTATATTTTTAACATTTTATCAAAACATGGATTTTGCTCACGAGTAGTTTTTAACGAGTACAAATGCTTTGGATCCAGAATAAGAAAAATTGTATGCCCCTGTACAGTCCAGTTTTACTATATAAAAGTGGGCTAGGAAAGGGTATACCATGATGGAAACACAATAACATTTATACTTTTACATGGATTTTTCAGAGAGTTACTGACCGCTAAAACAAGACATGGTATTAGTTAATATGACTCTTTTTGTAGCATGTCAATGCTCTGACTATATGAAGGGTCTTTGATGTTATGACGTTAATGCCTGAGGTATATATCATATTCACACGTGAAAATAGATCAGTTCTTTCGTAGGCGCATTAATTAGTGAGGTAAAACAAAAAGTGAATTTATTGAGAAAATGGTCAAATCAGGTCATTCCCATGTGTATTCATTACGAAAACTTGCCCATGCAATATACAGAAATTTTTTGATCTTTAAAAATTAAAAATTTTCAGCTGAAAAATTTTGACATTTTTCTTATTTTTGCTCAAAACATAGATTGTGATCACCCACAATCTATGTTTTGGAGCAAAAATAAGAAAAAATATGTATACCCCTGCATACAGCAGTTTTTCTTAAAAAAGTGGGGTTCAAGAGGTATACATTTCAAGGACATGTTTTCATGATGTTTCTTTCCACTTCACATCTAATGACAAAGCACTGTAGCCGATTATGTGACATATTCGTAGTCTCTATCAGTGGCAGATGTCTAATCGTAGCATACATAGATCTTATGGAAGCAACGAATATTAAATTTGATTTTCCATCATGACGTCTTTAGCGGTGAAAATAAATATTTAGAGGTATATGTATGACATTTTGGATAGGAAATATCATAACAACTTAAAAAACAATGAAAATTTGATTGCCTAACTTGCTTTTCGCATTTACTTATGTCATAACCATTACAAAAAGCTAAATGCGTTAAAGTACAAAACAGCAAATATCTTGGAACTGATAAATCACCACATTACAGGTCAGATGATTGTCATGTGCGTGAAAAGACATTCAACATGCAACAAAATTGAATATAAGCAACCTCGGTTATACAAGTTATTTCAAATAACTAGCTTTTGACATCGTCAGTGGTATGTTATATGCCTACTTGGAAGGGTTTGACGATGTCCGAAAACTATTATTCCATCATTTATGGGCGTAGGTGTGTTGTTAAGAGTTCAAGCTGGGCCGACGCAAAATTATTTTCCAGGGTCTCGATCTTTTTATTTCAAGGACTACATGCATTTTTGAAGCGAAAAGAAATATATGATCAGCGTTTTTCCTTTAAATTTCATGCCGTGGAAGACTTGTATTCATAGCTCATTTTACATTTTATTGCAATTTTATTGCTTTTCGTATTTTTCTAATAAAACCGAGTGATAAACGATACTTAACACGTGATTCAAACAATAACATTTTGAAATAAAATTAAAAAAAAAAATGAATTTCCTTGAAAGGTACACATTGGTGTTTGCTATTCAACGGCTGGGAACATTTTAACTCCTTTCATGGGCCGATATGTATCTTATATAACATTGTCATTTATTTTGATTAAAATCTGCCGGATTCCGTTTTACGTGTATTAAAATATTCTACGATTTGAATTTTTATCCCTTAGTCGGATTATTTCTATGCCACTGGCCGATTACTTTACTCAATATTGCACAAAAAATGAAATAAAAAGTAACCGACTAAATGATAGTTTATATATGTAACCATCTGCGAAAATTGGATCACGTAAGATAAAAATATTGACCACCCGGTGGTATACCATGTCATTTAGTAAAGCATATTCAGGTTGAAGATTTAACAGCTAAAACCTATAACACCAATGCGGAGGCGAGAAAAAATAATTACTTTCTCTAATATTCAAATTGTGAGTGGATCGTGCAAAGACAATAAGTAAAATTGCATAACACAACACAATATAATGTCTATAAACCTATCCAACAATTTTCAAAATCTGATAAGCTAAGTCATTTGGTCTTTGCTACGACATGCTTCCTTTCTGATTCAATGAATGTTGAAGTCACATTATATTTTTGAAATAACTAAAGTCACTTTAAAACTAGAGTATGCTAAACTTTTGTCGAGATGTATATTTTTCTGCTAGTCTTATCCAACAGTATCCCAAATCTCTGACTATCTTGACAGCGATCAATCGATTTGTTCTCGACATTTATCTACAAAAGTGTTATCCAGCTTTCATTAATCAAAGCCATCACCAGAGCACGCGATGTAGACATGCAACAAGCTCGGTTGATTATTGTATTGGCTGCACGGGAGACTATAAGCACAAAATAATGTTTATGAAAGATCTAAAATTCACGGAGCTAACTACTGTAACATATAAATATAGTTTTCGCACTGGCATCGATGGATGATATATCCTGAGCAGTGATATACTACAGAAGAACGCGAGCTTGCATCAATTAAATTATTGTATCTGAAAGAGGTATCTATCAAAATCGGTCAAAGCATTTTCTATATACCCAAATCCTGGCTCACTAAAATCACATGAAATCTACCAGACTACACCTACCAAAGGGGAAAGGAGCACCAACAGATGTGACCATTACACCTGGCCGGTCACTCTCTCAAGTAAACCATACATACGCTCGTATACTATTTTAATTTTGCAAGAGACAAGACGACAGTTCGAATTGCTTTATGCTGAATATTTGAAGACTATAACAGAAGGCAAACGCTTATACTAGTATCTATCTAGCTTGTAGTTCTAAGAGAGACAGGAATGGATCTGTTCACAAATTAGTCAGATTTATTACAGTGAAAAGTCACAAATCTCAGAGTTTTTAAATGATGAGTTTATCACATAACACCTCTGCCACAGATGACAGACTAAAGTTTTACCTTATCAAAACATTATATTTTGTAACCCAAGTAAGAGTTACTTTCGCGTATGTATGGCGAGGGCCTAAAACTACACTGTTTCCATAAAGTGAAGGCCGTACCTCAGTTAAGGTGTCAAATTTTGTCTCGATATTTTACCTTCAAAATCAATAACCAGTATATTATTATTATTATTATTATCATTATTATTTATTTATTTACATGTATTTATTTTTTAGAAAAAAAAACAGGTGTCTAAAAACAGGTGTGTAGAATAAAGATGTGTATTACATAGAAAAACTAATTATTGTTATCTATGTATATTGTCAATGCATGTTTTTATCACCTTAACTAAGGTCTACCTTAACTTAAGGGATTATTGTAATTCTGGCCGTTTGATTTAAAAGTTATCATTACTTAAATGAGGAAAAACAGTCTCCCCTGTATCCTCTGTCTAAGGCTTTATTCTGAACTGAAACGTCATCCCCTTTCTTTAATTCTACGACATTGGTTTGGCTCGACACTGCCCATGGATCAGCAAAATCGAACTTGCCGATCATTTGCCCATTTTTCATAAAATGTGCCCAGCTCTGAGATCCACTACGCGCAAGTGTTGCTGAGAAAACGTAGACTCCATGTACTGGTGCGACAAAGGTACCATGATGAGCATTATAACTATTCCCCATGTTCAAAATGGCACTGTCGAAGACGATGTCTTGATTGTTGCCTAGATGGTTGGTGCCGTTATTAAGGCACGCATAAAATGCTATTTTTGTTGTTTTCTGTACCTGTCGTTTTCTACCTGAAATGATACGAATGTAACCAAGATATTTTATTAACATTACGAAAACATGCCCATGCAATATACAAATTTTTCCAAAGTTGTAAAAATTGGAATTTTCAGAGGAAAAATTTTGACCGAGGTGGTTCTAACGAGTACCCACCATGTATGTTTTGGAGCAAAAATAAGAAAAATAGGTATATCCCTGCATACCCCAGTTTTGCTATATAAAAGTGGGTTTAAGTGGGTATATATTACACGGGCATGTTATCCTCAATCTATGTTTTGAGCAAAAAATAAGAAAAATATCATAATGTGATTTTCAAAGGCTTTCTGATACCATTGCATTTGTCGTTCAAATTTCTTTCGGTCAGATATCATTTCATTTCTGAAGTTTTCGATGTGCTGTTGATATGTTTTGTCTCGATGTTTTATTTCAGATTTATGCCGTGTATCAAGTTCTTCGCTGAGGAGCTCTTTCATATCCGCAACAGAAATCATCCCATGTTGGTTTTTATTAATGTTTGCAGTACAAAACTGCATAAAGCATGCAAAAGCAATTGAACATAAAATTTTAAGTGCAGTACACTCCATGCTTGTATCATTTAAAATAGTCCTTTAAAATAGTCCTAAAACACAGACCTTAAGGCAGTGATTTACTTAACTAAAACACGTATAATGCGGACAGAAAAATCCAGATGGTATTTCTCACCTTTCTGTGTCGAAAATGTCATGTTTTTGTTTAGACACATGTCGAATGTCTTTGTCTTATCAGAAGACGACAATATGTATACTATTGTAAGGTCAACTAGTGTTGTTGTTTCGGTAGACCTTACAAATGGTTATCCTTCCATGAATGTCAAGAGTTATTGATATAAACTATGATAGTGTATGGATTTTTGACGTCAGTTTTGTCCGAGTGAGTAAGGTTGTCTCATTTTTTTAAAAACAAAGTCATGTGTACCATTGACAAATAGTTCTACGCGAAACACTAAAGAAGCACGAAATAAATTTAAAGACCCCTTTCTACACCAAGAATACTTCAGCCGCGACGCGAGAAAAGGAACAAGTAGGCAATGATCAGGAAATGGCGCAATCAGAAAGAAATGCCCACTCCAAAAACCGAGGGATGGGAAAAAACTAAAATGATACTTAGGTACTTATACCAAGAAAACATATCGTAAGCCGGGTGAGCAGCTATTTCCCAAAAGGCGGCCACTCAGTTACTCGAACTTAACTAAAATATGAAAACGTTTATAAGGCTCAAACAGAACAAATATTCGACTCGAAATCACAAAACATTTAGAACCACAACAGATTTATCGCCTTGGATTTATCGTTAAGAGAATCCATGAAATCTCTTTCGTAGCAGTATAAAAATAGATCAGCTTCGAGAGGTGCGCAATTTGTACCCATCGGAATTCCAACAATTTGTCTGTATAACTTGGTCCCAAATCTAATATAGATATTATCAAGGAGATAGAACAAGGTGTCGCACACATTCTGACATGACCAAAGTGTATACCGACTTTGGTCAGAGGAAGTGAAAAAAGCCTTTCTGTCATTACATGCCAAATAAAGTGAACCATAGTTTTTTAATGCCCTTTTGAAGGTCCACTCTATCAAATCCAGAAGTTTTTCTTTTATTAGATTATGTGGTAATGTTGTATACAGAGTAGAAAAATCATATGTGGACAAGCTTGTCGCACGGAACCCTCTACACTTCAGTTTACTGAGCACCTCACCAGAATTTTTTATTGACCAAAACCAATCAATTTTTATTTGAAGTTTCATACACTGTCTCAGAGTATCTTATAACATGAGATTTGATAGCAGTAAGACAGGCAGTTAATAATTTAGAAAGTTCAGTAGTAGTACAAGAGCTAGAATTTGCAATAAATCTAGCTTTGTATGGTCTTTTGTGAAGCTTAGGTAACCAATACATCGTAGGAAGTTTGTCTTGGCCTTCATTGACACAAACAGAAAACTTAACAGGTAAATCGTTTAATTAAGTGGGCATGAGAATGCAACAGATATTCTTTAAGATTAACACAGAAGCTGCTAGAAAAACACAAACTTTGGGCGTAAAACCTATATAGTCTTCCGAGATCTTGGACCAAATATGTTAAATCTTGTTTAGAAAACGTATCTAAACCGATAATAAATTTTTGATTTCTCAAAATATCCTCGCTGATCCTAAAGGACTAAAAGGAAAATATAATCTTCACTATAGATGATGTACGGGGAGACTTTTAGGGGCGCCTTTCGGCACAACAATGGCTTCGGTAATAGCAAATAAAAATAAAACTGAGCTCCTTTAATAACAGTGAACACATTAATTATAATGGGGATGTGCCATGTCATGGTTTCGGCTGCTTAAGCCTCTTCAGTGACCCTTTAGATATGGCAACATGGAGCCAAAGAGTTTTGCACCTTTTTTATGAGACGGGCCAATTTGTAGGTGGGGCGAAAACGGGAGAATCCCGAGAAAAACCACCTGGCACACCCGCAAGCAGAACTTGGCTTATCTCACATGTGGCCAGTGCGGGGCTCGAACCCAGACCAGACATAGCGGTGAGATGATTGAGTGATTTTTGCAACTTTCAACTGGGTAGTCAATACAAAGGCTAGTATACTAAAGGACTTTAAAAACGCCTCATTTGTTTCATTGATTCTTACTCTCAGAAACCATATCGACAAAAATATTCTTGAACTGAAAAAGTACAATCAGTCTGCTCGACTTCAATACCAAATCCGAAACGTCAACTCCGGTTATTATTGTTGAACACACAATGAATCCAAGCATTACCCAGAATTCAATAAAAACAAATTATGGGAACTGAAAATATTCATCGGATACAATATGACCCCAAAAGCTAAGCAAATGATGTTGGTTAGCTTTCAGTTTGACTAAAACCGCGGCAATTACACCACTTTGACGTTTATTAAGAAAACTTTACGATTTGCGAGTAAAATGAAACAAATTCAACCGTTTTTGTTCACAATAAATAGGCAAAGACTTAACACAGTCTTAGTAAATTATCGTTACTTTTGACGCTGTTATCGAATGTCTAGATGCATTTTGAACACTTACGCTTGACGTCGGCAAAGATCGCTAGCGCCTTAAACGACATTGAAAGAAAGCCCCCTTTTTTATTTTGCTTTTTCTTGTGCTTCAAGTTGTTAGTTACCACCAGAGATGGTTTGCATTTACAAAATAAAACCAACCTTTATTGTATTTCTTTTAAGGTTTTCTTACGTCTCGATAATGTCTGTGAAAACAGCTGTAGCAAACAAACCAGCGAACAAATCTTTATTGGTCTGTATGGACAGATATTGTTTGTCGTGTTACGGTACACGATACTATGTTTATTTCGTGAATCCAAGTTGTAAGCAAATGATAACCGATGCACAGTGAGGCGTTTTTAAAGTCATGTAATATATTATCCAAAGTGAACCAAACATATTAAATCTTGGTTAGAAAATGTATCTAAACCAATAAAAAAAAATCTGGTTTCTCAGAATATCCTCGCTGGTCTCAAAGGACCAAAACGAAAATATAACCTGCTCTTTGAACGATGTACAGGGAGACGTTTTAGGGCAGCCACACGACACAACACCAACAGCAGAAACAGCAAATAAAAAATAAAACTGCGTTCCACCTTGTTTAAAAGCAATAGTAACAAATTAAGTACAAATGGTATAATAAAAATAACCTCAAGGCTATGAACATTTCAATCACTTTGGTTTGTTTTCTTAGGTCTATGGCAACTTTCTTGAATATTCCACCTAAAAAGCAGGTGCAATGCGACAGAAGTTCATTCAAGTGGGCAGATGTATAAGAATAACCAGACTCGATATTTGACCCGCCTCGTGGGAAAACCAACAATGTGGTTTTCGAAAAGGTCCGACACAAACCGGGCTGTACAAGCAAAGAAGACGGCTAGAGACTGGAAATTTTGGATTTAGAACGTAGAGGAATTGTATTATCCGTGCAGCGAAAACAAAGGCGCTGATCAGCTTAGCAGTTACTGCGAAGCTGATCTGCGCCTTTGTTTTCGCATAAGCAAATTGTTGGTTTTCTCATAAGGCGGCTCATCTTTTTTTCTTTCTCTACAATATCATTATAGTTTATCATTTGTCTGTTTCAGTGTAAGATGTATGAAACTCAGATGTTGGTGTTTTATTTTTTGCAAATCCCTATTCCATTTTAGGATACACATAGTATAATAGAAACCATGATTGACAAACTGACATTCAAACTTGCAGGTTCACTTTCGGTGGTTTGTTGATTTCAGGTTTAACGTTCCAACAACGACCCAGAAGGGGCTTAAAATGAGTTTAAAAATCACGGCATATGTAAATGTATGCCCTTGATCGCAATCTCAGTAAGTATGTCTGGTAAAGCTTTCGTGCAATTAAGTCAAAAGATAAGCAGGCAAATTACCTGTCTCCTTCTTAAACAAGAACTCCGCGGAGGTCGATATCGCACCTGCATTGGGCAAAATAACTAAAAACGTGAAATATACGTCAAGGGCACCAGGTCAAGGTGTGCTCTAAAAGGGTCAAGGACAATTACTATACTAGGTTGCACACTTGCAGCTATCACAGGTGCAGAGAAAACCAGACTTTGACGTAAACATTAACAAAGTCAATGGACAATGAAATATAGGTCAAGGGCACCGGGTCAAGGTGCATGCTTGAAGGGCATGTCAAGGACAATTACTATGCAAGCTTTCACACTCGCAGCTATGATGGGTGCAGAAAAAACAAACTTCCATATGAAAATTAACAAAGTCAATGGACCATGAAATATAGGTCAAGGTCATTGGTTCAAGGTGTGTGCTTGAAGGGTATGTCAAGGACAATTACTATGCAAGATTTGAGACTCGCAGCTATCTCTGATGTTGAGAAAACCAAACTTCGACGTAAAATTTGTCAAAGTCAGTGGACCATGAAATATAGGTCAAGGTCAGCCGGTCAAGGTGCGTGCTTGAAGGGTATGTCAAGGACAATTACTTTGCAAGGTTTCAGACTCGCAGCTATCACTGATGTCGAGAAAAACAAACTTCGACGTAAAATTTGTCAAAGTCAGTGGACCGTGAAATATGGGTCAAGGTCAGCGGGTCAAGGTGCGTGCTTGAAGGGTATGTCAAGGACAATTACTATGCAAGGTTTGAGACTCGCAGCTATCACTGATGTCGAAAAAACCAAACTTCGACGTAAAATTTGTCAAAGTCAGTGGACCGTGAAATATGGGTCAAGGTCAGCGGGTCAAGGTGCGTGCTTGAAGGGTAAGTCAAGGACAATTACTATGCAAGGTTTGAGACTCACAGCTATCATTGATGTCGAGAAAACCAAACTTCGACGTAAATGTTGACGGACGAACGAACGAACGGACGGACAGAAATTTGGACTCCTATATCGCACCCTGCTATAAGCAGGTGCGATAAAAAGATCAAAAACGTGTTCTGGTTTCATTTGAATTGAAGACATAAAATGAAATCATTATAAATCTGCGAGATTATTAGCTGCTCAATTAAGTCTTGGAAATGTCACCATGTTGTAAGAAATCAGGCTGCTGTGGTAAAGTAGAACAAAATGTTCCTGTAATTTTACATCAGAGAGTTTATCGAAGCATATGATGACATAAATTTTCTTTAGTACCATAAATATGAGTAATACAGTTACGCAAACGCAAAGAAGCAATTTTATTTCTTATCAAATGATTCACCGCATCTATAAAATAAAACATAACCGTTGGCTGATGATTTTGAAACGATACAGGCGGCAATCAATAGGTTTGAATGACCATGTAAACAGTTCGAAATGTAAAAACAATGTGAACAGTGAGAAGGGTAAGAAATGCGTTTGAATTGCGATTAAACCCGTCTATGAAATGAGAAATATACTCCTCAAAATAATCTAAGGTCCGAACATTTCATTTTGCAGATTTTGTGAATGTCAAAAATGTATTTTATCATGTGATGTATAATGAATGTTCAATAGGCCCCCCAAACAATAAACCGCTAAAGCTTAAAATCAATCGATAATTACTTTGACAGTGAATACGACAATACACTACCCTCCAAATGGGCTATGTTACACATTGTGGGTGGGGTAGTAAAGTTTAAAAATTGTCTTTTTCACATCGTCATGTCCTTAGATGTCAGCATGATAATGAGTTAGACCATCTTGGGCCGGTATAACTTCCATGCAGAGTGACCGGAAGCTCCGAATCAACTTCCAGATGTCCACAACAATCATACACGAATCGTCTGCTAATCCAATGTCGGGAAACAAACTCCGTGTAAGCTATCATTTGTGTACACGTTAGTGACGTCACATGTAAATTTAACAGTTCGGATTAAACCTAAGTTCGGAAATGTGGTGCCGTTCTTTGTGAAATATATTACCCATTTTATCCTATCGTATGCAGCACACATTATTAATTGTATAACTGTAAAGGTTCACGTCTTCATCTGGTCGCTAAGTACACTTCGGGAAACTTTAAAATTCCGAAGCGTTCTAAATGTTGTCAAATGTTTCAAAGAAAGAAACTATTGCTAAATAGTGACTTTAGTATGCCGCATATGATAGGATATATGTAAAACATTTTCTTTAACTTAAAGAAATAGCAATGCGTTATTTCCGAAATCATGTGCAGTACGAATTCACTCTCTATCGTATGACGATTACACAAAATTAATGATAGCAAACACGAACTTGGTTTCCCGACACTGACTCACGTTCCAGACCTTTCCGCGTCCCATGTTGAACACTAGAGACCACAATACTTATACATGTAATGTTGAATAGCAGAGGCCACAATACTTCTATGTTGACAATCCCAGACATGTTCAATCGGGTTCATATATCAGGAGAGTGTGATAGCTAATCCATACGCTGAACTTACACGCGTTCAATGATCCCCTTAACCAATCTGACCCTTCGTTGTCGCTATTTAACGTCAATTCAATTTCAGTACTCACTGCGGCTGCAAATTGATTAACGGCGACACCTAACGTTTCATTTCCATACTGCATGCCAGTCAGCGAGCCATTCCGAATAATGCACAGCTCCATAGAACCAGCATTACAGGCCAACCCCACATAGGCACACATGGTCCGCCTATCCAATCGTGTTCCTACAACACAACATTTATTGAAACGCTCAATTGTCTGATGCCACTCACGACAACATTCCAAGCAGATTTGCGACACTTCCGACTGAAGAAACAGTCTCAAAAGAGCCAGTAGAATGTTCTGATTGCAATATGCAAAGTCAAGGCAGGCGAAGTCACCTGAATTGTTGGGTCACTTAGGGACACAGCAGACATTTATGCATTGATTTAATATTGTAAAGGCGGTTTCTTGCCGTTTAATCACACACACGAATCCCGAAAGCATCATGAACTCTTACAGTGTCAAACATGGATCGTATGGTCAAAGACAGGGCTGGGGTTTAAAAGGCCACACAGGTATACCTGTGTCATTCTTTCCCTGACTGTTGAAGGTTAACATCAATTCTGTGTTCCTGATTGGTTGTCAGTTAAGGGCAACTGTGACATCATAAAATGATTGACAGGTCTAACCTGTCTGCAACTAGGCTTGTTATCGCTTATTATGTAACAAGAGGCACACTTCATTATTGGTCACAATAGACAAAAAAAAATATGTTTAGTCATTAATAATTTATCATTTCTTGGCTTTCTTCATTACAAATATGCACACATAATGAATGCATAAACTTTTTCTAAAACAGCTAGTGTCTTAAAATGAATGAATGAATGAATGAATGAATGAATGAATGAATGAATGAATGAATGAATGAATGAATGAATGAATGAAAACTGGGTCAGTTGTGGTTTTATTAAGATACGAAGTGCATTGCTTGAAAGACAATTTTGTATCTGCCAGACATATATTAAAATGATCATAATTAAAGATTTTAATGATACATAAATACAAAATAGTGATTCTGTTTAAAATGCACAAAACTAGACTTTACAATATTAGTATATAATGGTTATGAGAAGCAAAAATAGAAAGAAAAAAAAACCAAATGTTTTTGAAAATCTTAGGCCTTATAAAATTATCATAATTTGAAATCTTAATGACAAATAAATAAAAAATATGTGATTCTTTTTAAGGTGTACAAATCTGCGGAATTTTACCATCTGATAAAACATTATTATTGTCAAGTGAATCAAATTAGAAAAATATTTTAGATTATTATTTGTTTCCTGTCTTATGCAGCTATATTGTTATTATTGGTAAATGAATTATCATGGCTGTTTTTTACAATCAATTATGACCTGTGATCCTTATCAATTTTATGACCCCTATAGGTAGCCAGCATACCTGATGTAAGCATCGCCCACTGCTACTGTCTGGCTACCTTTTCTCTTTGATGCTGGGAACCAGACCCCGGCATGAAAACCCTTCTTTAAGCTGACAATACTACGGTCATTTCGAGCCATAAAATGGACTGACGAGCAGACTCTCTTGGCGTGAAACCGGTTGAGCTGATGTGTGACTCTCTTCAGAGAAGCATATCTGCCCATAACGCTCAGTCTGAGACAAGAAAATGTCTGGAAAGTGCGACGATAGGTGAGTTTGGTAGGACTCCTCTTGCGGCCATCTGGAAGTTGATTCAAAACTTCCGGTCACACTGCATGGAGAATATGCAGGTTCATAGTGGATATACTCATTACTGGGCTGACATTTACGATCAATTCCTTACATGTACAAATCGTTTTCTAAATTTTACTGCGCCACCCATCATGTGTAAGATAGTGAATTTCGGAGGGAAGTGTTGTGTCATGATTATTGACAAGTTTGTTATTGACATTGATTTTAAGCGTTTTGGGTTTTATTGGTTAGGGTACCCATCGAACATGTATTATACTAAAATAATCTATTTGACATTAACAAAATCTGCAAAATGCAAAATTAAGTGTCTGACCCTCAGATTATTTTGAGGAGTATACACATTAAATGACAATAAAGATTTTCCGGATATCGCAGAATGCAAAGAGTATCACCAACAGACTGTACGCGCTGTATGTGTAACTTTACGTTTAGAATAAGTAACAAGTTTTGCCATTAATTGCTCATGATTCAATATTATATTCGTGGGAACTTAACGCTAGGAAAACATGTCCATGAAAAGAATACCCCCTTAAACCCCACTTTTATATAGTTAAACTGGTATATACATGCGTATACAGTAAGGTCTGAATGAAAGTATACAGAAAGTGCATATGGTGATCAGATGGTATAGCCTTATTACCATGCATCTATGAATTAACTATTCAAATCAATAACCCCTGATATCGACCAGTCCTGAATTTGATATCGGATGATAATAAGTAAGCAGGTGACTTTCGGGCAATGTACGTAGGCCAAGGGGTAACGGCATTTTCTTCAAAATTAACGTTGGTCGATCATTTGACACTAATCAAAACGGAATGCTTGAATTATGACAAGTGATGTTTGACTTAGATATGAGCCGCCGCATATAAAACAACCTACAACATGCTAAGGCGAAAACAAAAACACAGTAACGGCACAGCTGATCAGCGTCTTTGTTTTCGATCAACAGATAGTACAGACCCCTTCTTTTCACATCCGAAATTCCGAGCTTCTCGTCTGATTCTGTGAGTGTACAGGTCAGTTTTGGCGATACCCATTTTTTTTTATTGTACGCAACGACTCAATTATATCAATATGGAACATAGACTAGATCACGTTACATCGTAATGACAAGTCTATGGTGAACACACTGTGTCTCTAAGGCTGCGTTCACATAGAAATATACGGTATACGGTATTCGCTATTCGCTATACGCTATTCGGTATTCGCTCTACGCTATACGGGCACGGCGGTTCACATAGAAGTAGCACCTGCTTTCAGTGTGCTCTTTTCGTGAGTATGAAAAAAGTTGCGAATTCGGTATTTTGAAAAGATATGAATTCCTAAGAAGACGAATATTGTGCTTTGCTTTTACTGGCCGAGGAGGCGGAGAAGGCGGCAATACCTAAGAAAGACAGACGCATATTGGTTCAACAGCACTTTGAAATGCGGCCTGTAGTGGTCGAATTTAACATAACATTCCAGAATCTCATTATTTCAGCCATCCACGTGGAAACTGTCTGATATGCATGTCATTATTTATCACCAATACCAGTAAATTGTACCCGTTCTGACGTTATTCATACATTAAAATCCATACACTCGCCAACTTTTATCCAAATCGAACCAAGAAACTCCGAGAAATTTTGACCTGTGACCTAGACGGCATTGTCCTTTCAAAATTAAATACTCCAATGACACACCTGGGCCCCACCACGTTTGGTGAAGATAGGCACCTAAGCACTTTGGAGGAGTATGGGGACAAACAAGCAAACAAACAAACAGACGTTACTTGAATTAGAGTATTATGAGAAGTTATTTATTTAAGTTATTTACGTTGTTTTACATACTCATGAGGATTCACATTTTTGACTTTATTGTGTAAAATTGTTTTTAACTTAGTTTTCTAGCAAACCGCTCTATAATTTGTGTAAATAAAAAATTCAGACTAGCAACAACCACTATACGCTATACGAAAACCGAGCATGTTCGATTCCCACTATACTATACTATTAGACGTTGAGGAGCCAATAGACCCTGGTGCACCATGCCGGGGATTTTTGAAGGGTATAATTTTCTGAAAGCCCATCCAATTCCCTTCAAAATGACACTTGTTAGCACTCTGACCGTTGGGGCCTTTGGACGTAGTGGCCTTTTGAATACGTTACGTAGGTGACATGTTGCCAATTTCATGAGAATCGCCATAAAATCAACAATTGGAATATTTTTTTATGAAATTTAGTGTTAAAACAAACACACAAGTTAGCAAAATATGCTAAAACATATGCTTTTCTATAAACATAATTCATTGTACCACGTATGGTAACGTATGTAACAAAATATGCAGTAGACGTTCCATAAAACAGTACATCGAATTTCAAACGCAAATTAACAAACTGACTGTGTAAAAATATTTTTGAATAAAGTCTGTTATCCGAATTAGTTTACTCAAAAGTTTGTACTTTGTTTGCAGCTACATGTCATATTCTGAAACTTGTGTCGTCCCCACTTGCCGGTATAAATATATTTACGTGTATAACTAAACCATGCTTAGTCATTCTCAAAGGGACACCGGGGAATAGTACAATTCAGCGATACATTTCTAGTTAAAACTTGGCATTGTCTAAATGGTACACTTATCATAGCCCAATGACACCTCATTGATTGTTACCGAGTGGTTTGTCATTGGTAACGTAGATAACGGCAAGATACCGTAAGAACATTCCCTTTATACAGAGGGTTGAGGTTAAATAATTTGTGAGGATTTGCTTCAAAATAATGAATTTAGTGTTTGCAAGTAAGTCTGTAGCTCAAATTATTTAACAAACAATGTTTGGACTTTGCAAAGTGTATGCTGTTGAGTGAAACTTGTGTCGTCCTTGCTTGCCTACATATATGTATTTGATATATACGTATTTGAAAATACATATACTTTCTTGAAGGGTCATTGGGGGAAAACTCAATTCAATGACGCATTTTCAGCTTAAAATTACCATTGTGTTAATGGTTACAAGCTTAATACTAACATAACGCCACCTTAATGCATGTCGCCTAGTGCCTTGTCATATGGTAACGTACGTAGATAACGATAAGTGCCGTAAAGTCATTTCCACTCATACAAAAAAAATGAGATTCCTAAATGCTTATGAATCTGAACTGACAAAAATAAAACACATCTTAGATTTCAGAATTGGGCTCTAAAATGGTTTCAGTGTTTGTTAATTAGAATTATAATCAGTCTTTCGATCAATCAATCAATCATGAAATTCACTGGATATTACAATAGAACTATCAACCTTCGTCATATTTATGCAAGCAAAATGTGAAGGTGGGTTGATTAACTTTAGCCATGGTTATGTGACATAGCCATACAGCTGGTGTGTAGCAATGCACTATAGGGCTTAACTTGTTGAAGCTACATAAAAATGAGCCTTGCAGATATGTCTGTTGACGTCAAGATTGATGTCAGCAAGGCTTTTGAGTGACTGTGCTATATACATGTACGTAGCTAATTCAAACGTCATGCCATAATCCAAAAAATCGACAAAAATGGTGGATTTTTGTGGGTTTTGCAAGATACCTTTATTTACTTCTGTTGCATTCTAAATTGGCATTTTCTGCAGGAAACTACACATGATATTGTAATGTTATGTTACGTCTACACCGGGCCACGTTCTCACTACGTCCTTACTACGTCCTAAAAAAATTAAGGACGTAGAGAGGACGTGGTACGGTCTTGTAGGACGTGGTAGGAACGTAGTAAGGACGTAGCGAGGTCTTGGTGGACGCGGAGGTCTTGGTTAAATTTTGAACATGCTCAAAAGAAACGTGGCGAGAACGGGGTGGAATTAGAACGCAGTAAGGGCGTAGTAAGGACGTAGTAAGTACGTAGTAGGAACTTGTAGGACGTAGAAAGAACGTGGCACAAACGTAGTGAGGTCTTCGTGGACGCGATGCAAATTTGTTGCAGACCATCAAGACCTCGCTACGCTTCTACTACGTCCTCTCTACGTCCTCGCTACGTCCATCAAGTTCTCGACAAGACCATACCACGCTTCTTGTACGTCCTTACCGCGTCCTAGAAGACTGCACTGCGTTCTTATCACGTCCTAGCGGTTCCTAACACGTCCTTAGTAGGTTCTAATCACGTTCACACCAGGTTCGAACTACGTCTTCCACGTTTTATTAATTTTGCTTTAATTGTCCCGTACCCTCAAGCAATTGCTTTCGCTTTTAAATTATATCGAAATCGAAACATGAACAGATAAGTACTCTTGCAACTTGTTCTCCTTCAAGGACATCATGCCTTACTTGGTGCACAAGCTGCACTTGTGCTATTTCACAGAAGGAGATATAGAAGGACAAGATCTTGTTGGGTGCGCCCTTGGCTATCAGCAGAAAGAAGGCTTCAGTATGGGCATTACGACCGACTACTAGCGGAGTTGAGGATAATACATACGACTGATTAATATATTTACAGTTAGAACGTGCTGGAAACGTAGTTCGCGCGTGGTATGAACTGCTTGGTCTTCGTGAGGACGTAGCAAGGACGTAGTGGAAACGGGATGAACTTGGTGAGCGCGTATTGAGGACGTAGTGGAAACGTGAAGGACGTAGAAAGGACGTGGTGCGGACGTAATAAGGACGTGGCGGGGACGTAGTAAGGACGTAGTGGGAACTTAGAGATCCGAAATTGTTTCATTTTGACCCCGTCCTCGCCACGTTCTGGAATTTTTGGAACATGGTAAGGACGTGGTGAGAACGTGGTCCAGTGTAGACGTAACATTAGACCATAATGCGTTTTGTATTATGTTTTCTTAAATGTGACTGCCGAAAAAATGTTGGCAAAATGTACTTTGTTAGTGAAATTATAAATGATTATAATTATACCTTACCAATGTGGTAAGACAGAGAGTGGCAGTGCTAAGTGAGCATTCTTCTCCATTGAGAACAAAATGAAGCGCGACTCCTTGAGATTGTGTTCCTTTTGATTCCTTATACATCGAACATGCCTTGGATGGTTACGTAGTGAAAGATGGATACTTGCATGAAATCTGCAAAACCTAACATAATTAGGTTGTTAATCATAATAATGCTACGATATAGTCACTACTTAATTCTGAGCCGAGATACACAGTGGAGAGCGTGGTGACCTAGTGGTACAGTGTCGAGCCCAGGAGTGAGAACTTGTTTGTTCGAAACTTTCTTTACCGTGAATTTTCTACAAGTATACGGAAAACAACAAAAACTGCAACAAATGAAATATATTATATCTACTCCATCTAGAAAGAATATACGTAAGTCAGGAATGAAGATTCCCATTGCTGATTTTGGCGGGTCCGGAAATAGTGTTTAAGTAGGCTGGGCTGGGGCTGGACCCTTCGTGTGTCTTCCTCAGTCCACTGAGGTTCATTTTGCAGTTTTCTTTTGCTCCAAAGTTTCTTTGTTTTGTTAGAATTGATGCTTAGCGTCCCTGTCAACAGCTATGATCATGTCGGGACGTTGCCTCCATTTTATGGGACATACCCAAAATTACATGTCCAAACTTAGGACGTCATGACATCCAAATATTGGTTTTAATATAACCACCCAACTAAGCCGTGGAGACTTATATGTATGAGTGGCTTAACTTAACCACTTTTCCTGGATAGGTTCAAACCTGAGCAGTTAACCAGTAATCAGATGGTCAGTCAGTCAGTCAGTCAGTCAGTCAGAGTTTCAGTTATGTTCCCTGGAATCCTAAAAAGGTACGTGTACAAGTCAGAAACGCAATCAGAAAAAACTCACACTCCAAAAACCGAGGTGGGAAAAAAACTAAATTGACAATTAGGCACTAATAGGTAGAAAACAGATAACAGGCTACACATATCTGTGGTGTAGTTTTCGTATATGAAAGGAAGTGAATGTTTTTGATTTATAATCGCAACAAGCGAGTCATTCAGTTTTATAACGGTAAATCTGTAGCATGGGTCTTCTACGATCATAATAGAATTATGCAATAATGTGAAGACGCAAACAAGCTGTAATTAATTTGTATTTTGGCAGAATATAACTGCAGTAAGTAAATATTATTCCATTCCTGTTACTGATTTAATCCTTTTCAGACTTAATTGCTATCAGGTGAGCGATTGTTGCCATTTTGGCTCTCATTTCTTTCATTTTTAGGACAGATATTCAGTAAATTTAATTAACTAACTGAAAAAATTATGGGGAAGAATAATAATCTGCTATAAATTATAAGTATTTGATTCTATAGAGAGAATACAAAATTGTTACGTACATTACCATGCCATTACATTAAGTGTATATTACCGTTATCATGAAGCATGGTCTGTAGTTGATTTCTGTGTGCGTTTAATACCTTCAACAAATTTAATTTCCAAATTGAAATAACTGAGATAAGATCGAGAAAAATGATAATCTGCAATTAATCATAAGTATATGATTCTATAGTGAAAATACAAAATTGTTACGTACGTTACCATGACATTATGTAAAATATGTTACCATTATCATGAAGCATGGTCTGTAGTTGATTTTTCGTATGCTTTTAATACTTATGGAAGTTTTATTTCGAAAATTGCGATGTTGTTTAGGAAAGGAAGTGTCTTTGTTCTGTTTCTGCTGGGACATGGTTATTTATGGGCATAATATCTAAATGGGGGTAGGGGAAGACAATCATCATCTGTGGAGTGATGGAAGGTCACAGAGACCTCTACTATATGTCATTTTAAAGGACAATGACTGTAGATAACTATAATATAAATTGTATTTTGATATTTGGTCTAAGCTATATTCTATAAGAAACGAAACATGGTGGATATGCCAAATTACACGGGTTATTTACGTTACTTCTATTGTACCAGTAGTCATGATATCTAAATATTATTGAATTTGGTCCTGTTAGATTAGGGAACATCTCTGCTACATATCTAAAGGTAAAGTTTTTGTCAAATATTTGCTTTATGTCATAAATTTTGGTGATTCCCTTGGCAGCTTGAATTTAAAAATCATACATCTGTAACGTACGTAACACGCTCTAGCACGATAAAGCCCCAGCAGTCAGAGTGCTAACAAGTGGCATTTAGTAGCTTAGGGTACTGGCTTTCAGAAAATATATGTCTACAAAAATCCCCGGCATGGTGCACCTCTGCCATATACTATGTGGTAGCCTATATACGCACCTATACGCGCCTATACGAACTTTTCGAATAGTGTCCTCCTATGTGACCCGGTATAAGGAAATCATAATGTTTAATTTCAAGTATTCGCGTGCCCTCAAAAACGTACACCGTATACCCGAATAGTCTACTCCTATGTGACCGCAGCCTAACGGTATTTCCGCTCAGTTATGTGTGCTGATCAATGATAAGATTATTATGAGCAACATTATTTGAATGCAGTTTACATAACTGGGTACATGTAGGTTTACATAATTGGGCAGAATAATAACCGCTATTGATTGACAAACTCTTTCAATCGCCAGTCTCTACAGAAGCATCAGATATCGATATTGTCCATAAAACTGCAAACACTTAAGTTTATTGCTTTTGAAGAACAAACGAATGAATGGGCAGTTTATTGTCGATGGTATTTGGAGAAGTTCCTTTCCACCACCATAGTCACGTGCCCAACATAATTTAAAGATGTGTTTATTTGAGGACCTCGCGAGTATAAATTAATTTCTATCAGTGCATACCCATTCCACAGATTAACCACCAGAATAACACGTCCATGAGAAATGCAGGGGTTTAGAGGAGTATACGGTACGTTTTCTTATTTTTTTGTTCCAAAACAGAGATCGGCGAGACGGCTCTAACATGTACCCACAACCAATGTTTTGAGCAAGTACATGTATATTAGGGAAAATATAGAATTTCTAAAATGGCAATTTTCATTTTTACAGCTGTTGCTTTCGCCATCTACCACATGTCACTTGCTGTTGATGTGATGGAACACCAGTGTATCAATCTTGTTGTGGTTTTGGTAGCTCTAACAAATATTTACACTGCCATTATTAATGCCAAGTGTTATTGATATTAAATGTGATATAGTATATGGATTTACATCAATGACGCCAGTTTTTTGTCCTATTCTATTCCGAGTGAGTAAGGTTGTTTTGTGTAAGTTCTGTATAATAAACCCATCAAGGAAATGTGTATCATTGACAAACAGTACCGTGCAAAAGACTTAAAGAAACTCAACAGAAGTCGAAAGTTTAAATCCTTCTGACATTCAATACTCGTAGATTGTTATTTTTACGCTGCAAACTTCCTTTTCTGTTTGTGGTTCCATATAACATTTTGACTATAACTGACATTTAGAATAAACGTGACAGAATGTCTTTATGTCATTATATGGACGACATAAAACAAAGCCATAAATCGTGAGATCATGAGCACCTCAATTAAGCCAGATTTAGAAATATTCGCTTGTGTCTGGATATCTGATTCAGCTACTTGAATGACACTTAAGAGCACATGCTCGAACATTCTTAGACTAATGATTCAATAGGAAAGTATATGATGTTTGTCCTGAAACCAAAGATTCCACTCTAAGATGTCAACAACGATTATGCTGAAGCAGGTTATGTCAAACAACTACCGATAAATCTTGCCATAATGTATTCCATACTTTTGTTATAATATATACTGAACAAAAAAAGAAACGCAACAATTATATTCCAATAAATTTTGAGCAAACTATGATACAATCAGAAATTATTGCATTTTCTACTTCTGCATGATTTATTAGGCTTCCGAATGCAACAAACCGATTTTCATTTTGATGAGTATTTACGGAGTTATTCGATGCCGACCATAGGCATGCTGAAAGTAGTATACCGCACAGTGCGCATGCACGTTCTAATTACGAGCTTGTGTGTCGTGTAACTTTATTTCTTTTTCATGAATTTTAATTAGGGAGCAGCTGGCATTGTTTCTTGATGATTTTGAGGTTCAAACGTTTGAGCATGCGCAGAGCAAATCTTTCCCGATTTGCATTATTTAAGACGAGAAAAAAATCTCATTCAATTTTTTCGAAATGAAAATCAGATTTTTGCATGATATACCCTAACATTCCATAAATGTGAATCATACAGCAACAGACCTGAAATTATCAACGTTTTGCCGTTTAACGCGTTTCTTTTTTTTTTTTTTCTTTTTTTTTTTTTTTTTTGTTCAGTATATATTATTTCATTTTATTACAAGACAAGATATGTTGCAACTTCCGACATCTATATAAAATCTAATATTACGTAATGTGCATGAGATCTTCCGCTAAATACAAGTTGGGTCACATGATAAATACCTGATCATATAGGTGTATATCAGCTTTATAAGTTACTGTGCAGCTGATGAACGCTTTTTTCGTCTACTTCCGTCCCTCTACTGTGTTTGTGTCGATACATGCACAGAACCATTGAAGACTCAACCAAGAGGTTGCATTGTTTTTATTTTGTTTGCAAAGTCGATAGAACTTCTCTTCACTGAGATTATGTATTTTTTTCTTATTAATTTTTATTATTTATTTTGACATTTTGAGTCTACAGCTGTCTCGTGTCGCGGCATAGAATGGTGTGTGTGTCGGGCCTTTAAACCAAAAGACTTTTCCTACCAACGGGACCAAATTGTAATTGTCTGGAACCTTGTTGGCCTATCAGAGATGTAAGCTGTCTACAACTGAGCCTAGAAAATATTGTAGTTGTAGAGGATATCGACAAAAATGGCTTTACTAAGCCGGGTGATAAAGACGCCTTCTATAATCAATTGGTTTCAGAAATAATAATTGTAGTTATGTCAACATAAAGAAAAGTCTCGGAAAAATCCCTCGAAACTTTGGGATAAAAATGTTTCAGCCAGAATATTATTTCTTGATTGTTTGTTTGTGTTGAGGCTTAACGACCCAGTCAACAATTTCTCAGTCATGTGGGGACGAAGCCAACGCTTCTTGGGTGTAACCAGTAACCAGTACTGTAGGGAGTTAATGTGTCTTGCTCAAGGGCACAACACGATGACGCATGTGAGTATCGTACCCAGGACCTCTCGATTCGGAGTCCGACGCTGTACCATTACGCCACCGCGTTCCCTATTTGTTGATTGTACTTGGGCCACTACAATAGTGTTATTAAGAGGCTGTTATTGGTTTTCGATGCATGTGAAGAACGACCGGGATATAGTGGAATCTCATGGAACCTCAAGACGTCATATTGCTGATGATATGACGTTGGTGCCATGCGACTGCTATGCTACAAAGTGTGGGGAAAACACCGCCGTAAGAAAGTAGACATACAACCCCTAAGTATGATTCAGTGCACGGATATTATATAAGATCTATTCGTATCACAAACTACCTCGTTTTTCTTGTGTTATTTCACCACGACTGTTAAACGTTGTACCATATTCCAATTATCAAACCTCAATCACTGAGGCACATTATTACTTCATAGGGTTCTTCACACAATTATGACGTCCAAAGTTTATATTAAAGCAGTAAATAAACAACCCCACGTGTGTTATTTTTATTCCATTTTCAATTTTCAATAACAACAGTGTACATTATGTGACATGATATGTCAAGAATCAACAAACAATAATCAAATGAACAGCGGGTCTCAATGTTTGAAAATTAACAAACAAGTGAACAAGTACAAATAGTGCCGTATACGGTCATAGCATTGATTGACATTCAACTTTGCTAAGATTTACATTTTTCTTAAATCAGTCACTTCACTAACTCAAAATAAGAATAATTGGTACATGTACATAATGATAATATGAATATTGATAAAAATGCAATATTAAAATGAATTGAGCTAACCAATTAGCATATGGATATGGCAAATTTGTCATGCTCACATTTTCCGAACTCATTCTCCTCTGTTTACAAATTTTCACGACATAAATTGAAATTTTAATCAAAACAATTAATTTATGTTGTCGTGCGTGAGCTCCGTCATGTATCATCACTGAAATAGGATAGAATATAAAGGTCAACTTCAATTAGTACGGGGAGAAGCCACAACACCAATAACAGGAACAGCAAATAAAAAGTAAAGCTTTGTTCCACCTTATTTAAAAGCAATAGTAACAAATACAGTACAAATGGTACATGTATAACAAAAATAACGTCAATGCCATGAACATTTCAAACACTTTGATTTGTTTTCTTTAGGTCTATGGCAATTTTCTTGAATATTTCACCTAAAAAGCAGGTGCAATGCGACGGAAGTTCATTCGAGTAGGCAGATGTATAAGAAAGACCAGACTCGATATTTGAGCCGCCTCGTAGGAAAACTAACAATGTCGTTTTCGAAAAGGTCCGACACAAACCGGGCTGTACAAACATAGAAGACGGCTAGAGACTGGAAATTTTGGATTTAGAACGTAGAGGAATTGTATTATCCGTGCAGCGAAAACAAAGGCGCTGATCAGCTTTGAAATTCGAGCCTGAAAGTCGAGGGTCCCAACCCTCCCTCAGGGCCCAGCAGACGTTAATACATCAGAAAGAACATGTTTGATCGTTATTATTGCATTATACAACCATTTCATGCGAAAAATTGGTAAAATGTTCCAGATTTTGCAAAATTTTATTAACCGAAAATAGCACGGAAAATGACGTTTTAAAAATGTTGTTTTTGGGGCAAACTTCAACGTCATCATGACGTCACAATATAACGTTCAATCAAATGCACGTTTCGCGATGACGTCAATTTTTGCGAGAGGCCCTGTAACAAGCATAAGTAAAAGCCATGTATTAATAGCACGCGCTCACGAGAATTGTCATATTAATACATGGCTTTCTTTTCATTTTAAAATATATTGCTGTTAATATCGTGTGACACGGGTATTTATGCAATAATACATGTTTAAAGAGCGACTAGGATAAAGTGGAATCTCATATCGCCGATGATACGACGTTGTTATGGTGCCATGCGACTACTATGCTACAGAGTGAGAAGTACCAGCAACAGAAAATACCGCTGTAGGAAAGTAGACATTCAACCCCTAATATGTATGGTTCAGTGCACTGATATTATGCAAGTAAACTACCTCATTTTTCCTTCTAATTTCACCACGACTGTTATACTTTGCACCATATTAATTCCAATATCATACCTCGTGACTCTCATCGCCACATGACAATTATTAAGACACATTAATGCTTCAGAATGATGGGGTTCTTCACACAATTATGACGTCCAATGCTAATATTAAAGCAGTAAATATAAACAACTCGACGTGTGTTATTTATTTTCTATTATTCCATTTTCAATAACAATAATATTTCGGTGATGGTGTACATGGTGTGACATGAAATGTCAAGAATCAACAAACAGTAATCAAATGAACAGCGGGTCTCATTTTTTTCAAATTAACAAACACATGAACAAGTGCATATAGTGCAGTAAACTGTCAAAGCATTGACGCACATTTAACTCTGCTAAGAGATTAATATTTTTATACCAGTCACTTCACTAACTCAAACTAAATAAAAATAATACATGTACAATATACATACGAGTATATTAATATAATAATGCAAAAGTAGTATGAATTCAGGTAACCAAGTAGCATATGGAGTTGGCAATTTTGCCATGTTCACTAAAGTCCAATTCGCAGGCGCCAAAATTACACGCGTGTAAATATACTCCAGTGTGCAAATTTTACTCAGGGTAAGCAAATGGCGCATGCGAACGCAAATACACACCGGAGTATATTTACATATGGGTAAATTTACTCCTGGATCTGACCAGATGCAAATTTTATTTTTACAAATACATAAGTGTAAATTTACTATTTTGTCTCATGCGAACGCAAAGTAAAATTTACCCATGGGTATTTTTATTTTATGTCAATATTCTGCTTTTAGATAACAAATTTTCACATTTTTGTTCATAACTGAATATGTGACAGTTGCTGAAACTGTGGACATTGTTGTTAAATAGAGTTTATTGCCATTCATCAAATTTTAGATCACATGGAGTGCAAGCAGCCACACTATTTCTTCATCATTCTTGGTGAGATTCTTGGGGCATTTTTAAAAGTAATTCCTTGTGAAAGGATGATAAAAGGGATCTGTATAACTGCTAAGGTTATGCCTGACCATTACATGATTCTCCTCTGCTGCCAAAGTCTACAAGAACACCTTGAAGCAGCATCTTCTTGTTTTGCAAATACAGAAACCATAAATGAACAGATTTTAATCCAGAAATGATAAATTTACATACAAAAATACTCCTGGAGATAAAACCCATGCGAACGCAATTTAAATTTACTCACTGGCTGATTTGCACACCGGAGTATATTTACACACCAGATGTATTTTTGCGCATGCGAATTGGACTTAGTCATTTCTCTCCTGTTTAGAAAATTTCACGACATAAATTGAAAGTTTAATCAAAACAATTCATATATATTAAATTTTGGTTAGAAAATGTATCTTAATCGATAATTATTTTCTGATTTCTCAGAATATCCTCGCTGATCTCAAATGACCAAAAGGAAAATATAAGATGAATTATGGATGCTACACGGGGAGAGTTTTTACGGCCACCACACGACAAAACACCAGCTGCAGTAATACCAATAAAAATAAAACTGAGATCCTTTAAGAGCAGTGAGCATATTAATGAGAATGGGATGGGCCATAACATGGTTTCGGCTACTTAAGCCTCTTCAGTGGCCCTTTAGATACAATGTATGGCAACATGGGGCCAAGGGGAATCATTGTAATTTTGCAACTTTCAACAGGGCAGTCAATACAAAGACTAGTATAATCCAAATTGGACCAAATGTATTGAATCTTGGTTAGAAGATGTATCTAAACCGATAATAATTTGTTGATTTCTCAGAATATCCTCGCTGATCTAAAAGGACTAAAAGGAAAATATAATCTGCACTATAGATGATGTACGGGGAGACTTTTCAGTGGCGCCACACGGCACAACACCAGCTGCAGTAATAGCAAATGAAAATTAAAAATGAGACCTTTAAGAGCAGTGAAGATACGAGTGAGAATGGGATGGACCATACCATGGTTTCGACTACTTAAGCCTCACCAGTGACCCTTTAGATATGGCAACATGGAGCCAAAGGGAATCATTGTAATTTTGCAACTTTCTACAGGGTAGTCAATACAAAGACTATTACGGTTTTTCGCCGATTATTCTTTAATGGACGTTTCAAATGGAAATCAAAGTATAGAAATTAGTTTAGATATAAACCGCCTAATTGGGGTTATTTGGTTTTTTTTTTTCAAATGAATACGGTTTGTAGTAGAGGCTGGAATTAGATGGAATTTTGGGGCGTTTTTGATTTTGCTTCCACAGTTAGTCCCAATTTGAGCCTACGTGTGGGAACAGTCGATCGATTTAACAGACCAGAGGTCTTCATTCATGCATCGAGAGCCGATTGTCGGTTTATACTTGCTTGTTGTGTCCATAGTCTATGTGTTTATTTGAAACTATTCAGATAGCTACCTTGTTTGGAAATAGACAGTTGGCTTCCTAGTCGAAGAAGCAGAAGTGCTTTGTCTGTCTTCCTTCTAATGTTAGTTGATTTAACCAAAATTCGACGGTGTTCTATATTTTAACACAAAGCCCAATCCACGGGCATGAACCCGGAGATACCAGGCCACGAATGAGAACAAACACTACATGGTATCTATGAAGCAAGTATTTGCTTTCTCTTGGGTGCTTGTCAACATGTGAAAGAAGACTACCAAAAGTGTTACACGCATTTGGAAACGCGATTGAGGTGGATACAAATATGCAATCAATCATGAAAGCAAAAGTGATAAACAAAAATGTTTGTTGATGATTATTTTGTTTATTATGCTACAGCTAGGGCCATGTTGGGACCTTGCCTCCGATTTATGAGAATTTTACCCAACCTTAGGATGTCATGACATCCAAAACGTGCTTCAAATATCAACACCCAAGACTTATATGTATGGATAATTTGACATGAAACCACTTTTCCTAGGCAGGCTCAGACCAGAGCGGTTAACCAATAGTCACATGGCCAGTCAGTAGTGTCAAGTATAAGCTTTGCCTGTAGGCACAAGCAGCCCATCTATTTCTTCAAGCCTTAATGGGCAGGCCCCCATATTCCCACCCGACCACCCCTGAGCGAGATTATTGTCATACATAGAATGTGACCCACTGGACGTGTCTTCACTATAAATTATGAAGGCGAGTAAATATGGTCCAAATAAAATGCAAATAAACAACGTGTGTCTCGCTAGGATAGTTCTGTGAGGCAAAAATGGGTATAGTATCGTCTTAAAATGACTAAGTCCATTTTAAATTTCAAAGGATTCCAGCTTTTGTAAAAAATGATAGAAGATCGAAAAAATAATTTTTAGTTAGCCGATCATTCTCTTATTTCACTTGCTCAATTTCTTTTATTTCGGGAACGTTTAAAGATGCTCTAAAAAAGAAAAATCATGTCCACATAAATCCTGGAAAAACCATACATAAATAAGACCAAATATGTTAAATCTTGTTTAGAAAACGTATCTAAACCGATAATAATTTTTTGATTTCTCAGAATTACCTCGCTGATCCCAAAGGACTAAAAGGAAAATATAATCTACACTATAGATGATGTACGGGGAGACTTTTAGGGGCGCCACACGGCACAACAATAGCTTCGGTAATAGCAAATAAAAATAAAACTGAGCTCCTTTAAGAACAGTGAACACATTAATGATAAGGGGGATGTGCCATGTCATGGTTTAGGCTGCTTAAACCTCTTTAGTGACCCTTTAGATATGGCAACATGGAGCCAGAGATAATTATTGTAATTTTGCAACTTTTTTTTCTATGAGACGGGCCAATTGGTAGGTGGGGCGAAAACGGGAGAACCCGAGAAAAACCACCTGGCACACCCGCAAGCAGAACTTGGCTGGTCTCACATATGGCCAGTGCGGGGCTCGAACCAAGACCAGTCATAGCGGTGAGATGATTGAGTGATTTTTGCAACTTTCAACTGGGTTGTCAATACAAAGGCTAGTATACTAAAGGACTTTAAAAACGTCTCATTTGTTTCATTGATTCTTACTCTCACAAACCATATCGACAAAAATATTCTTGAACTGAAAAGTACAATCAGACTGCTCGACTTCAATACCAAATCCGAAACGTCAACTCAGGTTATTATTGTAACACACAATGAATCCAAGCATTACCCAGAATTCAAGAAAAACAAATTATGGGAACTGAAAATATTCATCGGATACAATATGATTTCTGGAAAGAAACCCCTAAAGCCAAGCAAATGATGTGGGTTAGCTTTCAGTTTGACTAAAACCGCGGCAATTACACTTTTAACGTTTATTAAGAAAACTTTACGATTTGCGAGTAAAATGAAACAAATTCAACCGTTTTTGTTCACAATAAATAGGCAAAGACTTAGGTAAATTATCGTTACTTTTGACCCTGTATTCGAATGTCTAGATGCATTTTGAACACTTACATTTGACGTCGGCAAAGATCGCTAGCGCCTTAAACGACATTGAAAGAAAGACCCCTTTTTATTTTGCTTTTTCTTGTGCTTCAAGATGTGCTACCACCAGAGATGGTTTGTATTTACAAAATAAAACCTTTATTGTATTTCTTTTAAGGTTTTCTTACGACTAAAAATGTCTGGTTTCTCAAAATATCCTCACTGATCTCAAAGGACCAAAACAATCTGCTTTTTGGACGATGTACAGGGAGACGTTTTAGGGCCGCCACACGTCACAACACCAACAGCATAAACAGCAAATAAAAAGTAAAACTGCGTTCCACCTTGTTTAAAGCAATAGTAACAAATTAAGTACAAATGGTATAATAAAATAACCTCAAGGCCATGAACATTTCAATCAGTTTGATTTGTTTTCTTAGGTCTATGGCAATTTTTTTTTAATATTCCACCTAAAAAGCAGGTGCAATGCGACGGAAGTTCATTCAAGTGGGCAGATGTATAAGAATTACCAGACTCGATATTTGAGCCGCCTCGTGGGAAAACCAACAATGTGGTTTTCGAAAAGGTTCGACACAAACCGGGCTGTACAAGCAAAGAAGACGGCTAGAGACTAGAAATTTTGGATTTAGAACGTAGAGGAATTGTATTATCCGTGCAGCGAAAACAAAGGCGCTGATCAGCTTAGCAGTTACTGCGCAGCTGATCTGCGCCTTTGTTTTCGCATAAGCAAATTGTTTGTTTTCTCATAAGGCGGCTCATCTTTTTTCTATCTCTACAATGTCATTATAGTTTATCATTTGTCTGTTTCAAGTGTAAAATGTATGAAACCCAGATGTAGGTGATTTATTTTTTACATATCCCTATTTTAGAGATCAAGCCATTTCATAATCACTTATGAGGATACACATAGTGTAATAGAAACCATGATTGACAAACTGACAATCGAACTTGCAGGTTAACTTTCGGTGGTTTGTTGATTTCAGGTTTAACGTTCCAATAACGACCCACCCATAAGGGGCTTAAATGAGTTTAAAAATCACGGCATATGTAAATGTATGCCCTTGATCGCAATCTCAGTATGTGTGTCTGGTAAAGCTTTCGTGCAATTAAGTCAAAAGATAAGCAGGCAAATTACCTGTCTCCTTCTTAAAAAGATCAAAAACGTGTTCTGGTTTCATTTGAATTGAAGACATAAAATGAAATCATTATAAATCTGCGAGATTATTAGCTGCTCAATTAAGTCTTGGAAATGTCACCATGTTGTAAGAAATCAGGCTGCTCCGGTAAAGTAGAACAAAATGTTCCTGTAATTTTACATCAGAGAGTTTATCGAAGCATATGATGACATAAATTTTCTTTAGTACCATAAATATGAGTAATACAGTTACTCAAACGCAAAGAAGCAATTTTATTGCTTATCAAATGATTCACCGCATAACAAAAGCATTCTATAAAATAAAAAATAACCGTTGACTGGTGGGGTAGAAACTGGGCAAGCGGCAATCAATGGCTATGTAAATAGGTCGAAATTTAAATTCAATGTGAACAGTGAGAAGGGTGAAAAATTTATTTGAATTTTTATTAAACATATCTATGTAATTAGAAATATATATATATATACAGGTATATTCAATGATTATCATGAAGAAAAATTATTATGTATACAATCTGTCAACAATAAAGATTTTCCGGCTATCGCAGAATGCAAAATGTATACAAAATACAGTGACGTAAATTTTGTGCTCAATATTAGCCTACATTAAATGTATATTTAATACGTGAAGCAACTGGGAAATGATTCCACCAAAAAAAAAAAAAAAAACGTGTACACTGTACACGTTGTATTTGTAACTTTATGTATAAAATAAACACAAGTTTTTTTTTTTTTTTTTCAGTTAATTGCCCATAATTCAATATCATATTTGTGGGAACTTAAAATGCACTGAGTTTTTCAAAGCAGGTGACAATACAGTAGCGCTGCACTACTGGGGTCCCTATGTTTTCTTATTTCCGATACAAAACTTAGATTGAACAAAAATTTGAAAAATATCAGAATTTTAGCTGAAAATTTTCAAATTTTACATCACTAAGAATTGCTGTTTAATGCAATGGCCTGTTTCCATAATGACATGCACTGGGTTTATTAAAGCATGTGACAAAACAGTGGCGCTGCACGAAAGTGTACTATCAGGCGTCAACAGAGATAAGTACAAAACTGACAACAAATGAATTAGATTGTACATACATATAATAAATTAATTGGTATTTTTGCTTGCCTGTGACGGGTTGCCATGGCTACCAGATTATTTATTAAAAGCAGCTGTTATTTGCGAAAATAATATTCAATATATAAAGTCATTATTCAGCAGTGCCGCAATATAATATGCTTTATTAAATTGCAGCAAACAAAGGCGAGTTCGTGACTTTGAAGTGTGTGACGTTTTAAATGTTTTAAATCTACCTTCTTTGTCAATTGTTTCAAGTATGTAGCAATTACTCGTGTTATTTATTTATTTATTTATTATTTTTTTTTATTTTTTTTTATTTTTTTTTTTTTTTATTTATTTTATTTTTCATTTTATTATTATTATTTTTTTTTTTTTGGTCGACGTTGTCAACTATAGATATTTAATGATTATAGTTTAGCCTACATAATTTGCAAATCATGACAGTTCAAATTACGCAGGTCGTACAAACATTACAACGGCGTGACTCAGTTCCAGAACTCACGTTGATTCACATAAGTGATTGAAGGGCGTTTTCAGAATTCAACACAGCGTACACACAAAACTGAGCAGTTGATCAATGCAGATCAAGCGAAAGCTTGTTTCGAAAAGCTTGTTCGTGCAGTCTGATCAGCGTATATTCTTATCTGTGTTCTTAAGTACATGTTTGAAATAATTCGTAAATCAAAATAACAGTAACTTACCGATTTATCATATCTGCTGTTCATTCAAGAAATCTCAAGGCCGTCCATAGTGAATGAAATACCATGAGGTTGAAACTACCAGTACTTATTGCATCAATTCCACGTGCAAAAAGTCAACATATTATGACAGGTCAATTGAATGACAATGTAAACAGTGTGTACATATATTTACACACACACACAGCGAGAGAGAGAGAGAGAGAGAGAGAGAGAGAGAGAGAGAGAGAGAGAGAGATGAGAGATGTATTTGTTTTGTCTAATATTGTGTATTATACAAATAATTTTGGCGTTTATGTTCATGTTGCACTATATCTAAAACAAGCACCAAGCATTTTATATAGTCATTAAGACATCATCATAGTCAACTGACTGGTTTGTTACAAATTATACTGCTATTAACAGCCGCGTTAGTTTGTTTGAAAACTTTGAATATTACCACATGGAAATAGTACAACGTTGTCATTTGTTTTTGCTCATGCTCAGTTACCTTATTGCAAACATACGACTATCATTGTATTTCAATGTATAGTATTTGCCAACTTTTGCCAATATTATGTTCAGTTCCCATTCTTATTCAAGTTTCTGTGTTTGTTAGTCATGAACTGTTTCTGTTTGATTTTGTCTTTCCACGGGGGTATATATTTTTATTTTGGTCTCTTGTTTCAGTACATGTCCGCATCCAGTAAATTTCTTCATGCCATAATAGATAAAATTTCGTAATTCCCATTGAAGTTTACAGGGTGCGGATCGGTCTGCATTACAGTCGTCATGCTAAAGTGAAAGGCATTAAGCATCTAAATCATTTTGAACTGTTGATTATAATGTCACTTCTCTTAATGTCGGGCATTGAACGTAACCCAGGACCAAGTTCTGAATCATCAATTGAATCAGATTCTGTCATATCTGAAACTAATCAAATTATTGAAGAAAATTTTTCAATTGTTCATTATAATGTTCACAGTATAGCCAACAAGTTGGATTTAATTGAAACAGAACTACACACGTTTGATATTATTTGTATTACCGAAACATGGTTAGATGCCAGAACGCCAGACAATGATATCGATATAAATAATTATAAATTATTTCGACGTGATAGACCAGGGGAGCCATATGGCGGAATATGCGTCTTTGTCCGAAATGATATTTTTTCAAAGCGCAGATCGGAATTCGAGTTGCCAAATATCGAGTGCATCTGGATAGAAGTCTCAATTCGTAACAAAAAGCAACTTATAGGTACATTTTACAGACCACCAAGGTCAACTAACGCAATTTTGTCATCTATAGAAGACTCAATAGGTCTTGCTTTTGATTCAAATATTCGAAATATACTTATTACAGGCGATTTCAATCTAGATATTTGGAAGGATAATTCTAATAGGAAGATAAGAGACCTATGTCAACAGTTTAATTTCGCACAAATAATAAATGCACCAACACATTTTTATGATAATTCCTCGTCCTGTATTGACCTTATTTTCACTTCTAACGTAAATAATGTACTAATAAGTGGAGTTGGCGAACCATTTCTTGATCAAAACGTAAAATACCATTGTCCAATATTCTGTGTTTTAAAGTTTTCCAAACCAGTGGCGCCATCTTACCAGCGAAAGATTTTTTTATATGACAGAGGAAATTTTCAAAATTTTTCTTTAGATTTAACTGAAACTAACTGGCAAATATTAAAAGACAATGACATTGATAAATACGCCGAAAACATAACAAATAAAATCTCCACTCTTGTTAATAAACATATTCCTAACAAATTAATTAGAGTGCGTCGATCTGACCCCCCTTGGTTAACAACAAATATTAAAAAACTTCTGCGCAAAAAGAAAAGGTTATATGATAAATACAAGAGTTCTAAAACCGAAATCCATTTTGAAAAATATAAACGATTTAGGAATGAAGTAACTAGAGAAATACGCAAGTCAAAACAACAGGTAACAACCAAACTAACTGAAAAACTAAATCTTACAAGTACTGGCCCTAAGGACTGGTGGAAAACACTGAAACATTTTATTAAACCTGACCAACAAAGTACTATACCACCTTTCAATAAAGACGGCATAATTTATTCTGACGACACTGAAAAAGCTAGCTTACTTAATGATTACTTTACAGCGCAAACGTTTCTAGATGAAAATAATGGATCCTTGCCTCAAACAATACCTACCCCCAACTACCGATTAGATTCACTAACATTACTGCCCACTGAAGTAGAAGAGATCCTAAAATCTCTTCCTCTCGGCAAGGCTGCTGGGCCTGACTCAATCAACAATCGTTTACTCAAAGAACTAGCTCATCCCTTATCTATACCTCTATGTGATTTGTTTAACTTTTCCTTAACTACTGGTAAGGTACCTCAGATTTGGAAACAGGCCAATGTATCGCCTATTTATAAGAAAAATGACCCTTCAGACGTGTCCAACTACCCAGATAGCACGTATACATTGGCCCTCCATTGGCCCATCGGACGCCGAACGATTGGCCCATGGTTGTAAATCTTGAATGGGCCAACGTAGCGTTTGCTCATCGGCCCATCTTTGGCCCATAACATTGGTTCTACATTGGGCCAATCATGGCTAAGGTTTTGCATTTTTTGTTGGCCCATCACTGTTTGAATGTGCTCATTACAAGCTATCGACGATGAATTTCTATCTTCTATCGCATATGGTCCACTCGGTACAGTTTCTTGATCTGCAGCACCATGTTGACAGTCGAGCTTTGTCTCTTGTCTTTGGAGAAGGTAAACTCTTCATTTTTCGTTTTCTCTGTGCTGGAATACTTTGACGATTGGTCTTCTGAAAACAAACGAATAAATACAGCACCATGACAAAAACATAAACTAGCCTCATTTATGCAACATTTTAACGCATGTATTTTAGCTCATAAAGGAATAGCTATTAAAGAAATACATGTTAAAACTAAAACCTCTTTGTTGCAACGAAGTATATAAATTAATGAAGTATATAATAGGAAATCAATTATATTTCTGCCTTTAATAAGATGGAGAAACGAGCTTAATAAGTAATGCAAAATAATAAATAAAACTTACCTTCTAAACCTCTGTTTCTTAACATGAAAACTGACTTCTCTAAAACTTCACGCGAAACACCTGTTAATAATTCTCAAATGCCTGAGAAATTTTCTCGTTGCTATGACAACTGATGTACTCTTGTACTCTGGCTGGAGCAGCGAAGCAAATAATAAACCACAATGTTATGATGTTACAGTGAAAAAGGTGTTAACTTTAATTTTGCTCCCATTGCTTACTAAATATTTACAGAATAGATATACAGTAAATTTAAATGGCTTGGTCAAGGAAGTAAGTGCTATTTAAGATAATGGTTTTAAAATCATTGATGTTGATTTACATATAAATCATAATAATTATTTTATAATAGATATATAAATTGAAACTATGAGGAGACCGGACTGTTTATTAAGTCTCTTTATTGAATAAGATTTAAAGCCAATTAATCGATTACAAATTAACACCAGTCAGTATTTAATCATATACGAATCGGCCAATGATATGCCAACCATCGGCCAACGGAAAGTGTACACGACAAGTTTTTTTATTTATTTTCTAAGGTCCCTTTGTATGAGCCTTGTCATACAAGCTCACTACAGTTAACACTTTCCTTAGATATATGTCAATTCGAACTTAATTGTCATCACTACTAAAGTTAAAAGAAAAAAAAAAAAAAAAAAAAAAAAAAAAGAAAAAAGAAAAAAAAATCATATTTCTTTCCCAGCAGGCACACACAATCAACAAACATTGTACAACATCAACTTTTATTACAATGGCTAACAAATATTGGGTCACTTTTGTTTCTGTGAAAGAAAATCACTTTCATGATCCGTTGCAGTAACAGTTCGTTTGCCAAAATTGGGCCAACGTCGACAATTTTTGCATGTGAATGCACTACTACGCCAACATTGGCCCAATCATGTACATGCGACCGCAACCAAACGCCAATTACCCAATCAATATGCAATGTTGGCCCAATGATATTTGCTATCTGGGTACAGACCTATCTCTCTGCTCAGTACTATTGGTAAAGTTCTCGAAAAACTCGTCCATAAATATTTATTTAGTTTTTTTCGTGACAATAATGTAATAACAACGCTTCAGTCGGGATTCGTACCTGGCGATTCCACTGTTAATCAATTGACAGACATTTATAATACGTTTTGTAAAGCTCTTGATGAGGGAAAAGAAGTCAGGGCTGTTTTTTGTGATATAAGCAAAGCATTTGATAGGGTTTGGCATAAGGGTCTCATCTTCAAGCTTCAGTCTGCAGGAATATCAGGCACATTACTTACTTGGTTCTCCGATTATTTAAGTAATAGAAAACAAAGAGTAGTATTACCAGGTGCCACTTCTTCTTGGACTTCAGTTAAAGCGGGAGTACCCCAAGGCTCTATCCTTGGACCTTTATTGTTTCTTTTATATATAAATGACATTGTCGAAGATATCCATTCCTCTATAAGACTATTTGCAGATGATACAAGTTTGTATGTTATAGTAGACAATCCCTTTCAAACCGCAGAACAACTAAATTCAGACTTACTCAAAATCCATCGTTGGGCAACTAAGTGGCTAGTTACTTTTAATCCCGAAAAATCAGAGTCTATCCTTTTCTCTCGTAAATATGATACTTTCCATCCTCCTATTAATATGAACCAAAATCAAATTGCTGAGGTCGATTCTCATAAGCACTTAGGCTTAGTATTTTCTAATGATTGCACTTGGCACGAACATATTGAACTAATTAAGACAAAGGCATGGAAACGTATAAATGTAATGCGCAAACTTAAATTTGTGTTAGATAGAAAATCTCTTCAGATAATTTACTTCTCTTTTATACGCCCACTATTAGAATATGCAAATGTTGTTTGGAATAACTGTGCAAAATATGAATCAGATGACCTTGAAAAAATACAAAATGAAGCTGCTAGAATAGTTACTGGAGCTACTAAATTAGTATCTATTGAATCCCTTCTTTCTGAAACAGGCTGGGAGACGCTTGCAAAACGAAGGAAAAAACACAAACTTATACTTTTCTATAAAATGCAGAATGATCTTACCCCCAACTATTTACATTCGCTTGTACCTGCTACTGTTGGTAGTGCCTCCTCATACCCTTTACGTAACGCTAATAACTTACAAACAGTACGTGCTAATTCGCAACTCTATTATTACTCTTTCTTACCCTCTACTGTTCGTGACTGGAATGAACTTCCAGAGCAAACTCGCAACTCACAGACCCTAAACATATTTAAATATAGGCTTAACGCAAATCTAAGCAAACCACCGTCGTATTACAACGTGGGTAAAAGAATTGGCCAAATATACCACGCTAGACTACGAACATCTTGTAGTTCTTTGCGTCAACACCTGTCCTCGAAAAATATCATTGCTAGTCCTGCATGTATATGCGGATCAATAGAAGATACCCATCACTATCTTCTTGTATGTAATCAGTTCACAGATCTCAGGCGAAACATGATCAATTCAGTGTCAACTATTTGCCGCCCGACTCTTAGGACCTTATTATATGGTGATCCAACACTAACATACCAGCAAAACAAATGCATATTTCTCGCAGTACATGAATTCATTAAAAAGACAAGACGTTTTGAGCATTAGATTGTTTTATATAAAGATTATACAGTATTACCGATGTTTTATTGAAAGTACATAATGACGACTAGACTCAGCATGTGTCTGGAAGAAGGACCAATGAATTATTATTGCAATGTTCATTTTCTCCATACCCCGTGGAGACTTATAGAACAGGGAAAGTTTATGAATCTTATCCAAGCTGTTTAAACTTGATATCATTTTACTTAAAACAATGTTACTGATTAGTTTTTATCAACCTAGTTTTTGGAATTCTCTCGAATCATGTAATGAATATTGTCTTGTTTATATAGTATGGGATACAGATTCTGAAAAAGTCGTTTCGACTTTCTTCTGAATCCCTTGTTATATATGCAACGGTTGTATAAAATGCTTTGTTTGTATTATTATATGTGCATGTATATACAGAAATAAAAGTTTAAACCAATGCAGACTTATCAAAGTGAAAAACTTGAATTATGAAAAGTGATGCTTTAATTTTAGATAATCACTAGGAACATAAACTATCTTACGTTAGATCGTAATGACACGACTATGGTGAACACAGTGTCTCTAACGGTACATTTCCGCTCAGGTACAGTCGATCCATAGATGCATGGTAATAAGGCTATGCCATTTTTCGCACGAACATGTAAAGCACCAGCTTCTGGGAAAAGCGTTGCACGTTGAAATAAATGCGGTAGCAGTATTTAAAACGCGGATAAGTCGATTTTCTTTATTTATAACGGTTTCCTTAGATCTCTGAAAGATTTATATGTGTGCTGATCAATGAATTATGAGCAACATTATTCGAATAGTTTACATAACTGGGTTGAATAATAACCGCTATTGATTGACAAACTCTTTCAGTCGCCAGTCTCTTCAGAAGCATCAGATATCGATATTGTCCATAAAACAGCAACGACTCAAGTTTATCGCTTTTGAATTAATGACAAGTTTATTGTCGGTATTTTTGAGGGGTACTTTCGCATCTCCGTAGTCACGTGTCCAACATAAGTTAAAGGTACATGTACATACATTTCACGACCTCGCGAGTATAAATGGATTTCTTTCAGCGCAAACCAATCACACAGATTAACCTCAATGAAAAGTAAAGGGGTATACATAGAGTTTTGATGAGAATACTTATTTCTTATTTATGTTCCAAAAATATAGATCGACGAGACGATTCTAACGACGTTAAACTATATAGAGGATATTTACTTTCTTGAGGTGAATACCAAATATATTAGCACGAGTGAAAATTTAGATGTTTTCAAGTCACGAGATGAAATATATTTGGTATTTACCGATAAAAAGTATTTTTTTTTTTTCATTTTATACAATACACGAGCATTTTCCTATTCACAAAGCAGGCGGTGAAAATGCAAAAACCAAAAATTTTTGAAAACACAAGTAATTTTGGTACCACATTGTTCCTAACGTTCTAACTAAGAAAATGAATACCCACATTTTATGTTTTCGTCCGTAAATAACGGAGTTATAGGCATTTGAATTTCTGAAGTGAGGCACATTTAATGACGTCAAGTGAATGGAAACGTCAGAAGTAATCCAAACTCTACAGTGAAAATATCGGCTGATATCAATCACTAGTGAAAATATCAATATCAATTCTGCAGTGAAAAAATCACTTTTATCCATTTTTGATATACATTAATTTCATTGCTAAGTATAAAATAAAATCAATTGTTAGCAAGAGTATGGTAAATTTTCAATTTTTACAGTTGTTGCATCCGCCATCTACCGCGTGTCAGTTTTGTGGCAAAGTTGCTGTTGATGTGATGGAACACCAGTGTATCAATCTTGTCGTGGTTTTGGTAGCTCTGACAAATATTTACACTGCCATTAATGCCAAGAGTTATTAATATTAAATGTGATATAGTATATGGATTTATGACGTCAGATTTTGTCCTATATTCCGAGTAAAGTTGTTTCATGTAAGTTCTGTATAATCAATCAATCAATCAATCAATCAATCAATGACATGTCTATCATTGACAAACAGTGCCGTGCAGAAAAACTTAAAGAAACTCAACATTCCTGGCTACGCCAAGAAGAAGTCGAAAGATTAAATCCTTCTGACATTCAATACTCGTAGATTGTTAATTTTACGCTGCAAACTTCCTTTTCTGTTTGTGGTTCCATATAACTTTATGACTATAACTGACATTTACGTAGAATAAACGTGACAGAATGCCTTTACGTCATTATATGGAAGACATAAAACAAATCCATAAATCGTGAGATCATGATCACCTCAATTAAGCCAGATTTAGAAATATTCGTTTGTGTCTGGAGAACTGATTCAGCTACTTAAAGCCAGATGTACGTAATTGACCTCACGGTAGATTTTTTTTTTTATTTTTTGCATGCGAGTGTATTTTGATGTCCTACATACGAAAATGAAAAGAAATCAATACCGTTCCGAGCTTGTTTTTGAGATATCGGCCTTCAAAATCGTACAATTTGAGAGCGAAAATACATTGACGTCAACGTAAATGCGATTTTTATACCACATTTTTGTTAATTTTCTTCCTATATTTAAAAATATCCACGGTAGGATTTTTTAAAAACTGATTTGCATTAGAAAAATTTCTGAACTACAAGTAGATAACGAGAAAATCCTTAGTTACCGGATTCGTTTTCCTGCTATAAGCGCGCGAAGAGAGGTAGTCGTTGCTGAATTCAGCACGTTTTACGCGCGACGTCGGTTTTGCGCCAAAATCTTCGACGCTATTTTGTATTCGATATTGCTAACTGTCACGCGAATGATGTTTTCCTCGGGATAACATGCCCATAATCTATAATTTGAGCTAAAATAATAAATAATATATATTATTTTTACATTTCTGAAGTCCTCTGCATAATTGTATGAACATAGTTTCGTATTCCGAACGTAATGACGTTTCGAGCGACAACTGACGTTACGAAAGCGGCGTAATAATGACGTTTCGACCCTTAGATACGCACGCTCCTTTGAGCGCCTTCAATTACGTACGTCTGGCTTTAAATGGAACTTAACTCATTTAAATTGAAAATTTTCAGTAGAAAAAAATCATTATTTTTTCTTATTTTGGCTCAAAACATAGATTGTGGGTACACTTTAGAACCGCCTTGGCGAGGTGATTCTAACGAGTACCCACAGTCTATGTTTTGTAGCAAAATATTAGAAAACCAGAGGACCAATGGTCCTGTAAACGCTCACCTGAGTCTGCTGCATATACCAATAAACATGTTTGAATATTATGGTATTTAACCCCAGTGCAGGGGCAGATGAAGTCCTTGGGCCGTTTTCTTTTTTCAGAATAATAAATATTCTGTCCATTTGCCAATTTTTTGGCTCTTGCTGGCTTTTCCTTTCAAATGACATTTTAACAGTTTTTCCCATTCAAATGCATGGGCAACCCATGTTGACCTTGCCATAAACTTGGTCAGGGTCATCACAGGGTCATGATTTATATATACATTGTAATACTTTAGCCATGGATGCTTCACGCTTCACGCCAAGTTTCATTGAAATCAATCTATCGGTTTCAGAGAAGAAGATATTTGAAGGTTTTTTACCATATATGGGCATGGGGGCCATCTTGGTCATGTGACTTAGATTATTAATATACACATTGGTTCCCCCATCCTATAGATACTTCACATAAAATTTGGCTTCAATTGGCCAAGTGGTTTCCTGGAGCCCTGGGGTCCATTTTCTTTTTCAGAATCATTAATATTTAGTCCTACTACCCATTTCCTGCAAGATTTTCACCTCAAATGACTTTTTAAAAGTTTTCCCCATTGCAATGCATTGGCGACCTATGTTGAACTTGTCGTAAAATAGGTCAAGGTCACCACAGGGTCATGATTTATAAACACATTGTAGTACTTCAGCCATTGGTGCTTCATGCCAAGTTTCTTTGAAATCTGTCCACCAGATTCGGAGAAGATTTTTGAAGGGTTTTTACCATATATGGGCATGGCAGCCATCTTGGTCATGTGAACTAGATAATTTATATATACATTAATTCCCCCATTCCATAGATGCTTCAAATAAAATTTGGCTTTGATTCGCCAAGCGGTTTCAGAAGAGAAGATGTTTGAATATTATGCTAATATACATGTATATTGCCCCGGGGTGAGGGTAAATAAGCCCCTGGAGTCCAGTTTTTTTCAGAATCATTAATATTCAGTCCTACTGCCCATTTCCTGCAGGACTTTCACTTTAAATGACATTTTAAAAGTTTTCCCTATTCAATTGCATTGACGACCTATGTTGACCGTGCAATTAAAAAAGGTCAAGGTCATTAAAGGGTCATGATTTATATACACATTGTAGTACTTGAGCCATCGATGCTTCATGCCAAGTTTCTTTGAAATCGATCCACCGGTTCTGGAGAAGAAGATTTTTGAAGGGTTTTTACCATATATGGGCATTGCGGCCATCTTGGTCATGTGACCTGGATTATTTATATATACATTGGTTCCCCCTTCCCATAGATGCTTCAAGTAAAATTTGGCTTTGATTGGCCAAGCGGTTTCAGAGAAGAAGATGTTTGAATATTATGATAATATACATGTATATTGCCCCGGGGTGGGGGCGGATGAGCCCCTGGTGCCCAATTGTTTTCAGAATCATTAATATTCAGTCCTACTGCTCATTTTCTACAAGATTTTTCCTTTAAATGACAATTTAACAATTTTTCCCATTCAAATGCAAAGGCGACCTATGTTGACCTTGCCGTAAAATAGGTCAAGGTCACCGCAAGGTCATGATTTATATACATATTGTAGTACTTGAGTCATCGATGCTTCATGCCAAGTTTGGTTGAAATCGGTCCAGTGGTTCCGGAGAAGAAGATTTTTGAAGGGTTTTTACCATATATGGGCATGGCGGCCATCTTGGTCATGTGACCTGGATTATTTATATACACATTGGTTCCCCCTTCCCATAGATGCTTCATGTAAAATTTGGCTTTGATTGGCCAAGCTGTTTCAGAGAAGAAGATCTTTGAAAATGGTGGACGACGGACGACGGACGGACGGACGACGGACGGACGGACGGACGACGGAGCATGGGTATACTATAAGCTCACCTTGTGAGCCTGACGGCTCAGGTGAGCTAAAAAGGTATACCCCTTGCATACCCCAGAATTACTGTATAAAAATGGGGTATGAAGGGTTATTCATTTCATGGACATGTTTTCCTGACGTGAGTTTGTCAAAATTTAAGCAAATGTAGTATACGTAGGTCAATAAATAAATGCATGACAGCTCGTTCTCATAAGGTATCCACTTTACTAGACAATTATACTTTATATATAAATGCACGAAAACTCTCTAAAAACCAACAACATCGAAACTCTATCAAGATGTTACATACTAACTGGTCATTGCTTCCTGTTTACCAAAATCAAAGCACCAAAAGCGCAATTTATCATGTCCACAGCCAGATAATAGCGACTCCCGACTGCTATATCAAGTCTTATTTGACGAAATATGCATCAGATCATCAGATCTGCAACTCAATGCAAACTAAGTTGTGTCATGAAAAAGCTTGATTCATGGGGAAATAAAGGCGAAAGTCAGTTCAATGCACATTTGGCCAGTCCTTTTTGCCCCACTGCCTCGATCTTATTATATAGCAAGCTATCTTCGTTGGCTGCTAAGCCCGGTTTGTGCCGGTCCTTGTCGAAAACACAAATGACTAGTTTTTGCAATGGGGCTCCATTGTAATTGTCGGGAACCTTGCTGCCTATAGTAATATAAGCTGTCTACAACTGAACTATGGGTGTTAAAAGAACCTTCTATAATCATGTATAAAAATTACGCTCGCAATTACATGATGTCTTAGACTAATAGAAGTATGTAAAGGACAACAATAAACACCATTATTGAAATCCTATAGTGAATAAGCATTACATCCGAGTGAGCGGCTATTTACCAAAAGGTGGTCATTCAGTTACATTGGCATGTTAGCTTTATATATTTTGTACATACATGTGCATAAGGTAGAAACATTACTGAACACACACAACGCCAATTATGGACAATAAGAACCATAACAGAAGTGCCGCTTTGGTATGGCCAATAATATATTACAGTCAGACATAAGTTAAGCATCACTTGAATATTTTCTGGCGGTAAACAGTACACCTTTCAGAACAGAAATATTTTCTTTGATATTTGTGATATTTGATATGTGGGTGACAATTTAAAGCAAATCCGGATTAAATTAATCTTAAGGTAAACAACGAGGCTTTGTTTATGCAGGCATTCCCCTACATAGTCCGAATTCACTGTTTCATTATTCATTTCACCCTGCTTTGTACCATTAATTTTAACCTAGAAATGTTTATTGCTAAAATCTTTTTTGTTTCTTTGTCCTTTACAGGAGTTATAGAACTAATCTAGCTTGAATGCAAATCTGTCAACTTTTGGCAAATCGTGCAATTTGCATAAATCCAAGATGGCCGCCGGAAATCTGCGAAATTTTCAAATTGCAAAAAAGTGTAAAACGATAACTTCATGTTTTGACAATTCCAACACCATAATCAATCTGAAAAATTCAGACAGATATCTCGAACACATAAAAAGTTATAGAAGTTTAAAGAATGGCATGCTATATAGTGAAAACGTCATGTTTAATAAACAAGCAAATAACTTTTCCTGCATCTGCTTGTAACTGCCATTAAAACATTGAGTAGAAGAAAATTTTTCTTGCACATTTTTACGATATAACTCTAGTTTCTTTCCATGCCTATACCAACTCTGTGGCGAACGTATGGGGATCGGTTAAACAACTTTAAATGGCATACCCCCAAAATAGGGGTAGGCGTATTCAAGACACCATAGAACTTGGAGCAACAAGGCCAAATGCCATTCTGAAAGGCCTAACAAATCAGGGAAAGACGCGAGTTAAAGACCCATACAAATTGAATTTTGTGTTAGCAAGAAATTTACTTGAAAAACACCTTTAGAAAAAAATAAGGGTGATGCTTAACTTATGTCTGACTGTAAAATACTCCAGACGTAAAACGGATATAGTCTTGTTTTAGTTTTATAAGTAAGCTATGCCAAAAATGCAATACTTCGTGGCTTCCAGTGGTAAAGGTGCATGAAATAGGTACATTGTTTGATGCGTCTGCAATAAAATCTGGTACAATATTAACTGATGTGTCTATTCATTCTGGTACAGTAACTGATGTATATTCATTTTACTAATAGGTCTACAAGAAAATATTGGCACTTGCAACTTCTTCTAAGCGGCACAAAAGAAACTGCAGTTGCTAGTTAAGATATTCGAAACGCATTTCGCGTACAATAGACAACTGCTTCTTTTCAATACGAAAACACGCCCATGTAATATATAGATTTTTCCTAAATTGTAAAAATCGAAAATTTTCAACAGATTATTTTTTATATTTTTATTATTTTTGCTCAAAACATAGATTGTGGGTACACGTTAGAACCGCTTCGCTGAGCTAAAGAGTACCCGCAATCTATGTTTTGAAGCAAAAATAAGAAAAATAGGTTTTGCTATTATAAAACAGGGGCTTAAAGGGGTATTTATACACGGACATGGTTAACTTAATGGTTGTCTGCTCACTATGCTGTAATGTCTACATAAAATGGCGTTTTCACTGCGTCTACCTCATGGCTTCTTTAGTTCATGTAAAGAATCTTATCTTTTCAAATGCGAAAAAAATAATAAATTTTATATAGGGGAACACACCCCTATATAGCGATTTCACATTTCAAGTTCTTTCTGTGCATTACTTAATATATCACATATCTGAGATTTCAAGTGATTGACGTGGCATTTTCTTATACAGAAACCCTTTGTGAATTTAAACATTGAATACAATCAGCTACGAAACATGCAGCAGCCAATTTGCAGTGACGAGGGAAAACAATATCGGAAATAAAACATTTTCCATTAAGATAACAAGAAATTGACATATTTGGCAACTGATGAAGAGATTTGAATTTCAGACAGCATAGATTTTAATCCATAAAATTTGTTTCTGCTATCTGGCTTCGGATTTGTCACACCCACATTAGTAAGGCTGTCAGTGTTGAATGATAACTTTTGAATGAATTGAATAATTTTATCACTCTGTGACAGCTTAATATGTATGCAGATAATCTTAACAAGATTTTGGAATATTGAAAGGTAAAAGTAGGCAATGATCAGGAAATGGCATTATCAAAAAGAAATTCCACTCCAAAAAAATCGAGTTGGAGAAAAAAACTAAATTAACAATCAGGATCCAGACTTAAAGTTAAGGTGACAAATTTTGACTCGATATTTTAACGTTGAAATCAATAACTGCTATTACGAAAATATATAGAACAAAAATAGGAAAATGTGTTCGTGTTTATTACAATAAATATAGAAAAGGTTTGTAAATTCAAACTTCAAAATGTTATATTTTTTTCTAATGAGCCCTCATTTGAACTTATAACACCTGCAGTGGCTGGGAAAATTAATATCAGACTTGACTAGTCGTCAATAAAGTTTTCACAAAATTGCAATAGTTTTACTCTGTGTAAAATTGTTAATGGAGACTTTAGCCTTAAATGCATAGATTCTGAAGACGAGTTTTCTCAGGACAACTGACCAGTGCACGAAACTGACGAAAGGAGATGTTGAGGCATGTCATCCTGCTTTTCCTATACCCATCACAGCCAACTGATTTCTTTTTATCTGACCAGCAATATATCGAATTTAAATAATTAAAAGTATTTAAGAAAAATCAATGCATGTTTTAACACATTCACAATTCTTGATGTTTTTTGTCGAAGACACCTCAGATCATTTTTGACCTACATCCGGGTTTTCCCATATGGAAGATGAAAAAGGCAACAAACTGCATCTCTTTAAAAAGTACTTTTAGATGATGTTTTGTACTATACAAGCCATCATTGGTCCTTATTGTTATTGAGTTTAATCCCTTTTTGTGTGAAGAAAGCATTTGCAAAGAAAAATCAAAATCTAAAAACTGTGGATTTCGAAATTTTATGATCCATGCAGGCCATCGAAGATAATATGCGTTCGGATTTTCTCCATTGAATATAGGCGTGATCGGATCAACGGCTCTGCTCAACAGATTGAGTCGTTTCGGTCCTGCGACTCTTAAGGACTCTCGCCGTAAGGACATTTGAAAAGCATTTGCTCTCAGTCATGTCTGGGGTTGGCTCTGCAAGAGTCATACTTTCTGCCTGTCTGTCTGTCTGTATGTCTGTCTGTCTCTCTCTCTCTCTCTCTCTCTCTCTCTCTCTCTCTCCTGCAGATTTGCCACCACCAACGGCCAGATTTGCTGATTTACGGATAATCTTGCCCAGATAAACCTGAACGCAAATCATATCTGCGGGATGTGAAGGGATTAAGTTTACATCTTTTCAGATTTTCCTGGTATAAAGAGAACAAATTTAAGCAGTGCATTAAAGAGCTTAGATTAAATGAAATTTTATTTGGAGACTGCTTGGATAGGTACCCTATTACAAAATAGATATTAATCTTCGACAATTATCTTTTTTAAAGATGTTTCTTGTATTCAATCCAATCTATGTTCGTCTGAAGAGATAAATGTATCATTTTGTAGTTTTCAGCCTCGGCTCGGACTATGGAAGTTGATGCAATGATGCAGATGGACATCATATGCTCAATTTGTTCATAATAGTATGTTGCTGTAAAAATCAATCCAAACATGGTATACACTAATCAAAGAGAGCTCATTTGCAGCTATGGTGTCTAGACTAGCGAGAAATTATGCATGCATTGACAGATATCACTGCACTTTGTTGACGTATAATGTTCCATAGTAGCCTGTTAGCATGTGTTATACTCTTAGACCTTCTCTGTCCTTTTCTACTGTAACCGCTGCGGATGCATAAAGCTATTCATTTTAGTTGGTTGGGGCCGGAGCTTCTTGTCTGTTTCTTTGCCCACCGGGGTTCAACTGGTGTTTTTCTTTTGCTCCGGAGTTAGTAAGTCATTTGGCGCCCAGCGATCTCCATCGTCGGGCAGCTTACTCAATCTGTGAGTCCTCGTTTTTTGATTCAGCATGGAATTTATCATGATTTATTTGTTTGTCCATGATGATTCATTGACTAGTTAGAGATTCACTACGAGGACCGAACAACTAAGTAAATGTTATGAAACACTGCAGAAGCTGAGGGTGAGGTTATAATCATGTAAAACCGGTTTAAGCCCGCCAGTAATTTTATATCACTGGTCGTCCCAAGGCGATACTTCTGTGGTGGTTCTTATTCTTTTATGTCTTGGTGTTCAAAATTTTTGTGCTGTTGGCGCCTTATATATGTTATCATATTTTTAGTTAAGTGATTGGCCACCTATTGGGAAAATAGCTGCTCATTCGGCTTACGAAATGTTTTCTTGGTATAAGTACCTTATTGTTAGTTTTTTTTCCGCCTCGGTTTTTGGAGTGGGAATCTTTTTCTGATTGTGCCTTTTCCTGATCGTTGCCTACTTGTACCTTTTAATAACACTCACAACACAAACAACCCCTGATTTTCTTTGATCAACAAGCAGGTGAAATGCGACAGTATACAGTTATTTCATGCTTCAGCAGGCAAAAGTGCAAAATACTTTACCTGAGGTGCAGGTACCAACTTGACAGGCTATTGCCCGAGGCGAAGCCGAGGGCAATAGCAGTCAAGTCGGTACCTGCACCGAGGGGAAAATGTTTTGCACTATTGCCTGTTTAAGCTTGAAATAACTGTTTTATTACCTAATTACATTTCAGCCAAACGACTTAGCATGTGACCAGGCAATAGACAATTGGCCAGGCAATGCCTGGTACTATTGCATGTTCTTACCTTGTAACATTGCAGTGATGTGGCGTATAATGAGATCAGGCAATATACTGATTACTGGCCAGGCAATAGAATTTTCTATTGCCTGGTACTATTTCATGGAATTAACAATAATTACTGGAATAGAAGAAAATAACAAATAGGCATTTCTATACAGTTTTAATGTAATTAGGTAATGAAAGTTAACTCAATTGTACAGATGTATAAGAAATGCCAGACACGTCTTTTTTGTTTTCATTTTGTTTTCTGTAATCTGTCATTCTTGTTCAGTATTTGTCTGAGATTACAGCTATGAAAACCCTAAGGTGGTTGTTGTTCACAAAACGTTTCAAGTTAAAGCGGGCGAATCATGTCGAGAAAGCAAATGTCTGCTCAACTGGATACTTTCAGCGTATTCATGTTGTTATTGAGATTCTTAACCTTAGGAGAATTTAATCTTGTGAATTTTAAAGTCATAACGCTTGGTAGATACTAGAAAAAAAACTAATACAGTCTTGTTTTAGTTTTATAAGTAAGCTATGCCAAAAAATGAAATACTTCGTGGCTTCCAGCAGTAAAGGGGCATGAAATAAGTATATTGTTTGATGCAATAAAATCTGACACAGTATTATTTGATGTGTCTAGTCATTCTAGTACAGTATTAACTGATGTGTCTGTTCATTTTTCTAATGGATCTACAAGAAAATATTGACACTGCAACTTCCACGAAGCGGCACAAAAGAAACTGCCGCTGCTACTGTCTGAACATCATCTTTCAAAAATAGCGTTTTTCGAAATCTCACTTTTTCTGGAATACCACAAGAAAAATATGACCATACCATGTTTTTGCAACTCATGAGTCCTAAACCGTGCCACAAAAAGTTTGAAAATCGGTTCACTCATAAAAAAAAATTATGCCAAAAATAATTTTGAATAGGCATTTTGCATGTGCAAGGGAGGTAATCCAAACACCTTTATAACAAAAAATCAAGCAAATCTATGGAATAAGCTTAAGAGTTTGGCGCTCAGCTAATCATAGAAAACAATTTTGTTTTGGCTTGATGTATTTTAGATGGTGCATTTTAGATGAAAAATAATCAATTTAGATTTTTTCCGGGAAAATAATTACTTCCCTTGCTGGCAATTGTACAATGGGAAAAGCCCTATTCAAAAATATTTTCCTGCATAAAATTTTTCTTTGTAAACCGATTTTCAAAATTTTTGTGGCACTTTTTAAGACTTCTGAAATGTAAAATGGTGACATGATCATATATTTCTTGAGGTCTTTCAGAAAAGTTAGATTTTGAAAAATGCAGTTTCTGGAAGATTGTGTATAGACAGTAGTTAAGACATTCAGATAACGGAAAACGAAACTCACCAGAAAACTGCTTCATTTTCTTTTAGAAAACATGCTCATGTAATATATATTGTAAAAATCGAAAATTTTCAGCAGAATTTTTTTTTTCCTCTTTTTTTTTTTTTTTTTTTTTTTGGCTCAAAACATAGATTGTGGGTACACGTTAGAACCGTCTTGCTGAGACGGTTCTAATGAATACCCACACTCTATGTTTCGGAGCAAAAATAAGAAAATAGGTGTACTCCTGCAAACCCGTATAGTATGCTGTAATAGTAAAACTGGGTGTTAAAGGGGTATTCAATACACGGACATGTTAACTTATGGTTGTCTGCTCACGATGCTGTAATGTCTACATAAAAATGGCGTTTTCACTGCGTCTACCTCATGGCGTTTTAGTATATTATCTTATCCTTTAGAATGTGAAAAAAAAAACTTATACATTTTGTAGAAAGCAAGTAAGTAAGTATAATTATGTAAGTAATTTGAATATTAAAGTCACATATTTCAATATTTACACAACATACACATTTAAAAGAATTTTGATTAATATTGATATCTAGCCGATTTCAACTTACAAGACACTAAAAGGCATTAAAAGCACCATTTTTTAAATTTTATGTAAGGGAATACACCTTCGTCGGCAGAGTGCTATACTGTTCTATCTCCACTTTTCGGTCATATTAAGTGTGATATACCGTTGGAATCGGAATCAAATGTTCTATCTCTTATTGTAGTCAGATGTTCATATTTCTGCCTAGATTTTATTTAATTAACAGTTCTTTTATGGTATATGTACAAAAGGTCCCAAAATTGTTATGTTGTACTGTTCTATCTCCACTTCGACCAATGAGATGGATGCATTTGGAGTAATTCAGTCACATGACGTTTTGGGTTACATAGTCAAATACTACTATGTCATTGGCTCCATTAGGTATTGGGCTTATTATATGATATCTAGGATTGCTTGTTTTGCCAAACTGTTCTATATCCGGGTCATGAAAAAATAAGGACATTTTTATGCAAAATGTTACTATGTCCACACACAAAATTCTTTTCTTTTTTTTTCTTTTTTTTTTTTTTTTTTTTTTTTTTTTTTTCTTTTCTTTTCTTTTCCAAAAATTAATTCATTTTTTTCTGCTATTTTTTTTTAAATTAAGCTCATTTAGACAGAAAGACATGTTCATAATGCTTCTTTACTCTAAATATGAACATTTTGTTCTTATTTGAGGGTCTCAAACTTTTGAACCCAATTTACTCGAGATTTTGAAAAATGGAGATATAACATTATAGCACTCAGTCAACGCCTTATATAGCGATTTCACATTTCGATTTCTTTCTGTGCATTGGCTTATATAACACATATCTGAGATTTCTAATGATTGCCTCGACATTTTCTTTTAAAGAAACCCTTTGTGAATCTAAACATTGAATACAATCGGCTACGTAACATACATGAGCCAATTTGCAGTGACGAGGGAAAACAGGATCGAAAATAAAACATTTTCCATTAAGATAACGTGAAATTGACATATTTGGCAACTGATGAAGATATTTGAATTTCAGACAGCGTAGATTTTAATCCATATAATTTGTTTCTGCTGTCTAGCTTCGGATTTGCCACACCCACATTAAGGCTGTCAGTGTTGAAGTGTCGACTATATTGAAAGGTACAAGTAGGCAAAGATCAGGAAAAGGCGCAATCAGAAAAAGATTCCCACTCCAAAAACCGAGGTGGGGGGAAAAACAAACTAACAATCAGGTACTCATACCATGAAACATATCGTAAGCCGAATGAGCAGCTATTTTCCCAATAGGTGGCCACTCAGTTACCTTAACTTAAGGATGTTTGCTGCCAATGAAAAAGTATTCAAACTGTTTTTCTAACCACTCTTTTTTTTATTCAAAAATACAATACAAGACATTTGAAAACAAAATAAGTATAGGGTAGTGTGCATTTTTTCAAGCTACAGGCCTGTGAATGAGACCTCTGAACACCATGTTTAAAATTTAGTAAAGTTAATTTATTTTTTAATTCTTTGAAACATAACCGTCTTGAACAAAAATAAACCCAGAAAGCTTTTACAAGTCATAATATTTACGTAATGTGGACTATTTTGGACCAAAAGCATAGAAAAATTTGCAACTTGAAGTGGATGACAAAATTTTACAAGTCGTTTTCCAACCCTACCCCCATACTTGAAAAGTCGGAAAAAATCAATATTTTGAAATGTGCCAAACCCATATTTGTAGATTCAAACTTTTTCTTGTATTTTCACACAACATAGAACTTGGTAATATTGTTCGAATAAAAGAAAGAAATATATATGGTAGTGTGCATATAAGAGAGAACCAACCACTTGAAAATCGCCATTTTAAGCCTTTTTTCGGCTGTTTTATTTCTTAAAGCCCATTTCATAAAACCACCCAAAATATTAAAACTAGCACACCAAATTCAGAAAGACTGACTTAGAAGACAATGTACACATATACTGCTGCTAAAATAAACATAGAACTAGTGCAATTTATTTGAAAATGTATAATATGCAAGTTTAATCTACCCTACCCCCTTAATTTTACTGACAACTAAACTTTTCTGAAAAAGTGCAGAAAATGGGGTGAAAAATGAAGTTCCTTAGATTGACAATTTTCATGGCTCATTCAATGCATATCATCAATATGTATCCAAATATAAAATATTAGGAAAATATCTGCAACCGTTTACGAGATATTCAACAAAATAAAAACCGGAAGTTCCGAAATGTCAAATGTTGGCAGCGAACATCCTTAACTAAAAATGTGAAAACATACATTAGGCGCCAACAGCACAAAAAATTTTTTATACACCAAGACATAAAACAAAAAGAACCACCACAGAAGTATCGACTTGGAACGATCAGTAACACAAAGTTACTGGCGGGCTTAAACCGGTTTTACATGGCCATAACCTCACCCTCAGCTTCTGCAGTGGTTCATAACATTTAGTTAGTTATTCGGTCCTCGTGGTGAATCTCTAACTAGTCAATGGATCATCAAGAACAAACAAATAAATCATGATAAACATCCTGATGAATCAAAAACCAGGACTCACAAACTGAGTAAGCTGCCCGACGATGGAGATCCCTGGGCGCCGAATAACCTACTAACTCCGGAGCAAAAGAAAAACACCAGTTGGACCCCGGTGGGCCAAGCAACAGACAAGAAGCTCCGGCCCCAACCAACTAAAATTAATAGCTTTATGTCGGGGCCATCATAGAGTCTGACGCCCGACCCACCGGCGTGCAATTAAAGAAGGCAGCATAGTTATAAACCATGATTGGGTTAAAAACTAAGCATGCAGACTGTCGCATAACATTCAAGTTATAACCTATACGTCTGTAACGCGTTATGATTTTTCTGAACTGAAAAGAAAAATCATTAATTCCTTTAAGTTTCTTAAATTTGTAAACCAAGTCACCATAAAATTCAGGTTCTGAAAGGCCCTCACTTTTTTGAAGATTTTTTTGCTCTGTTGCTCTGTGACAACTTACTATGAAACCGCGGTATGGCCCATCCCCTTTCTTATTAATGTGTTCACTGCTCTTAAAGGATCTCAGTTTTAATTTTCATTTACTATGAAGGCCATTTCAATAAATAAGACTTTTGAATGTAAAGAAGGCTTTACGAACCAGAGGGCCAATGGTCCTGTAAACGCTCACTTGAGATCTGAGATATATACCAATAATTTTGTTTTACTATATTGGTCTTGATATATACAAACTTTGTAGTGCTTAAATCATGATTAATTCAAACCTTATAGGGCTCCATTGTCCGATACTCCATGCCAAGTTTCAAAATCATAGGCCTTCTGGTTCTGGAGAAGAAGATTCTTCAAGACCTTTGCTATTTATAGCCATGGTGACCATCTTTGTCATGTGACCTGGACCATTTATACAAAATTTCGTTCCTCTTCCTAAGGATGTTCCACATAAAGTTTGGCTTTGATTGGCCCAGCGATTTCAGAGGAGAAGATGTTTGAACATTTTGGACAACAAAAGAGCATGGGTATACTATACGCTCACCTGTGAACCTTCGGCTTAGGTGATCTAAAAATCAGCATCATGTTTTGACACATTCACAACTCTTGATACAAGTATTTCAGTAAATATAATCTCTGTTTTTCTGTAGAAACAAATTTATCCTTTTATAGTTTTCAGACTGGACCCAGATTTCTTGCAATGTAGAAGTTGGTGCAACGATGAAGTTGGACATCATATGCTCAATTTGTCCGTAATAGGTATGTTGCAGTAAAGATCATGCAGTAATCAATTAAAAGCTTGCTTGCAGCAATGATGTCATTATGCATGCTTTGATCTCACTGCACTTTGCTGGCGTATATTGAGTCTATAGTGGCATGTAAACGTGTGCTGTACTCTCCAAAATTCTCTGTTCTTATCTACCACAGCCGACCATATGTTCTGCATGAGCCATTGGTATTGGGTCTAACATTATTTATTTTACTTCAGTTGAATTGATTTAATTACATGCTTTTGAAGGGGGGCGTGCTTGGCTATGACAACTCCTTTAAAGGAGCCTAGTAGCACAATGTTCATGGACTTCATATTTAAATTGCAGCAACTACATAACTTTCATCACTTATATCTTTGCTATTTATGAAGATAGTTTCGTCAAATTTTCAGAAAATACTCAGAAGAACTTGGCTTTTCATATGCTATGAATATCTTAATTTTAAATCTTCGGGCATAAGACCCTATTTGTCAGACCTTGGCCCATATATTTTTTTTTTATTTTTATTATTATTTTTTTGTTTGTTTGTCAATATTTCTGAGAAACAAAGCATTGGTACTAGAAAAGTGCACGCTTTCCACTGAAACGTTTGCACAAAATAGATTATTATATAATAAAGTAGCCACCTTATTATACCGCGTGAACAGAAAGGTACAAGTAGGCAATGATCAGGAAAATGCGCAATCAGAAAGAACTAAATTAAATTAGGTACTCATGCTAAGAAAATATATCGTAAGCCGAGTGAGCAGCTCTTTCCCAAAAGGCGGCCACTCAGTTACCCGAACATAACTAAAACTATAAAACATAAAACACATAAAACCACAACAGAAGTATCGCCTTGGAACGATCAGTAATATAGAATTACTGGGGGCTTAAATCGATTTTACAGGGCCCTAACCACACCCTCATCTTCTACAGTGGTTCACAACATTAAGTTATTTGTTTGGTCCTCGTGGTGAATCTCTAACTAGTCAATGAATCATTAATGACAAACAAATAAATCATGATAACCAACATGATGAATCAAAAACAATGACTCACAGATTCAGAAAGCTGCCCGACGATGGAGCTCCCCGGGCGCCGAATAACTTGCTGAAATCCGGAGCAAAAGACAAACACTATTTGAACACCGGTGGACCAAGCAACAGACAAGAAGCTCCGGTGCCAACCAACTAGAATGAATAGCTTTATATCGTGGCCATTATAGAGTCTGACGCCCAACCCAAAGGCGCTCAATTAAAGAAGGCGGCATAGTTATCAACCATAACTGGGATAAAAACTAAGCATGCAGACAGTCGCAAAGCATTTAAGCTATAAACTATATGTCTGTAACGTGTAGTAATTTTTCTGAAATGAAAAGAAAAATCACTCCTTCCTACAGTTTTTTAAATTTGTAAACCAAGTCACCACAAAATTTTTGTTCCGAAAGGTCACGCGTTGAATTGCTATACGTGTATTCAGCGTCCTAGAGTTAAAATCACAGTAACCTAGAACGTTCTGTCATATTTCAAAAACGGCGCCGAAAAGTGGTGTTTTTTTGAAGGTTAAACTCATCGCGCCCTTTGTCACAAATGCTATATAAAATTAATTACAACCACAACACAAAATACATTATGTACAACCCCGGATTTTATTTCGAATAGCTCAACAACTAGGGTCCTGAAGCTTCTTACTCAGAAGCAGATGAAATGCGACAGAAGTTAATTCAGGTGTATAGATGTATACGAAATACCAGACTCGTCCTTTTTGTTTTTATTTTGTTTTCTTTAATCTGTCACTGTTGTTCAGTATTTGTCTGGGATTTCAAGATATAAAAACCTTAAGGTGGGTGTTGTTTATACAAAAAAATTTCAAATTACAGCGGGCGAATCATGTTGAGAAAGCAAATGTCTGCACAACTGAATGCTTTCAGCGTATTCATATTGTTATTGAGATTCTCAACCTTAGGAGAGACTCTTATGAATTTTAAAGTCATAACGTTTGGTAGACATATTAATGACACATCATAATAATTTCTTCTGCCAAACGTAATTTGTAGGCAAAATGTAGACTATCTTTCTTATATGATGCTTTTCCATTTTTGACACTGACAAGTTGATATATTTTAGCTTGTGATAAAACTCCTTTAGTCCGATTCACATAAAAATCCTCATTTTAATTAAACTAATCTATTTCTGTTGTCTGGCTGTCGCTGTTGATACGCCTTATATCAGGACTGAAATGTAATAGATTATACGAGTTTATGGTACAGACATACTTAGTACAAGAATAAGCAAAACTACGAACAATGATATTTAGCATGTGATGAAAGAACCTTTAGTCGGTTTAATAAAATCAACGTTTTATCAGACCAATTCATTACTGTTGTCTGGCTGTTGCTGTTGGTACGCCTTATATCAGGACTGAAATGGAATAGATTATACGCATGTATGTTACAGACATTCTTAAATAATATGAGCCGCATCGTGAGAAAACCGGATTTTTGCCTATGCGAAAACAAAGGCGCAGATCAGCTTCGCGGTAATCGCGAAGCTGATCAGCGCCTTTGTTTTCGCTACACGGATAGTACATTTCCTCTTCTTCTTATATCCGAAATTTCAAGCTTCTAGCCTGCTCCTGTGACTGTACAGGTCGGTTTGTGTCAGACCCGGTCGGAAACCCCGAAGACCGGTTTTCTCACGTCGCGGCTTAATTAAAGTACAAGATGACACTAACTACAAACTGTGAATTTCTTAATGAAATATTTTTTTTTCAATTGCGGCTCTTACTTTGTTGCATGACCTCTGATATGAAAATGTAGAAAACATGCGGACATGTGTCGGTGAACTGTCAAGTACGCTTGCTTCCTGGGAGGTTTCTGATTTCTCACTATTTCTGGAAAACAATACATTGAAACTAGAAGTGCATGTTTTGCACTGAAACATTTGCACAAAAGCTGGATTATGATAAGAAAACAACCAGCTTATTGTAATGCGTGTTAAGAACAAGCGCGGAATTGCTATTTGTATTCCGAGTGTTTTAAAAATCCACAGTAACCAAGAACGAAAGTTTGTTTAGCATCAGGCATATTTCAAAAAGGCGCTGGAAAATTGTGTTTATTAAGGGTTAAACTCATCGTATCCTATATCATAAATGTTATATAAAATTAAGAGCAGGCAATGATCTGGAAATGGCGCAATCAGAAAGAAACACTCACTACAAAAACCGAGGTGGGGTAAAAAATAAAGGAATAACCAGGTACTTATACTATAAAGAATCAACAACAATCACAACACAAAATATATTATGTACAATCTCCGATTTTCTTTCGATTAAATCAACAGCTAGGGTCTTGAAGCTTTTACTCAGAAGCAGGTGAAATGTTCAGGTGTACAGATGTATCAGAAATGTCAGACTCGTCTTTTTGATTTTTCCTTGTTTTCTACAATATGTCATTGTTGTTCAGTTTTTGTCTGGGATTTCAAGATATAAAATCCCAAGGTGGTTGTTTTATATAAAAGTTTTAGATTACAGCGGGCGAATCATGTTGAGAATGCAAATGTCTTCACAACTGAATGCTTTCAGCGTATACATGTTGTAGCTGCTCATTCGGCTTACGGTATGTTTTCATGGTACAAGTACCTGATTGTTAATTTAGTTTTTTCCTATCTCGGTTTTTGGAGTGGGAATCTTTTTTATGATTGCGCCTTTTCCTGATCTTTGCCTACTTGTACCTTGTTATTGAGATTCTTAACCTTAGGAGAGAGATTTATGAATTTCAAAGTCATAACGTTTGGTAGACAGATTAATGAACAAGTCTTCTGCCAAATGTAATTTGTAGGCATTTGGACTATCTTTTCCGTTTTTGACAATGTTATGTTGATATTTTTAGCATGTGATAAAACTCCTTTAGTCCGATTGACATAAAAATCACCATTTTAATCAAACTAATCCTTTACTGTTGTCTGGCTGTCACTGTTGGTACGCCTTATATCAGAACTGCAATGGAATAGATTATACACGTTTATTGTACAGACACACTTAGAACAACAATAATCAAAACTACGAAAATGATATTTAGCATGTGATAAAAATAAACTTTAGTCGGTTTAACAAAAAAATCAACATTTAATCAAACTAATCCATTCTTGCTGTTTGGCTGTGGTTGTTGGTACGCCTTATATCAGGACTGGAATGGGATATATTATACGCATGTATAGTACAGATATACTTAAGTTAAAGTACAAGATGACACTAACTACAAACTGTGAATTTCTAAATGAAATATGTAATTTATGTTAAACGTTGGTATCTTTGTTTAGTATTTTCTTAATATGATTTGTCGTATTTCTTGTATATCACTGAACCACTGCAGAAGCCGAGGGTGAGGTTAGGTACCTTTAAAATCGGTTTAAGCCCGCCAGTAATTTTATATTACTGATCGTTCCAAGGCGATACTTCTGTGGTGGCTCTTTCGTAGCTGCCCATTCGGCTTGCGGTGTGTTTTCATGGTTTAGTTTATTCCCATCTCGGTTTTTGGAATGGGAATGTTTTTCTGATTGAGCCTTTTCCTGATCTTTACCTACTTGAACCTTCTTTTCATTGTGGCTCTTAGTTTGTTGCATAAACGCTGATATGAAAATGAGGAAAATACGTTGAACTGTCAAGTACGATTGATTTTGATCTTGCTTTCTGAGAGATTTCTTATTTCTCAACATTTCTAGAAAGCAATGCATTGGTACTAGAAAAGTGCATGTTTTTCACTGAAACATTTGCAAAAAATCTGGATAATGATAATAAAATGACCACCTTACGCGCGTAAAGAACAATCGCTGACCTGCTATGCTTGGGGTCCGTCCGCGTCCGAGTGGTAAAACCACAATAACCTAGAGATGCAATTTGCATTGCCTCGTCAAATGTCTAAAAAGGCGCTGAAAAATGGTGTTTATTGAGGGTTAAATTCATCGTATCCTATATCACAAATGTTATATATGCAATTAATAGCAGTCACAACACAAAATACATTGTGTACAACTCCTGATTTTCTTTCGATTAGATCGACAACAAGGGCCTTGAAACTTATTTACAGAGGACAAGGGATAGAAGTTATTTCAAGTGGTTAGGTCTATACAGCTCCGTTTCATAAGTTTAGTACATACTGATTTGTTTCATAAGTAATGGCATAGCAGTACCCGTACTTGAAGCTTGGCCAAATGTTATTGGGTGTTTGCAGATTTGAACGGATTTCGTTATGTCGAACTTAATACTTAACACTATTCACTGATTGTAACATTTTTGATTTTAATCGATTGATTTATCAAAAGTAACACATTAAAATGACAAGCAAAATCTCATAACTTCAGGGATACAAATATCAAATTTAACATTGATTTCATACACTTCAAGAATGTTTTAACCAAAAACAGATTATATCGTTAAATTGGCATGTCTCCCGGCATACTACACCTAACATAATATTTGGTCTACGCTGTGTATATTCAAGTTTATTGCAGCTTGAAATATTGCACCCAAATAGCCGTGGTACACCAAATTATACAATCAGTCAGCATTTGATACATACAACCGTTTGTTTTTACAAATAACAATGATCAAACAGTTGAATATAAATATTAAATCCAAAGAAAGCCGCTCAAAAAGGTACTGGGACATAAAATGGCGAAACGACAGTCCAAACAAGGTAAGACAGTCTAATAGGACGCAAGATTTCAAGCTTCAATAACCACGACTTTACATAGGGTAGACCAAATATTATGTAAGGTGTAGTCTCCTGGACGCTCTGTTATTTTGTTGGAATAATGAATTTTAGTTCAAACTGTCCTGTAATGTGAAAAATCAATGTTAACATTGATATTTGTGTCACAGAAGTTATGTTATTTCGTTTATCATATTTTATGTGTTATTATCTATTAATAAATCGATCAAAATCTAAATTGTTACAACCAGTGAATAATTCTTTGTATTATGATTGACTTAGCGATCTCCGTTCAAATCTGCAAACACCCAAGTACGGGCTCTGCTATGCCATTACTTATGAACAAATTGGTATGTACTAAACTTATGAAACGGAGCTGTAAGAAAAGCCAGAGTCGTCTTTAATGTTTTAATATCATTGTATTTGTCTCGGATTTCAAGATATATAAAAAATACAAGGTGGGTGTTCTATATAAAAGTTTCAAATTACAGCGGACGAATCATTGTGAGAAAGCAAAGGTCTGTTTCAGTGTATTCATATTACTCCTTAGAAATTCTCAACCTAAGAAGAGACTATTATGAATTGAGTCAAAACGTTTGGTAGACAGATTAATAATACATCATAATAATGTTTTCTGCCAAATGCAATTTGTAGGCAAAATTTGGACTATCTTCCTTTATGACGCTTTTCCATTTTTGTCAATGACAAGTTGATATATTTTAGCTTGTGATAAAACTCCTTAGTCCGATTGACTTAAAAATCACCATGTTAATCAAACTAATCCATTGCTGTTGCCTGGCTGTCACTGTTGGTACGCCTTATATCAGGAGTGAAATGGAATAGATTATACGCGTTTATGGTACAGACATATATATTTAGTACAAGAATAAGCAAAACTACGAACAATGATATTTAGAATGTGATGAAAGAACCTTTAGTCGGTTTAACATAAAATCAACGTTTTATCAGACCAATTCATTACTGTTGTCTGGCTGTCACTGTTAGTACGCCTTATATCAGGACTGGAAAGGTATAGATTATACGCGTGTATGGTACAGACATACTTTAGTTTGTAGTAAAATGACACTTACAAACTGTGAATTTCTAAATGAAATATTCTTTCCATTTGTGGCTTTTCTTTTTTGCATGACCGCGGATATGAAAATGTAGAAAACATGTGGACATGTGTCGGTGAACTGCCAAGTACGTATGAATTGAACCTGCTTCCTCAGAGGTTTCTTATTTCTCAATATTTCTGGAATACTCTGCATCGGTGCTAGAAAAGTGCTGAATTGCTATACTTGCAGTCAGCGCCCGAGAGTTAAAGCCACAGTAACTTAGATAAACAGCTTGCTTAGCATCAGTCATATTTCAAAAAAGGTGCTGAAATACTTTATATACAACCCGTGATTATTTCGATTAAATCAACAACTAGGGTTTTGAAATGTTTTTTTTTTTTTTTTTTTTTTTTTTTTTTCAGAAGGACATGTAGGTGAAATGCGACAGAAGTTAATTCAAGTGCTGAGTTCTTTTAAAAGTGTTCTATCTCCATTTTTCAAAATCTTGCGAAACTTGAGTTCAAAAGTTTGAGACCCTAAAAACAGGTCAAAATGTTCATATTTAGAGTAAACATGCATTATGAACATGCCTTTATGTCTAAATGAGCATAATTTAAAACAATGCATTCAAAATCAAGCAATTTTCGAAACAAAATAGGAACTTTGTGTTTGGACATAGAACATTTTGCATAAAAATTTGTCCTTATTTTCTCATGACCCGCAGATACAACAGTCGGCGACCCAGTGTCCATAGCAAGTAATGCAGCATTGTCTCTTGTTTATAAGTGCAATAAAATATATAATCTTTATCCCAATTAAGCCTTAAAGCCTGAATACTAATTATGAATATATAACTATCTCAAGGTATCCTACATATCATATAGTAAGTCTAATACCGAATGGAACCAATGACATAGTAGCATTCGACCATGTGACCCAAAATGTCACGTGACTGAATTACTCCAAAATGTAGCCATCTCATTGGTAGAAAAGGAGATAGAACAATATATAGAACTACAAATTTGGACCATTGTGGACATAGAACATAAAATAACGGTTAATAACATTAAATCTAGACAGAAATATAAACATCTGACTACACCAGGAGATAGAACATTTGATTCTGATTCCATCGGTATATAAACTAAAATGGAGATAGGACAGTATAACCTCAGCCGACGATACCAGACTCTCTTTCCTGTTTTTATTTTTTTTTCTTTAATCTGTCATTGTTGTTCAGCATTTGTCTGGGATTTCAAGACATAAAAACCCTAAAAGGTTGGTGATGTATACAAAAAAAAAAACAGTTTCAAATTACAGCGAAAGCGAACGAATTATCTTTAGAACGCAAATGTCTGATAAACTGAATGATTTCAGTGTTTTCATTATGTTTCTTTGAAATGCTGAGTCTTAGAAAAGACATTTATGAATTCAGTCAATTACGTTTGGCAGACAGATTAATGACAGATCATAATTATTAATGTCTTCTACCAAATGAGCCGTGACGCAAGAAAACCGGTCTTCGGGAGTTCCGACCAGGTCTGACACAAACCGGCATATGCAGCTTCAAAAGGTGACTAAAAGCTTGAATTTTCGGATTTAGGAAGAAGATGGAATGTACTATCCGTGTAGCGAAAACAACGGCGCTGATCAGCTTTGCAGTCACTGCGAAGCTGATCTGAGTCTTTGTTTTCGCATAGGCACAAATCCGGTTTTCTCATGACGTGGCTCAAAACTCATTTTCTAAAGAATACTCTGCATGTGACTAGTATTAACTTTTCTATCCTTTTCTTCAAAAAGATTGAGAAATTTGCTAATGTCGTGTTAGCAAATTTCTCAATCTTTGTGAAAAATTCAATAACTGACACAATTTACAACCCAGATATAAGGCAGAATGGGAAAGAAAATGAAACCTTGTAACATATTTATCCTCATTTCATTTCATTTTATTTTACTTTAAAATGTTTGTTTCTTTAGTTGGTTCCATATTATTTATAAAAATAGAAATAATGATAAAAATAAAATAACTCGTATTAAAGTCAGTAATATTAAATTTATCAAAACAGTCAGCATAGAACATTTTGCTTCATAATTGTGACGTTTAGTTGTCATAGCGATAATCTATATGGTCTTATATGCTACACAAAACGGTGGAAATTAGAAATTATATAAAATGAAACCGCCTTTTGAGTATCATCAATGGAACTGTCTTGTAATTATTAAGCTCAGCATACGTCGTTGCTGATAGAAAGGTCGACTTTATGTCTTTCTTAACTCTGTACTAACACAAAGAGAACACATCGTAAGCCGAGTTAGTAGCTAATTCCCAATAGGCGCCCACTCAGTTAACCGAACTTAACTTAATATATGAAAACGTACATCATAAGATGCAAACGTCACTTAAGTTCAACACCAAAACATAAAATGATAAGAACCATAACAGAAGTATCGCCTTGGAAAGGCCAGTAATATTAATCAGTAATATTAATTATTGGCAGACTAAATGGGGTTTACAGATAGTGATTCACAACATTTAGTTAGTTGTTCGGTCCCCGTGGTGAATCTATAATTAGTCGATGAATCACCAAGGACAGAATAAACCATGATGAATCAAAAACGATGACTCACAGATACAGTATGCTACCCAACAGCTGATTTAACAATACTGATTGCATGTCGTGTGAAGATTAGGGATGTCAACCGGAGTCCGAACGTTCGGACATCGGATCCCGTACCGAAGTTCGGATCCAAATTTTAGCATCCGGACGTTCGCTAAAAAATCAGTATGTCCAAAATTTAGGTAAATTCCCATTTATTATATCACAAAAATACACACTATCTGCTTAGCAGAATAGGAAACAAGGTATATATTTAATTGCTGAACATGTATTGTCAAAGGCCACTAAGGTGTAACTAATGTAACACTAATGTAACAGATTAACGGGACAATACAGGTCAAGGGGAAGCGACAGTAAACAAAGAAAGGATTAAAGATGATAATTGGCCTCTTTTGAAAACAATATGATTCACGCTTATCAAGTTTTAGAAATAATAATTATACAGACCGTCGCCCAGCAAAACAACATGTCAGATGATTAACATATACGTTTGGGGATTAAACAAACCAAGTATGCTTACTACGATCTTAATTTGAAAAAAAAAATCAAATAACCGGTTTCTTAAGCTGACCCGTTTATGCAAAGAAGAAACAAATTCAGAATACCATAAGATTTTCTACATGTATAATGTGAATTTGTTTGCTGACGCGCCAGTTCGACAAAATGGGATTCATGAATTTTTGATTATGGCATGACTTACTAAATCATTGTTACTTTTGTGAACGTAAATTGCATGGCGTTTCGTTTCTGCGTCACATCAACGGAAACAACGCCAAGCTTAGTAACTCTTGATTATGAATGTTCTTTTAAGGCAACACTCGATCAATATACATGTAAATGTACATGTAATATTATGACCTGATCCGAAAAAATGCGAACGTTCGAACCATCCGGATGTTTGTTTCCGAACGTCCGAACCTTAAATCTGACACCAAATGACATCCCTAGTGAAGATGAAACTGCGCGTCTGAACCTATATGAGCCTGTGCTTGAAAAAAAACAAACAATTTGGGTTTCCGACCAGGTCCAACACAAACCAGACTGTACAGTCACAGAATAAAGCTAGAAGCTTGAAATTTTGGATCTCAGAACAAGAAGGATTGTACTATCCGTGTAGCAAAAAACAAAGGCGCTGATCAGCTTCGCAGTTACTGCGAAACTGATCTGCGCCTTTGTTTTCGCCTATGTAGATTGTTGGTTTTCCCATCCGGCGGCTCATATATTAGTTGATGTATTTTTGTCAGTTATTTGCATACTGAAGATACCGCACTTGCGTTTTTCAGTACCATTTCATGGCTATCAAACGAACAAACGTGACAAATGAGTAGTTGCACTTACAGACGATTATGTCTGCAATGTTCACCAAAGCGCATAAAATTCTACAAGAACGGATTGAATGAGTGGTTGTGAGGCTGAGACAATTTCAGTCGCGTCACGAGAAAGGTACAAGAAGGCAACGATCAGGAAAAGGCGCAATCAGAAAGAGATTCCCACTCCAAAAACCGTGGTGGGAAAACAACTAAACTAACAATCAGGTACTTTTATACCATGAAAACACATTGTAAGCCGAATGAGTAGCTATTTTCCCAAAAGGTGGCCACTCAGTTACCAAAGCTTAAATAGAAATATGAAAACATTTATAGGGCGCAAACAACACAAAAATTTAAAAACCAAGACATAAAACAATAAGACTCACCACAGAAGTATCGCCTTGGAACGATCAGTAATATAAATTACTGGCGGGCTTAAATCGATTTTACAGGGCCCTAACCTCACCCTCAGCTTTTGCAGTGGTTCACAACATTTAGTTAGTAGTTTGGTCCTCGTTAGTCAATGAATCATCATGGACAAACAAATAAATCATGATAACCACCATGATGAATCAATAACGTGGACTCGACAGACAAGATGCTCCGGCCCCAACCAACTAAAATGAATAGCTTTATGTCGGGGCCATCATAGAGTCTGACGCCCGACCCACCGGCGTGCAATTAAAGAAGGCAGCATAGTTATCAACCATACTTGGGTGAAAAACTAAGCATGCAGACTGTTGCATAACATTTAAGTTATATCTTATACGTCTGTAACGTGTAATGTCAGACCCGGTCTGACATAAACCGGCTTGTGCAGTCACTGAAAAAAGCTGGAAGCATGAAATTTTGTTGTTTTTGATGAACAACAATGATTGCGATATATGTGCAGCGAAAACAAAGACGCTGATCAGCTATGCAGTTACGGTACAGCAGTTTGTTTTCGCTCTGGCAAAATCCACTTTTTTATGACGAGGCTCAGTACTTCGCCCCAAGAAGGCAGGCAGATAAATCACTACTGAGAATCACGTGGTATTGTATACATACAAACCGATAAATTATCGGTGACACACAATGCAATTCTGCCTGAAGTTAAGATGAGAAATTCTAGTTTTCTCCTATAGCGTTTACTCTACTGACTGATAGATAGTCGAAATAACGCTCGAAATAAATGTTTAACGGCAAAACTTCTCCAACAGGGCTATCGGTATCATAAACTTCGAAAAACCTTTTCTAAATTTTATCGTAGACACTATGAATTGATTTCCAAATATAATGTTGGGTTCAAGACGCTTTTAAGTGAGGGCCTTTCGGAACCTGAATTTTATGGTGACTTAGTTTACAAATTTAAGAAACTTATAGGAATTAATGATTTTTCTTTTCAGTTCAGAAAAATCATAACACGTTACAGACGTATAGGTTATAACTTGAATGTTATGCGACAGTCTGCATGCTTAGTTTTTAACCCAATCATGGTTGATAACTATGCTGCCTTCTTTAATTGCACGCCGGTGGGTCGGGCGTCAGACTCTATGATGGCCCCGACTTTAAGCTATTCATTTTAGTTGGTTGGGGCCGGAGCTTCTTGTCTGTTGCTTGGCCCACCGGGGTCCAACTGGTGTTTTTCTTTTGCTCCGGAGTTAGTAGGTTATTCGGCGCCCAGGGATCTCCATCGTCTGGCAGCTAACTCTATCTGTGAGTCCTTGTTTTTGATTCATCAGGATGTTTATCATGATTTATTTGTTTGTTCTTGATGATTCATTGACTAGTTAGAGATTCACCCCGAGGACCGAAGAACTTATTAAATGTTATGAACCACTGCAGAAGCTGAGGGTGAGGTTAGGATCCTGTAAAACCGGTTTAAGCCCTCCAGTAACTTTGTGTTACTGATCGTTCCAAGGCGATACTTCTGTGGTGGTTCTTTTTGTTTTATGTCTTGGTGTTTAAAATTTTTTGTGCTATTGGCGCCTTATGTATGTTTTCATATTTTTAATTAAGTTAAGGTAACTGAGTGGCCACCTATTGGGAAAATAGCTGCTCATTCGGCTAACGATATGTTTCATGGTATAAGTGCCTGATTGTTAGTTTGGTTTTTTTCCCACCTCGGTTTTTGGAGTGGGAATCTCTTTCTGATTGCGCCTTTTCCTGATCTTTGCCTACTTGTACCTTTTTTTTCAATGCAGACATTGGGCATTTATTGAAAGAAAGTAACATGCAAAGCTGATCTGCGCCTTTGGTTTCGCATAAGCAGATTGTTGGTTTTGTCATGAAGCGGCTCAAATGTGGATCTGAAATCGGATCCGGAATAGTTTAAACTATGGTTTCATGTACCCAGAACAAATAATAACTGGCGTCAAAATTATACAGTTGTATCATTAATAACTGTTGACACGAATGAAAGAGTAACTATTTGTAAATATTTACCAGAACTATCGAAGGCTCTGCTGTCTTGAAAAATTGTTCATTAATTAGGACACATGTCAATGACATCAAAATAATGAACCACCTCGTGGGAAAAACAACAATGTGGTTTCCGAACAGGTCCGACACAAACAGGGCTGTACAAGCACAGAAGATGGCTAGAGACTCGAAATTTTGGATTTAGAAAAGTAGAGGAATCGTACTATCCATGTAGCGAAAACAAAGGTGTTCAACAGCTTCGCAGTTACTGCGAAGCTGGTCTGCGCCTTTGTTTTCGCATATGCAGATTGTTGGATTTCCCATGTGGTGGCTCTAATGATAGAGCGAGCGTGCTAGAAAGGTTTCTTTCTGGGCTCCCCTCGTGGTTTATAAGAGGTATTGTACATTGACATCAGTTTTCCAAGCAAATACCGTTAATTCCCATATGGATTGCTATTTGTCAATAGACTCCGAGACTGAAAATCGTTTATTTTGAATCGACAGCCGGCTTGCATGTCCGCCGTGGTTTACAATATAAATGAGCCTTTGCATGAGAAAACGAACTATTTGCATATGCGAAAACAAAGACGCAGATCAGCTGTGCAGTAACTGCACAGCTGATCAGCGTCTTTGTTTTCGCCACACGGATAGTACATTTCCTCTTCTACTTATATACAGAGTTTCAAGCTTCTAGCTTTATTCCGTGACTGTTCAGCCTGTTTCGTGTCAGACCTGGTCGGAAACCCAAATTGTTGGTTTTCTCATGCACATGCTCAAATAGTGATCTGGCTTTAGCGAGAAGGGTGACTGATTCGGTAGCTCGCGTTTCGAAAGCGCGGATGACCACATCAAAAGCGCGGAGAATTTCAGAGCGTTTGAATGAAAAGCGAGGATTTTTTTCATGACCTGGTTGGTAACCATTGATATGTTTTCTTGTCACGCGGCTTGTTGGTTGCTCATAGCAAGTTCTTTTTGTAAAAAAAAAAAAAAAAAAAAAAAAAAAAAAAAAAAAACGTCCAATGTACTATCGGAACTAGACAGTAAAACTCTCCCGTAGCCCAAGGGACAAAAACTACGTTTAATTCGATGAAATAAGTCTATTGGATCATGCCTACAACTCACAAAACTGTCGTTTGCATTGCTAACCAGACATTACCAGCAGTAAAATACTCAAATAACCCATTTTTGACGAATGGACTTTCCCATCTTTATTATTTGGATGAGTCCACTTTCACTTTTAGGGGCATCAGGAGTGGTTTTGAATTTTTATTATTTTTTTTTTATCGATGAAATTCCTCTAAGCAAACAGAATAGCCCCAGATGGGACGCCGCAGAACCGCGGCGTCACATCTGGGGCTATGCTGTTTGCCTATGTCTCACAAAAAGGACGCCAGGCTTGAATGAGTTAAGTAACATCATTTTCTTTCCCACTTGGTGTCTATTTTGGGACTTTTAAATTAAATTGCATCGATTCCTGATCCCTCCTTTATTCTTACTTTACCTGCTCTTCGTTACACTATATTTGTATTGTTTGTTTTCATTGAGGTTTAACACCCGAATCAACATTTTTGAGTCAAATCTGGACCGTGATAGCCATCGTCCGCCAAGTCGGGAGTGATTGTGTCTTACTCAAGGACACGACGGTGCCCGTGTGGAGATCGATCCAGGAACTCCCGATAGGAGTCCGATGCTCTACCATGAGGCCATCGCTCTCCCTGTTAGACTTTGTGATATCGTTTCACTTCAACGAGAGACGGTACGAAGCTCAGTTCAACGGTATTGAATCTGCACGCATTGTCATTTCACCTTCCAAAGGCATAATATTTATAAAATGCGTCGCGACGCGAGAAAACCGGTCTGACAGCTGATTGTTCAATCCATTCCCAAACCATAAATATAAATTTTCATCGTGAGAGAAAGCCAGCAAAAATGCAACTTGATGTCGTTTTCTGTTAGGGGGTGGGGCAACATCAATGGAGGTACAGTCTAGACACAACCACATCAAAATAAATGTCGTTGGTGTCCTCATAATTCAATTTCGTTTGTCCATATAAGACCACCGCAATTTCAATTTCAAGTTGACCAACGGTACAAAATCGATCTAAGCGTTGAAAGGAAAGCTTGAATGTTTGAAAGCTAATTAATGTTCATGTAACTTACTACTTCAACGACATTTGGCAAAGGCACAATCAGGGCATTCTAACCTGTGTTTGACCAGATTCTACTTTCACCACTGATCAAACGCGGCGGAAGCGATTGCAGTGAAACGGTTTTTTTTTTTTTTTCAACTGCCACTTCGGGTAGACATTCAATGGCAAAAAACTGATAGCCTGACATTCTTTGATTTTTATGATACGTTTTTGATCAAAAAGCATCTGACCTTCAACATCCATTAAACTCGCGAAAACTGATTTCAGGAAACGCTCAAAATGACCACCGGATATATACGGGGGTGGTCAATTTGCACTTTACCGGGCGTGGAATCTATTACAGGGAACAAAATCAAGATGGTGTGGTTTACTTTAGTCTTCTTTTTAGTTTGTATTCTTTCCATCTGTCACTCCTGACTAGATGTAGATTTTCTGCAATCTACTTTTTTCTCACACTGGTATGACCTCTGATGACTACCGCCGGGGGTATGTGAACTTTTTTGCTATATTTTATTTCTAAACTTCCATTCAAAAACGACGTAGCAGAATTTATAGCACCAGTCTACTCATTATCGCTACAGTAGGAGGTAAATCATAACGAAAACGAAGCAATTATCATCATATTTGCCATTGTGTCCAATAAATTAAATTTCAATCTTTGTCTACATGGTAATAATTATGTAATTTCCTAATGCACCAGGCCGTAATTTATACTAGTAATAACTATATAATTTCCTAATGCACCTGGTCGTAATTTATACAAGTATATAACGAAACCTTGCCCTTGCATTATATATACGAGTACTTTCAACTATAAACATTGAAAATTTCGTTGGAAGCGGTTCTAACGAGTACCCACAATCTATGTTTTGAAATAATAAAATAAGAAAAATAGGTTTACCCCTGTAAACCCTAGTTTTACTACAGTATTTAATGGTGGGGTATAAGGGGTGTACATTACATGAGCCGTCTCACGGGAAAAACAACAATCTGCATATGCGAAAACAAAGGCGCAGATCAGCTTCGCAGTAACTGCGAAGCTGATCAGCGCCTTTGTTTTCGCTACACGGATAGTACAATTCCTCTACTTTCTAAATCCACAATTTCCAGTCTTTAACCATCTTCTGTGCTTGTACAGCCCGTTTTGTGTCAGACCTATTCGGAAACCACATTGTTGGTATTTCCACGAGGTGGCTAAGTCTTTGGCATGCATGTTTTATAGTCATCCGATTGTGTGAGCCGATATATTAGAAAAAAAAAACTGTCATGGTAAATCGACGACAAAAGGTGTGTTTATTAGTTTATTAAAGTCTCATGTGGATATACATACATAAACAGCAGTTTAAAAAAAAACATTCTTTACAGAATTAATGGAGACTCAGATAAGTTTAAAATAAACTTGTCTTTGCACATAATAAAACATTAGAATAATATGGCCTCGTTTCCGGACAACATTTTTCTTTGACAAAGTAAGTTTGTCGCAGAAAAATATGCTCGTGTACATTCAATTCTGTGGCGAAGTGTCATTGTCAAATATATGTGACAAAGGTGAGCGAGCTAAGTAAAATAAGTAATCTTTGCTGTGTGCGAATGCAAACTCATTGTCAAAGTCAAAGAAAAATTGTCCGTGGAAACCAGGCTTATGTCATAGTGGTATTATCTTTATACATGTACCTCCGCATAACGGTTTTTGCCTACATAGTTTTTTACATATATATAATTTTGATATTATTTTTGGTACCTTCAAATTTGTTTGTTTTATGGCAAGAAAACACGCACATCCCAAGGTTCTGCCAAGGTTCATCGCTTATCGGGAAGAATGACTGTTTTATTTTAAGTTTCAGGAAAACTTTTCCGTTTTTGCCTACATAGTTTTTTACATATATATAATTTTGATATAACTTTTGGTACCTTCAAATTTGTTTGTTTTATGGCAAGAAAACACGCACATCCCAAGGTTCTGCCAAGGTTCAGCGCTTATCGGGAAGAATGACTGTTTTATTTTAAGTTTCAGGAAAACTTTTCCGTGAAATAAATACCTCTCAAACCCCACTTTTATATAGAAAAGACAGGGTTATGCAGGGGTACCTATTTTTCTTATTTTTGCTCCAAAACATAGACTGTGGGTACTCGTTACAACCGCCTCGTCGAGGCGGTTCTAACGTGTACTCACAATCTATGTTTTGTGCAAAAATAAGAAAAAAACAACAACATTTAGTAAATTCTCTACCGCAAAAAAATCAAATTGAAAGTGGTAAATGTATTTTTCACCAATCTAACAGTTTGGGGTCTTTTTTGTTGTAATTATTATTAATATTATTTCATATGTTTCCTCCACCATATTAAGACTTTTCAAAAATATATCTGTTAACCAAAAAAGAAAAACACTCTGGCCTTACCAATCCGATTTGACCGCCCAATAAATTGAACTTTGAAGACGAAAATTTTGGTTTCATGCTAGCAGTAAATCAGGCACTAGTTATCTGTAGACCTAATAGTACATGTGCATATTAGTAAAAATATAAGCGATAAATGTGGAACGTTAGAAAAAAAAATATACTCCGGGATCTTTTGGAATAATTTGGCTTCTTTCGAATTTCTTTAACTTTATGGCACTAAGAAGTGTGGGAGTATAGTTACATTGAATGAGTTACTTTTTAGATAAATATTTGAAGAAAAAAAAAAGTCAGTTGGTTTCGATAAACGACCCACCGCAGATTTTTTATTTCGCTTCAAGTTCTTTAATATGAAATTCTGATATGAATTTAAGATCTATTTATGTTGACGCGAGAACAGAATTAAAACACGTTAGATCTACATTGACAACGCGAGAATAGAATTAAAACACGTTACATTGACAACGCGAGAATAGAATTAAAACACGTTACATTGACAAATCGAGAATAGAATTATAACACGTTACATTGACACATTTCAAACTAAAGTTTATGGCTAGAAGATCTTTGTGCAGATATGACTGGTCCTGAGGTTATAAAATTTTTCATGCTCAGCTCAGCCGAGTATGCAATTTAAACTGCTCATAAATACAAAAATAGCCAAAATATATTGAAATTGAAGGTTTTAAATGCGAAAGCATGTAATTTATCCTGCTAATAAATGTTAAAATGCCAACAATTGTTGGTTGGCATTTTAACATTTATTAGCAGGAGAAATTTTAGTCTTAGCTGAGCTGAGCATGAAAAAAGTTTTATAACCTCGGGGCCTGGCTTCAACTTGAAAGTAAAGCAAATTCTAAAACATGTTAAGTTTTTTCAATGATTTCTTTCAGTTGTTATTCTGCTGGGCTTTTTGTCTTTGCCGCCGCCCATAAGAATAACATGTCGGACGATTGTATACACCTTTAAACCCCACTTTTAAATATTTAACTTCGGGTTTACAAGGGTATACATTTTTTCTTATTTAAGTTCCAAACATCGGTTGTGGGTACTCGTTAGAGTCGCTTCGGTGAGGTGGTTCTAACGTGTACCCACAACTATATCGAATTGTTCCAACTGAATTTATTCAATTTTTAACAATTTTTACAGTTCTTAAGATCCCTGAATATTATGTGGGCGTGTTTTCGTCTCTATGGGCAATGACGACACCGGTGTACATTTTCATATTTATGTTGCTGTCATGGGGCCATGATACAGGTGAGAAAACATGAACATGCCGTGTCAAAGGTCACCGTGATCTGAGCCGCGTCATGAAAAAAAAAAATGTTTTTAACAGACCCGACACAAACCGAGCTGTGCAGAAGATGGCTAGAGGCTGGAAGTTGGCTAGAGGCTGGAAATTGTGGGTTTAAAACGTTGCAACTATGTTGTAGCAGAAAATAGTGATTGTATCCTTTCCTTAGCATGGAATCGTCATTGACGCAACTAAAATGATACGCTAATAAGTAGTGTGCCTGAATAGGCTGAATGTAGACCGGAACCATTTTGCCAGATTTTAACAATTCATCGTACATAAGAAAACTTTGTATTAACCTGTGAATCACGCATCACGCAGTTTCATTTGCGCCAATATGGCTGGCAATAACTTATGGTTAAAAGACACATTGTGGATTTTAATATCTTTCTCTTAAGCAAGTTGTTAGACAGTATTTGAGCATGTGCGTGAAAAAAACAATTTGGGTTCTGATCAGGTCTGACACAAACCAAGCGCTGTACAGTCACAGAAGATGGCTAGAGGCTGGAAATTTTGTATTTAGAAAGTAGAGGAATTGTACTATCCGTGTAGCGAAAGCAAAGGCGCTGATCAGCTTCGCAGTAACTGCGAAGCTGATCTGCGCCTTTGTTTTCGCCTATGCAGTTTGTTGGTTTTACCATGTGGCGGCTCATTTAAGATTGGGTTGCTTAGAAAGTACACTTTTCCTTTCGATCATACGGTATTCTTAATGGATAGAATGTATCTTTCAGAGTCCTCAGCTATTCCAACAGAAGTCAGAGCATGTGATGACGGCTGGCTCTATCTGGGTGGTAAATGTTACAGGTTATTTTATGACTATCTGAACTGGAACGAAAGCGAAACAGCCTGTAACAGTATAGGTGCAAATCTTGCTAGCATCACTTCCAGAAGAGAACAGCAATTTATTGACGGTAAGACTAATAATGAGAATCTATACGTGTAGTTCATAGTGAGGTGGACAGAGGGTAGGCCCTTGTCCACGTCCGTCCACTTAGCACCTCTTCAATCCCTTACGCGTGATTCGAGGAGGGGCATTAAAACGGACATATGGGAGGTGTCGGAGCAGTCAATACGTCACAGCAATACGAGGCTGATTTGTCACACAGACTTGTCAAAAAGTAACATTATTGGCTGTCGCTGATGCCGCTCCGCGAATTTGTGCACTACATCGCTTCTTTTTATTAGAGGACAAAGTTTACCTGAGATCTGGTCTTTGATAAAAGACCATTGGCTAAGGTCATGTTGGTCAAACTGAAAAGTAAACTTAACCCCAAATACTCACATAAATTTTATGAAAACTTTAAACTGTCTGTATCTACCAATTTTAAGGTCACAGGCTACAAATCTATCTGGAAAATCCAATGTTTCCACTTTTTTCCGTATTAAAAAAGCCTTTGTAACCATATTTTACATTGCCGTTCAACAGGTCATTGTCAACCCAAGGTTCCCGATGCTACATTCCAAATTTCATTGAATTCAATCAACCCATTCCGGAGAAGACGATTTCTTAAAAGTTTTCACCACAAACATGGACATGGCGGTCATCTTGGTTATGTGGTCTGAAACACTTATACTAACTTTGATTCACCATTACTAAGGATACTACATATAAAATTTGGTTTTGATTGGTTAAACGGTTTCTGAGAAAATTGTGTTTTACACTTAATACATGTCTGTAAATGACCTATGGTCAAGGTCAAGAAATGACATTGACCTTAACTATATAACTTCATAACCTTATTAAGTTGTCTCTGTCTACCAACGTTTAGGTCTTCCTAAAATATCCAATGTTTTCACTTTTTTCCATTGAAAAGCTTATGTGACCAAAATTGACCTTAAAGTAAAATAGGTCAAGGTCAACCCAAGGTCATGATTTAAATAAACTATGATGCGCAGGAGTCCTTGATGCTAAATCCCAAGTTTCATTGAAATCGGTCAACCCGTTCCAGAGAAGACAATTTTTAAGGTCTTTGCTTATAGCCCGGGTGGTCATCTTGGACATGTGACCTGAACCAATTAGGCAAACTTTGGATTCCTCTTCCTAGAAATACTACATATAAACTTTGCTTTGCGGATGGGTCAAGCGGTTTCTGAGAAAATTAAGTTTTACATTTACAATGTAAATGACCTTTGGCCAAGGTCAAGAAATGACCTTGACCTTGAATACTCACAAAACTTCATAAACTTAAAGGAGAACGCTATATTCAACAACAAGATTTTTGAAAGTAAAGATCTAATCAAAATAAACATACATAACATAATTTATTATATAACTATAAATAGACAGTATTTCAGACAATGCTTTCAGCCCATTGCATATTTTGTCATATTCTATGACCTGGGGTTTTTCCCATTAAATATATGTTGCTAAATTTAGAACACTGTATCTATCATGGAAATATACATTGATTGATGTCTTGCAGTCCTGCTGATGAACTACAGATGGTATTTATTACTGTTTAATTTATTTGAATTAAGACTTTATGTCCCAATGAACTTTTTTAGTCATGCTGGGACTTTATGCAAGCTGTTGAAAACAATCCATTTTCAAATGAAAAATATTTTTCTGCTCATTCTTTTTAAAGGTTTTGTATTAAAAGGAAGTGTTATACAATAAAACAATTGTTGACTATTGAGTCATTGAATATGATGTGATATCCAACAGAGACTACCAATATTGACCTCGGCTTCGCCTCGGTCAATATTGGTAGTCTCTGTTGGATATCACATCATATTCAATGACTCAATAGTCAATAATTGTATAATATAATATAATATATATTCAATGATCATTTTCTCCAAAACCTCTTGCCCAATAAAAGTCAAATTTTATAGGAAGCATCTCTAAGAAGGAGGAACCAATGTGTTCATAAATAATTCACGTCACATGACCAAGATGGCTGTCATGCCCAAATATGGGATTAAAAAAATCTTCTTCTCCGGAACTGCTGAACGTATTGCTATGAAACTTGACATGAGAGTACTACATTGTGTTTATAAATCAAGGACCTGTGATGACATTGACAAATTTTAAGGCAAGATCAACTTAGGTCATATTTAAATGGCATTGGAGGGGAAATCTTCAGGAAATGGGACAAACGTTTGTCAATAGAGGATTTTACGCTTTTTCGCTGTTGACAAACGTTTGTCATTTATTAATAGCAAATTATATGAAACTTGCAATAAATTGAATAGTGGTCTGTATGGCTAACGAACGACCAACAATCATAATTCAAAGCCCGGTCTTTCTTTTCATTTGATGCAAAATAATAGAGTCTTGGTTTGTTTAAGGTTCAGGTCAAGTCGGGTTGGAAGTCTCTGCGTATTAAGCATTCACGATTATGTTTAGTTGGTTTAAATTTATTGGTATATATCTCAGATCTCATGTGAGCGTTTACAAGACCATTTGTCCTCTGGTTATAATACTATTTAAAATAACATGTTAACGATATACATGTAAGCAAAAAAAGAAAAAAAAATAGAAGTTATTACCAATTTCTCCACTTCGTTTAATTCACCATTTTTGCATTGCCTGCTGGTTTCCAGCTTAGAAATAATCGATATTGGAAAAACAGGTAACCAAAACCACTGGAAAAACAGGTAACCAAAACCACCCTGACCTCAAGGTCAGGGTGGTTTTGGTTACCTGTATTTCCAATATTGATTTTGGTGAGTTTGGAACCAGCAGATAATGCAAAAATGGTGACACAGGTCTCATGGACGGTATGCCTGATAATGTCTGGGTTGGAGCCCAGAAAAAGAACGGACAATGGAGCTGGACAGACGGCAGTCACTGGTTTGAAGACATACATGTATGGAACTCCACAGGTAAGTTTCTAAAATAACTGAGCTGCGACGCGAGAAAATAGGTCTTCGGGGTTTTCGACCAGGTCCGACATAAAGCGGTCTGTACAGGTGCAGAAGATGGTTTATAGAAGCTTGATAGTTCGGATATAGGAAAAAGAGAAATAAGGCCAAAAGCTGATCTGCGCCTTTGTTTTCGCATATACAAAAATCCTGTAATCTCGAATGATACATGTAAGTTCAACAGAAACACGATACATCATATTTGTGTACTCGTAAATGTAGTTGGCTCGATTTCGAGTATAAATCATCGAAATTAAAACCACTCCTGATACCCCTAAAATGAAAGTGGACTCGCTTAACTCATTTAAGCCTGGCGTCCTTTCTGTGGGACATAGGCAAACAGCATAGCCCCAGATGTGACGCCGCAGAACGCGGCGTCTTCTGTTTGCATACAGAAATTTCATACAAAAATAAGATAAAAAATAAATAAATAAAAACCGCTCCTAACATCCCTAAAAATGAAAGTGGACTCACCCAATTGATAATGATGGGAGAAATCCATTCGTCAAATATGGGTTAAAGGATAACGCTGGAAAAAGTTAGTTCATTATTCAATAATCATGCTAATGGGTTTTAACGAGTTGTGAACTTGCTTCGAGTGCCACATTCTTTCTGTTTACATACATGATCATATTTTGGAAAGTAAAATACATTCAGTTTTTATTTCACATGCAAGCCTTACATTTAGAAAAAGGAAACCGAGTAAAGATCAGTAAATTAAGTAAACATTTATTTATAATGTTATATATGATATATTTCATTAATCCTTTACTCGTAATGTATAATCAAAGGGGAGTAACCTTGGTTAATATTCATTTTTATGATATTCTTTTGTTTCTCGAATTTATAGCGTCTAGGACTTTGCAGAAGTGTGTTATTGATTATTTTTATAACTATTATTATAATTAAGAAGTTATTTAGCAGATTATAGAAGCTTCTGGTTGAAACTGGGTGATTCGACTGGGTGATTTATTATTGTCACCATATAGCAGAAATAATATATTTTCTATACCTACTAGCAATATCTGGTTCTGACTTCGGTCCTTCTGGATGTTTCTATTTCCAGAGGTTTCTGAAGAACATTTCTTATGTTCTATTCTGTTCTTCTAGAGACCAGTTGATTGTTTAAGTTTCTAGAAGCTAGTAGATCTTCCTCAGATGTATATATACAGGTCTCAATCCAGGCTCAAGCATTCAGAAATTCGAAGTGATTTAAAGTTTATAGTTTTGGTTGTTTCACTAGTATTGGAATAAAAGTATTCTTTGTGGATAATTATTATTAATGGTGGACAATATCAACATCTTGTGCTCTCATGGTTTTTTGAAAAATGGTTTGAGGATATCTGTAAACTGACATTTTGAGGGACAAGAACTTATTTAGACACTTAGATTGTAAGTTATTAATTTATATATTTATTTATTCATTTATTTATTTATTTATTTATATGTTTAAATTGCTTTCATTTGTTTATTTGTTTGATTAGAATACATGTGTATTAAGTTTTAAACTTTGTTGGTTGTTCCTTGCTGGGTTAGCCAGATCCTTGATATCATTTTTAGGGTTGAAAGTTTCTTTAATTTGTCTTGTTACGCTTGCTCGTAACAATTATTTCAAATTGCTTAAGGCAAAGTTTATGAACTTCTGTCTGTCATAGAATTCTGATTTACATATTCAGGAATTAACGCCGCCTTTGTAATTGATTTGGGCATACATAGTGAGAATGGGCCGTATATCAAATGCGCAGAAATGTTTGAAATGCGCGTGAAATCGAGGCATCAAATGCGCGGATGACCTGTAGGGAAATTTGGCCGATACTCACTCAGGTAACCTATGTTCACACTGGGCAGGTACGACTGTTATGTTTGTCATATTTTAACATGCTTTTGTAGGTTTTAGACGTTTATATAGTGTATAGTAGTTTATCCTAGATTATTATTTTAACCATCATGGATTTTAAAATTTCTGACACTAATAGAGGAAAGAAAAGCTTGGTACACAATAATTATAGTTATAGGATTGATGCTTTTTCTCAAAAGCGGTAACAGACGTTGAATTCAAAGCTGGCTAACGGAAGAACTATGGTTAAATCTCGTTATCATAACTTTTGTCTTGATAGCGACTATGGTTAAATCTCGTTATCACAACTTTGGTCTTGATAGCAACTAGCGAGATACAATCATAGCATAGGTATACCTTACAAATACCTGTAAAAGCAATTCATTTCCGCGCTTTTTAAACGCGCATTTGATAGTCTTTTTTTCCGCGCATTCGTATATCTGCTCATTTGATATATCGATCCGCGCATTCGTAAAACGCCGTGAGAATGGAATAGTAGAAAATCCAGCTGATCATGAAATTTAAAGTGCTCATAAATACTGAAATAGCCGAAATAAATTGAAATTTCAGATTTAGAATACCAAAGTCTGTATTTTATCCTGCTTATCAATGTTAAAATGCTATCAATTATTGTCATTTTAACATTTATAAGCATTATTAATTTTAATCTCAACTGAGCTGAGCATGAAAAAAGTTTTATAACCACGGGACCAGACCTATAGATACATTTTTCTCAGAGCCAATCTCCATGAAAGATAGAATGTTTTAGTGCGAAATTGCCCTCGCCTATGCACTCATGAGGCGGCTCATTAATTTCAGTGGCACAGAGCGAAGACTTCTTGTATATTGGTTGTTACGTAGATACTGAACTTCGAGATTTGGATGGTCGTATGCATAAGTTTGGTCGGTGCATGACTAGAGAAGTGTGTATCAATAGATGTAAAAATGAAGGTATGAACCGTTAAGGTACAAAGTTGCCGAGGCGGTTCTAATGAGTACCCACAATCATTGCTTTGATCAAAAATATTAAAGTATCAAACTTTTTCTGACAGGCAAAATAGGGTAAGACCTCTTTACACTCTTTTCTTTCTCTCTCTCTACTATTCAACTATTAAAGCAGGCTCAATTCTGAAAACATATTTTACTTTTTATATTAATATGTTTGCTTGTGCCGCTCTTGAGAATATGGTTGGTGTAAAATATATTGTAAAAGAAAATAAAAAAAAAATATATGCCAGATAAAATAACATTTTTTTCTCAAAACTGTCAGGGACTAGGAAACCCCCAGAAACGACGAGCCCTTTTTAGACATGTCCGACAAAAAAAATATAATATTATATGTTTGCAAGATACACATTTCCAACATCAACAAGAATCTTTTATTAAGGCTGAATGGGGAAGCTCAGCATACTTTAGTTGTCTGAATAGTTCCAGCAGAGGTGTTACAATTTTATTGAATAACAATTTTGAATATAGGGTAGAAAAAGTTGACTCAGACCCAAATGGGAATTTTTTAATATTAGATATAATTATAGAAGGTATACATTTTACGCTTATCAATTTATATGGTCCTAATGAGGATAAACCTAAGTTTTACAAAGAGTTAAGACAGAAATACACATCTTTAGACAATGACAACATCATAATGTGTGGTGATTTTAATTTTGTACTAAATCCTGACATTGACTCTAATAATTATTTACATATAAACAATCCGCGGGCAAGACAAGAGGTGTTAGATAATATGATGGAAGAAGATGGTTTATTGGATGTTTACAGATTGTATAACGAAGAGCAGAGATAATTTACTTGGAGTAGGAGAAATCCAGTGCGTAAACAGGCTAGATTAGATTACTTCTTGATTGGTTTTAGCTGTTTTACATATGCTGAGGCATCAAGTATTACTCATGGCTATCGAACAGATCATAGTGGTACTATATTAGACCTAATATTAGATTTTGATGTAGAAAGAGGTAAGGGCTATTGGAAATTCAATAACTCATTATTAAAAGACATTGACTATATAAAAATTGTAAAAGAAACAATATCAGATGTCAAACAAACATACTCAATGAATGAAACACAGTTTAGCATTAATGACCAATTATTCTTAGAAACTCTTTTATTAATGATCCGTGGTAATACAATCAAATATAGCTCTTTTAAAAAGAAACAAAAACAAGAAGAAGAAATAAAACTAGAACAAGAAATAAAATTGATTGAAAAAGAGGTAAATAGGAATTTTTTAAACATGTCAGAAGAATCGTTAAATAATTTGGAAACAAAAAAGCAAAATTACATGATATTCAAAAAGACAAAATTGAAGGTATGATGTTAAGGTCAAGAAGTAGATATGAAGATCTGGGTGAAAAGCCTACCCGCTATTTTTTTGAATTAGAAAAAAGAAACTATACCAGTAAAGTTATTCATAAATTAGTTAATGAAGAGGGGGAAGAATTTACAAAAACTGCAGATATTTTAAAATGTCAGACTGATTTTTATAAAAATCTATATAGAAAAGTTAATATAGAGGAAAATATATCAATGTACTCAGTTTTAGGAGAAAATGAAAATAAATTGTCCGATACAGAGTCAAAAAGTCTAGAGGGTGAAATTAAATATTCTGAATTGGGATTAGCCTTAAAGAACATGAAAAATAATAAAAGTCCGGGATTAGACGGCTTTACTGTTGAGTTCTATAAATTCTTTTGGATAGATATTGGCCAATACATATTAAGGTCCTTAAACTATGGGTATCATACTGGGTCTTTGAGTATTACACAAAAGGAAGGTGTTATAACATGTATCCCTAAGCCTAATAAATCTAGAATGAATCTAAAAAATTGGAGGCCAATTTCACTGTTAAATGTTGTGTATAAACTTGCATCTGCTGTAATATCCAATAGAATAAAAAAAAGTATTAGATAGTATAATAAATGAAAATCAAAAAGGTTTTATAGCAGGACGATTTCTCAGAGAAAATATAAGACTAATTTATGATGTACTTTTTGAATCTAAAAATCAAAACATTCCTGGTATGCTTTTATCAATAGATTTTGAAAAGGCTTTTGACACTGTCTCATGGAATTCTATAACAGATGTTTTAGATTATTTTAATTTTGGAGACTCCATTAAAAAATGGGTCGGATTATTTCAAAAAGGATCCGAAACCTGCATTTTACAAAATGGTTTTATGTCAGATGTGTTTAATCTACAGCGAGGTTGTAGGCAGGGAGATCCTATATCTCCATACCTATTTATCCTGTGTGCTGAAATTTTAGGTAAAATGGTCAGAAAGAATAAGCACATTAAGGGTATATTTATAAATGGAAAAGAATTCAAATTATCACAGTACGCGGATGATACTCAGCTAATATTGGACGGTTCTGAAAAATCTCTGAAAGCAGCAGTAAATTTACTAAGGCAATTTTATAAAATGTCAGGCTTGAAAATTAACGTTGACAAAACTAGGGCACTCTGGATTGGCTCGTCGTGTGGATCATCAGAAACAATGTGTGGGGAATTAGCTTTAGACTGGTCACAAGAACCTTTAAAGATTTTAGGTGTCACATTTTCACCACTTGTTTTTAATATATGGGACTTAAATAGTAAGGAAATTTTAATAAAAATTAAAAATTTACTTAATCAATGGTCAAAAAGAAAATTAAGCCTGTCAGGAAGGATAACAGTTATTAAATCTCTCGCCATATCCAAATTTGTACACCTTTTTATATCATTGCCAGCTCCGCCACTGGATTTGATTAAAGAACTAGACAAACTATTTTATAAATTTTTGTGGAACTCTGGCCCAGACAGGATAAAAAGAAAGATCATAGTTAAAAATATAGCTTATGCCGGCCTTAGAATGATAGAGACAACATCTTTTCTTAAAGCTTTGAAAGTGTCTTGGCTTCGAAGAATACTTCAACAATCAAAAACAGGTGAGTGGTCAAATCTGTCTTGCATCAATTTTCATACTGTGTTTTCTTTAGGTGGCTCATATGCAGCGAAACTGAGTAATGAATTACAAAATCCATTTTGGAAAGATTTAATGAAAGTTTGGGCAAAATTTTGTAAAATTTTACGAGTTGAAGATATTAGTCAAATTCTAGAATCTCCACTATGGTATAATGACAATATTGGGCGTGGGAAAATCTTCTTTAAAACTGGCATGACAGAGGAATAAGAGTGGTTTCTGATATTTTATCTGAAACTGGTGATTTTTATACCTTAGAACAACTTAAAACAATGTATGGTATTAGAGGAACCTTTTTAGATTATCAATATGTTCTAAATAATATTTGCCAGTCTTGGAAAACACAAATCAATGAAAATGTGGTTTTTATTTTAGAAAATAAGATGAATGTCATTTGCAATATATATGTTAAAAATTTAATCAAAGCCAGAAAGGGAAGTAGACTATTTTATGATATTTTTGTAAACATTAATGAATACATTCCACAAGGTAAATGGCAAGGAGAAATAGGGGATATAAATGAAAATGAATGGAAAATGTACTTCCAGGAAATAAAACAATTGCATGAGGTTAAACTTCGAGATTTCCAATATAAGATTAATAATAAAATGTTAGTAACAAACTCCTTTCTTTTCAAAATTAACAAAATAGATAGTCCAATATGTACTTATTGTAGGGAACATTCAGAAAAAATATTCCACCTCTTTCTGACATGCCCCAAAATAATGCAATTTTGGAAAGAATTAAAATTGTGGCTTCAATCAAAGGTCAATATTGATATCTCCCTAGATGATAGAACAATTTTGTTCGCATATAGCGGTAAAGATGAAATAAAAAACTATATTTATGTATTAGCGAAATACTATATTTTCCAGAATAAGTTCATATCTAGAAATATAAATATTCAAGGCTCATCATTAATATACTTAAGAAGAAAATGTTAAGTGAAAGATACATTGCATTTATAAATAATAAACTTAGTAAATTCTTTAAAAAATGGTCCCGTATATACAATTATTTTTTTCCACAGAGACAGTCTTAACAGTTCTCCACTGTCCCTGACACTGCTTTATTTTGAGTTCTTTTTTCTGTAGCAATAACAAGATGATAATACATCAACCTATTGCCATGAAACGCCTGCAAACACCAATGTAACATTTCTTTTCAGTTTTAGTATACACTTATAAAATTGTAAGACATATACCTTTTTGCCTATTCATAATTGTAATATAAAAATAGCCAATACTACACGGTTCAATACTCATTAGACTCTCGTGTAAAATTTTCTGCACAATTTGTCTGAAGAAAAAGGAATAGCTTATCTTTCACTTAAAAGAAATGATGATAGCTCTTTTATGGTTGAGTTGCTATGATGGTTTCTTGGGATAAAGAGTCAAGTGGATTTTGAACATGGCAGTATATTGCTATCTTTTTTCTCAGTATATGTTATACACAAGATAAGTATATTGGTAACCTGCTCTACCTTTTACCTTACCACTCCATTTTTCTTTCTTTCCCCTCTTACTCCCTATCGCCCACTCGCTCGCTGTCTCTCTCTCTCTCTCTCTCTCTCTCTCTCTCTCTCTCTCTCTCTCTCTCTCTCTCTCTCTGTTGTTATTCAAATATAATAGGTGACAATATACACATATATAATGTAGAACATTGTACTATAGACATGCAGTAATGTTGCTCACATATATACGTTTGTAATTATGTTTGTACTGAAAATATGTTTATTCTAAATAAAAAAAATAAAAAAAATCTGACAAACATTACGAAAACATGCCCATGCAATATACAGAGATTTTTAAAGTTGTAAAAAATGAAAATTTTCAGTGGATTTTTTTATTGATAAATCCGAGGCGGTTCTAACGAGTACCGTCCGCCGTGAATCTATGTTTTGGAACAAAAATAGGAAAAATAGATATACCCCTGCATACCTTAGTTTTGCTACATAAAAGTGGGGTATATGGGGTATACATTTTACGGACATGTTTTTCTGACAAAGGAATCGAGAGTTTAAGGCCTAATTTCGGCCTAAGGTTTTGGTAAAAAAAATAGTCCGAGATCCAAGGTCCAAATTTTTGGTTAACCCTACACGATCTTGGCCTTAAGGTTTGATGGCTTTTTTTGAAAGATATATGATAGTAGTCTATGAAACAGGTCCGTGTATAAAAATTTAGGCCGGCGAAAGTCTTCAAAATGGCCGCCATCCAAGATGGCCGCCCAAATTAGGATTTATACAGGCTTGAGTAAAAAGCGTTTTCATTTTAGATTTTGTTACATTTAAGTGCTTTCAGTGTAGATTTTCTATAAACTCAACATATGCTTTTGCATATTTAGTTGAATTAACCCAGTTTTGATGTTCTCATGCGTTACATACGTTACTATATTAATGTTACTTGCGAGAAATGAAAATATTGACTATTTGTGTTTATCTTAGTGCCATTCTTCAAAGTTTTTGAAGTGTTTATGCAAAGTGTTCCTTAAAAGACTTGAGTAGCGTCTTGATAAAGCTTCTTTGGGTCGTTTATCCGCATTTGGTGGTCAGCCTCAGGTCTTTTATCACATAAATCCAGGTTCACTCTTGATCACTTAACATTGTAAACTCACATATTTTTGGTAAACTCGCATATTTTGGGTCTGATCATACATACAATCAATAGCTGTTGATGATTTGTTAATAAATTATATGGATTAGAACCGCTAACTCCATTTATATAATTTTGATACCCTCAAGACGTTCCTAACTGTTACATACGTTACCTTTTTTTATAATATTTCCAACAAAATTAATATATTGACTATTCTTGTTTATTTTAATGTTATTCTCTAAAGTTTTTGAACTTTTTTGTATTTAATGCATTAAAAGACATGAAAAAATATCTTGATTAAGTTTGTGTGCTTTATTTGCTCCATCCATCAGCGATGGGTCTTTAAACACATAAATCCCGGTATAAACTTGATCCCTAAAATATTATACACTCACATATTTGAGGTCAAACACATTGATAAAACAGCTGATGAGGTTTTATAAATTGAACATATGTAATAGAATTTTAACTCAAATGTTTTAGAGTCAAGGTGTACCCAGCTGTTACATACGTTTCTTTTTCTAAGGAGCCTTTAACTCGATTAACATAATTTTCATGTTCTGAAGATGTTGACAACTGTTACATTCGTCACTTTTCTTAAATGATATCTCCTACAAAATCAATATATTGACAACTGTTGTAAATGGCGTTTATATGCTCTTAGGTTTTTGAATTGGTATTATATTGATTGCATTAAACGACATGGGAGACATTTTGATAAAGACATTTTGGATGCGATATTTGCTTTGACAGTCAGCAATGGGTCTTTAAACATATAAATCCGTGGTAAACTAGATCACTTACATATTGTAAACTCAAATAGTTCGGGTCGGAGCACATAAATATATTTATAAGAATCTTAAACTTGATATACAAGTACATAATTTCAATGTTCTCTACGTATACTCAACTGTTACATACGTTACTTTTCTATAATATTCTATACAAAAGCTCCATAGGGTCACTGAGGAGGCTTAAGTAGCCAAACATCCCCTTTCTCAATAATATGTTAACTGCTCTTAAAGGATCTCAATTTTATTTTTAGTTGAAGAGGACTGTGTATAGAACTTTAGACTGGGAAATTCCTAAAAATGGGGACAATTCATTTATATATGACTTACTGGATCAGATTTTACGGGAAAAGGGGTTTGTCTCCCATGAGTGTATTTTTGTTACCTATCTGATTCAATAATTTAAATGTTGATATGCTTAACCCACCATGTCACTTTCTTTTTTGAGTGGTATTGTCTGAAATGTATATCCAAACAGCAGATGATGATGAATAAAAAGATAAAATGTATAAATATGACATCATCCATAGTTCAGATTACCTTTTTTACCCTTTAAATATTTGGAGTATTAAGAACAGATAATATGTCAAGAAACATCTGAACATGCGTTCATTATTTCGTCCCTTCTGTGAAACATTCTTTGATGTAGATAACGCTGATGCAAATATTCGATAGAGCACAAGTGTCTGGCTTTTACTGGACATCGAAGGGACATCGAAGAGGAATAATGACATATTTTTTTCCTTGCTTCCAAATGATCTAACTTTTATCATTTATTTGTTATTAGTGCATCTGTGTTATGTATTGCTTTGTTATGTTGCGGACCTAAACGTTTCCCTGTACATGATCCATAAGGTCAGTTATATTTTTCGGCCCCTTCAAATAAGAAAGAATATTCAAAATAAAAAATGTACATTGAGAGCCATCTTCTAAACATTGTTTTAATTATCTGACCCAATTTAGGCATGTGTCTTTGATTTAGACTTTCTTTGTGTAAATTTTTGAACTTGCAGTGTATTTATCTGGCTATCGTATACAATTTATAAAGGGTCACTGATGAGGGTTCATTACCTGAAATTGCGCAGTACGGCCCATTACTTCACCCTTTTGAGTGTGTTCACTGTTTCCAATATTTTATTCATTGCCAGAAATTGTATAATGTACCCACACTTCTCCTTTTAATTGTTTATGCCACTTCCAAAGAATATAAAGTAAAGGGGTCAAGGTACCGAAATCGTAATCCTAGCTCGTAAAAATCCATAATAACATTGACAAATACGATATATGTAGCCATACAGGCATGGATCCTCCAATAACAGGAGGTGTGATTAGGTGTTTGCGAAGGGTGAGCATCACCTGCCCATTATAATGCACCCGCCATGTCCTTATGACTGATTACAAAGCCGAGAAAATGAATATCTGGTAAGAAACGAATGTCCAGTAATTGAAAGCCTTATTAATTGTTGCCAATTGGCATAAGGTCAGTCACAAGTTTAGACGCAGCCACGCTGTAGGGATCAACAAGGTCATGGTGTCTCCCATAGAACTTTTTAAGAGTTGACACAAGCTTGGTACTGCGATATCCCCGTGACAATAATTTTGTGGTGAGTAACTTCCCCTATCAACAAAGTCTTCGTAGTTACAACAGGCTCTAGCATAGCGAACTAGCTGAGAGACATTTAACGTTTAACTTAATAGTTAATAATCTGATAATGTTATAAATCTTTTGCAAAATTAATACAAGTTCAATTATAAAAAAAGATAAATCATAAAATTACTATAAACAGTTTAAAAATGAACAAAAATGGTCAAACTCTTGATTTTATGGGGATATACTAATAAGAGTAACATATGTAACAGTTAAGAACATCTACATTGTGTTAATAAAGAAAAAATACTCTAACACGTAACATTATATTCATAAATATATATAAAACAACAATATGTAATGTAAATAGTTAAGACCAAAGATTATATGTGATTAATACAACTAGTAGCCTCAAGTAAAGGGGAATGTTTGTTTTTAAACAAAAGTTAATGAAAACAAAACCAGTTTGATCACCCAAATGTTTTATTTGTGTTGTGGGTTAACATGCCAGTCAAATAATGTTTGAGTATTTTGTTGACAGAGACATTTAACCAGATACCTTAAGCTTAACTAGCTTAACTCATATAAGCCTGGCGTCCCTTTTATGGGACATAGGCAAACTGAATAGCCCAAGATGTGACGTTGCAGAACGCGGCGTCCCATCTGGGGCTATTCTGTTTGCTTAAAGAATTTTCATCGAAAGTTGAATAGAATTTAAAAATTACACCTGATGCCCCTAAGAACTGAATACTCACCAGAATGATAAAGATGGGAAAATGCATTCGTCAAATATGGGTTATGGAAATGTAACTCCGTGCCAGCATGGTTCGAAACAAGGAGCACTCATTTGGGAGTGTGTTGCTATAATACTACACCAACATGGTCTTCAAAACTACACAAATTTACTTTGATTAAAATTGTCACAATCTTTTATAAAGAAAATATAATACAGGCTTTCATTAACAGAAATTGGGACCATTAAACAAACAAGATTAGGCAAATAATGATTTTATATGGGATTATGGGATATCCTATGACAAGTAACATATGAAACAGTTGTCAACATCTTGAGAACATAGAGAACATTCAAATATAATTGGAGGTAAATGTGCTACGACATTTGTATTATAATTCATAAAAAAATCAGCAGCTGTTGAAATTTTGTGTGTTTAGAACCCAAATGTATCAGTATTCAATGTTTAAGTGATCGAGATGAACCTTTATTTATGCCTTCAAAAAACATGCTGCTGACCAACAAAAGCAGAAAAAAATCACCAAAAAATTGCTATAACAAGACACCCCTCGTGTTTTGTAAAAAATATTAATGCAAAAATACACAAAACTTTAAAGAATAGCACTAATATATATAGTAATACTGAATATTATGATTTTGTAGCATGTAGCATTAATGGTGTAACGTATGTAACATGTGAGAACATCAAAATCGTGCTAAATCAAATTAATTTAAAAATGCAAATTTCTATTTTATGTTTTATTGATAAAACATAAGTAGCTGTTCATTTAATGTGTTCAAACCCAAAATATGTGAATTTATGATATTTTAGTGATCAAGTGTGAACCCGGATTTATGCGTTCAAAGACCCATTGGTGACTTAAGTGTTAAGATTAAGTATCTAAAATTGCTTTATATAGATGTTCCTTATGTCTTTCACTGCACTAAATACAAAAACACACTTAAACCTTTAAATGATACCACTCAAACAAACAGTAACAGCCAATCTATCATTTAATGGCAGATAGCGTTAAAAAGTAACGTATGTAACACATGAGAACATACAAACTGTGTTAAATAAACTTAATATGCTTCAATATATGTTAAGTTTATAGAAAACCAACACTGAATGCAGTTAAATGTAACAAAATCTAAATGAAAAAGTTTATTACACAAACCTGTACAATTCCTAATTTTGGCGGCCATCTTGGATGGCGGCCATTTTGAAGACTTTCGCCGGCCTAAATTTTTATACACGGACCTGTTTCATAGACTACTATCATATCTTTCAAAAAAAGCCATCAAACCTTAAGGCCAAGATCGTGTAGGGTAAACCAAAATTTTGACATCTCCTGGAATTTGGATCTCGGGCTAAAAGTGATTTTGGGAATTATGATGAAAAAGGTATTGCAAATAGCTGGTCTATGTCCTTGCTCATTAAAACCAGTACAACTTTTTCATCAAAATAGTAAACGTTGTCGTGACAACGCTAGAAGACATAGAAATAACACTTTTTGCACTTTTTATGTCTATTTTTCATATTAAACGACACTTTCAACTACCGGCTCACGCGACGAACAATTTCTTAATATGAAATAATTATGAAGTATCATCCACATCAAAGTATGCAAAGCAATACTGTTAAAAAGTATCATTTTGTTCGTCGCGTGGACCGGTAGTTAGAAATTAAAAACTGTGTTCAGAAATGGCCAAAAATGAGCCCGAAAGTGCAAATTGTGTTTTATCAATGGTTTTTCTGTCCGTTACCATGGCAACGCTTGTAGGAATACCCAAGAATTTTGTCTGGAATTTAAAAGAGGAGAAGAGGCATGTGGCTGCTTTTAGGAATACTTTTCTCATCTAAATATCTAAATGCCAATATTTATGTTTTACCAAATAATGAGGGGGAAAAACCGGCCTTAAACTCACTAGGCTTTTTTTTTTTTTTTTTTTTTTTTTTTTTTTTTTTTTTTTTTTTTTTTTTTTTTTTTTTTACAGCCGAAAAAGATCTCTGTATATTACACGCAAATTTCATGTGACTGTAAAAATTTAAACCACATGTTTTGGAGGATTTTGATGATCCTAATTATCAGGACCTAGATTATGAAAGATAAATATATGCAATGGATCGGTGGATGACATGCGATTGAAAAGATATAATTGAGCCGCTGCATGAAAAAAAACACACAACAATCTGTATAGGCGAAAACAAAGATGTAGATCAGCTTCGCAGTTTTTGTTTTCGCCTTGTTTTCGCTACACGGATAGCACAATTCCTCCACTTTCTAAATCCAAAATTTTCTTCTCTGCTAGTACAGGCCGGTTTGTGTCGGACCTGTTTGGAAAATGTCTCATCACTTCTTGTAATCCTTATGAAAAAATGCGTTTACCATGTCGTGTTTTAGGTTATGCATACGCTGGTCTTCAGGAAGAGCTCTGGTGTTTATGTGGAAATAATTACGGAAGATATGGCCCAGCTTCATCGGGCGAGTGTAATAGGACGTGCGCTGGAAATAGGAGTCAGACTTGTGGTGGATCTTGGAGAAACGAAGTGTACGAAATTCTGAATCCAGGTAAAAAGGCGAAAAGAAGTGTGTTGATAAAATTTATCTAAATCAAACCTTTCTCCTCACAAAACCAAATGTTTTGATAAACAAAAACCTTTTACTTCACCTGAGCCGAAGGCCGGCGCCCGTCCATGAGTCCGTTTGTGTCCGTTATGTCCACGTTATGAAATGAGCCGCCAACAAGGGAAAACCAACAATCTGCATAGCCGAAAACAAAGGCGCAGATCAGCTTCGCAGTAACTGCGAAGCTGATCAGCACATTTGTTTTCGCTACACGGATAGTACAATCCCTCTACTTCCTAAATACGACATTTCATGCGTCTAGCTGTTTTCTGTTACTGTACAGACCGGTTTGTGTCAGACCTGTTCGGAAACCACATTGTTGGTTTTCCCACGAGGCGGCTCAAATATAAAATCGCTGATGGTAATCGGCCAATGGCAGTCAAATTATATATGAAGCATAATTTGGTTGACTTCTGCCTGCGTACTCTGGTTCAGTGGCAACAGATAGCTCCCATTTAGTACAAATATGCTCTAATCAATCTAGCGGCTTCTTTCTGTTGACTCTGATAGCAAGAATAGCGATAACATCTGCGATTAGTTCTATTCAGCAATATCTGATCACGCACTGGTGCCTTGAAAAATCCCAATTCTAAAGAGAATATGAACTGTAAAGCTTGTTGTCCTTGAACGTCTTGAAATGCTGTCACCAGCAAGCGTAACATATCAGTTGCCGTTTTCCTGTAGGTACAGGTACAGGAAAATCTGATATAGCCTCAAGTTTGGCTTCTACATGTCTGACCTGACCTTGTCCAACAATATGTCCTAGATACATGTATGTAAAATAAGCATGGCAAATTTCACTTTTTGGTAAGTTTATTGTCAGTTTAGCATCACTGAGTCTTTTGAAGAATTCTCTGATGGTCTCCAGGTGTTGTTCCCATACCCATCCAGACCTTGATAAAGTCCATCAGGAGTAACAAATGCTGAAATCTCCTTTGCTCTGTCTGTAAGTGGAATCTGACAAAACCCTTTCAGCATATCGAATTTTGTCACATATCTTGCATGTCCAATATTATCGATCCAATCATCGATTCTTGGTATGGAAAATGTGTCAGTTTTTGTAACAGAATTTACTTTTCTGTAGCCCGTGCTCATTCGAAATGTCCCATCAGATTTTGGCACAAGTATACAAGGAGAACTCCATTCACTTTGACTGTGTTCAATAAAGCCATTTTCGTACATAACTTTTTTGCTGTCTTTTAGGATGAAGTCTATACGGATGCTATTTCACCGGTTTTGCTCCTTCAATAATGTCGATGTTATCGGTTCTGGAAATGTCCGGAAATAAGTGCTCATATTCAAGAATTAACTGTTTCAGTTGATGTTTTTGTCCGGATCTAGATGTGATAGTTTCTGATCAAGATCATGAAGAATGTCAGGATTCTGGTGTTTTGAGGATAATGATTCACAGTTCATTTCTTCAAAGTCTGTCTGATTTTGTTTTTTGAGGGACAGAAGTATCTATGTTTACTAATGAAATAACTGAGCTATCACTATTCCTATCAATGTACTTAAGCACGTTAATGTGACATTGTGTTAATTGTTTTTGCTTGGACTCCCAGGAGTGTTAACAATGTAATTTACATCACTAAACCTTTTCTCAACAGTTTATGGACTATAATATCTAGCTTGTAATGGCCTTCCCGGAATTGGCCAAAGAGCAATCACCTTGTCTCCAGGGTCAAAATTTCTGTTCTGAGCTTTTTCATCAAAATGCAACTTCATTTAGCTCTGAGCTGACTTAAGATTGGACCGAGCAACTTCCCAAGCTTCTGACAATCTAGTTTTGAAGTCAGACACACCCAGAAGTAAGTTCAAAGAACTGTCATTATTTGAAAGAAACTTCTCTTTCATAAGTTTCAAAGGTCCACGAACAGTGTGTCCGAATACAAGTTCAAATGGACTGAACCAAAGAGACTCTTGTACTGTTTCTCTGACAGCAAATAATAGCAAATATATGCCTTCATCCCAATCATTCTCGGTGTCAAAGCAGTAAGATCTAATCATGTTCTTTAAAGTTTGAGTGAATCTTTCCAAAGCACCTTGACTTTCAGAATGATAAGTTGATGACTTCTATTGTTTAATGCCAAGTTCATGCATTACTTGCTGAAATGTTCCTGACATAAAATTGGAACCCTGATCTGATTGGGCAGATTTGGAAGACCTACAATTGCGCAAACTTCACAAGGGCCTTAACTATTGTTTTAGTCTTAATATTTCTGAGTGGAATTGCTTCAGGAAAACGTGTTGAAGCACACATTATAGTCAATAGATTGGCAACCTGATTTAGTTTTAGGCAAAGGACCTACTAAATGGTTCATTAAATGCAGGAATAGGCTGTAAATTAGATTTTGGAATAGTCTGATTAGGTTTTCCTACCATTTGACAAGTGTGACTGGATTTGCAATGTTGGGAAACATCAGATTTTAATCCTGGTCAGTAGAAATGTTTGATAATTTTGTGGTAAGTCTTATTTATCCCTAAATGACCTGACATGGGAGTTTCATGGACCAAGTTTAAGATTTCAGGACGATAAGCCTTGGGAACCACAATTTGGTGATGAACGGTCCACACTTATTCTACCGGAACATCAGGAGGACGCCATTTTCTCATTAGGATGTCATTTTTTACATAAAAGCAAACAGGAACCTGAGAAATTTTATTTTCATCTGAAGCCCTTTCATATAAAAAGGTGCAAGTAGGCAAAGATCAGGAAAAGGCGCAATCAGAAAAAGATTCCCACTCCAAAAACCGAGGTTGGAAAAAACCAAATTAACAATCAGGTACTTAAACCATGAAACATATCGCAAGCCGAATGAGCAGCTATTTTCCCAATAGGTGGCCACTCAGTTACCTTAACTTAACTAAAAATATGAAAACATACATAAGGCGCCAACAGCACAAAAAATTTATACATCAAGACATAAAACAAAAAGAACCACCACAGAAGTATCGCCTTGGAACGATCAGTAACACAAAGTTACTGGCGGGCTTAAACCGGTTTTACATGGCCATAACCTCACCCTCAGCTTCTGTAGTGGTTCATAACATTTAGTTAGTTCTTCGGACCTCGTGGTGAATCTCTAACTAGTCAATGAATCATCAAGAACAAACAAATAAATCATGATAAACATCCTGATGAATCAAAAACCAGGACTCACAGATTGAATAAGCTGCCCGACGATGGAGATCTCTGGGCGCCGAATAACCTACTAACTCTGGAGCAAAAGAAAAACACCAGTTGGACCCCGGTGGGCCAAGCAACAGACAAGAAGCTCCGGCCCCAACCAACTAAAATGAATAGCTTTAAGTCGGGGCCATCATAGAGTCTGACGCCCGACCCACCGGCGTGCAATTAAAGAAGGCAGCATAGTTATCAACCATGATTGGGTTAAAAACTAAGCATGCAGACTGTCGCATAACATTCAAGTTATAACCTATACGTCTGTAACGTGTTATGATTTTTCTGAACTGAAAAGAAAAATCATTAATTCCTATAAGTTTCTTAAATTTGTAAACCAAGTCACCATAAAATTCAGGTTCCGAAAGGCCCTCACTTAAAAGCGTCTTTAACCCAACATTATATTTGGAAATCAATTCATACAGTGTCTACGATAAAATTTAGAAAAGGTTTTTCGAAGTTTATGATACCGATAGCCCTGTTGGAGAAGTTTTGCCGTTAAACATTTATTTCGAGCGTTGAAGTCTGTAACATGATTGCAGACTCTAGCAAACCTAATAAGTTGCGAAATGTATACACCATAAGAAGCACGACGAGGAACGTCACCATCCAAAAATGGAAAATTTACTATATCAAAATCAAAGTCATCGCGCTTATCATAAATTTTAGAAGAAACAAATCCATTTGCAACAGAAAGATGTAGATCTAAAAAGGGGGCTTCGGTATCTGAGATATTGGCTTTGTTCAACTGAAGTTCAGGTGGATAAATTTGATTGACCATACCTTCAAAATAAGGGTTGTCAATGTTCAAAAGGTCATCGAGGTACCTAGATGTGGAATTAAAAGCCTCGATAACATCAGCTTGATTATCATGGTTAAGAGATTCCATGAAATCTCTTTCGTAGCAGTATAAAAATAGATCAGCTACGAGAGGTGCGCAATTTGTACCCATCGGAATTCCAACAATTTGTCTGTATAACTTGGTCCCAAATCTAATATAAATATTATCAAGGAGATAGGACAAGGCGTCGCACACATTCTGACATGACCAAAGTGTATGCCGACTTTGGTCAGAGGAAGTGAAAAAAGCCTTTCTGTCATTACATGCCAAATAAAGTGAACCATAGTTTTTTAATGCCCTTTTGAAGGTCCACTCTATCAAATCCAGAAGTTTTTTTTTTTATTAGATTATGTGGTAATGTTGTATACAGAGTAGAAAAATCATATGTGGACAAGCTTGTCGCACGGAACCCTCTACACTTCAATTTACTGAGCACCTCACTAGAATTTTTTATTGACCAAAACCAATTTTTATTTGAAGTTTCATACACTGTCTCACAGTATCTTATAACATGAGATTTGATAGCAGTAAGACAGGAAGTTAATAATTTAGAAAGTTCAGTGGTAGTACAAGAGCTAGAATTAGCAATAAATCTAGCTTTGTATGGTCTTTTGTGAAGCTTAGGTAACCAATACATCGTAGGAAGTTTGTCTTGGCCTTCATTGACACAAACAGAAAACTTAACAGGTAAATCGTTTAAGTGGGCATTAACTACAGACACGTTATCAGTATCTGTCTCCAGATAAGCCCTGGTACCATCAAGCTCCTGTTTTAAGGTGTTAACGTAGTGAAGCCTACAAACGACAACAACATTAAAGGCGACATTTCAGGATCATTGTGCTGTTCTTGACAAAGTTGTGACCTTGACATTTGGTCGTGAAATTGGTCAACTAAAATTGAAGGTGAAAAGTAATTGTCTGACCTGTGTTTGTTGAAGTCAGTTTGACTGGGGGAAAGAGATTTTGAAATCTCATTATGAAAAGACTGACCTATAAAAGTGTCAGTTAAGTCAATATACTCTATCCCATCATTCAATTTAGCTTTCTTGGCCATAGCCTTTGTAACAGTACATGAAGGGTTTCCTGCTCATTGAGATCAGGCAATTGATCCTCACAAGGTATATTGGTCAAAAGTGGGTTTACCACAACCTTATCTCCGGCTAAGTCATTGCCTAATAGCCAGTGAATACCTTTAAAAGGTAAAGAAGGCCTAATACCTACAGCCACAGGACCAGAAACTAAGTCTGAAGACAAATAAATGTTATGGAGCGGTACATTAACAAATCCAAACTCTACTCCCTGAATAAGGACACTTGTCCGTTGAAGTCTTCTCGGAAATGGGCAGGGTGTCTGTCGAGATACGAGATTGAGAAGCTCCGGTATCTCGTAAGATTTTAATAAGGGTAGACTGTGCAGAGTTACTAGTAAGTGACACAAAACCTTATGATAAGAATGGTTCATAAATCTACATAATAAAATCAGTCGCAGACGTTTTGACCAAAATAGGATCTATGATGGCCCCGACATAAAGCTATTCATTTTAGTTGGTTTGGGCCGGAGCTTCTTGTTTGTTGCTTGGCCCACCGAGGTCCATCTGGTGTTTTTCTTTTGCTCCGGAGTTAGTAAGTTATGGGGCGCCCATGGATCTCCATCGTCGGGCAGCTTACTAAATCGGTTTTGATTCATCATGGAGTTTATCATGATTTATTTGTTTGTCCATGATGATTCATTGTCTAGTTAGAGATTCGCCACGAGGACCAAACAACTAACTAAATGTTGTGAACCACTGCAGAAGCTGAGGTTGAGGTCAGGTATCTGTAAAACCTGTTTAAGTCCGCCAGTAATTTTATATTACTGTGCTCATTCGGCTTACGATTTGTTTTCATGGTATAAGTACCTGATTGTTAATTTATTTTTCCCACCTCGGTTTTTGGAGTGGGAATCTTTTTCTGATTGCGCCTCTTCCTGATCGTTGTCTACTTTGAATAGAAGACTGTGGTTTTGACCTTAAATAAGTAAGACCTGTTGGTCTAGAATTATTTTGATTTTGTCTCTCTTTTCTTCTCTTCAAAGTTTCACATTCTGAAATAATATGACCATCACTTTTGCAATGATTGCAAAAATGCTGGGATGAGTATGAGGATTTTTTACCTTTGTTTTCACTTGTATCTCTATTTTTGGGATTATGTGAAGGATTGGAATTATCAGCTGAAAGAAGTCCGGCTTGTGATTGTAGATGAGGTTGAGTAGAATTAGTTCTCTGCTGAGGATTATATGGTTTTAAATGAGGTGGATTAGGTTTTAAAAGAGGGTTAAAAGGTTTCTTGTATGGCTTGTTAACAAAAGAAGCCTTATGTGTCAAAGCATAATCATCAGCAAAACGAGCTGCTAAATCTAATGCTTCTACTTCCTTTTCGTCAAGAAAAGCTTGACATCAGAGTGTATGCGCCGTTTGAACTCTTCAACAAGCATAAGCTGTCTTAATTTTGCATGATCAGATTTTACGTTCTTTGAAGAACACCACCTATCAAATAATTGCTCCTTAGTTCCTGCAAATTCTACGCGAGTTTTATCATGTTCTTTCCTACAATTTCTGAATTTTTGCCTATAAGCTTCAGGTACTAATCTCAAAAGCCTTAAAAATAAGATCTTTAACTGTGTCATAATCAAAGGTCCAATGCTCTTTTGGCCATGCTACCTTCTCAAAATGTAAAAAGTACTTATCTACTTCTTTTTCTTGAAATGAAGGAACGGGCCTAATATGTTTTGTGACAAATACTTTACTAGGATCAAAAGACACAAGAGGCATAGATTTACTTCTTATTTCAAGCACTATCATATTTAAACTGTACTGCAGGTTTTTTTTTTTTTTTTTTTTTTTTTTTTTGGTTTTTTTTTTCATTCCTTTCTTCTTGTTCTAATGTTTTCTTCGCTAGCCTTTCTTCTAACTGTCTTTGTTTTTCTAATCTTTCTTTTTCTAACTCCTTTTGGCTTTCTATTTTTTCTTTCTCAAATAAAATTAAAACTGAAATCCCTCAAGAGCAGCGAACACATTAATGAGAAAACGGATGGGCCATACCGCGGTTTCGACTATTAAAGTCTCGTCAGTGACCCTTTAGATTTGGCAACATGGAGCCAAAGAGAATTACTGAAATTTTACAACATTCAACAGGGTAGTCGATACAAAGACTAGCGTTATCTAAATGGGACCAAATATGTGAAATATTGGGTAGAAAATGAATCTTAAGCGATAATAAATTTCTGATTTCTCAGAATATCCTCGCTGATCTCAAAGGACCTAAATGAAAATATAACCTGCACTATGGATGATGTACGAGTCTATCCTAAAATGTCTATCCCGGACGAGCTCCCAAAATCTGTTATGAGCAAGCGTTACACTAGACAAATAAAGGAGCTTTCAACCCTAAAAATGAGGGACAAACCGGGGCGAACTGGGACAGTGAGAACGGGGCTTAATGCCTTGTAACCTCGAGAGAGAAAACTCCATAGACTACGTCATCAGGAAAACATGTCTGTGAAATGTATACCCCCTTATACCCCACTTTTATATAGTAAAGCTGGGGTATGCAGGGGTATACCTATTTTTTTTATTTTTGCTCCAAAACATAGATTGTGGGTACTCGTTAGAACCGCCTCGGCCGTTGGAACCGCCTCGCCGAGGCGGTTCTAACGTGTGCCCACAATCTATGCTTTGAGCAAAAATAAGAAAAATATAAAAAATTTACCAACAAAATTTTCAATTTTTAAAGCTAAAAAAATCTCTATTGATTGCATGGACATGTTTTCGTAATGGTAGTATTATAATAGAATAAGCATCATGGCCAAATATGCAGCCGCCATTCTGGTCAGTGACAAGGGCAGCTTTTGCCTCATAATGATTTTAATATTTGGCCAGAGAGCAGAGTTAGCTGCCCATACCTGGTATTTCCAGTTTTCTAATTTACCTGCTTTACGGAGTCCATCCTTTAGATCTAGAAAGTATCTGCTTTTATTATATTATATACCTAACAAAAATAAACATTGATACTACCCATTTTCCGACACAAAAATACGGATACTACGTATCACCATCCTCCTTTTTTTACCCAACAATATAAAATCCAGCACCAAAAGCCGGAGTCTACATCTGAATGATAACCTCAGACATTTTTGTTTTGTTTTGTAAAACAACAACTGTTTCAAAAGTGTCAGAGGTTCGTTCGTCAGCAAAGAAACATAATAACAAAGAAACATAATACATGTAACAAAATTTAACGACTTTTGTAGCTCTGACGTAAAAAATGGCCCAATGTTCCGTCATCAAACTTTTGGTACAACGTCGTATGGTACGCCGTCATTACGTCGCCATGGTCGCGAATTTACGACTTTGACGCCATTGCTGAATATTTTTGTAGGTATATAATAAGCCAGGAAAGTCCGGATCACGCTCGTCTTCGACTCGCGTGATCCGGTCTTTCCTGGCGCAGCTTCTCGACGTGATCCGGCCCATCAGATCAAGTTACTGAAGTAATAATGTGTATATATCTTAAGATCAGCCAGAAAACTACGAAGGATTTGAAGATTGCGGTGAGTTCCGGACTTCTTGCGACGGTGGGGAGCTTTATGACCAACACTGTGAAGCCACTACACAACCTTTTATTTGCATGAAAACAGGTAAACAATACAGCCACTGACAATCACCTGCCTAACATGGTTTGAATTGGTTTTCCTGAACAGATGATTAACAGCGGCTCAGAACTTTTTAGAATGTTTTACTTCGATTTTCTCTTGTGGTAAGCAAGATACAAATAATCATGCTTTTGATACAAGATACAAGACTTTATCTGACCCATGTTTGGCTCAGCAAGGGCATACAAAGATGTTGTACAAGAAATAAGAGTAGAAGTATATATATTCTCAACAAAATAGTTAAGGAAAATGTTAAGTTAAGATAAAATCTTTCAAATGAGGGCTTATTTGAGATGATTGCACTTAGAGAAGCTTTAAAAATCAATGTCAAAGTTGATTGGTCGCCCCTCCATGTTTCACAAAATTGCCATATTGTCAATTGTCACTGGAGATTTTTCACACATCAATCATGTCTCCATAGACACATTTTCTCATGAACAGCTGTATAGTGTATACACCGAGGCGAGGAAACCCGTTGTAAAGCATTTTCAGCACCAGTCCAGAAGGACAATGTCAGAAGAAATCGCCCCAGTATCACCAAAGAATACCTACTTGAGGTCGAGGACTTGGCAACCCACCCACCAGACATGCCTCCCTTCTGAGCAAGTGTTACACATTCTGGGACAGTATGATATGGTCTGGTGTGGAATACTGGCACCAAAACCTTTCCGGACTCTTTCTGTGGTGCTTCAAGGAGGAAAGGAGGCTGCTTTCTCAGCACCAAATTCGGAATATTGCTGGCCAGATTAAAGAATTGGCGGTTGGCTCTGCTGCGTTGCAGCCTGGTATTGCCATCTAGGAAATGATGCTGATGCAGGAAAAGCAGTAAGACCTGCCTCAACATCTTGTATCGTGCACTGATCTGTTGTCATGAGAAAACTTGTCTTCAAAGTCTATGCTTTTAAGGCAAGAGTGTACATTGACACTTTTTACTCAAACTAAACGATATTACAATTTTGCGAAAACTGGACTGGAATAGAGAATAAGAGTAGAAGTACATATTTTTTTTTGAAAGATGAACATTTTGTTCCAAATGTTCGTGCAGATAATGTCCAATTTGTGAAGTATGTCAGAATTAGTCTGGAGCCAGAAGACCTTTTCAAATTTATCAAGTTTCGCAAAATCCCTGTTGGAGTCATTAATGGTTTGAAAAAAAGCTAAGCTGTTTCTGCATTCATTAAACTTTGAACTCTCAATCAAAGAGTGCCGCTCATCTTCTATTACACCCATAGAACATTTGAGCCGCCTCGTGGGAAAACCAACAATGTGGTTTCTGACCAGGTCCGACACAAACCGGGCTGTACAAGCACAGAAAAGAGCTAGAAGCTTGAAATTTCAGATTTAAGTAGAAGAGGAATTGTACTATCCAGTAGCGAAAACAAAGGCGCTGATCAGCTTCGCGGTTACCGCGAAGCTGATCTGCGTCTTTGTTTTCGCCTATGCAGATTGTTGGTTTTCCCATGAGGTGGCTCATTTGGCACACAGCCTTTTCTGATATATCCAGCTTATTTTTGTTAAATGTTATATAGTGTTTGTTTTGTGGTTTACATTCGGATAACATTATTTCAGTTACGTCTGGACGAGGCCTCTGCTTTTGGATATTGAACTATGTATTTTTTTTTACTTTTTTGGGGAGAAAATTTGTTCGATACCGGCGGTTTTGAGTCTGACTCTCTTACCACTAGAGAATTGCGCCCCTCCCCCCCCCCACCCCCGCCCCCCGCTCCGAATTCTATTATGAATAGTAGACTATCGACATATCTAATGTATGTTATGATTTGCATGTCAGCTTAACGCCCTAGGCATAGCGTATATGATCTGTATGTTAGTTTAATGTACCAGCCAACACTTGCTTTTGTATAGGCCTACTAAATGTACAGACTTAAAGTCATTGTGTATGTTTAGAACAACTATTGAACAGTTTCAGAATTTCAAACCTGTCCTGACTACCTAGTAACTGGACCCCTGGGAGTTCAAGATGATCAACTGACGGCATCGTCGGTCTGGCATCAATACTCTACCAATTTCTTCTTCGGACCAGAGAGAGCCCGTCTAAACACGGAATACACCCATGAAGCAGGGTCAACGTACTCTAATGGAGGGGGATGGTATCCGGGATTACAAGATCTGATGCCATATATCCAGGTAGGGGCGGCGCCGAATAGCTTGTTACACGATGATTCAAAGTCTCCGGAATGGACTGTAATTTAACCGGTCTAAATGAATTAAGCCAATGCTTGCTCACATGTTCATAATAATCACAACTTCGACGTAAAAAGTTTCATTCATTTTTTTACTGAAAGCAGATGCCTTTCTTCTGTCTATAAAGGGGTCAAAATGTGCCGAATTTCTATCCACTGGACCACTGCAAAGTCATTTTATAAAAGTTTCAAAACGTCACAAAACCGAGCTAATATACACACTTCTGTATGTTGCGTTTCTTTTTGCCCTAGTATAGATATTAAACGAGAAGTCTTTACAATTCTTTTAATAAGGTTTTACTGAACAGCGAAAGCGTGATCCGCGGTGTAGCGACACAAGGCAGCAACCTAAGCGAGTGGGGCATATTCCAATGGGTGACTAAATACCGGGTCCAGTATAGCGTTGACTGTGTCAACTTTGTCCCTGTTGATGACGGTAAAGGCAATGAAACGGTGAGTGAATTGGGTGGTGATGCTACACATTTTCTCACCCATCAGACAAGCATATCCCTTTGTGTGCCTGTCTGAGATATTTCTTTCTTGCACACCAGACAGAAATTGCCACACTTTTTGCCTGGGTGATAAAATTGCATCTCACCCAGGTGTTCTCACCCAGGCTAAGTGCGCCAAAAAAATACGCAAAACCTTGAAAAAAACCAGATTTGGGGGGTTGTTGTGCAAGAAAAAGAATCTAATATGGTGTTCTTTTCTAGATGGAAGTTTCCAGAGCCTCGGTTCCGCTCAGCACGGTCATCCCTTGGGTTGGAAACTTCCATCTAGAACAGAACCCCATATAAGATTCTTATAGTCTCAGTACCAGTAGATTTTAGCTGTCTCAATCTGCAGTTAGCCAATAGAAATGTACATCTTTATGTGCACTTCTATATAAGGAAATGATGAGCTAGGTCTGTCAGTGGCAAAAATAACCCTGCAGGTGTTAATTTCAGGAAGTTTACAAGAGTAATTGTAGTCTGCTGCTTTGATAAAAAAAAATCTCAAAATTTAATTTTGTTGAGGATTTTCTGCACAAAACAAAATACTGATTAATTTGAATATTTTTTGTAAGGTAAGTGCATCTACAATTTTTTTTTTTTTTCACTGGTTAATTTGAATATTGTTTCATGTAAAAACAAAATGGCTGCCTGAACTGCATTTGAAGCCTATTTAGAGTCAAAATGGTATAAATTGATGGGTGAGAAAAATAATCAATGATGGTGTTTAGGCTTCAAAATGGAAATCTCAGGCTCGTTTTCAGATTATTCAAGTTTAGAGCCTCGGATGAGACTTGAATAATCTGAAAACTTGCCTGAGATTTCCTTGTCTCGGCCTCAACCCCATCATAGATTCTTTTAGTCTTCATATAAATCAGTATGGGATTTCAATGAAACCAGATGTTCTAAATGCAGTATACTCAGAGGCAAATGGTGTCATACCACAGATGAAGGTTTCATTGAAAAGAATACAAAATAGGCCCCATTGCCTAAATGTTCTACAACATCAGGAAACATGTCCCTGTAATATATACCTCCTTAAACCCCACTTTTATATAGCAATATCTATTTTTCTTATTTTTGCTCCAAAACATAGATTGTGGGTACCCGTTATTTAGAACCGCCTCTGTTGGATCATATTTGTAACAAATCATATATGTAACACATTTGTTACGTGCATGGTCACATTCGTAACAGAAAAAGTGTGTTACAAATGTGTTTGTCCGAAATGGGGGTTGACATGAGAAGCATATGTAACAGGTTTAGTTGTCTTTTTGTATTCAAACAATTAACAGCAATAGCAACATCATTATATTCTTTACACTATTGATTTTATTCTCGATTGCATTTAACAATAGTTAGCACATTAAGCTAATCGCTCGATCTCGAGACTCACTCCAACTTGAATCAACCTGAGAGAGAGAGAGAGAGAGAGAGAGAGAGAGAGAGAGAGGACGTGTGGAATAATGATTTTTTGCCCAAGGTACCAGTGCATCTCGAGCGCGCACGTGAACCCAGATTAGCCTGCGCATCCGCACAGTCTGATCAAGGTCTACGCTGTTCGCCAAAAAACGTCTGGAACGCTTCTTTGAAGAATCCAGAATATTTTCCCGACTAATTACAAATTTTCTAATTTTGAAATCTCTGTCTGTCCGCACCCACATTTATCGGATGGTACTTGACCCAACTTGTGTCTGTAGCTGTAAAAAACAAAAAAAAAATAACAGATTTCCTGCTAAGCAGGTGTTTATCCTAGGACAAGGTATTGGGTGTCTTAAAGTCTATTTAGCCATGATTCAGCGTACACCGTCCACACCTTGATACTGGGCAGCGGCAAGGACCATTCCTAACGCTGGACCCGGTCGAGGGACGTAAATCCTTACGAAACAAACCTTGTCTTACCGTTTTTGGTAGACCAAGATCAGCCTGCGCATCTGCAGTAGTAGGTTGATCATGTCCCGTCTTGATAATGTTTGCGAAGTTGCCAGTTTAGTGGGTGAAGGTGAGACAGCCTAGTGGCTTTAAGTTGGCAGACTAGCAGGTATGTGTGGCAGTCTAGCGGCGTGGACTTTGCAGTCAAGCAACCTAACAGCCTAGTGGCGTGGCGGCCTAGCGACTTGTTGGCATAGACTGCCACACATGCCTGCTAGTCTGCCAACTTAATGCCACTAGGCTGTCACCTTCAGCCAGCTTCTCAAACATTATCAAGACGGGCCATGATCAAGTTTCAGTACCATACCGAGATTTTTCAACATTATATCAGTCATATTACGGCGGTCAGTTAACCTACCTACTCACATTTCCTGGGTAGACTTAGGCCTCCGGCCTAAGGGGTTGACCAGTACAAAGTGCATATCTTCGCCAGTTTCTGACAGCTATCCAACGTGAATCATCGGTAGGGGAAGAATGCGGTAGATGTCTCATGACCAAACTTCACGAAGGTTATTCTGCAAGTGAAGCTCAGTTTTTCTTAGCGCTATCCTCTAAATGCTGAGCAACAAGCAAGGTCTGCTTGTGTCATTTTTAACGTCTTCGGTAAGGCTCGACCGGGGATTGAATCTCCCGCACTCGGAACGGATGCTGTACCACTGGGTTATTAAATTCGTAACAAACAAGACAAAAAACGCACAAAAAGAACATACACATGTACATGTATAAGACTACTTTCTTTGCATATTCCATTTGTAACGTGTTATGTGATCATATATGTAACATGTATTACATATATTATCACAAATGTAACATGTGTTACATATATGATCACATATGTAACACATGTGTGTAATCACACACACACACACACACACACACACACACACACACACACACACACAACGCATGGACCTCAACGTGACAAAATGTACCTTCGGACATTCTGTCATCACTAGTAGAAAGCTGCAAAAAGAGGAAAAATCATGTAATATAAATGTTTTAAAAATATCACTGTAATAGTAATCTTTCAACTGAATGAGTTTTTTAACATATTTATTTCAATACTTGGAGTTAACTGCCCTTGTCTCAGCCCATTTTATATACTTTTCCTAAATCTATCGTTAAAAGGTAACCATAGCAACCACATCGCAATAAAATACACAGAATAATTTCAACATATTGCCGTAACAATACGGGGTTGAATCAGTGCTTAAACAGTTTTAAGCAAATGCATCGAGTTTTGTAGGTTCTACTAACACGCAGAAATGCATTACGCAACTTTGACTTCATTTTTCAGGTAAATGACGTTTGTAGGGTTCATAGTAAATTGGTCATAACTCACAAAATAACCAGAATAATCTGTTCAAATAAAGACTAACATACTCCAAAAATATTATACATTCAAAATAACGTTGTTTATCAAATACTCACCAATTGTCCGAAGGTACATTTTCTCACGTTGTGGCCCATATATATATGTTTATATATATAAACAGAGAGCAGCCACGATATCGGACATTATATTCATGAATATCCTTTAAAGAGTTGAGGAAATATAGAGCGGACGTGAAAGAGTGACGTCGACGTCACCACCGATGACGACGATGGACAAAGTGACACAACAAATCAGTATCAAGATATTGGCCCATCTGGTGAATAAAAACGTGCTACAAATGTGTTTCAAATGTAAATATGCATTTTTAATGATTTTTTGTACTGTTGACCTGTGACATATGTGATTTCATGTCACATCAAAAACCGGCATCGATCATATTCGTCACAAAATATGTTACATTTATGCTTGATTTCCGAGTCATATATGTAACACATGTTACATATGTGATCATATATGTAACAGGTGTTACATATATGATTTGTTACAAATATGATCCAACACCGCCTCGGCGGGAATTTAAGGTATCATTCTCAACTTAATTACTGTATTTTGAACGCAGTTGTTAAAGTATGTTTAAGCTTTAATGTCTGAAATATTTTAAGCTATTGAAATTATTTTTGTTATACCCCGCCACTTGAAAAAGTGCGGGTTATCATGTTATACACTCCGAAAAAATGAGTTGATTGACCGTCCGTCCGTCAGTCTGTCTGTCTGTCCGCCCGTCAGCGCTTCGTTTCAGTGCTCTATCTTGAGCATTTATTGACCAATTTTCTTAATGAAATCAAGCTTTCTGACAATAACTTTCTGACAACAAGCTTTCTGACGATAACAATCAAGAGAGACAACTGCAACTGGCATATATACGACTGCTGTTATAAAACCCGGTATTACCGGTAAATACGGCGAATGCTGTAAAAAGGTACAAGTAGGCAATGATCAGGAAATGGTGCAATCAGATGGAATTCCCACTCCATAAACCGAGGGGTGGGAAAAAATTAAAATGACACTTAGGTACTTATACCAAGAAAATATATCGTAAGCCGAGTGAGCAGCTCGTTCCAAACAGGCGGCCACTCAGTTACCCGAACTGAACTAGAAATATGAAAATGTACAAGCAGCACAAAATCTCGACTCCAAAACACAAAACAATTGGAACCACAACAGAAGTATCGCCTTGGAACGATCAGTAATATAAAAATACTGGGGGGCTTAAAGTCTGGTCATATGCAATGCGCAAATCTGGCCTTATTAGGGAATGTGACACCAGCTGTATACCATACATAGCTGGGGTATATACCTAGCAAACCATTAACCACCAAATGATTTGGGGGAGTAGAGACTGACAGTATCAAACTAATCTTTGAAAATCACCACAATTTATAAAATTGACCTATTTTGCTGTAAAGTCTGGTCATTTTTAATGTCCAAAGCTGAACTTTTTAGGGAATGTGACACCAACTGTATACCATACATACATGTAGCTAGTGTATATATCTAGCAAACCATGAACCACCAAATGATTTGGGGGAGTAGAGTCTGACAGTATCAAATTGATTTTTGAAAATCACCAAAATTTATAAAATTAACATATTTTCCTGTGATGTGTGGTCATATGCAATGTACAAATCTGACCTTATTAGGGAATGTGACAACAGCTGTATACAATACCTACCTAGGGTATATACCTGGCAAATCATTAACTACCAAATGATTTGGGCGAGTAGAGGCTGACAGTATCACACTGATCTTTGAAAATTTCCAAAATTTATAAAATTGACATATTTGGCTGTAGTCTAGTCTCACATGTGGCCAGTGCGGGGCTCGAACCCACACTAGACACAGCGGTGAAATGATCGAGTGATTAAGAAGCAGCGCTCAAATGATTTGGGGGAGTAGAGGCTGACAGTATCAAACTGATCTTTGAAATGACCAAAATTTATTGACATATTATGCTGTAAAATCTGGTCATATTCAATGTAAAAATCTGACTTTATTAGGGGATGTGACACCAAATAAATACCATACCTAGCTATTGCATATTACTAGCAAGTTATTAACCACCAAACTATTTGGGGGAGTAGAGGTTGAGAGTATGAAACTGATGTTTGAAAATGACCAAAAGTTATGAAATTGATCAATTTTGCTGAAGTATGGTCATAATCAATGTCCAATTTTGGCTTTATATGGGAATGCGACATCAGCTGTATACCAATACTAGCTAGGGTATGTACCTAGCACCCCATAAACTACCGAATGATTTGGGGGAGTAGAGGCTTACAGTATCAAACTATTCTTTGAAAATGACCAACATTTATAAAATTTACCTATTTTGCTGTAAAGTCATCATAAGGGAATGTGACACCAGCCGTATACCATACCTAGCTAGGGTATGTACATGCCACCAATTAACTTGGGGGAGTAGAGGCTGGCAGTATCAAACTGGTCTTTGAAAATGACCAAAAATTTATAAAATTGACCTTTTTTGCTGTAAAGTCTTGTCACATGCAATGTCCTAATCTGACCTTATTAGGGAATGTGACACCAGCTGTATACCATACTTAGCTAGGGTATATATCTAGCAAACCATTAACCATCAGCTGATTTGGAGGAGTATAGGCTGACAGTTTCAAACTAATCTTTGAAAATGACCAAAAACTTATAAATTGACCATTTCATTTTCAATGTCCAATGGTGACATCATAAGGGAATGCGACACAAGCTGTATACCATACCTAGCTAGTGTATATACCTAGCAAACCATTAAACACCAAAGAACTTGGGGGCGTAGAGGCTGACAGTATCAAACTTATCTTTGAAAATGACCAAAATTTATGACATTAACCTATTTCGTTGTTATGACTGGTCACATGCAATGTCCAAACCTGACCTTATTACGAAATGTGACACCAGCTGTATACCATACATAGCTAGGGTATATACCTAGCAAACCGATTATCTCCAGACTATTTTGGAGAGTAGAGGCTGACAATATGAAACTGGTCTTTGAAAATGACCAAAATTTATAAAACAGACATATTTGCTTAAAATTCTGGTCATATACAGTGTCTTAATCTGACCTTATTAGGGAATGTGACATCAGCTATATACCATACCTGGCTAGGGTATATACCTAGCAGATCATTGACTATCAATTGATTTGGGTGAGTAGAGGCTGATAGTATCCAACTTATCTTTGAATATTTATAAAATTGACCTATTTTGCTATAAAGTGTGGGCAATTTCAGTGTCCAATGGTGACATCATAAGGGAATGTGACACAATATGTATACCATACCTAGCTAGGGTATATACCTAACAAACCATTAACCACCTAATAACTTTGGGGAGTAGGGAATGACAGTATCAAACTGATCTTTGAAAATGATTAAAAATTATGAAATTGACCTATTTTGCTGTTATGTCTGGTCACATGCAATGTCCAAACCTGACCTTATTAGGGAATGTGACACCAGCTGTATACCATACATAGCTAGGGTATATACCTAGCAAAACAATTATCACCAAATTGTTTGGGGGAGTAGAGGCTGACAGAATCAATCTGGTCTTTGAAAATTACCAAAATTTATAAAATTGACCTATTTTGCTGTAAAGTCTGTTCATATGCAAAAATTGATATTTAAAAATGACCAAAATATGTGAAATTTACATATTTTGCTGTTATGTCCGGTCAAATGCAATGTCCAAACATGACCTTATTAGGGAATGTGACACGAGCCTTATACCATACCTAGCTAGGGTATAAACCCAGCAAACCAATATTTACCAAATGATTTGGGGGAGTAGAGGCAGACAGTATCAAACTGATCTTTGAAAATTACCAAAATTTATTTGCAATGACCAAATCTGACCTTACAAGGGAATGTGACACCAGCTGTATACCATAATTAGCTACGGTATATACATAGCAAACCATTAACCATAAAATGATTTGGGAGAGTATCAGACTGATCTTTGAAAATCACCAAAATAAGTAAAATTTACATATTTTGCTGTAAAGTATGGTCATATGTAATGTGTATATCTGATCCTATTAGGGAATGTGACACCAGCTGTATACCATACCTACCTAGGCTATATACTTGGCAAACCATTGACCACTAAATGAATTGGGGGAGTAGAGGATGATCTTTGAAAATAACGAAATTTATGAAATTTACATATATTGCTGTAGTCTGTTCATTTGCAATGTCCAAATCTGACCTTACAAGGGAATGTGACACTAGCTGTATATCATACCTAGCAAAGGTGTGCACCTAGCAAACCATTAACTACCAAATGATTTGGGGGAGTAGATAATGACAGTATTAAACTGATCTTTGAAATTGACAAAAATTATTGAATTGACCTATTTTGCCGAATGTCGGATCATTTTCAATGTCCAATGGTGACATCATAAAGGAATGTGACACAAGCTGTATACAATACCTAGGTATGGTATATACCTAGCAAGCCATTAACCACCAAATGATTTGGAGGAGTAGAGGCTGACAGTATCAAATTTATATTTAAAAATCACCAAAATTCATAACATTTTAACTATTTTGCTGTAAGGTCTGGTCATATGCAATGTCCAAATCTGATCATATTAGGGAATGTGACACCAGCTGTATACCGTATTTCGCAAAGGTGTATACCAAGCAAACCATTAACCACCAAATGATTCAGGGGAGTAAAGGCTGACAGTATCAAACTGATCTTTGAAATGACGAATATCTATTGAACTATTTGGCTGTAAAATCTGGTCATTTGCAATGTAAAAATCTGACCTTATTAGGGAAAGTGACACCAACTAAATACCATACCTTGCTATGGCATATTACTAGCAAGCTATTATCCACCAAACAAATAGGGGGAGAAGAGGCTAACAGTATGAAACTGATCTTTCAAAATGACAAAAACTTATAAAATTGATCAATTTTGCTGTAGTATGATCAATGGCCAATGGTGACATCATAAGGGAATCAGACACCAGCTGTATACCATACCTAGCTAGGGTATATACCTAGCAAACCATTAACCACCAAATAACTTTGGGGAGGAGAGGCTGACAGTATGAAACTTGTCTTTAAAAATGACCGACATTTATAAAATTGACTCATTTTGCTCAAAAGCTGGTCATATGCAATGTCCAAATCTGATCATATTAGGGAATGTGACACCAGCTGTATCCCATATCTAGCAAAGGTTTTTACCTAGCAAACCATTAACCACCAAATGATTTGGGGGAGTAGAGGCTCATAAATTTATAAAATTGACCTATTTTGCTGTAAAGTCTGGACATTTTCAATATCCAATGGTGACATCATAAGGGAATGTGACACAATATGTATACCATACCTAGCTAGGATATATTTTGCTAGATATGTACCCTAGCTGGGTATGGTATACAGGTGGTGTCACGTTACCTTTTAAAGTCAGATTTGGACATTGGAAATGACCAGACATTATAGCAAAATATGTCAATTATATAAATATTGGTGATTTTCAAAGACAAGTTCAATACTATCAGCCTCTACTTCCACAAATCGTTTGGTGGTTATTGGTTTACTAGGTACCTAGCTAGGTATTGTATTATCATATGATTTTCATAGATCGGTTTCATACTGTCAGTCTCTACTCTCCCAAATCATTTGGTCTTTATATTCTTTTGCTAGGTATATACCCTAGCTAGGTATGGTATAAAGCTGGGGTCACATTCCCTAATAAGGTCAGATTTGCACATTGCATATGACCAGACTTTACAGCAAAATAGTCAATTTTATCAATTTTTGTCATTTTCAAAGACCAGTTTCGTATTGTCAGCCTCTACTCCCCCAAATCATTTGATGATTAATGGTTTGCTAGGTATATACTCTAGCAAGGTATGGTATATAGCTGGTGTCACATTCTCAAATAAGGTCTGGTTTGGACATTGCATTTGACCAAACATAACAGCAAAATAGGTTAATTTTATAAATTTTAGTCATTTTCAAAGATCAGTTTGAAACTGTCAGCCTCTACTCCCCCAAGTTATTTGGTAATCAATAATTTGCTAGGTATATACCTTAGCTAGATATGGTATATAGCTGGTGTCATATTCCCTAGGGTGCATTGCATTTGACCAAACATAACAGCAAAATAGGTTAATTTTATAAATTTTGGTCATTTTCAAAGATCAGTTTGAAACTGACAGCCTCTACTCCCCCAAGTTATTTGGTAATCAATAATTTGCTAGGTATATACCTTAGCTAGATATGGTATATAGCTGGTGTCATATTCCCTTAAGATGTCAAAATTGGACATTGAAAATGACCAGACTGTATAGCAAAATAGGTCAATTTTATAAATTTTGTCCACTTTAAAAGACCAGTTTGATACTGTCAGCCTCTACTCCCCGAAAACATTTGGTGGTTATTGTTTTGCTAGGTATAAACCCTCGCTATGTATCATATTCAGCTGGTGTCACATTCCCTAATAAGGTCAGGTTTGGACATCGCATGTGACCAGACATAACAGCAAAATATGTAAATTTTATAAATTGTTGGTCATTTTCAAATATTAGTTTGAAACTTTCAGCCTCTACTTCCCCAAATCACTCGATGGTTTATAGTTTGCTAGGTATATACCCTAGCTAGGTATGGTATACAGCTGGTGTCACATTCCCTCATAAGGTCAGGTTTGGACATCGCATGTGACAAGACATAACAGCAGAATAGGTCAATTTTATAACTTTTGGTCATATTCAAAGATCAGTTTGATACGTTCAGCCTCTACTCCCCCAAGTTATTTGGTGGTTAATGGTTTGCTAGGTATATACTCTAGCTAGGTATGGTATACAGATGGTGTCACATGCCCTAGTAAGGTCAGGTTTGGAAATTGCATGTGACAAATCATAGCAGTAAAATAGGCCAATTTTTGTAAATTTTGGTCATTTTCAAAGATCAGTTTGGTACTGTCAGCCTCTACTTCCCCAAATAATTTGATGGCTATTATTTTGCTAAGTATATACCGTAGCTGGGTATGGTAAACAGCTGGTGTCACATTTCCTAATAAAGTCAGGTTTGAACATTGCATTTGACCAGACATTACAGCAAAATAGGTCAATTCTGTAAATTTTGTCCACTTTAAAAGACCAGTTCGATACTGTCAGCCTCTACTCCCCGAAAACATTTGGTAGTTATTGTTTTGCTAGGTATAAACCCTCGCTATGTATCATATTCAGCTGTTGTCACATTCCCTAATAAGGTCAGTTTTGGACATCGCATGTAACCAGACATAACAGCAAAATAGGTAAATTTTATAAATTGTTGGTCATTTTCAAATATTAGATTGAAACTTTCAGCCTCTACTTCCCCAAATCACTCGATGGTTAATGGTTTGCTCGGTATATACCATAGCTAGGTATGGTATACAGCTGGTGTCACATTCCCTAATAAGGTCAGGTTTGGAGATCGCATGTGACAAGACATAAAAGCAGAATAGGTCAATTTTATAAATTTTGGTCATATTCAAAGATCAGTTTGATACTGTCAGCCTCTACTCCCCCAAGTTATTTGGTGGTTAATGGTTTGCTAGGTATATACTCTAGCTAGGTATGGTATACAGCTGGTGTCACTTTCCCTAGTAAGGTCAGGTTTGGAAATTGCATGTGACAAATCATAACAGCAAAATAGGCCAATTTTTTGTAAATTTTGGTCATTTTCAAAGATCAGTTTGGTACTGTCAGCCTCTCCTTCCCCAAATAATTTGGTGGCTATTATTTTGCTAAGTATATACCGTAGCTGGGTATGGTAAACAGCTGGTGTCACATTCCCTAATAAAGTCAGGTTTGAACATTGCATTTGACCACACATTACAGCAAAATAGGTCAATTTTATCAATTTTGGCCATTTTCAAAATTCGATACTATCAGCCTCTACTACCACAAATCATTTGGTGGTTTAAAATGGTTTTCTAGGTATATACCCTAGCTAGGTATGGTATATATCTTGTGTCACATTGCCTAATAAGGTCAGATTAGGACATTGCACCAGCAAAAAAGGTCAATTTTATAAATTTTGGTCATTTTGAAAGACCAGTTTCACACTGTCAGCCTCTACTCCCTAAATCGTTTGATGGTTAATGGTTTGCTAGGTATATACCCTAGCTAGGTATGGTATATAGCTGGTGTCATATTCCATAATAAGGGCAAGTTTGGACATTGCATATGACCAGACATAACAACAAAATATGTCAATTTTATAAATGGTCATTTTCAAAGATCGGTTTGATACTGTCGGACTCTACTTCCCCAAATCATTTGGTGGTTAATGGTTAACTAGGTATATAGCTAGGTAATGATTTAATGTTAATGGTTTACTAGGTATACTAGCTAGGTTTGGTATACAGTTGGTGTCACATTCCCTAATACGGTCAGATTTGGACATAAAAATGACCAGACTTCGCAGCAAAATAGGTCAATTTTATAAATTGTGTTGATTTTCAAAGATCAGTTTGATACTACCAGTCTCTACTCCCCCAAATTATTTGGTGGTTAATGACTTGCTAGTTATATACCCTAACTAGGTATGGTATACAGCTGGTGTCACATTCCATAATAAGGTCAGGTTTGGACATTGCATGTGACCAGATATAACAGCAAAATAGGTTAATTTTATAAATTTTGGTCATTTTCAATGACTGGTTTCATACTATCAGCCTCTCTTCCCCCAAATCATTTGGTGGATAATGGTTTGTTAGGTATATGCACTAGGTAGGTATGGCATACAGCTGGTTTCACATTCCCTTATGATGTCAGAATTGGACATTGAAAATAACAAGACTGTATAGCGAAATAGGTCAATTATTTGGTGGTTAATGATTTGCTAGGTATATACCCTAGCTAGGTATGGTATAAAGCTGTTGTCACATTCCGTAATAAGATCAGATTTGACATTGCATGTGACTAGACTTTACAGCAAAATAGGTCAATTTTATAAATGTTGGTCATTTTCGTGTCAGCCTCTACTCCCCCAAATAATTTGATGATTAATAGTTTGCTAGGTATATACCCTAACTAGGTATGGTATATAGCTGGTGTCACATTCCCTTATGATGTCATAATTGGACATTCAAAATGACCAGACTGTATAACAAAAGAGGTCAATTTTATAAAGTTTGGCCATTTTCAAAGACCAGTTTGAAACTGCCAGCCTCTACTCCCCCAAGTTATTTGGTGGTTATTGTTTTGCTAGGTATATACCCTCGCTATGTATCGTATACAGCTGGTGTCACATACCCTAATAAGATCAGGTTTGGACATTGCATGTGACCAGACATAACAGCAAATAGGTTATTTTAGAGATCAGTTTGATGCTGTCAGCCTCTACTCCCCCAAGTTATTTGGTGGTTAATGGTTTGCTAGGTATATACCCTAGCTATGTATGGTATACAGCTGGTGTCACATTCCCAAATAAGGTCAGGTTTTGACATTGCATGTGACAGGTCATAACAGCACAATAGGCCAATTTTATAAATTTTGGCCATTTTGAAAGACCAGTTTGAAACTGTCAGCCTCTACTCCCCCAAGTTATTTTGTGGTTTTTGTTTTGCTATGTATATATCCTCGGTTTGTATCGTATACAGCTGGTGTCACATTCCCTAATAAGGTCATGTTTGGACATTGCATGTGACCAGACATAACAGCAAATAGGTCATTTTTATAAATTTTGGTTATTTTCAAAGATCAGTTTGATACTGTCAGCCTCTACTCCCCCAAGTTATTTGGTGGTTAATGATTTGGTAAGTATTCCCCCCAGCTAGCTATGGTATATAGCTGGTGTCACATTCCCTTATGATGTCAGAATTGGACATTGAAAATGACCAGACTGTATAGCAAAAGAGGTCAATTTTATAAAGTTTGGCCATTTTTTAAGACCAGTTTGAAACTGCCAGCCTCTACTCCCCCAAGTTATTTAGTGGTTATTTTTTGCTAGGTATATGCCCTTGCTATAAATCGTATACAGCTGGTGTCACATTCCCTAATAAGGCCAGGTTTGGACATTGCATGTGACCGGACATAACAGCAAATAGGTCAATTTTATACATTTTGTTCATTATCAAAATCAGTTTGATGCTGTCAGCCTCTACTCCACTCCCCCAAGTTATTTGGTGGTTAATGGTTTGCTAGGTATATACCCTAGCTATGTATGGTATACAGCTGGTGTCACATTCCCTTGTAAGGTCAGGTTTTGACATTGCATGTGACAAGTCATAACAGCAAAATAGGCCAATTTTATAAATTTTGGCCATTTTCAAAGACCAGTTTGAAACTGTCAGCCTCTACTCCCCAAAGTTATTTGGTGGTTTTTGTTCTGCTAGATATGTATCCTTGCTATGTATCGTATACAGCTGGTGTCACATTCCCTAATAAGGTCAGATTTGGACATTGCATGTGACCAGACATAACAGCAAATAGGTCATTTTTATAAATTTTGGTTACTTTCAAAGATCAGTTTGATACTGTCAGCCTCTACTCCCCCAAGTTATTTGGTGGTTAATGATTTGGTAAGTATTCCCCCCAGCTAGCTATGGTATATAGCTGGTGTCACATTCCCTTATGATGTCAGAATTGGACATTGAAAATGACCAGACTGTATAGCAAAAGAGGTCAATTTTATAAAGTTTGGCCATTTTCAAAGACCAGTTTGAAACTGCCAGCCTCTACTCCCCCAAGTTATTTAGTGGTTATTTGTTGCTAGGTATATGCCCTTGCTATAAATCGTATACAGCTGTTGTCATATTCACTAATAAGGCCAGGTTTGGACATTGCATGTGACCGGACATAACAGCAAATAGGTCAATTTTATACATTTTGGTCATTTTCAAAATCAGTTTGATGCTGTCAGCCTCTACTCCACTCCCCCAAGTTATTTGGTGGTTAATGGTTTGCTAGGTATATACCCTAGCTATGTATGGTATACAGCTGGTGTCACATTCCCTTGTAAGGTCAGGTTTTGACATTGCATGTGACAAGTCATAACGGCAAAATAGGCCAATTTTATAAATTTTTGCCATTTTCAAAGACCAGTTTGAAACTGTCAGCCTCTACTCCCCAAAGTTATTTGGTGGTTTTTGTTCTGCTAGATATGTATCCTTGCTATGTATCGTATACAGCTGGTGTCACATTCCCTAATTAGGTCAGATTTGGACATTGCATGTGACCAGACATAACTGCAAATGGGTCAATTTTATACATTTTGGTCAATTTCAAAGATCAGTTTGATACGGCCAGCTTCTACCCCCACAAGTTATTTGGTGGTTATTTGTTTGCTAGGTATACGCCCTTTCTATGTATCGTATACAGCTGGTGTCACATTCCCTAATAAGGTCAGGTTTGGACATTGCATGTGACCAGACATAACAGCAAATAGGTCAATTTTATACATTTTTGTCATTTTCAAAGATAAGTTCAATACTATCAGCCTCTACTCCCCCAAGTTTTTTGGTGGTTTATGGTTTGCTAGGTATATACCCTAGCTATGTATGGTATACAGTTGGTGTCACATTCCCTTGTTAGGTCGGGTTTTGACATTGCATGTGACAAGTCATAACAGCAAAATATTCCAATTTTATAAATTTTGGCCATTTTCATAGACAAGTTTGAAACTGTCAGCCGCTACTCCCCCAAGTTATTTGGTGATTATCGTTTTTCTAGGTATATACCCTCGCTATGTATCGTATACAGCTGGTGTCACATTCCCTAATAAGGTCAGGTTTGGACTTTGCATGTGACCAGACATAACAGCAAATGGGTCAATTTTATACATTTTGGTCAATTACAAAGATCAGTTTGATACTGTCAGCCTCTACTCCCACAAGTTATTTGGTGGTTAATGGTTTGTTATGTATATACCCTAGCTAGGTATGGTATATATCTGGTGTCACATTGCCTAATAAGGTCAGATTAGGACATTGCATGTGACCAGACTTTACAACAAAATAGGTCAATTTTATAAATTTTGGTCATTTTGAAACATCCGTTTCATACTGTCAGCCTCTACTCCCCCAAATTGTTTGATAGTTAATACATGTAGTTTGCTAGGTATATACCCTAGCTAGGTATGGTATAAAGCTGGTGTCACATTCCCTACTAAGGGCAGGTTTGGGCATTGCATGTGACCAGACATAGCAGCAAAATATTTCAATTTTATAAGTTTGGTCATATTCAAAGATCGGTTTGATACTGTGAGACTCTACTCCCCCAAATCATTTGGTTGTTAATGCTTTGCTAGGTATATACCCTAGCTAGATATGGTATATATCTTGTGTCACATTGCCTAATAAGGTCAGATTAGGACATTGCATATGACCAGACTTTACAACAAAATAGGTCAATTTTATAAATTTTGGTCATTTTGAAACAACCGTTTCATACTGTCAGTCTCTACTCCCCCAAATCGTTTGACGATTAATGGTTTGCTAGATATATACACTAGCTAGGTATGGTATAAAGTAGGTGTCTTTTTCCCTACTAAGGTCAGGTTTGGACGTTGTAAGTGACCAGACATAACAGCAAAATATGTCAATTTTATAATTTTGGTCATTTTCAAAGATCGGTTTGATACTGTCAGACTCTACTCCACCAAATCATTTGGTGGTTAATGGTTTGCTAGGTACATACCCTAGCTAGGTATGGTATACAATTGGTGTGACATTCCCTAATAAGGTCAGATTTTGACATTAAAAATGACCAAACTTTACAGCAAAATAGGTAAATTTTATAAATCTTGGTCATTTTCAAAGATCAGTTTGATACTGTCAGTCTCTACTCCCCCAAGTTGTTTGGTGGTTATTGTTTTGCTAGGTATATGCCCTCGCTATGTATCGTATACAGCTGGTGTCACATTCCCTAATAAGATCAGGTTTGGACATTGCATGTGACCAGATATAACAGCAAATAGGTCAATTTTATACATTTTTGTCATTTTCAAAGATCAGTTTGTTGCTGTCTGCCTCTACTCCCCAAGGTTATTTGGTGGTTATGGTTTGCTAGGTATATACCCTAGCTATGTATGGTATACAGTTTGTGTCACATTCCCTAATAAGATCATGTTTTGACATTGCATGCAACAAGTCATAACAGCAAAATATGCCAATTTTATAAATTTTGGCCATTTCCAAAGACCAGTTTGAAACTGTCAGCTTCTACTCCCCCAAGTTATTTGGTGGTTATTGTTTTGCAATGTATATTCCCTCGCTATGTATCGTATACAGCTGGTGTCACATTCCCTAATAAGGTCAGGTTTGGACATTGCGTGTTACCAGACATAACAGCAAATAGGTCAACTTTATAAATTTTGGTCATAAATCAGTTTGATACTGTCAGCCTCTACTCCCCCAAGTTATTTGGTGGTTAATAGTTTGCTAAGCATATACCCTAGCTAGGTATGGTATATATCTGGTGTCACATTGCCTAATAAGGTCAGATAAGGACATTACATATGACAAGACTTTACAACAAAATAGGTCAATTTTATCAAATTTGTGTCATTTGAAACACCTGTTTCATACTCTCAGCCTCTATTCCCCCAAATTATTTGATACTTAATAGTTTACTAAGTATATACCCTAGCTAGGTATGGTATAAAGCTGGTGTCAGATTCCCTACTAAGGGCAGGTTTGGACATCACATGTGACTAGACATAACAGCAAAATATGTCAATTGTATAAGTTTGGTCATTTTCAAAGATCGGTTTGATACTGTCAGACTCTACTCCCCCAAATCATTTGGTTGTTAATACTTTGCTAGGTATATACCCAAGCTATGTATGGTATATATCTTGTGTCACATTGCCTAATAAGGTCAGATTAGGACATTGCATATGACCAGACTTTACAACAAAATAAGTCAATTTTATAAATTTTGGTCATTTTGAAACAACCGTTTCATACTATCAGCCTCTACTCCCCCAAATCGTTTGACGATTAATGGTTTTCTAGATATATACCCTAGCTAGGTATGGTATAAAGCTGGTGTCACATTCCCTGATAGGGGCAGGTTTGGACATTGCATGTGACCAGACATAACAGCAAAATATGTCAATTTTAAAATTTTGGTCATTTTCAAAGATCGGTTTGATACTGTCGGAATCTACTCCCGCAAATCATTTGGTGGTTAAAGGTTTGCTAAGTATATACCCTTTGGTATACAATTGGTGTCACATTCCCTAAAAAGGTCAGATTTTGACATTAAAAATGACCAGACTTTACAGCAAAATAGGGCAATTTTATAAATTTTGGTCATTTTCAAAGATCAGTTTGATACTGTCAGCCTCTACTCCCCCAAGTTATTTGGTGGTTATTGTTTTGCTAGGTATATACCCTCGCTATGTATCGTATACAGCTGGTGTCACATTCCCTAATAAGGTCAGGTTTGAACATTGCATGTGACCAGATATAGCAACAAATAGGTGCATGTGACCAGATATAGCAACAAATAGGTCAATTTTATAAATTTTGTTTATTTTCAAAGATCAGTTTGATGCTGTCAGCTTCTACTCCCCCAAGTTATTTGGTGGTTAATGGTTTGCTAGGTATATACCCTAGCTATGTATGGTATACAGCTGGTGTCACATTTCCTTGTAAGGTCAGGTTTTGACATTGAACGTGACAAGTCATATCAGCAAAATAGGCCAATTTTATAAATTTTGGCCATTTTCAAAGACCAGTTTGAAACTGTCAGCCTCTACTCCCCCAAGTTATGTGGTGGTTTTTGTTTTGCTAGGTATGTATCCTCGCTATGTATTATATACAGCTGGTGTCACATTCCCTAACAAGGTCAGGTTTGGACATTGCATGTGACCAGACATAACAGCAAAAAGGTCAATTTTATAAATTTTGGTCATTTTCAAAGATCAGTTTGATACTGTCAGCCTCTACTCCCCCAAGTTATTTGGTGGATATTGTTTTGCTAGGTATACACCCTCGCTATGTATCATATACAGCTGGTGTCACATTCCCTAATAAGGTCAGGTTTGGACATTGCATATGACCAGACATAACAGCAAAAAGGTCATTTTCAAAGATCAGTTTGATACTGTCAGCCTCTACTCTCCCAAGTTATTTGGTGGTTATTGTTTTACTAGGTATATACCCTCGCTATGAATTATATACAGCTGGTGTCACATTCCCTAATAAGGTCAGGTTTGGACATTGCATGTGACCAGACATAACAGCAAAAAGGTCAATTTTATAAATTTTGGTCATTTTCAAAGATCAGTTTGATACTGTCAGCCTCTACTCCCCCCAGTTATTTGGTGGTTATTGTTTTGCTAGGTATATACCCTCGCTATGTATCGTATACAGCTGGTGTCACATTCCCTAATAATGTCAGGTTTGAACATTGCATGTGACCAGATATAGCAACAAATAGGTGCATGTGACCAGATATAGCAACAAATCGGTCAATTTTATAAATTTTGTTTATTTTCAAAGATCAGTTTGATGCTGTCAGCCTCTACTCCCCCAAGTTATTTGGTGGTTAATGGTTTGCTAGGTATATACCCAAGCCATGTACGGTATACAGCTGGTGTCACATTTCCTTGTTAGGTCAGGTTTTGACATTGCATGTGACAAGTCATATCAGCAAAATAGGCCAATTTTATAAATTCTGGCCATTTTCAAAGACCAGTTTGAAACTGTCAGCCTCTACTCCCCCAAGTTATGTGGTGGCTTTTGTTTTGCTAGGTATGTATCCTTGCTATGTATCATATACAGCTGGTGTCACATTCCCTAATAAGGTCCGGTTTGGACATTGCATGTGACCAGACATAACAGCAAAAAGATCAATTTTATAAATTTTGGTCATTTTCAAAGATCAGTTTGATACTGTCAGCCTCTACTCCCCCATTGCATGTGACCAGACATAACAGCAAAAAGGTCAATTTTATAAATTTTGGTCATTTTCAAAGATCAGTTTGATACTGCCAGCCTCTACTCCCCCATGTTATTTGGTGGTTAATGTTTTGCTAGGTATATACCCTAGCTATGTATCGTATACAACTGGTGTCACATTGCCTAATAAGGTCAGGTTTGAACATTGCATGTGACAAGTCATATCAGCAAAATAGGCCAATTTTATAAATTTTTGCCATTTTCAAAGACCAGTTTGAAACTGTCAGCCTCTACTCCCCCAAGTTATGTGGTGGTTTTTGTTTTGCTAGGTATATATCCTCGCTATGTATCGTATACAGCTGGTCTCACATTCCCTAATAAGGTCAGGTTTGAACATTGCATATGACCAGATATAGCAACAAATAGGTGCATGTGACCAGATATAGTAACAAATCGGTCAATTATATAAATTTTGTTTATTTTCAAAGATCAGTTTGATGCTGTCAGCCTCTACTCCCCCAAGTTATTTGGTGGTTAATGGTTTGCTAGGTATATACCCTAGCTATGTATGGTATACAGCTGGTGTCACATTTCCTTGTAAGGTCAGGTTTTGACATTGCATGTGACAAGTCATATCAGCAAAATAGGCCAATTTTATAAATTTTTGCCATTTTCAAAGACCAGTTTGAAACTGTCAGCCTCTACTCCCCCAAGTTATGTGGTGGTTGTTGTTTTGCTAGGTATATATCCTCGCTATGTATCGTATACAGTTGGTGTCACATTCCCTAATAAGGTCAGGTTTGGAGATTGCATGTGACCAGACATCACAGCAAAACGGTCAATTTTATAAATTTTGGTCATTTTCAAAGATCAGTTTGATACTGTCAGCCTCTATTCCCCCAAGTTATTTGGTGGTTAATGATTTGCTATGTATATACCCTAGCTATGTATAGTATACAGCTGGTGTCACATTTCCTTGTAAGGTCAGGTTTTGACATTGCATGTGACAAGTCATAACAGCAAAATAGGCCAATTATATAAATTTTGGCCATTTTCAAAAAAGGTACAAGTAGGCAAAGATCAGGAAAAGGCGCAACCAGAAAAAGACTCCCACTCCAAAAACCAAGGTGGGAAAAACCCAAACTAACAATCAGGTACTTATACCATGAAAACATTTCGTAAGCCGAATGAGCAGCTATTTTCCCAATAGGTGGCCACTCAGTTACCTTAACTTAACTAAAAATATGCAAACATACATAAGGCGCCAACAGCACAAAAATATGTTTTAAACACCAAGATATAAAACAAAAAGAACCACCACAGAAGTATCGACTTGGAACGATCAGTAACACAAAGTTACTGGCGGGTTTAAATCGATTTTACACGGCCGTAACCTCACCCTCAGCTTCTGCAGTGGTTCATAACATTTAGTTAGTTCTTCGGTCCTCGTGGAGAATCTCTAACTAGTAAATGAATCATCAAGAACAAACAAATAAATCATGATAAACATCCTGATGAATCAAAAACCAGGACTCACAGATTCTGTAAGCTGCCCGACGATGGAGATCCCTGGGCGCCAAATAACTTACTAACTCCGGAGCTAAAGAAAAACATCAGTTGGACCCCGGTGGGCCAAGCAACAGACAAGAAACTCCGGCCCCAACCAACTAAAATGAATAGCTTTAAGTCGGGGCCATCATAGAGTCTGACGCCCGACCCACCGGCGTGCAATTAAAGAAGGCAGCATAGTTATCAACCGTGATTGGGTTAAAAACTAAAACTTCAAAGAACAGTTTGAAACTGTCAGCCTCTACTCCCCCAAGTTATCTGGTGCTAATTGTTTTGCTAGGTATATACCCTCGCTATGTATTGTATACAGCTGGTGTCACATTCCCTAATAAGGTCAGGTTTGGACATTGCATGTGACCAGACATAACAGCAAATAGGTCAATTTTATACATTTTGGTCATTTTCAAAGATCAGTTTGATACTGTCAGCCTCTACTCCCCCAAGATATTTGGTGGTCAACTGTTTGCTAAGTATATTCCGTAGCTAGTAATGGTATATATCTGGTGTCACATTGCCTTATAAGGTCAGATTAGGACATTGCATATGACCAGACTTTACAACAAAATGGGTCAATTTCATAAATGTTGGTCATTTTGAAACACTCGTTTCATACTGTCAGCCTCTACTCTCCCAAATTATTTGATAGTTGATAGTTAGCTAGGTATACCCTAGCTAGGTATGGTAAAAAGCTAGTGTCACATTCCCTACCAAGGACAGGTTTGGACATTGCATGTGACCAGACATAACAGCAAAATATGTCAATTTTATAAATTTTGGTCATTTTTAAGATCGGTTTGATACTGCCAGACTCTACTCCCCCAAATCATTTGGTTGTTAATGCTTTGCTAGGTATATACCCTAGCTAGGTATGGTATATATCTGGTGTCACATTGCCTAATAAGGTCAGATTAGGACATTGCACATGACCAGACTTTACAACAAAATAGGTCAATTTTATAAATTTTGGTCATTTTGAAACAACCTTTTCATACTGTCAGCCTCTACTCCCCCAAATTATTTGATAATTAATGGTTTGCTAGATATATACCCTAGCTAGGTATGATATTAAGCTGGTGTCACATTCCCTAATAAGGGCAGGTTTGGACATTGCATGTGACCAGACATAACAAAAACAAAAAAAATATGTCAATTTTATACATTTTGGTCATTTTTAAAGATCGGTTTGATACTGCCAGACTCTACTCCCCCAAATCATTTGGTTATTAATGCTTTGCTAGGTATATACCCTAGCTAGGTATGGTATATATCTGGTGTCACATTGCCTAATAAGGTCAGATTAGGACATTGCACATGACCAGACTTTACAACAAAATAGGTCAATTTTATAATTTTTGGTCATTTTGAAACAACCTTTTCATACTGTCAGCCTCTACTCCCCCAAATTATTTGATAATTAATGGTTTGCTAGATATGTACCCTAGCTAGGTATGATATTAAGCTGGTGTCACATTCCCTAATAAGGGCAGGTTTGGACATTGCATGTGACCAGACATAACAAAAAATATGTCAATTTTATACATTTTGGTCATTTTTAAAGATCGGTTTGATACTGCCAGACTCTACTCCCCCAAATCATTTGGTTGTTAATGCTTTGCTAGGTATATACCCTAGCTAGGTATGGTATATATCTGGTGTCACATTGCCTAATAAGGTCAGATTAGGACATTGCACATGACCAGACTTTACAACAAAATAGGTCAATTTTATAAATTTTGGTCATTTTGAAACAACCTTTTCATACTGTCAGCCTCTACTCCCCCAAATTATTTGATAATTAATGGTTTGCTAGATATATGCCCTAGCTAGGTATGATATTAAGCTGGTGTCACATTCCCTAATAAGGGCAGGTTTGGACATTGCATGTGACCAGACATAACAGCAAAATATGTCAATTTTATACATTTTGGTCATTTTTAAAGATCGGTTTGATACTGCCAGACTCTACTCCCCAAAATCATTTGGTTGTTAATGCTTTGCTAGGTATATACCCTAGCTATGTATGGTATATATCTGGTGTCACATTGCCTAATAAGGTCAGATTAGGACATTGCACATGACCAGACTTTACAACAAAATAGGTCAATTTTATAAATTTTGGTCATTTTGAAACAACCTTTTCATACTGTCAGCCTCTACTCCCCCAAATTATTTGATAATTAATGGTTTGCTAAATATATACCCTAGCTAGGTATGATATTAAGCTGGCGTCACATTCCCTAATAAGAGCAGGTTTGGACATTGCATGTGACCAGACATAACAGCAAAATATGTCAATTTTATAAAGGTCATCTTCAAAGATCGGTTTGATACTGTCAGACTCTACTCCCCCAAATCATTTGGTGGTTAATGGTTTGCTAGGTATATACCCTAGCTAGGCATGGTATATTTTTTTTTTGGTGTCACATTCCCTAATAAGGTCAGGTTTTGACATTGCATGTGACCAGACATAACAGCAAAATATGTCAATTTTATAAAGGTCATCTTCAAAGATCGGTTTGATACTGTCAGACTCTACTCCCCCAAATCATTTGGTGGTTAATGGTTTGCTAGGTATATACCCTAGCTAGGCATGGTATACAATTGGTGTCACATTCCCTAATAAGGTCAGATTTGGACAGTGCATACAGCAAAATAGGTCGCCGTATTTACCGGTAATACCGGGTTTTATAACAGCAGTGGTATATATGCCAGTTGCAGTTGTCTCTCTTGAATTTTATCGTCAGAAAGCTTGTTGTCAGAAGTTATTGTCAGAAAGCTTGATTTTAGCAATTTTCTTCAAACTTTGTATAGGATTTCATATCGTGAAGGAAGGCGTGGACTGGGATTGAAGATGGGTAAATTTCGTCAAATAAGAACAGAGTTATGGCCCTTGATTTACGTTAAAATTTCGTTTCTGGGCTCTATCTTGAGCATTTATTGATCAATTTTCTTCAAACTTTGTATAAGAGTTCATATCAGAAATGAATGGTTTGGGATTGAAGATGGGTAAATTTCGTCAAATAAGTACAGAGTTATGGCCCTTGATTTACGTTAAAAGTTCGTTTCCAGGCTCTATCTTATGCATTTATTGACCGATCTTTTTCAAACTTTGTACAGTTTATACTAGGAAGGAGTGGTCTGGGATTGAAGATGGATAAATTTTGTCAGATAAGTATATAGTTATGGCCCTTAATTTACATTAAAATTTCGTTTCTGGACTCTATCTAGAGCATTTATTGACCAATTTTGTTCAAACTTTGTATAAGAGTTCATATCAGAAAGGAGTGGTTTGGGGTTGAAGATGGGTAAATTTCGTCAAATAAGTACAGAGTTATGGCCCTTGATTTACGTTAAAACTTTGTTTCCGACTCTATCTTGAGTAAATTGACAAAGTAAGAACAAAGTTATGGCCCTTGATTTATGTTTTAAAAATATCATTGTGGGCTCTATCTTGCGCATTTATTGACTGATTTTCTTCAAACTTTGTATAGGATTTCAAATTCTTATTACCCAACCTTCTTTATACAAAATAATAGCATATTTTTTTGCTATATTATGAGTTGGTCTCTGACTGGTCCATAGTTTTGGATATAACATGGGACTATACCATGGCCTGGTACCCAGTTCAAAAGATAATATACAATGGCCTGGTACCCATCTCAATAGATATCAGAGCTAAAGCAATGTTTCACATGTTCACCAGTTGGTCTCAACTAAGCATGCCCGGACCGGTCCATAGTTTTGGATATAACATGGAACTATACCATGGCCTGGTACCCAGCACACAGGATTTTAAAGTACATATGTATAAGCTGCTAGATGTTATAAAGTAACCAAATCAGAGAATAGATAGGTGATAATTGAAAACACAAATGCAGTTGACGAATGTATGAATGTGGACAGTCTGAACAGCTTTTTTATACCAAATTGTCGACCTCTCCATTAATGGAAATGTATCTTTTGAAGATGTTAGAAGTCCAATTTGATTTTGAACTGATCTGAAGAGTCAGACTAATTCAATCTCCATGGTCTCTAGCATATCAGTTATTGTTGGGTAATAAAACAGTTATTTCATGGATGTTTGATAAATAGTCAAAACAATTGCCCCTTTGTCAAATAAGTACAGAGTTATGGTCCTTGATTTACATTAAAATTTCGTTTCTGGGCTCTACCTAAAGCATTTATTAACAGATTTTCTACACACTTTGTATAGGACTTCACATTGGGAAGGGGTTAATTTGGATTGAAGATTTGTAAATTTCGTCAAATATTTGATATTGATTTACATTAAAATTTCGTTTCCGGGCTCTATCTTGAGCATTTATTGACCAATATTCTTCAAACTTTGTATAATAGTTCATAACAGGAAGGAGTGGTTTGATATTGAAGATGGGTAAATTTTGTCAAATACGTACAGAGTTATGGTCCTTGATTTATGTCATAATTTTGTTCGGTTCATTTTCCTGAGCATTTATCGACCAAGATATTCTGTGCATTTGTATGTACAAAGTTAAATTTGCGTGGCGGGGTATCATGCATGCCTGCAGCGCTTTTATTTTATTTTGTGTTTCAAGGCGGGATATTTGTTTATGATTTATTGTTTAAAGGCGCAATAGAAAAAGACACCAGTCTTTGCACGCAAATGAGCCCTAGAACCTTTGTAATTCTGAAATAATAAACATAAAAACTGTGCTTTGTACTGACGCAAGAGCGAAAGACTTGACAATTTCCTAGATACTTTAAGGCCTGTTTTTGACCTCAGATTTTGATTTTAAAAAATGGATTTTGGATGAGAAAAGTATTCTCATGTCTCCTCTTTTAAAATCCAGAACATGCATGTCATTCATACACCCTTTAAGCGTTGCCATGGTTACGAACAGAAAAACCATAAATAGAGCATTTTTTCTTTATAGTGAAATAGACTTAAAAGTGCAAAAAATGTTATTTCTATGTTTTCTGAGCAACGTTTACCAGTTGAATGAAAACAAAAAGTACCAGATTTTAAAAGCAGGAACATATTTTTCTCATCACAATTCCAAAATTTTAATATTTTACCTAAACCTGACGCCGAAATGAGGTCCATAGGCCTTTATTCTTTCTACAGAAGCCTCCGTGGTGCAGTGGTTATATCACTCGCCTTGTAAACCAGGGGTCGCAGGTTCGATCCCGGGCTTCTCCAGTCCGTCGGATGGGACTATAAAACGAGGTCCCGTCTCCATATGACCTTAGCTGTTGGTGGGACGTTAAACCCCAATCAGTCAATCAATCTTTAATCTTTCTACGCAGATTTTCAGCGGGAATATTGACTTCAACACTATTGTAGCAAGGCCTCTCGATAATCCAGTTACTGCCAAATGCGTCAGAATTCACCCTATAGAATGGTATAACGGAACCGAGGACGGAACCTGTATGCGATTTGATTTGATTGGATGTCCTGTGGATTCAGGTAACGGTCTGTATGGGTCATTATAAAAAATGGAGCATTCCATGGTTGGCTTACGTTTTGCTTTTAAAAATGCGTGTAATTTGCCATTTGAATACGTCCCTTTTGTATATTGCCTATAACACCGTGTCCATTCGAAACGCATGAAAAGAGGTCGTAACGCATGATCGGCGGCATTTTCACGTATGATTGCGGTAGTTTCCTTCGGATTCGCCGCCATTTTTGGAGGAAACTTTAGCGGTAAGTTTTTACAAACTTTTATTTGAATTATTTAAATAGACCTTTCCAACGAACGATCTAGCCTATCCGGATCTACATACATGCCTCTAATTGCCGAGTGTTCTACTGATGCATAGGCTTCGATAGGACTCGCAAACATTCGAGGAGATTATTCATACTAAACTTACCTGCATTTTTACCGGAAAATACCGATGATTTATCGGATTTCCGTAGGCTATGACAGGTAGACCTTACCTGTCCACTTTGGTTTTCAGTTAACATTACATTGCTATGGAAAACGGCTTTTATACAATTATAGTATTTTTATTTAAAAAGTCAGAAATAGGATGCTGTTATATCCAGTTTCTACATTTTATCAGCTTTCCGATGATATAAATTTTATCTAATTTGAGTTTGATCTTTTTGCTTCCCAAAACGCCTGAAGTTACCATCGTGCTATCCTATAGTAAGCTATTGTAAAAAAATTCAAAACGCGTGTTTCTCCATTTTCACGTCTAATTTACTAAAAATCTATTGTAAGGACATTTAGGATGCTGTTATATTTGTTATCTGCACATTCCATACTTTACATACATATAAGTTTCACGGATCTAGTAACAGGCTATTTTGCTTCCCGAATATAGGATAATGACAGTTTTAACTCTTTCTGGAAGTTATTTTTTGCTTGGAATTTGTCTAAGTCCGCACAATAAATGTTACAGGTAACTGTGTAATATCGAAGCGTCATTGGCTGCCTCAGGCTAATGAAAGATGTGAAAATTTTGAGAAAAGTTTAGTTTAGCCGATGGGTCCAAAATACATGTACTTTTTTGTACTGACTATTAGAAAAATGATCAAAATATTTATCTTTGAGATTAAATATTGTTTTTCGGCACTTTTAAAATCTGACATTATGACCTATATGGTTACATATAAGTTCATATTGAAAAATAGATATTTCAAGAACATGTGAATTCATAAATTCATGTGATATTCATCATTTAATTTATCATTTTTATTTTTATGAGAATCTTTGTTTATTTATTTATTTATTTTTTTATTTTTTTATTTTTTTTTTTTTTATTTTTTTTTTTTTTTTTATGCTGTAATCCGCAGCAACAGGACGAGTACGCGATATCTGCCATTCAAAGTCGATCCAAACAAAATAGCAGCTTTTATTAGCTTTAATTAAAGAAAAATAAATCATCAAACATAAACGTTTAAAGCAATCATCGCATGAACAGTTGAATCCCGACAACAATTAAAGAAATCAAATTATATGTATCCATTTAACTTAAGTATTTCACACATACTCGAGATATAATTGAGCAAACCGACCGAGTATAATTACTCATTTACCGAAAGCGGTGCATGGTGATGACACTCTGCCATAACACATTATGCATGCTTTATTTAACCAAGTTGAAGAAATCAAAGGTATGTAAAATCTATTTGTTAATATCTTTCCTCAAAGCATGTTGACACGAAACAAAAACATTTATCATTATGCATGTATCGTAGTAGAGAAGACCTAAATATGTGGTATTACGGATTCCTGAAATACGTATTCATTCATTCATTCATTCATTCATTCATTCATTCATTCATTCTTTCTTTCTTTCTTTCTTATATACGATATTTGAAATCCTTGACGACAAAGAAATAATTTAAGATAATTATCAATGGAAATGAAAATGGCAAGTTCCGCGGAAACAACATATCTGTGACTGTACGGACCGGTTTGTGTCTGACCTGGACAGAAACCAAAAAGGTTTTCTCATGCGAAGGCTCATTCGGTATTTTATTCTTGTACATGCGCAGGACATTGAAATTAAACCGTTTGCGTTATTGATGCATGTCAGGTTTACACTGCATGGTGCTTTAACACACACAAAAAATGTACTTTAATTAAGCATGAAATTTCGTTTTAAGAATTTAGATTCATTGTACTACATGATCTCTATATGCAGATTCGGCTAAGAGTAGCCTGCCTGATATGCAGAATCAGTTTTGTCTGTCAAAACAGCTTTCTTATGACGCTGCCAAATTATCATGTAAGAATGTTTTTATAAGGAGCGTGACTTTAATACCTTGCGGCGACAGCCTAAATACTCTTGATGTCAGGTGAAATCCATCCATGATGATCGTTTTAACTACCTTATAATCAGCAAAGCGTGAAAACCTACTTTCTGGTCGGCATTTCTGACCATGTCCAGACAAAGACCAGATTGGTTATCATTAAAACTGTATCAAGGTTGAACTGCATACTTGGATAAGAATAACCGGTCTTAAGGAAAATGGTGTGTCAGCGCTGTGCAGGTCATCAACGCCTATACGATTTTAACATGCAGACAAGTTGTCGCAAGATTCTGCTCGAATTTGAAATGATTATTTGTTTAATCTTATCATTTTGTTATCAAATATGATGATAAAAACGTCCCCTGCTTACACCAGGACTGGGGTATACATATTTTTCTTCTTTTTCTTCTTTTTGCTCCAAAACACATAGATTGTGGGTACTCGTTAGATCCGCCTCGCCGAGGTGGTTCTAACGTGTACCCACAATCTAGGTCTTGAGCAAAACTAAGAAAAATTCAAAAATTTTCAGCTGAAAATTTTCAATTTATAATGCTAAAAACCTCTGCTTATTGCTTGGGCAAGTTTTCGTAATATAATGTAATTACTGCCAAAGGTTTAATTTCTTACAAAGATTCTTCAATGAACTCCAATGAACCTCGAATTCTTTTTTATGAAAGACTTAAAACTTTTCCATCAGAGAGACATGCCCGTGAAATATATATCCACCCCATCTATAGTAAAACTGGGGTTTACAGGGGTATGCCTATTTTCCTTAATTTGATCAAATACATAGATTGTGGGTACTCGTTATAATCGCATAATCAATGTTTTGAGTAAATATATAAAAATCCATTTTTTTTGTCTTGAAATTTATTTTTTTTTCTGCAGAACAAAGTTCTGTATATTGCATGGGCAAGTCTTCGTAATGTCACTATTTTTTTTCGTCTCACGAATTATAATACGGATTTTTGTGTTCTATGTTATGTTTTGAGGTGCTAAACAAAGATGAAAAACGCAAAGAAAACCAAATTGAGCTATTCCATTAAATGTGTTCATGTGAACAATTCATTCGGCCATGGGAAACGCATTAAATAACATTATTAATAAAAAATATTCTCGCAATATACGAGATTCTCGTCATCATTGTTCAGGTTATACAGGTAAATGAAAAATCGGTCAAAACTCTCTTGACACCCAATATCGATAAAACTCAGGTATATCGGTTTCTGCGGCCTACAGGGACATAACTTCTTTTATCGGATTAGGCTTATTTGACAGAAATTCTGTGTTGTTTCCCTTGGTAGTCCCTTGCAAAAAAGCTTCACATGTGTTTTGCAAGTTCGGCCATACACGAAAATAACATTCGCCCAAAAACGTTTCGTACTTTTCTCATTTTCTTCAAAGTTTTGACTAACTGTTGGATGATTTTGCTTTTTGACATCACACTTTAACTTAAGAAGCCAATTTCTCATGATTTTTTCCCGAACAACCACTGGTTAAAACAAAATACGTCAAAATTAAAGTAACGCACGATAATACGGCAACCTGGTCTTTAAAACTTTGCAAGTATTTACAATGAATAACATATTTTAAGGGGTAAAAGCAAGCCAAACGCTCATTTGTCTCCAGTTTACACGTTTGGTGCTCGTCAATTGTACAAAGCTGAATCCTTGCTGTAAAACAGTAATTTGCTGACCATGTTGCTCGGTAGCTCTGTTGGCATAGCTATCAAAGAAGCAGAAGAAGAATGTGGCCCGACCAGGGCACGAATCAAGGGTCTCTCTCTTACCGTTTGAGCATATAGTTCGTCCATTACTTTGAGACTGTCAGTAATAAATTACAGAGAGATTAAATCAAATATATGGACAAACCTCCTCCCTTTCTACAATTTATCTATATTCTGATGTTGACCGAGTCATATAAATTACTGGAATGACCCCGAGTGGGTACTCTGACATTTTCGCCATCTCTATACATAGGCATGGCCTATTCGAATTTCGGTATTTTTGGGGTTTTCAGAAAAAATGGCTATCTTGGGGGTAGGGAGATTTAAATGGATACTTTGTTGCCCATTGTTTATTTCTTTTTTTTTGGGGGGGGGGGGGGGGAACGGGGTTTGTTTAATGTCAAATTTAAGTTGTTTTTCATTGTTTTTTCTGCAATTTCAAATATCTTTTTGAAAAGGTTAAGATTTCATTAATTGGGGGGGGGGGGGGGGATAGCCCGTCATACCCGCTATTTTAAGGTTGTACAGAGCAAGGTAGGTGCTGGAATCCAGCAACTCTCAGATTAGCCCCCGGGGGAATTACCTCTCATTCTCTGATTTCCTGTGCTGAAATGTCAAACCACTGTGTGTCCAACTTTTCATCTCTTGTGAGAGACTAATTTTTCCCAGGCGCACTTCCCCTATTGAGGTATTGTCTCGGGGGTGGGGGAGGGGGTACTCTGAGATTTTGCCTATAAAGAGGTTCGGTCCCACCATCTACTCTGTAACCCAAAAGTCAAACATATCGGATACGACGGAGCACCTAAAAATATAAATAATTTTGACCAAACCCTAGAAAAATACCAAATTGCTGAAAATATCCCACTAAAATAACCCCTTTTGACATTAAACAGACCCCCAAATAAATTTTTGTGAGAACCCCAAAATATCCGCAAAAGTGTCCCTACCAAAAACATTATTTTTTTCTGACCCCCCCGACACACACACACACACACACACACACACACACACACACACACACACATTCGAAACACACACACACACACACACACACACACACACACATTCGAAATACAAAATCACACACGCAAACACACACACACACATTCGAAATACAAAACACACACACACACACACACACGCACACACACACACACAAGAGTGTGAAATATATCAACTTTTGAATTATTTCGTTTCAGCAAAATGCGTAAAAAGTCAAAGTTAGCACTGTACACAACTATTCACAACTTGTGGTTAAAAGACCACCGACTTCTGGTCATCTTGATTGGACCATGCAATTGCAGTAGGCCATACGCGCATGCCGAGAGATCTGCCCGAGCCTTTCCTGATCTTTGACTATTCTGCTATTGATGATGGTTGACACATGATCATACACTTAAGATAGCAATGTGAGATTGCGAGCATCTCTTGGAAAAGCTTAACTTCTGTTGAATATACATTGTGCAAAGATGATTGAGCGTATATGCGGCGTGACTATTTATGCAATGCGCTCTAGACCAGGGGTCCATAACCAACTCGCACATGCACCTGGCACATGAACACACTATGTTAATATGACCTATGTTTATCTCATCAAGATTGACACAGAGATTGACGAAAAAGAGGACAAACAAAATTTACGCGCATGCCTCTTACAAAGATTGGCTTTTGTTCTATTGGCTACCGACCTCAGACCTTGCTGCCCTCATAGTCCAGAAGCACATGATACGGTATTTTATTTAAGATTAAACTATGGAATGTTAATTAATGTTAAAATAAATAAGACGTCGCACAGAGTCAACATTCATAAATTGTTGAAGCCCTTTTATATGCTGTTTATGGACAAGGGATGGAATGCAACTTCAGTAAGATATTACACCTGGAAATGAAGTAACCTGGACCTTACTTCAAACTACAACGGGACTTGACAACAAATGAGCATTTGGCTTGCTTTTACCCCTTAAAATATGTTATTCATTGTAAATACTTGCAAAGTTCGAAAGACCAGGTTGCCGTATTATCGTGCGTTACTTTTAATTTTGACGTATTTTGTTTTAACCCGTGGTTGTTCGGGAAAAAATCATGAGAAATTGGCTTCTTAAGTTAAAGTGTGATGTCAAAAAGCAAAATCATCCAACAGTTAGTAAAACTTTGAAGAAAATAAGAAAAGTACGAAACGTTTTTGGGCGAATGTTATTTTCGTGTATGGTCGAACTTGCAAAACAATAATCTCCTCGAATGTTTGCGAGTCCTATCGAAGCCTATGCATCAGTAGAACACTCGGCAATTAGAGGCATGTATGTAGATCCGGATAGGCTAGATCGTTCGTTGGAAAGATCTATTTAAATAATTCAAATAAAAGTTTGTAAAAACTTACCGCTAAAGTTTCCTCCAAAAATGGCGGCGAATCCGAAGGAAACTACCGCAATCATACGTGAAAATGCCGCCGATAATGCGTTACGACCTCTTTTCATGCGTTTCGAATGGACACGGTGTATAATATACTATGAGACTTAAGTTTAGCAATTTTCAATTAATTTCCAAATATTGTAAATTGATATGAAGATGAACTGAAAGAAACTCTTTAATACATCAGTATTTTAACCTAAAGGAACCACAATGTACACTTTAAGCCGGAAAGCCATCTTTTCCTGATGCAATGACGTTGCGTCAAAGTTCACAGGGGTGTCACAGTTCTTGTGCTCCACACATCGTTTCGTGTAGATTAATAAATGTATGAAGTTACATCATAATATCTCAAACGGTTTTCAAGTTACAGAACGGGCACGACTAGAATGCAAATTCTGATATTTCCTAGTTCAAAGGTCCATAACTCCAAAATTACGCAATCCAGAGTTATGTTTTTTGAGTTGTGCACGTCGTCTTATTTTGGTACATAACCCTGTGAAGTTTCATCAAGTTATCTTAAACGGTTCTCAAGTGATAGAGCGGACACGACTAGCATGCAAATTCTGCTATTTCCAATTTCAAAGGGATATACATTGTGTATCTCGAAAAATGTGTAACCCAGAGTAACGATTCTTGAGTTCTACACATCGATTTGTGTTGATTAATAAAATGAAGTTTCATCATTATTCTTATAAATTCTCTCACCTCAAAATTCACATTGTTTCTCGGTATCTGAAAAGTTCAAGGTTTATTCCCAAAACAGTCATTTAACACCTTCTTGTGCTCAAAAAGAGTACTGTTCCATGATCGTAGAGATTTGGTTACATTCTGAAATCAGGTAACGGCTCCGGTGTATGACGTAACTGACGTCGTATTGTTCCGTTGCGTTTCTCCCGAAATGATACCATATAGAGGATATTTGCTTTTTTGAGGTGAATACCAAATATATTTCATCGAGTGAGTTGAAAACATCAGAATTTTCACGAGTGCGCAGCACGAGTGAAAATTTTTATGTTTTCAAATCACGAGATGAAATATATTTGGTATTCACCGAAAAAAGGCAAATTTTCTTTTTATTTTATACAATACACGGGCATTTTCCTATTCACAAAGCAGGCGGTGAAAATGCGAAAACCAAAAATTTTTGAAAACACGAATAATTTTGATACCACATTGTTCCTTACGTTCTAACTAAGAAAATGAATACCCACACTTTATGTTTTCGTTCATAAATAACGGAGTTATAGGCGTTTGAATTTGTGAAGTGAGACACATTTAATGACGTCAAGTAAATGGAAACGTCAGAAGTAATCCAAAAAAATCTGACGTCATTACAGTGAAGATATAGGCTGATATCAGTCACATATGAGTTTTGATATCAGTGAGATTTGATATCAGTGAAATTTCATATCAATGAAAATACCAATTTTATCAAGTTTTGATATACATTGGGTTTCACTGTAAAGTATAAAATAAATATACGTTAAGAGATTTTAAAATGCGCCGAGTAGATAAAAAATAAGTAAAATAAAGCGAGTCGAAGACGAGAAGAACTGTTTATACTTATTTGAGCCTGTGCATGAGAAAACCAACAATTTGGGTTCCGACCAGGTCTAACAAAAACCAGACAGTACGGTCACAGAAGATAGCTTGAAGCTTGAAATTTCGGATGAATGAAGAAAGAGGATTGTACTATCCATTTAGCGAAAACAAAGGCGCTGATCAGCTTCGCAGTCACCGCGAAGCTGATCTGCGTCTTTGTTTTCGCCTAGGCATATTGTTGGTTTTCCCATGCGGCGGCTTATTTTTTTCTACGAGGTCTTTAAGCTTGTAGCTGCATTGTGAATTTCAGTTTTTCCTTTGATTTTTTTTTTGTAACACAAATCCAATAAAAATGAATATCAAAGGAGGCGGGCCCACATATTAATACTCAATGAAAACTGTACTGTAACTTCTTGTCGACTCGCTTTATTTTACTTATTTTTTCTACTCGGTACTTTAACTCTAACATATAGGAAGTTGCAGAATGGATCTGTCAACTGGTGGTCTGTCATACTACAAGATAAAGAGCTCGTAGAAAAAAAGTAAACAAAGTAAAACGGAGGTCCTACAAGAGCAGTGAACATATTAATTAGAAAGAGGAAGAGGATGGGCCATACTCCGGTCGTCGGCAACTCGCTTTATTTTACTTATTTTGTTCTACTCGGTCCTTTGCCTATAACTATGACATAACACCAGTTGACACTCCGTACTCTAACTTCCAATATCAGGAAGTTAATCCTCCCCCTTGATTAGCATTGTCGGTAACAAAATGTCAGACTATACCTTTCCATGTAAGAGTTCTCAGGTAGATCTAGTATTCAATAAACGCATTTTTTTTTTTCGAATTATGTCCAACTGAACGGCGCCGTCCATACTGCTAGAACAGTGAAATCTGATTTGTCAAATGACTCAAATTATTTCGAAAGGTTCAGTTTCTCTATCATGAGTTTTACTTACTTTCGCATGTTCACCAAGTGACCTAAAATGACTTGAAACTAATAAATTTGACCTTTCTAACGGAGTTGGATTTGGAGTTGGAATTGGAATTGGACTTGGACTTCGTAATATATGCGAGGGTTGTTTCAAAACAAGCAAGTAAAATAAGCATAAAGGCAAAACTGCACACAGGGTGTTGTATTTAAATAAAGCAACGTGAACGATAACATTCAGCCGAACAGTGGTAGTCATGTTATTTATTGGACTTGATTACGGCGTTGTACTAAACAGGGCATATTTTGACAACTCGAGGAAGCAAGCGTCTCGAATGACGCCACTTCGAGCTCACTGCAGAGAACGTATTCAACTTTCCAATAGCATGCTTTACGCAAACTCTAGCACTATTTATCAGTCTATTAAGTTTGAGAAATTTTTTCTGTTCTAACACGTCTTGTCGTCTTGCTATTTGTTGAGCGATTCGTACTATAGTAAAGCTCTTCTGTATTGGAGATAGAAATGACCATTACCAAAGGAACCCTGCCCATAGGTATGGTAGCTACCATGGTTAGTTTGGTAAAACTCTTCTGTGGTGGAAGCTTTTAACGATGGCTGTGATTGGTCAATCTGATTTGTTGTGGAGGAGTCGGGTACTAGACCACATCTACCATAGTAATACGATAGTTAGAATAGTTCCAACCGAAGTCGTCCCTTGTCTGCAAGGAGAATGCACTGATCAGGAAACGGAAGTTGATCTCCACCTATCTGTGCCATCAGGTTGAATTGTTGGGCATCGTTTAGATACCCAAGAAATCCATAGGCTTTAAGACAGATGTTGCCATCCGTGTCTGCCTACGATTTGAGTATGAATGGCGTGGTACTTTCTGTACCCGGAGTAAAAAAGCTGTTGGGGATCCGTCATCGGCTTGAAAATCTGGTGTGAAGTACCGTCAGTGGCACCCACCGCAGGGTATAGACCCTCCCAATCACAGCGTTTTAATAGCCAATCATCTTCGTTTGGCCGTGTCAAAAAGTGTTCCATTTTCTGGTAGAAAACGTCTATCATTTTACGAATTTCGACTTTGACTATGGCCGTGCTTATATCGAACATCGTAGCTAGAGCAGCAAATGGTGGGTAGCGACTCACCCATATCACAAATAGAAGCACTCTATTTAAGGGAGAAAGTTTAAAGCCCGTCCCTGGTCTCAAGTTAAATTCCACGAGTAACCACCTAAAACTCTCAGGAGTTTCACCAGTAATGTTATAGAAGTGGTATCTATTCTCAGAATACATAGCAAAGAGATCTCCCGCCCGATACATGTATATGTGTTATTATCTCCAAGAAATAGACGATAGCGTACGTCAGAGATGGGATCAGGTGGTGGCGGCACAAGGCTGATCACAAATGAGCATCGATGCTTATTGTAATCGTCATGTATTTCTGTAAGATTGTGTCACCACACTGATTTTGTCTATTTTATGACAGAATGAATCGCTCTCGGGGGCGTCTTCTTGCGGCAGCCCTCCCTGTGATTAGGCAGGCTTCCAGACATGTAGACGATTACAATAAGCATCGATGCTCATTTGTGATCAGCCTTGTGCCGCCACCACCTGATCCCATCTCTGACGTACGCTATCGTCTATTTCTTGGAGATAATAACACATATAACTGGAGAGATCTCTTCGCTTTTCTTGGAGATAATAACACATATAACTGGAGAGATCTCTTCGCTATAGTGTATTCTGAGAATAGATACCACTTCTATAACATTACTGGTGAAACTCGTGTGAGTTTAAGGTGTTTGCTCGTGGAATTAAACTTGACACCAGGATGGGCTTTAAACTTTCTCCCTTAAACAGAGTGTTTCTATTTGTGATATGGGTGAGATGCTACCTAACATTCGCTGCTCTAGCCACCATGTTCGATATAAGCACGGCCATAGTCAAAGTCGAAATTCCTAAAATGATAGACATATTCTACCAGAAAATGCCCGGAACACTATTAGACATGGCCAAACGAAGATGATTGCATTACGAAAACACGCCCATGCAATATACAGAGATTTTTAAAGTTGTAAAAAATTGAAAATTTCACCAGAAAAATTTTGATAATTTTAATACTCTTGCTCAAAACATACATTGTGGGTACACGTTAGAACCGCCTCGCCGAGGCGGTTCTATCGAGTACCCACAATGTATGTTTTGTATGAAACGAAAAAAATAGGTAAACCCCTGCAAACCCCAGTTTTACTATATAAAAGTGGGGTTTAAGGGGGTATTCATTACACGGACATGTTTTCCTGATGGCTATTAAAACGCTGTGATTGGGAGGGTCTATACCCTGCGGTGGTTGCCATTGACGGTACTTCACACCAGATTTTCAAGCCGATGACGGATCCCCAACAGCTCTTTTACTCCGGGTACAGAAAGTACCACGCCATTCATACTCAAATCGTAGACAGACACGGATGGCAACATCCGTCTTAAAGCTTATGGATTTCTTGGGTATCTAAACGATGCCCAACAATTCAACCTGATGGAAATCAACTTCCGTTTCCGGACCAGTGCATACTGCATGCAGACAAGATATACTCCAACAGATACCTGCACATGACGGCTCAGCACATAGCAAGACAGCAAGACGTGTTAGAACAGCGAAAATGTTGCAAACTTAATAGACTGACAAGTATAAGCTTTTACAAAAAGCTTGGTCTACGCTTCGCATATATAAACTTTAATGTCAAAGAATCTGACCGTACTCCCATTTCATCGTGGTTCATGTGACTGAACAGAAATAAAACGCTGCGCGGTCAAAGCATTCATACCTGACAATCGACCATCACAGTACTGTCGGTTCATTTCATTCCGTTGTGGCTTGGATAGAATGTAATTGGCTACACGGCAGGTGGGGTGCGGTCAAAGCTTCCAGGCCTGACCATATAGCGTCACAATACCGTCGGTTCATTTCATTCCGTTGTTGCTTAGATAGAATTCAAGCATGCACAAATGTTACCAACCAAAGGGAGGTTTGCCTGGGTGTTTTGGGTGTTTACACGGTCCTTGGCGAAACGACCCGGAATCCTACTAACACGATGGTCAAGCCACTAGTCTCAAACGTGCAGTTGCAGTTGTAGAGAGGTGTACGAGTTGTCTTGTAATTTAATTAAAAGTAGGTCAATCTCAAACTTTAGAGTAGTCTACGCGCTGGCGCGTAGACAATAAATAGTGCTAGAATTTGCGTAGAGCATGCTATTGGAAAGTTGAAGACGTACTCTGCAGTGAGCTCGAAGTGGCGTCATTTGAGATGCTTGCTTCCTCGAGTTGTCAAAATATGCGCCTGTCTAGTACAACGCCGTAAACATGACTATCACTGTTTGGCTGAATGTTATCGTTCATGTTGTTTTATTAAAATACAACACCCTCTGTGCAGTTTTCCTTTTATGCTTATTTACCTTGGTTGTTTTGAAACAACCCTCGTATATATTACGAAGTCCAAGTCCAAGTCCAATTCCAACTCCAAATCCAACTCCGTTAGAAAGGTCAAATAACAGTCATTCAACAATTTCAACAATGTTTTTCTTTGGAAACGAAACCCCGTTCATATAGTGGAGCAAATATCAGGGGCTATCTTTCAAGGGGGTGGTCTACGGAGTACCACATTTGTTTCTATATACCAAAATTTTCGTATTGGTCTGTAGTTTAAAAATACAGCGTTTGCCACCTTGGCAAACCTTGCATAACTCCAGTATTCAAGATGGCGTCCAAGATGGCTGCCATTTCTTAAAATCAACCCATATACAAAAATGCATCATAATTTTCATGTGTTTGCATTGTAATGGTATTTTAATGCCCCATTTCATGTAAGAATGATGTATTTGTCTATTTCAAGTAAAAAACCTGACAGTTTAGGTAAAACAGTTGTAAAAATCATATTTAAATTCACAAATGCACGTGCCCAAGGTTTTTCACCTCAGAATGGTTGTTTAATGGCTCATTATTTATGATCAGATAGTTATGGCTGCTATTTTACTTCTTTTCTATCAAATATAATATCTGTAAAGATTTTATAGAAACAGAAATTGTTTCTATATATAATATTCATGCTTAAAAACAGGTTTTAGACATCCAACCCAACACGGAAAAAACATCAAAAAGTACATATTTTCCTATACAAAGTACGCTCTAAAATCTAATTAGTTATTGATTCTATATACCATAGTGTTTGTGTTGATCTTGGTTTGTAGCATAAAAATACAGTGTCTGCCACCTCTGTAAAACACAAGATAGCTCCAGTATTCAAGATGGCATCCAAGAAGGCCGTCAAAATTTACAATTCTGAAAAAATGAGACACATATGTCCCTTGACTTTTGTTTAGAAACAAATATGCTTAAATTGAGCTATAAACACTTAGAGTTATCTTATTATTGTTATTTTCATGTGTTTTCCATTGTTAAAACTACATTATGCATATATATTCTAGATATGAATGGAGTAAGGTCTCACTGACAAGGCAAAAAAGAACAAAAAATACATATTTTCCTATACATTATAGGCTCTTGAATCGTGATTGTTATTGATTCTATATATCAAATATTTTGTCTTGCAAGCTTATGAAGTTTTGAAGCTTTTAAATCCAGCGTTGGCCGCCTCTGCAAACCCAGCATAACTCCGGTTTTCAAAAGGGCATCCAAGAAGGCCGTCAAAATAAAACATTTCGAAAAATGAGCCGCATGTGTCCTTTAACCTTTGTTTACTAACAAAACAGTTAAAAAAATCAAGCTAAAACACTTAGATCTATCTTTTTAAAAATATTTTCATGTATATATTTCTTTTTCAATATTACATTATGCATACAAATCTAGAAATGCATGGGGTAAGGCCGTCTGAGTATGTTTGAAAAGATGCTACTTAAATTCCTTTTAATAATCTGAATCACTGCAATTTTCCTCTGTCAACATGCCTGAAAATATAGTATGCACATTTGTGTGTATAACTACATGCACATTAATTTCCACAGTGTATGGTTGTCGATACATAGAGCTTGTGCAGTATTCATCACTCATTTCTTTACGTTAGCAAACAGTGTCATTCAATAGCTCTGGAGCTGCAACTGATAGTGTTACCAATAATACTAAGCATTTTATTTTATCATTCATTGTCCTATTCAAATCTAAAGTCTGATGGTGATTTCAGTTCTTGAACATAGTGCAACCCATTCCGCCAAATATGCAGTTGATAGGCACACCTCAGGCAATGAAACCTGAAACTTTTATCTGTCGAGGTAGCTTTTTAGCCATCAACAATATTGCCTTCTCTGCGCACAGTGAGTTTAAAGACAAACTGTTTCTGTTACGAACTTAGACCACCTATGATCCTCTGAGTGTTCTAAATCTTCACCTAGATGGTGCCGATCTATATTCGTTTCAGGACCCTGCATAATGTGATAACAATGCTAAATGAAAATAACAATCAGGAAATAGCGCAATCAGAACGATAGAGGTCATTGCATGTTTGGTAAGTTTACATCTACTGCCTTTTCGTTATTGTCAAGGTTATTGGTAACTCCCAGTATAAGCATACCCCCTGATTTCTGACGTAATATCTGAGGGGATGGTTCCACTGAGGGAGTGTTAGCTTGTGTGCTGATGATAAAATTCGCCTCATTTCAGGGTATGTAATCGTATATCGAAGATAAGCTATTTGTTAAATCAAAGAGTCTACTCCAGATTTGATCATGAACAACAAGACCTACATGTTTTGGGTATGCAATAGAAATTGCTGCTTTGTAAAATTACAAGCAACTTAAAGACAGTGTAAGTCTACTGAAGCTCAGCCTATATGTCTGAAGCATTAGCAAATCTTTCATTGCTTACACTTGAAGTCGACCATTTGTCTAGTACAGTAAAATATCTTGAAAGGCTTGCAATGGTGGCATATTTCAATGTTTCTAAGAACACCATTTATAAACATACCGATAGTTTTATGATTTATCGTATCTTCTGCTATTATTTACAAGAAGCCTGTGTGTATAATCAGCTGAAATAGTTTGGTTTAATTTTCATAGTTGATCAAACATATTCAGCGCTTCAGCCACACTGATTCATACCAAATCAATCTCAATACGTAAATGATAATTTGGACCATAACTAAATAAAAAGGCTCTTTTTATAAGTACCTAATTGTCAATTTAGTTTTCCCACCTCGGCTTTCGGAGTGGAAATTTCTTTCTGATTGCTCATTTTCCTGATCATTGGCTACTTGTACCTTCTCTATATTGTTTGTTTTATAACATTCTATGTCACATAACCCAGCTTTCTATTAAGTGGATAACTATGTAAATGATAATTCTGACCATAATTAAATAACAAGGCTCTTTATATGGATTGGTTTTATAACATTCTATGTTATATAACCCAGCTTTCTAACTCCAGGTGTTTAAATTTGTCTATTAATTGGATAACTCTACAACTTGATTTTCGTTCATTATTGAACTTTCATACTCAGTGCCATTGAGCAAACAGCTCTTTTTACTGCACAATATATTGCTCCAGCTGCAACTAAGTCACCATTTGGAAGGTCCATTAGTACATGTATGTATAGCACTTTGAAGTAATTGCCTTTCCCTGTTGCTTCAACAACTCCTATAGATACATCAATGTTACAATCACCAATTGCGCATGCTAACATCGACCAGCTTCCACTTACTTTACTTTCATTTCTAACAGGTCACAAATCTCGACACAAATAAGCAATTATTCTTCCAATAAAAATACTTTGTAAATGATATGGTACTTCTAGGGTTAGTCTAATCATCTCTTATGCTTGACTTTACCTCTACTGTTTTTGCTTTAATTCTCTGATAAGTGGATTTACAGTTCTTATGGCACCACAGTTTTAGTGGAGCAAATATGGTTCAAAAAGTAGCTTAGAAATAGGAGTAGGTGGTCTACGGAGTACCACATTTGTTTCTATATACCAAAATGTTCGTCTTGGTCTGTAGTTTTGAAATCCAGCGTTTGCCACCTTGGCAAACCTCGCATAACTCCAGTATTCAAGATGGCGTCCAAGATGGCTGCCGTTTCCTAAAACTAACCCCTACTCCAAAAATGCATCATATTGTTCATGTGTTTGCATTGTAATGGTATTTTACAGTCCCATTTCATGTAAGAATGATATATTTGTATATTTCAAGTAAAAAACCTGACAATTTAGGTAAAACAGATGTAAAAATCATGTTTAAATTCACAAATGCATGTGCCCAAGGTTTTTCACCTAGGAATGTTTGTTTAATGGCTCATAATTTATGATCCGATAGTTATGGCTGCTTTTTTACTTCTTTTCTATCAAATATAATATCTGTAAAGATTTTAGAGAAACAGAAATTGTTTCTATATCTAAGCTTCATGCTTAAAAACAGGTTTTAGACATGAAGGCCGTCAAAATATAGAATTTTGAAAAATGAGCCAGATATGTCCCTTGACTTTCATTAAGTAATAAAAAGCTAAAATCAAGTTGCAAAACACTTAGAACATTTTCTTAATGTTATCTTCATGTGTGTTTTTCCTTGTTAAAACAAAGTTATTCAGACACCATAACCTTTTTATAACACTATTGTTGGGGTTCAAACCAATCTTTGTGTTAGCTATATTCAATTTTTGTTATAACGAGAGTAAAGTATATAGACATATACCAAAGGTAGTATGAAATGACCATTTGGAGTCCAGCTATGATCAGTGCTACGTCGTATATCCAAAACTATGTTTCTTGAATCGAGTTACAGGAAGGTCCAGATGTATTTATTCTAGAAATGAGTGGAATTTTCTTGACCGGCAAGAAAAAGATCAACAAAGAAAACATATTTTCTTGTATATCATTAGCTCCGCAATCTTATTACAAATGTTACTCACAAATTCTGGTTCTGCAATTCTTAATATAAGAGCCTGTGCGTGAGAAAACCAACAAATTGGGTTTTGGACCAGGTCCAACACAAACCAGCCTGTACTGTCACAGAAGATGGTTAGAGGCTGGAAATTTTGGATTTAGAATGTAGAGGAATTGTACTATCTGTGTAGCGGAAACAAAGGCACTGATCAGCTGTGCAGTTACTGCACAGCTGATCTGCGGCTTTGTTTTCGCCTATGCAAATTGTTGATTTTCTCATGGGGTGGCTCATAACTTTGGTGCAGTATTAATCTTACAATTAATAAAACCTTGGTGCAGACATGGATGTACGATATGGCACTATATAAAACAAAATAATACCAAACCATGTTTTGTTTCGACACTATAATCATATGTAGGTTCTAATTCCTCATTTACTGATTATGCTTTGAGTATTTATGTACAAGGTTTATGCAAACTGTGGTGCCATAAGAACTGTAAATCCACTTATCAGAGAATTAAAGCAAAAACAGTAGAGGTAAAGTCAAGCATAAGAGATGATTAGACTAACCCTAGAAGTACCATATCATTTACAAAGTATTTTTATTGGAAGAATAATTGCTTATTTGTGTCGAGATTTGTGACCTGTTAGAAATGAAAGTAAAGTAAGTGGAAGCTGGTCGATGTTAGCATGCGCAATTGGTGATTGTAACATTGATGTATCTATAGGAGTTGTTGAAGCAACAGGGAAAGGCAATTACTTCAAAGTGCTATACATACATGTACTAATGGACCTTCCAAATGGTGACTTAGTTGCAGCTGGAGCAATATATTGTGCAGTAAAAAGAGCTGTTTGCTCAATGGCACTGAGTATGAAAGTTCAATAATGAACGAAAATCAAGTTGTAGAGTTATCCAATTAATAGACAAATTTAAACACCTGGAGTTAGAAAGCTGGGTTATATAACATAGAATGTTATAAAACCAATCCATATAAAGAGCCTTGTTATTTAATTATGGTCAGAATTATCATTTACATAGTTATCCACTTAATAGAAAGCTGGGTTATGTGACATAGAATGTTATAAAACAAACAATATAGAGAAGGTACAAGTAGCCAATGATCAGGAAAATGAGCAATCAGAAAGAAATTTCCACTCCGAAAGCCGAGGTGGGAAAACTAAATTGACAATTAGGTACTTATAAAAAGAGCCTTTTTATTTAGTTATGGTCCAAATTATCATTTACGTATTGAGATTGATTTGGTATGAATCAGTGTGGCTGAAGCGCTGAATATGTTTGATCAACTATGAAAATTAAACCAAACTATTTCAGCTGATTATACACACAGGCTTCTTGTAAATAATAGCAGAAGATACGATAAATCATAAAACTATCGGTATGTTTATAAATGGTGTTCTTAGAAACATTGAAATATGCCACCATTGCAAGCCTTTCAAGATATTTTACTGTACTAGACAAATGGTCGACTTCAAGTGTAAGCAATGAAAGATTTGCTAATGCTTCAGACATATAGGCTGAGCTTCAGTAGACTTACACTGTCTTTAAGTTGCTTGTAATTTTACAAAGCAGCAATTTCTATTGCATACCCAAAACATGTAGGTCTTGTTGTTCATGATCAAATCTGGAGTAGACTCTTTGATTTAACAAATAGCTTATCTTCGATATACGATTACATACCCTGAAATGAGGCGAATTTTATCATCAGCACACAAGCTAACACTCCCTCAGTGGAACCATACCCTCAGATATTACGTCAGAAATCAGGGGGTATGCTTATACTGGGAGTTACCAATAACCTTGACAATAACGAAAAGGCAGTAGATGTAAACTTACCAAACATGCAATGACCTCTATCGTTCTGATTGCGCTATTTCCTGATTGTTATTTTCATTTAGCATTGTTATCACATTATGCAGGGTCCTGAAACGAATATAGATCGGCACCATCTAGGTGAAGATTTAGAACACTCAGAGGATCATAGGTGGTCTAAGTTCGTAACAGAAACAGTTTGTCTTTAAACTCACTGTGCGCAGAGAAGGCAATATTGTTGATGGCTAAAAAGCTACCTCGACAGATAAAAGTTTCAGGTTTCATTGCCTGAGGTGTGCCTATCAACTGCATATTTGGCGGAATGGGTTGCACTATGTTCAAGAACTGAAATCACCATCAGACTTTAGATTTGAATAGGACAATGAATGATAAAATAAAATGCTTAGTATTATTGGTAACACTATCAGTTGCAGCTCCAGAGCTATTGAATGACACTGTTTGCTAACGTAAAGAAATGAGTGATGAATACTGCACAAGCTCTATGTATCGACAACCATACACTGTGGAAATTAATGTGCATGTAGTTATACACACAAATGTGCATACTATATTTTCAGGCATGTTGACAGAGGAAAATTGCAGTGATTCAGATTATTAAAAGGAATTTAAGTAGCATCTTTTCAAACATACTCAGACGGCCTTACCCCATGCATTTCTAGATTTGTATGCATAATGTAATATTGAAAAAGAAATATATACATGAAAATATTTTTAAAAAGATAGATCTAAGTGTTTTAGCTTGATTTTTTTAACTGTTTTGTTAGTAAACAAAGGTTAAAGGACACATGCGGCTCATTTTTCGAAATGTTTTATTTTGACGGCCTTCTTGGATGCCCTTTTGAAAACCGGAGTTATGCTGGGTTTGCAGAGGCGGCCAACGCTGGATTTAAAAGCTTCAAAACTTCATAAGCTTGCAAGACAAAATATTTGATATATAGAATCAATAACAATCACGATTCAAGAGCCTATAATGTATAGGAAAATATGTATTTTTTGTTCTTTTTTGCCTTGTCAGTGAGACCTTACTCCATTCATATCTAGAATATATATGCATAATGTAGTTTTAACAATGGAAAACACATGAAAATAACAATAATAAGATAACTCTAAGTGTTTATAGCTCAATTTAAGCATATTTGTTTCTAAACAAAAGTCAAGGGACATATGTGTCTCATTTTTTCAGAATTGTAAATTTTGACGGCCTTCTTGGATGCCATCTTGAATACTGGAGCTATCTTGTGTTTTACAGAGGTGGCAGACACTGTATTTTTATGCTACAAACCAAGATCAACACAAACACTATGGTATATAGAATCAATAACTAATTAGATTTTAGAGCGTACTTTGTATAGGAAAATATGTACTTTTTGATGTTTTTTCCGTGTTGGGTTGGATGTCTAAAACCTGTTTTTAAGCATGAATATTATATATAGAAACAATTTCTGTTTCTATAAAATCTTTACAGATATTATATTTGATAGAAAAGAAGTAAAATAGCAGCCATAACTATCTGATCATAAATAATGAGCCATTAAACAAACATTCTGAGGTGAAAAACCTTGGGCACGTGCATTTGTGAATTTAAATATGATTTTTACAACTGTTTTACCTAAACTGTCAGGTTTTTTACTTGAAATAGACAAATACATCATTCTTACATGAAATGGGGCATTAAAATACCATTACAATGCAAACACATGAAAATTATGATGCATTTTTGTATATGGGTTGATTTTAAGAAATGGCAGCCATCTTGGACGCCATCTTGAATACTGGAGTTATGCAAGGTTTGCCAAGGTGGCAAACGCTGTATTTTTAAACTACAGACCAATACGAAAATTTTGGTATATAGAAACAAATGTGGTACTCCGTAGACCACCCCCTTGAAAGATAGCCCCTGATATTTGCTCCACTATTTGCATAAACCTTGTACATAAATACTCAAAGCATAATCAGTAAATGAGGAATTAGAACCTACATATGATTATAGTGTCGAAACAAAACATGGTTTGGTATTATTTTGTTTTATATAGTGCCATATCGTACATCCATGTCTGCACCAAGGTTTTATTAATTGTAAGATTAATACTGCACCAAAGTTATGAGCCACCCCATGAGAAAATCAACAATTTGCATAGGCGAAAACAAAGCCGCAGATCAGCTGTGCAGTAACTGCACAGCTGATCAGTGCCTTTGTTTCCGCTACACAGATAGTACAATTCCTCTACATTCTAAATCCAAAATTTCCAGCCTCTAACCATCTTCTGTGACAGTACAGGCTGGTTTGTGTTGGACCTGGTCCAAAACCCAATTTGTTGGTTTTCTCACGCACAGGCTCTTATATTAAGAATTGCAGAACCAGAATTTGTGAGTAACATTTGTAATAAGATTGCGGAGCTAATGATATACAAGAAAATATGTTTTCTTTGTTGATCTTTTTCTTGCCGGTCAAGAAAATTCCACTCATTTCTAGAATAAATACATCTGGACCTTCCTGTAACTCGATTCAAGAAACATAGTTTTGGATATACGACGTAGCACTGATCATAGCTGGACTCCAAATGGTCATTTCATACTACCTTTGGTATATGTCTATATACTTTACTCTCGTTATAACAAAAATTGAATATAGCTAACACAAAGATTGGTTTGAACCCCAACAATAGTGTTATAAAAAGGTTATGGTGTCTGAATAACTTTGTTTTAACAAGGAAAAACACACATGAAGATAACATTAAGAAAATGTTCTAAGTGTTTTGCAACTTGATTTTAGCTTTTTATTACTTAATGAAAGTCAAGGGACATATCTGGCTCATTTTTCAAAATTCTATATTTTGACGGCCTTCATGTCTAAAACCTGTTTTTAAGCATGAAGCTTAGATATAGAAACAATTTCTGTTTCTCTAAAATCTTTACAGATATTATATTTGATAGAAAAGAAGTAAAAAAGCAGCCATAACTATCGGATCATAAATTATGAGCCATTAAACAAACATTCCTAGGTGAAAAACCTTGGGCACATGCATTTGTGAATTTAAACATGATTTTTACATCTGTTTTACCTAAATTGTCAGGTTTTTTACTTGAAATATACAAATATATCATTCTTACATGAAATGGGACTGTAAAATACCATTACAATGCAAACACATGAACAATATGATGCATTTTTGGAGTAGGGGTTAGTTTTAGGAAACGGCAGCCATCTTGGACGCCATCTTGAATACTGGAGTTATGCGAGGTTTGCCAAGGTGGCAAACGCTGGATTTCAAAACTACAGACCAAGACGAACATTTTGGTATATAGAAACAAATGTGGTACTCCGTAGACCACCTACTCCTATTTCTAAGCTACTTTTTGAACCATATTTGCTCCACTAATATTTGAACGATCATTTACATGTATTTAGCATAAGCAGTCATTTAATGGCTGTTCAATAAATAATTAAAGGTTAACATTTATACGATTATAAGACCAGTTTAACTATTTTTTTTTGTTTAAGGCGCAAGAACTATGGCTCGTGGGAAAACCAACAATGTGGTTTTCGATCAGGTCCGACACAAACCGACCTGTACAAGCACAGAAAAGCGCTAGAAGCATGAAATTTCGGATTTAAGTAGAAGAGGAACTGTAGTATCCGAATAGCGAAAACAAAGGCGCTGATCGGCTCCGCAGTTACTGCGAAGCTGATCTGCGCTTTTGTTTTCGCCTTCAGATGCAGATTGTTAGCTTTCCCATGGGGCGGCTCATTTCATAAATACGAGTACACCCCCTTCACCCTTTAAATGTTATATGAATAACTTTTTGGGAAATAGCTGCTTCCTCGACCTGTCATCTGTTCCTATCTTATCTCACTCATTTGTTTTAGTCATTTTCCGCGAGGGGTTCGTGTGTGTGTGTGTGTGTGTGTGTGTGTGTGTGTGTGTGTGTGTGTGTGTGTGTGTGTGTGTGTGTACCAGTTCCTGGTCATTGCTCAGTTTCTGATCGTCTTCTGACATGTTTCTCCTGTTTATAGATTCTATGAGCTGTTCTTACTTCCTAGTCAGTGGACCGAGCGGTGTTGAAGACCACCAACTAACCGCATCGTCAGTACTAGGGCAATTCGCTGGTAACTTTGACCACGGACCTCGTTGGGGACGACTTTTCACCAAAGAAACAGATACAAACGCAGGGGGGTGGGTCGCTGAACCCAGTGTTCTGAATAATTACATTCAGGTGAGAAAATAAAGCATAGGTCGTACTTAACACATTTTAAAAAATGGCTTTAGAAGCATCACTTCAGGTTTAGCCCGTATTAAACTTCATATGAGCCGCCCCATGGGAAAACCAACAATCTGCATATGCGAAAACAAAGGCGCAGATCAGCTTCGCGGTAACCGCGAAGCTGATCAGCGCCTTTGTTTTCGCTACTCGGATAGTACAATTCCTCTTCTACTTAAATCCGTAATTTCAAGCTTCTAGCTCTTTTCTGTCCTTGTACAGGCTGGTTTGTGTCGGACCTGTTCGGAAACCACATTGTTGGTTTTCCCACGAGGTGGCTCATATCATAGCCGGGTCCCTTCATTCTGATAGACAGCTTTAGGTTACCCTTTAATGACAAATGGATTCACACCCATCATTAACATTTGCGGGTGAGTTCACTCTAATGTGTAGGTGCTACAGGCGTGATTTTGAATTCGATGAAATTCTTCTTAAAGTAGCAAACAGAATAATCCCAAGATTTTTTTTTTTTTTTTTTTTTTTTTTTTTTTTTTTTTTTTTTTTTTTCAGGTGATATTAAACAGCGTAAGCATTGTGTACGGTGTTGTCACACAAGGTCGCATGTATCCTCATGGTAACCAGCGGGTCACGTCCTACACGGTGCAATACAGCATGGACTGTGTGAAGTTTGATACCGTGAAAAACGACAGTGGAAACGATATGGTATTGTATACTCAGTAGGGGGGGTGGACGGGGGGGCGGGGGTACGGGGAGAGAGGGGGCGGGAAGCGGGGGGAGAGGGGGAGGGAAGTGGGGAGAGAGGGGAGGGAAGCGGGGAGAGGGGGAGGGAAGTGGGGAGAGAGGGGGAGGGAAGAGGGGAGAGAGAGGGGGAGGGAAGCAAGGAGAGAAGGGGAGGGAAGCGGGGATAGAGGGGGAGGGAAGCGGGGAGAGAGGGGAGGGAAGCGGGGATTGGATACCCCCCTGTCCACCCCCACTCAGTACATTAATAAATGCAATATATTGATTAACTTGCATATAGGCATTTCAAATTTACTTTATTTAGGCTGACATTGCTGTCATCCACCAGAATTCCGTATACCCCGGGAGCTAATTTTACCTACCTTGCACCCTCCCAGGACAATTTTCATGAGTGCCAAATCGTTCATGGGGACCCCCGAAATGCAACGAGTTTTTGTCCTCAAAGATAAACGTGTTTGCAAATGTGGAAAAATGCATGGTTTGGGTTTCCATGGCAATCGTTAACGTAATTCTAGAGCATTGGGTGAACATACAAAATTGGTTTATCCCCGCTATTACATATCCTAGGCCACTGAAACTGGTCTGATTTTAAAGCTTAGATATTGTCCTTTCATCCTATATATATATATAATTTGCATATTCATGAATTTTAATGAAAACATTAAAAAGGACAGGAAAATCGATCGTTAAAATCCACAAATAAACTACTTTCATGCCCGAACTATCATCGTGGTACTTTGTTATTGAACCAGTTATATCATATAACAAATGTATTGATGTCATAGGCCTAAAAGAAATCTCATTTGCATATTCATGAATTTTAATGAAAATATCGAAAATCGAGGGAAACGTGGAAAAAATATAGACTAGTCATTAAAAGGTTTTGGATGCGGGTTATAAAATCTATCTTGCATCCCTGAAACCAATTTTCATGGCTGCCAGTGTGGTCAGGGGGCCTTAATGCCATACAATATTGTCCTCAACAATGTACACATTTACATCATGTAAAATTACATAGTTTCTACACCCACCCCTAGTGTGAATCTAAAGAATTGTGTGTACTCTCAAAAATATATATATATACTAACAAAAAGCATGCTCTAGAATGATATAATTGGTTTAGGGAACTACCGTTCGGCCCATCCAAACAGTTCTGACAATGCAAACAAGTTTATCTTCGAGGACAAAGATTCTTTGCATTTCTGGGGTCACAATGAATGATTTGGCACCCATGAAAAATTGTCCTGTGTAGGGTAGCTCCCGGGGTAGTATAGTAGCTTTTCAGACACTGTTATGAACAGCATTTGAGCCGCGTCATGATAAAATCCAACGTTTTGCATATGCAAAAACAAAGGCGCAGATCAGCTCCACAGTAATTGCGAAGCTGATCAGCGTCCTTGTTTTCGCTATTCGGATAGTAAATTTACAAATCTTTTACTTTCTAAATCCAAAAGGTTTCTAGCCATTTTCAGTACTTCTACAGCTCGATTTATGTCGGATCATTGCTGGTTTTCTCATGACGCGACTCAAATTTTGTCTCTAGATAAAGAATACACCATCATTGACAAAAGTCACATACAATTTGTGGGATAAACATTTTTTTCTGATGTAAACAAATCTCTTTTTTCTATTTTTTCCTAGAAACGATGAACTTTCATTTCATAATTGCTCCTTGATATAACAGTAAATATGTTTGTAAATTTCTGACAAATGGGTGACGAATGAGATCGTCCGGTTTTATCATTTGGGCGAGCCCACTTTCATTTCAGGGACTTTGGGACTGAATTTAACTTTTTATTTCATTTTTTTTTCGATGAAATTCCTATTAGCAAAATGAATAGCCAAAGAAGGACGCCGAAAGGAAGTTGCTACACAGCCCGTTGTACATATGAGCCGCCCCGTGGGAAAACCAACAATCTGCATATGCGAAAACAAAGGCGCAGATCAGCTTCGCGGTTACCGCGAAGCTGATCAGCGCCTTTGTTTTCGCTACTCGGATAGTACATTTCCTCTTCTACCTAAATCCGAAATTTCAAGATTCTAGCTCTTTTCTGTGCTTGTACAGGCCGGTTTGTGTCAGACCTGTTCGGAAACCACATTGTTGGTTTTCCCACGAGGTGGCTCATATGTATCTTCTTGTTTGGTTTAGTTATTTGACCGTGAACTTTCTTACTTTGTTATGGCAATCGCGGCTGCAACAACACAAGAGCCGTCCCCTAACCCCACCACTCAACCATATCTATCAAAAAAACTTATGTTCCTCCTGACACGTTTTTATTTATTTATTTATTTAGTTATTTATTTATTTATTTATTCGACACATTAGAAAACTTCTCCAAGATACCAAACCATTTTCATTTAAAATGTTGATGTAGACCAATGCAATTATAAGTGAGCCGCGACGTGAGAAAACCGGTCTTCGGTTTACGACCCGGTCTGACACAAACTGGCCTGTACATTCTCAGAAGAAAGCTAGAATCTTGAAATTTTGGATATAAGGAAAGGAGGAATAGTACTATTGGTGTAGCGAAAACAAAGGCACTGATCAGCTTTGCAATTACTGCGAAGCTGATCTGCGCCTTTGTTTTCGCATATGCAAAAATCCGTTTTTCTCATGATGCGGCTCAAATGATTCATGTTCAAAATTCATTTCAGATTTTCAATGGAAGTTATGGAGTAGGATCTGTAGTTACAAACATGCTGGAGATTCCAATTATTGCTAAGTGTGTTCGAGTTCACCCTGTTACCTGGTCTGAGCATATTGCTATGAGATTTGATCTACTGGGATGTCCGTTAGATATGGGTAAGTCCCATGTAAATAAACGCACACCACTTTAATATTTTAAGGGACTTAGGTGCCAGTTGTCAGAATCTGATACGTGCATGCTTTACCATATAACAAAAACGTATCCAGAATAAACATTCTGTTCGGCAAGCCATTTAATGGCTCGCCGAATAGACTGGTTGTCCTTGAAACATTCATATATGGGTCATTCAAACATCGCAGTATCTTTCTGAACTCTGAGCTTTAGAGTGCTCAGCAACACGCTTATCAGCAATTTTCAAGTTACATTCTGCTTGATTCCGTAATCCGTGTGGCATGCTGGGTATCTTCGTAAGTGTGAACCTTCATTATTTTCTTTATGTCTTTTTCAAGATTATTTCAGCTCATATGAGACGGGCCAATCAGTAGCCGAGGTGGGCGTAAACGGGAGACCACCTGGCACACCCGCAAGCAGAACTTAGCTTGTCTCACATGTGGCCGGAGCGGGGCTCGAATTCACACCAGACACAGCGGTGAGATGATCGAGTGATTAAGAAACAGTGCTCTTAACCGCTCGGCCACGGGGGCCGCTATAAATGTGTTCTTCTTGTGTTTATTGTTGTTATGTAAAAGAACAAAATGTTACATAATATTTAAAAAAAAAAACGCAAATCAATATTGAAGGGCAACTATTACCAGCTGATTACAACTATACCTTCATTTACATTCAGTGTGACAGGGCCTTAAGGAAAGTGTATGCCTTATCCCTTCATACATCAAAAGATGCATTTTAACGTTTTATGGTTTTCAGTTTCCAGTACACCATTTCCTACAGCGACAGTATCTTCCTCGAACGGTGATTCGAACGCTACGGATTCAAACAACGTTACAGATTCGAACACCGTTACACAAGAACATTCTACCACTGTCCCTACAACAGATGCTCCGAGCGCGAACACTTCCAAGTCCAGTCATACTTTGAACACCGGTACTTTGACGAATACGACAACAAGTGAACCTTCGACGACAGTTGATACTGACTCTGCAACGACAAACATGCATGCTTCTGTGACCGCTTCAATAGTTGCTCCCAATCTATCAGCCCCAAATGATTCAGTTTCACTTACTGATCCTTCCGAATCTTCTGTTAAATTTACTGAGCCTCCTGTTACACAGACAGGAGATACGGTTAAACATTCAGTTGCACAGACTGGGACTCCTGCTACCTCTCTGTCTACCATGCACGTTACAACAGATAAGCCGGAGACCACTATTCCTGTACCACACAGTGCAGCTACAACGGAGACAAATGAGGAGGTTACAGAACATACAACTATTGGAACGACCGCAATTATAAGAGCATCGACTGTCAGCTCCGCTGCACAGACTGACGCCAGTATTGTGGAGACAACAACAACAACAGCAGCAGAAAAAGCAGCAGCAGCAGAAAAAGCAGCAGCAACGGGCCCAATAATTGACTCGGACAATCCTACAGGTAAGCAAGCTGACACATGTTCACTTCAAAATAACTTTCATTTCATTTTTTTTTTTTTTGTAATATTTTTCCTAATTTTGTCCAAAACATAGATCGCGGGTTAACGTTAGACCACCTTGCTGAGGTTATTCTAACGAGTACCGATGATAGATATGTTTTGGAGCGAAAATTAGACATAATTATGTATACCCCTGTACACCCAAGTTTTATAAACATGGGATGTAAGGGCGAATATATACTGAACGAAAGTGCAAATGCTACACGTTTTCTGGCTTGAATTTCCGCCTGTTATTCCAATTAACTGTATTTAACGTTTCATTACACGTAAAAGTTCAATTTTGGCTATGCATGCAAAAGGTACAACTAGGCAATGATCAGGAAAAGGCGCAATCAAAAAGAAATTCCCACTCTAAAAACCGAGGTGGGAAAAAACTACATTGACAATTAGGTACTTATACTTAGAAAACATATCGTGAGTGAGCAGCTATTTCCCAGTTAGCCAAACTAAACTAAAACTATGAAAACATATATAAGGTTCAAATTGCACAAAAAATCTACTCCAAAACATAAAAGCGAATAGATCCACAACAGAAGTATCGCCTTGGAACGATCAGTGATATAAAATTACTGGGGAGGGGGCGGAGGGGGGGGGGGGGCTTAGATTGATTTTACAGGGCCCTAATCTCGCCCTCATTTAGCTCGTGGTGAATCTCTAACTAGTCAATGAATCATCTGAAGGACAAACAATTAAGTCATGATAACCACCATAATGAATCAAAAACGAGGACTCACAGATTCAGTGAGCTGCCCGACGATGGAGATTAAGTCGCAAAATGACCACATGTCATCGACAGCGTTTGGAAGTGGCATCCGTTTGCGTACCATATGGCTATTTTTACTATAATTAACTCCCTGACATTCCTGTTGACATGAAAACAGTCATCATGAAAGGAACAATCGTCATAATGATGAACTTTGCTGTATTATATCATGCCAAAAATTAATAATACAACAAATTACTTGATGTGTTTTGTAGTGGATTTAGAATTGTTCATGTGATAAACATAATTTTGCATATTATAATGTGATGACAGAGTGACTAGAGCGCTCTATTTATTATTGCTTGCTTGTATTGAGGCTTAACGTCCCATTCAACTGGCGATTTTTCAGTCATGTCGGGACGGAAACTACGCTTTCTGGGTTTAACCAGTACTGTATGGAACTAATGTGTCTTGCTCGAGAACACAATACGGTGCCGCCTGTGGGGATCGAACCCAGGACTTATTCGGAGTCCGATGCTCCGCGCTCCCTATTTAGTATTATACTTTTTGTTTGAGGTGTGCGAATATTTAAATTTCAACTTTCTCTTACTTTTTAGGTGACGATTTGAAGTTGATTCTACCACTTGTGTTTGGTGGCCTCTCTGTGATCATATTGACTGCGACTGTGGTCGTGGCTTGTGTTCTCATGAAACCAAACCAAACTGCTGTAAAGCCAGTCTAAATCTTCTACATTCTTGAACTCAGCTCCGTTTCTTTCGGACAGAAATGAGCCGCTGAATCACAAAACCAACAAGTTGCAAATGCGAATACAAAGGCACAGATCAGCTGTGCAGTAACTGTTTCAAGCTTCTAGCTATTTTCTGTGGCTGTACAGCCTGATTCGAGTCGGACCTGGTCGGAAACCCAGATTTTCTCATGCGATGACCCAAGAGGGATGTCGATAAAGTTTTAAGATTGTCTTTTTTTTCACGATTACTGTTTGAGGGACTTGAATAAAATTGTATATTTGGATATTACATTCTACATTGGATAATTCCTGAATTGCAGAGCCCACTATTTTCCAACGACGTCATGTCTCACCGGAGCCATCAGGCTCACAGGATGATCTTATTCTGACGTCATGTGCCTGCTGGGAAGTTGGTGAACTTGGATGTACACAAGTAGCCATTTAAGGATGTTCGATGCTAACATTTGACATTTTGGAACTTCCGGTTTTTCTTTTGTTGCATATCTCGTAAACGGTTGCAGATATTTTCCTAATATTTTATATTTGGATACATATTAATGATCTGCATTGAATGAGCCATGAAAATTGTCAATCTAAGAAACTTAATTTTTTCACCCCATTTTCTGCAACTTTCCAGAAAATTTTAGTTGTCAGTAAAATTTAGGGGGTAGGGTAGATTAAACTTGAATATTACACATCTTCAAATTAATTGCACTAGTTCGATGTTTATTTTAGCAGCAGTATATGTGTACATGATCTTCTAAGTCAGTCTTTGTGTCTTTGGTGTTCTGGTTTTAAAATTTTAGGTGGTTTTATGAAATGGGCTTTAAGAAACAAAACAGCCGAAAAAAGGCTGAAAATGGCGATTTTCAAGTTGTTGTTTCTTTCTTATATGCACACTACCCTATATATTTCTTTCTTTTATTCGAACAATGTAACCAAGTTCTATGTTGTGTGAAAATACAAGAAAAAGTTTGAATCGACAAATATGGGTTTGGCTAATTTCAAAATATTGAGTTTTTCCGACTTTTCAAGTATGGGGGTAGGGTTGGAAAAGGAACCGTAAAATTCTGTAATCCACTTCAAAGTGCAAATTTTTCTATGTTTTTGGTCCAAAATAGTCTGTATTACGTAAATATTATGCCTTTTGAAAGCATTCTAGGTGTATGTTTGTTCAAGACAGGTATGTTTCAAAGAATTAAAAATTGAATTTATTTTATATACTCAGTTTAAAACATGGTGCTCAGAGGTCTCATTCAAAGGCCTGTAGCTTGAAAAAATGCACACTAGTCTACCCTATATTTATTTTGTTTTCAAATATCTTGTGTTGTATTTTGGAATCAAAAAAGAGTGGTTAGAAAAAAAGTTTGAATACTTTTTCATTGGCAGCGAACATCCTTAAGCAGGAAAACAAATAATGATAATGATTCGTTCCGGTTTCAATTCATTAATATATCATGTCATTGATCATTTACACATCCTCCTACAAAAATAAATGATTGTAACAAATTAGTTTACGATGTACACAAATTACGGGAAACAAATAACTTTTTCCGGACTGCATTTAAAATAATGATAATAGATCTATGAGTTTCCCGCTAAATTATCGCCTTAATCAACATAAGGTCATGAAACGGAAATCGATTTCAGTGTGTATACAAGTTTATCAACTATGTCAGTCTATCGGCAGATCAGAGAGGTTTACACATATGGTATATAAAACTTCTCTGTTTTTATACAGGTAAGATTATTTTCATTTATTTTTCCGCATATGTCGTTATTTTAATGTCACAGTATGTAACAACACCTAAAGGTTTAAGATTGTTTTAAAGTTTTTTTTTTAACTTAATTGGATTATATATCAGACACGGCGGCCCCCCGTGGCCGAGTGAGCGCTGATACTTCATTACCGCACTTAACCATTCGATCATCTCACCGCTGTGTCAGATGTGGGTTCGAGCCCAGCTCTGGCCGCATGGGAGACGAGCCAAGTTCTGCTTGTGGGTGTGCCAGGTGGTTTTTCCATTCGATCATCTCACCGCTGTGTCTGATGTGGGTTCGAGCCCCGCTCTGGCCGCATGTGAGACGAGCCAAGTTCTGCTTGCGGGTGTGTCAGGTGGTTTTTCTCGGGGTTCTCCCGTTTTCGCCCCACCTACTAATTGGCCCGTCTCATATGAGCTGAAATAATCTTGAAAGGGATGTTACACTGAATAAAACAAATATCAGACACAATATACTCTACATGTACATTATAATATGTACGCAGAGAACTATGTAAATAAATTATAATCCTTGCATTGTCACCTCCCCGTGAGCCCGTGAGCAATCCCCCCCCCCCCCCCCCCCCCCCCGTTTAGCTGTTACGTTAACGAAACGCGGAACCAAAGTGTCCGGGTGGGAAATTATAGTTCCTACATACATGTACAATGAAGCTAATCTTGTTTTATTTATTTATTTATTTAGGTACTCCTTATGTTACGACGACAACTTTCTTAATCATAATCGACCTTGGAAAATGATGGGAAAGAATGTGTTACTTAAAATGAAGATAAGTGGGTCCCTATGCCGAAGATAAGTGGGCCCCTATGCCAAGTGTTTTATAAGTGATGTGCTTACAAAGGAGTGTAAAAGTTTTACATAACGTATGTATACAGTATACAGTACAAGGAATTAAACTACATGTATTCAGTGTGTTATTGACACTTAATCTGTATGTTGACATTGGATACTCAAGTTATGAAAACACTTTTTGTGGTATAATATCATGTATTGTCGCAGTTAGACATAATCGGGAAAGCATTATGTTGAACTTTATGTTTGGTGAACAATAGTTTTTCAGCATTTCAGCAATTTTTATTCAGTGTGAGAAACTGTTCAAAAAGAACAATAACGTAAACGATATTCAGATTGAATTTTTAAACGCTCTCAAACTGTGTAAAACATGAGTCACGCATAGTCAAAGGCAAAAGAGCACACAACTGCGGTTTATGAGATAAAAGGCTCACTGGAGATATCGTCATGGAGAGTCGCGCTCTCCTTCGAAAACAACATTAGTGTTGTCAAGGATTCGTTGCCCAAGAAAACGTTAAACCAGGTCAGCATTAATGATGACGAGTGACATTAACCAGAATATAACAAATAACAAATAAACGTAATATATGTGGTTTTACCGAAAAGGGGATTAACAGAAATATAGACATGGATAGAATTGCCACATCAGACACAAATGTGATATTCCAGGAAAAAGGAGGCAGTACAATGGGATTCACCATTCAAGGTAATGCGTGCAACGTAAAAGTGTATGAGGAAAGTGGCATTGCACGCAAGGAGCGTATCAATAATCAACTACGTGACAAACTATTAAATTCAGAGCAGAGGCAAAATGAAAGTATATTCAATGTCAGATGATGTAGCGAACCCTTCTTTGAATGGCAGTGTAAACAGTAACGTACGTAACGCAGATGATGACATGAAGTTAAAATCGAAAAATAAGAAGCTTTCCAACCGTGATCTCTATCACAAAACATCCATTGATCAAGATGATATGGAACTGCGCCCTTTGCCAGATAGTACAGAAACCCCTTACGCTCAGCCAAGCGACAGTAGTAACGAATGTAACATAGAAGATGATGAGAAGCTCAATCCGAAAAAAACGAAATGCTACACATGTGAAGTTTGCCAAATATCTATAAGCAGGAAAGATGACCTAGACAGACACTACTTGACGCATACTGGAGAGAAACCGTACAAATGTGATTTCTGTCATAAAAGTTACGTACGTATTACCATTCTCAAGCGCCACATGTTACGTCATATAGGAGAACCAAGTAACAGCTGTAACAAGTGCGGCAAGGAATTCATGCTTGTGTCACACTTAGAGCGTCACATGATTACACATACCGATCCTAGACCTCATAAATGTCCCAGCTGTGGCAAAGGCTTCCAAACTCCGACCGGCGTCAGCAAACATATGTCTGTACATACCGGGAAGAAGACGTATGTTCAGTGTGATATTTGTGATAAGAAATTATGCGGAATTGCAAATCTTTTCAGGCATAAGCGTGTGCATTTAAAGCAAGAAATAAAGAAACAGAAGAACGATGCAGATAATGACGGTTCTGCAGTGTTAAATGACTCGGAGAGAAGCAATAATACAGGGTGTGATGTAGGTAGCAATAATACAAGTAACATTTTAGACAAGTTACCCAAGTTACCATTTGCATGCAAGATATGTGATAAGGCTTACACTCATAGATCCTATCTAAAAAGACATATGGTTGTACACTCAATTAACAATCCACTGACGTGTAAAATTTGCCAAAAGCAATTTGTTTATCAGGCTCATCTAACTGAACATTTGCTTATACATTCCTCAAAGGGGCGTTACAATTGCAAAATTTGCAACAGGGAATTCGATGCCGCTTGTAACCTACGTTACCATATGAACACACACACTGCCGAGAATGTTTATAAATGCGAAATATGTTTTAAAGAGTACACCATTGAAGGTAGCTTAAGGAGTCATATGGAATGGAAACATGGAGAAAGAAGACTTAAATGTGAAATTTGTGGCGACGAGGCTGTCAATGAGTCAAGTCTTAAAAGTCATCTGATTTCACATTCCAATGATAGACCATTTAAATGTGAAATGTGTCCAAAAACTTTCAAAAGAAAGGGATGTTTAGCTGCTCACATGAAACGGCATAGCGGTGTAAAACCATATAATTGTAATGTATGTAACGCACCTTTCGTAACACAGAGTAACTTAAGTAATCATATGCAAACACACGACGACTCGAGGAAAACATATGATTGCACGATTTGTACGAAGTCTTACTTGTATAAATGGAGTCTTGAAGAACATATGTACGTACACACAGACACGAAACCATACGTGTGTGATCTGTGTGGCATGGCGTTTCGACAATTTAGTAGTTTACGGAGACATAAAATGCGCCACAGTGGCACGATGCCTTATAAATGTGAAACGTGTGGTAAAGCATTCCGGTATAAACCACATTACAGAGAACACCAGTACGTCCACACGGGAGAACCGATGCCGTTTAAGTGCGAGGTAACGGGGTGTAACAAAACTTTCTTCACAAAGTCAAAGTTGGAAAAGCACGTGTCTACACATCTAGGACTTCAGTTGTATAAATGTAACTTTTGTGATAAAAAGTTTCGGCATAAGAATTATTTTAGGTATCACTTACAGAAACATTTAGGAGAAGACATGGATATTTATGCATGTGATACTTGTGGCAAAAGGTTTTCACGACCTTTTATCCTGAAACAACACATTAAAACCCATTTACGATAATGAACGTTTATTTAGATGAGTTGCTATTTTAGAGACTGATACATTTATTTGAAAATACAAATGCGATTTCACTTATTTTTCCTCAAGAGCCACCAGATAATATGCAAATGAATGAGCCGCCAGATAATATGCAAATGAATTTGTGAAAATGAAATGATGGTCATGCTTTTCATATTTATTTCAAATTTTAACATTTTCCTATTTTATAGATGTGTAAATGAATTTATTTCACCATAATTAAGTTGGATTTTTTTCCATTTCTATATCGTTTTTACTTTTTTCATTTATAACGTGTAGTTTGAAAATAAAGGCTAGTTTTATGTGTACGAACGTTGGGACAACGAACCATAAGATCTTTTGTTATCCTTTAAGTTGTATCAGCTAATAATCACTCTTTGCACGGTTGGATTGCTTGTTTAGTTGTCGAAATAAGCCACAGATAATTGTTTTATTTTATGGGTGTTTGTTTGATGGTTGATTCTCCTTTACAAATTTAAGTTACAGCAGCTTTTACGCCATTTTGGTAATTTTACATTTGTATATGAGCCGTTGCATGGGAAAACCAACAATTTGCATAGGCGAAAACAAAGGCGCAGACCAGCTTCGCGGTAACCGCGAAGCTGATCAACGCCTTTGTTTTCGCTACGAGGATAGTATAATCCCTCTTCTTCTTAAATCCGAAATTTGAAGCTTCTAGCTATCTTCTGTGACTGTACCGGCTGGTTTGTGTTGGAGCTGGTCGGAAACCGAAATCGTTGGTTTTCTCACGCACATGCCCATATATTATCTTATTGCTCAATACGAGTATATGTGTACATGCAAGCAGCAGCTTTGTTTTATTTGTAAGCATTTTATTTAAATAATTGTATTATATTATTATACTTAAATTAAAACTCACGTTTTATGTACACGTATTTAATTACATTTACTGAACAAACTGTGTTGCTTTTTCAAATTTCTGTCAGTTTTCACAGAACCTCTGTGAAACAATTGTAAACCAATGGCACTGGGGTCAATCCCGTGCCTCTCTGGTCTATAAGTGAGCCGCCTCGTGGAAAACCAACAATGTGGTTTCCGACCAGGTCCGACACAAACCGACGTGTACAGTCACAGAAAAGAGCTAGAAGCTTGAATTTTCGGATTTATGTAGAAGAGGAATTGTACTATCAGAGTAGCGAAAACAAAGGTGCTGATCAGCTCCGCGGTTACCGCGAAGCTGATCTGCGTCTTTGTTTTCGCCAATGCAGATTGTTGGTTTTCCCACGAGGCGGCTCAAGTCTTAGAGCTGACTAAAATTTGAGGTCCTGTCACCAGGTAGCCCATCAGGTATGACCAGGAAAACATGTCCGTGAAATAAGTACACCTTCAAAATCCCACTTGTATATAGTAAACCAGGGGTTTACAGGGTATAGCTATTTCTTCTTATTTTTAATCCAAAACATAGATTGTGGGTACTCGTTAAAACCGCCTTAAAACTGATGATTTTTTTTTTTTTTTTTTTTTTTTTTTTTTTTTTCAATTTTACAGCTGAAAAAAAATCTCTGTATATTGAATTGACAAGTTTTCGTAATTAATGCAAATCTTCATCTCCCGGTAGAGTCTTACCATGAAGATGAGCACAGGTGTCGCTTCGATAAAAATCAGAGTACCAATGGTCCTGAGAACGCTCACCTGAGATTTGGCCTTTGCAAAATGACCCTGGTAATGAAAAGCCTGTGTGACCAAATTCGACCATGCTGTAAAATAGAAGAAATCTCACATAACTTTACTTACTCAAATGACCTTTGGCCAAGGTCTAGGAATGACCTTGACCCTGAAAACTCACATTACTACACTAACTCAATAAATTGTGTGTATCTACCAAATTTCAGGTCACAGGCTGCAAAAATTTCAGAAAAATCCAATGTTTCCACTTTTCCCCATTGAAATGCCTATGTAACCATACTTGACCTTGCAGTAAAAAAGGTCAGGGTCAACCAAAGGTCATAAATATAATTTCTGATTAGCCGAGTAACCGATGCTATTTACCAAGTTTCATTAACACAATAAATTGTCTGGCAAATTGTGTCCGACATAGCGGCGTTTCAATGGGTAAAAGGGTGGACCTATATTTTATTAAGTATTGTAGCATGTGACCTATAGACAGCCTATCATATGTGAGTATTCGAGGCCATCGTCATTTCTTGACCTAAGCCCCCCGGGGGGGGGGGCACTCCCTGGTAAGCAGTGTACCGATGCGTGATCAAAAAAACGATGAGAAAGGGTACTTTTTTTCAAGAAGGGCAGTGCGCAGCGCTGACATCATTTAGGGTAGGCAAAATGTCGTTTTTGTGGAAAAAGGGTATGTTTTTTTACAATTCTGCTAAAACGCTGTGAAAAGGGGTGGACCGAGGCGTCCTTGGCCGATATGTTTTGGGCCGAAATGACTAAAATGTCTAAAACCTAAGGGATAAGATATGATTTTCCCTTTCTGTTCAACAATGTGTGTTGCTTCAATAGAAATTATTGTTTCTGCTAATTGAGTAGTTCATACAAATAAAAATGGTTTGTATTAAATCTTGTCTTTTGTACCCTGCTCTCCATAATGCTTGCTATATGTAAGTGCTTGGTATTTATCTACTATATCAAGATTTATTTCAAGTATGTATAGAAGCCTAGTGGTGTAGTGGGAAAGCTGCTTGCCTTGTAAACCAGGGGTCAATTCCAGGCTTCTCCAGTTTTTCGTACAAGACTGAAACTAATTTCCTATCGCCATATTACCTTAGCTGTTTAGTGGGACAAAACACAAAATTAACCAACCAACCATTATTTCATATATATTTGTGTCAATTTTCTGTGTACATTTGAACAAATTCAGATGCTGAGGGCAAAGCTTGAAAGCCCTGAAACAATTTAAACCCCCAATACTTTATTACTGACAGTTCCAAGGCGATACTTCCTCTGTGGTTAGTCTGTTTCTCGTTTCAGTGATGACAATTTCTTTTGTATGTGCATTTTAAGGTTTACCATCTTTTCTTATTGTACCTGTATGTTGCCTATTTGTAACTTTAGCTATTTCATGTGTTGATTGCATGACCAAATGTTTGTTTATGATCATATCAGTTCCACATTTTTAAGCATTTTAACCCAACAGAGCCAAAGTCTCAAAGGTGATCTTATAGGATAGGCAGGTACCTGGCATCCATCTTCCGTTACTGTAGTCTGTCTATATTTTAAAATTACTTCTCTGAAGCCATCAGGCAGATTGTTTGCATATTACACATATAGCATCTTCACGTGGTTATAAAAGAATTATTGCATTCCAGTGTTTTATTTGACTACAGTGGAAAGGGGTACTTTTTGACGGGACACAGTGGAAAGGGTCACATTTTAAAGCAAACACAGTGAAAAGGGGGGTCAAATTTTAAATGTCGATCACACTGTTTAGGGTATGTTCAACAATCCTTTGATCACGCATCGGTACACTGCTTACCAGGGAGTGCCCCCCCCCACCCCCGGGCCTAAGCCAATGGTCATCTATCTTGGTTTACTTAGAAACCAATAGAGCATTTTAGCCAAAATTTGAATGTTGAATGTAACATTATCACAGGCTGTTATTTAATGCATGCATAACTCTTTGATTTAGACTCCCCTTGTGAAAATGTTAGAAATTGCAGTATATTTATTTGGCTCTCAACGCCGGTTTATAAAGGGTCACTGATGAGGGTTCAGTATCCGAAAATGCACAATATGGCCCACACTACCTCCCTTTGAACGCTTTCAAAGGATTTTTTTTAATTAAATATTCCACGTCTCAGGTGAGCGTTTATAGTCTCGTTGGTACCTGCAATGTTCATGACCACAAATTAGGCCATGCATTCATGATTCAACAAAAGGATGCTCTGTTGCTTGGCCCACCGGGGTCCAACTGATGTTTTTCTTTAGCTCCGGAGTTAGTAAGTTATTTGGCGCCCAGGGATCTCCATCGTCGGGCAGCTTACTGAATCTGTGAGTCCTGGTTTTTGATTCATCAGGATGTTTATCATGATTTATTTGTTTGTTCTTGATGATTCATTTACTAGTTAGAGATTCACCACGAGGACCGAAGAACTAACTAAATGTTATGAACCACTGCAGAAGCTGAGGGTGAGGTTACGGCCGTGTAAAATCGATTTAAACCCGCCAGTAACTTAATGTTACTGATCGTTCCAAGTCGATACTTCTGTGGTGTTTCTTTTTGTTTTATGTCTTGGTGTTTAAAATATTTTGTGCTGTTGGCGCCTTATGTATGTTTGCATATTTTTAGTTAAGGTAACTGAGTGGCCACCTATTTGGGAAAATAGCTGCTCATTCGGCTTACGAAGTGTTTTCATGGTATAAGTGCCTGATTGTTAGTTTGGTTTTTTCCCACCTTGGTTTTTGGAGTGGGAGTCTTTTTCTGATTGCGCCTTTTCCTGATCTTTGCCTACTTGTACTTTTTTCTAATTGAGTAGTCAGGCGGTCGAATCTGAAATTGAGTTTGAAGTTGGCGCCATAAAACCGGATTTACTTGACAATCAAGTGTGGTAGTTCTGTTGTAACTTGTTTGAATTCTCATATACAAAGTCAATATACAATTTGAACCGCAACACGACAAAAGGTACTTTCGGACATTCTGACGTTATTTGTAGAAAACTGCACAAAAGCAGAAAAATCATGCGATATACGGTTTATAAATGAGCCTCGACGCGAGAAAACCGGTCTTCGGGAGTTCCGACCAGCTCCAACATAAACCAGCCTGTACAGTCACAGAAATAGGCTAGAAGCTTGAAATTTCGGATTTAAGAAGAAGAGAAATTGTACTATCCGTGTAGCGAAAACAAAGGCGCTGATCAGCTTCGCGGTTACCGCGAAGCTGATCTGCGGCTTTGTTTTCGCATAGGCAAAAATCCGGTTTTCTCACAATGCGGCTCAAATAACACTATATTTGTAATCTTTGAACACTGGGCTACCAAATAAATGAGTTTTAAAACATATCAATTGTCAATATTTGGAGTTATCTGCCCTTGTTTTAACACAGTATATACTTATTTTTCATATATATATCGTCCAACGGTAACCATAGCAACCACAGAGTAACAAAAATAGACAAAATAAGTTTGAGAGATTGCTTGTAAGGATGGTGTGTTTATATCTAAACAATAAGTTCTGGTCAATGATTAATCAATTTTAAGCAAATGCATCGTGTTTTGTAGGCACTTCTAACCTGCATAAATGCATGACGCAACTTTAACGTCATTTTTCAGGAGAATGAGTCTAGGTTTATATAGTAAATTTGTTATAACACAAATCAACTTTAATATTGCGGTCAAATAAAGACTATTAGACTCTAGAAACATTATACCTTCAAAATAAAATTGTTTTTCTTATACTCAAAATATTGCCTGAAGGTACATTTTCTCGTGTTGTGGCCCATTTAACAGTGCATAAAATAAGCCTTTTCTTGCAGTTCAGCTATATATCCGAAATTTCAAGCTTCTAGCCTTCTTCTGTTCAACTGCAGTCCAGTTTGTGTCAGACCTGAAACCCCACAGACCGGTTTTCTCGTGTCGCGGCTTAAATGATAAGAGCCGCATCGTGAGAAAACCGGATTTTTGCCTATGCGAAAACAAAGGTGCAGATCACCTTCGCAGTAACTGCGAAGCTGATCAGCGCCTTTGTTTTCGCTACTCGGATAGTACAATTCCTCTACTTTCTAAATCCAAAATCTCCAGACTCTAGCCATCTTCTGTGACTGTGCAGACCGATTTGTGTCGCACCTGGTCGGAAATCCCGGTTTTCTCGCGTCGCGGCTCATATTAATGTTTCCTATATAGAAGCCAGAAGGTTCTAGTAAACTGCCGAGGATGTTTGTCCATGGATTTGGTGTAGATAATCAAATGCTCTCTACGACTCTCAAGATGACCTTAAATATGTCAAAGAGCAGTAAAGACAAGAACCAACAACAAAAACAACATATAAGATTAATTTTGTAAAACCACACGAAGGCCTCTTCAGAGAGGTAGATTTCCAGGTACTCGGCCCCTATTGTCACTGTGTTTGGTTTAATCCTATCACTGGGTGCTTCCTTGGTCCCAATATAAAAAAGGTTTTGTTTGACTTTTTGGTACCGGATTTTGTTCTACTCCATTAACAGAGAACATCTCCACATTACAGAGTCGACAATAACATAAATTTCATAATTTATATCACTTCTTAAATAAATCAAGTAAAGACTTACTATAAAATTGCATTCAAAGCACTATTTTATGACTTGAAATTCTTTCAATGACGTCATAAATGAGAATCAAATCAAATCTTTGACCAAATTCTAGGAATTATTGTAGAAAAAAATCTGATACCAGAATCAAACAAAACCAAATCCTATCGGGACCTATAGTAAAAATCAAACAAAACCTTTTTTTTTTATATCGGGACGAAGGAAGCACCCAGTGCCTAATTCATTGTACACCGGAACTAGTCTACCAACCGCTCAAAGAGCCGTAAAGACGAGAAGCAACAACAAAAAACAACATATTATAAGGTTGATGTAGAAAATGTGTTACTGTAAAATACACGAATGCCTCTTCAGAGAGAGAGATTTCCAGGTACTCGACCTCTATTGTCACTTTGTTTGGTTTAATCCTATTGTCATGTGTACACCGGAACTAGTCTACCAAACGCTCATATTCGTTCCTGTCGTGAAAATCGAAAATATCTGTTTCTTCAGTTTCTATATCGTCGTTCAGGTAGTCCCGAACTGTTTGTTTGATCTTCCAGAGCAGTTTCTTCTGCTGCCGATACTTTAGTCCGTGCGTACACGTTGATTTGACAATTTTCGGCAAGGCACAGATCATTAATGCTGTGAACACATGCGTTATAAGCGATAATTCGCGGACCTTGTCGAATCTGAAGAGCAGCTCCAGAGATATCGTCAGGACGAAAATTATAATGCACAGCTGGAATACGGTGTAAGCGACCTGAATCCTTCGAGGGCGATGTCGATCAACTATTAAGTTCCACAAGTCCACCGGAATTCCATCTTCGTAAAGAATCGTCGTCTTTTTATGGTGCATTTGCATCTTTTCCTCCACCTTTTGGCATGCCTTGATGCTAAGTGAAAGTAGATCCCTGTAACTGTGCCTAAAACTGTTGAAACTCTCCGCGATGTAGTAAAGTGCCATGAGACATATAATCAGATAGCCGTACGATAGTCTTGGATACGCGATGATTCCAGTGTATGTGAATATAGCCATTCTCGATAGGAACCAGAAGGCATCGAAAAACAGTAGGCAGTATAGATACCACGTATAAAGAAACATCAGGATTACAATTATCACCGCCAGGAACGAAAGTAGACGGCTCATTCCGGACCTGCCATCAAATATTCCACGGGCATATTTCACGTAAGCCTTGATGAAAATAAAGAAGCTGCATATTACTGGAAAAGCGAAGAAAGTACATGAAACAACGAGTTCGATTACACAAAACGCTAGATACAAAAGCAAAACCGGAGCTGCTAACAAAATTGTCAAACAAGTGTTGTTCGCGATGCTTTTCACCACTGGATAGATGACGTTTGTGTACCTTGTATACATCAGCTGTAATATTTGCTTCCAAAATCTCCGATTAAATAGCATCAGAATCTGAGATAGCAATGTCTTCTGGATGCGTTTATATCCTGAACATTTTCTGATTTGTTCACCAGCAAGCCATGCTTTACTTTCGGGGCTAAGTGTAAGGAGGAACGACGCTTTCCCCGTGAACTCGATTAGTCCGCCTTCTAAAAGTTCCTCCAGATTGTTCGGCACCACAATCAGAAGGCAGCCAAGTACGAAGAACAATGGAAGCGCGATGAAAGGTCCCCCTATGTAGCGTAAGAAATACTCTGAAGCCGAACTGAAGTCGGCAATCACTGAACTAAATCCAACCAGCGCACCTTTGGCGACCGCAGCCTTGACAAAGTCCCCGGCATATGTGTAATCAAGCAGGATTCTCAAAACCGAAAGGCTCAGTGGTACAAATATAATGGTCAGTCGAATAAATCTGGAAAAGGCCCGTCCTTCTGTGTTACAGTTTGTGAAGTGTCCACAAACTGCGGACGTAAACGTAACCGGTGTTTTATGTTTTGACATGCGCACATATTCCGTTTCCTCTGAATCATCTATGCTGCTCAGCTCTTCCAGTTTAATCATTTTCCTTCTACTTTGTCTGGAATAGCTTCTAAGCCTGGAACCAAATGACGCTAATAATAGTGGGTAATACGCAAACAGGATGTTGCCGGTCAGTATGGGTAAGACCCACCAGACTACCCCGAAGTGATAGTGATGTTTGTTGCACACGACCTGTCTTTCCTTTGTCAAATAGTCTAGCATGAATTTGCAGCAACTGTATTCGATTGTCTGAATTGGACACAACGCATACTCGCATGCAATGAAAAGAACATTTGAGTCAATGTGCAGTCTTTTAGAGTGGCACCAGTAGCTAGAATTATACATGTCGTTCATCGCAGCAATCTTTTTTGTCATGTTACCGAGAGCGTAGCCCACTAGCAAGTCCGTATCGCCACCAGTTTCGAGCGTCCCACATGTGGCGTCCCTTTTCGCGAGAACTTCGATAGGCATTGGCTCTACCAGCGTATATGACCAAAGCAGTCCGAATGAAAGGTACCCGAAGTCGTTTGGAAGAAACAAGTACTCGTGTCCACCATTTTCTCCCCTGTATGTCCATATCCATCTATGATACATAATACTCTCTTTGTCTTCCTGTATTCGGATGTTCTCTTTGAATACAAGATTTAGGTAGACGAAATTATATCGGCGTTTCAAAACTTCCGTGGAGAAATTTTCTGTAGAATTAGTCGTGACTTCAAGCTGGCAATCCTCTTGCATATGTGTCAATTTGTCATTGTTGGTTGCTTCACCAGCTCCATCCAACGGAGTTACAATGCTAACATCAGTTTTATTCTTCTCTTTTTCAAGTATTGGACCTTGAAGAGTTTTCAGATGATCGTCATTTTGAACACTGCTCTTTGCCAAACCTCCTAGCACGAGGATACAAATGCACGTGAATTTAACATCCATTTTAAAAGATAAATTCTCTTAGTAGTCCGTTTTAATTTTTTTTCTTACAAGAATGTTAAAATCGATCGCTCAATATAATGTTTAAATGCAAACGGGTGCCTTATCACGAGCAAAACAAATGTGCCGCATCGCGACGCAGGAAAACGTACATTTAAGTTTCCGACCAAAATCCGGAATTAGACTATACGGCCACAAAAGGTGGCTAGACGTTTGGCGTTACGGAAATTTGGAACTGGAGATGCTGCGCAGGGGTTGTTCTAGCTATGATGCGAAAATGAGGATGAATCAGTTACCATGTAGCTGATTTGTGTCATGCAAAAAGCATTATTTACCATCGTGCAACAAAGACAAACAATGATTTAAGGAAGTTATTAAATTTGAGGAAAATTAATGTGACCACCTTGTACAGTATCTCAAGTATTTGGGTATTTTCTGACCCACATTAATTGGAGATTTTCCATTTGAGCCGCCCCATGACAAAACCAACAATCTGTATATGCGAAAACAAAGACGCAGGTCAGCTTCGCGGTAATTGCGAAGCTGATCAGCGCCTTTGTTAGCTGTTGACGCCCCTGTCAACAGCTAACGTTCCGGCATGACCATAGCTGTTGAATGGGGCGTAAAGCAATTAATCGAACAAAGTCTTTTTCGCAATTAACCCCTAGTCTTCGTCGAGACTAGTGTGTGAAGAGGCTTTTAATATGTGTGAAGAGGCTTTTACACCGCTACTCCCTTGTTTCTGCATTACGAAAACTTGCCCATGGAATATAGAATTTTTTTCAGCTTTAAAAATTGAAAATTTCATTGGGGAAAAAATGATATTTTTAATATTTTCGTTCAAAACATTGATTGTGGGTACACATTAGAATCGCTTCGGAGAGGCGGTTCTAACGAGTACCCACAATCTATGTTTTGGATCAAAAATAAGAAAAATAGGAATACACATTGGGTTTAAAGGAGTATACAATTCACGGACATGTTTACCTGATGTGTGTTGTTGTTTTCTGTCCATCATTGCTGCTGCCGGTGGCGGTGCTACTGCTGATGTCGTCGTTATTTCCAACCGAAAATTGAAGTCGCCGTATTTATTTATTTATTTATTTGTTTATTTATTTAATTATTTATTTATACGATATTTAAAGAGAGTGCACAATTAGCCAATGGCTTATGGCCCTCTATTGATACAAATGACATACAAACAATACAGTGAAATAAAACATATATACACAATATTTACAATTCATGGTTAAGAATATGGAAAATGGAACTGAAAAATATTCAACATGTTCAATATGCTTTGAAGTTAAAATAAATAAGCAAAATAGTTAAAAACACATATTGTAGGCGTTAAAATTTCAGTATTTAAATATTAAGGCCCGCTCAGACCACAACGTATTAGCCAACGTATGAGCAGCGTATGAAAAAACATCCAGTACGTTGTTGTACGTTGTCATACGCTGCTCATTTAAGGATTGAAATTCAGATTTTAGCTTTCACTGGATGATGAAAAACATTAGGCTGTTTTAATGTCTGTGAAGCCCGAAGGGCTTCTCGGAGACATTAAAACAGCTAATGTTTTTCATCATCCAGTGAAAGCTAAAATCTGAATTTCAATACTTATATTTACATTTTATATTATCAATCAAGTATCAGATTTTTAATTGCACGTATCACCGCTCTTTTTCATGTTGTTTGACACTAAATCCGTCTTAACGTAATTTTGGAACAGCCAAAACGTCAAATTTTCGCGCCTAACGTCATGGCGATACGCGACCAACGTCACGACAACAAGAGTAAACAAACAACGTCACTGGATGGGCTTTGACGTCGCCCCGTCCATAGGCGTGGCCTCTAGACCACGTGACTTAATGTTTTTCATTGGGAAATGAAGAACATCAAGAAAGATACTTTCATCTAGGGTGATTGCAATAAAAATGTAAATATTCTATGCTGAAAATCCGGAAAATGCTCCCTCTGAACGTATACAAAGCGTATGCTTAGCGCATGGAACGTATGTCTAACGTATGAGTAGCTTATTCATAACGTATCCCTGGCGTATCATGACTTATAACAGCGTATATAGAGGATATTCAAGTTTATGGAGTGAATATGAGTTTTATTTCATTGAGTGAAGTGAAAAAAATTTATATTTCATGAGTGCCGAAGGCACGAATGAAATATATAATTTTTCACTTCACGAGATGAAATAAAACTCATATTCACGACAAAAACTTGATTTTTCTTTTTATTATATTGCATGTAGTCATTGTAACGCTGCGCGCTAAAACATATGACGTCAAAATCTTAAATGACGTCATTACGTCACGTCATTACGTCGCTATTGTGTGTGAACGTTCATTGCGTCAACAATAGCACAGATTTTAAAATTTACTTAAGAAATGAATTTCATTTTTCTGGTGTTCATGAAGCTATGAACCGCAGTGGGTCGCGTGCAAAGTGAATGAACCCCGAAGGGGTTCATGTAAACTTTGCTAGCGACCCACTGCGGTTCATAGCTCCATGAGCATCAGAAAAATTAAACTCATTGCTTATATTTATATTCATTTCACTCTATCGCTTTTTGAAAAATCATCAAGGCGATCACATTTACAAGCAAATAGATTACTTACACACAGTGTGTATTCAAACAGCGGAACGGCGTAGACGTTTTCAACGTCCAATCGCATTGGCGAAAGTATTGCATTTTGACGTCAAGTTTGACGTCATGTGACGTCGCGTGACACGATGTTGTTCATGGAAGTATGAACACAGATGAACATCTAATGGTTCATCTAAGGAGGTTTTAGAAAAATGTAAATATTTATGTATAAATTAGAAATGAAACGGTGGAATCGTAATTTGCGTGTTCCCAAATCTTATATTTTCACATGTGAAAATATAACTTTTTCAAATATTGGTTATATTTAATACATATTTCTCTATATTTCATCACTTGCCATATAATAAAACAGCGTACGCCCAGCGTTAGCATAGCGTTCGTGACTTATAAGGAGCGTATGTACAACGTACGTCTGACGTATTCCAAACGTATGCACAGCGTGCTTCTAACGAACTCGACGTTCTTCAATAAAGGGAGTCTAACATATATCCAGTAAAAATGGAAAATAAATAAATAAATAAATAAATAAATAAATAAATAAATAAATAAATAAATAAATAAATAAAAGGACAAAAAGACCAAAGTAATCTACACACCTGATTCTTCGGGTGCATTTTGTGAATTTCTTAAATCGTTCCTCAGAAGAATCATTTCCTAATTAGGTAGAACTGAGTTTATGGGTCACTTAACAAAAGTGACAAAATCATCAATAATTAAGAAATAGATCAGCTCTAGCAGTGAATTGTTGAGTAATAATTCACTGTTTGGAGGTCAGTTGTAAAGAAGATCAAATCACGAGCGCGTAGCAACTGACCGACAAACAGTGAATTATTACTCAACAATTCACGCACTTGAGCTGATCTATTTCGATTCTAACACACAATAAACGGAATAAATGTTGCTGAAACCGTCGATATCGTTCAGCTTTCCGCCATTGCATTGCAGATATCCCGCCAAATATTTGACTGTAATGCTGGTATTTACACACACTTATTACGTTTGTTTTGCGCCAAAACGACGTTTCACCGTCTAACGCTGCTTTGTGGGATAGCTGACGTCACAAATACCGCAAAGTAACGTCACGCTTATTCGCCCAGTAAAATTGTTGCACAATATAACACGTTTTTTACCATTGCTTACATAGGCGAGGTGTGTTAGAATGACAAATAATTGACTGGAGCTGAAAACTTGCATGATAGAACACTCAAACTATACATAATCGTGCAATAGATCATCGTATTCGATACATGTATTTTAGTGACTAAGGTTCCATGCATTCCAAAATCGAAACAAACAAATTGACACTGCCAGTATTATTGTTTTACTTGAGTAGACTTAGTAGAAACATATATTATGATGGGTGACGTTTTTAAGATTCGCGTCTGTTTCTGTTTCAATCTTAACACTTCTCACAGCTAAGGAAGTCTCCCATAACAATTTCTCAACAACTTTTCGCTTTTACAAAATGTAATCATTCGATATACTGAAAATAACCAGCATATTGTGGAATCTACCTGCTAAAATTTTCAGTTACCTTTGATATTCGATTTGGTAAATACTCATATTTTGAAAATCAACAAATCTTTGACACTTTATATGTTGACAATTTTACATGATTAAGGGTCATCGAATATGAGCTTTGAAGGCATCCAGTTCTTGCAAAAAATATTCTCTGGACAAGCGATAATATAACAGTGAATACAATTTAGCCATACACCCAACTGTGCAATTTGTTGTTGGCCGAGTATATTATTTTGATGCTTCTGTGTGGCTATTTAATCATAAACACAGTCCCTATTCCTTCCATTTTTATACATAAAATCCCGAACGCTGACCAATGAGCTACGTGTAAGTTGTGCATACGCTGAGTACGTTCTTCGCGCGTTTTAAATACGCTGCATACGTTCCGAGCACGCTGCTCGTACGTTGGTAATGCGTTATGCATACGCTTCTCATACGCTAAACAAAAATCCAGGTGAGCTTTGGCGTACGACAACGTATGCGAACGTATGAGTTACTTACAGGTAACGTTCATGAACTTATGCATAACGTATTCGTTGCGTACGCCTAACTTATGAGTAACGTATTATCAGTACGTCGGCATACGTCGGAAATTTTGTGCATGCACAAAATTTCGTGGCGTACACGACGTGCGACAACGTATGCCAGCGTATTGTAGCGTACCCCTAACTTATGCAAAACTTATGCCGAACGTATGTAACGTACACCAACGTATGGACAAAATACCTCATACGTTCGGCATACGTTGGCGCTATACGCTGTGGTGTGAGCACCCCTTTAGCTGTGTGAAATGTGTTTAAAAGCCGGTCGGGATTGCTTCAGATATCTTTACTAAATACCGGGCACATAAAAGCAACATCACAGACATTATTCAAAACTTGCAAAGTCTTCACAAGGAACAGCTTGTATGTCAATCAGTAAAAACAGCTTGCTTTGTAGCATATTACTGATAAGATATTAGTACCATGGTTTCACGTTTGTTTTAAAAACATTTAAGGATTCTGCATTTTGGACTGCTTGAGGAAAGAGTTCCATAATCTTGTTGCCGAGCAAAGAAAATGCGCCGCTGTACAATTTTGTTTGTGAAAATGGTACATGTAACAATTCATTCTCGCTTGAACGAAATTACGAGAATGTGCTTGTGACATCGGTGTTAGCAACCAAGTTACTTAGTAACATAATCAGGTGTCATATTATTAAGCGACAGGTTTATTGAGCCGCATCGTGAGAAAACCGGATTTTTGCCTAGGCGAAAACAAAGGCGCAGATCAGCTTCGCGGTAACCGCGAAGCTGATCAGCGCCTTTGTTTTCGCTACACGGATAGTACAATTTCTCTTCTTCTTAAATCCGAAATTTCAAGCTTCTAGCCTGCTTCTATGACTGTACAGAATGGTTTGTGTCGGACCAGGTCGGAAATCCCGAAGACCGGTTTTCTCGCGTCGCGGCTCTATTGTAATTGATTCTAATTTCTACAGCCATCCAACCAAGCTCCTGAAATATTGAAGCAGATAGGGTATCAAAATCAGATTTTAGAATTATACGCGCGTCCCGTTTTTGGAATTTTAATATTTAAGAAATGAATTTCATTTTTCTGGTGTTCATGGAGCTATGAACCGCAGTGGGTCGCGTGCAAAGTGAATGAACCCCAAAGGGGTTCATGTAAGCTTTGCTAGCGACCCACTGCGGTTCATAGCTCCATGAACAACAGAAAAATTAAACTCATTGCTTATATTTACATTCACTTCTCTCTATTGTTTGTTGAAAAATCACCAAGGTGGTCACATTTACCAGCAAACAGAGAATCTACACACAGTGTGTGTTCAAACAGCGGAACGGCGTCGACGTTTACAACGTCCAATCAGATTGGCGAGATTCATGTTTTTTGACGTCAAGTTTGGATTACGTCACGTCGCGTGACACAATGTTGTTCATGGAAGTATGAACACAGATGAACATCTAATGGTTCATCTAAGGAGGTTTTAGAAAAATGTAAATATTAATCTACCAAGATTGCTGTAGAGTGATAGAGCCGTAATCGATCAGAGGAATAATATAGCTCTGATAGAACTATTTCTGGACGTGTATTGGAACATACTCTGATAACTTTTGCAGTAAAGATATTTTTGATGAGATAATTTTGCAAAGATATTCTACATGGCTACCCCAATTTAGATTTTCGTCAATATAGACACCTACGTGTTTTTGAGAGGTAACATGTTTGATGCTTACATCGCCTGCCTTTAGCTGTTGAGATCCAGGAAGGATGCCGGAGAGGCCATGTTCAAATGAGCCGCGACGCCAAAATCGGTCCGGGGTTTCCGACCAGGTCTGACAAAACCATGCATGTTCTTTCACAGAAGATGAATGGAAGCTTGAAATTTCGGATCTATCAAAAAGAAGGACTGTACTGTCCGTGAAGCGTAAACAAAGGCGCTGATCAGCTGTGCAGTAGCTGCACAGCCGGTCTGCGCCTTCGTTTTCGCATAAGCAGAATGTTCGTTTTCTGATGCGACGGCTCAAATGATAACGAGATTCTTACAGATCTCAACTCATTTAAGCCTGGCGTCCCATTTATGGGACATAGGCAAACAGCGTAGCCCTAGATGTGACGCCGCAGAACGCGGCGTCCCATGTGACGCCGCAGAACGCGGCGTCCCATCTGGGGCTATTCTGTTTGCTTGGAGGAATTTCATCAAAATTAAAAATCACTCCTAACACCCCTAAAAATGAAAGTGGACTTATCCAAATGATAATGATGGGAAAATCCATTCGTCAAATATGGGTTAAACAGTGCCTAGAGACTATCAGTCCCGATGGTATGTAAGATCAATATCAGACCATAGAACGTAAAACTTCCTTTTTTTAAAACGGACCTATCAAGTGCCTGATAAAAACGGACCTATCAAGTGCCTGATAAAAAAAAATATATGCTATTTCGTTGAAAACGTTATAGATCTATTGGCTTTTCAAGTCCATTAACGCAATCTGAAAGATAAGATAAAACTAATCTATTTCACCCGTTCTACCTCTCGAAAGATAATATAAGTTTTTTTACGCTCATGGTGCTTATATATAAAGTTGCATCTTCTTCAAGATGTTAGTAACAATTGTCCACGATGATACGGATGTAGTCAAACATCAGATGAGGATTTTGAGAGAGAACTTGACTCATGTAACACCAACAATCACATTTAAGTCTTGTTGCGTTTGGGAATTTACAGACAAAGTGTTTGAAGAAAATCAAAAAGTGCTGGTTATGCTTTCGAAACGATGTGTGTCTTTCAGCAAAAAAGTGTTTGAATCATTTAAAAGACACACGGACCAACAAGGCAACAGTAAAAGAAAGTGTCGGCTATGTGTTGTTATTGAAACGGAGTACGGAAACCTGAATGAAGATTACTTTGGGTTAAATGGGAAAGAGAATGTCGCCGCTGTAAAAGATCTACAAGAATCAATTATATGGCTGCCAAAGGTCTGTGCGTTTCTCTTCAAACAAAAAAGTCACCGGAATAAGTTGCTAAATTGCATAATTCCAAATTCAGAAACTGGTTGGAACTTGGCAAACCCAGAGAGCCGAGGCTTTCATCGCAAACCTACGTGATCTCGACATAAATGTGTCTGAAGAATTCAGCAACCAGTCAATAAAATGTTGCATTCTGTTTAGAAAGGAAGGAAACGACGATTTTACCTCTGATTTTCGCGACAACACAGAGGCAATAAAAAGAAACGGGGGAACAGTATTCCACTATAAAGAGTCGCACACTGAAACACCACACAAACAAGAGAAGTTCGAGTTTACCTACTGGCAAAACTCGACCATTCTTTTTGTGATACACGTACTGTACAACATGGTCCATGAGCCAATACCTTAAATTTTGGGGGTCGGTACCATCTGGCCTGAACAAATCCCCTTATGATTTTCATGTAGGACTATGTTTGTAGACTTGTAAAAAATCGGGGGGACTTGCATTGCTGGTAGCTTTAATGGTGAAACGACACGTTATTTACGATACCCCATAATTTAAAAAAACCGTCATTTTAACACAAAAAACGTAGGAAATAGTCTTCTAGCTATCCATATCCCCCTTTCCTCCCAAAGGGAAATTTCTAAATTTCTACACTATTATTCTCTAAAAGTACATTGAAAAAGCTATCAAATCCTGTTTTCTGCCATCTGAAAGTCGAGGCGTTTGCGTTTTACGCTATGTTTTATTAAATTACTCTAAATATACAATTTTTGCGTCAATAATGGGGATACACATAGAAAATTGAAAATATCTCAATTGGTTTTTATCCTAGACCATTGAACTTGGTCTCATTCTTAAGCTTAGACATATCCCTTGTATCCTATGATAAGTAATGGAAATTATCTTACTTGCATATTCATGAATTTTCATTAAAACATTCAAATGAAAAAAAAAGAAGTTAAAAATCAATTATCCCATAAAAACTAATTTCAGGCCTAAATTATCATCGTGGCTCCTTGTTATTGTATCAATTATTCTATTTGACAAATTTGTTGATGCCATGGGCCTAAATGAAAATCATCTCATTTGCATTTTCATGAATATTAATGAAAATGACGAAAATCAGGATTTACAAAGGGAAAATAATTATATTGCCATTAGAAAGGTTTGGTTTGGGTTACAGGATGTAATTTGAACCCTTAGAACAAATGCTCAAGGGTGCCAGTTTGGTCAGAGGATCACTTTAATGCCCATTTGTGTCACCTAAAATCACAGTGTTCAATACAACCACTAATAAGCGCAGATAGTAAGGTGGTACACCTATACTACCACATGTATCTTGGCTACTGATAGACCTAGAGAGCAGAAATAGGTATCAAATGATTGCTTTTGCAATGCTATATAACTATGTAATAAGATATAATTATCAAACTGACTTCCTGGTGTTCGAATATCAATGAAAACTTCATGTATTAGACTAAAATCACAGAAAATGGAGAAAATAAACCAGCACAGTTGTTTATAGCTCAGCAAACAAAAGCTCTAAAGAGCTTGAATTGGTATCAAATGATTACTATGACAATGCTCTATAACCATGTAATAAGATATATAAACAAGCTGGCTATCTTAAGGCTCAAATATTAAAAAAGAACTTCAGATATTAGAGAAAAATAACAGATAAACGAAGGGGAAAAATCAACGAAATTCAGATATCTCAGCAACCAAAAACTCCAAAGACTTGAAATTTGTATTAAATTATTGTTATGATAATGTTCTATATTAATGCGAAAAAATACAGAATGATTTTGACCTTCTTGGTGTTCAAATATTGATGAGAACTTTCAATTTTAGAGACAAATCACAGACCAATGTAGGGGGTATACCTACAGAAACGTTTATAGCTCAGCAGCCAAAAGCCATAGAGAGCTGAAGTTTGTAACAAATGATTGCTATGATAACATTCTAAAACGACATAATAAGATACATTAATAGTCAGACTTTTTTGCTGTTCAAATATCGAGGAAACTTTAAATATTAGAGAAAAATCACAGAAAATGGAGGGGGTATACCTACGAAAACGTGTATTTCTCAGGAACCAAAAATCATAAAGAACAGAAATTGGTATCAAATGATTTCTATAACAATATTTTATAATTACACAATTAGATGTATCAATAAGCTGACTCTCTTGTAGCGCAAATACTTAAGGGGACTTCAGATTTAGGAGAAAAATCACTCGCAAACGAAGGGGGTATACAAATAAAATTGCTGATATCTCAGTGACCAAAAGCTCTAGAGAGCTAAAATTTGAATCAAATGATTATTAGAATTATGTTCTATAGTCATTAGATAAGAAACATAATTAATTTGACTTTCTCATTGTTGGAATATAGATGAGAACTTTAAATATTAGATAAAAATCTCAGAAAAATATAGGGGGTATGCCAACGGAAACGTATGTATCTCAGCAACCAAAAGTCCTAGACAGCTGAAATTGGTATCAAATGATTGCTATGACAATATACTATAACCTTGTAAAGGGTATATAAATAAAATGTCTTTCTTATTTCTCGAATATTTAAGAGAACTTAAGCTATAGAAGAAAAAAACATTTGCGAACGAAGAGGGTATACCAGTAAAACTGCTGATATATCAGTGACCAAAAGCTCTAGAGAGCTAAAATTGGTATCAAATGATTGCAAGAATATTGTTCTATAAACATAAGATTAAGAACATAAATAATTTGACTTTCTCATTATTGGAATATAGATGAAAACTTTAAATATTAGATAAAAATCTCAGAAAAATATAGGGGGTATACCAACGGAAACGTATATTTCTCAGCAACCAAAAGTCCTAGACAACTGAAATTTGTATCAAATGATTGCTATGACAATATTCTATAACCATGTAAAGGGTATATAAACAAAATATGTTTTTTCTTTCTCGAATATTTAAGAGAACTTAAGCTATAGGAGAAAAAACATTGGCAAACGAAGTGGGTATACCAAGAAAACTGCTAATATATCAGTAACCAAAAGATCTAGAGAGCTTAAATTGGTATCAAATGATTGCTAGAATGCTTTTCTTTAATCATGTGATAAAAACATAAATAATTTGACTTTCTCATTGATGAAATAGTGATGAGAACTTTAAATATTAGATTAAAAATCTCAGAAAAATATAGGGGGTATACCAACGGAAACGTATATATCTCAATAACCAAAAGTTCTAGAGACTGAAAATGCTATAATATGATTCATTTGAAATATTCTATAACCATGTAACAAGTATATAAACAAATTGACTTTCGTGTTGCTCAAATATTTAAGAGAACTTCAGATATAAGAGAAAAATCACTTGCAAACGAAGGGGGTATACCAATAAAACTGCTAATATCTCATCGACAAAAAGCCATAGAAAGCTGAAATTGGTATCAAATGATTGCTAAAATAACGCTTTAAAACCACTAAGTAAGTCACTTAAACAATCTGACTTACTTTTTTTGAATATTGATAAAAACTTAAAATATTAGAGAAAAATCACAGAAAAATTGAGGGGGTATACCACCAAAAAACTTAATACGTCAGCAACCAAAATATATAGAGAGCTGAAATTGGTATCAAATGATTGCTATGGTAATGTTCTATAATCATAAGATAAGATTTATGAAAAATTAGATTTTCTTAGTGTTTGAATATTGATGAAAACTTAAAATATTAGATAAAAAATCACAGAAAAATATAGGGGGTATACCAAAGGAAACATATATATCTCAACAACCAAAAGTCCTAGAGAGCTGATATTGGTATCAAATAATTGATATGACAATATTCTATGACAATGTAAAAGGTATATAGCAAGCTGACTTTTTTGCTGCTCAAATATTTGAGAAAACTTAAGATATAGGAGAAAAATCACTGGCAAAGAAGGGGGTATATCAATAAAACTGCTTATATCTCAGTTACCAAAGGCTCTACAGAGCTGAAATTGCTATTAAATGATTGCTATGACAATATTCTATAACCATGCAACAAGTATATAAACAAGCTGACTTTCTTGTTTCTCAAATACTTAAAAGAACTTAAGATATAAGAGAAAAATCACTTGCAAACGAAGGGGGTATACCAATAAAACTGCTACTACCTCAATGACAAACAGCTTTAGAAAGCTGAAATTGGTATCAAATAATTGCTAAGATAATGTTCTAAAATCACATGGTAAGACACACAAACAACCTGACTTACTGTTTTCGAATATCGATAAAAACTATAAATATTAGAGAAAAATCACAGAAAAAAGTGGAGGGGGTATACCCCCAAAAAATCTTTATAACTCGGCAACCAAAAGTTATAGAGAGCCGAAATGGGTATCAAATGATTGCTATGGTATTGCTCTATAATCATAGGATAAGATTTATGAAAAACTAGGCTTTTTTAGTGTTGAATATTGATGAGAACTTAAAATATTAGATCAAAATGACAGAAAAATGGAGGGGGTATACCAACAGAAACGTTTATATCTCAGCAGCCAAAAGTCATAGAGAGCTAAAATTGGTATCAAATGATTGATATGACAATAATTGATAGCCATGTCATATAATAAGACATATGAACAAGCTGACTATCTTGTTCCAAAAATTGAAGAAAACTTAAGATATAAGAGAAAAACACAGACAAATGATGGGGGTATACTAGAATAAACTCGAAGATTTTAACCATAAAGCTACCACCTAGAAAGGTCCCCCCGATTTTATCTAATTCTATACATGCCAAAATTGTGAAAAAGTGCGGGGGGATCTGTTCAGGTCAGGTGGTACCGACATCTTAAATAGCTCATGGACCAACATGGAAGTCATCGAAATATCAACGATAATGGGTGAGCGGTTGTGGAGAATGAGGAATCCGGTAGACGTTGCTGTAAATATGATGCAATCGTGTGACTGTTTTGAAGAGTGTGGTGCTAGAGTTGCCGAGTGTCGGGACGGGATCTCTTGCTGTTGTGATCGCGAAGACGCGTGGGTGGTGTGTCAAATGCTAATCAGTATATTACGTTTGATATGGGATTTTGTATCCGTTATTCTAGCCTTTGTTAAATAGAAATCAGAGCTGGATGCTTACATACGGTTCCATGTATGTGCTATTGTAAATATGTGTATGTGGTATAAAATAAAAAGAAAATTCACTTTTTATTGGTGAATACCGAAAATAGCCTATTTCATCTCGTGAATTTTAAAACACCTACATTTCCAACTCTCTCGATGAACTATATTTGGTATTCACCTAAAAGAAAAGTATGTGTTAGGTCTATATCATATTTTTACGTTTCTGTACTGAACACACAAAAAGAAACTTACTGAATCTGTCGAGTCCTCGTTTTTTGAATCATCAGGGTGATTATCATGCTTTAAATATTTGTGCTTTTTGGGCCTATTTTTAGTTCAATTCGGGTAACTGAGTGGCCGCCTATTGGGGAATAGCTGCTCTGTCGGCTTACGATATGTTTTCTTGGTATCAGTACCTAAGTGTCATTTTTGTTGTTTTTACCCACCCCTAGGTTTATGGAGTTGGAATTTCTTTCTGAATGTTCCATTTCCTGATCATTGCCTACTTGTACCTTTTCACATGTACAGTTTAAATAAATACGAAGATTTTCAACTTTAACACACCTGATGATTGTTATTGCTTATACTTTACTCAGTTGTCCAAGGAAGCGTATGTTGGAACAACCTATTACACACAAAAAATCTGAGCTGAAGTCAAATTCTGACATTTCTGGAAAAAGCAAAAAAATGTTAAAGATTTATAGCAAAATTCCAATGTAAAACATTTTGAAAACATGTTTGTCGCTAAAGATGTCTAATGTCTACATCTCAACTGGCAGGTTACCACATTCTTATTCTATTTATTGACTAAAGATTTTACTAAGTTTCGTTTTACAATAATGATTTTTAGTACCTTTTAATAAGATTTTGAAAATGTGACGAAAATCACCCTTTCAATGCAGTAGCCTTATCTTTTGTCATTCAGTATCTATCATCTGCCGATTTTGAATACGAAAAAGTCCTGATTGTTTCCACTGTGGCCATGGCATCAAACAGGGGCGATTTCGTCAACAGGTTTATTCACTGGGATAGTTTTTACCTGATGTGGTTTCTTCATTTTTGATATATAATTATGCTAAACTTTTGTCGAAGAGTATATTTCTTTTATAAAGTACCGCTATCAAACAAAACGTGGCATTGCTTGACCCCCTGGAAATAAATCAACGAAAAAGCACTTATTGCGAAAATTATGATATGCTTCGACGCCGTATTTATAAAAGTTGTTATAAGTACCACTACAAACCGCTATTAGATTTACCTCTCAAAAGATAACGCCAGTAAATCATTCTTTCCATCTTCCTAAATGTAAAGTTAACATAAATGCCTTAACCTGTACAAGAAAAGGTACTAAAATGTCAGTGACAATTGTCCACGATGATACGGATACTGTTAAACATCAGATGAGAATTTTAAGAGAAAACTTGGCTCATGTAACACCAGTGGTATCATTCAAATCTTGTTGCGTTTGGCAATTTACTGACAGTGTTTTTGAAGAAAATCACAAAGTGCTAGTTATGCTTTCAAAACGATGTGTGTCTTTTAGCAAAAAGGCGTTCGAGTCATTTAAAAGGCACATAGAACAACAGGATAGCATTAAAAGAAAGTGTCGGTTATGTGTTGTTATTGAAACGGAAGAGGGAAACCTGAATGAAGATTACTTGGGTTTAATTGGGAAAGAGAACGTCGTCGCTGTTAAAGATTTACAAGAATCAATCATGTGGCTGCCAAAGGTGTGTGCATTTCTCTTTAAACAAAAAAGCCACCGGAATAATTTGCTAAATTGCATAATTCCAAATTCAGAAACTGGTACGAACTTTGCAAACCCAGAGAGCCGAAGACTGTTTCGTGAAGCTTTCATCGCAAACCTACGTGATCTCGACATAAATGTGTCTGAAGAATTCAGCAACCAGTCAATAAAATGTTGCATTCTGTTTAGGAAGGAAGGAAACGACGATTTTACCTCTGCTTTTCGCGTGGACACAGAGGCAATAAAAAGAGATGGGGGTACAGTATTCCACTATATCGAGTCGCACACTGAAACACCACACAAACAAGAGAAGTACGAGTTTACCTACTTGCAAAACTCGACCGTTCTTTTTGTGATACACGTACTGTACAACATGGAAGTCATCGAAATATCAACGATAATGGGCGAGCGGTTGTGGAGAATCAGGAATCCGGTAGACGTTGCTGTAAATATGATGCCATCCTGTGACTGTTTTGAAGAGTGTGGTGCTAGAGTTGCCGAGTGTCGGGACGGGATCTCTTGCTGTTGTGATCGCGAAGACGCGTGGGTGGTGTGTCAAATGCTAATCAGTATATTACGTTTGATATGGGATTTTGTATCCGTCATTCTAGCCTTTGTTAAATAGAAATAAGAGCTGGATGCTTACATCCAGTTCCATGTATGTGCTATTGTTAATATTTAACATTCAGCGACAACGTATCTTTATGAATTTAGATGCTTAGGTGTACCCATTTCCAAACGGATTGTGGTATTTCGGGAAATACATACGTCCATTGAAAACAGTGCACGTTTGGGTGCTTCGTTTACCCAGTTTTGAATTTCAAAATATACTGAGCAAGAAAAAAAAGAAACTTACACTTTTTATTTCTTTAAAATATTACTTTAGAAAACTATTAGAACCTATTGAAGCCTGAGATTGGCTGAAGGTTCATGTATTTATTTATACTTAACGGTGAAATCAATGCACCACAGATTTTTCACCACAGAAGTGATATTGATATTTTCACTAGTGACTGATATCAGCAGATATCACCCTATAGATTCACTGTACACCGTAGAATCAGTGAAAGACACTGTACCAGTGATTGAACACTTTTTTGGGGCAAAATATGTGAGATAATGGGAAGTATTTTGCATGTTTTTGTGTTATAAGCTTTGTTTCTGTGCCACAGTTTTCAGTTGATCACTTCGGTACATGTTCTTGTTTCATCTTATGGTCGACAAATCGCAAAAGGTGTTCGTGGGAGCATACGGGAGGCATTCGTTTTGGACGAGAGTTGTAAAACTGTTAAAAGTCGCTGCATTTTCTCATCTAGTTTTAAAATCAAACAATTTTGAGAAAATAAAATGTAACGTACAGCCGAGCCAAGCCACAGAAACCCCGTCGGTGGAAAAGCATGCTCATCCACCAAGGGTGGTTTACTGCGCTATATACCTTACACTTACTCTAATCACAAAGTTTCGAGTTTCTAATTTGCATATTGCTACCCGCTAATATGCCGCTAATACGTTGCACCAACGTATTCTACAAGGGAGACTATCCCGTTACATTACTTCCCCCTCCGAGAAGACTCGCCCCGAGTCTTGGCCTGGGGACTACATGGGTAAGGCAACTCCGTTCTGGCAGTTGTCATCATCCCACCGCTGCCACCAAATGTAGCGAACAGCCGAGCCAAGCCACAGAAACCCCGTAGGTGGAAAAGCATGCTCATCCACCAAGGGTGGTTTACTGCGCTATATACCTAACACTTACTCTAATCACAAAGTTTCGAGTTTCTAATTTGCATATTACTACCCGCTAATATGCCGCTAATACGTTGCACCAACGTATTCTACAAGGGAGACTATCCCGTTACAAAAATACGCCCAAAAGAAAGAAATACTTCGGAACTTTCAATATAAGTTAACTCTTGCATATCCGCTTCATTGATTCCGAAATTTCTTACAATAAAGGACTGTACGTTCGAATTTCAGTGAAAGGAACTACTGTCCCAGTGAATGAAAGGTATTGTACGAAGTAAAAGCCTCACAGTGTTAGAGGTTCTGTACCCAGTGTGAGTGATAGGTACAGTCGTTAATTAGGAAGTGAGCAATGCGGACGGGGCACTTGAAAAATGTGTAAATATGTATTTTATCCTTACCTTATGTTGACAAACGATATATTTGAAAATGTTTTTAAATAATAATCAATTTTCTTTTCTAAACTTATTTTGATTCCCTCTTTGTACCTATTAGATTAACATCACATTCTGTGTATAACTGTCTTCATGAGAGGTATCCGGAGACAATATACTTGTCTAATATCGAACCCATGAATCTGAATACAAAGTGAGAAGCTTTTATAGTGGAGATGGAAATGACATGAATCCTGCACTTCCGGATACAAGCATGAAACTTGGCAGATATGTTTATAAGCATGAACTGTTTGAAATTGTTTCGTTAGCCAATCAAAATTACTCCGATTTTCAAGATGGCGGCTCGAAATTCCAAGATGGCTGCCAAAATAAATATTAAATCAGAAAATGGTGTTCTAGTCAGTGAGAAAAAACTTAATAATGCTGAAAATAATATTTCTGGATTATTTGCAAATGAATAAATACTTAATTGAGTCAATATTGCCTTTGTGGGATTTTAGAAGGGGCCCACGATGGGGAAAAGTGAGGCAATTTAGCTGAAAAAGCTGTTTTGCAACAAAACTCTTTTTATACTTAAGTGAAAAAAAAACTAAATTCAATTTTCATTATTGCCTTTACTCAAGTCATGAATAACATAGTTGCAGTTTTAATGGGTACTGGAAATAAGGTCTATTTGAATTATGGGGTTGCTGAGGGGCAAAATTTGAAACTGATTAGAATGGCTTTTATGAAGAGTCGTGAAGTTTCTAACCTTTACTGGGAAACATGAAAATTTATAATGCTAATACACTTTGCTCTACACATTTTGATAATACAAATCTTCTTCGTTTACTTCTTCTTCATCTTCTTCTTCTTCTTCTTCTTCTTCTTCTTCTTATAAAATATCATGATGAACGATTTTAACATGAAATGAACTATATACAGCCAAAAAGTGGTACTTAGGATTGCAATAAACTTAAGCTGGCTACTGATGCTTCCAAATAGTTTTCGTTCACACCAACGACAACAACAGAAACAACAACAAGTGCGTGTACTACTAAAACCTTTTCCTTTTTAACGTACATTCTGTGCACATTTTAAATCTTTAGTTGTACATTTTTGATAGTGGATGAATAGGACAATTTAAGCTTGAAAGTTAATGAAGTCTATTAGAAAGTTTTCATTCATTCTGCATTTCATCTACATGCATATGCTTGCATCGTCACAGATTCTATTTTCTTCATAATGTGCTGCTCCTCCGAGTAGCACCAGCTTGATTGGTTCATGAAGCCTGGTCCCTAGACTCTATCAGTGTCTTTAATTCTTAATGAGACTTAACGGGTGTCTTTGTAGCTTTTCCGTTTTTTCGCCTTGAGAGTGGATTCCATCCTATAAGTCTCTGTAGAAAACCGTTCTTTAGATGTTGCTCATCAGGCATTCCTATGTAAAGTTGGTGCATCTTAGCTGTGAAACTATAATACCATTTGCATTTTTGCGTCCTTGATTTCTCCAGACCACTGTGTCTGTAAGCTTGTTTTAACGCTTGATTTTAAGTTTTCTCAAGCACCTTAAGTAGACATGGTGATCTCTTTGAAAAAAAGGTACAAGTAGGCAAAGATCAGGAAAAGGCGCAATCAGAAAAAGATTCCCACTCCAAAAACCGAGGTGGGAAAAAACCAAACTAACAATCAGGTACTTATACCATGAAACATATCGTAAGCCGAATGAGCAGCTATTTTCCCAATAGGTGGCCACTCAGTTACCTTAACTTAACTAAAAATATGAAAACATACATAAGGCGCCAACAGCACATTAAATGTTTATACACCAAAACATAAAACAAAAAGAACCACCACAGAAGTATCGACTTGGAACGATCAGTAACACAAAGTTACTGGCGGGCTTAAACCGGTTTTACATGGCCATAACCTCACCCTCAGCTTCTGCAGTGGTTCATAACATTTAGTTAGTTATTCAGTCCTCGTGGTGAATCTCTAACTAGTCAATGAATCATCAAGAACAAACAAATAAATCATGATAAACATCCTGATGAATAAAAAACCAGGACTCACAGACTGAGTAAGCTGCCCGACGATGGAGATCCCTGGGCGCCGAATAACCTACTAACTCCGGAGCAAAAGAAAAACACCAGTTGGACCCCGGTGGGCCAAGCAACAGACAAGAAGCTCCGGCCCCAACCAACTAAAATGAATAGCTTTATGTCGGGGCCATCATAGAGTCTGACGCCCGACCCACCGGCGTGCAATTAAAGATGTTGATATAATATGTGAATGATGTTGATATAATAGCCATGCCACGCATGAATATAGGACAGTTGACTGAGCCATGTAGACTTTCAGCTTGGTATCTACCTTTGTTTCATTTCGCTTATACATTTGCACATATTCTTCCAAATGCCACACTGGCTTTTGCTGTTCTAGTCATCAATACGCACTGTTCTTGAGAACTGCTTCTCGGGTAGATGGATGTATTAAACAAATTAGTATTTGTCCTCTGTGTCTGGTGTGGATTCGAGCCCCTCGCTGGCAACATGTGAGACAAGCCAACTTCTGCTTGCGGGTGTGCCAGGTGTTTTTTCTCGGGAATCTCCCGTTTTCGCCCACCTATTGATTGGCCCGTCTCATATTAGATGAAATAATCTTGAAAGGGACGTAAAACTGATTTAAAAAGTATTAAAAAATAGTGATTAGCGGATTATTGTACAGCTTTCCGGTGCCGATTGGAGCACAACATTTGTCTTGTGTGTTGATTGTAATGTCATAGCTATCACAGGTAATCCATGTGGATCTGTTGCACCATGCATTTATGCCTGTGAGCTGGTATTCTTCGCAAGTTCCCTTATCTTTGTCATCTGCATAGAGTATATCATCCAGCACATCTATGTGCACCTTAGTTTTAGTTTTCAACTTCCGTTGGTTGAATAACTTTCCATCAAAAACGTTCCTGATTGGAGACTTAAACGGCTTCAATGAGTATCGCAAATGATATCATACACAAAGGTGTTGTCCCCTAGCGCAACCCTGTTTGGCCTCATTTGTCATATCTCAAAGTTAATAGAACTCCCCATCGTCCTGTGCATTCATATCATCATTCCCACAGGATGACCATTTGACCATGATTTACTTTGACAGCCCATATCTGCGCAAGTCTCTCACAACTTTGTTTAAATTTTTGGCGAAGTTGACAAGCGCCATATAGGTCTGCTTTCTGTTCTTGACATTTCTCATGAAGTTGTCTTGCTATATGAAAATTATCTATTGTCTTCCTGTCATCTCTGAATCAGCATTGACTTTCCGGAATAAATCATGTCTGTCAAAGACTTCAGGATTTCCTTTCTGTGTGTAAAGATGAATGTCTTGTGGGAATTTTTCCTTCCTCCACGCAGCCACGGTGAAACAGCTCTTTCAGTCGCTCTGTCATGGATAGCCCCCAGACGGCAGCGGTACTTGCATTTGAACATGGAAATTTGCCAGCTGAGAGTCTGTTGAACTGCTAGAGACTTCTTTAAACTACCCTTGCATATTTGATTTTAATTTGAAGTATATTTTTCTGGCTATTGTTGCCGATTTAAAATAAATCACTGATGACGATTTAGTACTTTATTAGTATTTTATTGTCTTTCATCTATGACGGTTTGGTATTTGTCAAGCAAACAAACTGAATTTCTTCTATTTTCTTTCAAGAGTCTTGCATGTCTCTGACTCTTGATATAGATTGACAAATATTGATGCTGGTTTGTCTTCTTGAATAAGGAGCTAGTATAATCTTAATGCTTGTGCTGTTCCTCAAGATTCTAGAAGCCTCTGAATACCTTAATCATTCTCATCAAAGCAGTAATTGAGTTTTCGAGATTGATGTTCTAAAAGTTCTATAGCTGAAGAATGTTCCAGTTTTCTTCTGTGTCTTCCAAACTGAGATTGATTGCACCCATTTGGATGCAAATGTACCATTCTATTTTGGTTCAATTTCGAGACACCCAGTCTCTATGGTGGTTTCTTGCTTAAAAGTCGCCTCCAAAGCTTGTGTTTGATGACACCAGTCCATAATCTATCCAGCACCCTGCTCTACAAAACATTTGTTACTCTGACACCCTGCCTGTCTTTTCTCCACACTATGACATACAGTTTATGAGACTCCCGTGTTTGGATCGCAGATGCACCCATGATGTTCACTTGTATATCACTTCATCAGGACTGATCATGATAGGTGTATGAGATGGACAATATTGACATATTTATCGCCCATCAGAGGAAGTATCGAAGTCATTAGGTGGTCAATGATGCCTTATGGCAATCCTGACAGCTTACCCAAAGCCAACTTCTCCTTTATGGCTCTTCTCACTTTGGCCTCCACACTAGGAGAAAGTACAGCCGGCACCAACTCTTTTTCCATAACCTCTACAAACTAAGTCTCACTCAGTACAGCTATCTGCTTAACTGTGACTAACAAGTGACTGTTCTACGCTGTTGTCCAGTCGACACAGGATTACCTATTAAGGAGCGAACATTCCTCTGCCGATCTTCAATGGTATGACTAACACCTCAGTATTTAGGAGACAATATTGACTGATTAATAAAGATGCTTTACATAAATTCATGTTAAATATTATGTTTTCCTACAATTATGACCAGGGAAGAGTGGTAGCCTTGCGGTAAAGCGTCGGACTGACTGCATCGAGAGGTGCTGGGTTTGGTCACCACTGGGGGCGTCGTGTTGTGTCCTTGAACAAGACACATTAACTCACCACAGAACTGAATCATACCAAGTAGTATTAGTTCAGTGCAGGCTGACTGCAAAAAATGTTGACTCAATACAAAGAAGAAAAACAATATTGACCATCCGTACATGTTGACTGTAGCTAAATACACCCCTATACTACTATGATTAAAATAAAAATATCAGTTGTTCAACTTAGAAAGACGAGTAGATAATAAATATTTGTAATGCTTGAATCATATTTATCTTGTGTCTTTTCACACAGGAGCCTGCAATGATCCATATGAATGTGTACTTGTTGAGTGATGCTTAAATTATGGCAATTTACGGTATTATATTTTCACAAAAGCAGTTTTATGACATTGTTGGACACGTTGATAAGTCCCAGAACAATGGTTTAAGCAATGACAATCAGTAGTGCAATAAAATCCACCCATTAACAAATTCCAGTAGTATAGTTTGTCAATTAATCGTAAAATCAAATGATTTTGACGGCCATCTTGAAAATTGCATTAGCCACCTTGAAAATGGAAAAATTTGAGATGACTAACGAGAAAATATTTATAAGAAAGGATTAAAGAACATATTCTGAAAGTCTCATACTTGTATCCGGAAGTGCAGGATTGTCTCAAAATCCTGACATTTCCATCTCCACTATTACCAATACACCACGGAGGCTTTTACGCTGCATTTTGATCCGGAGGAAGCCAGCATTGGCGAGTAACTCGGACTGGACGGATATTCCAGATCCCCCACCCACTTGCACCCGAACTACCATATACCATCTGCATTTAAAACTGAGCACGCACATGCGACCGACGCTACATGCAAACGGACTGCATTTTTAGCGTTTTAAAATTTTTGTTTATTTGTTGGGTTGTTGAAACATAGTTGGATGACCGGATTTTGTTAGGTAGGAGTATATTTGGTATACACCCCCAAAAAAGTAAATATCCTTTATGTGTTAATTAGGTCTATATCATATTTTTTGCGTTTCTGTTCTGAACACACAAAAAGAAACCACGCCTTGGGTTTTCAACACCCCCTCGGGACCTAGCGAATGTTAATGAATGGAAAACAATGTTTAATCTCTTTATTATACCACGAAAACGCACTTTATATTGTGAAAATTATCATATGCTTCGACGCCGTATTTTATAAAAGTTGTTTATAAGTACTAGATCTACCTCTTAAAAGATAACGCTCGCCAGTAAATCATTATTTTCTTCTTCCTAAATGTAAAGTTAACATAAATGCCTTAACTTGTACAAGAAAAAGTACTAAAATGTTAGTAACAATTGTCCACGATGATACGGATGCTGTTAAACATCAGATGAGAATTTTAAGAGAAAACTTGGCCGCTCGTGTAACACCAGTGGTATCATTCAAATCTTGTTGCGTTTGGGAATTTACTGATAGTGTTTTTGGAGAAAATCAAAAAGTGTTGGTTATGCTTTCTAAACGATGTGTGTCTTTCAAAAGACACATATAACAACAGGGTAACATTAAAAGAAAGTGCCGGTTATGTGTTGTTATTGAAACGGAAGAGGGAAACCTGAAACCTGAATTACTTGGCATTAATTGGGAAGCAGAATGTCGCCGCTGTAAAAGATCTACAAGAATCAATCACATGGCTTCCAAAGGTGTGTGCATTTCTCTTTAAACAAAAAAGCCACCGGAATAAATTGCTCAATTACATCATTCCAAAATCAGAAACTGACTCAAACTTAGCAAACTCGGAGAGCCGAAGGCTGTTTCGTGAAGCTTTCATCGCAAACCTACGTGATCTCGGCATAAAAATTTCTGAAGAATTTAACAATCAATCAGCAAAATGTTGCATTCTATTTAGGCAGAAAGGGGGTGGATCGTTTGCCGACACAGAGGCCACAGAGGCAATAAAAAGAGATGGGGGTACAGTATTCCACTATATCGAGTCGTACAGTGAAACACCACACAAACAAGAAAAGTACGAGTTTACTTACTGGAAAAACTTGACCGTTTTTTTTTGTGATACACGTACTGTATATCATGGAAGTTATTGTAATATCAACGATAATGGGCGAGCGGTTATGGAGAATCAGGAATCCAGTAGAAGTCGTTGTAAATATGGTATCAAGCGATTGTTTTCGCCCATGTGTTGCCGGGATTTATAACAGGTGTCGCTGTGTCTTTTCTGACTGTGGTGTTTGCAAGGTTCTTAAAGGGCTGATAATAGTGTTAGCTTTTATCGGAAACCCTTGTTGGGTACTGTTCTTTTTAACTCCTGTTCCGTATGCGCTATTGTTTGCACGTGGCTGCAACGCAGCTACACGTAGGAACATAATAAAATCGTTGATGGCATGGATACTTATATGTTCAGCCATCACTTTTTGTATATGTACATTTATTTTCCCCTCTATTCTCGGACTTTGGAAGGAACTCTATGGCCTATACGCGTTGACAACTATAACGCTAATTATTCAGATAACTTGGATTGGAAGCATACTTGAAACAAACTCTGTTAATCAGACATCGGCAGTATAATACACAATGTCGAAAATATCGGTACTCTTTTCCAAAAGTCTAGCATAAATAATTTTCTTAAAAAGAGAGCACATATATATAAGGACTTTTCACTATATCGTCCCTATCAGATGCTATGGTGGTTGCTTAAGCATTTTTTTTTTTTTTTAAGATTAAAATAGAAGTCCTTTCAGTTGATTCGACATTTTCCATCCTAATTCCATTTACTTTGCTGCATAGGCTTTTATGTTAATGGCCATTAACTTAGCACTATAAAACTAGAATCATATATGCATGCTAAACTTTTGGTGAGGTGTATACATGTACATTACATGAATTACATCTCGCTAAAACTTTAGCATATTCTAGTTTTATAGAGCTGAAATGTCCTGCAATATGTTTCCAAAGCGTAATGGAACTTCAAAACTCATTGATATAGAAAGAAAGCATGCTGTACTAAAGAACAAATGATAGTTTTTTATCAGCCTGTCAGATTTTGAAAATTGTTGGATTGGTTTATAATGCATTATTTTAATGATGAGCTGTGTTAATAAATTATGAATTCTGTGCACCACAAACCAACAAAATACACCAAAAAAAAAAAAAAAAAAAAAAAAAAAAAAAAAAAAAAAAAAAAAAAAAAAAGGAGCCCACTATACCCATATATGGTAAAAACCCCAATAATTACTTTGTCCAGTTACTGGACAAAGTAATTGGGGGTTTTACCATATATGGGTATGGTGGCCGTCATGTGACCTTGATACCCTACTTACATCAACAGAATAGCTCTTGTCTGGATTGTGTATCCTCTTTTCTGCCATTTTGGTTCACTTGAAAAAAATCATCTAACAAGGTCAGGGTCCTATAATGACCCCCGGGGTGGGGCCATATTTGACCCCAGGGGCAAGATTGGCAGGATTTATGTAGAGCTCCACATGACAATGTTGTATATCAAATATACAAGCATTGTGTCATGCTGTTGCAGAGAAGATTTTTTTCATATATTTCCATTATAAGTCTATGGTAGATAATGACATGCCTGGGGCATGGCCTGTATGGACCCCATGGGCACCATTGGCAGCATTTATAAAGGGGAGTATTATACATTGGTCCACACAACATATGAAAGCTCTGGGCCATATGGTTTCGGAGAGAGGAGATTTTTTTGTTTTTCCCAGGACGCCCCCGGAACGGGGCCCGTATGGACCCCAGTGGCACGGTTGGCAGGATTTATAGCAGGATTTATAGAGGACCACTATACATTGCTACACACAAAATATGAAAGCTTTGGGCCTTGTGGTTTCGGAAAAGAAGATTTTTTAAAGTTTTTCCCATGACGCCCCCAGCGCCGGGCCCGTATGGACCCCAGGGGCACAGTTGGCAGGATTTATAAAGAAGACCACTTTACATTGCTACACACAAAATATGAAAGCTCTGGGTCTTGTGATTTCGGAGAAGATTTTTTTATGTTTTTCCCATGACGCCCCCGGGGCGTGGCCCATATAGACCCCAGGGGCACGGTTGGCAGGATTTATAAAGAGGGCCACTATACATTGCTACAAACAAAATATGAAAGCTCTGGGCCTTGTGGTTTCGGAGAAGAAGATTTTTTTATGTTTTTCCCATGATGCCCCCGGGGCGGGGACCGTATGGACCCCAGGGGCACAGTTGTGCAGGATTTATAAAGAGGACCACTATACATTGCTACTGACAAAATACGAAAGCTCTGGGCCTTCGGAGAAGATTTTTTTAAGTTTTTCCCATTGAAAGTCTATGGGAGCTAATGACCCCCTGGGTGGAGCCATTTTTGACCCCAGGGGCATGATTGGCAGGATTTATATACTATACATTGCTACATACAAAATATGAAAGCTTTGGGCCTTGTGGTTTCGGAGGTTTTTTTTAATGTTTTTCCCATGACATCCCCGGGGCGATGGACCCCAGGGGCACGGTAGGCTACACACAAAATATGAAAGCTCTGGGCCTTGTGGTTTCTGAGAAGCTTTTTTTAAATTTGTTTTTCCCATTGTAAGTCTATGGGAGCTATCTGTTGCCATGGAAACCAGAGTTCTGATTCGACCTGGCCCAAAACCTAATGCAACCTTTCCCCCACCCCAATGGTGCTTCAGACAAAATTTGATTACAACTGGCTGACTAGTTGCGGAGATATTTGTATTTGAAAGTGTGGACGCACTGATGGACGGACGCACTGACGTTGGCTCGACTACTATACTATAAGCTCACCTTGTGAGCCTTCTGCTCAGGTGAGCTAAAAATGCTAATTTTCACTTAAAGTAGGGGTTGTATTTGTGTATAAAGAACACAGATTTGTCTGCTCCACTTTCTTTCAACATGGAGGTATGCTTTGAACGAGCGAGCTGTGCGAGCGAGAAAATTTTGAGAAAATGGTGCAGTATTTTTCATGCATATAGAGGCCGTTTCAGAGACAATTTATAAAGCAAAACTGGCACATTTCGTGAAACTTTGGGGAGCACAGACATTGTTTTTGGAGTGGGAATTTCTTTCTGATTGTTCCTTGCCTACTTGTACCTTCAAGTTTTGTGGATTATTGAATGAGCGAGCTGTGCGAGCAAGGAAAATTTTGTGAAAGTTTTATGCTTTCAGAGAGCATTCTAGAGAGAATTTTACAAAATAGTAAAGAAAGCATGTAAATGTGACAAACTCATTATCTGTATATACCGTATTCATTCTAATTAGCGCACAGTGCGCTAAACTTTTCAAAATATCTCAAAGTTAAGGTAACAAAATATCGTTCTAATAAGCGCACACTAGGAATGTAAACAGCGCGTAAACTGTTGATATTACAATGTCAATATTAACAATGACGATATCTTTTAACTATTCCAATTGTTCAAAAATAGTGTTTGATCAGCTAATATAAAGTTTTAATGCAATATAAAATTGTATAACTACTCGTCGAGTAGTGTGCGCTTATGTATATGAATTTCGGCAATGACCAGGGTGTGCGCTTATTGGAGCATGTGCGCGAATTAGAAAGAATATGGCATTTTTAATAAAACCCTATTTTATATGAATAATTTTGTTTCATACGAAATATATGTGTGTTGGATTGTGTTACAACATTAAAGCAGTTTGACATAAATATCAGAACATGGCAAATATTTCAAATTAAGATGGTTTTTAAATTTTTATAGCATAAAAAGTACTTGAATGCCCAAAGACCCCTTTCGTCAAATCTGCACTCATTTTTATATGTTCAACAATCAAGGGTAACTAATAAACAGAAGACATGAGAACCACTTGAATGGTGTTTTCATTTTATTCATTATAAAAATTATCAAAATAAATAGTCACATTAACTGCGATAAAACAAAAATCACAACATTTGAGATTTCTTTTGAGATAAGCAAGTACAAGAATTTCTCTTTAACTGCAAAGTTGATCAGCACCTTTATTTTTGCTATGTGGATAGTATGATTCCTCTTCTACTTAAATCCAAAATTTTAAGCTTCACGGGCTTGTGTCGAATCTAGTCAGAAATCCCAGAGACTGATTTTCTTGCATCGTGGCTCATATGTAGCTTTTGTTTGTTTGTTTGTTGAGGCTTAATGTCCCAGTCAACAATTTCCCAGTCATGTTGAGACAGAGCCAAGGCTTCCTGGGTTTAGCCAGTACTGTAGGGAGTTAATGTCTTGCTCAAGGACACAACACAGCGACGCCTGTGGTGATCGAACCCAGGACCTCTTGATTTGGAGACTGACACTCTAACACTACGCCACCGCGCTCCCTCTTATATGTAGTGTAGCCATTCATCCTAGTATTACTGTATCAGGCAATCTACTCCAGGACAATTACCAGTACTAAGAGCATGTTGTCTGATGCTCTTCTTGACTAAGAATGAAAATACAGAATTTCTTTTCACATTCAAATCTTGGAAGAAAGAATGGACCAAACACCAGTAACAGAGCTTCATTACACAAACACGCCAATGCAATATACAGTGATTTTTAAAGTTGCAAAAAAAAAGAAAAGTTTCAGTGAAAATTTTTCAATAATTTTCTTATTTTTCATCAAAACATAGATTGTGGGTACATGTTAGAACTGCCTCGGTGATGAGGCGGTTCTAACAAGTACCCACAATCAATGTTTTGAACAAAAATATTAAAATCATCAAATTGTTTCCAATGAATTTTTCAATTATTACTGCTTAAAAAATTCTCTGTATACTGCATGGGCTTGTTTTCGTAATGCTATTGACAGAGAGTCGTCATTCAGGTCAAAATACATGTACATGTATCTGGAAAATGGTCAAACTGTGATGCATGCATGGCACAAAATGTTAATATTTTTGTTGTTTATGGTGTAATACCTTTTCTAACTTTTAAAGTTTCAATGTATCTAGCAGTAGCCTCTCACTCAGAAGCTGAGCATACATGCTCTTCCCACATTCATTAAGTCCAAAGCATCAAAGGCAGCTTGTTTTCATGAAACTATCCACACAATACCTTTCTTTTGGACCCTTGCAATTTATTAAAACTATGCCTTAATTGTTTTTTGCAGCCTCATTCTGGTGAATATTTGGTGATCATCAAGGCCCTCCCAGGGGTTTTGGGGATTCAGGGAGAAGGGCTATTTATTTTCAGGGATTTGGGGAGAAGGGTCATTTATTTTCAGGGATTTGGGGAGAAAGCATAACTTTTTGGGGTTGCAAGGAGCAGGGGGCTGAGGAAAAACATTTTAGGGAGCTGGGGAGAAATGTCATTTTTCTTTCACGGAGCAGGGAGCAAAGACCCCCCTGTGGGGGGCCTCATCATCGTATTATTTGTGAATTCTCCATAAAATTGCAACTTGATTACAAAAGCAATTTTTTGTTTTCATTGGTTTCATCAAGAAAACATGTCCATGTAATGTTTACCCCATTGAACCCCACTTTTGTGTAGCAAAAACTGAGGTATGCAGGAGTATACCTGTTTTTCTTAATTTTTGCTTCAAAACATAGATTCGGGTACTCAGTAGAACCGCCATGGCAAGGCACTTCCAACGTGTACCTACAATCTATGTTTTGAGCAAAAACAAGAAATATATAAAATATTTTCAGCTGAAAATTTTCAATTTTTAAAGCTCAAAAAAATATCTGTTTATTGCATGTGTTGTTTTAACAGCACCCCAGTCAACAATTTTTCCATCTAGTCCTGACCAAGCGAACACTGGGTATTCAACCAGTATTTTGCAGAGCTGAAAGGTCTTGCTCCAGGCCCCGAGGTAATAAAAACTTTTTTCATGCTCAGCTCGGCTGAGACTAAAATTTATCCTGCTCATAAATGTTAAAATGCCAACAATTAAGCAGGATAAATTACACACTTTGGGAATCTTAATCTGAAATTTCAACCAAGTTTGGATATTTCAGTAATTATGAACAGTCTAAATTTCATGCTCAGCTGAGTTGAGCATGAAATAAGTTTTATAAGCTCTGGGCCATGATGCTCTGCAGTCCGACACTTCCACCACTAGGCCACTATGCACCACTCATTAGGTGTACCTCATTGAGTCAGTTTTAATGGGTACCAATAACTCTTGCTTCATGATTTTCTGTTGATTTCATGTTTTACATCCTACTCAACAGCTAAGGTCATATGGAGACAGGACTTCCAGTTCTGTTTAATGTCTCATTCAGAGACTGGAAAACCCACAACCCCTGGTTCTCAAGGAGAGTCGCTAAACCATTACACCACAGAGAACTCTGTGTTGCAAAGTTATCCATTAACAATCACCAAATTTCCATCCAAGACAGGCTGCTATAACCTAATTATATCAGATCTCATCATCGTCCATCAATTCATCTAATTCTTCAGGAAAATCACCAACTTCTAAATGTTCTGGTTTCACAAAGCCACCATACTTTGCTGGGCAGCTAAAATATCTCTTGCCTTGAACACTGAAATAATACAAGAAGAACCATTGTGAATGTCTAGCCTCAATGGAGCCGATAAATGAGTCGCAACATGAGAAAACCGGTTTACGGGTTTTCGACCAATTCAGACACAAACTGGCTTGTACAGTCGCAGCAGAAGGCTAGGAGATTGAAATTTCTGATTTAAGAAGAACAGGGATTGTACTATCATGCTAGGTTTCAGCATGAACTAGAAATGCGTGTTTGTAAAACACTATGCCCCCAACTGTATGCTTGTCCCTAAACTGGCAGTTTGTATGAACCATTAATTTCATTTAAATGAAAAAAAAAAAATAATTTCCTGAAGAAGCTGTTCGACTGCCTCTGTTTTGACCTTGATCCTGTAACAGAATGTAAGCTTTTTGCAGACAAGTTAGAAATGGAGTAAAAATTAAAAAAAAAAAAAAAAAGAGTAATTTTATCAACATTAGATGGAAAGTCTTCAAAAGTTAATCAGGTGGTCTTCCTCTTAGCCCCAAACAGTATACCAAATATGAAAGCTCTCGCTCAAATACTTTTTGAGATATCTTGTACACTTGATTTTCAAATTTTGATTTCAAAGGGACATAACTCCAAAAGGGGCATAACTCGGACATGAAAAAAATATGGGTCAACTATTATTTCATGAGGAATTTGTATGTGTAATTTCTAAACCGTAGCATTCGCCGTTCAAAAGTTTCAAATTTCGCTGAAAAGTGGAAAAATCAATCAAAATTTCAAAATTGAATATTTTTGTCAAAATTTGACAGAAAGTTTTCAAAAGTTGATCAGGTCATCTACTCCGCAGCCCTAACCTGTATGCCAAATATGAAGGCTCTAGCTCAAATACTTTTTGAGATATCTTGCACACAAGATTTTCAAATTTGTTTTTTCAAAGGGACATTATTCTAAAAAGGGGCATAACTCGGACATGAAAAAAATACGGGTCAACCATTTTTTCATGAGAAATCTGTATATGAAATTTCAAAACCCTCGCATTCACCGTTCAAAAGTTTCAAATTTCACTGAAAAAGTGGAAAAATCAATCAAATTTTCAAAATTGAATATTTTTGTCAAAATTTGACAGAAAGTTCTCAAAAATTGATCAGGTCATCTACTCCGCAGCCCCAACCAGTACGCCAAATATGAAGGCTCTAGCTCAAATACTTTTTGAGATATCTTGCACACAAGATTTTCAAATTTTGTTTTCAAAGGGACATAACTCAGAAAAGGGGCATAACTCAGACATGAAAAAAAATACGGGTCAACTATTTTTTCATGAGGAATACATATATGAAATTTCGAATCCCTAGCATCCACCGTTCAAAAGTTTCAAATTTCACTGAAAAATGGAAAAATCAATCAAATTTTCAAAATTCCATATTTTTGTCAAAATTTGACAGAGAGTTCTCAAAAGTTGATCAGGTCATCTACTCCTCAGCACCAACCAGTATGCCAAATATGAAGGCTCTAGCTCAAATACTTTTTGAGATAACGTGCACACAAGATTTTCAAATTTTGTTTTCAAAGGGACACAACTCAGAAAAGGGGCATAACTCGGACATGAAAAAAAATACGGGTCAACTATTTTTTCATGAGGAATACATATATGAAATTTCAAATGCCTAGCATGCACCATTCAGAAGTTAACAGACGCACAGACAGACAGACAGACAGACAAGCCAAAAGCAATATGCCCTTCCAACTTTTTCAAAGTTGGGGGCATAAAAAACTGAAAAATAGTATTTTAAAATCTCAATTAACCATTTAACTGATCTGATATCCATACAGCTGTTTTTATCATAGCAATTTTTATCATTACTATTCATACCTGCCATCATTTTTGCCCACTGGTTCATCATACTGTACACCAACCCAATATCCAGGCTTAAAGTCGGTTGTTCCTGAAATATTTACATTTTTCTAAAACCTCCTTAGATGAACCATTAGTAGACTGGCTCCAGTCGTTACTGTTTTTTTTTTTTTTTTTTTTTACCTGTATTAAAAGTAAAAGAAAAAAAAAGTACCGAGTGGCAAAAATTTCTAACTGGCTCAACAGTATGCTTGAGTTTCTGACTAGTAGGGGAGATTATATTATCAGAAAAGGGGTCAAGTAAGAGTCAAGTAAGAATTATTCACCTTTGCTAAAACTCAAGGCCTGGAGCCAGGCTAAACCATTAGATGTTCATCTGTGTTCATACTTCCATGAACAACATTGTGTCACGCGACGTGACGTAATCCAAACTTGACGTCAAAAACATGACTTTCGCCAATCTGATTGGACGTTGTAAACGTCGACGCCGTTCCGCTGTTTGAACACACACTGTGTGTAGATTCTCTGTTTGCTGGTAAATGTGACCGCCTTGGTGATTTGTCAACAAGAGATAGAGAGAAATGAATGTAAATATAAGCAATGAGTTTAATTTTTCTGTTGTTCATGGAGCTATGAACCGCAGTGGGTCGCTAGCAAAGCTTACATGAACCCCTTCGGGGTTCATTCACTTTGCACGCGACCCACTGCGGTTCATAGCTCCATGAACACCAGAAAAATGAAATTCATTTCTTAAGTAAACTAGAAATGCGTGTTTGTAAAACACTATGCCCCCAACTGTATGCTTGTCCCTAAACTGGCAGTTTGTATGATTCATTTATTTCATTCGAATGCAGTCAAATTTAATTTCCTGAAGAAGCTGTTCGGTTGCGTCAGTTTTGACCTCGATCCAGAAACAGAATGTAAGCTTTTTTGCAGGCAAGTTAGAAATGAAGTAAAAATTTAATAATGGAGTAATTATGTCAAAATGTGACAGAGAGTCCTCAAACGTTAATCAGGTGATCTTCTTCTCAGCACCAACCAGCATACCAAATATGAAGGCTCTAGCTAGCTAGCTCAAATACGTTTTGAGATATCTTGCACACAAGATTTTCAAAATTTGTTTTCAAAGGGACATTATTCCAACAAGGGGCATAACACATACATGAAAAAAATACAGGCCAACTATTTTTTCATGAGGAATCTGTATATGAAATTTCAAAACCCTATAATTCAAAGGTTTCAAATTTCACCGAAAAGTGGAAAAATCAATCAAAATTTCAAAATTCTGTAATTTTTGTAAAAATTTGACAGAAAGTTCTCAAAAGTTAATCAGGTCATCTACTTCTCAGCCCCAACAAGTGTACCAAATATGAAGGCTCTAGCTTCAATACTTTTTGAGATATCTTGCACACAAGATTTTCAAATTTTGTTTTCAAAGGGACATAACTCAAAAAAGGGGCATAATTTGGCCATACAAAAAATACGGGTCAAGTATTTTATCATGAGGAATGTGTATATGAAATTTCAAAACCCTAGCATTCACCATTCAAAAGTTTCAAATTTAACCGAAAAATGGAAAAATAAATCAAAATTTCAAAATTCTGTATTTTAGTTAAAAATTTGACAGAAAGTTCTCAAAAGTTAATCAGGTCATCTACTTCTCAGCCCCAACAAGTGTACCAAATATGAAGGCTCTAGCTTCAATACTTTTTGAGATATCTTGCACACAAGATTTTCAAATTTTGTTTTCAAAGGGACATAACTCAGGAAGGGGCATAACTTGGCCATACAAAAAAATACGGCTCAACTATTTTATCATGAGGAATGTGTATATGAAATTTCAAAACCCTAGCATTCACCGTTCAAAAGTTTCAAATTTCACCGAAAAGTGGAAAAACCAATCAAAATTTCAAAATTCCGTAATTTTGTAAAAAATTGACGGAAAGTTCTCAAAAGTTAATCAGGTCATCTACTCCTCAACCCCAACAAGTGTACCAAATATGAAGGCTCTAGCTTAAATACTTTTTGAGATATCTTGCACACAAGATTTTCAAATTTTGTTTTCAAAGGGACATAACTCAGAAAAGGGGCGTAACTCGGACATGAAAAAAAATATGGTTCAACTATTTTTTCATGAGGAATGTGCATATGAAATTTCAAAACCCTAGCATTCACCACTCAAAAGTTAACACACACACACACACACAGACACACAGACAGACAAGCCGAAAGCAATATGCCCTTCCAACTTTTTCAAAGTTGGGGGCATAATAAAACTTCATAGTCAAAGGTAATTGATACAGAAAAATGACCAAAATCACATGATGGGCTTGGATGAAACATAATAAGGCAAAGAAGATCTGGAAAAGTTTAACTTTACATATTATAGAATGAAACAATGCAACAATGCAAGGAAAATCATTTTCACTAGCTCTACAAAAAAGAAATGTAGCTTCTGGCTTTCTTCGCCTGTTTATAAAGGGTTAACGATGAGGGTTCAGTACCCAAAATTGTGCAATATGGTCCATACCATCTCCCTTTGAACAATTTCACTGCTTACATTTATATTTCATTGAGTACATGTACAGCTAGCTGAATTTTTCATGCATGAATAGAACCAGAGGACCAATGGTCCTGTAAACGCTCACCTGAGATCAGCTGCATATACCAATAAACATGTTTGAATATTATGGTATTTAACTCCAGTGCAGGGGCAGATAAGCCCTTGGGCCATTTTCTTTTTTCAGAATCTTCAATATTCTGTCCATTTGCCAATTTCCTGTTGGCTTTTTCCTTCAGATGACATTTTAACAGTTTTCCCAATTCAGATGCACAGGCAACCCATGTTGACCTTGCCATAAACTTGGTCAAGGTCATCACAGGGTCATGATTTATATATACATTGGAGTACTTTAGCCATCGATGCCTCACGCCAAGTTTCCTTGAAATCAGTCTATTGGTTTCAGAGAAGATGATTTTTGATGGGTTTTTACCATATATGGGCATGGCGGCCATCTTGGTCATGTGACCTAGATTATTATATACACATTGATTCCCCCATTCTATAGATGCTTCACTTAAAATTTGGCTTTGTTTGGCCAAGCGGTTTCAGAGGAGAAGACGTTTGAATATTATGGAAATATACATGTATATTGCCCCGGGGTGGGGGCACATGAGCCCCTGGGGTCCAATTTTTTTCAGAATCATTAATATCCAGTCCTACTGCCCATTTCCTGCAAGACTTTCACTTTAAATGACATTTTAAAAGTTTTCCCCATTCAAATGCATTGGTGACCTATGTTGACCTTCCCGTAAAATAGATCAAGGTCATCACAGGGTCATGATTTATATACACATTGTAGTGCTTGAGCAATCGATGCTTCGTGCCAAGTTTCGTTGAAATCGGTCAACCGGTTCTGGAGAAGAAGATTTTTGAACGGTTTTTACCATATATGGGCATGGTGGCCATCTTGGTCATGTGACCTGGATTTTTATATACATATTTGTTACCCCTTCCTATTGATGCTTCACATAAAATTTCGCTTTGATTGGCCAAGCGGTTTCAGAGGAGAAGATGTTTGAATATTATGGAGATATACATGTATATTGCCCCGGGGTGGGGGCGGATGAGCCCCTGGTGCCCAATTTTTTTCAGAATCATTAATATTCAGTCCTACTGCTCATTTTCTGCAAGATTTTTCCTTTAAATGACAATTTAACAATTTTTCCCATTTAAATGCTTTCACGACCTATGTTGACCTTGCCGTAAAATAGGTCAAGGTCATCATAGGGTCATGATTTATATATACATTGTAGTGCTTGAGCCATTAATGCTTCATGCCAAGTTTGGTTGAAATCGGTCCAGTGGTTCCGGAGAAGATTTTTGAAGGGTTTTTACCATATATGGGCATGGCGGCCATCTTGGTCATGTGACCTGGATTATTTATATACACATTGGTTCCCCCTTCCCATAGATGCTACATGTAAAATTTGGCTTTGATTGGCCAAGCGGTTTCAGAGGAGAAGATCTTTGAAAATGGTGGACGACGGACGACGGATGGACGGACGACGGACGGACGGACGACGGACGGACGGACGGACGACGGAGCATGGGTATACTATAAGCTCACCTTGTGAGCCTGACGGCTCAGGTGAGCTAATAATATATGATCCCAAAGTTAGGACATATGAGCCACACCATGAGAAAACCAACATTTTGCAATTGCAAAAACAAAGACACTTGATCAGCTGTGCAGTAACTGCCAAGCTCATAAGCATCTTTGTTTTTGTTACATGGATAGTACAATTCCACTACTTTCTTAAACCAAAATTTCCAGCCTCTAGCCATCTTCTGTGATTGTACAACTTGGTTTGTGTCGAGCCTATTCAGAAACCACATTGCTGGTTTTCTCATGACACGGCTAATATTATTTTGTTCTTGGGTTCTTACCTACATACTTTACACATCCCCGTCTTGTTGGCTGGCCTGGCACTCTCACTTCACATCTGTTAAATATAAAATGGTGTACACTCAGTTACTTCACTATGTATTTGGATTACTTATGTCCAGCAAGATAAACAAATGCAAAAACTCAAATAATTTGCAAAATAAAAATTCCAAATAGATCTCAGAAGATTTTTTGCATTTACCACGTTCTGAAAGAGTTAAAAAATTCCTTGCTGTAGAGTGACAACCCCTGAATTTTCAGGGAGAGTAGCTAAACCTAGAGTGACAACCCCTGAATTTTCAGGGAGAGTAGCTAAACCACAACGATGCAGTTCCAAGCAAGAGATTGAAATCAAGAGTAATGATCCCCAATTTACAAGGAAAGTGGACTAATCACCAGGTTTCAAAGTTCAAATCTACCTTCTTACTGTCAGTGTTCTTTCTTTCTAAAACCAAATCAAATAAAAACATTGTATTCTAATTTCTTATTACTTAAGCTGCATCGTGAGAAAACCGGCTTTTTGCAGAATGATATGAAAACAGACGCAGATCAGTGCCTTTTTAATATTCGCTTCACAGGTAGTACAATTCCTTTTCTTCTAAATTATGAAATTTCTAGCTTCTAGCCTTCTTCCTTGGATTTGCAAGCCGCTTTGTGTTGTACCTCGCCCCAAGGTTTAAAACTTTTTATTCAAGCTCAGCTCAGCTAAGCATGAAATTTCAACTGCTCATAAATGCTGAAATAGTCAAAATTAGTGGAAAATTCAGGTTCAAACCTCAAAAACTGGTAATTTATCCTACTCATAAATGTTAAAATGTCAACAATAGTTGGCAATTTAACATTTATCAGCAAGATAAATTTCAAGCTCAGCTGAGTTGAGCATGAAAAAAGTTTTATAACCTTGGGACCTGGTCAGAAACCCTGAGGACCGATTCTCACGGCTCATTTCACTTGATAAAAAAGTTTTATAACCTTGGGACCTGGTCGGAAACCCGGAGGACCAATTTTCTCGCGGCTCATTTCACTTGATACGTACCTGTCATCTACTTTCATTCTGTCAGCTTTCTCTTTTTCTTCTTGTTCTTTCTTTGCTTTTTCTTCATCTAATCTCTTCTGTTCCTCTGGATCTACTTCTCTAAATCTTCCCATTTTGTGCCTCTCTTTGAACGCTCTCACAGAATCTGTTTGAGGAAAACAAACTTTAAAATATGCTGTCTTCCCCTTAGGCTGCCTTTTGATCAGCACTGCACACCAAAATACATGTAGTCCAATCAATACCTCTGTTGTTTTCTTGGATTGCACGAGTACAGTGAGGTCTGAACTAAAGTATTTTGTGAGTTTGTTGAGCACATGAGGTGCATACAGGTAAAGAAATATATGAAACTGTGCACTTGTGTTTCACATCAAGTGCACAAAGGGTGTATAGTTTAGTTCTGAAAGCACAGTTTTTTCTATTAATATCTGTCCATTTTAACCATTTATTTTGAACATTCCACTATCAGTGCTTGACAATAGCCTAGTAGTTTTTGCCACGTCTTGCAATCCCTCTAATTTTGAAATCCAAAATTTCAGACCTCTAGACATCTGCTGTTGCACTGCCAGGTTTGTATTGGACCTAATCAAACATCCCCATCAGGAAAGCATGTCCGACTCCGTGAAATGTATACCCCCTTAAACCCCACTTTTATACTGAAAAATATGGGGTTTGCAGGGGTATACCTAATTTTCTTATTTTTTATCCAAAACATACAATGTGTGTACCCACACTGTATGTTTTGAGTGAAAATATTTAAAAAATAAACTTTTTCCAATGAAATTTTCAGTTTTTGCTTCTGACAAAAATCTCTGTACATTGTAGGGGTGTGTTTACGTAATGCTACAAGTTTTCAAAAGATGTTGCTGATATGATCCGTCATCAACCACCTACCTGTTCTTTTCTCATATTCCTCTTGTGAGATCTCAAACTTTTGTACTTTGGACACGTCCTCAAATTCTCCTACTTTCACAGATGTATCAACAACCTGCGAAAGTAATGGCAGTGTTATTTCAAACTTTGTGATAAATACCGAATGCTCACAAGCTTAAAACTATGAAGATGACAGACAAGGCATACTTTATCATATGATGTCGCTGTTTTCCAGTGGAAAATGCCATGTAATAAAAGTGTTATGACCACATGTGCACTTTTGTGGGAATACGTAACGTCACTGACGACGTCCGTAACAACAATGTTAATTTTCATTGGAAATATGACCCCTTTAAAGGCGATAATATCGTTTTTAAGAAGTCATATGATAAAACGAATCTTACACTCGTCAGTCGTGGTCATTTCATATGAAATTTATTAAACTCGCCACAGGCTCGTTTAATAAATTTCATATGAAATGACCGATCGTGTAAGATCCTCTATTTATGGTATGATATCAGAAAAAGGTGCAAATGATGGTACCCATGATCTTATGAGGAACTGGGCCAAATAGAAAATACCTTTTGTCTTCAGATCAAGAAAAACTTGTGCCCTTCCCATGTGTGTACAACGTCGGCAATAACTGAAGGATATTTGTGTCAACATTGTATTATCCATGTATAGAAAACAGAGATACTGATCAGATGCAATGCTCAAAATCTGTCTCAGACCTAGTAGAAAGCTATCTATACAGGCGTTCTCAAATCTATATTTTTTCATGAAGAAACAGTTGGAAAATATCCTTCTTGTAAATTTTAACCCACCCTCTTGATAACTTACATGTAATCTCATCCCATCATCTACCGGGTATGACCCCAACATGGCATTGTCATTGTCTATCTTACACACCAGTTTGTTCTCCTTGTTGTATACCTCTAACTTCATGGTGGCCGGGGTTGCTCCAGTCAATAGTTCCAATTTACCCTGAAAAGACATCAGGATAACGTGTCTGTGGAATGTATACCCCTTAAATCCCAAATCTCACTTTTAGATAGTAAAACTGGGTTGTACAGAGGTAATTTTTTCTCTTGTTTTTGCTGTAAAAACAGAAATTGTGGGTAATTGTTTGAACTACCTCGGCCAGGCAGTTTTAATGTAATGTGTGCCCACGATCAATGTTTGAGCAAAATCCAAAAAAAAAAAAACATTTTTCAACTGATTTTTTTTACATTTTCTAACAGAGACTAGCTATTAGTCACTCATGATGAGAGATCTACCTGAACTAAACAGTTCCTGAGACTTTGATTTTTAATGTATTTACTGCTTGTAGTTGTACATCACATCGGCTGATCAATCTTTCTAGTTTAAAAATCATTAAACCCGCAGACAATGACACATCAGGAAAACATGTCCGTGTAATGTATACCCCCTTACACCCCACTTTTATATAGCAAAACTGGGGTACGCAGAGGCGGTTCTAACTTGTACCCACAATCTATGTTTTGAGCAAAAATATCAAAAATTTTCCAATGAAATTTTCAATTTTTAGATCTGAAAAAAATCTCTGTATATTGCATGGGCATGTTTTCGTAATGTATATGCAAAACTTCCTGTATCTTATTGTCAGTTGTGGTAACTGTCATGCCTGAGAATCTCAGAATTTCGATTTCTTTTTTGTATTGTCGTTTAACATCTAAATTAACAACTTTTTAGTAATGTTGAGCCATAGCCACCACTTCTTATGTATTAACTAATTAGCAGTGTTGAGTTAATGTGACAGCCTGGTGCCAGTGGGGTTGCCCTTGATCTGCAGTCTGATGTAACTTTTGAACTACCACTGGGCTGCTATGCTCCTTAAAATAAATCTAAAGATAATAATAGTGAAATTTCAGCTCATATGCGAGACAGGCCAATCAGTGGGTGAGGCGAAAACGAGAGATACCCCCGAGAAAAAACACCTGTTGCATCCTCAAGCAGAACTTGGCTGTCTCACATGTGCCCCGTGTGGTGCTTGAACCCACACCAGACAGAGGTGAGATGATCAACTGGTTTAGCGCTATAATGAAATGTCAGCGCTCTTACCCACTCAGCCATGGGGCCTCCCTTGAAATGATATCACTACCTTAGCCTTAAAGTCGAAATATCACGGCTGAGGCTATCCGCACGAGGGTCGTGCCGATAACACCGCTTATCCGCACGACGGTCGTGCCTATAAGCGGCGTTATCGGCCCGACCGTCGTGCGGATAGCCAATGCTACAGGTATTGGCTATCAGCACGATGGGAGAATGAGATCTGCTAACAAGCTTACTTATGCATTTAACTATTTTAAAATTTGTCATTAAACGAATTATGTTGTTTAGCTATTGAAATATATTCGAAATTTACATTGTTGTTAATTATGAATAGGAAAATAATTTTTGATTATTCCAGCTGATGTAAACTGAATCAGAGAAGATTTCTAACAGCGGAGAAAAATATAAGCATTGTAAATTGTGTTACTGAAAGGTTGTTATAATCAAAGGCTCTTTATTATTTGTTTTTGTATTACAACATTCTTTTATCATGTTTATTATTTAGGTTAAGATAATTACTTTCTCATTTACGCATGTATACAGGTTAATTCACAGGTGAGCCAATTTCAGCAAAATAATAATTTTGTTAATTAAAAAGTTAAAATTTCCTGCATGGGTAATATTCTATTTCAGTTTTGGAGCTACATGTAGTGTATAATATTTATCAACTTAAAATGTATCACCTTCTAAACATTTTTAACATTTGGATTTCGATTTCTCTGTCGTGCGGATAAGCTATTATCCTTATCGGCACGACCGTCGTGCAGATAGCCAGTGTCGTCGAAATAGTACTTTTGTATAGAAAGCTAACAAAATTAGTAGAAGGCTATTTCAATTGTCAGCAAAGACTCCGATTATGGCATAGCCAGGGCACAAACCATGAGCTCATCCTCAAGAGGCAAGCACTCTTACTGTAGCTAATTGACCAGTTTGATATGACATGGCTGTTTAGTGGGCCATAAATAAAAACAAAATGTAAACAATGCAAAAAATCAATAGAGACCTTGAGATCTGCAATTGTCATGTCTTTTTGAAAACGTCTTTCACTTCCAAATGAATTCATTGAGCTTGTCACACTGACAGAGACAACGCTCTGAGTGATAACTGAAAATTCTTGAGACATGATTCTGGATTTGACAGCTACAAACAGGAAATTCCTCGTGTTTTGAAGTCTCGTTTTCAGTCACGTGATTATAAAAAGCGGCTCAAGAAAATTGAGTACATCGCCTTTAAACAGAAGTTATTTACTAAAGCAATGTTATCTGTAGCTATCTTTTGAATTTATTAATGTTTCAAAATAAATAAAATAATTATTTAAAACCTAATTCAAACATATTTCTTGCGATGAGGTCATGCACGAGATTTGAGATGTGACCAAGATGGCGACCTTAGGGAAACAGTGGTATGTCGAAGAAGATGGATCTGTCACCGTTGGCGAGCCATCAAAAAGTGTTACGTACCATTCCTCCCTGAATTCAATCATTGTCACAACCGATGAACCTGCTGTCAAAATCTACGATGTCACATCATGCTCAGTTTTACAGAAATCAAATCTCTCTGGTGGGTAACTTGAATTGCACAATTTTTTTTAGAAAATTAGGTATACAAGTTTGAGCTTTTCAGAAAAAGATTGCGTCCTTTCAACACTGCAGTGCTAAATGCTTATACCCCATATCTGATTGCCAGTCCTGATCGATATCGGATAGGTACCAAAGGTACCTGAGGTGATGATCAGAAATTGATCGACTCGGTATCAGAAGGCAGATAGATAAGGTGTTTTGGGGCATTTCGGAAGTGGTGCAACGAAGGCTGTTGCTATCAGAAATTATGATAACCTGGCATCAGTCTGTAACTGACATGATTAACGGAGAACACTGGAGCATAGGCGGGCCAATGCCCTAAGGGCCCCTTTCTGTTTAAAACTTAAAAGACTTCTCAGTTAACATCGAGTCTGAATATAGACTTGCTGATGATTGTGTTTGCTAGCTGAAGAATGAGAGGATAAATTGAATTTAGATAGTCACCAGCTATCGAAAACTATTGCCGTAGGTAAAAGTAGACGACTATCAATTGAAAATTTTCGCTGTCAATTGTTTGAACCATGTTGTGGTCTTGAAACGTCCTGACACTTTTTGCATTGTTTTCGTTACATGTGGTACATTTGTGACCATTTTGGGTAATTCTTCAAAAATTGCAAATGACGGACAAATCAACCCTCATTTCAACCTCTGTGGATTTGCCTGTTTTTGTGTGTATTTCTTATTGATATTTTCTACCTGTATCGAAATGATTTGCAGATTTGGACAAGTTGACCACAAGTCTTAACGATCCAATCGCAAGCGTTTACTTTCAATTAGAGATCGGAAATTTATGTATTGTTTATCTTGCAAAATAATCACCTTTATCACAAACTCTAGGGGTGTAACGAAAGTGCAAAAATGACTATAGCGATAGTATTGACATTGCAGGAATCACTATTGCGATACTATAGTACTATTGCAGGGTACTATTGCAATTACTATTGCGATACTATTGCTTTTAAGAATATTTTCCTGTTTTAGGAGGAATTAAAAGGTATTAAAGCATTCAAACTGTGTTTCTGAATGTATTACATCCACAAAAGCATAAACAAGACATTTTATGGTAAATTGGTAATGGACTAGTGCAAGAAGCACATTTCAATACAACTAGAAACATATGTATAATTTAAATCAAAATGACTATATATTTCATATTTGAAAAGCCTAGATAGTGTCATAGCATCAAAACTTATGACAAAAACAATAATAGTACCATTGACCCGACTTCCACACTAATTCATTTACTCAGGAAGGCATCTACTGCACATTTCTAAATCTGCAGACTAGAAGATGAATGAAGCAGCATTGTTCATAAAGTGGAGGCAACGTCCCGACATGACCTTAGCTGTTGACTGAGACATAAAGCATCAAATCTAAATCAAAAACCATTCTTCAAAGTAATGCCCGGCTTATATACACAAACGATGAATACATGGCAATTGTGTTTGGTACATTTGGTATTTGCCTGTACCCTCCCGTATCGGATTCGGTCAAGTCGGGTCAACGGTACTATTATTTCTTTTATTTAATTGGAAAGCATCCTACGAAAATCTCATGCGAAATTAATTTTTTGCTTTTATCAGTACGCAACAGCTACATATGCAGTTGATAACAGTCATGACACTGAACATAGAGAAATCATAAGGAAATTATCTGACTAGTTTATCTGACTAGAGACCTAATTATGAGTAAAAGATGCAGGATGCACAGGTAAAATAAATCACTGAATAGGTGAATAATGTGCTAGGTGACAGGTGTACTCTCATTATTTTCTACTTTCGCTTCAAGGAGAAGCATCAAATAAAACAGAAACATTCATTGGTCAAGAGAATGAACTAAAATTGCAGTAAACCAATGAAAAAAACAGAAAAGAAATGACCTCTGATAGTTCGATTTGCACATGTCCATATGGCATTCTTGTTGAATGTGGACAGCGTAAGCCGTTGTGTGGCGCATGCTGATAAAAACCAGTACGCCCGGCCGGGATTTTTTATGCGCCCGATCGGCCCATCGCTAGTTACTTTTTGCGCCCCAAACGGCCAAAATGGGCCAAATACCCAAGGGTGCGGCCTAGAATGAACACTGATCGATAGTGATTTTCCCTTCCGATACACAACAATTCAAGTTTTTACATTAAATTTATGGAGCTGTTGAAAATTATTAGCAGCTGTGATTTTTTTTCATTAAAATTCCATTGGGAATGGGATCTTATTTTGGCTTCTGTGACAGATAAGTGCCTTTGATTTTGTGTCACAGATAGTACAATTCTTCTTCTTCTTAAATATGTAATTTCAAGCTTCCAGCCTTCTTCTGCAGCAGAACAGGGCAGTAGTTTGTGTGGACTGTCTTAGCCTGCAACATTGCACAGTTTCCTCTACCATGTTTTGACCGTCTAAAAATGAGCGATGTCATGAGAAAACCAACATATTGTACAATGTATATGGGAAAACAAAGACACTATGAGCTTCGCTGTAACCTGTGAAGCTGATCAGCGACTTTGTTTTCACTATGTAGGGATACTGATAGTACAATTCCTGTATTTTTAAATCCAAAATTTACAGTCTCTAGCCATCATCAGTAGCTAGCTGTACAGCCTGGTTTGAGTCTGACCTAATCGAAAACCACATTGTTGGTTTTCTCGTGTCGCAGCTCATTTTCTGCTTTCTGAAAATTAGAATTCTTTCTACTTTCAGTTTCCAAAGGAGATGGTATCCAGTGTATGTACCTTCAGGACAAGGATAAAATGGTGTTTAGCAACTCCACATCAGTCGGTGTCCGCAGGGATCTACATGGGGTGCTCATGCTGGATTCTGCTCTGCAGACACCGGTGAACAGGGGTGAGGATGTAGTGAGAGTAGAGCTACCTTTGGCTGAGGTGAGAATACCATATTCGTTCTAATTAGCGCACATGCTCCAATAAGCGCACACCCTGGTTATTTAATAAAAACATGAGCATAAGCGCACACTGTTCAATTGGCCTAATGGTATTTTGTACCAATTTTACACATTAATGCTGTATTAATAACCGCATTTGAACCTATCCTTAAATGATGGAACACAGTTGTAACACTTAAATGACATCAATTTTCATCATTTACATTATTGACACGGTTGTTTCAGAAGCTTGTGTGTTGTTTTCTTTAGCGGTGTTCGCTAATTACACGATATTTTGTTACCTTTTGAAAAGCGCACTGGGCACTTATTAGAACGAATACAGTATTTGTTTGTGAAATATGAAGTATGAGTTTGAAATAGTTCTTGATCCTGTGCATGAGAAAACCAACAATTTGGTTTCCGACAAGGTCTGACACAAACCGGTCACTACTGTCACAGAAACAGGCTTAGTCTAGAAGCTTGAAATTTCGGATTAAAGAAGAAGGATTGTACTATCCGAGCAGCGAAAGCAAGGGGCTGATCAGCTGTGCAGTTACTGCACAGCTGATCTGCGGCTTTGTTTTCGCATATGCAAATTGTTGGTTTTCTGGTGCATTGGCTCATTTATCATCTGTTAAGTGTTGATTTCATCTGTGCTGGTTGTTCTCCGTCATGTTGGTTGTATCTGGATAACCATTGTGAAACATAAATTCTTATTTTAAAGGCTAGTCAGCTGTTAAAATCCCTTGAAATTCCTGAGATTGAGAAGTCCTTGGGGATTCAAGAAATAGAGGATAAGGACAAGGTCATCAAAGAGCTTGAAAAACAGATCAAGGTCGCACAGGAGGCTACTAAGGGAAACCATAAAACGTTGAAGGTAGGATGTAAATATTTACAAATCTACGCGAGAAGGACCATGTTGAGACAATTTGTAGCCAGTGCCATTTGCTGTTTATATATGAGCTGTGTCATGAGAAAACCGGATTTTTGCATATGCGTAACTGCACAGCTGATCATCGCCTTTATTTTCACAAAACCAATTCTCCTCTTGATAAATCCAAAATTACAAGCCTCTAGCCTTTTTCTGGGACTGTACAGGCTGGTTTGTGTCAGACCTGGTCGGAAACCCCGAAGACCAAATTTCTCACGTTGTGGCTCATATATGACAGGCAATAACCATATTTAAAAGAAGGAAAATATTGGCCATACTTGGTATTGAACTCCATGAAAGGTGACATTTCCCTTTTTCACGAAGGTACAAAATAGAACTTATTAATGCATCTTCTTGCATGCACGAAAACTGTGTGGCTAGGATAATTGACTGTCCGGACATAATCCTAGCCCTTGACCATCCTGTGGACTAAAAGTATTGAATAAAGTAAAAAAAATATATCGAAGCCGAGAGTCTTCATTTGAATCACCATTGCAACCACCTTGCCAAGGCACTTTTAAGTGAGTGCCTATGTGTTACAGTGTTTAATGGTAATTTTGCTTCATAGAAGAGTGAAGACAAGTGAGCCACTGGGAAAACCAACAAACTGCATATGTTAAAACAAAGATGCAGATCAGCTTTGCAGTAACTGCACAGCTGATCAGCGTCTTTGTTTTTGCTACTCGGATAGTACTGTCCCTCTTCTTCTTAAATCCGAAATTTCAAACTTCTAGCCTGCTCCTGACATTGTACAGGCCAGTTTGTGTCGGACCTGGTTGGAACTCCGAATTGCTGGTTTTCTCATGGAAAGGCTCAAGTAATTTAATATTCCGTTCTCTTCTTTAACATTTCAGTGGGCGACAGTATGTCTGGAACTCCCCCACAGTACCCTGAAGTCTGTCTGCAGCTCCCTGGTGTCTGAGATGAGACGACTAAATCTCCAAAATCAGTCATCCCTCGTCTCCATAGCGTCATCTCTTAATGATCGCCTTAGTTACCTGTTGCCTAGCAGCCAGCCAGAGCCTGGTTCCCCCATTGATAGGAGTCTGATGTACAGTGAAGCAGCGAGGAGGGAAACATTCAAGAAATGGCCACACATGAATTACAAGTAAGCTCTGAAGATAATGATAACATCGTGGTATTATAAAAAATACTAGTCTGTGTCCTCATGGAGACTCATATGACTTAACAGTTTAGTTTAAGAGACTTAAAAAATAGTTATACCCCTAATAACCCAGTTTCACTATATAAAAGTGGGGTATAAGTGGGTAAACATTATATGAACATGTTATCGTGATGTTTTGAAAGTTCGGTTATTTACTTAGAATTGTTCTCCTTCACAGGTGGGCACTGCCTGACCCAATGGCCCAGGCGGGGTTCTACCACCAGCCTAACCAGTCGGGGGATGACAGAGCTATGTGTTTCACCTGTAACGTGTGTCTGGTGTGCTGGGAACCAACAGATGAACCCTGGTCCGAACATGAGAGACATTCACCGTCATGTCCGTTTGTCAGAGGGGAACATACACAGAATGTGCCCTTGTCAGGTAAGAATATAATATGAGTGCGGATCTGGTAAAAGGTGTCTTCGGGCATTCAAGTACATTTTATGCTATTAAAATTTAAAAAACATCTAAATTTGAAATATTTGGCATGTTCTGATATTTATTTCATACAGCTTTAATATTGTAACACAATTCAAGACACATACTTTTCTTATGGTCAAACATTATTTGTATCATGTATGTTGCCATGGCAACCATCGATCTATAAGGACTACCCTCATTTTGAAAACCAGGTACGCCCTTTGTATTGCATGTTTTATCAAACAGTTTGTGAATTCGTGCCTATTGCATAGTCTGTGCAGTAGTATAGATGTTAAACTTCAAGAAACATATAGAATTTCGAGAATTTTACTCTTACCTTCTTTTAATTACAGTGATTTAAAGACGTTAACGTCATCAACGTCCAAACGTCATCAACAGTATTATGACGTCATGTTTAGATCGCATCAACTACACACCTTTCAACGTTCATATCTTTGCTATTTGTAAAGATAATCTCTGCAAATTTTCAGGAAATACTCAGAGAAACTTGGTCTTTCATATGTAATTAATATCTTGATTTTGATTTTTCTGCCATAAGACCCCTTTTATCAGATCTTGGCCCATATTTATTAGCTCACCTGAGCCGAAGGCTCACAGGTGAGCTTATAGTATACCCATGCTCCGGCGTCCGTCGTCGTCCGTCGGCGTCGGCGTCGTCCGTCGTCGTCGTTCACAATTTCAAAGATCTTCTCCTCTGAAACCGCTTAGCCAATCAAAGCCAAACTTTATGTGGAGCATCCTTAGGAAGGGGGAACGAAAGTTTATATAAATGGTCCAGGTCACATGACCAAGATGGCCGCCATGGCTATAAATAGCAAAAACCTTTAAAAATCTTCTTCTCCAGAACCAGTGGGCTGATTTCCATGAAACTTGGTATGGAGCATCGGGGACGTGGGCCCATCATAGTATATATAAATCATGACCCTAGGATGACCTTGACCTATTTTATGGCAAGGTCAACTTAGGTCGCCAATGCATTTGAATGGGAAAAAATGGTAAATTGCTATTTAATGGGTAAAACTTACTGGGAATAGGCAAATGGACAGAAGATTAATGTTAATGTAAAATTTTAGCCCCTGGGGGGGTTGTCTGTCCCTGCCCCGGGGCTATATACATGTATGACCTGAAACCGAACGAGGTCAACATAGGTAGCTCATGCATTTGAATGGGGAAAAGTGTTAAGATGTCATTTGTAGGAAAAAACTTGCAGGAAATGGGCAAATGGACCTAAGATTGTTGATTCTGAAAAAATTTGGACACCAAGGGTCTGTCTGCCCCCACCCGAGGGCAATATACATGTATATTAATGTGATATTCAAAGACCTTTTTCTCTGAAACTGCTTGACCAATCAAAGCCAAAATTTATGAGGAGCATTGATAGGAAGTGGGAATGAAAGTATATATAAATGGTCAAGGTCACATGACCAAGATGGCTGCCATGGCTATAAATAGCAAAATTCTTTAAGAATCTTTTTCTCCAGAACCAGAAGGACTATGATTTTGTTACTTGGCATGAAGCATCAGGCAATAGAGCTCTACAAATTTTATATAAATCATGACCCTTGGATGACCTTGACCTATTTTACGGCAAGGTCAACTTAGGTCGTCCATGCATTTGAATGGTGAAAATTGTTAATTTGTCATTTGAAGGGCAAAACTTGCAGTAAATTTCCAAATGACTGAATTTTTATGATTTATTAAAGAAATTGACTCCAGAGGTTGCTCTGACCAGTGCCCTGGGGTTATATATATGAATATTACCATTCTTGTCAAACAAGTTTATTGGTATATATCTCGGGTCTCAGGTGAGCGTTTACAGGACCATTGGTCCTCTGGTTGAGATTGCTGATCTTAATGCCTAAATACCAGTTGCAATCACCTCAAAATGAGCCAGAATTTCCATGGTATAGGAGTTAAGCTCATTGCCTTGCAAAACAAGGGTTGTGTGTTTGATTCATAGCTTCAATCTGTTGAATATGCATTTGATAGAGGCACCTTTCCACTGCATACTGTTTGATGCATAAAGCACAAACATAACAATAATAGCATACTATACTGTAACTTGACATGGGATTTAGTTAAGATAATGTTCTGTTCTGTTACTCATGTGTCATGATAATTTCAGTAACCTATGCAACACAACCAGCACTCTGCCACGGAGAATCAGGAGAAAAGGTAACTGTCAGTTTAGAAAAAAGTACCTGGTACCTGTTAATCAAAAAGTAATATAAGCTGAGAAAAAGAGCAAAATGAATTGTTTTTATCTAATTATGATACAGGATATTACAAATATTCTTTCTTCCATGCAAGCAAAAATGTATGAAAAATATTGACCCTTATAAAACGATTTAGATTTAGATAAAGAAACACATTTTGATAGAAAACTGCATGCATTATTGTCGCAAAAAGACATGATTTAGCAATCCATCTTACCCCTAGATTGAATGTGTGAGTACGACAGCCAGCGAAGACTATGTGGCCACATCAACCAAACATGGCGGTGTTGTGATATGGAATCTGAAGAGGAAAATGAAGGTTAGTAAATCCACACTGGTCAACTTATATGCTGATTTGGTGAGTTTTACGCAAGTTTGATGTAGAAATACATGTATGTATATTTTGTGAATATGCCCTGCAGCGGTCGATTTATGCATATGCATTGAAGACTATATTCGAGTACTGATCAAGGAGGTAGATAAAACAAAACAACTTACCCTTGGGTTGGTACTCGATTTCATCCCTAAATGCTTACATCATTCACCAGGTGCATGTCATATTCTTCGAATTAACATAAATCTATAGTCCCTTTGACATTTTTATGTTTTTTTATACAGCATCAACACGATTAAGAATGAAAAATCCTAAATTTATTTGCTGGTCGCCGCCATTTTTTGTCTTCAGTAAATCAGCATGAATACCCGCAAACAGTCATAAACACCGCAAATCGATGTATAGGTTGACCAGTGTGAAATCACTGTAACTGATCCATTGCTAGACTTCAGAGAGTGAACTCTGGAGTTTGAAACCTACCATTTGCCTGTTGTGTCCTTGAAGAAGACAAGACACTAAAGCACCCTGTAGTATTGGTTTAGTATTCAGGAAGCAATGGCTGCATCCAGATATGACCAAAGTTGAGTTGGATGTTAAATATTAAATCTAATAACTGGACATGAAACAGGTTAGATATATTTACATATTCATTAATTGAAGGTATAATTGATAAAATGCATCATAGATTAATCAGTGATTTCTCTGCCCACAGAAACATTGTGAGTTCAGCATAGACCCCGCAGACCCTGTGATAGCGGTAAAGACGGGTCTACAGCGTGACAGACAGACAGAGAGACAGACAAGTCAGATGATGGACAGCTTAGAGGAGATTGAAACTAAAGGAGCTGAAGGGTAGGTCAAACAAAGAAGACTGATTTGCTAATGAAGGTATTCCAGTAGACATTAGATTTAGCTATTTTTGCCGACTATTGAGGAATCTTAATCTTACTGCTATCAAGAAAAGAGCCGCCTCATGAGAAAAACAATAATCTGCATATGCGAAAACAAAGATGCACAGTAACTGCAAAGCTGAGCAGCGTCTTTGTTTTCACTACAAGGATAGTACAATTCTTCTACTTTCAAAATCCAAAATTTCAAGTCTCTAGCCATTTTCTGTGCTTGTACAGCTCAGTTTGTGTCAGACCTGTTCGGAAACCACATTGTTGGTTTTCTGATGAGGGGGCTCAAATAAGAAAAATTATCAAATGTATTATGATTCTATCTTTCAGTAGCCAGGAGGCAGCTGAAGACATTCCTGATGCGATGGCAGTAACCACAGAACATATAGCATTTACTCTGGACGATGGCACAGCAAAAGATGAAGAAATCCATGTTATACCACTGCACAAAAAACCTGGTAATTATGATGATAGTCATTTGAAAAGGTTTTCTTTCTTGTAGAGGTAGTATGTTGAATAAGTATGTTGGTACAGATGGCCATGGGTCATGTGAACAGAAACATTTGAGCCGCGACGCGAGAAAAGCGGTCTTCGAGGTTTCCAACCACATCCGACTTAAACCGGCCTGTACAGCCACAGAAGATAGTTAGAAGCTTGAAAATTTGGATCTAGGAAGAAGAGGGATTGTACTACCTGTGTAGTGAAAACAAAGGCGCTGATCAGCTTCACAGTTACTGCGAAGCTGATCCGCGCTTTTGTTTTCGCATAGGCGAAAATCAGGTTTTCTCATGACGTGGTTCATTTTCACACAAAGTATCATTCACGAAACAGCTTTTGACAATTACACTCACACTTAGGCTGTAATCAACAATTTATTTACCACGGTATCCAGCACTTTAATGAAGATTTCCATATGAAAATAATAACATTTTTTCTCTTTCTGTAGTTTCGAGAAAAGGTATTGTGAGTTAATGTCAAAAACTTGTGCTCTTGGAACTGGTAATCTGTTTTTGGAAAGGCTTGCCCAGGCCCCAAGGTTATATAAACTGATCATAAATGACGAAATAGCCCAAATATATTGAAATTTAAGGTTTAAATCACCAAAGCCTGTAATTTATCCTGCTCATAAATGTTAAAATGCCAACAATTGTTGGCATTTTAACATTTATGAGCAGGATAAATTTTAGAGTCAACTGAGCTGAGCTTGAAAAAAGTTTTATAACCTCGGGGCCAGGAACAGTAAAATTATGGTTACTGATTCATGTGGGCTGTAAAGCCCTTCCCATATCAGCCAATGAGCTTTAACTGCAACTTTATATTGACCATATTTCAGACGTAATGCCCTCCTGGACCCGCCCCAGCGAAGATGTGATAGTTTCCTCTATGTGCATAGTAGAAAAGGAAGAAACCGAGACACCAACCCCATCATCTCACAAACAAAAGGACAGTTCCAGTAGTAACAAATCTGTGAAACCTCCCGTACAACCTAGTCTTATATGTGGTGTTTCACTCAGACGGACTAAATTCCCATTGAATTGTGAAGACAAGGGTGGGGGGAATGATATACGGACTGAAGAAGTGCAGCTTATGAACAAAGTTAATGAGGTGGTCAGTGGGGAATCATCACCTCAGATAATTACCAACACGGAGAGTTCCACCTCAACCACAGATTATATTGAGTCGACACAGTTTACTCCGTATATCTTAGTCGTTTCTGGACGGGAGGAGGTTAAAAAGATGTCAAAGACTGTTAGTACAGATTCACTGAAGCCGTCGGCAAGTACCAGTAATGTCCCCACGCTTGGTTCGCTGAACCCTTCGCTGAACCCAGATTGGTCGCTCCTGGATCACATGTACATGTATGACTCAGACCCGGACTGTCAGATCGTCAAGGTGACCCCGCCCCCTGGTACCCTGTCCGCCAGTAGCCCCACAGAGGGGACTTCCACTGCCAAGCCGGAAACCAAACAGGAGAATTCAGAAGAGGGAAACGAGCCCGGGAACTCTTCAGCAGAAAGTGCAATAAAAGTCCCCTATAATTGTCCAAAATCTGGAGCTGTGCTTCAGTGTGTAGAACTTCCGGAGGTTTTGCAATCGGAAAACCTGAAGGTGAAATGTATTGCACCAACTCTTGATGGACAGCATATTGTGGTGGTGGTTGGTGCTGAAAATTCCGAGAGATTATCCAAATCTGTGATTGAAAAGTCTGAAACTGATCAAGGGAGTGTTTCCTCAGATACTGACACCGGTAGCTTCAATCCGTTAGCTCATAGTACGAGTAACAACAGTGATAAAAGTTCCACAGAACAGTCAGATGAGAATCAAGTAGAAAGCATGGATATCACTAAAAGTGAAACTGAAAGTAGCGTAACAAGCATGGGTTCTGAGGTTGGAAATTGTAACTGCAACAAATCTAGTGATAATTTACCGGAAGTTGACACTAATGCAAAGGAAAGAAACAGTTCAACGCCGTGTAGAGAATGTATATTAATTTATAGGATAAATTATTCAAAAGATCATAATTACCCTGTGCTAGAAGAGACTCCAATTGTGACTAAATATTTGGAGGATCCCGACTGTGTTATAGACAATGTGGTGATTCTGTCTAAAGAACTAAATGACCATGTGTCAGAAGATGAAATAATCAGCTGTGATGATGAAATTTCGGTCCCCACCCCCTCTCAATCTTCCCTGGTTAACGGCCGGGTAAGGGGTGTATACGGACAGATGGCTGTGATATATAGCAGCGGCACCGTCGCCGTGTTCAGTTGCTCCGATCTCAGTGTTCTAGCAGAGATTAAGCCCCAGCACGGGGACAGGTTTACGGGGGTCACCTACTGTTCGGGGATAGACCGGCTGTGCCTGTGTTCGTCCCTGGGACAGTTGTATTTCTACCAGGTCAGTAAGGACTACCCGAACCAGACCGATAGCCTGATAGAGGGTAGTCTGACACCAACCACAGAGGTGATGGAGAGTCAGGTGCCTGATGGAGCTAGCAAGTTGGAGGAAGTGCAGGACGCTTCTCCCAAAACTTCTGGTGAGTTGGAAAGAATTTCTCAATTTTATCACAGGAAAAGAAGTAACAAAATTAAGACCTAACTCCTTTGTTTGCTTCTCCAGTCTTTTGGATCAGACTTAAAATCGAGGTCCCATCTGCATATGACCTTAGCTGTGGAGTGGAATATAAAATACTAAATCAACTAAACCCCGAAGTAGGGACTCTTTGGACTGTTTTTGAAGTGATTGAGTACCCACTAATTAGTAGCAAAATAGCTTTGCTAAGATTTTGACAAGCAAAACTTTTAAATTAAATTATTACAATTTTTAGGTTCCGAGTTACTTGCCAAGCAGCCTATCACCTTTGAGAGCCTGTCTTCCCTCCATCACCTGATTCAGTTTGACAACCTGATGCCGCGGTTCAGCGCCACGGTGCCGCCGTGTTGGAGCGAGATCCAGCAGGAGCAACAACAGCGCCGACATCCCCAGCACCTTCAGCACCAGGGGGAGGCTACTCAACATACCAGGACCTGGAAACTTCAGCCGGATAAGTTAGTGTTGTTTTGTAAGAAATAAGCAGTTGCCAGGAAATGGCACAAACAGAACCAGATTCATGTTGTTGAAGCTTAAAATGGAATATAACTTCACTGACTTATTTATGAGATTAAGGCAGACTGTAGAGTCCAAAATAAGATACCCAAAGAATTTCATAGAAATTATTGTCATAAGAAAATATGGTGAAAATTGTCTTTAGAATTTCTTAATTGCTACACAGCTCGTCTTCCACTTTGTTTTGCATTTGCTGAAAATCAGTTTTCTCGTAGTCATAATGCTGCCAAAACCAAATTTCAAATAGCAAGAGCTTGTCAATGCATTCTGATCTCCTTTTGTTCTTCAGCAATTCCTGGGATGAACACCTGTTTGAGATTGTCCTTCCACGTGTGTGCTGTGTCGGTCATGTGGACGTCAAGTTCACCTTAAACCCCATGTGTACTACTAGTCCCAAAATCCAAGTCACCTTGTTAAAACAGAACATTAGTGCTATTGGCCGTCCTACTATAAATGTGCCTGACCAGTCGACGGTGCCGGTGGACTCGAAAATAAACTTCAATATCAAAAGCACAAATTCCGATGAATCAGACTCTTCAACTTCATCTGGGTACCAGACTCCATTGGATTACAATAATGTCTTGGATCCCAGCTTTCTAGAGAGCCATAATGCTGAGATTCTGTGTGGACCAGTCTATTTGTCGGACTGTATGGACTTGTCAGAAAAAAGTGGACTGGTTTCCCTGACAAGTTCAAAATTGCTCATCTCAAAACCAAGGTCTTTCTTACTCCACATAAAAGGATTTCCAGCCAAAAAGGAGGGCCAGGCATCCGAAAAGGGCAAGGTAAGATGAAAATGAGCCTTCACATGGGAAAACCAACAATTTGGGTTTCCGACCAGGTCAGACACAAACTGGCCTGTACAGTCACAGAAAAAGGCTAGAAGCTTGAAGAAGAGAAATTGTTCAATCTGTCTAGCGTCTTTGTTTTCGCCTATGCATGTTGTTGGTTTTCTCATGCAGCGGCTCAAATAATGATAAAAAACAAGGTCTTAACATGAGACTTTGCTGAGCAGTTCCATAGCTTTTGTACAAAGATAATGCAGTCAAAGATATGAGCTGTGTCATGAGCAAACCAGATTTTTGCCTATGCCAAAACATCGCCTTTGTTTTCGGTACACGGATAGTACTGTTCCTCTTTTTATACCCAACATTTCAAGATTCTAGCTTCTGTGACTGTACAGGCCAATTTGTGTTGGTTGATCAAGTGAGCCGCGATGCGAGAAAACCAGTCAATGTGTTTTCCGACCAGGTCCAACATAAACAAGTCTGAATAGTAGTAGAAGAAAGCTAGAAACTTGAAATTTGGTATAGGTAGAGGAGAAATTGTACTATCCGTGTAGCAAAAACAAAGACACTGATCAGCTGTGCAGTTATTGCACAGCTGATCTGCGCCTTTGTTTTCGCATAGGCAAAATTCTGGTTTTCTCATGACGCGGCTCAAGTGCTTTCTTACTTAGCTGTGTGATACTTGGAAATATTCACAAGAACTTAATTTTTGGCAAATATTTGTGAATTTTTGCTTTGCGAATTCAAGACCTCAAGAATAAGAAATAGAAAATTAGCCAATAAGCCATGCATAAAGTTTTGAGATACACCAGGGATTCAGTTTGGCGTCGGCCCTCGGACATAGTCCGAAACAAATTCTAGATGTCCGGGAGCAAGCTGGTCAGGTCGGACATTTTGTCCGAGAGCATTTTCGTCAATGCACCGTTTTTAATCCGTTAGATTATCGCTGATTGGTCAGAATTTCCAGCAGGTGTCTTCCCTAGACTGGTATTATTTTTTTACCTGCTCAAATCTTGTACCGACAGAGATAATATGACAAGCTCATGACACAGTCAAACGCTTCTTTAACGCTGCTTTTCATTGGTTGTCAGAGAGAGAATGGGCTTGCGCAATAGAGACTGTACTTTCTGTTTCGCCTTTGCAAACAGTCGGCCATTTCAAGGCCCATTTCTTTCAATTTTGATTTACTTTGTCTGTAAATTGTATGGCTGATCAATTTGGTGGCCGACTCAAAGGTTCTTAGTGTCAAAAAAAACGATCCAAATTGCACCCAAAAAGATCGTTCAGGCATGTACAGTAGAATAGCATCTGATTCTGAAAAAGTTGGGAGAGTGGGTCGTGACCTAAAATACTTCGTTTGAATGTGCAAAATACATTATAACCTTCTATTAGCCGCTATTTTAGCATTCAATAGACCTGTAATTGTGTAACCTTGCAAAATCCCTGCTTCAAATGCATTTTTCAGGCTTAAATATCCAAATTTGCTCAAATTTTCTCCGCAAATTTACGTGAAATATTACACAATGTTGTTGTTGTATATTGATATTCTGCCAGTCGTGACACACCTCCAACTGGACTTTTCTCCTTAAGACTTATTTACAGGGGAAATATGGTGCTTTTCTCATCAATCTATTTACTATCACAGATGTAGACCCAACACCAACCATACCCCACAAGGCCATACCCCCACCCCACCCCCACAATTTTTTTTTCATCATTCTGAAGTCCTCTGATGAGGTTAAGAAGTAGTGGAAGATAGATAGATAGATTCTTAGTTTACCAAACTCAAATTACCTATGATCAAGCTTGGAGTTCATGGTGATAATGATAATTTAATTCTAAGTTCCCTATCAACTCTATTGTAACAAAGTGTTTCCACCCCCTCTCCCCCCCAAAAAAAGTATTTTTCTTTTGTCCGGAAGAAATGAAAAATGTCCGACTGAAATGGATGGCGTCCGGCTAAAGTGGCCGGACAGAAATTTAGTCCAGCAAAATCACTGTACACTATTATGACATTATCTTGTAAACTGCAGGAGTCCAACAAGAAAAAGAGAACAGCTGCCCAGTCCATCGACAAATACCGAACAAAATCCATCAAGGCTTTGTTTGAGAACTATGGTGCTGTTTCGAATAGTAAAACTAAACTGGAGAACTTGAAAGGCTGTGATTGGCTACAAGAAGTCTCCATAACTATCCGAAAAACCAAGAAAACAAATGTACCTAAAGAAAGGTATAAAGCAATTGATGCAAAGCTATCTGTTAAAGTGTAAAGAAGGTAGAAACTGTCTTCATATCCTTAATTACATGATTCTGCAACAGTTTAAAATGGTAATGCTCATTTTGTTTCATTAGTCCAAGGCAAGTAGTGTTGCAGTCGCATATTTTGAATATTCAGGGGATCTGCTGATTTCCGTGGTTTTCATTTTTAAGTAAAAACAAAAAGCTCTGCTCTAGATGCAAGCAGTTGAATTTTGGTATCTTTCTCTAGGATAGTATGGGGTGCAAGGCATTTTCAGTATGTTTCGTGATTTGCTGTTCTCACGCTTTTGTAACTAATACTATAGAATTTTAACAGAGTGTTCAACATGTCTGCTATACTGTTGTGTCAAATGAAATAATTTTTTTTTCACTTCATTTTTAGGCTACAGAGAAATGTGATGATAGAGATGAGCAGCTTCCAGGAGAAGTTGCTGTCTACCGTGAGTTTTGAGGATGGCTTCTTGATTCCAAATGTCAGTCCCGACTACGTACAGAATATTGTGCTAGATATACTCATCTGGATCACTTACATACAGATGAATGATAAAAGGTAAGGACTCACCACTGTGTCTGGTGTGTGTTCGAGCCCCACACTGGCCACATGTGAGACAAGCCAAGTTCGTGTTCCAGGCTGTTTTTGCCCACCTACTGATTGGCCCGTCTCAAATGAGCTGAAATTATCTTGGAGGTTTGCATGTCTAAAGTCTCTGAAAAAAAAAAAAGACTTTGAAATAAATGTTCATGACGTAAAGGAATGCTGAGGTTCTTTTATACATGTTGCTCAGCTTATCTCTAAAGATAGGAAAAATAAATGAATGAACTTTCAACTTTACATTATTAGTACTCCTTTTTGCTTAGCGCAGTGGTAATATGACTCACCTTGTAAACCAGGGGTCGCAGGTTTGATCCTGGGCTTCTCCAGTCTGTGGGATGAGACTATAAACGAAGGTTCCGTCTCCATATGACCTTAGTTGTTGGTGGGACGTTAAACCCCAAATCAACCAACCAACCTTTTTACTTATGATAAAGAACTTGGGTCAAACATGGGGCCTAGGAGAAATAGATGGGCTGCTAGTGCCTCCAGGCAAAGCTTCATAACTATTGACCGACCATCTGATTACTGGTTAACTGCTGAAGTCTGAGCCTGCCCAGGGAAAGTGGTTTAGTCAAACCATCCATACAAATACACATTATAGGTTTACTTGGGTGGTTATGTTTATGAAGCACATTTTGAGTGTCATGACATCCTTATGTTGGGTAAAAGTCCCACAAAATGGAGGCAACATCTTGACATGACCATTGCTGTTGACTGGGACATTAAGATCAATTCAAACAGACAAACAAGTTATTGGTATATTTTCAGAGAGAACAGCAAGTCCATACTGCCAGTGTTACAACAGAAGTTGGGCACCATGATACAGGCCTGTTATATCCAGGGAACGCGGAGTACGGCTCATAAATGTACCAGATTGCTTGCCCTGTGTATGGAGTATGTATTCTAAGTTATCAATTTGCCCTTAGGGATTAGAAATATGCAAGGACTGCCTTTGGAAGCATTGAAGATATATGTTGATTCCAAATTGGAATAAAAAAAGCAAAATGGTTCATGATAGACAAAAAGTATAATGTAATTAGATCTGGATGTTTTAATAATCTTTTGACTACCATTTCTGCATAGTGCATATCATAAAGTTAACCTAAATGCACACTTAAAATAAGTTCTGAATCTTTCGTTTTCAGATTTAATAAGCATTCCAGTGACCAAGCTCAAACTCTGATCTTCTGTCAGAGTCTTCTAGAAGCTTTAATCAACTGCCTTCCATTATTGCCTTGCACCTACTCCTCCGGTGGTCTGAAATGGTTCTTTATTCTTCTCAACCGGGTAAAAAACATGGACGTTATGACGGTGTCACACAAGTGTTCGGATCTTCTAGGGGCAATCTCAAAGCATTTCAGTGAACGGGCTTCGCCTTTCCATGATCTGTTGAAATCAAGGTATGTTACGGAAAGTGTTGAGAAAGGTGTTTGAATTACATAGAAAAATCTCTTCTACAATCAACAGTCAAATGGAATGATCTTTTAGCATTATGTTTTGCAGTATTTGGCATTTACGTTGTAACATTTGTAATTGGCATGTAAAAAACGTAAAAAATTAATCACTCATTCCTGTTATTTAAGCCAGTTTTGTTTTCAATATAAGTTGTGGCATGGACGGTATTTAAATTGAAGATTTTTAAGAAGGCTTTAGTGAACATACATAAGAATCTATTGCTGTGACCATTGGTTCCCCATTTAGTAGATCAAATTTATTACTGAAACAAGTTGGAATACAACATTTCAAAAATTGAACATCAATGGAAATGAACAGTAACTTGGCATTTGACTCATGACGTGAACTATTTTATTACAGATATTGTTTGAATGGTCATCCATTTGAGCCTGATCTTTTTGACATGGAGTTGCCTGAGTCAGCAAAGCAAATTATTCCTGGTGTTCAGAGCATGCCAACGTACGCCAGCATCGTCAGCGGTACCAGCTCCATGAGCTCGGGAACCAGTGTTGGGACGCAGCAACAAGAAGAACTTGATTTTTACGATTTATTTAATTACAATCAGGAGAAATCTGTTCGGACACAAACTGAGCATATTAGAAACCATGTGATCGGTATGCTTGAAGTGGAACCGTTACATTTCACTTGTCATTCAGCTAGTGACGGTACAAAAATGGAAAGACTGGATACTGTGGGTGCCAGCTCAGGAAGCTCCGGAGCTGTGATAACGTCGGCCCTGGGGTCTGGAACCACGGGGCTGGGTACCAGTGTGCTGGGCTCCGGGGCCCTGGGCGTGGGCGGACTGGGGACCAGTGGGCTCACTGGGACCATAAACTTCGGAGAAACCTTACCCGTCCCACCACCCCTAGGTTCTCTTAATTTCCCCTTTTCATCCTCCCTGGGGCCGTCCAACCTGAAATTCCTGGAAAATAACCCGATGAATAAAGATAAGATCATTCAGAAACTGAAGAAACTTGTGCAGATAAAGTATGAGAAGAACCCACCGGGCAGTGATGAGTTGATGCCGTCTACGCCAAAGACGACGCCCCAGGTGATGACCCCACCACTGACGCCACCTAACGAAGCTTGGCAACAGGTAATATTGATAAACCAGTGATTTTCGTCACAAAATTTTGACATTCCTGAATTTTAAGTAAGTATAATCACAGGAAAATCTGCACACTTAGCCAACTAGATTAATGACTTCAAAGCCTAAAAATGGTATTTACAAACTGAAGTATCTAAACCTATCTATCGATCCTAGTTTGACCTGCCTCATTCAGGTTACAAATCTAAGCACAGTTTATGTTTGAAAAAAAATAGAAATAAAAAAACTGAAATTCTGGTTTTGCATATTACATTTTTGGCTTCTGATCCTGTTTCTGTTTCTGTATTGAAATTCTTCATTTTCAGCTGTTAGCCGACAAGCTAGAGACCCCTAAATCTCAACCAACAGCACAGCCCCAGCAAACTTCTAGGCCTACAGTGCCCGTGACCCAGCCACATGCCTTGTTACAGGCCCCAGCCCCTCAAGTTCTAGTCATTGAAAGGATTTACTCAGGTAGGGGGAAAAGATGAGATAACAAATGAGTTTAAGTGGTGAAGTCAAAATTTTCAGACAGATTTACTTATATCAGAATTGTTTTTATTACCCAAAATTGCCATGAGGTAAAATATGACATAAAAGGATCTTTTTAAAAACATTCAAAATATTGTTGGTTTCACCTTAAAACTGAGCTAGAGAAGAAAAATGCATGATCTTTCAGATGGGAAAGGCTAAATGTCTAATGGAAACAACCCAGGTTTGATCACTTCTACATTTGAGCCATGTCATGAGAAAACCGATTTTTGTAACTGCGAAGCTGATCAGCGCCTTTGTTTTCGGATAGTACAATTCCTCTTACTCTTAAATCTGAAATTTCAAGGTTCTATCCATTTTCTATTGCTGCACAGGCTGGTTTGTGTTGGACATGGTCGGAAACCCCGAAGGCTGGTTTTCTGGCGTCTCGGCTCCTTTATGTCTGATCTGTCTTGTACAATTGCCACTTTGGGGTAGGTCATCGCCTTTCAAAGAAAGTGTTTTGATAGGTCATCTAAAAAAAAAATATACCTACTTTCACAAAATACTCTTGGATCTCTAGTATATATCATCTTCAAACTGTGTTTCAGGTGCAAGGCGGTTTGTGATACTAGACTTCGGCAAGCCCATCCTGCTGACCGATGTGATAATCCCCTACTGTGGGGACCTAGCCTCCCTGTCTATTGATGTCTGGGTCCAGGGGGAGGAGGTAGATGCCCAGAGGCTCGTGGTGGCCGGGGATATAGGTCAAAGGTCACTGGTGATGAACAATATCATGCCTGCACCTGTCTGTAGGTTTCTTAAGGTAAGGTTTATTACAGGCAGTCACTCTTAAAGCTTGTATGGACAGGTTATTAAAATCATTCATATCATATTTCATGTTATGAAAAAATAGTTATTAAAATCATTCATAACATAATTCATGTTATGAAAAAAATAGAGACCATTTTTTCTGAGTCATATCTGCTACGCTTATTTTCAGTTTTGCAGTTTAATGGTACTAAATCTTGAAGTTTTGTCAAATAATGCCACCCAAGGATGCATACAGAATCACAAAAGTTCTAGGTCCTGCTCAGGGGCTGAGCATGAAATATCATCTACGCATAAATGTTTAAATAGTCAAAATTATTGGAAAATTCAGATTCAAAACTCAAAAACTAGTAATTTATCCTGGTCATAAATGTTAAAATGCCAACAGTTGTTGGCATTTTAAGTCATTTTTGAGCAGGATAAATTTTAGTCACAGCTGAGCTGAGCATGAAAAAAGTTTTATAACTTCGAGACCAACTCACTTTTCTTTTAGCTGAAAATTAATTTTTATGACCTTTCTTATTATTACAGATGACAACCATAGGCAAGTATGGCAGTGGTACAACAAGATCTAAGATCCCTATAGGTTCCTACTACGGTCACAGTTACATACTGCCCTGGGAGTGGAGCCCGAAGGTTGAGCACCAGACTAGTCCGACGACTAGCTCTGTAGCCTGTCAGCTAGATCTACCCTCTCAGTCACAGCTTTTGACCCATCTTGGGAGTTTCATGTCTCTACTGGAAGATATACAGGTAATTCATAATATAGGTCACAACTTGTCTCCCATAGAGTTGTCAGTTAATAGTGTGAGAATGTGCTCTTGTAAACTGTTAAACTACACAGGAAGAGTGTGAATAGGATAACTGACCATTTAGACCATATATCAAGAAATCAGACAAAGATGATCCACAAATTTTTTTGTATAGTTGCAATTAAATAAAGTTTGTGTGTATAAGAAACACATTCTTATACTGAAATTTGAAGCATATGAGCATTTACTATGTATTTACAGTGCCGTTACAGTCTAGCCAGAACAAGATTAGAAGTGCTATTGAAACAGGTGCAATCTCTACAGTATGCTAGTCATCACACACAGTATTTTGTTTGTATTTACAGTGCCGCTACAGTCTGGCCAGAACAAGGCTAGAAGTGCTACTCAAACAGGTGCAATCTCTACAGTATGCTAGTCATCATACTCAGTATTTTGTATTTACAGTGCCGCTACAGTCTGGCCAGAACAAGGCTAGAAGTGCTATTGAAACAGGTGCAATCTCTACAGTATGCTAGTCATCACACTCAGTATTTCCTCAAGAAAAACAAGAAAAATGATGAGGATAACTCCATACTACAGGTAGGTTTAGTTCAGAAAATCTTTCAACAATATACAATCATTAACCCAACATCACGGGTCCTGACGTATCTGAAAACTTATTGAGTGGGATGTTAAGCAAACAAATAAACTTCATGAGCAAAATGGTTTGTGACTTAAGCAATCTAGTGGTGTTCGACTACTGATTCTTCTAATGAAAATTTCCACTTCTGCCAGAAAAATGGGCATTAAATACATGTAAACTGTCTCACTGAGGCTTGCAAGTAAGTGAATGTCCCCATTAGAGCTCAGCTATGTACTGTGGACAAAAAGCAAACTGAGTGATTTACTGGGGATTCAAAGTAAGAAATCGACCAACCAACCTACAGAAAAGGTAAAATCTGATCACTAAAATAACTCTTTCTACCCTTTGCTGTATATCATTTTAATTTCAAGCTTACAATGATTGTTTACAACTACAACTGCAGCAGAACTTGGCTCAGAGAGCTATGTGGATAGGTTACAGAGTGCCATTGGTTTATATCTTACTGTTTTCAGGCTAACAATGACTGTCTACAGCTACAACTGCAGCAGAACTTGGCTCAGAGAGCTATGTAGATAGGTTACAGAGTGCCATTGGTTTATATGTTTATGTTTTCAGGCTTACAGTGACTGTCTACAACTACAACTGCAGCAGAACTTGGCTCAGAGAGCTATAGATAGGTTACAGAGTGCCATTGATTTATGTTTTCAGGCTTACAATGATTGTTTACAACTACAACTGCAGCAGAACTTAGCTCAGAGAGCTATAGATAGATTACAGAGTGCCATTGGTTTACGTCATCCTGTGATACAGAATAAAGCAAACTCTGCTGTCCTCCTGCGGCAAGCCTCCACAGATAAACTTAGGTAAAATTATTGTGCATTTGAAAGTCTTAATTATGAGCGGGTTGGTTATGTAAGTATGTGTGCTCCTCAGCTTTGTTGAATGCTACATTGTATGTGAAAGATAGATTTAAGGAAAAAAACGTGATTTTACATTATTTTCATTGACTTGATCACAGCAAAACCAAAACAGCTGAACATGAAATAACTTTTTAGCTCACCTGAGCCGTCAGGCTCACAAGGTGAGCTTATAGTATACCCATGCTCCATCGTCCGTCCGTCCGTCGTCCGTCCGTCCGTCGTCCACCATTTTCAAAGATCTTCTTCTCTGAAACAGCTTGGCCAATCAAAGCCAAATTTTACATGAAGCATCTATGGGAAGGGGGAACCAATGTGTATATAAATAATCCAGGTCACATGACCAAGATGGCCGCCATGCCCATATATGGTAAAAACCCTTCAAAAATCTTCTTCTCCGGAACCACTGGACCGATTTCAACCAAACTTGGCATGAAGCATCGATGACAAGTACTACAATGTGTATATAAATCATGACCTTGACCTATTTTACGGCAAGGTCAACATAGGTCGCCTTTGCATTTGAATGGGAAAAATTGTTAAATTGTCATTTAAAGGAAAAATCTTGCAGAAAATGAGCAGTAGGACTGAATATTAATGATTCTGAAAAAAATTGGGCACCAGGGGCTCATCCGCCCCCACCCCGGGGCAATATACATGTATATTATCATAATATTCAAACATCTTCTTCTCTGAAACCGCTTGGCCAATCAAAGCCAAATTTTACATGAAGCATCTATGGGAAGGGGGAACCAATGTGTATATAAATAATCCAGGTCACATGACCAAGATGGCCGCCATGCCCATATATGGTAAAAACCCTTCAAAAATCTTCTTCTCCAGAACCGATGGACCGATTTCAACAAAACTTGGCATGAAGCATCGATGGCTCAAGCACTACAATGTATATATAAATCGTGACCCTGTGATGACCTTGACCTTCTTTACGGCAAGGTCAACATAGGTCACCAATGCATTTGAATTGGGAAAAATTTTAAAATGTCATTTAAAGTGAAAATCTTGCAGGAAATGGGCAGTAGGACTGAATATTGAGGATTCTAAAAAATTTTGACCCCAGGGGCTCATCTGCCCCCACCCCGGGGCAATATACCTGTACATTACCATCATATTCAAACATCATCTCCTCTGAAACCGCATGGCCAATCAAAGCCAAATTTTATGTGAAGCTTCAATAGGAAGGGGAAACCAATGTGTATATAAGAAATCCAGGTCACATGACCAAGATGGCCGCCATGCCCATATATGGTAAAAACCCTTCAAAAATCTTCTTCTCCAGAACCGGTGGACCAATTTCAACGAAACTTGGCATGAAGCATCTATGGCTGAAGCACTACAATGTATATATAAATCATGACCCTGTGATGACCTTGACCTTTTTTACAGCAAGGTCAACATAGGTCTCCAATGCATTTGAATGGGGAGAACTTTAAAAATGTCATATAAAGTGAAAGTCTTACAGGAAATGGGCAGTAGGACTGAATATCAATGATTCTTAAAAAAATGGACCCCAGGGGCTCATCTTGCAGGAAATGGGCAGAAGGATTCAATATTAATGATTCTGAAAAAAAAAAAAAAAAAAAAAAAAAAAAAAAAAAAAAAACAATGCACCCAAGGGCTCATATGCCCCCCGCCCCCCCCCCCCCCCCCAACTTTTCCTCTGAAACCACTTGGCCAAATTTTATCTGAAGCATCTATAGGATGGGGGAACCAATGTGTTTATTAATAATCTAGGTCACATTACCAAGATGGCTGCCATGCCCATATAAATCTTTTTCTCTGAACCATTTGACAAATTTCCATGAACTTTGGAGTGAAGCATTGATGGCTAAAGTACTACAATGTATATCTAAATCATGACCTGTGACAACCTTGACCCAGTTTATGGCAAGGTCAACATGGGTTGCCCATGAATTTGAATGGGAAAAACTGTTAAAATGTCATTTGAAGGGAAAAGCCAGCAGGAAATTGGCAAATGGACAGAATATTGATTATTCTGAAAAAAGAAAATGGCCCTAGGGCTTCATCTGCCCTTACACTGGTGTTAAATACCATTATATTAAAACATGTTTATTGGTACACATATATGCAGCAGATCTCAGGTGAGCGTTTACAGGACCATTGGTCCTCTGGTTTACTGTGCTGGTTTTCTTGAGGTTCACTATTTAATTTGCCTGTTCCAGAACATGGCAATATCTGAATAAACAATAAACAAAGGATTTGAGTTGTTATGCCATTTTAGGAGCCCTTAATTTTATGGATATGTAAGATAATAAAAAAAGTTTTCATCTGTTCCCCAGGTATATCTTGGAGAGCCTCCTAGAGACTGTGATAAGTACCAGTATCTCCAGTTCCCACCCGGGCACGCCCCAACCCCTCATGTCCCTCTGCCCCTCCCTCGACTCACAGGCCTGCCAGGACCTCTTCAAACACCTGTGTATACATGGTACGCCCAGGATACAGGTTCTGACTGGGATGTTGCTGGTTAGGGTCTGCGGTAGCCAGCCGTGGTTCGGAGATTTCATTGGAAAGATACTGCAGGAATACTTCCATTCAGAGGCAGCTGAAGTGTTTCCTCAAGACAGGTAAGCTTCAAATTAGCATCTGTTATACGGCAAATGCTTAGAATCTTACAAGCATTACTTTATGAATAAACTGTGTCGTAATGTTGATAAAAATTTTGATATATAATCCCAGGGAACTCGCTTCTTCGGGTGTTAGACTTGATATTTTTCTTTAGTCCTTAAATAATCCTCTGTCTATGGCAGATCCAAATTATTTAAAAGCGACAACCATAATAAATCTGCTTGTCAAAGGAAGCATGATAAAGATGGAAATGTGACTCCATTTTGACTTGGGTAATTCACAGTCCGAGCAAGGACCCACACTGGCCACCAAATTCACAGGGACGGAAAAAAGAATGTGGCCAGACCGGGACTTGAACCTAGGGTCTCTCCCTTACCGTGCGAGAACTCTACCACTGAGTTACAGAGCCACATGATTGACCAGTTACATTATCACTTTTGGTTGGTTTGGACATTAATCATGGCATATTTTTAACTATTTGTTTCATTTTAGGGTATTTATCCTGCTGACCGCCATGGGCCAGAGATCCCTACAAGGCCCCAGTTCTGTGAGCATCATGGAAAGTTTACTCTCAGTCCTAGCCAGGGTTCTCTCCCCTATAATGGGTAACCATGGGGGTGGAGTCATGCCTCATACTGGACAGGTAGACCTCACCCTGATTGGCTGGATTCTTCTGTTTCTAAGTCGTAACCTTGACAACACCCTAGCAACCAATGGGAATGGTGATGAGGAAGGTGCTGCAAAGAAAGAGAAAGAGCAAGGTAAGAAAATGTCATAAAATCTAATGAGTCGGATCACAAACTGCTTCAAGGCCCCCGCGTAGCGACATGACCTTAGCTGTTGACTGGGACATTAAGCATCAATTCAGACAAACAAAAACAAACTGTTTCAAGCCTGTGCAGTAAAGTGGTGTTGCGGAGGACATATCCTGTATCCAAAGCTGTGTAATCAATAATTTTGAGTCGGTGGGAAAAAAAATCCAAATGAAACAGATATTCTCATTCTTTGTGGGCCAAATTAAGGGCAGTTTACATTGCAATGTATGTGGAAAAAATGTACAATGTTCCTTTAAATGTTTTAGCAGTGTATAGCATTCATATGGAAAAAATCAGTAGTTTGTTTTCATCTTTCTACAGGAAATGGTCTTTCAAACCGCTGGAACTTCATTCAAGCCAGCAGTAATGTGAAACCGGAGAAAAAGAAAACCAAGTCAGTAGGCATCTACCGTAGATCCCTTCAAAAGAGGCTGTTACATCACAAACAGAAGTTAAAGGACCTTGAGAATGCCAAGAAGGCGTTTATGTCCCAGGATAAAGAGGGCCAAGTGAACCATAGTCTGTATAAACAGCAGGAAAAACAGTTCCATAAAGAGCTCTCCAAATATGCCTCCAAGGTAAGATATGAGTGCCTTTGGTTAAATTGGTTTTGCATATGCAGATTGCTGGTTTTCTGATGCAGTGGTTCAATTATTCATGAATAAGAGATACTGTTGCTTACCTAGAAATGGTTGCTCATTTAATCACTAGTTGAAATTTTTCCAACTGTAATCAAACGAAATGCATGAAAAAAAAAGGTGTCAGTTGTGGGCTTTCTATTAATCAAGATTTTCATTTCGTCGAAGCTTTATAGTGTGTTATGTGTATAATCTCACTCCTGTGCAATATAGAATTTCATTCATACTTCTGGTGATTTAAGAGAATGGTAACTTAAGAAAGTAATGGATTACTTCTTAGAAATTAATTAGCATGCAAGAAAAAAGATATGAAGCCATCAACAAATTTGTACCATTTCTGTCCTATAGCATGTAAAGGATATAATCCAGATACGTAAAACTGATGCGGAGGTCCTGAGGAAGCTCCCCAAGGATAGCCCAGGGCCTGATGGGAAGGAAATGGTGGATCTGGATACAGATAGCGTGCTGATACTACCAAAGGAGCGCTGTCTGCCTGTGGTCCAAGGTCTGATGGCTCTCCTTCTGGGGATGGATTTTACTTGTAATGTGGATTTGTTCCTTGTCACTTGCAAGGTGAGAATGATTTCTTTGTGTGTAACTTTGTTTTTAGCTCACCTGAGCCGAAGGCTCACAGGTGAGCTTATAGTATACCCATGCTCCGTCGTCCGTCCGTCGTCCGTCCGTCCATCGTCCGTCGTCCACAATTTCAAAGATCTTCTCCTCTGAAACCGCTTGGCCAATCAAAGCCAAACTTCATGTGGAGCATCCTTAGGAAGGGGGAACGAAAGTTTATATAAATGGTCCAGGTCACATGACCAAGATGGCCGCCATGGCTATAAATAGCAAAAACCTTTAAAAATATTCTTCTCCAGAACCAGTGGGCCAATTTCCACGAAACTTGGTATGTAGCATCGGGGACGCAGGCCCATCATAGTTTATATATATATCATGACCCTAGGATGACCTTGACCTATTTTACGGCAAGGTCAACTTAGGTCGCCAATGCATTTGAATGGGAAAAAATGGTAAAATGCTATTTAATGGGTAAAACTTATTGGGAATAGGCAAATGGACAGAATATTAATGTTAATGGAAAATTTTAGCCCCTGGGGGGATGTCTGCCCCTGCCCCGGGGCTATATACATGTATATTTCCATAATAATGAAACATCTTCTCCCCTGAAACCGCTTGGCCAATCAAAGCCAAACTTTATATGGAGCATCATTGGGAAGGGGGAAAGAAAGTTTATATAAATGGTCATGGTCACATGACCAAGATGGCTGCCATGGCTATAAATAGAAAAAACCTTTAAAAGTCTTCTTCTCCAGAACCAGAAGGCCAATGATTTTGAAACTTGGTGTGAAGCATCAGTGACTGGAGCTCTACAAAGTTTATATAAATCATGAACCTGGAATGACCTTGACCTATTTTACGGCAAGGTCAACATAGACTGCTCATGCATTTGAATGGGGAAAAGTGTTAAAATGTCATTTGTAGGGAAAAACTTGCAGGAAATGGGCAAATGGACTTAAGATTGATGATTCTGAAAAAATTTGGACCCCAGGGGTCTGTCTGCCCCCACCCCGGGGCAATATACATGTATATTACAGTGATATTCAAAGATCTTCTTCTCTGAAACCACTTGGCCAATCAAAGCCAAACTTTATGTGGAGCATTCTTAGGAAGAGTGTAACTGGTCAAGGTCACATGACCAAGATGGCCGCCATGGCTATAAATAGCAAAACCTTTAAAAATCTTCTTTTCCAGAACCAGAAGGCCTATGATTTTGAAACGTGGCATGAAGCATCAGGCAATGGAGCTCTACAAAGTTTGTATAAATCATGACCCTGGGATGACCTTGACCTTTTTTACGGCAAGGTCAACTTAGGTTGCCCACACATTTGAATGGGGAAAATTGTTACAATGTCATTTGAAGGGCAAAACTTGCAGTAAATGGGCAAATCGACTGAATCTTTATTATTTAAAAAAGAAATTGACTCCAAGAGTTTGCACTGACCCTGCCCTGGGGTTATATACATGTATATTACCATTCTAGTCAAACAAGTTTATTGGTATATATTTCAGGTCTCAGGACCATTGGTCCTCTGGTTTAATCCAGAAATGTAGTCACATTATTATACCCCCGGCATTTATGCCGATGGGTATATAGCTTTTGCTTTTCCGTTCGTATGTTAGTTAGTTAGTTAGTTAGTTCGTTTCTTCGTTCGTAATTCCGGAACGTTCGTGGAATTTACGTCAAAGTTTTGGTTAAAGTTTCTCTAGAGGTGTATGTCTCATGAACCAATGGTCAGAAACCATTCATATTTGGACCATAGGTACCCTATAGGGTTTGCTTTGTTTCCATGAGTTCGGACCCCAGGGCCCATGCCAGGGGGTAGGGCTGGAGGTCAAAATCTAGGTCACCTTTAAAATATGCTGTTTACAATTTTAATGTTTCTTCTATAAGTCCATATCTTAACAAACAATCATAGGGATGTATTCTTATTTAGTTCATAGATACCCTATAGGGTTTGCTTTCATACTCCATGCTCGGTACCGTCTCCAGGGGGTGGGGCTAGAGGTCAAAATCTAGGACTTACTTATAATATGATTAATATCATGATAAATTTTCTGTAAGTCTGTTTTCTTGACATCCACAAAGTTTTATCAGAAAGCGTTCATACTTAGACCATAGGTACCATGTAAGGTTCAGACACTAGGGTCCATGTGCGGGGGATGGGGCTAGAGGTCAAAATCTAGGAACTTCTTTAAAAAAATGTATTTCTTTACTTTTCTTTACCACCATATTTAGAAATGATTCGTACTTGCACCAAAGGTACTCTATAAGGTTTGCCTTGTTCCTAATGACATTAGACTCTAGGGTCCGTGCCCTGAGGGTGGGGCTAGAGGTAAAAATCTAGGACATTTTTTTTTTTTTTTTTTTTTTTTTTTTTTTTTTTTTTTTAAATATTATTGAAGAATGACATTCTACTTTACATCTAGGACTGAGGACCTGACCCTCAATGTCCGCGATCGAGTCCTAGATTGAGTATACAAGTCAGCTCTGTATACTGCTCTCAAATAGATCTGTCATTCTACTACCCCCCACCCTCCCCATGGTTTTAGACAGTGTTTTTTGCAAATACAAATTTATAAGATTTACTTGTTGAGGGCGCTCTCTTTATGCCCCCAACTTTGAAAAAGTTGGAAGGGCATATTGCTTTCGGCTTGTCTGTCTGTGTGTGTGTGTGTGTGTGTGTGTGTGTGTGTGTGTGTGTGTGTGTGTGTGTGTGTGTGTGTGTGTGTGTGTGTGTGTGTGTGTGTGTGTGTGTACGTCTGTTAACTTTTGAATGGTGAATGTTAGGGATTTGAAATTTCATGTGTGTATTCCTCATGAAAAAATAGTTGACCCGTATTTTTATGTCCCCCCAACCGAAGGTGGGGGACATATTGTTTTTGGTGCGGTTCCCGTCGGCGTCGGCGTCGGCGTCGGCGTCCGCGTCCGCGTAGCTTCTTTCTTACGCGATATCTTTTGAACCAGTGGATGGATTTTGACCAAACTTGCATAGATACATGGTTGGGAGGGGGGAAAGAGTTGATTAGATTTTGGTGACCTTGACCTCATTTTCAAGGTCACCAGCCCATGAAAACTGATCAAATTAGGTTTTCTGACGCGATATCTTCTGAACAAATGAATGGATTTTGAGCAAACTTGCACAAGAGCATTGTTGGGAGGAGGCTCAGAGTTGATTAGATTTTGGTGACCTTGACCTAATTTTCAAGGTCACGAGTCCATAAAAACTGTTGAAATTAGTCTTTCCAACTCAATATCTTGAAAACCAATTGATGGATTTTGACCAAACTTGCACAGAAGCATTGTTGGGAGGAGGCTCAGAGTTGATAAGATTTTGGTGACCTTGACCTAATTTTCAAGGTCACAAGTCCATAAAGAATGTTGAAATTAGTCTTTCCAACGCAATATCTTGTAAACCAATTGATGGATTTTGACTAAACTTGCACAGAAGCATTGTTGCGAGAAGGCTCAGAGTTGATTAGATTTTGGTGACCTTGACCTAATTTTCAAGGTCACGAGTCCATAAAAAATGTTGAAATTAGTCTTTCCAACGCAATATCTTATAAACCAATTGATGGATTTTGACCAAACTTGCACAGAAGCATTGTTGGGAGAAGGCTCAGAGTTGGTTAGATTTTGATGACCTTGACCTAATTCTGAAGGTCACGAGTCTATAAAACTGTTGAAATTAGTTTTTCCGATACGATATCTTGTAAACTAATTGATGGACTTTGACCAAACTTGCACAAAAGCATTGTTGGGAGGAGGCTCAGAGTTGATTAGATTTTGGTGACCTTGACCTAATTTTCAAGGTCACGAGTCCATAAAAACTGTTGAAATTAGTCTTTCCAATGCAATATCTTGTGAACCAAATGATGGTTTTTGACCAAACTTGCACAGAAGCATTGTTGGGAGGAGGCTCAGAGTTGATTAGATTTTGGTGACCTTGACAGAATTTTCAAGGTCACGAGTCCATAAAAACTGTTGAAATTAGTCTTTCCAACTCAATATCTTGAAAACCAATAGATGGATTTTGACCAAACTTGCACAGAAGCATTGTTGCAAGAAGGCTCAGAGTTGATTAGATTTTGGTGACCTTGATCTAATTTTCAAGGTCATGAGTCCATAAAAAATGTTGAAATTAGTCTTTCCAATGCAGTATCTTGTAAACCAATCGATGGATTTTGACCAAACTTGCACAGAAGCATTGTTGGGAGGAGGCTCAGAGTTGATTATATTTTGGTGACCTTGACCTAATAATCAAGGTCACGAGTCCATAAAAAATGTTAAAATTAGTCTTTCCAACGCGATAACTTGTAAACGAATGGATGGATTTTGACCAAACTTGTACAGAAGCATTGTTGCGAGGAGGCGCAGAGTCGGCTAGATTTTGGTGACCTTGACCTAATTTTCAAGGTCACAAGTCCATAAAAAATGTTGAAATAAGTCTTTCCAACGCAGTATCTTGTAAATCAATTGACAGATTTTGACCAAACTTGCACAGAAGCATTGTTGGGAGGAGGCTCAGAGTTGATTAGATTTTGGTGATCTTGACCTAATTTTCAAGGTCACGAGTCCATAAAAAATGTTGAAATTAATCTTTCCAACTCGATAACTTGTAAACCAATTGATGGATTTTGACCAAACTTGCACAGAAGCATTGTTGCGAGAAGGCTCAGAGTTGATTAGATTTCGGTGACCTTGACCTAATTTTCAAGGTCACGAGTCCATAAAAAAATGTTGAAATTAGTCTTTTCACTGCAATATCTTGTAAACCAGTTGATGGATTTTGACCAAACTTGCACAGAAGCATTGTTTGGAGGAGGCTCAAAGTTGATTAGATTTTGATGACCTTGACCTAATTTCCAAGGTCACGGGTCCATAAAAACTGTTGAAATTAGTTTTTCCGATACGATATCTTGTAAACTAATTGATGGATTTTGACCAAACTTGCTCAGAAGCATTGTTGTGAGGAGGTTCAGAGTTTATAAGAATTTGGTGATTGTGACCCAATTTTAGACAGGGTCCAAAACAAGTTTAAACTATCACACCTTACATGGTGTCTTCCCTAGAAAAACTTCATATCACAAGGTAACTACACTTCAATTACTAAACGGTTGGGGGGACATAGTTTTCCTCAGAAAACATTGTTTTAATTTTTTCTTGTCCGAGTTATGCCCCTTTTCTGAGTTATTTCCCTTTGAAAACAAAATTTGAAAATCTTGTGTGCAAGATATCTCGAAAAGTATTTAAGCTAGAGCCTTCATATTTGGTATACTGGTTGGGGCTGATTAGTAGATGACCTGATCAACTTTTGAGAACTTTCCGTCAAATTTTGACAAAAATATGGAATTTTGAAATTTTTATTGATTTTTCCACTTTTTGGTGAAATTTGAAACTTTTTAACGGTGAATGCTAGAGTTTTGAAATTTCATATACAGATTCCTCATGTAAAAATAGTTGACCCATATTTTTTTTCATGTCCAAGTTATGCCCCTTTTCTGAGTTATGTCCCTTTGAAAACAAAATTTGAAAATATTGTGTGCAAGATATCTCAAAAAGTGTTTGAGCTAGAGCCTTCATATTTGGTGTACTGGTTGGGGCTGATAAGTAGATGACCTGATTAACTTTTGAGAACTTTCTGCACTTTTGAGAACTTTCTGTCAAATTTTGACAAAAATACGGAATTTTGAAATTTTGATTAATTTTTACACTTTTCAGTGAAATTTGAAACTTTTGAACGGTGAATGTTAGGGTTTTGAAATTTCATATACAAATTCCTCATGAAAAAATAGTTGACCCGTATTTTTTTCATGTTCAAGTTATGGGCCTTTTTGGAGTTATGCCCCTTTTAAAACAAAATTTGAAAATCTTGTGTGCAAGATATCTGAAAAAGTATTTAAGCTAGAGCCTTCAGATTTGGTATACTGGTTGGGGCTGAGAAGAAGATCACCTGATTAACTTTTGAGGACTTTCCGTCAAATTTTGACAAAATAACTCCATTGTAAAATTTTTCCTCCATTTCTAACTTGTCTGCAAAAAGTTCTATTTCTGGATCGAGGTCAAAAACAGAGGCAACCGAACAGCTTCTTTAGGAAATTAAATTTCACTTCATTCAAATGAAATAAATGAATCATACAAGCTGCCAGTTTAGGGACAAGCATACAGTTGGGGGCATAGTGTTTTACAAACACACATTTCTAGTTCATCATGAATTGAGGTTTAATGTGTCACTGTCAGTGAGCATGTCTGGATTGGGTGTGGGGGCATTGGAGAGAGCTACCAGCCGGGGGTATACGTGCCTCTCAAGGCACTTTTTCTAGTTTCATTAAAAATCTAGTGCACCATGAATTATTTTAACGATATCAAAAAACGGTAGCATCAAGATCTGGGACAGATTTAAGGAACAACATAATCATTTCATTTGACTGAATTTATTATAAAAATGCTGTGCTTTTAAGATATAGATGTTAAGAAAAGTATTGGAAGAACCATTTTATGATATTTTAATGTGGAGAGATGTATCTTTAGTTTTAGGAATCATAAATAAAGTCTTTCAGCACATTTGTGTTATCCGTCCATTAACAAAATTAAATTTTCAACCTTTCAGGTGTTAGCCCGAGTGTGCATATCAACTCGCCCTGCCATCACTCTAACAGAAGCCATGACCCAGGAACAGCTAGAGCGACTAATCATGCTGACTGCTAACCTAGAGTTTAACCATGGTAACGTCACCTGGGGTGGCCCCTGGGCGGGACATGCCCTGACATGTCTGCTGCAAGATATTTTGGAAGGTAGGTCACCATAAAGTTATAAGCTTAAATGTTAGATACCTCCAGTGTAAAAATGAGGTAAACATTAAAGGCAGTCGCCTTGTTGTTGAGCGTCAGACTGAATTTAGTAGTCCCCACTGGCACCAATAACTCCAGGGCCTGAAGTTATAAAACTTTTTTCAAGCTCAGCTCAGCTGAGCATGAAATTTCAACTGCTCATAAATGTTAAAATTGTCAAAATTAGTAAAACTGGTAATTTGTCCTGCTCATAAATGTTAAAATGCCAACAATTGTTGGCATTTTAACATTTATGAGCAGGATAAATTTTAGTCTCGGCTGAGCTGAGCACGATAAAAGTTTTATAACCTCAGGGCCAGAAGGTGGTAGCTCCCTCAAGATGTGATTGAAAAATTGTTGATTGAGATGTTGAGTAAGAATAGAGAGACTAGGAATCGATGCGGTCAGACTTCTAAGTCCCGACATAGACACTATGTCCGGAGGTTATAAAACTTTTTTTATGCTCAGCTCAGCTGAGACTAAAATTTATTCTGCTGATAAATGTTAAAATGCCAACAATTTAACCAATTGTTGGCATTTTAACATTTATGAGGAGGATAAATTACAGGCTTTGGCAATGTTAACCTGAAATTTCAACCAATTTGGGTTATTTCAGTAATTATGAGCAATTGAAATTTCATGCTCAGCTGAGTTGAGCATGAAAAATGTTTTATAACCTAGGGGCCAGGAATCGATGCGGTTGAACATCTAAGTCCCGACATAGACACCAGCTGTAGGAGAGAAATTATATCACAAATCTACCACAAAACATTTTTTCGAACAACACGAGCAAGATGTCTAGCTCTTTCCCAACAAGGTAGCCATCGGGCTAGTCTCATCCAAAAACAAAGGCAGCAAGCATAACAGAGAGGCAGACAGAATAAACAGAAGATTTATCACGAAGGTAAATCACCGCTCGGAGACAGGTATGGTTATTCTGGTACGGCAAACATGCCAGCTGGAACAATGATGTTTTTACTGGGACAGCGAACTGGCCAAGAGGGACGATGGCCTTAGTACAAACACAAACTAAAACAGAACATTATGCAACATAAGTCATTGTCTTTGATTTTGCTTTAAAGTGTGCTTCCAACCTTACAGGCGAAAGAGTCTATCCCTGCACAGTGAGGCTAGATGGTATTACAGATGATGATATATCAACGCAGACCACAGAGACTGATTATAGTCTACCCCATAGTGTCAGTCTACCGACACTGGAGGAGTCAGACGCCAGCACAGAGACTGGTGAAACTACAGGTAGAGAAAGAGCACAATGTCTATAAGTTTGCTAATGAAATAGTGTGGTTAGGAGGTGGGGGTCGAAGATACGAAGATGGTATTTACACTTCTTATTGGGACTGGGAAATACTCTGATTTTAGTGAAAAATAATTAATGATTATTAAAAGACATAGGGTGTTCCTATGTTCTTGTTGATTTGTTGATATGCAAACAAGTCTTGAATATGTACATGTATTATATTAACTGAAAATTTGACATGCAAAACTAATATAGTAATCGGTTTAGTATCCCCCCCCCCCCCCCCTCCCCCCAAAAAAAAAATGTGAACTGTAACTGCAAATTTTGCAGTGCCTTTGATTCTATAGCCAAAGTATTATAACTTGCAAATACAATTTAAGCATCCTGGTGAATATCGCACATCAAGAACATCATATAAACGGTAAAATGAAAGCAATACTTTAAACCCTTTTATCACAGATGCGGCCTCAAACCAGAGTAAAGACGACACTTCCAAGCTAAACCTGGACAAGGAATCATCACTAATGGTTGACATGCTGTTGAACGAACCCTCGTACAATGTCTACGATGATGAAACTGCAGACAAACTGCATGCCTACATGACGGGAGAGAATATAATGCCGCCTCAGAACAGCTCGGCTAGCTATATGAATGTGATGTACGTACAGCCTATGGCTAATAACAGTGTGAATGGGACAATGGACATATCTGGGACATCTGATGTGTAAGTGGCCTAGTAGATCAGATTGGCATTGTACTTACAAAAATACAGATTGATTTTCACTATTTTTCCATTAGAACTTCATATGTTTTGAAAAAAAAAAAAAGACACAGTTCAGCGCAAAGTTATCAAATATCCACTTTATTTTGCACCTTGCTGATAAAAATATGAGCCACCTCGTGGGAAAACCAACAATCTGCATAGGCGAAAACAAAGACGCAGATCAGCTTCGCGGTAACCGCAAAGCTGATCAGCGCCTTTGTTTTCGCTACTCGGATAGTACAATTCCTCTTCTACTTTAATCCGAAATGTCAAGCTTCTAGCTCTTTTCTGTGCTTGTACAGCCCGGTTTGTGTCGGACCTGTTCGGAAACCACATTGTTGGTTTTTTCCACGAGGTGGCTCATATCTTAGGCACCAAAAATGCCTGCGGAATTTTGCTCTGTCACTGTCTTACAGCATTGCTTATTGCCCCTAAAAGCTGCCATTTTCAAGGATATTAATGATTTTCAAGGAAATAAATGAGTCACCTCATGAGAAAACCAACAATCTGTTTATGGGAATACAAAAAACGCGAAGCTGATCAGCTTCTTTGTTTTCACTACACTGATAGTACACTGTTTTCACTACACTGATAGTACACTTCCTCTTTTCTCCTTAAATCGGGAATTTCAAGCTTCTAGCCTGCTGTACAGTCTGACTTGTATCGAACCTGTTCGGAAACCACAATGTTTGTTTTCTCACGAGATGGCTCAAATGTCTCCTCATTGTTTCTAGGGGTAGTTCAGCATTCGACGATGATGCAGTAGCCAGTAAGAAAGCCTTCAGTGGCAAGAAAATAGCCTCAGGTCCCGTGTTTGGCTCCACGTCATACAAGACCAGCTTCCCACCGGTGGGGCAGTTCCCAATAGCCACCCCTACCCCCACAGTCGGGCCCGGGCTGTCGACGGCACTAGACGCTAGGCTGGAGTGTGGGCTGGAGACCAAGGCCGAGATAAGGCTGCGGAAGATGTTGTCAGTACAGACTGATACCCTGCAGGGGGCTTTTACAGCCCCGCTGCCCATGCCCCCAGCCAACGGGCACAGTAATCTGAGGGCCCCGGCCCCTCAGACAGATGATGACCTGGCAGAGACTGTTTCTGTCCCAACACAGGTTTGTTGTTACTCATTGCATAGTCAGTTTCGGATAAATTGTATGTTAAATATTTAAATTGTAGATTAAAGAATTGAGAAATAAAGTTTAAAAAAAAATCTTAAAGTTATGTCAGGCTATTTTGAACGGGTTTGACTTATTGAAGTTCTCCTTTTCCTGATCTTTATAGCCCCGCTTTGAAAAAGTGGGGCTATACTGGATTCACCCTGTCCTTCCGTCGTTCTGTCCTTCCGTTATTCCGTTATTCCGTCCATAATTCTATTACCACTCATAACTTGAGAACCAGTTGTAAGACTTTAACCAAATTTGGCATATGCATCAATATTGACAATATTAACTTATGTATAAATACATGTCAGTTTCCCCAAATTTGCATAAGAGTTATTGCCCTTGGATGGCCCTATATTGACATCGGAATTTCGTTTCCGCTCAATATCTTGAGAACGAATTGACAGAATCCGACCGAATTTTGTATGTACATCATCATTGACAAGATCTAGCTTGGGATTGTTACCCGTCATTTTTCGCAAAATTTTGACGGTGTTACGGCCCTTGATTGACATCAGAATTTCGTTTCCGCTCAATATCTTGAGAACGAATTGACAGAATCAGACCAAATTTTGTGTGCACATCAACATTGACAAGATCTAGCTTGGGATTGTTACCCGTCATTTTTCGCAAAATTTTGACGGAGTTACGGCCCTTGATTGACGTCAGAATTTCGTTTCCGCTCAATATCTTGAGAACGAATTGACAGAATCCGACCAAATTTTGTGTGCACATCAACATTGACAAGATCTAGCTTGGGATTGTTACCTGTCATTTTTCGCAAAATTTTGACGGAGTTACGGCCCTTAATTGACGTCAGAATTTCGTTTCCGCTCAATATCTTGAGAACGAATTGACAGAATCAGACCAAATTTTGTGTGCACATCAACATTGACAAGATCTAGCTTGGGATTGTTACCCGTCATTTTTCGCAATATTTTGACGGAGTTACGGCCCTTAATTGGCGTCAGAATTTCGTTTCCGCTCAATATCTTGAGAACGACTTGACAGAATCCGACCAAATTTTGTATGCACGTCATCATTGAAAAGATCTAGCTTGGGATTGTTACCGGTCATTTTTCGCAAAATTTTGACGGAGTAACGGCCCTTGATTGACGTCAGAATTTCGTTTCCGCTCAATATCTTGAGAACGAATTGACAGAATCCGACCAAATTTTGTATGCACATCATCATTGACAAGATCTAGCTTGGGATTGTTACCGGTCATTTTTCGCAAAATTTTGACGGAGTTACAGCCCTTGATTGATGTCAGAATTTCGTTTCCGCTCAATATCTTGAGAACAAATCGACAGAATCCGACCAAATTTTGTGTGCACATTAACATTGACAAGATCTAGCTTGGGATTGTTACCCGTCATTTTTCGCAAAATTTTGACGGAGTTACGGCCCTTAATTGACCTCAGAATTTCATTTCCGCTCAATATCTTGAGAACGAATTGACAGAATCCGACCAAATTTTGTATGCACGTCATCATTGACAAGATCTAGCTTGGGATTGTTACCCGTCTTTTTTCGCAAAATTTTGACAGAGTTACGGCCCTTGATTGATGTCAGAATTTCGTTTCCGCTAAATATCTTGAGAACGAATTGACAGAATCGAACCAAATTTTGTATGCACGTCATCATTGAAAAGATCTAGCTTGGGATTGTTACCCGTCATTTTTCGCAAAATTTTGAAGGAGTTACGACCCTTGATTGATGTCAGAATTTCGTTTCCGCTCAATATCTTGAGAACGAATTGACAGAATCCGACCAAATTTTGTATGCACGTCATCATTGACAAGATCTAGCTTGGGATTGTTACCCATCATTTTTCGCAAAATTTCGACGGAGTTACGGCCCTTGATTGACTTCAGAATTTCGTTTCCGCTCAATATCTTGAGAATGAATTGACAGAATCCGACCAAATTTTGTATGCACATCATCATTGACAAGATCTAGCTTGGGATTGTTACCCGTCATTTTTCGCAAAATTTTGTCGGACTTATGGCCATTTATTGAGGTCAGAATTTTGTTTCCGCTCAATATCTTAAGAACGAATTGACATAATCAAACCAAATTTTGTGTGCGCATCAATATTGACGAGATCTAGCTTGTGATAGTTACCTGTCATTGTTTTTTCACCCTGCAAAAAAGCTGAGAAGCGGGGCTATAGTCAGATTCTCTGACAATTCTAGTTGTGTCAGAATATTGTGGCTGGCCATTCATTAAATGAAATCAAGATCAGATCTACAGCTCAGTTGTAAGTATTGAGATTGAGAGTAGCCTAAGCATCATGGAAAGGAGGTTTTAGAGACCACATAGATTCTCCTACCACTTATTCACTTGCTTTTGCGACAAATTTTACATGGATTGTTCACAGGTGACCTCCTCTGAGATGCTGAGCTGTGCCTTCAACGATCTGTTCAGCCAGTTACTGCTCCAGCGAGTCAACCTCGACTCCCTGCTCCATCTCTGGCTCACGCTGAATGAGGAACCAGCCAACGACGAGAGCAACACAACCCAGGCGACCTTTGACCCCAGTCGATGTCCGTCGATACCCCTCAGTGTCACGTCGGTCAGCAACCTCCTAGCCTGCGTGTCTCTGACACCGAACATACCGATACAGACCTGGGTATTAGTGTTCCAGAGTCTGACGCTACTCGCAAACTTGAAGATAAGTTCGGAAACAGAGGCGGGGATGGAGCGGTCTATGGTAGTAGCGATGCTGGCGGACAGTAATCTGGTGCCAATGATCACGAAGTTTCTGTCAGGCAGTTCGTTCAGTGGCCAGGTGTTTACACCGCTGTTTCAGGTATTGCTAAATGTTGTCAAAATTATCTTAAACATTTCCAGCCATTAGCTGTTTTACATAGGAGGGTTGTATCTTACATGTATACTTGCAAAAGGATGCTTGATGGATTCTGGTAGGGATCTTATGTTGAGCCTTTCTAGCAAGAGTGAGGTTAATTGGATAATTAACCGTTTAAACATGAGCCGCATCGTGAGAAAACCAGAATTTTTGCACAAGTGAAAACAAAGGCGCAGATCAGCTATGCAGTAACTGCAATTCCTCTTCTACTTACGGCAAGAATTTCAAGCATCTAGCCTGCTAATGTGACTGTACAGGCCAGTTTGTGTTGCACCTGGTCAGAAACCCTGAAGACCGGTTTTCTCGTGTTGCGGCTCACATGATCTAAGCTGCACAAAAATCATGCTACCTTGATTGTGTGAGAGGTATGTAGAAATAACTTTAATACTATCTCCTTCTTTAGGTTGGGCCATCAGCAGTGAAGGCATTTCACTTGTTCCTACAGCGACTACAGATAGCTATATTTGCTGAGGACCATGCACAGAACTTGAAGGAAATCATGCTGAAACTGGTCTACTCCCTCACTGCTGAAAGGTTGGTGTTTTATAAGTAAAACTCATCAGGTATGCATTCGTCATTATTATAGCCCCGCTTTGAAAAAGTGGGGCTATACTGGATTCACCCTGTCCTTCCGTCGTTCTGTCCTTCCGATATTCCGTTATTCCGTCCATAAATCTGTAACCACTCATAAATTGTGAACCAGTCGTTAGACTTTAACCAAATTTGGCATATGCATCAATATTGACAATATTAACTTATGTATAAATGCATGTCAGTTTCCCCAAATTTGCATAAGAGTTATTGCCCTTGGATGGCCCTATATTGACATCAGAATTTTGTTTCCGCTCAATATCTTGAGAACGAATTGACAGAATCCGACCAAATTTTGTATGCGCATCATCATTGACAAGATCTAGCTTGGGATTGTTACCCGTCATTTTTCACCAAATTTTGACGGAGTTACGGCCCTTGATTGACGTCAGAATTTCGTTTCCGCTCAATATCTTGAGAACGAATTGACAGAATCAAACCAAATTTTGTATGCACCTCATCATTGACAAGATCTAGCTTGGGATTGTTACCTGTCATTTTTCGCCAAATTTTGACGGAGTTACGGCCCTTGATTGACGTCAGAATTTCGTTTCCGCTCAATATCTTGAGAACGAATTGACAGAATCAAACCAAATTTTGTATGCACGTCATCATTGACAAGATCTAGCTTGGGATTGTTACCCGTCATTTTTCGCCAAATTTTGACGGAGTTACGGCCCTTGATTGACGTCAGAATTTCGTTTCCGCTCAATATCTTGAGAACGAATTGACAGAATCCGACCAAATTTTGTATGCACGTCATCATTGACAAGATCTAGCTTGGGATTGTTACCCGTCATTTTTCGCAAAATTTTGAAGGAGTTACGGCCCTTGATTGACTTCAGAATTTCGTTTCCGCTCAATATCTTGAGAACGAATTGACAGAATCCGACCAAATTTTGTATGCACATCATCACTGACAAGATCTAGATTGGGATTGTTACCTGTCATTTTTTGCAAAATTTTGACGGAGTTTTGGCCATTTATTGAGGTCAGAATTTCGTTTCCGCTCAATATCTTGAGAACAAATTGACATAATCAGACCAAATTTTGTATGCGCATCAATATTTACGAGATCTAGCTTGTGATATTTACCTGTCATTGTTTTTTTCACCCTGCAAAAAATCTGAGAAGCGGGGCTATAGTCAGATTCTCTGACAATTCTAGTTTCAGTGGAAAAGATTCTTTGACAATATGGTAGGCATTTTAGATACAAAATTCAGAAATGTTCACGTGAACTTAATTTTCGCCATTTTTTTTGTAATTCGGTGCTCGCAAATTCAAAGTCCTTGCTAATAAAATAATTACATAAGGCTTATGAAGGCACAAATACCCTCTCACGAATTCAAAAACTCGCTAATAATTGAGAAACAGATAATTTGCAAAATAAAAGTCACGCAAAAATTTCAAAATTTACAGTAACAGAACACGATTCTAAGCTCACCATATCACTCCCAGATCTAAAAGGACCGAAATTCAAAATACAAAGATGTATTGTGTACTTTACGTACTTGACAGTAACAGTTTTGTACACACGTTTGTTTCTTGGCTTGTTTATAGCCCCGCTTTGAAAAAGTGGGGCTATACTGGATTCAGCTGTCCTTCCGTTATTCCGTAAATCCGTGATTCCGTCTTTCCGTGAACATTTCGTTTCCGTTCAATATCTTGAGAATGGCTTGACAGAATCTGACCAAATTTTGTATGCACATCAACATTGACAAGATCTAGCTTGGGATTGTTACCCGTCATTTTTCGCAAAATTTTGACAGAGTTATGGCCCTTGATTGATGTCAGAATCTCGTTTCCGCTCGATATCTTGAGAACGAATTGACAGAATCCGACCAAATTTTGTGTGCACATCATCATTGACAAGATCTAGCTTGGGATTGTTACCCGTCATTTTTCGCAAAATTTTTACGGAGTTATGGCCCTTGATTGATGTCAGAATTTCGTTTCCGCTCAATATCTTGAGAACAAATTGACATAATCAGACCAAGTTTTGTATGCGCATCAATATTGATCTAGCTTGTGATAGTTACCTGTCATTGTTTTTTTCACCCTGCAAAAAAGCTGAGAAGCGGGGCTATAGTCAGATTCTCTGACAATTCTAGTTGTTTCTCTTCTTACTTATAGGGATCAATTGTATTATTTTTAACATCTGAGCAGCCGCATGAGAAAACCAACAATTTGCATATGCAAAAACAAAGGCGCAGACCAGCTTCGCGGTAACCGCGAAGCTGTTCAGCGCCTTTGTTTTCGCTACACAGATAGTACAATTCTGCTTCTTCTTAAATCCAAAATTTCAAGAATCTAGCCATCTTCTGTGACTGTACAGGCTGGTTTGTGTCAGACCTGGTCAGAACCCAAAGTGTTGGTTTTCTCACGCACAGGCTCATCTATTAGCTTGTTTATCTCTTCTTTTTTTAGGGGATCATTCCATATACACATGGGGCCTCTGGATGCCCAGTGCAAGTTTCTGGAGTTTATTCTAGAGCTTTCATATGATCAAGTGGACATTAACAACGCTATAAGCGTGATAGAATCTGTCAGTACGTTAGTGCATCACCATATACTGTGTCAGGAACGTGTCACGTGTCGTAGCACGTCAGACAACACAATCAATGCAAGGTCATGTTTTGGTGGATTGTTTGCTAATTTATTAAGGGGAGGTGACTCTAAATCAAATTTAGGAGATTATAGTCGGGACCTGTTGATGTGTGGTTTACTCAAGCTAGTCAATGCATTAGTACAAGTTCAATTTCCAAATAGACATGGTCGGAGGATATCGGTCAGTGACAGTTTGTCGGAGCCGAGGACACCAAGTAATGTCAGCATGACAGATTCAAACAAGCTGTCACAAGTGCAGGCATTGGCGACGTCTACGCCACATGCCTCGAATCAGAGTCGGTCAGACGAAGAAAAATGTGGGCAGACTGATGAAGAAAAAACTGAAAGCTCCGAACCTCAGGGAATTGTTCTGGCGGACATAATTCTGGGTCACAGGACGATAATGAGTAACTTCATTCAAGCCTTGAGTTACTGCACCAGCAGTACCATGGCGATGATTCTCGGAAGCAGTGATATGCCAAGTAACATTCAGGACTCGTTTACCGGTGGCGATCCTGTTTCGGTTGGTGATGGAATTTACCAAATTCTCGTGACCTTGACAAAAAAGTGCAATGATACTAGACTGGTTCTAGAGTCGTTATTCCTGTACCTGACTGGAGGGTTCTCTGTTCATGGATCTCCCGGTCTATGTAGGCTGTCAGAGCCATTACTGTGGTTTATACACAAGGTGCTAGACACTTCTAGAATGCTGAAACTTTTCCTTGAGAAAGGTGGGTACTTGCCTAAATCCTGTTTTAGTGGTGTATAGATTTAAATAAAGCACTTTAGTTAAAAATATTTCTTATGTGATTACATGTAAGCCAAAGAATTATTAGTTGTTTTGATAGAGAAATTTTATGAGCATAAAGCAAGGCTGGTGTTGATAGTGAAATTTTATGAGCATAAAGCAAGGCTGGTGTTGATAGTGAAATTTTATGAGCATAAAGCAAGGCTGGTGTTGATAGTGAAATTTTATGAGCATAAAGCAAGGCTGGTGTTGATAGTGAAATTTTATTAGCATAAAGCAAGGCTGATACGCCATGATTAGTACATCCAAGGAAAAGCTCAAAACGGGCCATAGGTTAATTGCGTTTTGACCACATTTCTAAGGTGTAAAATACCTTGCTGTAAATTCATAAATTGAGCTGCGACGCGATCAAAATACGGTCTTCTGGAGTTCTGACCATCTCTGACACAAACCGGCCTGTGCAGCTACTGAAGATGGCTAGAAGCCTGAAATTTAGGAAGAAGAGGAATTGTACTATCCGTGTAGCGAAAACAAAGGCTCTGATCAGCTGTGCAGTTACTGCATAGCTGATCTGCATCTTTGTTTTCGCATATGCAAAAATTCGGTTTTCTCAGTGGTAGAGTGGCGGACTCTGAATCGAGAGGTCCTGGGTTCGATCCCCACAAGCGTCACCCTGTTGTGTCCTTGAGCAAGACACATTAACTCCCTACAGTACTGGTTAAACACCGGAAGCGTTGGCTCCGTCCCGACATCACAGAAAAATTGTTGACTGGGACGTTAAGCCTCAACACAAACATATCAATTTATATGCCTTTCTGTTTGTTCTCACTACATGTGCTCCATCTCTGCACAGGTGGAGTTGAGGTGATCTGTCGTAACTTTGTGAACTGTAACAGTCGTATCATCAGCACGACGCCCAGTCTGATCTCCACCATGATGCAGAATATGAATGGCCGGTCCACCGCCAATGATAAGAAAAAGAAATGGGAGACTGAAAATTCTGAAGGGCTTCAGAACTTTGCCCCTCTAGGTAGGTTAATGCTTTGATGATATCACTAATAAAACAATTGTTGTGAATTCTCTAAGAATAGAATGGAAAATGGTCTTGTCGAGATAATTTTTATGAGTGCCCACATTGTAAAACAGATCTGGTTTTAATATTCTAATGCACACACTTTACTCAGTTCATAATGAGACCAGAGGTTGTAGCTGATCATATAATAAATGCCGAAATAGCCCAGATAAATTGAAAATTTCAGGATTAGATTACCAAAGCCTGTAATTTATCCTGCTAATGATTGTTAAAATGCATTTTAACATTTTTGAGTCCAAGGTTCTGATCTGCCATGACTATCAAATTGACAGCAATGTGAGGTACGAATTCAATGTTAAGTTATATACATTAAAGTGTTTGGCATATACTTTGATTGATGCCCTCCTTGCCCACCCGCAGGTACTATTGTATCCAGCAGTCCTACGGCCAGCCCCGCAGAAGTCCTGATCCTGACCACCCCGCAGCACCGGCGGGCCAGGTCAGCCCCGTGGTCGTACCATTTCTACCCTGACGAGGCATGGGTTGATCTGAAGATCACGCTACCATTTGCTATATTGCTGAAAGAAGTACAGATACAGCCTCATAGCCCTGCTCTTTCAAGTAAGTTTACCATGTATCGTGTCATTTAACTCCTTAGGGGCATGCCTCATACAGAAATAGCTTTTATATCTGAAGTATTTCTGACAAAAGAGCTTCTTGGTAAAAACAATGAAAGTTGATAAAGGTACATTGTATAAATTTGGCTAAATTATAAAGCCTTTTGAGAGATTTGCCATGAGTCTTGAATATTGAATAAGTTTCAATGTTTGTAATGTAAAATCTTCATTATGTCTCCCCCCGACAGGGTCGGGAGACATTGTTTTTCCCCGTGCGTCTGTCTGTCTGTCTGTCTGTCTGTCTGTCCGTCACAAATCGTGTCCGCTGTATAACTTGAAAACCGTTAAAGATTTTTCAATGAAACTTGGTGCACTTGTAAACCACGATGAGACGATGTGTCATGCACAAGAACTATAACTCTAGCTTGAGTATTTTTGGAGTTATTTCCCTTTGATTATACAATTTTGTGTCCGCTGTATAACTTGAAAACCATTAAAGATTTTTCAATGAAACTAGGTACACTTGTAGACCACGACGAGACGATGTGTCATGCTTAAGAACCATAACTCTGGCTTGAGTATTTTTGGAGTTATTTCCCTTTGATTATTTTCGATACAATTTCGTGTCCGCTGTATAACTTGAAAACCGTTTAAGATTTTTCAATAAAACTTGGTACACTTATTGAGCATGATCAGACGATGTGTCATGCACAAGAACCATAACTCTAGCTTGAGTATTTTTGGAGTTATTTCCCTTTGATTATTTTTGATACAATTTCGTGTCCGCTGTATAACTTGAAAACCGTTAAAGATTTTTCAATGAAACTTGGTACACTTGTAGACCACGACGAGACGATGTGTCATGCACAAGAACCATAACTCTGGCTTGAGTATTTTTGGAGTTATTTCCCTTTGATTATTTTCGATACAATTTCGTGTCCGCTGTATAACTTGAAAACCGTTTAAGATTTTTCAATAAAACATGGTACACTTATTGAGCATGATCAGACGATGTGTCATGCACAAGAACCATAACTCTGGCTTGAGTATTTTATGAGTTATTTCCCTTTGATTATTTTCCGTACAATTTCGTGTCCGCTTTATAACTCGAAAATCGTAAGAGTTATTTCAATGAAACTTGGTACACTTAAAAAGCACGATGAGATTAAGTGTCGTGCTAAAGAACCATAACTCTTGCTTGCATATCTTTGGAGTAATTTCCCTTTGATTATTTTCCATACAATTTCGTGTCCACCCTATAACTTGAAAACCGTAAGAGAAATTTCAGTGAAACTTGGTACACTTATAAAGCATGATGAGGCGATGAGTCATGCACAAGAATTATAACTCTTGCTTTCATATCTTTGGAGTTATTTCCCTTTGATTATTTTCCCATACAATTTCATGTCCACTCTATAACTTGAAAACCATAAGAAATATTTCAATGAAACTTGGTACACTTATAAAGCACGATGAGATGATATGTCATGCTAAAGAACCATAACTCTTGCTTGCATATCTTTGGAGTTATTTCCCTTTGATTATTTTTCATTCAATTTCGTGTCTGCTCTATAACTCAAAAACCATTAGAGATTTTTCAATGAAACATGGTACACTTATAAAGCATGTTGCACAAGAATCATTACTTTTGCTTTCATATCTTTGGAGTTATTTCCCTTTGATTATTTTCCAAACACTTTTGTGCCCCCTCTATTACTTGAAAACCGTAAGAGATATTTCAATGAAACTTGGTACAGTTATAAAACAGAATGACAGGATTATGTGATGCACAAGAACTATAACTCTTGCTTGCATATTTTGGACATGCACGTAGAAAGGGGGGAGACATCAGTTTTCACATAGAAAACAAATTCTAGTTTTCTTTGTTAGTTTCAGAAATGATTGTTTCAGAAATGCAATTTGTAGGGGAAAAAAAGAAAAGTTAATGTAAAATGTAAAAAAAAAACATTAACGCTTTGGCCACGCTTTGTCAGATTTAAACTTAAGGCTGTATGTATATTAACTTGCAGCTTGTCCAGCATTTGTGTCGTTAGAAGCTAGTCAGGACGGTGTGACGACCTTCCCCCTCTGTGCCCCGCTGTCGACCAGCAGTCTCGTGTTCATCAAACTACAGCTCCAGAAACCAGAGGTCGTTACCACGGTGATGATCCGGCTACACAAAGCCCGCGACTCCATGACGATAGGGCTGTCCCAGATATTGTTGATGGGTTACAGTGCCTTTGGCGAAGCTGTCAGACAAACTAGTAATTTGTTCCTACCGACGGATGATTATGTGTCAAAATCAAGGTAATTGGAGTAAAGATTCGTTTACAAAGCAAAATTAAATGTGTAACACAAAAATAAATATTATTTTCATTATTGGAAGAATATATCCAAAAGATGTGAATGACAAACTGTAGACTGTATGAGACCTTTCAGACTCACTGCAAAAATAGCATGACACTTTCTGTGGAGAAGCTCTCATTTTGCTAGGAGCTTCTCAAAGAATGGTTTAAAAGTTTTCAAAGTGTTAAAATGATAAATCCTTTTTCAGTCTTGGTTGGATCAGATTACTGTACCACTCTCTGAGATCATACCCAGAGATAGAGCCCCTGGTAGCCGAATCTGCCGCCCCCACCCCGGGGCTACTCAACACCTGTACGGCCCTGCTGGTGTCTCCAATATATAATGTCTAATAATATTCTGTTTTCAGTCTTGACTGGATCAGGCTGCTGTTCCACTGTCTGAGATCATACCCAGAGATAGAGCCCCTGATAGCTGAGTCTGCCACCCCCACCCCTGGGCTACTCAACACCTGTACGGCCCTGCTGGTGTCTCCAATATATAATGTCTAATAATATTCTGTTTTCAGTCTTGACTGGATCAGGCTGCTGTTCCACTGTCTGAGATCATACCCAGAGATAGAGCCCATGGTAGCTGAGTCTGCCACCCCCACCCCGGGGCTGCTCAACACCTGTACGGCCCTGCTGGTGTCTCCGATATATAATGTCTAATAATATTCTGTGTTCAGTCTTGACTGGATCAGGCTGCTGTTCCACTGTCTGAGATCATACCCAGAGATAGAGCCCCTGGTAGCTGAGTCTGCCACCCCCACCCCGGGGCTGCTCAACACCTGTACGGCCCTGCTGGTGTCTCCGATATATAATGTCTAATAATATTCTGTGTTCAGTCTTGACTGGATCAGGCTGCTGTTCCACTGTCTGAGATCATACCCAGAGATAGAGCCCATGGTAGCTGAGTCTGCCGCCCCCACCCCGGGGCTGCTCAACACTTGTACGGCCCTGCTGGTGTCTCCAATATATAATGTCTAATAATATTCTGTTTTCAGTCTTGACTGGATCAGGCTGCTGTTCCACTGTCTGAGATCATACCCAGAGATAGAGCCCCTGGTAGCTGAGTCTGCCACCCCCACCCCGGGGCTGCTCAACACATGTACGGCCCTGCTGGTGTCTCCAATATATAATGTCTAATAATATTCTGTTTTCAGTCTTGACTGGATCAGGCTGCTGTTCCACTGTCTGAGATCATACCCAGAGATAGAGCCCATGGTAGCTGAGTCTGCCGCCCCCACCCCGGGGCTGCTCAACACCTGTACGGCCCTGCTGGTGTCTCCATTATATAATGTCTAATAATATTCTGTTTTCAGTCTTGACTGGATCAGGCTGCTGTTCCACTGTCTGAGATCATACCCAGAGATAGAGCCCATGGTAGCTGAGTCTGCCGCCCCCACCCCGGGGCTGCTCAACACCTGTACGGCCCTGCTGGTGTCTCCAATATATAATGTCTAATAATATTCTGTTTTCAGTCTTGACTGGATCAGGCTGCTGTTCCACTGTCTGAGATCATACCCAGAGATAGAGCCCATGGTAGCTGAGTCTGCCGCCCCCACCCCGGGGCTGCTCAACACCTGTACGGCCCTGCTGGTGTCTCCAATATATAATGTCTAATAATATTCTGTTTTCAGTCTTGGCTGGATCAGGCTGCTGTTCCACTGTCTGAGATCATACCCAGAGATAGAGCCCCTGGTAGCTGAGTCTGCTGCCCCCACCCCGGGGCTACTCAACACATGTACGGCCCTGCTGGTATCCCCGATATCCAATGTCTACCTGCCTACTATAGAGGCAGTACTACAGAAACTGGGCCTACATTCAGGAGAGATGGGACTACAGTTGATTGATAATCTACTGAGGAGTAACACAGGGAGCCCAGATTCAGGTATGTCTTGAGCCGCGACTCTAGAACCGTTCTTTGGGGGTTTCCGACCAGGTCTGACACAAACCTGCCTGTGCAACTACAGAAGATGGCTAGAAGCTTGAAATTTCGGATTTAGGTAGAAGAGGAATTGTACTATCTGAGTAGCGAAAACAAAGGCGCTGATCAGTTGTGCAGTTACTGCGAAGCTGATCTGCTTCTTTGTTTTCGCATAGGCAAAAATCTGGTTCTCTCATGACGTGGCTCACATATTTGTGCAGAACAGCAATGGTTTCAATGGATTACCAACCAAGTTGACCCCTGCCTACATGTGGAGGCTGCAAGCTATGTCTAAACAAAGCTGTAATTAAACATTTCTATAATAGAGGTTAAATGCTTGTGTCTAAGCCTGTTGTCGGACCACCTGTTTAACTCATTTAAGCCTGGCATCCTTTTTATGGGACATAGGCATGCAATATAGCCCAGATGGGAGGCTACAGAACAGAGGATTTTGATCAAAAATTTACATGAAAATTTAAAATCATCCCTGATGCCCCTAAAAACGAAAGTGAAGTCACCCAAATGATAATGATGGAAATTCCATTCATCAAAATGGGTTAATGTATACCCACTGTCAGGCCAAGCTGAATTTTCTATGTGTGCTAAGCCTGAATTGTTGATTTATTTCACAGGTTATGCAGCCCAGTACCTGGGTAAAGTGAGTGGTGTAGCCAATGATTCTACTGTAGAAATACTCTATCAGCTCGGGACTAAACAGGACAGATGGACTGCTGACAGGTAATGGGCTTGAAACAATAATGTTACTTCTGTTGTATTAAAATGTAAAAATAGCATGGCATGCCTTATTAACATTTAACGAAAGAGGCGATCAATAGTCAGTTCCTTCAAAATTGGAATTCAGTTCCTTCATTATTGTCAAGAAAACTTCAAAATTGGAATTCATTTCCTTCATTATAAAACTTCAAAATTGGAATTCAGTTCCTTCATTACTGTCAAGAAAACTTTAAAATTGGAATTCAGTTCATTATTGTCAAGAAAACTTTAAAATTGGAATTCAGTTCCTTCATTATTGTCAAGAAAACTTTAAAATTGGAATTCAGTTCCTTCATTTTAAAACTTCAAAATTGGAATTCAGTTCCTTCGTTATAAAACTTCAAAAGTGGAATTCAGTTCCTTCGTTATTGTCAAGAAAACTTCAAAATTGGAAAGTCTCTTATAATGCATAAAGTTCTTGGAAATTAACGGAGACATCTAGTTGGATATTGTGACACTTAATAAAATTGACATTTATATTAATTGTCACTATTGGTAAAGGCACTTGCAATAAAATCTTATAATGTATTTTTATGATGAAGAGGCCAAATATGTACAAATTGATTTCATGTCTATTTCAGAGTGCGTACAATGTTGATATGGCTTGGCGACAGCGCTAGAGTAGAACTCCAGAGGAAGGCTGTTTTCTCCGATGATGGTTTCCGTCCCTCCCCCCATGAGTTATCCGGTATAGCTCTCCCCGGCCCGGCGCCATCACATGTTCACTGTATAGCATCTATACTGTGGCAGAGCCATGAACTGCCTGTGGAGTACAACCTGAGTCAACTCATTACCAGGGATTTAGTCAGGTATTTAATAAAGTTAAAAACTTAGTTCCTTTAAGAGCAGAGAAAATATGAGCCTTGACGTGAGAAAACCGGTCTTCAGAGTTTCCGATCAGGTTTGACTAAGCCTGTACAGTTACAGAAGAAAGCTAGAATCTTGAAAGAAATGTTGAGTATAGGTAGAGGAGAGATTGTACTATCCGTGTAGCAAAAACAAAAGCGCTGGTCAGCTGCTACTGCAAAGCTGATCTGCGCTTTTGTTTTTGCATAGCGAAAATCCGGTTTCCTCATGACACAGCTCGTTTGAAAGAGAAAGGAGATGTGCCATACTGTGGTTTTGGCTACTAAAGCCTTGCCAGTGACCCTATAAACCCCACTGTCATTCAGTCAAATTCTCTAAAATGCCTGAATATTTGAACAATGAATTTGATATTAAATCACAAATAGGTATGAATGCCTTTGTGGATTTGGGCTGATGAATGACTTAAAATCTTTTATCTTATTGCCTTTCCCAACCCATGAGATAAAGTCATAAGAACTTGAACACTGAAATAAAATCCTTTAATTCTTAGTTATGCAATGTTATTATTATCATTGATTCAGAAAAAGTGTTTTACTTTTCAGTTCCTTGTATGAGTGGTCCACCGTGTTACCAACCGACTCCCACCTCAAGAAGTCAGTAGACTACGTACTGTGTGCAATATGTCACATCTATCCAGAATTCTTCACCAGAATCATGGAATGGATGGGAATCGTGATCATGCCCGACTTTGGGCTTTCCGCTCCGATGACGGACGATAGAAAAGACTCGTCACATTACACAACTTCAATGACGGATGATTCAAAAGAGGCTAGCAATGCTCTTGGTGGTGGCCAATCATTGGACAGTTCAGAGCCGATTTCACCAATCATATTGCAGGATTTCAAACGCATGTGTTTAGACGAGAGTCATCTCTCAACATTGGCATATGTATGTAAATCTCCTATCGCTGTGAAACAGCTGTTGGAGTCTGGTTTTCCAGCAGTGTTAGCACAGGGACTGTTTGAATTTTGTAATCGTGTGATCTCAATGTTTGCCGACTCCTGGTCCCAGCCCGAGGGGATTACAGACTCATGTAAGAGCATGAGTGGCTCGTCTGTACCCAGGGAGAGTGATAGCACCAGTTCTACTCAAAACCATACAGGTAAATCTACTATTGAGTTTAATGTAACATTACTGTTTTAAGGTGAAAAACGTTGCAAAACTTTAGACTTAATTCCCATATGCTAGAAAAATGCCTATAAAGATCTTGTTGGCAAAGCAAACAGTGCAGGCTGGTAAAATAAAACACTCTACACTGTTTGCTTTAAGGATAATATTGGTTTTGAAATAAAAAAGAGATTGTTTATATTTAAGAATAATGAAATTATTAAGAGGCTTAAACTAGTTTATTTCTTATCAACCCAATATTGTTTCTCTCTAAGCTTATTGCTTAGATTCCAAACCAGATTCTTTCTCTTTGATAGGTCTGTGTGTGACAGCTGACATGGTAGCGGCTGTGTTGAGATTTTTCTCCGAAGTCTCGTCAGAAGTGATAATGAAGGACTGGCTAGGAGGTGCAGACGGCAATATATTCTGGCCTGTTCTTCTCACCATGTTGTGCAATACCCCACTCCATACTCCAGTGTCTGTTAATGTCTTCCCACAAAAACTTGAGGTAAGCCACATAGTCCTAGTTGAGATTTTTCTCCGAAGTCTCATAAGAAGTGATAATGAAGGACTGGCTAGGCGGTGCAGACGGCAATATCTTCTGGCCTGTTCTATACTCCGTTGTCTGTTAATGTCTTCCCACAAAAATTTGAGGTAAGCAACTTTGCCCTAGTTTGTGTAAGAAACTAAAACCTGCCCTCAGGCTTTCCTACTTCACTCAGCTTTAAAACAAACAATTTAGTATTTTGTTAATTGATGGCAGTGGCTAGCAAGCAGATTTGATATTTGCTCAAATCAGTAGTACATGTATTTTGTAAGTAAATGAAACATGATGTTTTTCAGCTCTTTCTTCTTTATACCACAAAAATAATTAAGGCTGCTGAATTATGGTGATCTATTTTCTTTCTTTTTCCCTTTTACAGTTGATCTCAGCCGAAGAGCGTACAACGATAGAGACAGCGACTGTGAGTTTCTTCTCCCGAGTGATAGCGTGTCACGTCCCTAACCAGATGTTGTTTGCCAAAGTACTCTGTGATGTCATCAAAGAACAAGGAATAGCCAGTAAAGCAGGTAGGTGGAGAAATAGGGATTCTAAAACAATGACAGAAAATGAAATAGCCAGTTAATTGATTAATCTTTATTTTGTAAGTAACATTTTGCGAACTTATTGTTTTCATTGACGACAAGTCATATGTATTGTATTAAGAAAATAATGCATGATTTTGTTTCAATTTTGAAAGGTCCTGTTGAAGGTATTGAAAACAACTGCGATATTTGGATTAAATCAGTGGAAAGCATGTATCGTACCTCTTCGTATTTTTAAAAGAAATTTCCAACAGAAATTATCCATTTCTGTCTATGAAGACACTTTCATGATGTTGAAGTTAAGCTATGTATCTTGTAAAATGCTATAATAGGTCTTTGATTTGATCACAAGATTCTCCAGTGCTCCTGAATTTGAAATCCTATCTGCTGTTGCTGTACTTGCACGGTACTTTTTGTGGAACACTCCATGCCATGGTTCCCATGGGCACTGGAAAACCTAGAAAATGGCTAAAAAAATTCCATGCATGAAAAATTCCATGCATGGAAAATTCATGGAATTTAAAAATGATGAAATATCATAGAAAAATCATGGAATTTTGTTATGAAATGCCAGTTTGGATGTCTTTTGGATTCATTTTTTTTCCTCACTTGCTTTGCTCGCTCGATAAGTATTGTGAAATAAAGTTCTGTTTTTCTAACGGCATTAGAACTTATTTGTCTTCATCAGAAAATAAGGTAATTTTGTAATATAATTATCTGTTCTTGCCTTTTAAAAAGTGTTATATGACAAAAAATAAATAAATACAGTCTAACCTGTCTTAAGCAAGCGGCCAAGGGAAATTGCAAAATCGCTTGCTTAAGACAGGTGCTTGCTGAATAGAGGGTCGATTTAGTCAAAGTTTTCAAGATTCTGTTTCGTCCCGGCCAAGGGTACTCATCAGATGGCTTATATGGCTACCATGACAGATTTTATTTTTTCTTTTTCTTTTTTTCTTTTTTTTTTTTTTTTTATTTTCTTGTTTTATTTTTTAAAGCAATTTGAATGAAAACAAAGGAAGCCACACCTTTTTCCCAAACACATTTCAATAAACTACCAGATCAGAGCCTCATTGGACAACTTTGTTAATCACACACACAAACACACACGCGCACACATGCTGAAACACGTGACAGCAATTAACGAGACACATTTATCAGGATTATCGGTAAGCATGGCCAATTTGTTGACAATGCTTTGATCATTGTCACCTTATTCAATCGACTTTTCTCACCTTTACGATGACACTATCGAATTTTCGCACCTTTAACGATAGTAAAACAAACATGTGCTGATTGGCAATTAACCTCACCTGGCTAATTATGCGGTCAGTGAAGAGCAATAATGCTTCAAACGATCCAAAACTTCTTTTTATGTCGCCGAAAAAATCCCAGCTGGTATGGTTCTCTTTATCCTCTAATTTCAAAGGCAATCAGCGTTTAACGCTGGGATACAGTCATAGGCCTTTGCTGGTTACCGCTTTTACAACAATTTTTTTTTAATGAAACCGGAATCTGCACGCCGTGCTCCATTCATCGACTAGGTAAAAAATAAAAAATTTCCTCCAATTTCGGGTGATCGTTTTACCCGAAACCATTATTTTGGTCGCCACACAGCGCAAACGGCTTACACTTTCAGAAACAAACAAAATTGACCGCAACAAAAAAAAAAACATGGCCGCTTAAAGTGAAAATTTAGCGATTTGGGACAATTTTTGCTGACCGTTGACCGCGTTTGAGAGGTGCGTGCTGAATAAAGGTGCATTTGCGTTAGAAATCGTTCGGGGGGACCTGGAACTGACCGCTGACTGCAGGGTCACGCTGAATAGAGGTGACCGGATCGGCAGTTTAGACTGTAAACAGAAAAATTAGTCCTGGAAACTTTTCGCCGATCATGGAAAAGTCATGGAATTTTATTTTATACTTTCCGTGGGAACCCTGCCATGCTATTTAGCAGCTAAACCAACTATAATTTCAGGTCTGCGTATCTGTCCCCTGTCTGGGTTTACTGATCCTACAAGTTTTGTTGGATGACGAAATTTAGGTAGATTTATAACCATTTACTACTGATTACAGGTCTGGGTGTCTGTCCCCTGTCTGGGTTTACACGGAGACTGTTCCTACAAGTTTTGTTGGAAGATGAGAGAATCCTGATTGCTATTCCCCAACAGTACCATGTACAGCTACCGGTCAGCATGTGTAGATTTATAACCATTTACTATTAATTACAGGTCTGGGTGTCTGCCCCCTGTCTGGGTTTACACGGAGACTGTTCCTACAAGTTTTGTTAGAGGACGAAAGAATCCTTATAGCTATTCCCCAACAGTGCCATGTACAGCTACCGGTCAGCATGTGTAGATTTATAACCATTTACTATTGATTACAGGTCTGGGTGTCTGTCCCCTGTCTGGGTTTACACGGAGACTGTTCCTACAAGTTTTGTTGGAAGACGAGAGAATCCTGATAGCTATTCCCCAACAGTACCATGTACAGCTACCGGTCAGCATGTGTAGATTTATAACCATTTACTATTGATTACAGGTCTGGGTGTCTGTCCCCTGTCTGGGTTTACACGGAGACTGTTCCTACAAGTTTTGTTGGAAGATGAGAGAATCCTGATAGCTATTCCCCAACAGTACCATGTACAGCTACCGGTCAGCATGTGTAGATTTATAACCATTTACTATTGATTACAGGTCTGGGTGTCTGTCCCCTGTCTGGGTTTACACGGAGACTGTTCCTACAAGTTTTGTTGGAAGACGAGAGAATCCTGATTGCTATTCCCCAACAGTACCACGTACAGTTACCGGTCAGCATCAACCAGATACAGCACCCGTGCTTCGGGGCGGGGAGAAAGTTCAGGACCATGTCTGTCAATATGCATATCTCTGTGGGTGAACTGATTAACAAGATTTCAGGTAAGTGACATGAACCCATTATTATCATTTCATTTTTAGGGGCATCAGGAGTGATTTTAAAGTTTCAAATGATTTTTTTTATGAAAATCCTCTTAGCAAAGAGAATAGCCCCAGATGGGACGCCGCAATCTGCGGCGTCACATCTGGGGCTATACTGTTTGCCTATGTCCCACAAAAAGGATGCCAGGCTTATAGGGGTTAAATCAAACAAATCTACCAGATATGAATGAGCCATGTCATAAGAAAACCAACATTTTGCATATGCGAGAACTAAGGCGCAGACCAGGCTCGCAGTAACTGCAAAGTTGATCAGCGCCTTTGTTTTCGCTTCACGGACAGTATATTTCATCTTCTTTATAAATTCCAGCCACTAGCCATCTTCTGTGCATGTACAACTTGTTTTGTGTCAGACGTCTTCGAAAACCACGTTGGTTTTCGCATGATAAGGCTCAAATGATCTATCAATAATTGCAAAACAGAAATGAATTGGAGTTGAAGGTTAATACTGTGAACTTAACCTTTATTCATATGAGCAACTTACGAACCTACTTTCGACATTTCATTGCGGTGTCAGCATATCAGAATTTAACCCATATTTGACGAATGGATTTTGCCGTCATTATCATTTTGGTGAGTCCACTTTCATTTTTAGGGGCATCAGATCAGGAGTGATTTTTAAATTTTATTCATTTTTTATGAAAATTCTCCAAACAAACAGAATAGCCCCAGATGGCACACCGCGTTCTGCGGCGTCACGGGGCTATTCTGTTTGCCTATGTCCCATAAAAGGGACGCCAGGCTTAAATGAGTTAAGCAAGCATTTGTTTTGCTGTTTGTGTGTGGAAGTTTCGCCCTATATTGCCTTTATGTCTTCAGATACCCCAAGCCTTGCAGCCCAGATACTGGAAGTCCAGGCAGACAAGAAGTTAGAAGATACCAAGAAATACTCGGGTCCACTGGGATTAGAAATGGTGGAATATATATCAGCTGCTACTTCCGGTGAGTAATTAAAGCCTGATGCTGACCAGGCTCTGGGTTTATAAACTTTTTTCATGCTCAACTTAGTTGTAATTTATCCTGCTCGGACATGAGACTGTAATTTAGCCTGCTTATTAATGTATTTCAACAATATATCAAATGTGGTTGATCTTAGAGCAGTTAGAGGTTTTTATTTATATTCACCAATCTTTTAAAGGTTGTCAAGAGTAAAATCATTTATGATAAGGTGAGGTGTGTATGAAATCCCCATACTACTTGTAAATAATCAGAAAATGTTGTCTTGTCATGACAGAAAAATTGTGCACTTGGACAATAAACTGACAAACAAACAATAATTTGTGATATCATCATTTTCAGTTGATACCAGTGGTGTAGACAAAGACTTGGGTCAGAGTCCGGCATCCAAATCCGCCATACCCCCTAGACCGCCCACCAGGAGAGGAAGAACAGCAGAGACCTTGTCCAGTCGACTCAACCTGCCGGTCGTCACCTTCAGTCATAAACTCATCAACAGTAAGTGGATTTCGACAAAAACACTTGAATAGTTGTGTTACTGTAATGTTAACAGAAGTATATGTACATGCTGAAGATATACATTGATTTGGTTGACCAAACATTAGATATTTGGAGCGTGATGAACTAGTGGTAGAGTGTAAGACTGCCAAGTGACAGGTCAGGGGTTTGAAGTTAATACCTTTTGAATTGTGATCTTGGACAAGACACATTAATTTCCAATAGTACTGGATTGTATCCAAGAACCAGTGACTTAAAAAAGTGATTGCTTGGACACTATATGACAAACGAATTTAAGTATTTCTTATTCACACTACAGTTGAATTTGAGACAATGATTGGAATATATCATAAACAAGTTTACTTACATGAAAAATGTATAAAGCAAGGGTATTCACTAGAAAAATGTATTTTTACATGTGTACCATTACATGTGTATTTACAGACAAAAGCCTGCCGACTGATCTGAGTCTGTCCCAGTTAATACAGGTCTTACAACAACAGGGGCTCCCTCAGGGTCAGTCTGTCCTAGAGTTTGGTGTTAAAGTATCATCAAAATCAAAGGATACCATACCAGGTAATGAAACATGGAATTTCATTCAGAATTTTTGCGAACCAAATGCTATAGAGCCATGATATGTCTCTCTACCTTTTTACAAATCAATTGTTGGGTTTCAAGCAATTTTAGTGTGTGAGCTTTGTAATCCATGTTATTATGAGAGTAAAATGCATAGCTTTATAGCAAAATCAGTCTTGAATTAGCATTTGGGATCTAGCAATAATCTCTGTTCTATCCAAAATTGTGTTATAAAGAGGTTTAGGTGTATTTGTAAAAAAAAAAAAAAAAAAAAAATGTACCCCCAAAAATATAGAAAATGCTACAGATATGGATGGTTGTGTCGTACTTCCATCCTTACCCTGACTAGAAAGCAGCCTTAATAAAATCAAGAAACCAGTTATGCAAGAGGAGGCAATTGAAAAAAAGAGAATTCTTTTGACTTTGTTCTGGTGAACAAACTTTATTCTCTTCTTCAGACAGAGGTATTTTAAAGTCTTCTGTAAAATTGTTTGAATGTTGACAATTTTTCCAGATGAGAGTGAGGAGCCAGATGAGATTCCCAGTGAGACCCTGCTGTCCACCTCACCATTCCCCACCCCCCTCCTGGTGTTTGCCAGCGTCGGAGGTCTGGCTCTGTTGGCAGAACACCTGCCACTGCTGTTCCCGGAGATATCTCGACAGATCACCCTGGCCGACAGTGCCACGGAGACAACGGCGGGGCTGGCTGACGCCTCGCAGGACTGGGTCACGGTGGACTCGCCAGAAGATTTCTATGATGTAAGGATGTTTTGTCACTCTAAATTTCTAAGATAGAGTAAAATATAACTTACAGTTCAATATCACATCTCTATGTTACTACTCTTACTTGATAGCACTGGGTTAAACAATCAATAATGTTCTACAGTGTAAAATTGGGCAAAATGACAGATTTTACCCTTAGTGAATGTTTCTGAATTGCACACTACCAAAATTCTGATGACATTTTATCTTGCGTAACTTGAAAAACCTGTGGTGGAGGTTAGCTATTTTCAAATTTGTTTCTTAGTAACAAGTATGATTTCATTTTTGTTAGTTTTGCTTTTGAAGATTAGCTTGATCATCTTTCCATGTCTTTCCACAGCTGTACGAGTCCATGTCCCCCGCCCCTCAATCCCGACCAGGCCATGCCATGGGTATGCCGTCAGTGCCACCCCACTCCCTGGTGGCGTTTGGCCTGTTCCTGAGACTAAACGGCTATGCCGATGTCCTACTGAAGGAGAGAAAGAAGGCCCAGTGTTTGTTACGACTTGTACTGGGGGTTACAGATGATGGTGATGGGGGTAGGTGAACTCTTAAAGATTCTTGTGAAAACCAACAATGTGGTTTTCGAACAGGTCCAACACAAACCAGCCTATAGTCAGAGAAGCAGGCTAGAGGCTTGAAATTTTGGATTTAAGAATAAGAGGGATTGTACTATCCATGTAGTGAAAACAAAGGCGCTGATCAGCTTCGCAGTTACCGCGAAGCTGATCGGCACCTTTATTTTCGCATATGCAAAATGGTTTTCTCATGATGCGGCTCATGTATTGAAAAATGAAAAATGAAATTGAAAAATGAAATAAATCTTGGTTGCAGGAATGGCTAGATTGAAAGTGGTGTCAAATTTTAAGAAATACTTAATATTTATATATTTGGCTTGTCACCCACTGTTGATTGAGAATTTTATACTTTCATTTCAGGTCATATTTTGACATCCCCTCTAGCCAGCTCCCTACCCACCCTGCCTTTCATAGTACTGAAGTCTCTGTTCGATGCCTCCCCACTGACGACTGATGACGGTGTTCTGTTGCGGAGGATGTGTCTGGATATTGGAGCGCTGCAGCTTATACTTGCCTGTCTGTCTGTTCTGAGTCACCATGCCCCGCGGGTGACGGTACCTGGATTTCAGCAAGAGGTTAGTCACAAACAATCCAACCTAGGTCAAAGTTATTGAAATACTTTTAAAAGGTTCTATTTAAGTGATAAAATTTACCCTCGAGTTTTCAACAAGTCATTGGGATTCTGTATGAATAACTTGCTAAGTTATGGGCATATAAGTTCATTCTTGCTATAGTTGAATGTGAAAAGTGCTCTGGGCATGTATGAACCCATATAATGCAACTAGGGTATTTTTTCACTCTATTTCAAATTTTCATCACAAGGCCTTCATCAGGAAAGTAACTTTTAATTTTGGCACCTAGGTGGCATCCATTTTGAAGCATAATATCACTAGTCAGTGGTGACGTTACATATAATGCAAGTTAACTTTTCCATCTTGTTATATGACTCACTCAACTACATGAATCAACTTGCGTAAAGTTCCAGTGATGTGTGAGCTGGCTTTTACATTTAATGAAAACAAATGATTTATCAAGCTTCTGTTTATTTCCAGACCCAGACTATTCTGACCGCCATGCAGACCCCTTCTACCAGCAGTTCAGCCCAGATGTCCTACGGTGGAACCGAGGAGAAATCCCAGCAGTACTGGGCCAAGGGGACAGGTTTCGGGACCGGGTCGACAACCTCGAGCTGGGATGCAGAACAGGCACTGTTGCGACAGAAGAGTGAAGAAGAACATGTTACTTGCCTGCTACAGGTAGGATAGGAGTTACATACTGACAGCATGTAGTTATCATAAAGCAGCAGTTGAATAAAATAAGGTGCGGCCCCCGTGGCCAAGCGGTTAAGAGCGTTGTTTCTTAATCACGCGATCATCTCACCGCTGTGTCTGGCGTGGGTTCGAGCCCCGCTCTGGCCACATGTGAGACAAGCCAAGTTCTGCTTGCGGGTCTGTCAGGTGGTTTTTCTCGGGGTTCTCCCGTTTTCGCCCACCTACTGATTGGCCCGTCTCATATGAGCTGAAATAATCTTGAAAGGGACGCAAAAACTGAATCAAAAAAAAAAAAAAAAAGAATAAAATAAGAAAAAAAAAAAAAGAATAAAGTAAGAAAAAAAAAAGAATAAAAGTTGAGACGCTGATCAAGAAAAGCAACAATCTGCATATGCGAAAAACAAAGACGCAGATCAGCTTCACGGTAACCGTGAAGCTGATCAGTGCCTTTGTTTTTGCTACACGGATAGTACAATTTCTATACTTTCTGTATCCAAAATTTCCAGCCTCATGCCATCTTCTGAGATTGTACAGCCCAGTTTGTGTCAGACCTGGTCGGAAACCAAATTGTTGGTTTTACCCGTGAGGCAGCTCAAATTTTTACAGCATGTAGTTATCATAGAGCAGCAGTTGAAAAAATAAGTCGAGCTGCTGCACAAGAAAACCAACAATCTGCATATGCGAAAGACAAATACGCAGATCAGCTTCAAGGTAACCGCGAAGCTGATCAGTGCCTTTGTTTTTGCTACAAGGATAGTACAATTCCTCTACTGTCTAAATCCAAAATTTCCAGCCTCTATCAATCTTCTGAGATTGTACAGACTGGTTTGTGTTAGACCTGTTCAAAAACCATATTGTTGGTTTTCCCATGAGACGGCTCAAATATTAACAGCATGTTGTTATCATAAAGCAGCAGTTGAATAAATTAAGTTGTAAAAAGAGCAGAATCTCAATAGATAGCATATTCAGTTGTCCATTTAGCAAGCAACGGATCAGGGGAAAAGTTTTGCATCAAAAAGAAAGAATTTACCTTGACTGCTGATTTTATAGAGTAAATTGCCATTTACTGGTTAATGAATGTGCACTTTGTACTGGTAAATAAACTACTTGTGTGAAGCTTGCCCAGAAGCAGGATGGTCGTGAAGCTTGCCCAGAAGCAGGATGGTTGTGAAGCTTGACCAGAAGCAGGATGGTCGTGAAGCTTGCCCAGAAGCAGGATGGTCGTGAAGCTTGCCCAGAAGCAGGATGGTCGTGAAGCTTGCCCAGAAGCAGGATGGTCATGAAGCTTGCCCAGAAGCAGGATGGTCGTGAAGCTTGCCCAGAAGCAGGATGGTGGTGAAGCTTGCCTAGAAGCAGGATGGTCGTGAAGCTTGCCCAGAAGCAGGATGGTCGTGAAGCTTGCCCAGAAGCTTGATGGTCGTGAAGCTTGCCCAGAAGCAGGATGGTCGTGAAGCTTGCCCAGAAGCAGGATGGTCGTGAAGCTTGCCCAGAAGCAGGATGGTCGTGAAGCTTGCCCAGAAGCAGGATGGTCTATAACTGACTGTCCTAACGAGAAATCAGCTGATCTATATTGACAAAACAAATCAAGAAAACAAAGAAAGTAGATTCATTTTTCATCAAATCGATGTCAGCCACACTTAGTGTAGGCTAACACTGTCAAAATATGAGCCACATCTACGAAGCTGATCAGCGCCTTTGTTTTTGCTACATGGATAGTACAATTTCTCTTCTTCTAAAATCCGAAATTTCAAGCTTCTAACCTGCTTCTGTGACTGTACAGATTGGTTTGTGTCTGACCTGGTCAGAAACACCGTACCGTTTTCTCGCATCGTGATGATTGTCTCATTTCAGGTTCTTGCCAGCTACATCAACCCAGGCGGCAACATCCCAGAAAACTTCGGCAGTGACGAAACTGAACCGACAACAGAGAAATCTCTCCTCCCTAGTGTCATCCCGGAGCTACTCAGCCAGTCATGTCTGGTTCCTGCTGTTTCATCATACCTGAGAAACGACTCCGTGCTAGACATGGCCAGGCATGTGCCGCTATACCGAGCCCTGCTAGAGCTGCTGCGGGGACTGGCTGTGTGTCCGAACCTGGTCATGCTGTTGATGCCCCTAGAGAAGGAGGGTGCGGGTGGAGGGATGTCGTCAGTTGGGGAGCTTTTGGAGAAAATGAGAGGATGTGTTGATACTTACGCTAGTCGCCTGAAGTAAGTATAGTCCGAATGAGGTAATTCGAATGCCAATCTTTTGAAACTATTGGATTTTTTAAGACGTCTGCCGTCCCGAAAATTTCTGCTTTTCGAATTTCGATTTTTTTGAAAATTCAATTTTTCAAACAACTTTTTAGGTCCGGATCAAAGAAATGTTTGTAAAAATACCCCTTGAAATTCCAAGCCACAAACTTCTAATTAAGGTCATGCAGGATGTTGAGTCGTAATGGTTTTATCATAAAAAGGTAAAAAGTAAGCAATGATCAGGAAATGGGACAATGAAGATAATATTTTGTTCATGCTTTGAAAGCTTCTGTGACTGGGAGGGCACTCTGGTGCTCAGCACTAGTGAGTAAAATGTGTTAAATTATACCATTCATTAACATTTGCAAGCGCTCTTTTAAAGCACTGAAAAAATTTGTAGCTTCTCTCTTCGTTTTCAACTTCCTGGTATAAAAGGGGTGTGGTAGCCTAGTGGTTAGAGCATCAGACTGCGGATCAAGATTTTTATACCCACGGGTACCAGTTTGTGCCCTTTAGCATGACTTATTTACTCCTGATAGTACTGGTTAATACCCAAGTGGTGGCTCCATCCCAACATAATTGACAAAATTGTAGACAGACATTCAACCACAAAAGAGACTTAACGAGAATATATGTAAAATTATCCTTTATCCATCGATTGCAATCTCTTAATTTATTTAAATTCCAGATCTAACAGTAAAGGTCAAGGGAAGACAACTACGAAAGAGGAAGATGAGGAAAATGAAGGACTTGCCAAACTCATACCTGATATACAGGAAACTGCCAGGATAGTACACGCTGCCACGGAGTATGATAGTCATAAACATTCAGGTAGGGACCAAATGAGCCGCATCTTGAGAAAACTGGATTTTTGCTTATGCGAAAGCAAAGGCGCAGATCAGCTGTGCAACTGCACAGCTGATCAGCGCCTTTGTTTACTACAAGGATAGTACAATTCCCCTTCTTCTTAATTCCGAAATTTCAAGGTTCTAGCCTGCTTCTGTGACTGTACAGGCCGGTTTGTGTCAGACCAGGTCAGAAACCCCGAAGATAGATAATGATAGATAATACATTTGAAGGTTTTCCTGTTTGAGGGGTTAGGCTTCTTAACTTAAGTATTTTGTGTGACCGTCGCAAACAGCAGCTCTCTGTGGATGACGCTTTTAGTATATTTGAGCCGTGATGCGAGAAAACTGGTCTTCGGGGTTTCCAACCAGGTATGACACAAACCGAGCTGTAAGATGGCTAGAGGCTGGCAATGCCGGATCTAGGAAGAAGAGGGATTGTACTATCCAAGTAGCGAAAACAAAGGCGCTGATCAGCTTCTCAGTAACTCTGCGCCTTTGTTTTTACATTGGCAAAATCCTGTTTTCTCATGACGCGACTCGTTTATTTCTTAACGCTTCTTAGCTAATTCCATTCGCCAATGATTTTGCCTTGAAAATGCATTTACATGTACATGTATTTAGTTTGTTTGATATTTCAGCGAAATCTTCATCAGAAGCAGCTCCAGGAAGCCCTGGGGCCAGTAAAGAAAGTTCAAAAGACAGTCTGGATCATATCTACCTCACTGAGATGAAGAAATTACAGTTTGGTTAGTATTTGAACTGTGTTTGTTTTTGGCACAGAACTTAAGTCTGATCTTTTTGTCTGATGGGCACAGAACATAAGTCTGATCTTTTTGTCCGATGGGCTCAGAACATAAGGCTGATCTTTTTGTCCGATGGGCACCGAACATAAGGCTGATCTTTTTGTCCGATGGGCTCAGAACATAAGGCTGATCTTTTTGTCCGATGGGCACAGAACAAAAGGCTGATCTTTTTGTCCGATGGGCACAGAACATAAGTCTGATTTTTTTGTCCGATGGGCACAGAACATAAAGTCTGATCTTTTTATCCGATGGTCACAGAACACAAGTTTGATCTGTCCGTATGGTCAGTCCTACCATTAAGAAGTGTATTCTTATATCTCAGTACTTTTCATAATAAAGTATTTGCTGGAATTGCTTATGATAAATTCTGAATTGTTTAATAGAATATTCAAGAAATTCAACAATTATGTTCGATTAAAAGAAGTGAATATCCGTGCATTATTGTCTGCAAAGCATTAGTCATGCTGCTTGCTTTCATTGCTAAGCCTTGTGTAATCTACATTTGAGCCTCCTGATGAGAAAACCAACAATTTGCTTAGGCGAAAACAAAGGCGCAGATCAGCTTCGCGGTTATCAGTGCCTTTGTTTTCGCTTCGGATAGTACAATTTCTCCACTTGTTAAATCTAAAATCTCCATCTTCTAACCATCTTCTGTGCTTGTACAGGCCAGTTTGTGTCGGACCTGTTCGGAAACCACATTGTTGGTTTTCCCACGAGGTGGCACATTTGTAGTGTATTTATCATTTTATTTCTTTTTCAGACCAGTACGAGATGGTAGAAGATGAAGGCTCTGGTCTGAAATTCAAACTTAAACATCACTACGAGAACAATGTCAAAGCTGCCGGTGACGTCAAAAACCCAAATCGTATCCGACGTCTAGCCCAGGAGGCCGTGACTCTGTCCACGTCTCTTCCGCTGTCTGTCAGTAGTAGCGTGTTTGTGAGGTGCGATGAGGAACGGCTGGATATCATGAAAGTGCTGATTACTGGGCCGGAGGATACGCCATACGCCAATGGATGTTACGAGTTTGACGTCTATTTCCCACAAGACTATCCTAATGCTCCACCTTGCATCAACCTGGAAACAACGGGAAACCATTCTGTTCGTTTCAACCCAAATCTTTACAATGATGGAAAGGTATAAATCTTACTTATTTTGAACTTAGACTGAAATCAATTTAAAGTCATAAAAGTTAAGGCATTTTATGTACAAACAGAAGTATATTTTTGGTGTAAAAAAAAGAAATATTCCTTCAAATGTTGCCCACAAATGAACCTATAAAAATTTCCGATCATAAAGTATTTCCAGAAAACATATCCTGCATGTATGATAAAAACCTTTACAAATATTCATATCCTTTACAATGGGAATATTTCAGGTGTGTTTGAGTGTTCTAAACACGTGGCATGGACGACCAGAAGAAAAGTGGAATGCTCAGACCTCAAGTTTCTTGCAGGTAAATGCTCTTTTCTTAACACTCAATTTTATGTAGATCACCATTGAAAGAAGATCACTTAAATCTTAACAAATGAGCCACCACATGAGAAAACGAACAATCTGCATGGGCGAAAACAAAGGCACAGATCAACTTCGCAGTATCTGCGAAGCTGATCAGGGCCTTTGTTTTCGCTACACTGATTGTACAATTCCTCTGCTTTCTAAATCCAAAATTTCCAGCCTCTAGCCATCTTCTGTGCTTGTACAGCTCGGATTGTGTCGGACATGTTCATTAACCACATTGTTGGTTTTCTCATGATGTGGCTCAAATGTCAAACTTCTCAGAACAAGACTTTGGATTCAGTAACAACCTTGATTGTAGCACTAAGCATCAGGAAAGACTTATCAGAGTGGTTGTTTGGTGCAAAATCCAGATTGTTGTACAGGTCAACCTCATTATAACGCTATCTTTGGGGTCCATGGAAACAGACCGTGTTATAGGTGAACCATGTTATTAGCTCACCTGAGCCGTTAGGCTCACAAGGTGAGCTTATAGGATGGCCATGATCCGGCGTCCGTCCGTCCGTCGTCCGTCCGTCCACAATTTCAAAGATCTTCTCTGAAACCGCTTGGCCAACCAAAGCCAAATTTTATATGAAGCATCTATAGGAAGGGGGAACCAATGTGTATATAAGAAATCCTGGTCACATGACCAAGATGGCCGCCATGCCCATATATGGTAAAAACCCTTCAAAAATCTTCTTCTCCAGAACCGGTGGACTGATTTAAACGAAACTTGGCATGAAGCATTGATGGCTCAAGCACTACAATGTGTATATAAAGCATGACCCTATGATGACCTTGACCTATTTTACGGCAAGGTCAACATAGGTCGCCAATGCATTTGAATGGGGAAAACTTTTAAAATGTCATTTAAAGTGAAAGTCTTGCAGGAAATGGGCAGTAGGACTGAATATTAATGATTCTGAAAAAAATTGGACCCCAGGGGCTCATATGCCCCCATCCCGTGGCAATATACATGTATATTACCATAATATTCAAACATCATCTCCTCTGAAACCGGTTGGCCAATCAAAGCCAAATTTTATGTGAAGCATCAATAGGAAGGGGTAATCAATGTGTAAATAAATAATCCAGGTCACATGACCAAGATGGCCGCAATGCCCATATATGGTAAAAAACCTTCAAAAATCTTCTTCTTCAGAACCGGTGGATCGATTTCAAAGAAACTTGGCATGAAGCATCGATGGCTCAAGTACTACATTGTGTGTATAAATCATGACCCTGTGATGACCTTGACCTTTTTTTTACGGCAAGGTCAACATAGGTCGCCAATGCATTTGAATAGGGAAAACTTTTAAAATGTCATTTAAAGTGATTGTCTTGCAAGAAATGGACAGTAGGACTGAATATTAATGATTGTGAAAAAATTTGGACCCCAGGGGCTCATCTGCCCCCACCCCGGGGCAATATACATGTATATTACCATAATATTCAAACATCTTTGCCTCTGAAACTGCTTGGCGAATCAAAGCCAAATTTTAAGTGAAGCATCTATGGAATGGGGGAATTAATGTATATATAAATTATCTAGTTCACATGACCAAGATGGCTGCCATGCCCATATAAGGCAAAAACCCTTCAAAAATCTTCTTCTCCGAATCTGGTGGACCGATTTCAAAGAAACTTGGCATGAAGCACCAATGGCTGAAGTACTACAATGTGTATATAAATCATGACCCTGTGGTGACCTTGACCTATTTTAGGACAAGGTCAGCATAGGTCGCCAATGCATTGGAATGGGGAAAACTTTTAAAAAGTCATTTGAGGTGAAAATCTTGCAGGAAATGGGTAGTAGGACAAAATATTAATGATTCTGAAAAAAAAAATGGACCTAAGGGCTCATATGTCCACACCCCGGGGCAATATACATGTATATTACCATAATATTCAAACATCTTCTCCTCTAAAACCACTTGGCCAATTGAAGCCAAATTTTATGTGAAGCATCTATAGGATGGGGGAACCAATGTGTGTATTAATAATCTAAGTCACATGACCAAGATGGCCACCATGCCCATATATGGTAAAAACCCTTCAAATATCTTCTTCTCTGAAACCAATAGATTGATTTTAATGAAACTTGGCGTGAAGCATCCATGGACAGAATATTGATTAGTCTGAAAAAAGAAAACGGCCCAAGGGCTTCATCTGCCCCTGCACTGGGCTTAAATACCATAATATTTAAACATGTTTATTGGTATATGCAGCAGACTTAGGTGAGCATTTACAGGACCATTGGTCCTCTGGTTACTGGGTGCCACGCAAAACACGTGCTAATAATGAGTAACTGAAGTCCGAAGCATAAGAATGAAAACTTTTACGCGTATGAAAACGTGATGAGGCTGTAAAATATAGTGCACAGTTATTTCTTTTGTTTTTGCAGAATATATGCAATAATAGTGATCAAAAATGATTTTTTTTTCATTCATTAAAATTAGCCAGGTCCCTCGGGGAGTGTTGAAAACCTCAGGCTACGCCCTTGGGTATATATTCATGTCTTTTTGCAGGTGCTAGTCTCAATTCAGTCTCTCATCCTTGTGTGTGAGCCATACTTCAACGAGCCCGGCTACGAACGATCCCGCGGCACACCCTCGGGCACCGCCTGCTCCCGGGAATACGACGCCAACATCCGACAAGCCAATATCAAGTGGGCGGTACTAGAACAGATCAAGAATCCCTCACCGTGCTTCAAGGAGGTGGTACAGAAACATTTCTGGCTGAAGAGACACAAGATTCTGAAGCAGTGCGAGGAATGGATAGCTGAGATGGAGTCCTACAGTAGTGATAAACGGACAGGAAGGACTATTGCACATAGTACACTGGCTTTAAAGGTAAAAGTATTATAATGCTTTTCTTTGTAAATTTATGAATATCAAAGAATCCATAGAAAATTATTTCATATCAAAAAAGCTAAGAGTTCATTTCAAGGATTTGTTTTGACAGGCTATAAATCTGGATTAAAAAGATACTGGATCTGCTGGCTTTAGGATATTAATGATAATCATTGTAGAATTTCCCAAACATTTAGAATTTAAAGTTTTTATCAAAGATACTTAATGATGAAGTAAAGTTATTCACTGCGAGACATGTGTCACATCAAAATGTACACCTTGATACGAGTCACGGGGTTTCTGACTAGATCTGACACAAACCAATCTGTGTTGCCACAGAAGAAAGCTAAAATCTTGAAATTTTTGGTATATGTAGAGGAATTTTACTCTCCGTTTAGCGAAAACAAAGGTGCTGATCAGCTGTGCAGTTACTGCACAGCTGATCTGCGCCTTTGTTTTCGCATATGCAGAAATCCGTTTTTCTCATGGCACGGCTCATATAATGTACATGTATTTATAAACAAATGTTGTCAAATGTTTGCGTCAGCTTTGTGTTACAATTTTCCATCTGACAGTTGCTTTGCTCTGTCTATGGTATGGTAGAACTTATTTTAATATATCCTATTACAGAGACACTACAACCAATTACGAGAAGAATTCTCCAAGACCAAAGCACCGCCTGGATTGGAAGACCTCAATGGAGACGAAATAGATCCCAAAGAAAAACAGTACCAAACTGACCAGGGCACGGCCGCGGGGAGTAAAGAGAGTACCCCCGGGCCCCAGATTGTGCAGCCCGACAACAATGCTAACTCCATGATCAATCCTGAAGATTTACCTCATATAGGTGCCGTTGATACATGACAGTGATTGAGAAAGAGAAGAGAGTTATAGGTGTTATGTGATAATCGGTGCAAGAGCTGGCCATGAAGACAAAAGAGTAAAAAAAGAACTTCGATTTCCATGAGTTACCTTCCTGTTACTTACCATGGAGTTTAATAGCTCAGAGAGAAAAAAGTCCTTAAAACCCCTAACTGATGATAATAGACTAAAGAAGACGCAATGCCGGATGGAAAATTTTTTGGAAGATAGATCTTCAAAACAAATTTCCATCCGGCATTGCATCTTCTTACGTCACATTATTGTAAAGCCCTGACCACATTATTGTAAAGCCCTGTATGTCAGAAAGTTTATCATTGCAGCTGTTTAAACCATGTCTATTCAGATTACTGCATGATATTGGTAAGATATTTTTGTTAACTCGATAACTAGCTTTTTGAGACATCCAAATGAACCAGATAAACGGTGAAGCCTTTCAGGCGATCTATTAGGGCCTGCACTGAACACAAAAAAAAGAAATGTCAGAAAGTGTCATTATAGTATTCGGGATGCAAAGGCTACGTGGTAGAGTGTCAGACTCGTTTGCCAGAGGCCAGGCCCCCAAGGTTATAAAGCGTTTTTCGTGCTCAGCTCAGCTGGGACTAAAATTAATCCTGCTCATTAACCTGTCTGCCAGTTTGTTGTTTTATATAAGCAAGACACTGTACTCCCACATAATACCCTTGAAGTCATGGCTCTGTCCTGACATGATGAAGAATTGTTAACTTGGATATTAAGACTATTAAAGTATCTTTAACCATGTTAGAAACAACAACGTTTTGTGTGCTATTTAGTATGATTTAAGCCCCTGTCAGACACTCACGACATGGACCTACGAGTTAAGCTCCACCCACTTTTTTGGTGAACTCGTAGCAACTCGTAGAGAACTCGCCCTATGTCGGCGGTTGTCGTACAGAAGTCTTCCCAACTCGTAGCAACTCGTAGCATGTCGTGGAAGAGCTACGAGAATTTTAAACAGTTAAAAATTCTTGTAGCAAGTCGTAGTAACTGGCCGTCTTAAAGTGGGCGGAGCATAACTCGTACTGATCTCGTAGCTTGTACAGAACTCGTAGTAATGTCGTGGGATGTCATGCATTCTCGGCGTATTGTCAAACATGGCGAGTTGCCTACGAGATTCCTACGAGTTGCTACGAGATACCTACGAGTTGCTACGATTTTGAAGGAGACTTCTCACGAGTTCCTATGACATCTCACGAGTTTACTACGACATTCCTACGAGTATCCGTGAGTTCCCACGACTTATATCGTACGGATGTCGTGTAGAACTCGTAGGGCATTTTAACTCGTAGCAAATCGCGCGACAAGCGGCGAGTCATGATTTGCACTAACTCGTAGCTTCAACTCGTAAGTGTGTGACAGCTTTTAAACCTTTTCAACAAAACTCGTGGCAACTTGCGCGACAAGCGGCGACTTATAACTCATACCAACTCGTAGCATGTCGGGGCTTGAACTCATGAGTGTGTGACAGGCCCTTAAGGAAATCTATCATACAATATTGTGTGGTGCATTACTTTTGCTTTGCTTTACTCTTACTGTTACAGTGTAACTCTATATCTACTGCTATTACTGAAAGTCAAAGGATATAATGATGTATTATAATCCGCTGGTGGGGCATAAGTTTTGCAGTGAAAGAATTGTATTCACTGTGGGACATACTGTAGATCCGGAAATGTTCGCGAGAACTTAATTTTTGCTAATATTCGCGAATTGGTTGCCTTGCGAATTCAAAGTTATCGCTAATAAAGGGCCACTATAAGCTTTATAGAACACATGGTCACTCACACGCGAATTCAAGAACTCGCTAATAATTTGGAAATAGAAAATTCGCGAAATAAAAGTCACGCGAAAATTTCTGAATTTACAGTATGTCATATCAAAATGTACAGCTTAGTTAAATGTATTTATAAACAAAAATTGTGATGTTTGAGTCAGCTTTGTGTGTTACTATTTTGCATCACTTGCTCTGCTAATGATCAGCTAGCCTGAAAGTGTAGGTCTTTAAGACCAATATTTTGCCTTCATTAGAAGCATTATACTATCATATGACTTTGTCAGGATGTAGGTCATACTTTATAACAGTCATATATATTGTGTGTTTTAATCATAGGCAAGGTCTTAGCTGTGTGTGAGTGTCAATTTGTGTCATCAAAAGTGACAAAATTTTCCTTCCAAGTATGAAAGAAATTCTGTAGAAAGCAATAGAACAAAATAGTGTCGATTCACCAACTAAGTAACTACAGAAGGTGGACAAAAGTATTCGTCACTTTTGAAAACTCCATAGACTTCAATGTATTTTCATGTTTACAAGAAACATTATCCTGCCTCTTCTGGTCAACATATTTTCATCATTTTGGTGTCATTTGGAAGTTAAATAAATAAGGCAATAAACAAAGGTCATTTGACGAAAATCCGACATTGCATTTTTCAAAAACAACAGTTTAAAGTTTCAGGAAGTTTTGAAAAAGTTAATTTCCCATTGACGTCAATGGTGACGTCGCCCAAAGATTGTTAAAAAATATTTCACAACTTTTTAAAAATTTGTAGCTTGAAAACGCATGCATGGAATTAAATGAAAATACCTTGTTTATTGCTTTATTAATCTACCTTTCTAATGACACCAAAAACATTAAAATACGTTAACTTGGGGAAGCAGGATAATTTTTCTCGCAAACATGAAAATACATTGAAGTCAATGGAGTTTTACAAACGCGACGAATACTTTTGTCCACCTTCTGTATGTCTATACTTTTTGAATGTTAAATATATAATTGATCATAATTGTACTTGTTACATGTGTAATTGTTGATGTTTTCCACTTTTGTTTTTGTATCATTATTGACTTCATAGGGCTAAGATTACTATAAATTTGGAATTTTTTGTGTGACTTTTATCGCCCAAAGTTTTCGAATTAGAGAATTGTATAAGAGAATTCTAAAATCCACCGGCATGCACTCATGCAGGTTAATATAAAGCTTGTAGTAGATCTTTATCAATCAGCAAGAACTTTGAATTCAGGAGACAACAAATCACAAATTTTAGTGAAAATCAAGTCACACAACCATTTCCGAATTTACTGTAGTGTAGAAATGCATTGATTTTAATGGAGATATCTTTTGTACTTGTTTGGTACAATACAGAAAGTTCAGTTGTAAATGAGAGCGATCATGTATGGATGTGTGCAAGTTGTTTACAGAGAAATGCTTTTTCATACCAAGATAACATTATGTTCATTATGTTAACCTTAACTGACTATCAGATCAATACAATAATCAGCAATTCTTCAGGAAAACATGTCTATACATATTGAATTCCTCCCTTACGCCCCACTTTTTGTAGCAAAACAGGGGTTTGCAGGGTTATACCTATTTTACTTATTTTTATTCCAAAACATACTTGTTAGAACCACCCCAGTGAGGCGTTTCTAACGGTATTATGGTATTTAGAAAAATACCATAATTTTCAATTTTTACAACTTAAGAAAAATCTGTATGATACATGCGCGTGTTTTCGTAATGTTATGGCTTTGAAGATGAATATCAAAAAGATTATTATTTGTCTTGTTCTGTTCTATTATACTAATCAAATTACTTGTAAAAGTCTGCAATTTATATGGTTCTTGTGTGCCCCTACAGTCCTTATAATGTGAACTTGATGTCAAAATGCCTGCCAATTAAATTATTTTTGCCTTTCTGTTCATATTTCAGATGACTTTAAATCTCCTTCAAATGACATATAAGCTGTGACGCAAGAAAAATGGTTTTCAGGGTTTCGGACCAGGTTTGACACAAACCAGTCTGTACAGTCACAGAAGCAAACTAGAAGCTTGAAATTTTGGACATAAGAAGAAAAGGGATTGTTCTATCCGAGAAGGAAATCCAAAGGTGCTGATCAGCTTTGCAGATGTACTGCACACAGCTGATCTGGGTCTTTGTTTTCGCATGGGCAAAAACTTTTTTCATGGCTCTTATGAAATGGATTCATTTTTCTGTATGTGCAAGCTAGAAAACAGATATTCTCTCAAAAGGACTTTGTCCAGTTTTAAGGCACAAACTGTTCTGCAAACTACAGCCACATTTCTTTCTGCTTAAAGATCTAAGATATATTCTGTCCAGGCATTGAACAATTGAACTGTGTGTCTGTGACAGACTGATAAGCATCTTAGATGTATATGTTAAAAATGTTCATACGATGCATCCATTATATACATACATAACCGTGTCCTAACCTGTGTGTGCTTAATGCAGTCCTAATGTACAAAGTCATTGTTGTAGAAGATTTAACAGAGATCATTCATTGCATTAATGGATAAATTTGTTTTTAATTAGTGATTGTAGTTCTAAGTACTGATACTATAGATATTGTATGCTTAATATTGTTATGACATTTTATGACTGAAAATTGAGCTTCAGCACCAGAATACCAACAATTTGCATAGGCGAAAACAAAGATGCAGATTAGCTTCGCGGTTACTGATCAGTCTTTGTTTTCGCTACACAGTACAATCCCTCTTCTTCTTAAATCCAAAATATCAAGCTTCTAGGCTGTTTCTGTGACTGTACAGGCTGAGGCTGGTTCGTGTCAGACCTGGTCGGAAACCCGAATTGTTGATTTTCTCATGCAAAGGCTCGATTATGTATTGCCGAGAAACTTTTTTCTATGAGTTGTTTCTATTTGGTTAAGTCTTGTTTGTTTTATTCTTCAATTTTGTGCTGAGAACAGATGTATAATATGTAAGCATAGTTGACATTTCTTGATAAAAAAAAAGGAGTCTGTAAAACATGGTTCTTGTCATTTCATTCCAGTTACATGTATATTAGCAGGCCGATCATCGATGCAATATATGAGCCACCCCATGGGAAAACCAACAATCTGCTTAGGCGAAAACAAAGACGCAGATCAGCTTCGCGGTAACCGCGAAGCTGATCAGCGCCTTTGTTTTCGCTACTCGGATAGTACAATTCCTCCTCTACTTAACTCCAAAATTTCAAGCTTCTAGCCATCTTCTGTGATTGTACAGCCTGATTTGTATCAGACCTGTTCAGAAACCACATTGTTGGTTTTCCCACGAGGCGGCTCATATAGAGGATTAACTTTTTAGCTGACCTGAGCCGTAGGCTCATCAGGTGAGCTTGTAGTATCTGAATCTGAATCTGAATCTGGTTTACTGGTGACACCCCAAATTGGCAATACCTCACCAGGGGGGTGCGCCAGGAGGGAAATTAGTCCCTGGCTCTCACAAGTGATGTGAACTTGGACACACAGTCATCAGACATTTCAACAGAGGAGGTCAGAGAATCAGGGAGGTCATTCCAGTCCCTGATAGTCTATGGAAAGAAACTACTTTTGTACGCTTCTTTGCTAGCTGCAGGCATCTGAAAAGCCAAAGAGTGTGTTGATTTCTACAACGTCTATTCTTCGGGATAAGGTCATCTGTGGGTATTCTGGCTTTATCCTTTGTATAACAAGGTTCGGTGTGAGAGGGCCTCTGTCCACAATTTCATAGAAGAATACTTCTAAATCTAGGAGGCTAATCTTGAACAATTTTAATCTGAACCATCATTGGGTTGGGGGATTCACCGCATTCGGTTTTGGAGCAGATTGTATCAAAATTTTGGTTTCCATGGCAACAGATAGATCCCAGTCTTACAATGGGAAAAACATTAATAAAATCTCTGAAACCACAAAACCCAGAGCTTTCATATTTTGCATGTAGCAATGTATAGTACTCTACCAATTGTGCCCAGGTGGTCCATTACCTTTGGAGCAAGAAGTGACAAGTTGGAAACCTAATGACCAGATATACAGTATGTAGTAGTGTTCTTTTCTTGAACAAGACAAGACAAGGCTCCTTGAGAACTGGCTTGATACCCAGAAAATGGTGGCTCTGACTTGGCATGACTGAAAGTTTGTCTATACACTAAATACAAAGATGTATGGAAGACTGCTGATACAATTTGAGCCGCCTCGTGGGAAAACCAACAATGTGGTTTCCGAACAGGTCTGACACAAACCGGCCTGTACAGTCACAGAAGATGACTAGAGGCTTGAAATTTTGGATTGAAGTAGAAGAGGAATTGTACTATCAGAGTAGCGAAAACAAAGGCGCTGATCAGCTTCGCGGTTACCGCGAAGCTGATCTGCATCTTTGTTTTCGCCTATGCAGATTGTTGGTTTTCCCACGAGGCGGCTCATTTATCTGCTTCCATAAACTACACTGACAGATTTCCGTGCTTGAGTTTTATGTGCCAATCATATCTGTCAACTTTCTGTGTCATGTTGAGAGCCCTCCCTCCCACACACACAACAACAACAACAATGCCTGGAAAGAAGACCCGGATAAAATTGCAAGTGGTGTTATTTACTACAACACCTGTAAGGAAAAAAGCCGAAGTCATCCAACGTATTGTTTACATCCTGACGAAAAACTGACACTGCAATTTTCATGATTTAAACAAGAAAATGAGCTCATTTGCAGCCCAGATCAAGGAGGCAAATGTGGCAGACATTCACCGTGTCGTACAAAGCAATGGTGAGAAATATCTGTGCTTCACAAGGCTAGCATCATCGTGGTTTGTGAGCGTGACAGACGGTGTCACGTTATGGAGGGTTGATTTAGATGAAGAGGAGGTGGATGCTTTGAGAGATCTAGCTGGAGTCAACACAGTTGAAGCTTATCTCACAAGATTCAGGTATTTTTCCTACATGGTTAGAAAGTTTCGCAGATATGCTGTCAAAAACAAACTGTCTATACCGCAAATAGTAAGCGGTTTACCGTTATTTCATGCCTGGTTAGGGAAAAAGTCAAAACTATGCCCAGAGGTGCCGTTCACAGCTCAATGAATTATTGCCGGAGACTGTAGGAGGGCTTTCGTGCATTGATCTGTCAACGACAATGGGGGGCATAGTTTTGACGATCTATAAATCTATAACATAAAATTGTGTGGCAGTCGACGTTTATATATGGACTTTGATTTCAATAGGAACATCGACACTGGCTATCCGCACGACGGTCGTGCCGATAACACCGCTTATCGGCACGACCGTCGTGCGGATAAGCGGCGTTATCCGCACGACAGGGAAATCGATATCCAAATGTTAAAAATGTCTAGAAATGGATACATTTTAAGTTGATAAATATATTACACTGGCTTCAAAACTGAAACAGAATATTACACATGCAGGAATTTTTTACTTTTTAATTAACAAAATTGTAATTTTGCTGAAATTGGCTTAACTGTGAATTTACCTGTAAAAATCAGTCATGCATATGCGTAAATGAGAAAGAAATTATGTCAATTATCGTAACCTAAATATTAAAAAAATTGTGGTAAGGTAATCCAAAAGAATAAACAGACTTTGATTTTAACAATGAAGTGTGGAAACATTTCAGTTACACAATTAATTAAATAATTGCAATGATTATATTTTTTCTCCGTCTGCTGTGATTCAGTTTGCATCAGCTGGATAAATCAAATCAAACTAGTTTTCTTAGTCATAATTAACAAAAATGTTAATTTCGAATGTATTTCTATATAGCTAAAACCATAATTTATTTATTTAATGACTAATTAATAGTTTAATGCATTTGTAAGCTTGTAAGAAAATCTTATACTCCCATCGTACCGATAGCCAATACCTGTAGCATTGGCTATCCGCACGACGGTCGGGCCAATAACGCCGCTTATCGGTACGACCGTCGTGCGGATAACACCGCTTATTGGCACGACCGTCGTGCGGATAGCCTCAGCCAGGAACATCATAATAGAAAATATCAGATATACCCAATCTCTCATGTTACTGAAGTAATTTTTGACTATAACTCTGCCAAACAGCCATAAAATAACTGCTTTATTACCCAGCTAAACCAGAAACCATTAGCTTTTTCGTTACAAAATTTACTATTAATTGACAGGTGTCAGGTGTTATTTACGCTCAAGATATTCTATGTTATGCTCATGACGTTGACGTCATCGGTCATGGGATAGTCAAAACTATTCCACCACGTTTTCCCATTAAGCTTGCATAGGTGATGTCACTTGCATGGTATAGTCAAAACTAGTGACCAGTCAAAACTACTGACCGGCTGGTGATGTCATATTTGTCGCGTTACATGCATTTTATACAAAGTCATTGCATGCAAATTAAGCACAGGCACTTGTAGCATAAAAATGAGAAAGGGTGGGATATATTTTTATGCTACAAGCGCCTGTGAAATTAAGCACCAATTTGTGCAGATAGTCAAAACTATTCAATCGTTTTCATTTAGGGAATTGAGTAATAATGGCCTATGTCATTATACCCAGGTGCTGTTTGGGTAGTTCTGTGGGGGTGCGTTCCTTCACTGGAATGGGCCTCATTATTGGAATGGACTACCGGAATGGGCATTGTATTTATCCGCGACATTGAGTACTTTGAATGCATTTTATATGCACAAGAATTGAAGTCAAATATGTAGTTTGCACAAGATAAGTTTCATTTAAGTTTAGCAAAACTTGCTCCCCATAGGGTTTAGGGTAGCTAAGTAGGGCTGGGGTCTGGTTTTCGCTACGGAAACTTCTCCATGATTACGTGGGAATTTCTTTTAATTACATAATAGATAATTATTTTATGAACTTAATTTTAATTTTACAAATATTTACCTTGCCTATAATAGAATAATGGTTTATTATGTTGATCTTTGTTAGAATTTAACACTTTTGACTTTTAAATTACATAATTACATCAATTATTGATTTTTTCTCTTGACCCCGTCAAACCTCAATTTTGATATATAAGTATAGGTTTGAAGGGGTTAAGTTCCACAGGGAGATGTTTCCCTGATGTTTGTTCAGAGGTTTCTTTGATAGAAATATAATGGTCTCTCAGTTGTTCTACATCATAGGTGTAGATAGAAATAGAAATTAGTGAACATAGTTGGCACTGTGACACTTGACCCAAGCATATTACATGTATTACTACATGTATATGAGCATTTGTGCTAGGCTTCTACCCCATCATATCGAACACAATTTTGTGGTATAGTACATTAATCACATAATATTCTCGGACTAATCACAGTCTGTGCACTAAATAAAAAGTATCACAGTCCATTCCAGTAATCATGTCCATTCCGGTAAAGGAACGCGCCGGTTCGGTGGGTTAGTGGTGTGTTGGACTCCTGACTGATTGGTATGTTCAGGGTTTAAACCACAAACGGGTACTTCATTTAGCATGACGTAGTATTGGTTTATATCCAGGATGGGGTGGGTGCATCCCAAAATGACTGAATTAATTTTCCTTCTATGACAGGGCTGTTAAACCCACAAAATGAACAATTCATATACATAAAATCTCAGCCTCCGCTTTTGTGTCAACCTAGCAGTTGTTTAACCCTGTTTTGTGTCAAGTGACTTGGAGAAAGCCGGGGCATTTCTTGGTGTTCAGTATGAATTGATCTGGGTGATAGCCGGGGCACCGATACAGAATTCTGTTTTTATTGACATGATGATCCTGGTCACCTAATGGAAAACTTAAGCTGTGATCGCCAGAACTGCTAGGGATGTCTGAAGGATGACAGTTTAACCAAAGATGCTCAGTACATACCACTGCAGGCACATTAGGATAATTTGTCAAATACAGGCCACCTTCGCTATCTCGAAATCAAGGGGAATGAAGAAACCACTTCAAGTTTTGCGAAGTTTGAGATAAGCAAATTGAGACCAGCCAATGTTCTTATAAGAAAATCTCAACTCTTTCACATTCTCTGAGTTCTCCTTTCCACCATGTTTACCACATTGATAGTGATTTCAAACGTGTATTCCCCGACCTGAAACATGATTTCAAAACGTTCTTTAACAATTCCAGTGATGAAAGGTTGTGTGTAGATATCAAAGACCGATTTTTTACTTCGAAGTTTGACACAGGAAGGGTGAAACTAATGTTCTTTTTCTGTGGGGAGCGAATTATCACTTCGACACAGCCGAGTTTTTGTCATAACCGTGTTCGACACAAGCAAGGTTGAAATACAACAACATATAGGGAGAGACGCTTTGGAGTGAGGGATCAATTCGACATAAGTGGGGTTTTGAGACAACCGAGTTTGAGATAGCGCAGGTGGCCTGTACTTTAAAAATTTTGATGGCACTGCCAGGTGAATTCAAACTGGTGTGGCAGGGTTATGATAATAAGTGATATTACAACTTACAAGAAAAGTTATATGAGCCGCTATGCAAGAAAACCGGTCTTAGGGTTTCCGATAACAAACCAAGCTGTACAGTTACAGAAACAGGTTAGAAGCTTGAGATTCTGGATTTAAGTAGAAGAGGAATTTTACTATCCGAGTAGCAAAAACAAAGGCGCTGATCAGCTTCGCAGTTACCGCGAAGCTGATCTGCGCCTTTGTTTTCGCATAGGCAGTAATCCTGTTTTCTCATGGCGTGGTTCAAATAGGTCCTGATACAAGGACAACACACTTTTTTTTTTGATACATTGCTCCTCTTTTCACATTTCAGGAATGGTTTTGCTGGTGGAGAGCTATCTGTTGACGCTATAGGAACCAAAGTATCTTTGACAGTCGGAAAGGGCACTTCAACACTCAACTTTGACCTCTATGAGGCAAAAGCTGTGGACAAAAAGACTGAGATGCAGAAAATTTTGTTCAGACTTGCAGAATCTGCTTCATCATTGGAATCTGATCTAAGTAAAGCACAGCATACAATAGACACTTTAAAAGCACAGAAAGGACCAGCAGCTACAGCGTTTATGGATCTAGGACCCAAAAAGGGAGGAAATCCGGCTAAAAATAAACCCAAAAAGACTGGAATGAGTGTTTTGAATCCTACAAGCAAGAAGAGAAAAGCTGCACATGGGGTTGTGTTTGATTAGAAGTTTGGTTGTTAAGATTTGCCATATATGATTCAACATTTCGGGACAAGTAGGTCCTGGCAGTCAGTATACGTTCAGATCAGGATGGTTTTGTAGCAGTGTGATAATGTTCTGCACAATGAATCTTTCCATTTGCATTGTTGTCCAAATGATGTGATGGTAGAGCATATTGTTTGCATGAATCCCAAAATTAGAATTTTCAGCTAATATTGGTCAAGATAAATCCAACAAATCTTCCCAGATTAAGTCAAAGGTTCAATTTTAAAACAAACAAGAAATATCAAAAACAAGATTTATTTCTTTCTTCAAAAACAATGTCATAGATATACAGGTATAACTCAAAACAAAGTTACCCTACAAGTATTACGGAAAATAAGATAATACCATCTGTAGCAATATTAATTGAGCGGCCGCATAGGAAAAACAAAAATCTGCTTATGCGAAAACAAAGGCGCAGATCAGCTGTGCAGTAACTGCACAGCTGATCAGCACCTTAGTTTTCGCTACAAAGATAGTGCAATTCCTCTTCTACTTATATCCAAAATTTTAAGCATCTAGCCTGCTTCTGTGACTGTACAAGCCGGTTTGCATCAGACCTGGTCCGAATCCCAAATCGTTGGTTTTCCTATGCGATGGCTCAATTATTAGAAGACTTGGTGCATCTCTTGAGAAGACAAATATGGAGATTTTTTTTCTATAAACAGGTAGACATTACACAGCAGAAAAAAATATGAGCCACCGTATCAGAAAACCAACAATCTGCTCATGCGAAAACAAAGACGCAGACCAGCTTTGCGGTAACCATGAAGCTGATCAGTGCCTTTGTTTTTTGCTACACAGATAGTACAATCCCTCTTCTTAAATCCGAAATTTCAAGCTTCTAGCCTTTTTCTGTGCTTGCACAGCTCGGATTGTGTCAGACCTGGTCGGAAATCCAAATTGTGAAGGCTCATATGATAAATAGCACATGGTCGAGCAAGGCAGACTGTAGAACATTTTATGTAATTCGTCCTGGTAATAAATGAGCAGAATAAATTTTAAAATCAGCTGAGTTGAGCATGAAAAATGTTTTATAGTCTAAAGGCCAGGACTCAGAATTACAATCTTCCCTTAAAGTTAAGGCCCACCTTATGGTTAAGGCGACAAATTTTGACTTGATATTTTACTGATAAAATCAATATCTGCATTTACGAAAAATCACAATTAAGCTAAATAAAATAAATGTTATTTACATTATAAAAATTAAGAATGTTTTAGATGCACCTTTTTGGATACTGAAGTTTGTTGTCTTAATTAAAGTCTTCCTCAACTTTAAGGGAAGATTGTAATTCTGGTCCCAGATCTTACATAAAGTATGAAGTGGCTAGGAGATTGAAAACTTGAATTAATTAAATGTTGGCATTGTACCATATTGTTCATATGTTCATGTTGTGAAAACATAAACTTCATGGTAACCGTGTAGCAGCAAGATGTTTTGAATATTTTTATATGTTCGTATGTTGAACCACTGACTTTCAAATGCAATGGTAAAGAGTTTAATAAAACTAAAATACATTTTGTTTGTTTCTTTGTTTTTCAAATCTTATAAAATGCTTTGGCAAAATGACTAGATGCACATGTATACTTAAGTAGGCAAGATGTGTTCAATACTGACACACCCGCAAGCAGAACTTGGCTTGTCTCACAGGTGGCCAGAGCGGGGATCGAACCCACACCAGACACAGCGGTGAGATGATCGAGTGATTAAGAAACAGCAAGACCTTATTTTGTCATACATGTATATACAATGTATAGATAGACATTATAACACAGATATCTTACTATAACACAGTTGATAGCCAGCCTAACATAGAAATTGGCTTGGACCACAAAATAGTGTTATAAAGAGGTTGTGATATAATACTGTATCTAAAATAAACATAAATATATGCATTTAAAAAGATAGAGTTAAAAAAATGGCATTTTACAAAAGTTGTAATGTTTGATTTACTGACAGGACGAAGAAGACGTGTTGGATTGCAAAATGCAAAACATTCTCAAATGTCATGGTAAAGGTGCTGTATAGAGTTAACTTACGTTTCAGTAAAGTTTGTGTAAAAATTTGTAATTTTGTTGGAGACATTTTCATTTTTTCTGGTATATCTTACTAGATTAACCAGAGGACCAATGGTCCTGTTAACGCTCTCCTGAGACCCGAGATATATATATACCAATAAATTTGTTTGACTATAATGGTCATATATGTCGGACGGACGGACGCCAGAGCATAGGTATACTATAAGCTCACCTTGTGAGCCGAGCTAACAACAAAACTAATGCTGCAAAAATCCTTGAGATAATCTAATAGCCCAATTACTTGGCGGACAAAACAATGTACATGTACTTGTTAAATGATATAAACCAAAGACCACATCCCATAACGGCATTTATGTAAACATTTAAAGATATACAAAAAAAAATGCAGCAATGTCAAAGATGTTCCAAATGTATGTACATGTATATCATTAACAAGAAAATATGAACATAAACAATAGGTAACAAAGCAAAATAGCAAAGCCTATGTGTGGCATTTTCATGTACAAGGCTGAAGTGGACCTTAAGCTATTTCCTTTGGCAAATTTAGCTGCATGATTTATGAATTTAAGGAATAAAAAGTTGACAGGTCAACAAAGACTGAGTCTCATTCTGCACTCACTGAATATGATTAAACGATAGCACCCCCACCTCCCCTCAGTTGGTTTTCTTACAGTGCAACTAATTTGTTACATCAAAATTTACATATTGTCCTTTCTTTAATTAAATAGATTCAAGGGAAACAGTTTCAACTTCTTGTGAACTGCTCATTAAAATAACAGTCTAAAGAAAAACTTGTATCTTAATAGCTAAATTAAGCATAGGAACTTTGATGTACACAAATGCCCTGATAAAGTACCATTTGATAGAGAAACTTTATGTACACAAATGCCCTGATAAAGTACCATTTGACAGAGAAACTATGTACACAAATGCCCTTAAAAAGTACCATTTGACAAAAATGCCCTGATAAAGTACCATTTGACAGAGAAACTTTATGTACACGAATGCCCTGATAAAGTACCTGACCAGTTGATTTATTAAATCATTAGTGATGAATGGACTTTCCCATTGTTATCATTTGGACAAGTCCACTTTCATTATTAGGTAAATCAGAAATGATTTTCAAATTTAATTCAATTGTTTTATGAAATTCCTCTTAGCAAACAGAATAGCCCCAGATGGGATGCCACGTTCTGTAGCGTCTTATCTGGTGCGATACTGTTTTCATATGTGTCATAAAAAGGATGCCAGGCTTATATGAGATAATGTCCAAGTCAACAATTTATTATTCTCATCGGGGCAGATTCAACACATTTTAGCATCAGTTTAATATGGTAATTAAATATCTTCTTGATCATGGACACAACCTGAGGATTTTGGAGCCTTAAACTCTACCACTTGGCCACAGTGCTGCCTTAATCTGATCCAAAAACCAGGCTTTCTGTTGGTAATAGAAGCCATGAGCTACATTTTGGTACTCTCAGTGTAAAACTATCCCCCGTGATCCAAGCAGCACTGTAAGAAGATGATATTTGCAAATGCGAAAATAAAACAGTAGATCAGCTGGGCAGTAAAGAAGCTCCATTTATGACAGATTCGACCACTAAACTCAGTGACAGATTTTCTCAATTGCTTCAATAAGGCTTTCTCTTGGATAAGGGAAGACTTAAGGTCCATGCCCTGAGATGCCAGGTTCACACTACTCCCTGTGATCTACAAATCTACTTCAACGACAACACTGCTGGGTGATTTCTTGAAGACCGGGATCAGTATCATCACCAGACCGCCCAGGATGGTCAGGATCCCTGACAGGTACATACCAGGGTGAAAGGCATCCATAAGGTCTATTACAATACCTGAAAATACAAGCAACACATGAGCCTTTCCGTGAGATAACCAACAATTTGGAATTACGACCAGGTCCGACATAAATCTGTCTGTACACAGAAACAGACTAGAGGCTTGAAGTATTGGATTTAAGGTAATCCCCGGTACCAATAACCGCAACTCTAAATTACAAAGGGAGGCTACTTCGAACCGCATGTTTGTAAACAATAAAAGTTGCTTTGCGAGTGAAATACATTTTTGATCACATAGACTTATACACTTTAAGATGTCAAAAAAAAATTGTTTTACCGAATCAAACGCAAAAACAGCGATTGTTTAGAGAATGATTTATACTAAAAAGAAGACGCTTAGCTCTTTCCATCGACGTTTACATTTTCGCGGAAAATCTGTGACGGCATAACGTCGTTTCAAGAAAACGTGTCACTGCGCGACATCATTTTAACTGGAAAGGTGCCGACTTCAACGTTTCAAATATGTATTGATTTTATCTTTCGATTCGTCCCGTGTCATTGAATAAACCAAACCATCGTTACGGTAACTTGGAAGTGTGTAAACAAAAAGTTTTTACCGCGGAAAAGGTTGGAAAAAAAGAAAGTTGTAATTTGCTGACTTCTTGTTCATGGGGAATCAGGAGAGCAACATTCTTATACAACATCCGTTCCTCGGGAAATTCTCAAGAATGACGATCTGGAGTTCATTGTCCAGACTGGAGCTAGCAATGTGACACTACAATTTTGAATTTACACACTGGTATTTAAAGACATACACATTTTTTGAAGTGTGGGGATTTCTCAGCCTGAACATTTATTGAAATTATATTTCTACCGTATCCTTACAAAACATTTGTATTTGACAAGGGTGGGGGGTGGGGGGGGGGGGGGAGAGAGAGATAGTGATAGCATCACTGTTCAACATTCAGGGCTGACCCATGATTTCTGGATAGGGAATTCATTATATACTTTTATCTATGTAATTTATATCTTCTCAAATTTCTCAATGAGAATGATATAATTTGGTCGCAGAGGGGGGATTGGAATTTGATACTTTTAATATTTTTGCTCAAAACATTGTGGGTACTCGTTAGAACCACCTCGCTGAAGCAAATCTAACGAGTACCCATAATGTATGTTTTGGATCAAAAATAAGAAAATTAGGTATACCGCTGCACACCCCATTTTTGCTATATAAAAGTGGGGTTTAAGGGGGGTATACATTTCATGACTCATTTTACATTTTTATTACTACAAGGTTTTATTCAAAATGTTCCTAAATTTATAGGCCTACATGAAGAATTACAGATAGTGTCATATTTTATATAGTTTATAAACAATATATTCCAGATTAAGTACTGTTTGGGTTGATTTTTTCAGGGGCTCTGATTTTCCTACCTGGTATAAAGGGAAGAGCACCATACAGTGGCCAGTTTTCTCACCATCATAGATATGGTGAGCAACGTTGTGAAACTTCATAATTATGGACAAAATTTTGACCTGGACTAAACAAGAATAAACAGAGTCTTATGCCTATGGTAGGTAGAGTTTATTTACACTTGTATATCTATTAATATGGGTTGTTAAAAATATTACAAACAAGCCAGATAAGTTTCTAAAGTAATATAAATTTACTGTCACTGTATCAAGAGTTTAGAATAAACTATTGACATTCAAGTTGACAGTCATTATGAAAACATGGCCATGCAATATACAGAGATTTTTTTAAAGGCAAAAATTGAAAATTCCATTTGAAATTTTTTTTTTTTTTTTTTTTTTTTAAATTTAAATATAGATTTCAATGTATGTTTTGAATCAAAATAAAGAAAATTAGGTATACCCCTGCAAACCCCACTGAGTTTTTTCTATATCAAAGTTGGGTATAGTGGGGGGGGGGGGGTATACATTACATGGACATGTTTTCCTGATGTCAATGCATGTCTAGCATCTACATATAAAGCAATGATTGGCTGTACCCCATTTTTAGGGAATCTATTCCATAAAATAAGAAGCTCAGCAATCAATTTTCAGGAATGACCAATGAAAGTAGCCATGTTCTTGCTGTATAGTACCAGAATCTATAGTACCCTGATAGTACTTATAAGCCACATATAATAATGTTAACTCTTAAATTGGTTTATTTGACAGACAACATGTATTTACTTTTCCTACTTTTTATGAAAACCAGAAGTTGAGAACTTGCATTTCATTGCATGAATGACAATGAAAACCCAATCACTATGTCTGACAAGAAAAATAAAAAGAGGATATTTTTGTTGCCTGCTAAAACTGCAAAATATCAATAGAAGGGGTAAAAGTGATTACACTGACTGTTTCAGGTATGGATTATTGGATGTACTCTCCAGCAGACATAAATTTATAGTTCTCTACAATGCCTTATGGAGATGGGATGCACAAAGTTCCACCAAGATGGCATTTTGGACTTGAAGAGGGTAACAAAATAAATTTGGAAGCTTTGTTCTTAATTTGCTATCCATAATGAATGACCAGAATTATATTGATTTGTTCCTGAGCTTGGACCTATGGTAATAATTTGTTTGGTTGTGATTTTTCACCATTAATCCTTTTTTGAAGTTGAAAGATCACATTTGCGTTCATTGAAAATGAGCATACATTATTTTTGTGCTACGCTCTGCATAATGAAAACTTGTCCATGCAATATTCAGATATTTTTTTTTCAGCTGTAAAAATTGACAATTTCTTTGGGAAAAATGATATTTTTAAAATTTTTAATCAAAACATTGATAGTGGGTACACATTAGTACAGAGGTTGTTCTAATGAGTTCCCACAATCTATGTTATGGATCAAAAATAAGAAAAAAAGTATACCCATATAAACCCCAAATTTACTGTACTAAAGTGGGGTATAAGGGGGTATATATTATTGAAGTATTATCCTGATGGACACCACCAGCAACACTCCTACCCACACTATAGTTCTCTTCTTTTTCACACATAGGTAAAGTGGAGACATGCTGCAGTAGACACAATGGAACAAGAAGCTGATTTTGTGTTAGCAGTCCTCAATGAATGGTCATAATAATTATTGCAGGTATGATAAATATCAAAAATTATCTAATGTGTTCATAAATTTTCAGAAAGTCGGTTGGACCCACATTCTCTAGCTGTCTAATCAGAGTCACGAGTTTTTGCAATATCTTTTAAGCACAGTATTCTCTTGTAATTTTAATAGTTGATACCTTGAATTAAGCACTTGATGTCTTTGTTATACCCAGTCACTTTAAAAAGTGTGGGGTATTATGTTAATCCCTCTACTAAAAATTTGCGTTTGAGTGTCCATGTGTATCAGCACTTCGCTTCCACTCTCAGTCTCGAGTATTAATTTTAATAATTTACATTTTTTTAAATTTTGTATCTAAACAGGAGTTCATACCCAGAGTGAATGATAGAGTTCTACATAAAAGGAGTAAATTGATAATTTTCATCATATAAGTACAGAGTTATGGCCCTTGATTTATGTTAAAATTGTGTTTCCCTTGGCCTTTCTATCTTATACATTTTTAGCCAATTTTCTTCGAAGTTTGTGCAAGGGTTGATACTGAGTCACAGTAACTGAGGAAGAGCATATTTTGTGGTTGCAGATGGATAAATTTCACCTATTTACTATATGTGGAGTAATTGGAGTTGATTGATGTCAGAAATTTATATTTTGCTAATAATATTTGAAGAAATGAATGGACTTTGATAAAACTGTGTTGACACACACATCTATGCAAGAATGACTCTATGTGTATTTTATAATTTATTATTGTGCTTGATTTTTGTTAAAAAATCCTCTGAATCTTCAGTTTAAAATTGCTTTGACATTTGATCTTTCTCATGAGAAAACCTGATTTTTGCCTATGCCAAAGCAAAGGCACAGATCAGCTGTGCAGTAACTGCACAGCTGATCAGCACCTTTGTTTTGGCTACACAGGTAGCACAATACCTCTTCCTCTTGAATCCAAAATTTCAATCTTCTCGTCTTCTTCTGTAATGTAAAGGCTAGTTTGTGTAGAACTTGGTCTGTAACCCGGAAGATGTTTTTTTTCACAATGTGGCTCTTTTATTGAACAGTTTTGGTAAATGCACTTTGCTGCAGCTCAAGATCTCATCCATCATATTATAAATGGGTCTTCAATAAATATAACAGAACTCTGATCAGTAATGATTTGTCTGACTGACTGATATGATTTTTAAGGTAACCGGGCACCGGAGGCACATTGGGGTTACCCCTAATGATTTGTTATTCTTAGCAAGTGTTTTATATGGCTCCTGATCTCAGCTATATGAGCTGTGTCACAAGAAAAAGGATCTTCAGGTTTCTGACCAGGAATGACACAACTGGGTCTGTAACTTTGGATTTAGAAAGAAGATGGATTTAACTACCTGTGAAGCAAAAAGTTAAGAAAGTGCTGATCAGCTGTGCTGAACTGCACATCTGTTCTGCACAGCTGATCTATGCCTTTTTCCATAAGCAAAAATCTGGTTTCTCATGATGGGGCTCACCTTGATAATTTTATTGTTCATATATTTCAGCTGAAGACAGACCCTGAGAGTCATCTGCCATAAACAGAACAATATTTCGGCTAGACTGTTCAGAAAGCTACCCTCCCTTATTTGAGCTGCGACATGAGAAAACCAGGGTGTCCGACCAGGTGCAACATAAACCGGTCCCTGCAGTTACAGAAAAAAAGCTAGAGGCTTGAATTTCAGATTTAAGAAGAATAGGGATTGTACTATCTGAGCCATGAAAACAAAAGCGCTGATCAGCTGTGCAGTTACTGCACAGCTGATCTGCGCATTTGTTTTCGCATATGCAATAATCTGGTGTTTTCATGATGTGACTCATTTTGTATCACCACTTTAGATGTAAAGCTGATGCACTAATGTGGAGAGGGAAATCAAACTTGTGAAAGCTTGTGTAAACTGTAAATTATATTCATTTTGTTAATTTACCTAAAATAAATGCTTGTTTGACTCTGTGTATTTTGAGTAATTTCTGTGACACAGCTTTGTTAATTTCTTTGACACAACTATGTTATAATGTATGTGTATATTATAGTTCCCTTGACACCATTATTTGGGAACCAAATTTTTGTATTTCACCATGTTCTGAAAACTAATGTCATGCTTCGCACTCCAAAAGTCATAAAATGTGCTCTTGAATTTTTGAAAATTGGTCAACAAATAAAATTACTAACTGTATTAGAAATATGTAAGTAAGTAAGTAAGTAAGTAAGTAAGTAAATACATTATTTTAAGAGGTAACCCAATTGGTTTATAGATCTTCTTCTCTGAAAACTTTAACAAAGACCAAAAATGGATGAATTGCAAAATATTGGATAAAAGATTGAAGATTTATGTTCATTGAAAGTATTTTGACCCAAAGTTTGTTTCCCCTGCCCAAATGCACTATAAGGAGAGATGTATTTACTGGCATATTAAGCTGATCTCGTGGTCATTTCCACGGCCACTTGTCCCCTGGTTATGGTAAATTGAAAATTTTAGTGTCATATGTCTTCTAAAATCAGTTTGAAGTAACCAAAACTTGAATAAATCTAAATTTAGCAGCATTGTTGTGTACAACTTATTTTGAATCCAAGAGCTATATAGATAGATAAGGCAGACATAATTGATGTTTGGAGAGTGGGTGGGGTAACATTGTATTGCTTTTTTCCAATACATAAAACTTATTTAATAAATTGGTTACCGCATATATTTACATAATGATTAAAACACATATTTTAATTGTCTTTTTTTGTTCAAAATAGCTTGTAAATGCATTTCAAAAAATGTTATTGCGACTACTACCATAATACCCATTAATAAGTCAGAAAGGATAACATTTGGAAATTTGTCAATGGATTGGAGAGTTTTATATTGTATTTCTCTAATTAAACTAGTTATTTAAATGCTCTAGACCTGCAGTTCTCTTAAATATATGAAGGAGGTGTATTTCAATCAAGTTCACTAACTTTTTTCCATTTATTTAATGTGCATGCCTTTTTATGGCCAAAAATGGCTATTTTTAGTGTAATTTGACCTTGAAAATGAGGTCAATGTCACGCAAATTTAATCACTACATACCCTTGTGATAGTGATGTAACCATTTAAACTTGGTTAATACAGCTATAAGTTTAAAGCTAATAGAACCATTTTTTGAGAAAGTGGGTGGGGTAACTTGGTATCATTTTTCACAAAAACAGCTTATTTTGTAGTACCTACAGGCTTACAAATGCTTTTAATGCTATTCTTTTAGCTCACAAGATCTGAAAAATGCATTTGAAACAATGTGATGATTGACTTTTACACTAATTACCACGTCAAGAAGCATGAAACCAAAAAATCACAATTTTTACATTTTAGGGGGTAGGGGTAATTATTTGACACTTACTCCTTAAACTGGCTGGTAACATGTGATCATATTCTCTGATCGTGTGTCTGATATTGGGATTAAGGTGTTGGAAAAGTTTAAAAAAAAATCTATTTTTTTAAAGTGTGTTAAAATTTTGCTTTTATGCTGTGTGTATGTTGAAATGTTACGTTGTTTGTAGGTAGCGTTTTGTTAAATAAATAGAATTATTGCAGATAAATATTCTGTCACTGGATAAAAATGGTGTTACTTCATTTCATTATTCCTGGAAGATACCCCAGACATGTTCAGCATAAAAATATTTTGTCTTCAAATGTCATTTTAGCTCGTGTTTCATATGACCCCTACAGTGGAGAAAAGGGCTTATAAAAGTTAGTATATGTCACAAGTTTAGATGACTGTAGCTCTTAAACGAGGCCGGTGAGGTACCATTTTTTTCGGTATAAATTACTTAGAATATTTTAAAGTAACATATATATAAGTATTGAGGAAATCTACTTTTCGGATCAAAATTCAACACACTACCAGGGATGACCTTAAGTAGAAAAGGAATTGTACTATCCGAGTATTGAAAACAAAGGCGCTGGACAGCTGTGCAGTTACTGCACAGCTGATCTGTGTCTTTGTTTTCGCTTATGCACTTTGTTGATTTTCTTATGCAGCGGCTCACATATTGGGATTGGTTTGGTTTTAACATTAAGACGAATAGCATACATGTACATGTAAACAAACAATACTCTCATGTAATTTAATTAGGATTGAAACAGCAGCTTAAAGCTTATTTATTTTGATACGGCTTAAACTTGCTACATGCAACAACTGATCAGAGCCTGTTGTTAGTACAACAACATACATCACGTCATGTTGAGATGATTAGATATCCCAGCTACTTCCTTATAGCCTATATCAGAATTGTTAGCCTGCAATATGTGCTTATTCTTGTGTGGTGGATCTAGATATAAACCCAAGATTTCTAAAAAAAACACTTGCCTAATGGCACCATAAGAAGCTTTATGAACATGATTTATAAAATTACACACCTGCTAAAGGGGGTCCTCCAAAAACACCAATCCCATTGGCAAACATGAGGTACCCGAAACCATCCCCTAGAGACTCTGTTCCCAATAAATCTGAAGTCACTACCACCAACAGTCCGAGAATAATCCCAAACATCAGGCCAAATGTTACTGAGAGAGCACCCTGACCAAGTTCGTCATGTAGAAGTGGTAGGGGATAAAGTAATGTCACGCCTCCCGCTCCCATACAGCCAAGACTGTATAGAAGTTTTCTGTTTATACATTTTATGTTGCCTAGAAGTCCACCTAACACACAACCAACACAAGACCCCGCTCCGACTAGAGTGAATATTGACGCCGCTGCCTCCTTGCTGAGACCGACAGATATCATGTATTCTGGCAGAAATATCAGCACTATGGCACCACCCGCATTCCAAAATATATTGCTTAGGAAAAATATGATAAAACCTGAACTAAATATTGCACAGAAATGTGTTCCTATTCTTTTAAAGACATTTAGCTTTCGACGAGAACTAGGCGTTCCTTCAGATTTGTCCAGCAAATCTGTTTGAACATCGAGATCTGATCCTTTACTGTCATTGGCATTTTCAGTATAAGTCACCATGGCACAACTCTTATGATTCTCTTTGATTTCATAGAGTGGAATGGATTCTTTTTCGATACCATTTGCATTAATACTATTATATTTGTCAAATGTTTTTCCTTCTAAGGCAGAATCTTTCTTATTCGATTTCAAAGTTTTATCAGTTTGATTTTGCTCTTCAAAAGCTTTTAACAAAGATTCTGGCACAGGGAATAGAAGTCCAGCGAAGACTAGATTATGTAGATTTAACCCCGCAACAATCCAAAGGGATCCCCGCCAACCATAGTATTCAATCAGATGGAACAGAATAATTGGGAAAATGGTTGCTCCCAGTCCGGATCCTGAGGTTGCTATGCCGGTTGCTAGGCTACGATGTTTGTTGAAGTATAGTCCGGAAAGTACATGCGAGGGAACATATGTAAGGCAGTTTCCAAGGCCTGTAATCAAAAAGAAATGAGCCTGTACGTGAGAAAACCAACAATTTTGGTTTCTGACCAGGTCCAACACAAGCCAGCCTGTACAGTCAAAGAAGAAATCTCGAAGCTTGAAATTTCGGATGAAGGAAGAAGAGGGATTGTACTATCCATTAAGCGAAAACAAAGGAGCTGATCAGCTTCCAGGTTACCACAAAGCTGGTCTGCGCCTTTGTTTTTGCATATGCAAATCATTGGTTTTCTCATGCAGTGGCTCAAATAAGAATACAGTAACCAAACTAATTCAAGTAAATGTTTTGAAAAAAGCTAAAATTCAATTTGATTTTGTTGTTTAAACCTCCTTTAAAATTCTTTTCCTAGGCATTTAATCTTAAATTGCCTAACATTTATAAGCTGACACTGCTGTCCTGGGACTGCTGTGCATGACGAATGATCCATAATTTTGGAAAGGAGTGAAATAAGAAATAATTTTCTTTGAAATTTTCAATCATTTATTTGGACTAACATTTCTAAGTTATATGAACAGTCTGACCAAAAGTGCAAGTTATGACTATTAAAAATAAAGCAATGTAAAAAACTGATTAAGTTATGCAAAATTCTGACAGGCCATTTCATATACATACCTGCGATAACTCCATAGAAGACATACATATACAACAGGTTAGGTGCAAATGGCATGCAGATCAGCCCAACGCTGCTTAGACATGCACCAAACAGAGCAATTTGACGGTGGCTCCATTTAGACATCAAAATACTTGACAATGGGCCTGAAAAAATACCAGCTCCAACATTTTTTACAATCAACCATCATGTAAAAATGACAATTGAGCCGCCTCATGAGAAAACCAACAATCTGCATATGCGAAAACAAAGACGCAGATCAGCTTCGCAGTAACTGCGAAGCTGATCAGCGCCTTTGTTTTCGCTACTCGGATAGTACAATTCCTCTCCTACTTAACTCCAAAATTTCAAGCTTCTAGCTTTTTTCTTGTACAGGCCGGTTTATGTCGGACCAGTTCGGAAACCACATTGTTGGTTTTCCCACGAGGCGGCTCAATTAAATTTTTTATCATTTAACAAACTCTGCTGATCTGATCTTTCACGACTAAAATGCTTTGAAAATTAATTTTATGGGTTATAATATTGCTGTTACTATACGAGCATGAAAGTGAAGCTTAGATACTCTAATATATTTGGACATGGTGACTTATTTGTGATGTTTTTTTTTTTTTTGTTTTTTTTTTGTTTTTTTTAAATTCAGTTTTACGTCCCTTTCAAGATTATTTCAGCTCATATGAGACGGGCCAATCAGAAGGTGGGGCGAAAACGGGAGAACCCCGAGAAAAACCACCTGACACACCCGCAAGCAGGGCTTGTCTCACATGTGGCCAGATCGGGGCTCGAACCCACACTTATTTGTGATGTAAATATTAAGTATTGGCTATTACATTCAGCAAAAGATGCAATACTTAATGCTTGCATTACTGCATATTTCTAGAACTAGAATAAGGGGACATGATTTCGCACACTTGAGGTCACTGCAAATCACTTAAACTTGCCACAAAACCGTTGTTGTGTAAACAAAGGTAGACAAGTTTGTCATAAAATACCATGCATTTTTTCATGCTACAGTGATACGTCATTCGATGCATGTGTTATATTGCGCCCAACCAATTGGCATCATTTTACTACTGTTAGGGGATATGGCTTTGCACATCTTTATTTTTAGCTAAAAGGTAAATTCTTAGTACTGTTGATTGTAGTTTTATAAACTTTATAGTATGTGAAATCAGATAATTCAAATAACTTTCAGAAAGACTTAAAGTTATAAACGTAAAAAAGTACTTTTATGCACCTATCAAGTATAAAATTGCCCAAATAGGCTGAGTAATAAAATCATGTTTATTCAAGTTTTCCACTACATGTAAAATACTATGTTGGTACTAAGACACAAAAATGATCCCTGCAACCTAGCAAATTAATTGTCTAGGCAGTACAAATGCTAAAAAGCAAAAGGATAAATCAAATAAATTCATTTATTGATTTTCCAGTTAGCATATTTTTCAGGGGTCCCACTTAAAAAAAAAAAGTTCAGCGTTGTTCAAAACTCTAACTTTTTGTAATTGTTAGTGCCGAGACTTCTTAAAAAGCATAAAGGTTTGTTTAAAATTACTTAAACAAATGTTAATGAGATTTTTATCGAAAAGAAAGTTCTTTGAAAAAATTCTAAGACTTGAAAAATCTAAATAAATATAGCGCCAAATTGCACGCAACATTCCAGCGCCAAATTGCACGCAACATTCCAGTGACGTCATCTTTGCCAAATGAATGCTTTTATTGGATATAAACAGGCTAAACAGCAGAGTGAGCAATTAAACATACAACAAACTTATTCTAATGGCAAGTCATTTTAGTGTGCGAAATCATGTCCCCTTACTCTAACAGTCTTTGTAGCTATTGAAGTTTGAATCTTTTCATTGAGAGCAACCTTACAGTTGATTTTTTCTAAATCAAGACATACTTTATTACCTGCCCCCAGGAAGACCCCTAGATTGATAGAGCCCACCAATGACACTGCGGCAGCTCCCGCATCAAATGCTCTCAGGAACTCTATATTGTAAACTCCAACCGTCTGGGCTGTACCAAACCCTATCACCTAGAAAATGAAAAATACCTTATTCAGTGGTAGAGCTAACTTTTTGTTTGAGAGGGCAGGGTGCCATAGCTTTACCATGTCACTTACAGCGCGCAATTTATTGTATTTATTTACCTTTGCATTTTAATTTTAACATAAATCATGGACCATAACTCTGTACTTATTTGACGAACTTTACCCATCTTCAATCCCAGATCACTCCTTCCTGATATGACCTCTTATACAAAGTTTGAAGAAAATCTGTCAATAAATGCTCAAGATAGAGCCCGGAAACAAAATTTCAACGTAAATCATGGGCCATAACTCAGTACTTATTTGACAAAATTTACTCATCTTCAATCCCACACCACTCCTTCTTGGTATAGACTCCTATACAAAGTGTGAAGAAAATCGGTCAATAAATGCTCAAGATAGAGCCCTGAAATGAAATGTTAACCTACATCATGGGCCATAACTCTGTAGTTATTTGACTAAATTTACCCATCTTCAATCCCGAACCAACCCTTCCTGATATAAACTCCTATACAAAATTTGAAGAAAATTGGTCAACAAATGCACAAGATAAGAGCCCGAAAACAAAGCGCTGACGGACGGACAGACGGACACTCGAACGCAATTTTTTTGGAGGGTATAACATCTGCACTTTTTCAAGTGGCGGGGTATAAAAAGGTGATTCATTCAAGTGACTCAAACATGCATGCATATAAACCAAGTAAAGGGGCTTGTAATGAATGCATACAACTTATAAAACCAGAGGACCAATGGTCCTGAGAACGCTCACCTGAAGCCTGATCCTGGAGTATTAAGTCATCATGAAATGACCTTGACCTTGAATACTCACACACCTTTATTGAATTCATAAGTTGTCTGCATCTGCAAAGATTCAGGTCTCAGGCTGCAATAGTTTCCAAACCCAGTGATTTCTGAGAAAACTATAATTTTAATTTTGATATTCAAATGACCTTGGGTCAAGGTCAAGAAATGACCTTGGCCTTCATTAATTACTTACCTTCATTGACTCCATCGGATGTCTGCATCTAGCAACTTTCAGGTCTCAGACTGCAACAGTTTCCAAAATATCCATTGTTTTCGCCTTTTCCCATGTAAAAGCCTATGTTTCCAAAATTGACCTTGCCGTAAAATAGGTCAAGGTCATCCTATGGTCATCATTTGATCAAACTATGATGGGCTGGAGTCCCAAATGCTACATACCAAGTTTCGCGAAAATTGGCCTGCCGGTTCTGGATGAGAAGATTTTTGAGTGGTTTTTACCATATATGGGCGTGGCAGCCATCTTGGTCATGTGACCTGGATTTCACGATCAAACTTTCGTCTCCCCTACCCATGGATGCTCCACATAAAATTTCACTTTGATTGGCCCAGCACTTTCAGAGAAGAAGATCTGTGAAAAGTGTGTATGGACGACAGACTGGCCAAGGTCAAGAGATAACCTTGACCTAAATTAATCACATACCTTCATCTACTCCATTAGTTGTTTGCATCCACCACTTTTCAGGCATCAGGCTGCAATAGTTTTCAAAAAATCCATAGTTTTCACTTTTTCCCATGTAAAAGCCTATGTTTCCAAAATTGACCTTGCCGTAAAATAGGTCAAGGTCATCCTGGGGTCATCATTTTATCAAACTATGATGGGCTGGAGTCCCAAATGCTACATACCAAGTTTCATGAAAATCGGCCTGCCGGTTCTGGAGAAGAAGATTTTTGAGTGGTTTTTACCATATATGGGCGTGGCGGCCATCTTGGTCATGTGACCTGGATTTCGCGATCAAACTTTCGTCTCCCCTACCCATGGATGCTCCACATAAAATTTCACTTTGATTGGCCTAGCAGTTTCAGAGAAGAAGATCTTTGAAAAGTGTGTATGGACAACAGACTGGCCAAGGTCAAGAGATGACCCTGACCTAAATTAATCACATACCTTCATCTACTCCATTAGTTGTTTGCATCTACCACTTTTCAGGCCTCAGGCTGCAATAGTTTTCAAAAAATCCATAGTTTTCACTTTTTCCCATGTAAAAGCCTATGTTTCCAAATTTGACCTTGCCATAAAATAGGTCAAGGTCATCCAAGGGTCATCATTTTATCAAACTATGATGGGCTGAAGTCCCCGATGCTACATACCAAGTTTCGTGGAAATCGGCCCACCGGTTCTGGAGAAGAAGATTTTTGAGCGGTTTTTATCATATATGGGCGTGGCGGCCATCTTGGTCATGTGACCTGGATTTCGCGATCAAACTTGAAATGCCACTACCCAAGGAGGCTCCACATAAAATTTCAACTAGATCGGCCAAGCGGTTTCAGAGAAGAAGATGTTTGAAATTGTGGACAACGGACGGACGTCGGACGGACGGACGGACGGACGGACGGACGCCGGATCATGGCCATCCTATAAGCTCACCTTGTGAGCCTTCGGCTCAGGTGAGCTAATGAAGGTTAAAGTAGGCAATGATCAGGAAGTGGTGCAATCAGAAAAAAATTCCCACTCCAAAATCCGAGGTGGGAAAAAGCTAAATTAACATCCAGGTACTTATACTAAGACTAGAAAATGTGTTTATGAAACACTATGCCCCCAACTGGTAAGTCACTTTCAAGATGTAAAAATGTCCAAAAAATGACCAAGTTCAAATTGTAAAAAAAGTGACAAAAATTAATCTGAGGAGTATATCCCAACCACATGCATATCTTCAAAGCATGGTCACAATGTCTGCAAAGTTTCAAAAGTATCGGTATAAAATTGTAGGAGGAGTTGCGCACACAAGGTACCCTCTATCCATTCACTAAAATGCCCGAAAAATGACTAAGTTCAAACTGTGAAAAAAAATGACAAAATATAACCCAAGGATTATATCCAAACCACATGCATATCTTCAGACCATGCCCATAACACATGTAAAGTTTTAAATGAATCGGCATGAAACTGTAGGAGGAGTTGCGCACACAAGGTACCCACTGCCCATTCACTTTCATTGTGAAAATGCCCGAAAAATGGCTAAGTTCAAATTGCGAAAAAAGTGACAAAAATTAATCTGAGGATTATATCCAAACCACATGCATATCTTCAAAGCATGGTCACAACATCTGTAAAGTTTCAAGAGAATCGGAATAAAACTGTAGGAGGAGTTGTGCACACAAGGTACCCACTGCCCATTCACTTTCATTGTGAAAATGCCCGAAAAATGGCTAAGTTCAAATTGCAAAAAAAGTGACAAAAATTACTCTGAGGATTATATCCAAACCACATGCATATCTTCAAAGCATGGTCACAACATCTGTAAAGTTTCAAGAGAATGGGAATAAAACTGTAGGAGGAGTTGCGCACACAAGGTACCCACTATCCATTCACTATATCAAGAATTAAAAAGCGAAATAACTCTAACAGAATGTGCCCCTAGCCCCTTAAATTTACCTGAAAGAAAAAATATGGGTCCTTTTAATTTTCATATACAAACTACATACCAAATTTCAAGATCCTAGCTCTAACGGTTCCTGACCGAGTGCTCACGCATCACAGACAGACAGACAGACAGACTGACTGACTGACTGCACAGACAGACCCAAACCAATATGCCCCCTCAACTTCTTCGAAGTTTGGGGCATAAAAACATAATTATCGTAAGCTGAGTGAGCAGCTATTCCTACAAATATCTTTGACTGTTGTAAAATTCTTTATTATCAAAACGCCACTACATACCTGAATGCTAAAGGCTGCAAACACGACAACACAGCCGTACACTCCTCCCTCTATTTCAGGCATTTTACCAATGATTCTTCTCCAATACCTATACTCGGAGTATAACATCCATCATCTGAATCTCAGTTTCTTCCACTCTCAGAGCCACCAGATCAGTGTCTGGAAAAGAACAGCGTCTCTTTTACAACAAAAAATATTTAACATGGAACTGTTTATTTTTTTTCCATTTAATTTGGGATAGACAGAAATCAACATATCAGGCATAACAAAATTGCATACATTAGCCTTTGCATCCTATCTAATCACTGTAATCAGACTTTGCTGTTCATTCACTATGGCGCTTAGTTCCCCACTTAGCACTGATCAGACCTTTTTGTACTCATGTAATTTTTCATCGTTTGTGCTCTGGCAAACAATAATTATTCAAATATATGATTGCAACCATCCACAGGGACTGCTGTCTGGCTTTCTATAACTTTTTGTCTATATTAATACTTTTTGTCACATCAGGATAACATTTCCATGAAATGTATACCCCCTTATACCCCACTTTTATAAAGCAAAACTGGGGTATGCAGTGGTGTTTCTTCTATATATTTTTCTTATTTTTGCCCCAAAACATACATTCTGGGTACTCGTTAGAACCGCCTCGGTGAGGCGGTTCTAACATGGACATACAATCTATGTTTTGTGCAAAAATAAGAAAAATATCAAAATTTTTACTATTGAAAATTCCATTTTTTTATGACTTTAAAAATCTTTGTATATTCCATGGGCATGTTTTCGTAATGTTTCATCATTCTGCCTTTTTCATAACACTCCAACAATAGCTAAAACATGTAGCTGGTTAAGTGGTGGTGTTCAATGGTGATGAATAATTTAAGACTCTGAGAAAAACTTCTCTAGCTTACTGTTTTAGTTCAATAGTTTAGAAAAAAATCAATATTACTATTGTTAGCGGGAGTAAACTTCAATGGTCTGGGATATTTAATCTAATCACTGATGTAGTGTTTTCTGAGTAATCATCTGATCACTGCCTGGCAGCTGCAGTAATTTTTAATGTGAGCAGAACCTAGTAAGAGTAAACCCTTATGTAGAAAAGCTTCCTTATCAACATACAAAGTTTCTAATTTACATTTCACTATAGCTCTGATATATTTTATCGCTGATCATGATGGGCACCATCATTCTACTAACGATATTACCGGTGTATTGTATTTAGAACGAAAATACTCAGTAATATGAGTAAGCTCAAACCACATACTATGCCTAACATCAGCATAACTGCATGTATTAATGGTGTCTCCAAACAGCTCGCCAAGCTGAATCCAAGTAAAGCTGCTGGACCTGATAACCTGTCCTCCCATATTCTGAAAGAACTCCATAATGAAATAGCGCCCATGCTCACTGACATTTGCAACGCTATGTGAGGGTAAGTTACCAGATGACTGGCAAAATGCCATTGTCACACCGGTGTACAAAAGAGGGCAGGCCCCAAGACCAAAGCAGAGAACTACCACCTCATATCACTCACATTCATCTGATGCAAGGCCATGAAGCATAATGCTACCACAAACTAGGGATGTCATTTCGTGTCAGATTTAAGGTTAGGACGTTCGGAAACAAACATCCAGATGGTTCGAACGTTCACATTTTTTTTCGGATCAGGTCATAATATTACATGTACATTTACATGCGTGTTAATCGAGTGCTCCCTTAGAAGAACATTCATAATAAGAGTTATCCTTGAACCTCTATAAGTCGATACCATAAGAAGCAATTGATTATAAAAATAAAAATCAAATGATAAAAAAACTTTATCACATTCACCAAAGATCAACTAAGTGTATTAGCCAGTTATTTTCCATCAATAAACATGACATAACCCCATAAGACAACTCAATACAAGCTTTTATCTGGATGACCCAACATTCAAAATGACAACTTGCTGCACCCCTAAAGTCGATACCCCAGTACCTCACTCGTTCTATAGGAGCTAAGCAAACTATTTTTAGTTTATAGTGTGATAGGTGATACTGAAGACACAACACATCGCAAGAAAACAAATAAAAACTGTTTCAAGCATGAATATGGGCAAGTATTCTGTGGTTTGTAAAATTTGTCTAAAATTAGTTCTGGTCCACCGTAGAGGATGAGCATATTTATTAAGGATAGCTGCAAACTGTGTTTTATCAAGCTATAAACATGATAAACACTAAGTCACTTCTCTAAATTATCACACCGATGCCATTTACTTGACTGAATTTAGCATTCTATTATGGGATGGATTGTGGAAACTGACTTCTCCGTATCCAAAATTTTCCCCCATAGCAATAAGCAGCACAAGACCAATAAATTTTTTTTGACATTTTATGCAAGGCTGTTGTGGCTGAAACGTAAACAAAAACAGATGTACAGAGAGCAAAACCGTCCTCTTGTTTATTACTGAAATAATCAACACTTTGCCTGGGGTACAAAAAGTAATAGTGGAAATATTGAAAATAGGATAAGTTTTTGACATGGAACTTGCATGTTTGTAACAGATTTTCTTTCATTTTGATTTGTAAGTGAAGATAGTATGACAGTGAAAGAATTTCCAATGTAACATGACGAAAGATGATGTTCCTAATTGACACGGAACAAAACAAAACATGGTATCGACTTTAGGGGTGTATCAACTTTAAGGGGTTGAACGCTACTGAGCTTTGCGTTGTTTCCGTTGATATGACGCCATGCAATTTAGGAAAATTCATTTATATTCACGAAAGTAACCATTGAAACATTACGATAAAACAGCATTACTCAAAACTAACTCTATAATGCAAAATTAGATTATGCCATTATCAAAAATTCACAAACATTCGCCGAGTTCCCATTTTGTCGAACCGGCGCGTCAGCAAACAAATTCAATTTAGTCACATTCTACATGTAGAAAATCTTATAGTATTCTGAATTTGTTTCTTCTTTGCATTAACGCAGCAGCTTCAGAATCTGCCTATTTGATTTGTCAAATTAAGATCATAGTAAGCATGCTTGTTTTGGTTAATCCCAAAATATATCTGTCAATCATCTGACATGTTGTTTTGCTGGGCGACGGTCTGTATAATTATTATTTTTAAAACTTGATAAGTGTGAATCATATCGTTTTTAAAAGGAAACACAAGAGGCCAATTATCATCTTTAATCCTTTCTTTGTTTATTATTGCTTCCCCTTGACCTGCATTGTCCAGTTAATCTGTTACATCTTTATAGTGACCTTTGACACTACATGTTTAGAAATTCGCATTAAATACCCCGTTTCCTATTCTGCTAAGTAGACATTGTGTATTTTTGTCATATAATAATGGAAATTTTTAGCGAACGTCCGGATGTTAAAATTTGGATCCGAACTTCGGTACGGGATCCGAAGTCCGAACGTTCGGACTCCAGTTGACATCCCTACCTCAAACATTATGTCACACCTCGACAAGTACAAACTCGTACAACCAAATCAACATGGATTCTGCAGTAAACTCGGCTGCGAAACTCAGCTGATATGTACATGTAGTTTGTTCAAGACATCTATGATTCCTTTACTGAAAAAGGTCAAACTGATGTCATTGTCATGGATTTCAGCAAGGCCTTAAAGGTAGATCACCATATGCTCTTGCTGAAGCTCCGCCATTTTAGAATAAACGTAGATCACCATATGCTCTTGCTGAAGCTCCGCCATTTTGGAATAAACACTGAAGCAGAGTTTTCCCTGGAGCACAAAAATATGCATTTTGACCCCTTTTGGCCTCCAATGACCCCCAAAACTGACCTGAGCAGGCACAATATTGCCCACCCTCCCCATAGTTCACAAATATTTCTAGTTCCTGAAACTGTCCCCTAAATTCTGAACCGTTTTGTCAGAATGTCCCTAATAAGATGCAAGTAGTTGCCTTGGACATTTTCACATTGGTACCCTAAATTAAAACTGTGAGGGAAAACCCTGCACTGTCCCAGTCATCCATTGGATTGGGCCTTTTTTTTTAGGTAACAGGTCGTTTCGGCCGTGAGTCGTTTCGGCCTTGAGTCGTTTCGGCCGTGAGTTGTTTCGTCCTGGGTCGTTTCAGCCTGAGTCGATTCGGCCCTGGGTCGTTTCGGCCAATTTTAGTGAGTCGCTTCAGCCTGATTCTTATTCAATCCTATAATAAACTTTATATAAAATGTGAGTTTCATACGAGGCTAGTTTACCATGCAGTCAGTCTTGTAAGGGTGCTTGGTCTATCACTGGGTGAACAATTTGCATCTTTATTCCATTTTGAAAAGCGATAGACAAATTACTTTGGAAACAATGGTCATTTCCATGGCGTCATGGTTTATAAAACAAACAAGAATACACGGTTTAATTTTATAATTTTCCTTGTACATGTCCTCATATCAAACTTATAATTAGATCACCGACAGCCACTGAAAAGTTTTCGCTTGCAAATGCCCATGACTTCATAACTACATGTTTAACCTACCTACCTACTTACCTACCTACCTACCTATGCTAATCATTAAACAGGTCTAAGAGCTGACATAAATTTACAGACTGTCTCTAGATTTACAGACTGTCTTTAGATTTAAAGACCTGTGAGTCTATAGAATTAAAGACTAAAACGAAGAAATAGCAACAATTATGAAATACGGAAAATTCGCACTGATAAACATTTGTGATTTGCTTTATTACATAAGCAGTTGCATAGTGCAGAAAAATGTTCATCGTTTGTTGACTTAACATTGAATAATGGAAGAAACAAATAAATGTGTTTTGATATACAAAAGTTTTCTCCCATATACTATAACTCAACAATTGATAACGCAAGCAATCATCTGATCGGGTGACATTCATCGCCAACAATGGTCAAAGGGAGAATAATCAACAAGGAATACATTTAGTTATTATTTGCTATCAGTACACGGAAATAAGGCCATACTTTTACACGAACTTTACACACCGAATATCGTACATGTATAGGTCATTCATTTACGTTAAATATAGAATGCGCTTTTTCTTGGTATTCCAAAATTCGATGAAATACTGCATAAGTCTTTAAATATATAGACTTTACAAGTCTTTAGATTTACAGACTGTCTTTATATCCACAGACTTAACAAGTCTGTAGATTTACAGACAGTCTGTAAATCTAGTAAGTCTGTAGATTTAAAGACTTGAAATGTCAGCTCTTAGACCTGTTAAAGGCTAGTGGCAACATTTTTTCTAAGACACTGAGAATATGTGAGGCTGGAACTGTTACTACAATACTGTCAAAACATCTCATAGGCATATATCATGTTTATGTCATGTTTATGTACTCAAAAAGATAGATTTATCTTTGAGTTGATATAACCCTGATGAGTTTCTATATTTGGCCGAAACGACTCGGGGCCGAATCGACTCACCCAGAAAAATTGGCCGAAACGACCCACCCCCTAAATTGGCCGAAACGACCCAGGCCGAAACGACCCTGGGCCGAAACGACCCTGGGCCGAAACGACCCAGATTCTTTTTTTATCAAGTAGCACACAGTGGGTAGTCCTTTAAGGGGAAGAATCTGATTCCTGTCCTGTCATATCAGATGTGCCCCAAGACTCTGCACTCGCTCTGTTTCTTTTATACATAAAAGACAAGCCGGACATGATAAAGAGTAGCATCACTCTTCGCCGATGATATTGTACAGTACCTAACCATTATAAATCAGACTGCAATGCTCTCCAAGCAGACCTTTAATACTAAGCAGGGCTCTGTAATTGGTCCTTGTCTATTTCATTTATACATAGCCATTACAAATCAGACTATAATGCTCTCCAAGAAGACCTTACTAAGCTGACAAGTGAAATTTTTAGAAAAGCTAAAACTTGTAAAATCTATTCTCAATCACAGAATACTATGTTAAAATCCTAATAAAGTAGCCGACAACGAATATGCTTAAGAGAAACAGGAAAGTGTTAACTTTACTATAAGCCATATAAAGACATAAAAAGCCTGTGGGTGAATAGCAAAATTAATCAAAATATTGTTTACATTGGAGTTTTTTCCTTACAAGGGAGATAATACTCTTTAACTAGTGACACGTTTATCGTGCAGTCCTCACCCAATCGATTAGATTGGACGAGGCAGTTTTGATTTGGTGACCTGGGTCTTTTCGACCTTACATGCATTGACTTGCAGATCTACCAAAAACCCGTGACGGTAATTATGTCCGTGACGATATTGACACGGGTTGTCACGGGATACAATGGTATCTTGAAGACTGACACTTTGGATAAGGCTAATATTTGTAATAGGCAGTTTCAGTCAGCCTTCACTCGCGAATCAGATGATGAAATCCCCTCCAAAGGCACAAGTCCTTTCACCGCTATGGGTGAAATTACAGTTGACCCCAATGGGGTCATTAAACTGTTGAATAATTTGAATATACATAAGGCGCCTGGGCCAGATGGCCTGAGTGCTAGGGTGTTGAAGGAATGTAGTTCTGAAATTGCTCCTGTACTGACCTATATCTTCAATGAGTCGCTTGCTCAGGGTGCTGTACCAGACGATTGGCGACAGGCAAATGTAGCCCCGGTATTTAAGAAAGGTGAGAAATACGATGCAGCTAATTATCGACCGGTGTCGCTTACTTGTATCTGTTGCAAAACTCTAGAGCATATAATAGTCAGCAACATAAACAAACACTTGGCTCTTGAAAACATTCTTGCTGACTGTCAACATGGGTTCCGAAGTCAAAGGTCTTGCGAAACCCAGTTAGTTCAGTTTTATCATGATTTGGTTAGTAATCTGGACCGAGCAGTGGGTCGTGGCCACAGGCAGACGGATGTGATTGTCATGGATTTCGCTAAGGCCTTTGACAAGGTCCCACATAAAAGGTTATTATACAAACTTGACTTCTACGGGATTAGAGGATCTACACATAAGTGGATCGACTCGTGGCTCTCTGAGCGCTCTCAAAAAGTGGTATTAGATGGCCGTGCCTCAGATCCAGTCCCGGTTCTTTCTGGTGTCCCACAAGGATCGGTCTTAGGACCGGTCCTATTTCTTATTTTCATTAATGATCTTCCTGACAACATCAGGTCATCTGTTCGGCTATTTGCTGATGATTGTGTTTTATACAGAAATGTCAAATCACCATTGGATTGTCAAATTTTACAAGATGACCTGAATAGCTTGGCCAAATGGGAAATGGATTGGCAAATGAAATTCAATGTTAGCAAATGTCATTCAATGAGGGTGACGCGGCTACATCCAAGCAGGCATATAGATTTCAATTACACACTGCATCAGCAAACATTAGAACAGGTTCAGTCCGCTAAATACCTCGGTTTAACTATCACAGATGATCTTGATTGGGGTCAACACATTTCTGAAATTACATGCAAGGCAACTAAGACTTTGGGTTTTCTTCGGCGCAATTTGGCACTGGCACCTAGGCATACTAAGGAAGTTGCATACAAAACATTGGTTCGGCCTCAACTTGAGTATGCAGCTCCTATTTGGCATCCCTATCATGAAACTCAGATTGAGATGGTGGAGAAGGTGCAGAGGACTGCTGCCCGGTGGACCTGCAGGCGATGGAGGAACACCAGTAGCGTCGGTGAAATGCTAGACGAACTTGAGTGGCCATCCCTGGAGTCTCGCAGGGAGCGGTCCTCCTTAACCTTCTTCTACAAGATACACTCCGGTACAGTGTCTCTTGATAAAGACAAATACCTGACCCCGGCACCCAATCTAAGGCATACTCGGGCATCACATGAATCACAATACACAAGACCATTTGCCTATAGTGATGCCCTGAAAAATTCCTTTTTCCCCAGAACTATTCCGGTTTGGAATAGTCTCCCTTCTTCAGTGGTCCTATCTAAGACCATTGAGGAATTTAAGGCTTCTATTTAAATTAGCCCAGAGGCATGCGTTTTAGTATGCCTCTCATCTATATCTTGTAAATAGTTTTAATGGTCCACCCCAAATGTTTTATTTTCCCTTGACTAAATTCTAAATTTAGCCACCCACCCCACACCTGAGGTGATGATCAGAAATTGATCGACTCAGTATCAGAAGATAGATAGATAGGGTTTGTTCGTACCTTCACGGCAGAGTCTTGACTTGTTCCCCCTATACGTGCACTTTGAATGAAAATTGGGTACCAGTTAAGAATCCGGATCGATAACTTGCCAGGAAACATCAAATGACAGAGTGGACTGGGACGTGGAGTTCAAGCCCTCGAAGTGCCATATTATTCCAGTGATATGGTCCAACTAACAAATGCAAACTGCATACTCAATGGAAATGCCATGACAACCAGTGCTCCCAGAATAACTGGCAATGCAACTTACTTCTGATACTGAGTCGATCAATTTCTGATCATCACCTCAGGTGTGGGGTGGATGGCTAAATTTAGAATTTAGTCAAGGGGAAAATATTTGGGGTGGACCATTAAAACTATTTACAAGATATAGATCAGAGGCATACTAAAGCGCATGCCTCTGGACCTATGATTTAAATAGAAGCTTAAATTCCTCAGTGGTCATGGATGAAGGGAGACTTTCAAACCGGAATAGTTCAGGGGAATTTTTTTTTCAGGGCATCACTGTAGGCAAATTGTCTTGTGTATTTTGATTCGTGCGATGCCCGAGTCCGCCTTAGGTTGGGAGGCGGGGTCCGGTATCTGTATTTATAGAGACACTGTACCTTGTAGAAGAAGGTTAAGGAGGACCATTTCCTGCGGGACTCCAGGGATGGCCACTCAAGTTCCGACGCTACTGTTGTTTCTCCATCTCCTGCAGGTCCACCTGGCTGAAGTCCTCTGCACCTTCTCCACCTTAGCAGCCTGAGTTATCATTATAGAGATGCCAAATAGGAGCTGCATACTCAAGTTGCGGGCGAACCAATTTTTATATGCAACTTCCTTATTATGCATAGGCAGGTGCCAGTGGCTGATTGCGCCGAAGAAGTGCCAGTCTTAGTTTCCTTGCTTGTAATTTCAGAAACACGTTGACCCCAATCAAGATTGTCTGTGATAGTTAAACATAGGCATTTAGCGGACTGGAGCTGTTCTGTTCGCGAGAACTTAATTTTCGCTAATATTCGCGAATTCGTTGCTACGCGAAAATTAAGTTCTCACGCTTCTTAAAGTTAAGGCTACTTTTCAGCGACCCTATAGATTTGGCAACATGGAGTCAAAGATAATAACTTTAATTTTGCAACTTTCAATAGGGTAGTCGTTACAAAGACTAGTTAAATCCAAATGAGGCCAAAAATACTAAATGTTGTTAAGAAAATGAATCTAAAAGTAAAAGTAGGAAATGGTGCAATCAGAAAGTAAGCCGAATGGGCTGCCATTTTCCCAATAGGTAGCCACTCAGTTACCCAAACTTAACTAAAAATATGAAAACACACATAAGGTGCTAACAGCACAAAAATTCAACACCAAGACATAAAACAATAAGAACCACAACAAAAGTATCGCCTTGGAACGATCAGTAATATAAAATTATTGGCGATTTTACATGGTCATAACCTCATCCTCAGCTTCTGCAGTGGTTCACAACATTTAGTGAGTTGTTCGGTGCTCTTGGTGAATCTCTAACAAGTCCATGAATCATCAAGGACAAACACATAAATCAGGATAACCACCATGATGAATAAAAAACGAGGACTCGCAGATTCAGTAAGCTGCCCGTCGATGGAGATCCCTGGGCGCCCAATAACTTACTGAAAATCCGGAGCAAAAGATAAACACTAGTTGAACCCTGGTGGACCAAGCAGCAGGCAAGAAGCTCTGGCCTCAACCAACTAAAATGAATAGCTTTAGTCGGGGCCATCATAAGAGTATGACGCCCGACCCATCGGCGTACAGTTAATGAAGACAGCATAGTTATCAACCATGATTGGGTCAAAAGCTAACTTACCATGTAGACTGTTGCATAACATTAAAATTATATCATATACGTCTGTAACGTGTAATGATTTTTCTGAACTGAAAAGAACAATCATTCCTTCCTATAAATTTCTTTAATTTGTAAACCAAGTCACCATAAAATTCTGGTTCCGAAAGGCCCTCACGTAAAAGCGTCATAAACTTCGAAAAACATTTTCTAAATTTTATCGCAGACACTATGAAAAGGTACAAGTAATACAATTTGATTTCCAAATTATGTTGGGCTAAAGACGCTTTTACGTGAGGGCCTTTCGGGACCACAATTTTATGGTGGCTTGGTTTACAAATCTTAATGCAGAAAGTTTCAAATGCAGAAGCTGAGGGTGAGGTTAGGTACCTGTAAAATCGATTTAAGCCCGCCAGTGATTTTATATTACTGGTCGTTCCAAGGCGGTTCGTTTTGTTTTATGTCTTGATGTTTAAAAAGTTTCTGTGCTGTTGGCGCCTTATGTATGTTATCATATTTTTAATTAAGTTTAGGTAACTGAGTGGCCACCTATGGGGAAATAGCTGCTCATTCGGCTTACGATATGTTTTCATGGCATAAGTACCTGAATGTTAATTTAGTTTTTTTTTTTAACTTTTTTCCCACCTCGGTTTTTGGAGTGGGAATCTTTTTTCTGAATGCGCCTTTTCCTGATCCTTGCCTACTTGCCTACTTGTACCTTTCTGTGGTGGTTCTTATTGTTTTATGTGTTGGTGTTTATTTTTATTATTATTATTTTTTTTTTTTTTTTTTTTTTTTTTTTTTTTTTTGCTGTTGGCGCCTTAAGTATGTTTTCATATTTCTATTTAAGTTTAGGTAACTGAGAGGTCAACTATTGGGAAAACAGCTGTTCATTCGGCTTACGATATGTTTTCATGGTATAAGTACCTGATTGTTAATATAGTGTTTTCCCATCTCGGTATTTGAAGTGAGAATATTTTTCTGATTGCGCCTTTTCCTGATCGTTGCCTACTTGTACTTTCTTTTAGTAAGTTATTCGGCGCCCAGGGTTGTCCATCGTCGGGCAGTTTACTGAATCTGTTGAGTCCTCGTTTTTGATTCACCAGGGTGGTTATCATGATTTATTTGTTTGATCTTGATGATTCATTGACTAGTTAGAGATTCACCACGAGGACCGAACAACTGACTAAATGTTGTGAACCACTGCAGAAGATGAGGGTGAGGTTAAGCGCCTATAAAATCGATATAAGCCCGCCAATTTTATATTACTGATCCAGCGATGTAGATAACGATGCGTTCTGGGTATGTACGCACGATTTTTCACTCTGTACGCATAAACCATTCATACCTGTGCGTACCATGTACGCAGTAAAAAGCAGTTGTACGCAAACAGTTTTCGGTTTTATGCGTACTTTCATTGATAAAATACCTTTAAAATTGTCACAAAACGACCACTTTTCAATTAGTTTTGTCTGGATGCTCTGTCAACAATCGAAAAGTAGTTACAATATTAATGTAACTTTTGATAATTTCGTATAACATATCATGCAATATATTAGGCATCTTCAGTAGTTATGCCATATATGTGATCTCCGTCCATTGTCTCGGCTAGAAAAAATATTTACAAAAGATTTATTCATGCAGTTTAACGGTAGTGTGTAACTTTGTTTATAGATTAGGCATATTTGCATCAGTTTCTGGTCATTGTTTTCAATTTAAAACTTGATGTATTTCATGTTCTACAGCCATCCCAGGTTATCATTTTTACTCATTTTTTCTTTCTTATTATTTATGCAATGGACAAATATATGGTTTAACATGTCTAAATGAAAGAATAACATGTAATTACAGGATTATCAACCGCAGTTTACTAGAATTTTTATACGTGAACACATAGTCTTATCCATACCTGTACACATATCTATCAGTTCGATTCTGGATGAGAGGTTAGAACATGAATCTCCAGAAAACATGTGAAAAATAATTATCTACATCACTGTGATCGTTCCAAGGCAACACTTCTGTTGTGGTTCCATTTGTTTTATGTTTTGGGGTCGATTTTTTGTGCTGTTTGAAACTTATGTACGTTTTCACGTTTTTATTTAAGTTCGGGTAATTGAGTGGCCGCCTATTGGGAAATAGCTGCTCACTCGGCTTACGATACGTTTTCTAAGTACATGTATAAGTACCTAATTGTCAATTTAGTTTTTCCTACCTCGGTTTTTGGATTGGGAATTTCTCTCTGATTGCGCATTTTCCTGATCATTGCCTACTTGTACCTTTTTAACCCAACATTATAATTATTTGGAAATCAATTCATAGTGTCTACGATAAAATTTAGAAAATGTTTTTTCGAAGTTTATGATACCGATAGCCCTGTTGAAGAAGCTTGGTCGTTAAACATTTACGCATTTCGAGCGTTGAAGTCCGTAACATGATTGCAGACTCTAGCAAACCTGATAAGTTGCGAAATGTATACACCATAAGAACGTCACCACCCAAAAACGGAAAATTTACATTATCAAAATCAAAGTCATCGCGCTTATCATAAATTTTAGAAGAAACAAAGCCATAAGCAACAGAAAGATGAAACTCTAAAAAGGGGGCTTCGGTATCTGAGTTCAGGTGGATAAATACGATTGACCATACCTTAAAAATAAGAGTTGTCAATGTTTCATACAGTGTCTCACAGTATCCGTTAATAATTTTCTGATTTCTCAGAATACCCCCGCTGATCTTAAAGGACCAAAGGAAAATATAATCTGCACTATGGATGATGTACGGGGAGACATTTTAGGACCGCCACACGGAACAACACCAGCTGCAATAATAGCAAATAAAAATAAAATTGAGACCCTTTACACGTTACAGACATATAGCCTAGGGTATAACTTAGGTTATGCGACAGTCTGCATGCTTAGTTTTTAACCCAATCATGGTTGATAACTACGCTGCCTTTTTAATTGCACGCCGGTGGGTCGGGCATCAGACTTTATGATGGCCCCTACTTAAACATTTTAGTTGGTTGGGGCCTGAGCTTCTTGTCTGTTACTTGGCCCACCAAGGTTCAACTGGTGTTTTTCTTTTGCTCCGGGTTTCAGTAAGTTATCGGGCGCTTAGGGATCTCCATCGTCGGACAGCTTACTGAATCTGTTGAGTCCTCTTTTTTATTTATCAGGGTGGTTATTAGGATTTATTTGTTTGTCCTTGATGATTCATTGACTAGTTAGAGATTCATTTCGAGGACCGAACAACTAACTAAATGTTGTGAACCACTGCAGAAGATGAGGGTAAGGTTAGGCGCCTGTAAAATCGATTTAAGCCCGCCTGTAATTTTATTAATTTTATTACTGATCGTTCCAAGGCGATACTTCTTTTGTGGTTCTATCTGTTTCGTATTTTGGGGTCGGGATTTTGTGCTGTTTGGGCCTTGTGTGCGTTTCCATATTTTTACGTTCGGGCAACTGTGTGGCCGCCTATTGGGGAAATGGCTGCTCACTCGGCTTACGATATGTTTTCTAAATATAAGTACCTTATTGTCAATTTGGTTTTTCCCACCTCGGTTTTTGGAGTTGGAGTTTCTCTTTTTGGTTGCGCCTCCTACTTGTACCTTTTTTAAGATAAAATATACATAGCCCATTTCACGCGAGCTTGTCGTTTCAGCATTTAGGTCTTTCAAGTTTTTTATTTATTTATTTACATGTATTTATTTATTTATGTATTTATTTATTTTGTAAATCGTATAACTTTTTTATTCTATTTTAGAACTGAAACAGTGTCCCAAGTACCAGGTTTCTTAAACTCTATTCAGAATTTATCTTTAGGTAGTACCCCACCTCTTCATCTTTGGGTAGTGTCCCACCTCTTCTGTTAAAGACATTGTAATTGTTTTGTTAAAGCACATTTTTATTTCAAAATTCTTTGCCCAACTCATACAATGCATATTAAAAACACACATTTGAAGTAGGATAGGAACAAAAGCAGAATTTTATTAATTTTAGCAGTCACCTTTTGGTATCTAAATGTACATGGCCAAAATTCTACAAAGCAAAGTATAAAAAATTCATTTGATCATGCCGTTTTAATGGTCATTTAGTTTGAAACTGTCGCTTAAATCAGAAAATCACTCGGTCTTCTTGTGTAAAACAAATGCTCTAACGGCAAGCTCGAGTGAAAGGGGCTGTAATGGTATTGGACATAATCATACACGACCTATATAGTTTCGCAGCTTTAAATTACGAAATAAATAAAAAAAAACTTACATTCAACCAGAACTCTTAAATCCGATCAAAATCCGCTGGACAATCTCAATTTCTTATCTTAATCTGACAATATTACATCAGCTTGCTCTCAGACATTCCATCGGTGAAATGGTTATTAGAGATAAGCTTAAGACAACACGAGGGAAACCAACTGAATGGCATGAGCGCTCACCAAAGATCCGGATCAGTATTGCTATGGAGAATAATTTGTTTGCTCAGCTTCTCTTGTAAATACTGCCACCACTGTGCTTCATACATTTCTTTGAGTAACAAAGTCAGTCATGCTTGTTACAGTCTGCACTTGTTGTGCATTTGATTTGTTCCAGATTGGCTTACCAAATTTATTGACAATCTTACAAAATGCAATGCATATCGCTATTTTTAAAGTTTGATTTTTATTCGTGAAAGTTATGAAACAAGCTTTGCCCTGGGAATTAATTTGATCAACAAATTGATTGGTTCTGTTCATATTGGGCTGCCAAACTGGCAATGATTAATCGGGAATCGCTGAGAGAAAATCCATTCTTCTGGATCTCAGACTAGTTGGCTCTTAAGTACTCTAGTCGAGTTCAGAATCTTCCATTCGGATATAAAAGTTAAATTTAACAAATGCCAAAGAGGTGAAAACAAAGGCGCTGATCGTTCTGCTTTAATGAACAAACTTATCAGAAAATTTGACTTTTTGAATCTTCTAAAACGCGTATTCTCCTGTCGCTGATCATTTATTTCTGTGAATTGGTATTTTCATGGTTCAAGACCTTAAGAATATCGTTGGCAAATATAATTCTGCTGAGGCATCGAGTTTCCGAAGTTTTCTAATCACATTTGCATAAACAGAAAATTCGTCGCCTTTGCATGATATTTTTGATAATGATTTCCATATTTGGCAATATAGAAAAACATGATTTTTTTTTCAAATGATTTCCTCTGAAGGACGACTGTTCTAGTCACGTAGTAAACAGAATATTTTGATCCATCAGAAAATTTAGTACGTCGTTGATAAGCTATGGTAATCGATGTTTTTTGTTTGTTTGTTTGTTTGTTTGTTTTGTTTTTTTTTTTTTTTTTTTTTTTTTTTTGTTTTTTTTTTTCAAGAAAAGTCGCTATGGTTTATAAACATTGAGCACATAAGCGCTCAAAATGCAAACAGGAAGAAGCTTGTTCCAATACTTTTATTTGGAATTCCTTATTATTTATTTACTACTTTGATTATTTTAATATTTATGCGCATTTAGATTTCATGCTTGGTTGGCTGTTGGGCGATGAGTTACTAATGATGGCCATGAGATTTTTTATGTCATTGATATACATATACGTACAGTACTGTTGACGACCATAATTTTCTTTAAATGGCGAATTTAAAAACTAGTCCGACAACCGGGCTTTCGTTTACTTCATTTATTTTGTCGGTCGTGAACTCCACTGGCAATGCAATTGTATGGTTTTGATAACCACGGTATACTTCTGATGATTATACTGTTGACGCTATGCTGATATGCTGTTGACGACAACGATGTGCGTTGTTGATCATCATATATGAAAGCCAAGGCACAAACACCTCTAAAACCGCAGAGCCATTCAAAGCCAAACATCATGTGAAGCATCCTTTGGAAAGGAGAACGAAAATTTGTATAAATGGTCCAGGTCACATGACCAAGATGGCCGGCATGTGCATGGTAAAAACCTTAAAAGTCTTCTCCTGAATGGTTGGACAGATTTCACCGAAACTTGGTATGTAGCATAGGGAACTCCGGACCGTCATAGTTTGTATAAATCATGACCTTAAATCACGACCTTATGTCGACCTTGACCTATTTTAAGGTCAAATTTGGTCACAGATATCTATCTTCTGATACTGAATCGATCAACTTAAATGATCATCACATCATATGCCTTTCAATTGGAAACGTACAGATATTAGATTTTTCAGGAAGTTTTGTGGCGTATGAAACTGAATTTTTTTTTACATAAAGCGTTGTCTTCCAGGTAAACCATAAAACCAATTATCCCTAATTGACTTGCCTATTCAATAACATGGTGAAAATTTTTGAAAACATGGTCAATTTGTGCATTATAAAGCAAATTAATGGCACATTTAAGTACAATAATTTTTAGATATTATAAAAGAGAAAAGACTGTAGAATAATATTATCATAAAATTATTTTAATTTGATAAAGTTTAACCCTCTTAATAATGATATGAAAAACAGTAAAAATTGAAAAAAGTACCATCCAATAGTACAATTTTGGTGTTCAATACTTCTCTTAAAGTTAAAATATTATGTCAATAAAATTTACACTGTTGGAAAGCTAATTAAATTGTGCACATTATGCACTAATTTTCAGTGTGAACCTATAGAAAGAAATCTTAATTTCTGTATTTCAAGCAGAAGGTTTTAAGTATTTTCAGGGCTAATTTCCACTAATTTTGGCCAATATTGATTTTTTCTTACCACATTACCTGGATTTTGACTGGACCACGAATTAGCAAAAATTACAGACAAATGTATTGGAGATTCAAATCCATCGAAAAATATTAATCCAAGGTAGCATATAACCTGAAAGTTGGCACATACAGACACCTTATTGAGTTAATGAAGTCGTCTGAGTAATCAAGGTCAATGTCATTTCTTGGCCTTGGCCAAAGGTCATTTACATATCAAATTTAAAACTTTATTTTCTCCTAAACTGTGTGACCAATCAAAACCAAATTTTATGTGTAGTTTTCTTACGAAAGGGAAACAAAGATCATATAAATGGTCAAGGTCACCTGACCAAGATAGCTTCTAAAACACACTTAACAATCTTCTTCTTCTTTGGAATGGGTGTGTGCATTTCGATGAAATTTGGTATGTAGCATCAGAGACTCTGGCCCATCATAATTTATATAAATCATGGCATTGGGATGACCTTGAACTATTCTATGGTAAGGTCAAATATGGTCACATATGGTTTTCAGTGGGAAGGAGTGGAAACATTGGCATTGCAGAAATATCAGTTAACCATTGGTCCTCTGGTCTCTTTGATTGGTACAAGAGTTGAGATTTTCCATCAAACTCAACATATTGGGTTAGCATAACTTGGTTTATGTTAACGAGTAATTCAAATGCTATAAAATAATATTATGTGTATCATTTTCAGACACCCCACCCCAGACTCGATCTGAATCTGAAGCAGAATGAATGGCTTACTGGTGACACTTTCAATTGACAATAATTCATCCAGGTGGGTGTCACCCCTTCCCCTTCAAAAAAAAAAAAAAAAAAAAAAAAAAAAAAAAAAAAAAATCTTAATATCTAAAAACACCGTTTTGGGGTTCGATACTAGTTATAGGTTTTGCGGTGTTTCCATGGACCGCAATTCACCCGAACATCGTGCCAATAGTTTACGACGGGGTTGGCATTTACACCAGATGGGAAACAACCAACCAAAGGGGGAAAACAAGTTGGCTTCTTTAAAAAGAAACCAATGAAAAGGTCAGCAGCCGTTTGTTATAAGAGATTCCTTTTGCTCTAGATTTCAGTGTTGTTGATTCTCTGGTTTGTCATTAATTTCGATTCTCATACGTTTCAGTTTCGTTTCCTATACACGATTGTCGTTTCTTGTTATGAACGCTTGACCAGTGTGTGTATCTGTCACTCAAGGCATTGACCAAAATTTATGATGTTATGGAATCAAAGCCAATACTAAAGGGAACACGATTACAATCAATATGTCGATGTGTAGAAAACCATTTTGCAGTGCAGTCAATTTGTGACAGAGTTCTGAATTTTGACCTGCAGCCACACTACCAGAAACAGACTCATGCGACCAATGTGATGGAGTAAAAGTCAGCCATATAGAGTTCCTATAGTATATGTACCCCTCGTCAGGGTATCTACGATCTAAACCTAGATGCGCTATGATAAGCAGTCACCACGATCGAGACTGCTTGCTAGATTTTACCGCTTTTTGACGGGGAGTGTCAACAATGGATAAATTAAATTGATTGTGGTTAACTGTCTAGTCAGTATAGACGGGTCCACTAGTTTTTATTAAGCGCTCTGTGTGACAAAACGCGTAATTGAGAGAGAGCAGTCGATCATGGGTAAAATTTTCTTCATATTCAAAGTAAACACTGTGGAAAAGGTCCTGAGGGACCTTTTCCAATAAAAGCTGTAAACTGCTCTGATTCGCGTTTCATACAGCTCAAATTTGTTTAAAATGAATAATTATATGCCATAAAGCTTGATGCAAGTAGTTTAGTAAAGTTTGCATGAAAGGCCAAGTGTAACAAAGTGAGTTTTGTTAGCAGTATCATTCGTCATTTCGAGTGTAACCAGTATTCGTACATAAGCTCTATACTGTAACTGATGCTGTGTCACACTCTGGTAACTTCTCACCTGGGAGGATAACACACAAGGGTGCTGTGAGAAGGGGAAATAAGTTCCTGACTCTCATAAGAGCTTAGACATCTTAAAAATGAACAAATGTTGTAAGGGCATGACTAGGGATCTCTTGGCAAAAAGTCTAAATCAGATTAAGACTTTTGGCCGAGGGGTCCCTGGTCCGAACCTTGTCAGGGGCGTTGTCTGTTTTGGCCTTTAGCAAGTCACATTTTCACAGCTCAATATGTAATATATGTTCTCAGTGATTCCAGTCATTTCTGCCCATTGATCCGGTTGGCAACATACTCTTTTGTGAGAAAAAATCAGTAATAGTCACCGGAACTGCTTTTTTCCCGCTCATTCAGTCTAGGGTACAACTCGGTCAATATCATGAAGACCTAATCATTTTTAGACGCTTATTAAATCATTATTCTCTAGAAATATCACAGCGTTCATGCATTGAGTTGAAGAAATGATAAGTAAACAATCTAAAGACACAGGCAAAGCTTTTATGGAATTTTTTATTTTGTTTACATATACATGTATTCTGCTTTGAATTCATTAAGGTCATAGCGATTAACACAGAGGAATTCAATGAGTACAAATGACTGATGACGTCATTCCAATAGGATCAATAGTCATTTCTGCCGGGCCCATTACAATTTCGGCCCATAACCGAATTTCGGACAATACCATTTTGCCCCATACCCATGCCTATGAATACCTGTCTAGAATGTCTGCGAGGGCATGTGGCAGTGTTTAGAAGATGAATATGATATGATATGATAAATTAATTTACAAAAATTAAAAAAAAATGTTTGTTTGCCCTCTCCCTACCTACTCACCAAAAATGGGGCCTACTCAAAAAATTGTATTGCCCTTTCACCAGATTTTTTTTTTTTATGTTTCTGTCAGAAGATAAATTGTTTCCCTAAAAAGTAATGTGTTTTCATTTAAACCATGACCCTCCTCACCAACTGGATATTTTGTTCTTATGTTCAAGCACTACAAAACATAAAATGCAACTGTAATTGTGAGTAGCTTTGACAATTGTAGCTCATTACTTTCACCAAAAATAATGCATAATACAGTAGATCATTAAAAAAAAAATGCCTTCCTACCTACCCAACTTTTCTAGACAGGGTAGGGAGAGGGCAAACAGGAATAATTTTAAATGTGGCCTTAGCAGCACTTCTACATTTCTCTACATATACTTAATTAATAGCTGCACTTCTACATTTCTCTATACAACAAAGTTTAACATTGTATCAAATGTTTAGCAGTGTTAGAAATAAGACTTGCATAGCAACTTGCCCGGGGGGCAACCTGAGGTCAAGTTCAACTTGCCCCCCAGGATTTTAACTTGCCCCCCAAAACTTGCGATTTTTTTACCAAAAAAAATTAAACATGTGTCAATAATTTGATGTGCATTTCATGTTTCAGACAGTGTGATCACGTTATTAAAGCAACTTTGGTTCCACTCTATTCCTGCAGTTGAAAATTTGACTAAACAGATTTTAGCATCATCAGCAAAATTTTGTGCATACAATGACAACCATGCGGAGTGCATTTGTAAAATCTAAGAAGAATATTTGTTCTACAACACTCGGACTCACCTGAGGAATTCCACTTGTGACTGTTTACTGTTTTTGAAGTTTTGCCATTGATTATAACTGTTTGCTTTCTACCAGATAAAAAATCTTTAATCCACTTATAAATGTACTTGCACAGATATACCATACCCCTACTTTTTCAACCTTATATTTGGTACTTTTCAAAGCATTTATAACCATCAAAGATACATGACAGCCAGTTTCAAAATAAAATAAAAGAAAGTTTCAAAAATTCTTCTGTCCAAGTGTTTACATCCACTTCAAGCTCAAAAGGTTGATGTACCGATCAGCTGATGTTTTGGGGGTTTTTTTCATTAAGCTATTTTGTGCAACTAAAACATTATTTGCATGAAACCTTTGCTTGCCCCTTTTTTAAAAAGTCAAACTTGTATTTAGAAAAACTGTGGTTCTATAAATAGAAATCCTGCTTTGACCCAAAATACTTAATCACTTGCAAATTATTTAGATTGCAATTTTCTTGTGTGAAATACTTAATAATTTTTATTTACTCAAAAATATATTGTCAATAATAACTGACAAAGAACTGAAACTGTTTTCCTTCGCATTGTTAACCTAGTGCAGAGTGGGTGGGGTACAGTGACTGTCAAAAAAGATCGTGAATTCTGAACTTGAAAAACATGATTATGCCTAAAAAAGAAAGTTAAAATCGAGTTAAAATCCACTGGTTTTTGGTATAACAAACAAAATGAAACAAAACTGGGTTGAAAGCAAGTGTCTCTGCCCGAAATAATTGCTGGAAATGGTAAACTTTTCTACTTTCGTTTTTACAGATGCGTCAGTTTGAGGTGTTGCGGTCAAATTTTAGTGCCATGCCACATTTTTTTGCGTAAAATATGCATTGCTCAAGGGTAGATGGATCACTGAGACTGTTTGTTTTTTTACTTCAGAGTGCTCCATTCAGGTTTATTTAGCGGCTGGTTCATCTTTTTGAGGCCCGAATATCGGTAAAACAAGGACTGATTCCATACTTTTTTCTCCCCAAAAGAAACGAAAAAGGAGGCTACTGATTGGTCAATATCACATCTACCCAATCAGAATGTTCGTTACATCGAATACATTCAATAACCGCATTTAACTGCACTGGATAAAAAGTGAACGAAATGACCGAAAACGACCGGAATTGAAGGAAAACGGACCAAAATTTCAGGTTGTCCGGCGGGCAAGCGCAAGGCAAACGTAGGTTGTCCGACGGGATTTCAACCCGTGTCGGGCAATCGGGCAATTGCTTATTTCTAACACTGTTTAGGAAATATTTAATCTAGATGTACCCAGGCCTTTTGCCTCTAAGGGTAGTTATCCTAGTACCAGGCAGCTTTTGTAGTGCTAAGTAGGAGTAATTTACACCTGTATATAAATATTTTCAATTTTAGCTTCTTGCAATTTTCTGTGGTTTTAAATCCTTGTTAGTGTTGGACCTGGTGTGAAACCACAAAAAAAAAAAGAATTGCTCATGATGCTCAAATAAATGAGCCTCCTCATGGAAAAACCAACAATCTGCATAGGCGAAAACAAAGATGCAGATCAGCTTCACGGTAACCGTGAAGCTGATCAGCACCTTTGTTTTAGCTACTCAGATAGTACAATACAATTCCTCTCCTACTTAAATCCGAAATTTCAAGCTTCTAGCTCTTTTCTGTGCTTGTACAGGCCGGTTTGTGTCGGACCTGTTCGGAAACCACGTTGGTTTTCCCACGAGGTGGCTCAAATTGTTTCAGATAAGGACCAGTAACCATGTATGCGGACTGGGCCTCGCTCCAAGATGAGATCAAGTTTGACAAGGCCAACAAGTCTGTCCTGCACAAGTTCCCCAACCTGGTGGGTCGGGAGGTGGCCAGCTGCGTGGTCAAGACTCTCGCCCAGAACCTCAGTATCAGCACCAGCAACCCTGACCCCAGTAACCTGGAGTCTGACAAGGATGTCAAGTGGACTATGGAGGTAGTGATAGTGATTATTGATAGTCAATTCTAACATATCTCGCCTATATAGCCAATGGTAAAAAAACGTGTTATATTGTGCAACAATTTCACTGGGCGAATAAACGTGACGTTACTTTGCGGCATTTGTGACGTCAGCTATCCCACAAAGCAGCGTTAGACGGTGAAACGTCGTTTTAGCGCACAACAAACGTAATAAGTGTGTGTAAATACCAGCATTACAGTCAAATATTTGGCGGGATATCTGCAATGCAATGGCGGAAAGCTGAACGATATCGACGGTTTCCGCAACATTTATTCCGTTTATTGTGTATTAGAATCGAAATAGATCAGCTTAAGTGCGTGAATTGTTGAGTAATAATACACTGTTTGTCAGTCAGTTGTAAGAAGATAAATCTCTCGCGCTACGCGCTCGTGATTTGATCTTCTTTACAACTGACCTCCAAACAGTGAATTATTACTCAACAATTCACTGCTAGAGCTGATCTATTTCTTAAATAGACATGCAGCTGTGTTTTTTGTGTGTTTTTTTTCTAGCAATTTGGCTGTCTGAATATCATAAGCTAAAATCAGAGATGGCATGCCCAACAAAGAAATAGACAGATAAACTGTCAAACTTATAATAAATCACAGAAGTAAGGCTTTTGTTAATTTCCTTTGCGAAGTAAAACATCGCTGAGGTGTTTCATTAAATGAACACAAACGATGATCAGTTTAATATATATGGCAATAATGCAAAATTTTCCCTTGAATTTTGATTTCACACACTAAGTCTTTACCTGTCCTGTTTCGTCAGGTGTTATGTTTTGGGATGAGTCTGCCCCTTAGTGAAAATGACACCATCAAGGACTGTGTGAATGTTTACTGTGAGTGGTTATCTGCCCTTACCAGCCCCAAGATCTGCGTGCCCAAGCCAGTGATGGACGACCCCAACCCCTACGCACAGGACATGTTACACCATCTACTCAACTTGTTTGTACCCAGGCCTGGGTCAGGTAATGAAAGAAAATAAGGTTAAATTTGTAGTGAAATATCACAGAAAGTTTGCAAAGATAATAAAATAATGTGATAGCTTGATCGGAAGTATTTTCAGTTGGTAATGAATAGTGTTGTGCCGATAGTCGCCAGCTATCGAAAACTTGTCGCCAAAGCTAAAAATCGGCGACTATCGATTGAAAATTTTCACAATCGATTGTCGGTAATAGTTTTGGGCTGAAACGACCCGTTACCGCTCTCGTAACATTCGGTTTATTTGCGGCCAGTTCATACTATAAAATTGTCATCTCGCCTTTTCAGCGACGAATGATAAAATAAATCAACTTTGTTCCGATTGTTTTCTGCAGTTTGTTGAGATGCGTGCTTGTCTAATGGTCATGTAACACCCTGAGGTAACACCTTAATTATCAATATCAAAAGACGGTAGCCGAAAACAAATATATGACGCGCGCTGTCTATCTTGCACGATAGTACCGCCCACATGGTCATTTGGTCCAGCCTTTCTATTAAATATTCATTACACGTGATCGCTAGCTACCAACGGAGACCAGTATTGAGAATCGAAGCGATTGACGTCACGGAAATTTACCCATCATTGAAACACGTGAACAATTATGCTGGGTCAAGGTTCAACACAAAAACATGGACAACATTAATTGATTTGACTCGCAAACAATGTCTTTAATCATAGGATTTCGCTATCAAAAGCGGTTAGTAATATTTGTTTTCGCCGACTTTAATTACACATTGAATACTTCATTTCAACACCTCTTTGATCTTCTTGTCAGTTTGTGTGTAATTAAAATTACTGACTTTAAAAACAAAAGCGATGGATGTAAAGAAATTAATTTATTTCTGCAACTCAAATTTTATTGTATGTTTTTGAAGCATATATAATCTCTGCAATGAAATTCGATCTTCATTCAATCATTAAATTAAGGCAACATGAGTAAACGTAAGGCAGATTTTGGTACTCTCGAAAAGGAGAAGAAGCGTACGAACTATTTTGCTCATTCGTGGGAAACAAGGAGCTTACCTAGAAGCTTTTTTTTTTTTTTTTTTTGCCAACAATTTTTTTTTTTTTTTTTTTGCCGACGATTTTTTTTTCTGGTTATCTCTGAAAAGCTAGTAGAACTAGAACCATTCCAGAACGCTACAGAAAGTGTGTCATCTGAAACCAAAATAACTATGCACAAAAAAGAATCTAGTCCATAATCATATAAAGCTATGTAAGAACAGAAAGCATAATAAGAATAGACACAATTTAATTTAAAATCCCAACCCAGACACCAAGATGGAAAGAAACTGACATAACAAGACAGATAAAACATGAAGTATGACAATGCATATGATAAGAAAGATGACTAGCTCAAGTAAGTAGCCATCACTAGCTTCATTTAAACCAATATAAAACATACAACATAAAGAATCACAGCAGAACCACCTTGGAAATGTCAGTAAAGAATTTGCTGCAGGTTTACTAGAGGCCTATTTATATGTTTTACTGGATCCAAACCTCACCATTAGTTCACTGTGATTCAATAACAGGAATTTGTCCAGTTCTGCCCCTTGTAAATCCACCTTTTCAGAATACTGGAATTTTCTCCGATTAATCGATAATCAATCGATATTAGCTGTCCGATAATCGATAGTGATTTTTCCTTCCGATACCCAACACTAGTAATGAAGCAGACCCTCAATTGATCCTCATGTCCCGCACATTTCTTTCATGAAAATTTGGCCATGAAATAATTTCTACAGCCATTCATCCTCCTCGTGCATTTGTCGTTTAGTTGTGAAATGAGCCGCCTCATGACAAAAACAACATTTTGCATGTGCGAAAAAAAGGCGCAGATCAGCTTCACAGTAACTGCAAAGCTGATCATCGCCTTTGTTTTCGCTACATGGACAGTACAATTCCTCTACGCTCTAAATCCGAAATTTCCAACCTCTAGCCATCTTCTGTGCTTGTGCAGTTCGGTTTGTGTGTGACCTTTTCGAAAACCACATTGTTGGTTTTTATCATGACAGGGCTCAAATACATGTAAATGTATTGGTATTTAAACTCTCGCTGTGAGGAAGGTACATAGGAGCACTATGGCTAGGATAAGTAGAGGTCATAAATTGTTCTTTCATCTTGTATGATGAAAAGCATTTGTTAATGTATGTATTTTCACACTTTTGTCTATCCATGTGATCCTGTTTCATTTTTAATCCCAAACTTGAAACTGGTCATTTTGACTACAGATAGCTGGGAAGCCTATCTTCATCTCAAATGGCCATATTTACAGGTTCAGACCTTGTAAAGAGACAAGCTCTTCTGTGTCACAGAGTTCTTAGAACCATAGAGAGTGTTGCTAGGGAGTCGGCCATCTTGACTAGAGATACCTGGGAAACACTGCTGAAGTTCCTGTTGGCTGCAAATGATAGTCTCCTGTCACCTCCTACTGAAAAAGGTGGGAATCTAAATTCTCTTACAAAATAAAGAATTACAACATGGCCAAGTTAATTGGTTAGGGTTAAATAAGTCAAAAAAAGATACACATTAGCCTGGGCATACCCTGAATAGGTGACTGGGTGCTTTAGTTTTCTTCCTGCAGTTATTAAAGTGTCTGAATTTACAATTTGTTCTCATTGAAAAGATCATTGAATGTATTAAGTTAATAGTAACATGCTGTAAATATTCCAATAAATGTAGAAACAAAAAATAAATAAATAAATAAATAAAAAAAATAAAAAAATAAAAATAAACAAGCAAATAAAAAAACATGAATGTTGGCAAAATTGATTTCTTCACTTTTAGATAGAATGTATTGTATCAGATCTTTCTCCCTTCTAGAATTTAGTTTTCTAAATACTAGAAAGTGTACTTGTTTTTCGATAAATTTACTAGTGCATATTGCATGCATGTTTAAGCTTTGCATTTATAGAGTCATTAACACATTTTTAAAGGAGCCAGCTTATGGCACACTGACATGCATGATGGTAATATGTTCTTTAAAACAAATTATCAACACCCACAAATAGAATTTTTATGCAGTGGATGGCTGTGCATGCATTGGTAGATATTCCCCACCTAATATGAATATTAATCATGTGACATATATGCATGTGGCCTGTTAGGGTCAGAAGACAGAAATTGGACAATGAATATATTTGATTTGGAGGTGTCTCTAGAAATAAGTGTGTTTATTGGTATTGAGTTATGATCATTCATTCCAATACATTGTATATATACTGTAAGTCTGGAAATGTTCCCGAGAACTTAATTTTCTCGAATATTCGCAAATTAGTTACCTCGTGAATTCAAGGTTCTCGCTTATAAAATGACAAAATGACAAATGACAAACTTTATTCTGGTAACATAGGCCATCGGCCCAACATTACAAATATGCATATATATATACATACATAATTTGAGTGACCGTTTTCAATTAGTTAAGAGATTTGCTCTAATTTTCATTGCACATAAAACATCGTGCAATGTTCGTTATAGTATTCGGATTTGAAGAATTACACAACTGAACAAACTTATTAATCGATGGATACGTATACCATATGGCTGTTAGATACTTCCTTCTCACAGTCATTAAAGATGGACATATCATGAGAAAATGGAATTCAGTCTCTACATTTGAGTGACATAAGGGACATAATGAAGAAAGAATATCTATAAGCCATAAAGACTAAACGAACACTCTTTCGCGAATTCAAATTCTCGCGAATAATTCGGAAATAGAAAATTCGCGAAATAAAAGTCATGTGAAAAATTTCAGAATTTACTGTAATTCTGGAGAAAATAGCCAAACAACATGTTTCATTGGTTATAATTGCATAAATACCCATATCACACAATATTAACGGTCATATATTAATGAAAGGAAAGCCATGTATTAATATAGCAATTCTCGTGCGCACATGTTAATACGTGGCTTTTATTTATGCTCGTTACCTGGCGCCACGCAAAACATGTGCTAATAATGAGTAACTGAAGTCTGCCCGGAACAAGCATAAGAATGAAAACTTTTACTTGTATGAAAATGTGATAAGGCTGTAAAATATGGTGCACCATTATTTCTTTTGTTTGTGCAGAATTAATGCAATAATAGCGATCAAAAATGATTTTATCATTCAATAACATTCACTTTGCCCTCGGTTTTCAACACTCCCCTTGAGACCTAGCCAATGTTAATGAATGGAAAATCATATTTGATCCCTATATTAGTGACAGATATATTGTTTCCATTAGTCTTAGAACTGTCTAACATCTACTTGTGTCATACCATATACCCTAACCGTATATTCTTGCCTTAATATTATGCATATAGTTGAAGAGGATGGTATGTAGCCATATAAAGTGCCAAATTTCTGTTATCCATGTATTTAAAAAAGAGTCTTCTACTAATCTATTGCTTTTACATCATTATTAATCAAGAATAATTCATTAATTGCTGTTAGACTACATGTTTTAACCCAGAATATAAAATCTCTGTTGAAAAGCTCTTGCATGAAACTATGCTTAACTGGAGAGACTGTTCAGACTAGCTTGGTTTTAATAAGTATGCGGAAGAATCCAATGTATAAAGGATTTACAGTACTTTGTCTGATGTGTCAATGCTTAATTGTTGAACTTTTTGTTTGAAAACATTGACATCTAGTATAACATTCAAAAATTGCTTGCCATATAAGATGTTAATTCTTTATAAAAAAAAATACTGGAATCAGAAGCCTGATGAAAGATAGTTAGTGATAGTTCTTGGGTGACTATTACCATTACTTCATAAACTGATCAAATGTGATTAATACCTAAAAGTAATGCCACTGTTCAAGTACCAGAATTGGTCCTCCTGTTGAAGAGATTCAGATATGCATTAATTTTATATTTTTTATAGACAATTAGTTTGTAAATATAAGATCAAAAGTTTTTAGCTCACCTGAGCCGAAGGCTCACAGGTGAGCTTATAGGATAGGCAGGCATCCGTCGTCGTCGTCCGTCTTCGTCCGTCGTCGTCGTCCGTCCACAATTTCAAAGAAGAATATTTCTGAAGCTAGAAGGCTGATCTGGATCAAATTTAATGTGAACCATAATTGGGTTGGGGGATTGATGGCTTTAGGTTTTGGAGCAGATTGTATCAAAATTGTGGTTTCCATGGCAACAGATAGGTCCCATAGACTTACAATGGGAAAAACTAAAAAAATCTTCTTCTCTGAAACCACTAGGCCCACAGCTTTGATATTTGGTATGTAGCAATGGCTAATGGTCCTCTACATAAATTGTGCCATTCATGCCCCTGGGGTCAAATTTGGCCACGCCCCGGGGGTCGATAGTCTCCATAGACTTACTATGGGAAAAAAATTTAAAAATCTTCTTCTCTGAAACCACAGGGCCCACAGCTTTGATATTTGGTATGTGGCAATGGCTAATGGTCCTCTACATAAATTGTGCCATTCATGCCCCTGGGGTCATATTTGGCCACGCCCCAGGGGTTGATAGTCTCCATAGACTTACTATGGGAAAAAAAATTAAAAAATCTTCTTCTCTGAAACCACAGGGCCCACAGCTTTGATATTTTGTATGTGGCAATGGCTAATGGTCCTCTACATAAATTGTGCCAATCATGCCCCTGGGGTAAAATTTGGCCACGCCCCGGGGGTCGATAGTCTCCATAGACCTACAATAGGAAAAACTAAAAAAATCTTCTTCTCTGAAACCACTAGGCCCACAGCTTTGATATTTGGTATGTAGCAATGGCTAATGGTCCTCTACATAAATTGTGCCATTCATGCCCCTGGGGTCATATTTGGCCACGCCCCAGGGGTTGATAGTCTCCATAGACTTACTATGGGAAAAAAATTAAAAAATCTTCTTCTCTGAAACCACAGGGCCCACAGCTTTGATATTTTGTATGTGGCAATGGGTAATGGTCCTCTACATAAATTGTGCCAATCATGCCCCTGGGGTAAAATTTGGCCACGCCCCGGGGGTCGATAGTCTCCATAGACCTACAATAGGAAAAACCTTAAAAAATCTTCTTCTCTGAAACCACTAGGCCAACAGCTTTGATATTTGGTATGTAGCAATGGCTAATGGTCCTCTACATAAATTGTGCCATTCATGCCCCTGGGGTCAAATTTGGCTACGCCCCGGGGGTCGATAGTCTCCATAGACTTACTATGGGAAAAAAAATAAAAAATCTTCTTCTCTGAAACCACAGGGCCCACAGCTTTGATATTTGGTATGTGGCAATGCTAATGGTCCTCTACATAAATTGTGCCAGCCATGCCCCTGGGGTCAAATTTGGCCACGCCCCGGAGTGGATAGTTTCCATAGACTTACAATTGGAAAAACTAAAAAAATCTTCTTCTCTGAAACCACTAGGCCCACAGCTTTGATATTTGGTTTGTAGCAATGGCTAATGGTCCTCTACATAAATTGTGCCATTCATGCCCCTGGGGTCAAATTTGGCCACGCCCCAGGGGTTGATAGTCTCCATAGACTTACTATGGGAAAAAAATTCAAAAATCTTCTTCTCTGAAACCACAGGGCCCACAGCTTTGATATTTTGTATGTGGCAATGGCTAATGGTCCTCTACATAAATTGTGCCAATCATGCCCCTGGGGTCAAATTTGGCCACGCCCCGGGGGTCGATAGTCTCCATAGACCTACAATAGGAAAAAACTAAAAAAAATCTTCTTCTCTGAAACCACTAGGCCAACAGCTTTGATATTTGGTATGTAGCAATGGCTAATGGTCCTCTACATAAATTGTGCCAATCATGCCCCTGGGGTCAAATTTGGCCACGCCCCGGGGGTCGATAGTCTCCATAGACCTACAATAGGAAAAAACTTAAAAAATCTTCTTCTCTGAAACCACTAGGCCAACAGCTTTGATATTTGGTATGTAGCAATGGCTAATGGTCCTCTACATAAATTGTGCCAATCATGCCCCTGGGGTCAAATTTGGCCACGCCCCGGGGGTTGATAGTCTCCATAGACTTACTATGGGAAAAAAATTAAAAAATCTTCTTCTCTGAAACCACAGGGCCCACAGCTTTGATATTTTGTATGTGGCAATGGCTAATGGTCCTCTACATAAATTGTGCCAATCATGTCTCCGGGGTCAAAATTTGGCCACGCCCCGGGGGTTGATAGTCTCCATAGACCTACAATAGGAAAAACTAAAAAAATCTTCTTCTCTGAAACCACTAGGCCCACAGCTTTGTTATTTGGTATGTAGCAATGGCTAATGGTCCTCTACATAAATTGTGCCATTCATGTCCCTGGGGTCAAATTTGGCCAGGCCCCGGAGGTTGATAGTCTCAATAGACTTGCTATGGGAAAAAAATTCAAAAATCTTCTTCTCTGAAACCACAGGGCACACAGCTTTGATATTTTGTATGTGGCAATGGCTAATGGTCCTCTACATAAATTATGCCAGCCATGCCCCTGGGGTCAAATTTGGCCACGCCCCGGGGGTAGATAGTCTCCATAGACTTACAATGGGAAAAACTAAAAAAATCTTATTCTCTGAAACAAAAAGGTCCAGAGCTTCTATATTTTGTATGTAGCAATGTTTGGTAGTCCCCATTATAAATTGTGCCAGTCATGCCCCTGGGTCAAATTTGGCCATGCCCCGGGGGTCAATAGTGTCCATGCATAGACTTTCATTGGTCGATTCTCAATTAATTTAAATCTCATGAGCTTACAATGTGATAATCTCTCAGGTGAGCTACAGGACCAATGGTCCTCTAGTTAAACTTTCTCATTAATACTAACTATAATAAAAGTCCTTGATTTTCAGACCACCATTCCTGTAAAATTGAACTGATATGAGCCTGTGCGTGAGAAAACCAACAATTTGGAGTTCTGACCAGGTCCAACACAAACCGGCCTGTACAGTAACAGAAGCAGGCTAGATTCTTGAAATTTTGGATTTAAGAAGGAGAGGAATTGTGCTACATGTATATCAGCTTCGCGGTTACCGCGAAGCTGGTCTGCGCCTTTGTTTTCGCATATGCAGATTGTTGGTTTTCCCATGCGTAGGCTCATATGTCTTGTGTACCGCTGTGAAATTATTCCCCTATAATTCCATAAATCCCCTATAGTTTGAATGGTAAACAATGGAAACCTTGATTAGACTGGTTCTGATCTTGATCTATACTGTTTGCTCTTGCATAGTGTATGTCTGAAAATTACGGACAATAACTTAACATTATAATTGATAACACCTATTTCTTGTTGCATGCAGAGGATACAGGATTAAGTTCATGTAAGTGTTTTCCCACTAACTGCTTTCATTGCACATTGCTCTCTGCTTGTCACATTAGAAAACCGGTCTTAGGGGTTTCCAACCAGGTCTGACATAAACCAGCCTGTACAGAAGATGTCTAGAAGCTTAAAATTTTGGATTTAAGAAGAAGAGGGATTGTACTATCCGTGAGGTGGAAACAAAGACGCTGATCAGCTGTAGTTACTGCATAGATGATCTACATCTTTGTTTTCACACAGGCAAAAAGCCAGTTTTCTTGTGTCGAGGCTCATATTAAGGTGTAAATTTCCTACACATGGTTTATTAAAAATTGCTTTCTCTACAGCTGCTTTCTGCTCAGGATTGGTCAAGGGTTACTATGTTACGGTGGAGATTTGCTTCACATGATTTGTTCATCACGAAAACATGTCAGTGTAATGTATACCCCCTTGAACCCCATTTTTATATAGCAAAATGGGTATGCAGGACCGTATCAGTTTTTATTTTTGCTCAAAATATAGATTGTGGGTACTTCTTAGAACCGCCTTGCCGAGGCGGTTGGGACTCTAACGTGTTCCCAGCAAAAATAAGAAAAATATCAATATTTTTCTGCTGGCAATTTTCAATTTTTAAAGCTAAAAAATATCTGTTTATTGCATGGGCAAGTTTTCGTAATGTGTTAACAGTGTGTTATTGACTTAAGCAGTATCTACAATATGGGAGTTTGTCACAGAATTGTAAAAACTATTCTTTTCTGGCCTTCTGCAGTGCTGTGTTTGCCTCTTTCCACTTGGTTGAGGTGTGTTTCACTCTGAAAATCATCTTTCATTACATTCCCCACCGCATATGTTGCTTTTTGGTTTGCCATGTGTGTTTTTCACTTTCACGGTAAAGTACGTTGTAAAGTACCTTCCTATATGAACATTATATTGATTGCAAACTGCATCTCTGAAATTCGAATCTTGATGCTTGTAAGATGATGAAGTTCGTTCATCTGCATGATTTATTTTATTCTGAATATCTTAACCAGCTTTCATTGCAAATGCTTAATATGGTTGGAAATTGCATCTTTCTGCAAGAATATTGTATTGCTACAAACTGGTCCTGAGGTTATAAAACTTTTTTCAGGCTCAGCTCAGCTGAGACTAAAATTTATCCTGCTCATAAATGTTAAAATGCCAGCAATTGTTGGCATTTTAACATTTATTAGCAGGATGAACTACTGGTTGTTGAGTACTCAACCTGAATTTTCTACTAATTTCAAATATTTCAACATTTGAGCCGCCACATGGGAAAACCAACAATCTGCATAGGTGAAAACAAAGGCGCAGATCAGCTTCGCGGTAACCGCGAAGCTGATCAGCGCCTTTGTTTTCGCGATTCGGATAGTACAATTCCTCTTCTACTTAAATCCGAAATTTCAAGCTTCTAGCTCTTTTCTGTGCTTATACAGGCCGGTTTGTGTTGGACCTGTTCGGAAACCACATTGTTGGTTTTCCCACGAAGCGGCTCATTTATGAGTTGTTGAAATTTCAATCTCAGCTGAGCTGAGCTTGAAAAAAGTTTTATAACCTCGAGGCAAAGATTTTTGCGGTTAACAAAAAGGAGCATGAGAAACAATGTTTGAAGTTGAAATAATGTTTCTGATATAGGTAACCTCGACCTCACAGGCATGTAGATTGTTTCTCTAGATTAATGATAAACATATGAGCCGCGTTTCTCTAGATTAATGATAAACATATGAGCCGCGTGGCATGAAAACCAATCTTCGGCGTTTCCGACCAAGTTTGACAGAAACTGGACTGTAAAGGCTAGAAGCTTGAAATTTTGTATTTAAGATGAAGAGGGATAGTACTATGCATGTAGTGAAAACAATCGCGCTGATCAGCTGTGCAGTTTCTGCACAGCTGATCTGCGCCTTTGTTTTCACAAATGCAAATATCCGGTTTTCTCACGGCCCGGCTCATATAATGTATAAACTTAGGTTATTAATTAAATTTGCTATCATTAAACATAACGTCCACATAACCAAACTTGCAGGATCTTGATTTTCTCTAATTATGCTTTAATTTCTTTATCATTAATTTTCTCCACAGATGACATTGGTGACCACCTGTGTGAGCGAGTTCTAAGCGTTCTGTTTGAGCTGTGGCTCCTGGCCTGTCAGAAATGTTTCCCCTCCCCGTCATTATGGAAGACGTTTCGTAAGATGTGTATCTACTGGCGACATCATGAGGCGTTAGTCACACAGTGGCACAGGATAAACCACGCTCTGACCGCAAGGCTGCTTAAGTTTATGTATGGGCCAGATTATCCTGAACTGATCATCAGTGAGTATTTGTTCAGAGAAGATATTGTGAAAATGGTTTGTGGATTCTGTCAAGCTAAACATAAACATATTGATAAATTTTGCTGATAATATTTGTCTGTAGGAGGGTAGCAGTATTATTTTTCCGCCATGGTAATGAACTTAGTTTGTCCATATAGGACCTGCAAAAATTTTGAAAATCAGCAGATAATTTTTTTATGGTCAAATGAAATTTTAATAGGATTTTTCATTACCATGGTAGATAATCCATGATTTCTATAATTTCCTAGGAGAGGATGAGGGTGGCTACTTGGTGCCTGGTGACATGACCAACGACTGTATAGCACAGAGCTGGTTCCGCTTTCTACACATCATACAGAACCCTGTAGACCTCGCCAAGCCAGAGCTGATCAGTCAGACCCCGATGTTCCTGCGCCTGGCACTGGAGAGTGAGATCGTGGTGGACCCGAGGCAGCATGAATGTCTACACAAATTGCCACAGATCTACTACAAGGCTATGAGAGGGCTGTCCATAATGGTGAATGCCTTCCTCGGTAAGCTTAGAAGTCGCTAGCTTGAAGAAAACCCTACTTGTTTTTCATCTTTATTACTAATTTAGATAGATGGGTTTTTAGATAATGGTGAAAGAATTTGCATTAAGTTTTGGTAAACTGCATGCCTACCGCCCAAGGGTAATGCGGTGTGATATTTGTCATCGTTAAGACAACTCATTAAGCTATAGCTTCCGGACGATCGTAGTAGACTTTCGTCACAGATTTATGAATGACACACCTGTTCCTATTGGTCATATACATTCATTTCATTCCTATGTATAACGGTAAATCTGAGACGTAAGTCTACTCTGATCGTCCGGGAGCTATAATGACGACTTCATAAGCAAATACACTTATCAACAAAAAATAACAGTGTATTTGTAATATTCATGTTTGAAGTTTTAACAAATCGTTAGCTAACGATGTCGTTAATTTTGAACAACTGGTCCCTGAAGTGGAACATTTACAGATATCATAGAATATTCTCCATCCAGATTTCTCACACCATGATGGAGATTTCTCGCACCATGATCATACTGTTCTCATCCTGCTTGCCAATTTCAGGTATAAGCCAAGATGTAAAAGAGGAGAACATACTGACCAACATGAGTTTCCAGCCCAGTAGACAGTCGGTAATGGGGCCACCCACCCCTCCGGGTCAGAGAAAATCAGGGAGACCTTTAGCAGCCATTACGGCACCTTTAACACAAAGAGGTATGCCAGATAATTCACAGGCACTTGATAGTTTATATGCTGTGCTATAGAAATAACTGACTTTTGCCTCGGACAGGGTTCATTTGCATAGTTGTTGATACATGTATTTCCAAAATTCCAAAAAAGCTGATACATCACATCCACAGACAGCCTGATTGTGGAATGTTCTTTATCAGCCGTCATTATACACATCTGCCTTGTGTCTCTGAGGCTTTATCCTGAAGAATAGTTGCATATTTTATGGAAATATAGAATTATGAAATAACATAGTCATTGCTGGAGAGTATTATTGAAATTATAATTAATTTGGCACAATTTTTATTCTCTTTAAACATGGTGAAATTTCAGTGCACCATAAAATTTTTCTGAATTGCACATTTTGTTTAATACATGACTTGTATGATCTACCCCCAGGTAGTAAAGCCACCTCTGCGCCCAAGTCAGCTGCCCCCACCCCCCAATGTCTCCCGGGGCTGCTATCCCTAGACAGTCGGATGCCTCTTGCCTCCAAAAGACCTAAGTGCAATAGTATACTACATTTGTTTGGTGCCTGGTTGTTTGACGCTGCCTTTGTCGGTGTAAAGATAAACACAGTACATAAGAATGCAGGTAAGAGGAATTTCCGAGAAAACAAGAAAATCAGTTAAGTGGTTTTTACAGCTTCACTGATGGTGAGGACTACATTCAAAACTTATGCCTTTACAGTACACAATAGCATTGACAACTTTATCGTGATTTAATGTTTAAAATGAGCTGCCATATAAGAAAACCAATAATCTGCATATGTGAAAACAAAGGCGCAGATCAGCTGTGCAGTAACTGCACAGCTGATCAGCGCCTTTGTTTTCGCTTCATGGATAGTACAATGCCTCTTCTTCTTAAATCCAAAATTTCAAGCTTCTAGCCTTCTTTTGTGACTGTACAGGCCGGTTTGTGTCTGACCTGGTCGGAAACCAACATAGTCGGTTTTCTCGTGTGAAGGCGCAAATGTAAGTACCAACCTATGTGTTGGCTACTTCTGAGCGTTTCAGAAACATTGATTGTTGAATGCATGCTAATGGTATTATGCATTTTTCTTTCAGGAATGTACACCATTTTGATTTTGATTCTTGGACTAAACCATATCTACTATCAAAATTTGCAGTGCAAAATGCAATTTAACATAAATTCTTTCAGGTTTGCAAAGAATTGATTCCGCAGAACACTGTCCAGAGTATTTACTACTTGTACGCCTGTTAAAGGGTACTTTTCTTCTGAAATTTTTCTTGCAGTTTCTCATACTCAAAGAGCTTTCAGACTTTGCTTATAACTCCTTCAGACAATTGACATTTCTAATTATTGAAAGTGTGGTTCAGGGTAATGGAAAAGTAAAAAAACTTTGCTTTATTATAATACTAAGTCTAATACCATAAAAGATTGATACATTTACCAGATCTTTATTCCAGCCCAGATACTAGCATTACGAAAACATGCCCATATGATATACAGTAATTTTTTCAGGTCAAAAATCGATAATTTTCAGAGGAAAAATCTTGATGTTTTTTCTTATTTTTGCTCAAAACATAGATTGTGGGTACTTACAACCCAGTCGCCGAGGCGGTTCTAACGAGTACCCACAATCTATGTTTTGGAGCAAAAATAAGAAAAATAGGTATACCTGTGCAAACCCCAGTTTTACTACATAAAAGTGGGGTTTAAGGGGGTATTCATTACACGGTTATGTTTTCCTGATGGTAAACCATCATGAAGACTTCTTTAATCTTCAAATCCATAATTTTGTGCATTGAATTTGGGACTGTAATAATAATTTGAGGTTGACTTTAAAGAAGCATGATAAATTTCGGATACAGTTATGGTCGTTTGCTCCTCAAATCAAATAGTTTTCACCAGTTTATGTGGTTGCCTCATCAGTAGGCAATTTAAACAAAAGTTGGAGAAAATATAATGGCTGGTGTGACTAAATTGTTTCTGAAAGTTTTGAAAAAAAAAACACAAAAAAAAAACAAAAACAAAAAAAAAAAAAAAAACACTCTTATATGGCCACATGTTAATCTGTGTTTTCAGCTGCAATTAAATTTGATTGCAGTTTAACCAATAAAAGTTATGCATGCCAACTAAATTTCTTGCATTTGACAGATCATTATCTCATGGGTTTTGTTTTTATTAACTTTTCTGGAATTGCTATGGATCTAACCATGTTATCACGGAGAGCTTTATTTTTCACGATTATGTATGATAAATAAATATTTTGATTTTGATTGCTTATCATACATATAAATTTGATACAGTTTAATAGTTTGTTTAATACTTTAATTTCTTTAAACATTGTGATAATCAACTGTGCAAGGCATGAATAGAGTAATTTAGATTATTTTGGATGTAATCATTTGTTCTGTTTAATTTCAGTAACAGTTTTCAAGATTTTGTTAGCTTCTAAGTTCTTAGCTTTACTCAAGAGATCTCCAATTAATTTTCAGACTGTCTATTAACCCAATATTTGTTCATGTTGTTTTGGGGGAAAAATGTGCTCCACTTGATCAGAAGACGTGCTTTTTGCACTAGGAAACAATGTTGATAAGATCAGCCTGGGCCATCACATGCTGTTAAACAGCTGTTTTGTTTGCTGCTTAGAATATTACAAGTTTTCATTTTCTGTAGCTGAGTGGATCAAAAGCCTGAGAGAGTGTAGTTTAATGAAAGATGTTGGGGCAAGAGTGAAAACAACTATTTTTTTTCAAAGCAAACACAATCTTTAACCAAGCAACTCCACGGGCCAGCATGTTTCAGTTTTCTCAATGCATATAAAAAGTAAGAATAGAGGAACCAGTAATCCATGCAATTAAATTTAAAGTCCCTTCATAGACACCAGGTGGGAAAGAAAATATATAAAACATAACAAAACATTTTTTTTTCGACAACACACTCTACTACAGTATCTGGAATTTCATTCAGTCTGGAAAAGAGCTCATATATTACTTCACATCTTTGTTGCTTTGTTTGCACTGCAGAGACACTAAAAGAGTTCCTTTTGGCTTTTTCTTAGTTGCATGTTTTTGCTTTTCTAACCATTTTCTAGGCAAAACTCACAGAAGAACTAACTCACTAATAGACAAATCACGCCCCACCTCTCTTGCCATAGACATGTCCCCGGAGAGTCCGTCGGGAACAGACAATACGTACGAGGCTGGGCGAGCGGAGGCCTGCGGGACCCTGTGTAGGATATTCTGTGCCCATAAGACGGGAGAGGAGATCTTGCCGGTGTATTATTCTAGATTTTACTTCGCGATGTTCTATGGTCTACAGACTGAACAGGTTGGTTAGGACCTGAGCCACGCCATGAGAAAACCAACAATGTGGCTTTTGTACAGGTCCGACATAAACCGGTCTGTGCTGTCACAGAAGATGGCTAGAGGCTGGAAATTTTGGATTTAGAAAGTACAGGAATTGTACTATCCGTGTAGCCAAAACAAAGGCGCTGATCAGCTTCACAGTTACTGTGAAGCTGATCTGCGCATGTTTTTGCATAGGCAGATATCTGGTTTTCTCTTGACGCTGCTCAAATATAAAGGTACATGTATTTTACTTTTCTAAGGGTGTTAATTTGCAGGCATGTTAAGCAACTTCATATACCTCCAAAAGTTACAGACAAACTGTTAGAAGCCTGCATGGTGTTGTGGTTGAACCACTTGCCTTGTCAACTGGGTGTCACAGGTTCGATCCTGGGCTTCTCCAGTCTTTCGGATGAGACTTTGAATTGGGGTCCAGTATATGTATGACCTCAGCTGTTGGAGAGACATGAAGCCCCAACTCAACCAACCAACAGAGTATTTTATATTGTAGAACATAATCAGACTTCTTTTTCTTTATTTTTTTTTCTATATAATAGGACATTTACTGTAAATATGGAAATGTTCACAAGCACGCGAAAATTAAGTTCTCGCTAATAAAGAATTACTATAAGCTTTATAGACTATACAAAATACAAATACTTGCTCATGATTTCAAAAACTTCCTTATAATATGGTAATTCGCGAAATAAAAGTCACACAAAAAATTCCGAACTTACCGTAAGTTACATGTATTTTCAGTTTTGGTAGAATAATTGTTTCATTTTCATATCAAGATTTTGTATTTCTCATTCACATATTTATAATCAGTCTATGTTTCAGAACATTAGTGGTTTAGTCTTGTCCAACATCTTATTCAACTCTTGTGACCTACTGCGCTGTGACCTGGCCGGGGTTCAAATCCTGGTACCCAACATACTCAGTGCACTAGAATTAGTTCTGCCAGAGAGATCACAGAAATTCAAGTAGGTTGTCTTGAAATGAGCCTGTGCGAGAGAAAACCAACAATTTGGGCTCTGACCAGGTCCGACACAAACCGGCCTGTACAAGCACAGAAGATGGCTAGAGGCTGGAAATTTTGGATTTAGAAAGAAAAGGAATTGTTCTATCTGTGTACTGAAACAAAGGCGCTGATCAGCTTTGCAGTTACTGCGAAGCTGATCTGCGCCTTTGTTTTCGACTATGCAGAGTGTTGGTTTTCCCATGTGGCTGCTCAAATTTTATGTATAGAGCAGATTTATTTTGTAGCTCACCTGAGCTGAAGGATAAGCTGGAACCTGCCATCTGTCAGTCAATATTTTCAACATTTGGTATAACAGATGATGTTTCCCATATTTATACCCCCGGCATGTATGCCGACGGGTATATAGTTTTCGCTTTTCCGTTCGTCCGTCTCTAGGGTCTGTGGGGGGGGGGGGTGCTAGAGGTCAAAATCTAGAACTTCTTTAATAATTGTATTATTGTATTTTCTGTACTTTTTTTTACTATCATATTAAGAAATCATTCATACTTGCCCCATAGGTACTCTATAAGGTTTGCCTTGTTTCTAATGACATTAGACACTGGGGTACATGCTGGGGGTGGGGCTAGAGGTCAAAATCTAGGACATCTTAATTTTTTTTTTTTTTTTTTTTTTAAGAATGACATTCTAATTTCATTTCAATCTAGGACTGAGGACCTGACCCAACGCGTATGTCCTAGATTGGGTATACAAGTCAGCTCTGTATACCGCTCTAAAATAGATATGTCATTCTAAAACTACACTTCCCCATGTTTGTATGTAAAGTACTTTACACTGCTTATTTCTAAAATGTACTTGATGAGGGTGCTGTCTTTCGTTGGTGATGTGAGGTTCAATGTCAGGGGTGAGCATGTGCCGGGTTGTTTAGGTAGAGGGTAGGGAAGGGGGCTTGGTGGTTTCTAAAATGTATTTGATAAGGGTACTGTTTTTCGTTGGTGATGTGAGGTTCAATGTCAGGGGTGAGCATGTGCCAGATTGCTTAGGTAGGGGGTAGGGAAGGGGGCTTGGTGGCTATCAGCCGGGGGTATACGTGCCTCTCAAGGCACTTTTTCTAGTAAACCCATAAACAAATAATGGGAATAATAATAATAATAATACTGTCTCATTGGAGATATTTGAATTTTGTTTTTGCAGAAATCATGTTTATTGGTGTCCTCTACATTTAAAATGACTTTTGTCCTTATCGCTTAGCAAACGACAGTCCTTTTATAAGGTGTTTGGGTCTGCAAATCATATGTGGTATTCAGTGATGTAGATAATTATTTTTCACAATGCGTACTGTACGCATCAAAGCAAATGTTCAGTGCGTACCGACAATACAACTTTGTACAAGTTTTCTGAGGATTCTTATTCTAACAGAATTTAGAATCAAACTTATAGATAAAGGTACATGTATGGATAAGACCATTAAATCAAGTATGAAAATTCAAGTAAACTGGTTGATAATCCTGTAAATACATGTCATACTATCATTTAGGCATGTTAAACTATACTTTTGTCCCCTGCATCGATAATAAGAGAACCAAATGAGGAAAACTTTAAAGACTGGGATGACGGTAGAACATAGATACATCAAGTTTTAAATTGAAAACAATGACCAAAAATCGATGCAAAATGTCTATTCAATAAACCAAAGTGACAGATTATCATTAAACTTCATGAATAAACCTTTGATAAACAAGTTGTCTGGCCGAGGTACTGAACGAAGGCACCTATATGGTATAACTACTGAAGATACACAATATATTGCATTTTACGATTGAAAAAATTAAATGTTTGCATGAAATGGTAGAAAAATAATTTGTCTTAAATGTGGTATAAACCAGATTTCCACTGTGCACTTGTTTTACGGATTTTTACCCCCCAAAGTAAGTGTCGGGTTTCTTTTGTCGGTCAGTATATAATATGTAACGATCAAAAGCTGCATTAATATTGTAACTACTTTTCGATTGTTGACAGAGCAGCCAGACAAAACCAGTTGAAAAATTGTAATTTTGTGACAATTTTAAAGGTATTTTATCTGAGTACGCATAAAATCGAAAACTGTTAGCGTACCACTGATTTTTACTGCGTACATGGTACGCACAGGTCTGAATTTTTTATGCGTACATAGGGCCAGACTTTTTTTATTTTCTGGTTCTCGGGAGATTTTTGACCAAAGTTTGGATAGGAGGAGAAAATAAAAATAAAAATATAAGCTGAAAAACCTTACAGTCGAAATAAAAATAAAAATAAGTCAGAAAATTGCATTTTTTTATTTTTTTTGGTCTTTATCTATGACTAGGTTTATTTCAAGGTGTCTTGGGTCACACAATAAAAAGACATACTTTCCAGTGTAGAATGTAATCAGATAGGACTAGAAAACACTTTATGCTGACTAGTATTTTTGTATATCTAGAAAACACTTTTATGCTGACTTACATCAGGATAACAAGCCTATATGATGAATACCCTGGTAAACACCACTTTTACAGGGAAGTGGGGTTTACAGGGCATCTGCTTGAAAACATGCATTGTGGGTACTCATTAGAACCTCCTCGATGAGGTGGTTCTAACGAGTACCCAACATGTGTGTTTTGAGCAGAATTAAGAAAATTATCACCATTTTATATATTTAAAAAAAAATCATTTTTGCAGCCATAAAAATCTAATGTATTTTAAATGGCAAACTTTCACTAATATTTTATGCTGACTAGAGTATTAAATGAGCCGCCCCATGGGAAAACCAACAATCTGCATAAGCAAAAACAAAGGCGCAGATCAGCTTCGCAGTATCTGCGAAGCTGATCAGCGCCTTTGTTTTCGCTACTCGGATAGTACAATTATTCTTCTACTTATATGCAAAATTTCAAGCTTCTAGCCTGCTTCTGTGACTGTACAGGCCGGTCTGTGTCGGACCTGTTCAGAAACCACATTGTTGGTTTTCCTACGAGGCGGCTCAAATGTCTTCAAATTAGATATCACTTCTATAAAGGTAATGACTAGTGTAATTAAATGTCTTCAAATTAGACTGAATTTCAGCGATACTCGTTACCCAGAGAATGAATTGAAATCTTAACCTTTAGCATGCTGAGCAATATAGTGTAATCAATATGGCAGCCCACTGACGTTTTTTTCAATTTTATTTCCGTGTTTTCTTAATTTTTGAGCCATAAAAACAGCTGAATAAATTCAACAAACGCAGTAAACAAATCTACTTTCGGTTTCGGAAGTCTTTGTTACGCCGATTTCTAGCGTAAAAATTCATCATACGTACCGTTACGATGTCATATTTCGGGTGTAAATGCACCCAATTTTCCATTTACCAGCGAAAAAAGCGCTGAAAATGCATTTCTAATGCAAAAATAACGAAAATCCGATCAAAATCGGCCGACAAATCGGTCGCAAAACCACAAGCCGCCATGTTGTTTTCATGCGCAACTGTCTGGGCATCGCTCATTAATATTCATAAGTAGGCAGTGGGCGAAAAGTGCGGGAAATTTGAAAGCGGTTTTCCTTGACGGTGTTCCAGCCTGAGATAAAGATACAGAGATCTGAAACTGCTATTGAATATTGATATTTGCCTCCGCTGTGTCTGTCGCTTAGGTAGACAGGTAAATCGGTGAAAAAAATCAATATTTTACCGGCCGCTGAATGTGGTCCGAATTTTTGTATATTAGCAAATATAAATCGTTTAAATTTTCTTCGCCATAATTCATATAATAGTAAAAGATTTTATTTCTGTTAAATAGAGCTTCAAATTTCCAACAAATAGATACTAAACATCGGCATCTTTGTCAGAAAGACTAAGAGAGAGAGAGAGAGAGAGAGAGAGAGAGAGAGAGGAGAGAGGAGAGAGAGAGAGAGAGAGAGAGTCATCTCTTTAGTTGTTTATCAATTATCAGTCGATTTGCACAAGCTGTTGTTCTTTTTCCTTACGAATTACGCCCATAATTATGCTTTTTTTCTACGCTACTGGACACATACAACGATTCTTAGATTAAAGAAAACGCAAACTGATTTATCTCGCCGTATCTCTAATCATACTTAACACCGTAAAAATAACGATAATTATTGAACAAGGTGAAAGCTTCAATTCAAATTAAAGCATCTTTTTTAAGCTTTAGACCTGACAACAACGATTTTGATGTCCCCCGACGTAAATGAGCGTAATGAGATTGCCCCATATCAATTCTAGCCACATCTATCTATCACGTTCAATGAAGAATACCGCCAATATCCGAATATAATTCAATTGCACACGTTGGAGAGATACGTTTGGTTCAACAACCATTTTCGCTTTTTTCTATCTTCTTTTTTCCCCTTCGTTTTGTTGGTCATATTTTATACTTTTCTCTACAAAAGGGCAGTGGAGGAACGGATTATGTGAATTAAATGGAATCAGTCAGGCATGAATTTGAATATTCTTCTTTTTTTTCTCCTCTATCTTTCGTACTTGCATTCATGTATATTCCATGTTTCACGAGTATTATATGCTCTTTATTTTTTTCTCATGTTGTTTACTTTTGTAAACCGGAGATGTGGAAATAAACTTGAAACTTGAAGAAGTCGCCGCCGAAATTTCAAAAGAAAAAATGACACTTTTATTACCAACTACCTGTATTGCACCGTGCAATACCTGTTGATTCGGCGACTTGTTTGATCTTCGAGCCGTTAAAGACGCACTTATGTCACGTTGCAGGCACGTGCCGCATTAATGACAGATACCTGACACAGTTTAATGTAACTTTATTGAAGATTGTATTCGGAAAAGTAATTGAAATAAATACATAATGAAAGATATTAATACACTCTAGGCCAACATGCACCCACACTTTTCTTGCAATGTTAGCTGTCATCATGATATAGTCATACTCAAAATGTTGAAAAGATAATACTCTAGCTTTATATGTATACTTGCCCGTGCTGAGCAACGATTTCTTTTCAATAGATGCTATGGTGTCTGTTTTCAAGCGCGGTCTCGCAGTTTTCACATTGCACAAAAATGCATCAATGGGATGTTTTTCAACAGCATCAAAGTCAAAATGCAATCTGCATATCAGAGCGCCTTTCGCCGGATCCTATTTTTTTTCTTCTCGAATTCGGGCTTAACGTATAATTAAATTCCTGCATTTTGCTACGCATATGTCATTTCTTCTTTTGTCACTGTTTTTATTTCGAAAAAAATGTGGAAACTAATTGTTCTGTTGTCCCCATCACATTTCCGGGCATGCGGCTATCCCAAATCCTGTCCCGGGCACGGCACATGGGGAGGGTGTGTGGTTATAAATACAAAATAAACTATCGGCTAAATAGATAACCGATCACTGGAGATCATCTGTAAATGCATGATATGTCATTCTGCATTCAAGTGTAACTTTTTGGTCTTATTTGCAATGCCAACCAATGTGTAGAAAAATCTCCAAAGCGGCGAAAAGTTGTGAAAAACAGCTGATTCATTAGGGCGATTTGAAGCTTTCAAAAATACCCAAACCGCATCGAAGGGCAATAAAACGATTTGTAAGACATTGCTCTTTGAGAAAATTGATCTTGTTTGCCAAAGAAAAGTCATTCATAGAAGCCTTTTTAATAAAAACAATTACACATCGTTTTGAGATCGGGCCAAACCGTTTTTGCTTAAATGACAAAAATTGTCAAGATTTATACGATCGTAAGACAAACACAGTCATAGATTGTGTGCCTATCAACAAATAAAACGATTTTTATGCCTTTCTTCTTTCATATTTTGTTGTTTAAAGATTACCTAGCCTTTTAGTAACAACACCTTTTAGTCAAAAAGTACCGACTATAATCCGCTTGGTCGCCATTTTGAAACGCCGAACAAGGAATTAGGTGTTTTATCAACGTATAATTAACAATCAAAAATCCAATAAAAACACTACAAACATCAAAATCTGGTTCCTAAATGAAATATTAAATGTTAACAGTTTCTATTGAATAAAATATTATCTCATTGGATGTATGAAATTGCCAATGAACGCCGATATTTATAGCACTGGTTTTGTCTTCGAAACAGTATGGCGGCGGATCGTAGGTGGCGCCACAGGTACACGCGCGACAATCATACAGTGGCCGCTAGGTGGACTTTCTAATCTCTTCATCTTTATCTCAGTTCCAGCACACAACTCTCCCGCGAAAAATGTCCGGTATTTTATTTCGCTATGGGGCGGAAAATTACGATCGGCGGCAATAAAAAAAATAAAATTGAGCGAGAGCAATTTTATTTTTATTCCAGTTTTTGAAAAAATAGGGTCGGCGCTCCCGAGAACCAGAAAATAAAAAAAGTCAGGCCTAGCAAAAAATCGTGCGTACCGCACTACACATCGTTATCTATTTCGCTGGTATAGACATTTTTCTGGTTAACACATTTTACATTTTCCATTGACAAGGTGTTCGTGCACAGTGACAGTGTTGAGATATACACCCTTGTCATATCTCTGAATTTTGTACCAAGTTTGTACCAAAAAACAGTTTGGTACCTTTGCTGGTCCAAGCAGGTCGGATTGTAAACTGTTCACAAAGTTTTGTTTGATTTTCTGCTTCTTTGCAATCACTTTCAGCAATGGATGATTGGAATAAAAGCCAGTCAGATTAAAATACAGTTGCAAAAATTAAGTAAAAGCTGACTGATACGATTGTATTATGACATTGTTGAGTGGTTGCTCTGTTTGTTGCACATAATATGAGCCTCCACATCATAAAACCAACAATCTGCACATGCAAAAACAAAGACGCAAAGCCGCGAAGCTGATCAGCACCTTTGTATTCACTACATGGATACTACACTTCTTCTTTTTAAATCCGAAATTTCAAGGTTCTAGCCTGCTTTTGTGACTGTACAGGCCGGTTTGTGTCAGACCTGTTCGGCAACCACATTGTTGGTTTTCTCACAAGATGGCTCATTTAATTTGATTTGGAGAGTTTGAACGAAGGCTTCTTATCTGAATATTTACATCTCTGTGCTCAAATACTCTGCTTGATCAGTGAATGATTAAAGAAAATGGTACAGTCAGACAAGCAGCAGTCAGTTACAATAGGGTGACTTGACTGCATGATTGACTTGTAACAGTCCTTTATGACATTGATTTAGCGGTCCTAGTGGATAAAGGCAACCTGGATAGTCATTTTCTTGTTTGTGGTTTAATGCCCCTCTCCCAGTCAACAATTTCTCAGCCATGTTGTATAAGTACTATTGACAGTCAATGCGTCTTGTTCAATTGCTCAAGGACATAATTCTGGGTCCGCTAGGTTCTAACTCCTGACCTCTTGATTGGCATTCCAAAGCTGTAACACTAGGCCACTGTTCTCCCTTATTTATTATCTATGGCACTGGAATTGTACCTTTCAGACAAAGAATTTTTTAAGATTACATAGGTTAAGTGTTCACTAAGACAATTCTAATATATACTAAGAATCTATGAAAGAAAGAAAACAACAACTTACTATAAATCTCTGTTTTACTTTCAAGGGGTGAGATAAAGTGTTAGGACTTTTGACTTATTTTCTGTGAATGATTATAAACAAGAATAGTCAGAATTTTTCCCTTGACGAGGTGAATACTTAAGGCTTCACCATGATTGAGGTTATCGTTAGATGACACAGAAAAAAAAACGGGAAGAAACAGATGGATTGATTTTCATAGGACAATAGTAAATACGTGTACAGTCTTTGGTCTTCTAGTGTCTTTTAGTTTTGGGAAAATAGAGTTTTGCAAGTTTTGTTTGCATTTTATAGTAGAATGTAACATTGTATGTCAGCATTTATGCAGACTGGTATACATATTATAATGAGGTTTTGCTCTCTCCTGTTCTTCTATGGATGATAAGAACAACAGATCAGTACAAAACTTGTATATGGCTTACAACAGCATATTCTGTGTGATGGATATGCTTTTTGTATGACATAGAAGCAATATTTGCTCAGGGTTTGCGCTAGGATTTTTTTTTCTTTCGTCACCATTTTCGCCAATCTGATTTTTTTGTGCCATTTTCTTCAACTTAGAGCCAAATTTGAGCCAAACTTTTGACCATTTTCGCCAAAAAATCTTAAACATTGAACCAATAGTTTTTCGACTTATATACCCCCATTCATGTATGAATATAAAATTTTAGCAGTAGATTAAGAAATCAGTCACTAATTTCTATACTTCTATAATTTTTGAAATAAAAAAGAAGTACTTATAAACAATTTTTATTTTTTTAAAAAAAGAGAGAGAAAAAAAAAAAGCAAACATGTGATACTAACAAGCTAAAACAATGACTAATCATGATGAATGGCATATGTTTGTATAGACTGCAAAAGTCACAGAACATAGCCTTAGACTTAGCATCGTAACGTAACCAGGGTAACCTCGATATGACCCGGGATGCAGTTGGGGTGCCAAACGTTTTCGGACGCTTATTCTCCTTTTCGGGAGTACCAAAATCAGCCTTACGTTTACTCATGTTGCCTTAATGATTGAATGAAGATCGAATTTCATGGCAGATATTATATATGCTTTCGATCGGCACTTCAAAAACATACCAAAAATTTGAGTTGCAGAAAGAAATAAATTAATTCGTTTACATCCATCGCTTTTGTTTTTTAAAGTCAGTAATTTTAATTACACACAAACTGACAAGAAGATCAACGAGGTGTTGAAATGAAGTATTCAGTGTGTAATTAAAGTCGGCGAAAACAAATATTATTACTTACTGCTTTTGATAGAGAAATCCTAATTGATTAAAGACATTTTGTTTGCGAGTCAAATCAATTAATGTCGTCCATGTTGTGTTGAACCTTGACCCGGCATAATTGTTCACGTGTTTCAATGATGGGTAAATTTCCGTGACGTCAACCGAAGCGATTCTCAATACTGGTCTACTGGTAGCTAGCGACCACGTGGAATATTTAATAGAAAGGCTGGACCAAATGACCACGTGGGCAGTACTATCATGCAAGACAGCGTGTGTCAAATATTTGTTTTCAATAAACACCATCGGCTACCGTCTTTTGATCGATAATTAAGGCATTACAAGCACGCACGGCCAATTAATGGCTCTGGACAATGTATGTAGGCGGAGATGGCGATTTTAGGTCATTTTCAGTTGTCGCCATTTTTTTTCACCAATTTTTATTTTCTATCGCCAGATTTAAAAAATGTTGCAATTTGTGATGGCGATCGGTAACGCGAACCCAGGTTGAGTCACTTTGAACATAGAGAAATAGTAACTGTTGTGATAGCCTTCAGCTCATTTTTGACGAATGGATTTTCCCATTGTTATCATTTGGGTGAGTCCACTTTCATTCTTGGGGGATTTTAATTTTCATATAAATTGCTGCTGAAAATTCTCTTTGCAAACAGAACAGCCCCATATGGGATGCCATGTTCTGCGGCGTCACATCTGGGGCTATACTGTTTGCCTGTGTCCCATAAAAAGGATGCCAGGTTTAGTGAGTTCAAGTAAAGACTAGTCTGGTAAGTCATGTTACTTCTATAGGTGATTAGAAATGTAGAATAGAGGAATTGTCAGACGAATGCGACAGAACAACAGTTTGATTATGTGATAGATATGTTTTTGTATGACATAAAAGAAACTGTTGCAGGATTTTGAATGAACAGGAATAGATATGATAGTTTGTAAAGGTAGAAGTTTAGTCTATCAAGTAAGTTTAACACTTGTGTTTCTTCTATGGATGATGAGATCAAAAGAACAGTCAGAAACTTGTATATGACCTACAACAACATATACAAGATGTGATAGTTAGATTCTTTTTATGACATAGAAGAATGAGTCGCAAGCATAACTTTGAACATACAGGAATAGTTGTGATCACACTGGTTATCCATAGATAGCTAATGCAGCCGAGAGCAACCAACACAGATAAAATCAATATCAGCCCATAGGGTCCTGTCTCATCAAGAAAACATGCCTGTAAAATGTACACCCCCTCATATTGGTAGGGTGACAATGGGCAAAAAAGGCCACTATTTCTAGGGGGTACCCGGTCATCCGGTATAACAAAATGTATCATATATCAAAATGTTCAGCAGAGACTGTAGTATATGGAACTGCCGGCATAAATTGGCAAAAGTGATGGCGAGCTGAGAAATCCAAGATGGCGTCCAACATGGCGGCCAAAGTGAAAAATCCAAATTTTGGGGTATACATGCATTTCACAGATTTCAGGTAAACAATATACACAATATTTTGAGATTTTTTAAAATTTTAAGTGTGTGGGGCATCAAAAAATGCAAATTTGATAACATTTCAAGGCAAAATGGTGTTTAAAATTCAACTTTTATGGCCGAGGGGGTCGTTTCTGAGGCCCACCAGAGACAAAAATATTTTTAGCATGAAAATAAGTGATTTGTTTGGCTTTAATTCACTTTCATTAAAGAATAAGTTTGCCTTATACTAGAATCTGGTCATTTAAGCCACAATTGTACATTATTTGCAAAGTTATTCAATGTCTATTTACTCCACCCCCTTATTTTAGATTTGACAAGTTTTCAGGTATTTCCCAAACTTCTGTTAGAAATCACATGTACTGTGTTCCTTACAGCATGCAATCAACAAACTTCACTCTGTTTGATTTTACTGCACTGGATTCAATACAAATATGCTGTTTAATGAGCAGTTATAAGATATTAAAAATGAACACATCCAAGATGGCCGCCAAAACTTACAATTCCTTATATTACACTCACCAATATGATTTAGATGACTTTGATGTATCAAAAATGTTTGGTTATTGTTTCTGTGCTGCTTGGAACGTATTTGAACATATAAAACCAAGCTAAAAGTCATTTATAATGGCAAATAAGATGGTTTAAACAAAGGCTCATGTACAACCCTATAGATAGGCTTCCAAAATATCTAAAAGAACAAGGGCGCCTTGTTCGTTTTATAATTTAAGATGATGTGCGTTTTTATCTTTTTTTCTGAGAAATTAACATTAACTCCAATAAATTATATATAGTCTGATTGTAATTGTATATTTTACTGTGCCAATTTGAGAGGCAAATTTATGACATCAAAAATGGCTGCTGAGAAGTTAAGTGACATTTATATACGGCTTTCATCTGCCATATATGACAACGGTAATCACATTATCAGGTTTTCCATTTCAAATCATGCCTATTTTGTTCAGTCTCAAACCACTAGTGCATGCTTGAGATTAAAGTATATTGAAGGAACATTCAATAAAACAATTGTAAATACAATATATTGTAACATTTTGGTTGCTTTCAGTGCAAGAAGCGTGTCAGCACTTGGATGTTTACTCCAACCACTAATATTTTTTGCCATTTTTAGTACAAAAACACAACAACTTCATTCATCCATTTGTTTTTAGACAACCCTGCCATACTGGATGTTATGAATGATGCACCAGAGTTCTTATGGGGGAAATGGGGGATAATTTTTTTTTGCCTTCTGTATACAGTTTTCCCCCTGTGCTTATGTCAATGTTTAGATTTTGTCTAAGGTTGGTTACGATTCATATCAAGGTCTTAATGCTCATCACGCATCATTATCATATTCTGTTTTATATTGATAAATTGGGTTCTCAGCGCCTGTATCATGCCTACATCATCATATGGATAGTTTCATAGGGGTGATATGCAATTCTGATTCAACTTTAAACAGTGTCTTTCATGAAATTCTCTGTTTTTACCTATAACTTACAGGTCTATTAAAGAGATTTGTATCTTGTACTTAGATGGAACCAGGATGGATCAAACAGATTTTTTGAGGTTCCCGATCAACAGTGTTTGGCTTGAACCTGTTTAATGGTTAATTATAAAATAAAATTTATAACTGAGATCCTTTAAGAGTAGTGAGCACATAAATAAGAAATTGGATGGACCATGCCTTGATTTCAGCTCTTTAAGCCCCATCAGTGACCCCACCGATTTGGCAACATGGAGCCAAAGAGGATTACTGTTATACAGATCCTGTTTAATGAGCATGTTTGATAGAATTAGAAAGTATCAAACAGCAAAGCCAATAGGACATGCAAAGGTGCTTTTGAACCAAACAGGTCACTACATTTTTTTAAATTAAAAGTTATTTATTTTATTCAAATAATACATTCAGATACAATAATATGCAGTCAATTGGAATATATTACCCATCAAATGCTGCAAAACCAATTTTCATAATTTGGGTACAGTCAAAAATTTGTTACAATATTTTGGAAACATACTGTGCAAATACACCCTTGATTTATTCAAGCCCTGTTACCTAGTTATCTATGTTTGTTTAATAAATACTTATTCCTCAGACATAAGGACAGGGTTTTCAGTTCAACACTAATAAATAGCCACAAGATATATTTCCAAGGGAGTTCAGGTTCCAACCATTGGTTACGAAAGAAATAAATGGGCTGCTGATGCCGCCAAGCAAAGGTTGTGATGTCTCCAAGCAAAGGTTCTTTGATGCTGACTGACCACCCGATTACTGCTTAACCTTTCAGGTCTGAGCCTGCCCAGGAAAATCCCATAAAATGGAGACAAAGTCCCGATATGACCATAGCTGTTGACTGGAACATTAAGCATCAATTCAATCAATCAGTTTAAATTTTTCACAGCATCATTATGCAAGGCATCGGTCTCAGATTCAAGAGGTCCTGGGTTCAAACCCCACTGGCAGTGGATTGTGTCATCTAGCAAACAACATAATTTGCTTCTCATAGTACAAGGAAGTTGTGTATCCTTCTGGCCAGGTCTGAAAATGTTGACGTTCAACCTCAATTATAAAGTAGCAAACTGACAAGCAATGATTATACATGTATGCTATACTGAATTGTAGAGATAGGTAGCCGTATTAGATTAAACAGGACAGGTCTATATACTTGTTATGCAACATTGGCCATGGTCATCTTGTAAAATTTTGGGCCAAAGTTATTACATATTTGCATGTAAAATAATGATGCTTCGTGTTAATTTTTGAAAAATGACAAGTTTGAATCAATTCCAGACTGGAAACTCCAGTTTCTGCCACATTCATTTATAACTTAATAACAAATACGGTAGTCTAATGTTTCAAAGGTACAAATGCTATATGGGTACCTCCTAAATATTTCCATATTACATTTCAAATTGCAAAGACATTAAACAATTTTGGTGATTTTTACATGATTCCTGCATGTATCTGTTGGTTAGTCACTCTTGATTTAAGTTGAATACACTAGTGATAAAATTGTGAGCATGCAGAATTTTTTTCTCGATGTTTTGTTTTTATGAAATGTACACCCCATCCCCACTGGAGCTTAAGATTTCAACCAAATAATGGACAATAAATGCAAATAGCTTTGCATGAATATCTTAACAAGACATGGAGGTATTGACCTCAACAAAAAGCTCACCATTAGGAGCTTTATAACAGTGTCCTGGCCTGCTAAAGTACCTAATAGTTATAGGTAAAACAGATTATTTCATGAAAGACGCTGTTTAAAGTAGAACCGGAAGTGCATATCACCCCTATGAAGCTATCCATCTGATGCTGTAGGCATAATATAGGCATTGAGAACCCAGTTCATCAATATAAAACAGAATATGATAATGGTGCTTGTTGCGTATGAAGTCCTTGACATGAATTTTAACCAACCTTAGACAAAATCTAAACATAGACATAAGCACAGGGGGAAAACTGTATACACACAGTAAAGAGAATTATCCCCATTTCCCTCATAAGAACTCTGGTGCATCATACATTACATACAGTATGGCAGGGTTGTCTTATAACAAATAGATTAATAAAGTTTCTGTGTTTTGTACGGAAATGTACTTTAATCAAAAGCATGCACTAGTAGTCTGAGACTGGACAAAATAGGCATGGTTTAAAATGATGATCTGATAATGTGATTACCGTTGTCATGTGGAAGATGAAAGCGGTATATAAATGTCACTTTATTGCTCAGCAGCCAATTTTGATAAATGACCAATTTTCATAAATTTGCCTCTGAAATTGACACGGTAATATATACAAGAACAATCAGACTATTTTTATTTTCAAGTTTATGAAAAATTCTCAGAAATAAATAAGAACCCACACCTTCTTAAATTTAGAAACAAACAATGTGCTCTTTTTTTTTTTCAGATATTTTTGAAACCTATATATGGACTTGTATATGAGCTTTTGCAAAAACCATCTTAAATGCCATTTTTAATGAATTTAAGCTTGGTTTTATATTACAAATAAAATTCAAGCAGCACAGAAAAGATAAGCAAACATTTTTGATACATCAAAGTCATCTAAATCATATTGGTGAATGTAATGTAAAGAATTGTAAGTTTTGGCGGCCATCTTGGATGTTGTTCATTTTAGATATCTTATAACTGCTCATTAAACAGCATATTTGTATTGAATCCAGTACAATAAAATCAAACAGAGTGTAGTTTGTTGATTGCATGCTGTAAGGAACACAATACATGTGATCTTTAACAGCAGTTAGGGAAATACCTGAAAACTTGTAAAATCTAAAATAAGGGGGTGGGGTAAATAAATGTTGAATAACTTTGCAAATAATGTACAATTGTGGTTTAAATGACCAGATCATAGTATAAGACAAACTTATTCTTTAATGAAAGTGAATTAAAGCCAAACAAATTACTTATTTTCATGCAAAAAAAATATTTTGTCTCTGGTGGGCCTCAGAAACGACCCCCTCGGCCATAAAAGTTGAATTTTAAACACCATTTTGCCTTGAAATGTTATCAAATTTGCATATTTGTATGCCTCACACACTTAAAATTTTAGAAAATCTCAAAATATTGTGTATATTGTTTACCTGAAATCTGTAAAATGCATGTATACCCCAAAATTTGGATTATTCACTTTGGCCGCCATCTTGACCGCCATCTTGGATTTCTCAGCTCGCCATCACTTTTGCCAATTTATGCCGGCAGTTCCATATACTACAGGCTCTGCTGAACATTTTGATATATGATACGTTTTGTTATACCGGATGACCGGGTACCTCATTTTTTTAGCCTGGATTGTCACCCTACCATACCCCACTTTTATATAGTAAAATTTCTAAAAATGGGGTTTACAGGGGTATACCTATTTCTCTTGTTTTTGATACAAAACATAGATTGTGGGTACTCGTTAGAACCGCCTCGCTGAGGCGGTTCTATTCTGTACACACAATCTATGTTTTGAGCTAAAATATTAAAAGTATCAAACTTTTTCTACGGAAATGTTTTACTTTTACAGCTGAAAAAGTCTCCATATAATGATGGACGAGTTTCCGTAATGTGGGAACATCTTGTCACTGATCTTTCTGATGCATGGCAGGTTGTTTCTGGAAAGGAATTTTATCCCTGTTGTTGCACATTGATTTTATCTTGGTTGGTTGTTCTCAGTTGCATTGGTTGTCTCTGGATAACTGGTGTGGTGATAGTCTATAAAGTTACTGGTTTGTCTAAAAATGGGCCCCACCAATTGGAGCCTAAAGAAAGAGATGGGCTGCTTGTGCCTCCAGGCAGAGCTTCTACACTACTAACCATCTGATGACTGGTTGATGGCTTAGGTCTGAGTCTGCCCAGGAAATGTGGTTCAAGTCAAATCATCCATATGTATAAGCAGTTTGTGGCTTAGTTGGATGGTTATATTTCAAGCACTTGTTAGATGTCGTGACATCCTCATGTTGGGTAAAAGTCCCATTAAATGGAGACAACATCCAGACATGACCTTAGCTGTTGACTGGGACATAAAGCATCAATTCAAAGAAACAAACAAAATTGTCTAAAAATGTTTTTAAATTATAGACTTATGTTTCTTCTATGGATGATTAGAAAGAAGAAAAGTCAGAAACTTGTATATGGTACACAATACCATAAACAATATTTGATAGAGACGTTTTTAATATGAGATAGAAGAAATAGCTGCAGGCCTTTGAATATATACTGAGAGGAACTAGAAACTTAAGTTTCAAAGTTCCCATAGTTTGGTGGTTGGTCTCCGTACAATCGATTTTAGAACTCTGGTAATTTCTTTCCTGCAATAAAAAGATTAGTCACAGCAGAATCGCCTTCAGACGGTCAGTAAAAGAATTACTGGAGGGTTCAAATCGATTCTTACGGGGTTCCAACTCAAAGTATAATAATTAAAAAACTTAAGTTTCTAGTTCCTCTCAGTATAGAAGAATAATTATGATAGTCTGTTAATCATACAGATAAGTCTACAAATTGTGTTTCTTATATGAATGATGGCAACAAAAGAACAGTCAGAAATAAGTGACAACAGTAATGAGTATGACTAGTCTATAAAGTAAGATGGACAAACTTGAGTTTCTTCTATGGATGATGAGAGCACAGGAATAGTCAGAAACACACCACTGCCCAAAATAGAACAACAGTACATGTATAACTATGTTACATATGGTTTATGTATGGCATAGAAGAAATAGTTACATATGGTTTATGTATGGCATAGAAGAAATAGTTACATATGGTTTATGTATGGCATAGAAGAAATAGTTACATATGGTTTATGTATGGCATAGAAGAAATAGTTACATATGGTTTATGTATGACATAGAAGAAATTTTTCAAATATAGAGCAATTAGACACCACTAACCTCTAGGTCATTTAGGTGAATCATTTAAGTGCATGTCCATTTAAAGAAATATCACCAACTGAAGCATCACTTGACATGTAAAGAATTGCATTTCACAAAGGTCACAGCATTCTTTTAAAATCACTAAGGAGTTATTCTTAAATATACTTAAAATATGATATTTTCCATCTTTGAAAACAAGTCACCTGTGTCAGATTCATCATTCTCCTATTTAATTACTGTTATATGATGGACTTTTATTTCACAGGTTTTTTTCTCTATGACATGGATGGAAATTCATAATTAAGGGCCTGTCACACACTCACGAGTTGAAGCTACAACAAATAAGTTGCCGCTTGTTGTGTGTGTTGACAGGAGTTATGTTGGAAAAGTTTGGAAGCTGTTACACCCTCATGAGTTGAAGCTATCACATGCTACAAGTTTGTACGAGTTTAAGTTGCCCCTTGTTGTGCGGGTTGCCACAAGTTATATTGCTAGAAAAGTTTGGAAGCTGTCATGCACATGAGTTGAAGCTATCACATGGTTTTGTCATTGTGGTTGAATTGGGTCATTTATGAATGATTAGAAATAAGGAAAGTCAGAAAAAGATTGACTGACTGATGCCCTTCAAGATTGCTGACATAAATGAAAATTCGGGATTATTACAGAATCACTTTTAAGCAATTTCTTAGTTAAGAAAACAGCTGTGGGTGGTTTTAAGGGAGGCATAGTCAGACCTACACCAACAATTAATACATGGTTGACTGACAATTCTAAAAAAAATAAAAAATAAAAAAATAAAAAAACTTGCTATTTGTGATGAGGGAATTCAAACCTACATTCTGCTGTTTGTCTGTCCATACATCTGTCTATCAACAATTTTTTCGATTTGCATTGATTGTAGAACTTGAGTACGGTATATTTCATTTTTAGCACTGATACCTTAAAAGCATGAAAAACTGGATAGAAGTTTACATAGTCAGAAAAGTAGCATCTCTATAAACTTTTTAGAAGATACACGCCTGAATTTTCTTTCTCGATTTTGCACCGTTTTCGACGACATTTTCCTGCACATATCTTCTCTTAGAAGCAGAGACCTTGAAAAATCAGGCGTGTATCTTCTAAAGAGTTTATAGAGATGCTACTTTTCTGACTATGCGTTTCCTGTTTCCCCAACTATGCATTGCCGTGTTAATTAACTTTAAGTGGCTATTTCTATGAATCAGTCATATTTTTGGCATCAATGATTCTATAAATACACAATTTATATCTATTTCTAGCGCGTGTTATGTACAACCAACGAAATCTGTGTATTGTTGACAGAAAAATGCGGGAAAAGCTTGTCCCATGTGATACTGAAGTTACGGTAGCTCATTTTGTATCTCGCAGTTTTGCAAAATAAAGAAACGCCTCTGTGTATTTTTTTCTTCAGTGGATTTTTTTATTATATTGTGTCTTCCGTGAACCGTAATTGGTGGTACGGATAGGCTGTAATAGAAGCATAAATTGTGTTTGAAAATCGGTCATTCATCATTCTATCTCGAACTATGCGTTGCTTATCATCCTACTATGAAGAAACGCAATTTTTCTCTGCGACTATGCGTTCTGATAAGGCACATTGTATTTAGAATTGCATCGGTTCTAGAGCTGAGGTTGCTTGGCTTTGTTCTATGTTTCACTAAACAGATAAGATCATATGGAGACAGGACTCACCGGATCTTGGTTTAAAGACTTGTTTGAAAGACTGGAGAAGCCTGAAATTTAAGGGAACACCCTTTGTTTACAATGGGATGGCTTAACCACTAGGCCATGGAAGCATCTAGAGATGAAGTGTATTTCTCTGCTTGTAGTTTGTGGCACCTAGTGATGTTGAACATGAACAAGTATACATAAATATGAGCTGTGACGTGAGAACAGGGGTCTTTGAGATTTCCGACCAGGTCTGACGCAAACCGGCCTGTGCAGCTACAGAAGGTGGCTAGTATCTTGAAATTTCGGATTTAGGAAGATGAGGAATTTTACTATCCGAGTTGTGAAAACAAAGGCGCTGATCTGCTGTGCAGTTACTTCACAGCTGATCTGCGCCTTTACTATTCGCAGAGGCAAAAGTGCGGTTTTCTCATGAAGTGGGTCTTATAGCTGTGGATGATTTTAACAATCAGACAGTCAGACAGACCAGAACCAGCAGTTATTACGTGGTCGACATTACTGGTATATGACACAGCAAAAATAACCTGCTTTTTACATAGCAAAAAGCAATATTTACGCATCATCAGGGCAGTAAACATGCAGATTTATGGCACATAAGCAATATTTATGCATCATATGTGCAGTTATCGTGCAGATTTATGGCACATAAGCAATATTAACGCATCATATGCACAGTAAACATGCAGATTTATGGCACATAAGCAATATTTACGCATCATGTACGCAGTAAACATGCAGATTTATGGCGTATAAGCAATATTCTCACATCATCTGCGCAGTAAACATGCAGATTTATGGCACATAAGCAATATTTAGGCATCATATACGCAGTAAACATGCAGATTTATGGCGTATAAGCAATATTCACACATCATCTGCGCAGTAAACATGCAGATTTATGGCACATAAGCAATATTTAGGCATCATATACGCAGTAAACATGCAGATTTATGGCACATAAGCAATATTCTCACATCATCTGCGCAGTAAACATGCAGATTTATGGCACATAAGCAATATTTATGCATCATATGTGCAGTTATCGTGCAGATTTATGGCACATAAGCAATATTAATGCATCATATGCACAGTAAACATGCAGATTTATGGCACATAAGCAATATTTACGCATCATATATGCAGTAAACATGCAGATTTATGGCGTATAAGCAATATTCACACATCATCTGCGCAGTAAACATGCAGATTTATGGCACATAAGCAATATTTACGCATCATATACACAGTAAACATGCAGATTTATGGCACATAAGCAATATTTAGGCATCATATACGCAGTAAACATGCAGATTTATGGCACATATTGACGGATGCTAAAAATTAAGAACTTCATGGAAGAATCTAGACTTTGAGTTATTTTATCTATGAATGATTATGATGTTAAAATACCTATAGTCAGATGTCTCAGGAATTAGCAACACCCTCTGACTGATGATAGACATATAAGGTATATGACATAGATAAAACTGTTGACATATGTGTAAACAATTTTATCAGATTATAATGTTGTACGAATCGTCGTACGGCATGAATGCAAACTCAGTTTTGCAAAACAAACACGTAAATGTCCTTCCAGTGAGACCGCCACATAAAATTTCTCAATGAAGTTCCAATTGATCCAGCAAAGCTATAACTTTGTAAAACTTCAGGATAACGTTTCTGTGTAACATATACCGCCTTATACCCCACTTTTTTATATAGCAAAACTGGGTATGCAGGGGTATACCAATTTTTCTTATTTTTGCTTCAAAACATAGATTGTGGGTACTCGTTAGAACCGCCTCAGCGTGTACACACAATCTATGTTTTTCGCAAAAATGTCAAAATTTTTCTGCTGAAAATTTTCATATTTTACAACTTTAAGAATCTCTGTATATTGCATGGGCATGTTTTCGTAATGAGCTGAATTCAGTTATGAATGATTAGAAATGAAGACAGTCAGAAACGGGAGTTTGATTGACTGACAGCCTTCAAGATTATTGATGACATAACATGAAAAAAATGAGACATTTATTTTAGAATATCCTCCAATTGTGTTTTTTCAATTTTCATGTTTGGAATACATTAGAATAATCATGAAATTAATATTCCACATAAATGATATAATGCCAGCCCAAACAGTTGGTTGAGTCGTCTGACAGGGCCCCCGCCCATTGGGCTGCTTGTGCCTCCAGCCAAAGCTTCTAATCTACTGACCAACCATCTGATTACTGGTTTACCGCTCATGTCTGAGCCTGCCCAGGAAATGTGGTTTAGTCAAACCACCCATACATTGGCTTTTATGAAGCACATTTTGAGTGTCATGACATCCTTATGTCGGGTAAAAGTCCCATAAAATGGAGGCAACGTTCCGACATGACCATTGCTGTTGACTGGGACGTAAAGCATCAAATCAAACGAACAAACAAACAAACAAAGATTTTATGCTCATCTATGTTGAGCGTACAAAAAAGTTTTGTAGGCTTAATTCGAGTCGAGTTCAAGGCCTGGTTTCTGTTCTACTGTGAGTGATTAGAAAGAAGAGACAGTCAGACAGTATTACACCTGTAAATTTATCAAAATATGGTTGACTTTTATTTCATATATGACACAGTAAAAAAATATACAGGTATAACAGTAAAAAAAAATATACAGGTATATGCAATTCATTCAGATTCATTCAGTAAGACACACACATAATTCATTCAGAAAGATCCTAAGTCCCAAATATACATGTAATTTATTCAGTAAAGACCCTAATCCCTACCATAAGGCAATCAAAAACACAAGTGCCACATGAAGACTTGAATATTAGGTTGACTACTGTAACATGTATCCGAACCAAGCCACAGAAAACCCTGTCGGTGGAAAAGCATGCTCATCCACCAAGGGTGGATGACAAAGTTTCTCGCATCACAAAGTTTCGAGTTTCTAATTTGCATATTACCAGCACTCCAGATGCCGCTAGAACGTTGCACCAACATATTCTACAAGGGAGGCTATTCCGTCACATTACTTCCCCCTCCGAGAGAAGACTCGTCCCGAGTCTTTGCCTGGGGACTACATGGGTAAGGCAACTCCTGTCCGGCAGTTGTCATTATCCCACCGCTGCCACCAAATGTAACGAACAGCCGAGCCACAGCAAACCCTGTCAGTGGAAAAGCATGCTCATCCACCAAGGGTGGTTTACTGCGCTATATAGTCAACATTTACTCGATTCACAAAGTTTCGAGTTTCTAATTTGCATATTACAAGCACTCAATATGCCGCTAATATGTTGCACCAACGTATTTTTCCAAGGGAGGCTATCCCATCACATTACTTCCCCCTGCCTGGGGACTACATGAGTAAGGCAACTCCTGTCCGGCAGTTGTCATTATCCCACCACTGCCACCAAATGTAACATGCAGCCGAGCTAAGCCACAGCAAACCCCGTCGGTGGAAAAGCATGCTCATCCACCAAGGGTGGTTTACTGCGCTAAATACTCAACACTTACTTGATTCACAAAGTTTCGAGCTTCTAATTTGCATATTACAAGCACTCAATATGCCTCTAATATGCTGCACCAACATATTTTTCCAAGGGAGGCTATCCCATCACACTACTGAAGGGTCTTTCCTGGTATTAATTTATCTATGAATGATTACAGAAATATGATTTACAATAGTCAGATATTACTCAGGCAATACGCCACTCAGAATAAAGTAACTTTTTATGATGGAAGTTATTTGGTCTATGACATAGATAAAATATCAGCAAATCCGAATGGTGTTCCTTTTAAAAGTTTTCCATGAAGGTTGATGAAGTAATGTAAGTTACATGTATGAGTTGAAACTTTTCATTTTCTCTACAGATGATTATGAGATTGCATGATAGTCTAGAACGGAGGACCTCCCATTTATTTATTCAAGGTTGTTTCCATGAATAAGAATGTTAGACTGTCTCTAAACCTCTGATGTAGAGATACAAAATGAGTCGTGATGTGAGAAAGCTGGTCTTCAGGGGTTCCTACCAGGTCCAACACAAACCGTCCTGTACATGTCACAGAAGTAGGCTAGAGGCTTGAAATTTTGGCTATAAGTAGAAGAGCAATTGTACTATCCGAGTGGCGAAAACAAAAGCGCTGATCAGCTCACAACTGATCTGCGCCTTTGTTTTCGCTTAGGCAAAAATCCTGTGTTCTCATGACGCGGCTCAAATGTTTTAATGTGTTTCAGATCAAATAAATGTACTATTGTTTCAACAGGGGGAGCAAGTCGCCTAGTGGTAGAGGATCAGACACCACGAATTGAGGGGCTACGAATTTGATCCCCACTGAGGTACCATTTGTGTCCTTGATTATAACAAATAATGTTTTTACCACTCAGTCAGTTGAAGCTTTGCGTAAAAGGATTTAATTTAGAAAGTTGCTGTTTCTGTGAATAGAAGCCTCTTTGCCACTTGCCTTGTATTTGATGTACAACTGGTCATGAGTTTGATGACAGGCTTCTTCAGTGTTTGGAATTAGACTTTGATCAGTCTCTATATGACCTTAACTGTTAAGTGGGATATATAATTCAAAAACAACCAAAATCAATCTGTGAATGATTAAGAAGACCTGATAGTCAGATACCAGACTCAACGAAAACTGCTTCTGTATTGTCTGTGGTGACTGGTATTCGATTGACAAACACATGGTCGGATATCTGACACAAATACATGTACTTTTAATATTTTTATTTATTTAATAAGATTTTTTTTCATCTACTTTCTTCAATTTCACCTCAGCATGACAGTCAGAGTAACAAAAGCTGACTGACTATATATAGTATACCTATGACACAGATACAGAAACAGACAACTTGTGCTTTAGTATTTCAAAGAACATGGTACTTGATTTTTGACCCTTCAGCCATTGGAAAGTTTTTTGTATAGGACCTTAAAGCCATGCTTTCTGTGAATGATTAAAATGGACATGATTAGTCAGATATGAGGCACAGATATGAGGTAAAAAAAAAAAAACTGCATCTTAATCCGGGACCGATATTGCCTGTGCTGTGTATTTGATTTGACCTATGACCGAATCTGACACAGAAACTGATAAAAATCTAAACATTATTTTCTGTAACACAGTGTTTCTTGGCTGTTATGCAACTGAGACGGAGCTGGCATGGTTAGTTCAGTTGGTAAGGTACGAGATTGGAATTTTGATATTTTCTTTTGTCCTCAAAAGGTCATATCTTTTTCATCTCGAAATGATTAGAACCAATGATAGTCAGACTAAGTAAAAAGTGACTGACTTCTTTTGAATGATGATCAAGATGATTTTTTGTCAAAGTCATTTTTTATCAAAATCATCTGGTTTGTGGAATGCCAGTGAGATACTAGCTTAAGGTATGAGACATGATTTTTGATATTTTATTTTGTTCGCTCAAGGTCATACCTTTTTTATTATAGCCCCGCTTTGGAAAAGTGGGGCTATACAGGATTCACCCTGTCCTTCCGTGATTCCGTCTTTCCGTGATTCCGTCTTTCCGTGATTCCGTGAATCCGTGAATATTTGGTTTCCACTCAATATCTTGAAAACGAATTGACAGAATCTGACCAAATTTTGTATGCACATCAACATTGACAACATCTACCTTGGAATTGTTGCCTGTCATTTTTCGCAAAATTTTGACGGAGTTATGGCCCTTGATTGACATCAGAATTTTGTTTCCGCTCAATATCTCGAGAACAAATTGACAGAATCTGACCAAATTTTGTATGCACATCAACATTGACAACATCTAGCTTGGGATTGTTGCCCGTCATTTTTCGCAAAATTTTGACAGAGTTATGGCCCTTGATTGACGTCATAATTTTGTTTCCGCTTAATATCTTGAGAACCGATGGACAGAATCTGACCAAATTTTGTATGCACATTAACATTGACAAGATCTAGCTTGGGATTGTTGCCCGTCATTTTTCGCATCATTTTGACGGAGTTACGGCCCTTGATTGAGGTCAGAATTTTGTTTCCGCTCAATAGCTCGAGAACAAATGGACAGAATCTGACCAAAATTTATATGCACATCAGCATTGTTAAGATCTAGCTTGGGATTGTTGCCCGTCATTTTTCGCAAAATTTTGACATAGTTATGGCCCTTGATTGACGTCAGAATTTTGTTTCCGCTCAATATCTTGAGAGCAGATTGACAGAATCTGACCAAATTTTGTATGCACATTAACATTGACAGGATCTAGCTTGTGATTGTTGTCTGTCATTTTTCACATCATTTTAACGGAGTTACGGCCCTTGATTGACGTCAATATTTGTTTCCGCTCAATATCTCGAGAACAAATTGACAGAATCTGACCAATATTTATATGCACATCAACATTGTTAAGATCTAGCTTGGGATTGTTGCCTGTCATTTTTCGCAAAATTTTGATTGACATCAGAATTTTGTTTCCAGTCAATATCTCGAGAACAAATTGATAGAATCTGACCAAATTTAATATGCACATCAACATTGACATGATCTAGCTTGGCATTGTTGCCCGTCATTTTTTCCGCAAAATTTTGACCGAGTAACAGCCCTTGATTGACGTCAGAATATAGTTTCCACTCAATATATTGAAAATGAATTGACAGAATCTGACCAAATTTTGTATGCACATCAACATTGACAAGATCTAGCTTGGGATTGTTGCCTGTCATTTTTTGCAAAATCTTAACAGAGTTTTGGCCCTTGATTGATGTCAGAATTTTGTTTCTGCTCAATACCTTGAGAACAAATTGTCAGAATCTGACCAATCTTTTTATGTGCATCAACATTAACAAGATCTAACTTGGGATTGTTGCTGTTATTGTTTGTCTCACCCTGGCACAAAGCTCAGAAGCAGGGCTATAGTCAGATCCTCTGACAATTCTAGTTCATCTCGAAATGATTAAAACCAATGATAGTCAGACTAAGTAAAAAGTGACTGACTTATTTTGTATGATGATTAAGATGATTTTTTGTCAAAATCATTTTTCATCAAAATCATCTGGTTTTTCTATACTGGACAAATAAAGTTAGGGATCAAACTTTTAACGCGCAATTTCTACAAGATTTCGAACTGCTGGTGAAATGAAACATTTCTATCATCAAGGTAATTCATTTTGTAAGCTTTGTACACTTGAAGGTCGAAACAATAGTCTTTGCATTCAACAAGACGAAGATATTTCTCGAAATTGCAGCACAATTATAGTCTGGCGTTCGTTGCCGGTTTAAAAAGGGCTACTGACGAGGGTTCATTACCCGAAATTGCGCAATATAGTCCATACTATCTCCCTTTGAATGTTTTACTGCTTTCAAAGGATCAAACCTTTATATTTTATTTGCTATTACTGCAGCTGGTGTTGTGCCGTGTGGCGGCCGTAAAAAGTCTCCCCGTACATCATCCATAGTGCAGATTATATTTTTATTTCGGTCCTTTGAGATCAGTAAAGATATTCAGAGTGTTCAAAACACACACATTTAGAAACATACTTCTAAGCACTATTTTAATTATTTGACCCAATTTAGGAATATGTCTTTGATTTAGACACTCGTGTAAATTCTCGAAATTGCAGCACAATTATAGTCTGGCGTTCGTTGCCGGTTTAAAAAGGGCTACTGACGAGGGTTCATTACCCGAAATTGCGCAATATAGTCCATACTATCTCCCTTTGAATGTTTTACTGCTTCCAAAGGATCAAACCTTTATATTTTATTTGCTATTACTGCAGCTGGTGTTGTGCCGTGTGGCGGCCGTAAAAAGTCTCCCCGTACATCATCCATAGTGCAGATTATATTTTTATTTCGGTCCTTTGAGATCAGTAAAGATATTCAGAGTATTCAAAACACACACATTTAGAAACATAATTCTAAGCACTATTTTAATTATTTGACCCAATTTAGGAATATGTCTTTGATTTAGACACTCGTGTAAATTCTCGAAATTGCAGCACAATTATAGTCTGGCGTTCGTTGCCGGTTTAAAAAGGGCTACTGACGAGGGTTCATTACCCGAAATTGCGCAATATAGTCCATACTATCTCCCTTTGAATGTTTTACTGCTTCCAAAGGATCAAACCTTTATATTTTATTTGCTATTACTGCAGCTGGTGTTGTGCCGTGTGGCGGCCGTAAAAAGTCTCCCCGTACATCATCCATAGGGCAGATTATATTTTTATTTCGGTCCTTTGAGATCAGTAAAGATATTCAGAGTGTTCAAAACACACACATTTAGAATCATACTTCTAAGCACTATTTTAATTATTTGACCCAATTTAGGAATATGTCTTTGATTTAGACACTCGTGTAAATTCTCGAAATTGCAGCACAATTATAGTCTGGCGTTCGTTGCTGGTTTAAAAAGGGCTACTGACGAGGGTTCATTACCCCGTAATTGCGCAATACAGTCCATACTATCTCCCTTTGAATGTTTTACTGCTTCCAAAGGATCAAACCTTTATATTTTATTTAAGTCACACTACCCTTAAAATGAAAGTGGTATGAAATTCGCATAGAGAACTGATGGTGTGTAAGTTTGTTTGCGCAAAACTTTTGAAATTGCTAGAAATTTCCAATCTTTTTTAGCTGGCTGACCTTAGAAATGATGAATCTTGATGACTATCATGCAGATTCGCAAAATTTTCATGAATTGGCAAAATTGAATTTTTTTGTTGAATCAGTTTTAATGCACTTTTTATCACTTTGGTTTTTAGGGTAGTGTGCTTTAAAGAACAGCTGTGCTTAAGTCTAGTGATGCACAATTTCAAAATTGGTGGCATATACTGCTAATCCACCATATAAATGAAAAAAATGATTAGTTATCGATTGACCCTAAATGCATCCTTAAAAGTTTGATCCCTAACTTATTTTGTCCAGTATATAAATGATTAGAAAATGTTAAAGTCAGACAAGATACAACGTGATGCATATTCTATATACTATGTTGACAGACTGGTGTATCACCTGTTATCACATACTTAGGCCTATATTACCAGCGATAACCTCAAGTTTGCATATGTGATAATGTGTTACCCGCCCTCTGGTTATCAGCATGGGCAGGCTGATAACCGGAAATCATGCATTTTGAACGGAGAGAGGTTATAATGCCCGCATGCGACGTTGTCGCGCCACAGTATATGTGACGTCAGGTTGAATGACGTTACATCATTGTTACGTCATATTTATGGTGCCATTTTCTTTTTCAACGCAGAAATAGACGTTTTTCGCATTTCTAAACACAAATCTTTGGAATAGAAGATTAAGAAGATGTGATAAACAGATTATAACATGGGCATTTTGGTCATCGCCCTTCATATCAACCCTCGACCATCATCAGCCCTCGAGCTAAAGCTCTCGGGCTTGATAATGGAGTCTCGGGTTGATACTGCGGGCGATAACCAAAATGCCCATGTGATAATCTCTAATTATCATATGACGTCACTGTTTTCCAGTGGATAACGTCATGTCATAAAAATCGTATGACCACACGTGTAATAACACTTTTGCGGGAATACGTAACGTCATTGACGACGTCCGTAACAACAATGTAAATTTTCATTGAAAATATGTCCACTTCGAAGGCGATAAAATCCTATTTTAAAAGTCATTTGATAAAACGAATCTTACACTCGTGCTCAGTTCATATGAAATTTATTAAACTCGCTAAAGGCTCGTTTAATAAATTTCATATGAAATGACCACTATATATATATATATATATATATAGATAGATATATATGTATATATATATAGATATACGAGGGTGATGGGTGATCCAAGAAGTAATGCGAACTCGTGTGTAATTTCTTTCACCATTGCCATTTTTCAAGATAGTTTACATCAGAATTATGATGCATTATCGAATTTTCCAGATCCGATTGCTATTTTGACTGAATCACATAGCAACCCTCGTTGCCTAGCAACAAGAGAATGCAAGGTAAACGACCTTGGCCACGGTTAAAATGGATTTTATTTATGTACTGCAGTGGCATATGCAAAGCACAATTACGTCAATGATCAATTTATTCCAAAGTACAATAATCCCTTGAATAGATTTACAGCATATACCTTTATGAGTTTAACACAACGCAGATTATTGAGGTTTGGCTATCTGTACCCCCTTAGAATTTGAGTCAATTTTCACCTCTCAAAATCTCCACATTTTCATCAACGCCCATTCTACTTAACCAAAAAGGTTAAATTCCATACATTATTTACTTTTTGAATAGAAATTATATGTTGTGATAGGCTGTGGGCATAAATATTGATATTTACAATCTTATCGGAGTCAAATATACGCACGAATTATAGGTATTTGTCGTCCTTCGTGGACATTGTGATATTTTTGTCAGATGCCGTTGCTAGGCAACATAGAATAGTCCCTGCTGATCTTTGCATTTTGCTTTCTCTATTATTACCAAACATAAGGCATATATAACACAACTAATATGATTTGTATGTATATAAATGTCAATTTAATAAATTGGAGCAAAAAATTGTCCCCCGTACCCCTAACAAAATTGACGTTTTCAGTCACTTTCGCGTCCATGTCGACTTCGGGTCGACAAATCAAATATTCCTTAAATCTCAATTCGTCATCCGAACTTCATGATATTACACCTAATTACTGCACATATATACACGTGTACACATGCCAAATTATTTAAATGTATCTGCTTTGGTTACTAATATACAGTTGTGTTCGCATTACTTCTTGGATCACCCACGTATATCTATATATAGATAAATGACTTCATTGACTGAATCACTCATAATGACGCTGTTATCCAAAGACAACTAACTCACCTGAGAACAACCAAATCTGATGAAATTTCTACAGGCCAGCTGCGATATTCTTTCGCAAAACAATTCATTGTGTATTTGCAGTTTTACCAATACCCGCAGTATGTCTTTAACGGAGATATCGGTAAAAATGTAAATAAACAATGGATTGTTTTGTGCCACTAGAAATTGTCAGACCTGTAGTAGTTTTGTCACACCTGTCAGAAATACCCAGGACAAGCTTGTTTTGATGCAGTTCAAGCACATTCCATCCAAAGGAGAAAGCTCATTGTAAGCTAAGAGGATTACACTTTCAATGGGAAACATGATGGTTTAGTGATAGAGTACATGCCTCCATAGCGACAGGTTCTGGGTTCGATACCTACCTCTGCCATGTAGTGTCCTTCAGCAAATCTCTTTAAGCTTCCCATAGCACTAGTCAATACCCGGTAAATGTTGGCTCCATCCGGACATTACAGAAAAAATGTTGGCAGGGACACACTTTCTGTGAATGATTAATAGAAACATGATTTGTCAGACATGAGGCACATTGTTTGAAAAAAAAAAACTGCATCTTGAGCTTAATTGCTTGTGCCTTGTATTTGATTTGAAGTACGATGGACTCTGACACAGAAAGCTAGAAAAATCCTAGTCGCTTCCTTTGGGTTATTGGCTGTTAATGCAACTTGAAGGTGGCGTTGCTTAGTGCTGTTGATAAGGCTTTATTGGGTTTTTGTAGAATCGCCTCTCAGATGTGGCACTGTGCAGGCTGATTATGAATAGTGATGTTTATGATATGATTTCTGTTGATAATGCAACAAAACAAGGAAATATTATTGTCAGAATGTCTTGTGGCAGATTAACAAATTATGTTCAATTATTCGTTATAACATTTTCTAATATGATCACCATCAGGCACCCCTATCTTCACATCCAATTGTCATTCAATTCAGTTGATTTCTTGTTTTGTTCACCACCCATTCTATCAGCATCCTTTTCATCTCAAAATGATTATTACCAATGATAGTCAGATGAGCGAAAAGCTGACTGACTAATAGTATAGTATGACAGAGATGGAAGAAACTGAAAACCCAAATGGGAGGAATGGACTTTGGCAACATTATCTGCAGTGATTAGACAAGTCCACTCTTATTTTTTGGTTTGGATTGAGGCTTAATGCCTTATTTTTTGGACACTATGAGTTATTTAATGAAATTCGCTATGTTAGCAGAATTTTCTCTAATTAGTGGATTTTTGCAGGATCTCATTATGGGTTATGCACCAGTCATTTGTAACCACTGCTCCCCCACCCAGTCCTTGATTTCAGTGCCCTGCTTTGAGCCCCACCCCCAGGGGGCAAACTGGAGGTCAAAACTTTGCTCTTTGCCCCGCCCTTTGCAATAGAAAATCTCCCTGGGTAAGGATCCTAATGTCAAAACCCTGTCATTTCTCCTGCACTGAGAGGACACTCAAAAAGTAATTGCCCTGCACTTTAGACCGGCTATTTCCCACCCTTCCCAGTAGGTGTGTGTGTGGATACAAATGACTGGTGCATTATATAATGATGCTGTTTTTGCCTATAAGAGAAGTCTAATATGGGTAAAGAAATGCCTCATTTTGTTTATCTACAAATGATTAAAAACATGGCAGTCAGAAAAAGATACTAAGCGATTGCATGTAAACTCATGTAAATATTACATGTTTTGACGGACGTATCACATGATGTAGATAAACTCAAGATAGACAAAGTCATGACTTTCACTATACTATAGCTGATTCTGTTAGGGTCCTTGAAAGCTTGACTCCAGTTCTGGTTTGTGCTTTATTCTTTTTCTGTCTATCTATGGATGATTAAAACTTGCGATAGTCAAGAAAATATCCAATGTGATTGACTAATCTGAATCGCTCATAATGACATAGATACAGATTAATAAATCATATGTTAAAGATGTGAAACATGATTCTGAACACGACCTTCACAGTTTGCTTTTACGATTCACTTGAATTGGTTTTTACTTTATTTGCTTTTACTTAAATTCGATTAAATTTGAATAGAATTTCTGTCAAGAAAAAATTAAAAATGGACTTGTCCCATCTATGAGAATAGTAGAAAACATTATGAAAACTTGCCCATGCAATATACAGAGATTTTTTTAGCTTTAAAAACTGAAAAAATTCAGCTGAAAAATTTTGATATTTTTCTTATTTTTGCTCAAAACAGATTGTGGGTACACGTTTGAACCGCCTCGCCGAAGCGGTTCTAACGAGTACCCACAATCTATGTTTTGAAGCAAAAGTAAGAAAAATAGGTATACCCCTGCATACCCCAGTTTTGCTATATAAAAGTGGGGTTTAAGGGGGTATATATTGCACGGACTTGTTTTCTTGATGTATTTATTTCCTGCAAATGATTAGACTTCATTGACAGTCATTATCTCCAGTTGCTTGAAGATTGTTTCATATGATGCAGGTCTTTACATGCTGTTACTATAAATGTGCAGATATATCTTGAAACCAAATTTATTTCACAATGAAAAGTCACAAGAGACACCCCTGAAGATGATTTCAAATGAGAGCAAGTCAGACATTAAAGAAAAAAAAAAAAAAGAAAAAAGAAAAGAAAAGAAAAAAACAAAACAAACAAAAAACGTTTTGCAATGCTGGTACAAGATTCTCTCTTATGGTGCGAGGCAGTTCTAATGTGTACCCAAAATCTATGTTGGATCCGTCCTGATTGTTGACTGGGATGTTAATAGTCCAGTAGCCATCAGCTTAACCTGGTAGATGGTGCCGCATGAAATTTTATTGTGGTTTCCAGTTCACTGGGACATGCTAGTTCAGAAACTGCATGATGCCACCCTGGCATCATTGAGCGTTTTGGAAAAATCAAGATGGCTTCCAAGAAGGTTGCCATAAACAAGAAAACAGCACCCCAGGGTTTAATAAACTCATTTCTCTGCGTTTAAAATACTCAATTTACGCTGTAAACAATATTGAAAAGATAATTCTAAGTTTTGACCCCCATGTCATTATTATGAGGCAAGATGGCGAACAAGAAGGCCGCCACAATCATACTAAAAGCAATATTTTCGTAATAAAACGGCATTCAAGTGCTGCATTAAACAGTGTATTGTGCTTGGAAGTCCATTTTTGTTGTACATATAATACTTAAGTGTTTGGTTTCTAATTATGACCTCACAGCAAAAAAAGATGGCGACCAAAATGGCCGCCATAATTATAATTTAAAAGATTGTTTTCTCTTATTAAAACACCATTCCTGTGCAGAATATACTAAATGTAACTCGTTTGAAATGCTCATATAATGTTGTGAGCAGCATGGTTTATTGTTTATTCCCATATTATAAAAATGAGCCAAGATGGTGGCCAAGATGGCTGCCATAATCATAATATATGAATTCATAATTTCTGATTGAATCAGCATTCCAGTGCTGCATTTGCTCAATGTTTTGTAATTCAAATGTTCAAATTATGTTGACAAATGAAGTGTTTTGTATTATATTTGACCCAACATGATAACAATAAAACAAGATGGTGACCAAGAGGACCACCATATTCATGCTTTAATGTTCTCTGGCTACAGCAGCATTACAGTGACGTAAATCCTGGATGACATGTATTCGAAATGATCATTTTATGGTGTAAACATCGCAATTTAATGTTCATGTTTTGTTTTGACACCGCAAAATGATACTGGGGCGTATGTGTCCTACGAAATTATAATACAACTGAGATCTTCTTCACTGATCAAAACATAAGTTTAATGTAATTTAGCAGAATAAAGAGAGGAAAGCAAATCAATCTACACCACTAAATGAAAGTACTCGTAACATTTTCAGTTTAAATATAATAAATAAGAAAAGAGGACTGCGTTTTTAAAGATAATTTAGTGAATCCTTTAATAGAGCTATAAAACGCTAGGCGCTTGGTCTGAAGCATATTTGGAAAGGGTGCAACAGACTGAGAAACGCAGGTAAAGCTGGTTGACAAAGATGAAAGGAAGAGGCGAACTGACGCTAATGCTAAGAACAGAAAAAGTTAAAAATGTGCATAGAAAATAAAAATAAAACTGAGATCCTTTAAGAACAGTGAGCATATTCATGAGAAAGGTGATGGGACATACCGCGGTTTTGGCTATTTACCTCGTCAGCGACCCTTTAGATTTGGCACCATGAAGCCAAAACACTCTGAATATTGGGAAATACAACATCACAACTTTATATACAATATGCTGTTGTCACATTTCAAATAAATACACGTGTAAACCTTGACTCAGTCTTCTTAGCGCATGGATTTAAATTGATGGATGAATTTGAAAAAGTTGGCTGGGAAGTTTCCAAACAGTGATTGCATGATCACTTCTATGGCTTCAAATGCGGTACGCAAAACTCATTTAAGACTAAAAGCCACAAACTCATTTGAAGCAAAGATTATTCATTCAAGACACTTCCAGGTAGATTTACCTTGCCATGGTATACCCTCAGGAATTGGCCCAAGCATTCTTCAATGTTGGGGGACAGCGCGGACAGGAGGATTACGAACACAATATGTTTGGAAGCAAAATGTACAAGTTAAGAAATCCACATACACTGCGCTGGCCTGATACAGTCGTCACCGATGGGCTGCGCTATTTTGTGGATGATCCTGTAGCATTAAAAGCATAACCAAAACTTCTCCAGCAAGACAAGAGGTTTGACAAAAAGCACTAGCATTTGCTCAACACTATTCGAACTTCTCAGCAAAAGATACGAGGATTTAGGTATTTCATGATTGTGCATGCAACTGTGACCATCTCACATTAAGGAAGGGCTGTGATATCACAGACTGATCAAAAGCACACTCGCTGATCGTGTTCGGACCTAACGCTATCGCTGGTCAGGTGAGACATAGTGTAGACATAGTGTAACAGTGGCAAAACGTGAGATGGTTGCGAACCATTGAGGAAAATATATAAGCGTCATACATCTATGTATTGCTCAAGATTAAATATCTACAATCAATGCAAACCGAAAAGAATAAAAAGTAAAACCAAGTCCCTTTAAGAGCAGAGAAAACATTAATGCGAAAGGGAATGGGCTATATAAAAGGGACATTTGAAAGACCGTAAATATTTGGTTAAGTCAGACCGTATTCTGCTTCCTTCTTGCAGTCCAATTTGAAATCAATATCAAAGGGTTTCATACCTGACAGGCTTAAACTGAGTAAGCCTTTACCAGATAATATCAGGGAAATTATCGCATTTTAGGGGATGGTATGGCAGCAACGTAGAATTATTCTGTAAGATATATGGTTTAATGTAAAACTGGTAAGCAAAGGCTAATAAACACTGCCAAGCTTAATGCATGTAATCAACATATACACAGTCGTTAACCAAAAAATGTGAAACCAACACATGTCCGACATCCATTTGATAATCCATGCTTGGTCAAATGTGCATGGTCTTATATCCAACGTAAGTAAGGTGGTCGAAATAATGTAAAAGGGTTCTGGGCGCTTGTGCCAATTACAACAGCAGACAGTGTGGCTCCAGCAACAGATAGTATACTTCAAGTAGAATGATTTGTTGTGGGTATGCTTCTGAACAACCATGCTCATCATCGAAATATAAGCGCTTCATAAATCAATTCGTATGTACAGTGTTTTGCAAATGCAATTGGATTGAAGAAACAATTGTTGCAATAGTTGAACAATATAGCTGATGACTTTGCTTATCATTACAATGGTAATGACACAGACGAATACCTTATCTCGGTTTTAGAATAAAATGCCTATTCTATCTTTCATTATATGATGTAGATTTGCATCCCTCTGTTTATTCTGCTTACTTAAAACTTAACATATATACATTTAGATAAGCTTTTTGAATCAGAGGCCATTTTCCCTTATACTAAGATTATGGCGGCCATTTTGACCACCATCTTGCATCATTGCTATGATGTTGGGTCAGAACTAAACTCAAACTGGAACTGTTAACAAAATAAAGTAAAGTCAAAAACAAGACAGTTTATTTGAGACCAAGTTCTCTATAGTATTATTTCCGGTGGCCATCTTTATCACCATCTTGCCTTTTTATTATGATTGGAGCGTCAATACATAAACAAAACTAAATTATGGTGTTCTTGTTAATAGCAAACACACATGTGTGTTTGCTTTAGGATAAACGTACGTAAGAAATTTAGAATAAAAAATCTACAAAAACCGACGGTTAGGCGGCCATTAATGTTGGGCGCAGACATTTTTGTCGGCATGCGCAGACAATGTGTCGTTCAGATGTCGGGAAATTTGTACTTTCTTTTTCTTTTTTCGGCTGAACATTTTTCTTTGTCAAACATATTTCCATTTATACACAAACAACAAAATGATTGACATTCATGTATTTTAATAACTTATACATGAAATGAATAACATATCAAATACATACAACAAACAAATACATTTTAAAACAAAACAAAAACAAAACTATCTTGGCTCTGTCTTGGGGACAGCTCACTACCAAACATCTTTGCAGCATTTGCAAACCAGGGACTCCCCAAATCATAAGATAGCACATCCATGAGTGTAACAGTCTGGATCTGAGAAAATTCATGCTCCCTTGAATGACCCTATTAAGCCATATTCTGAGTGTTATGCATGGATCTGTGTACATGATAGGCTTGACCCCTGAATGCTGGGGGATCCTGGACGGGTCTGAGACATCAGGCATGAACGGTGCTCTCGAGACCAAAGGCTAGCGAGTTCAGGCATGACGGGCAATCTCACTGCCTTAGATCAGGCATGAAACGGTGCAAAAAGGATTCCCCCAGAGGCTTGAGTCTTCAGGCATGACGGGCAATCTCGAAGCCTAATCAGGCATGAAACGGTGCATGAAGGGGGTCAGCCCTGATCCTGAGGCGTGTGATGAACTGCTTAATAGGATCATTCTTAATTCCGATTTCAGGCATGAAAGGGTGCATATTTGATGTGAATAATCAAGAGGCTATGGTGTGCTTGAATAAGGGACCTGAATTCTCAGAGGCAGTCATTGAATATTGTGAATAGTTATATCTAGCGTTGGATGCTCATCAATTTGGACAGTCCGGCATCAGGTTAGCATGAAAGAGTAAACAATGGAAGTTTCCCCCACTAAACTTGAATTCAGACGTAATGTTTTTGGGGGAACTAAGGCCGGGAACTATTCAAAACACATGCATGGAAGTGACTGTCCCAAAGAGTGATGTCCTAACTAAATTCTTAATATTTTTAAAATCAATAATTATTTTCCTGCCCAACTGTGTTAATATCTGAGTGAAAATAAGTTAAACTAGATCAAGGAAGTAGGTGGTGCTGGGGTGGTTGGCAGGGATGCTGATAAACACTTGTTAACACATTGAGTCCCAAATCACATCTGAGAAACATGACTAATACTGCTTTCATTGCTTACATGACTTCTTCTACTATACCGTATTTTGATTGGTCTCATCTTGGGTTTCTTAATTTCTATTGGATAAGAAGCTGCTAAGAATCTGTCAATCAACCTATCAATCAACTATTCACATGATGCATTCTCAGGCCTGCACCTGTGCTCCAGACACTTATACATAATTATGTAAGAATTACTCTTTGAAGTGGAATCTCAAATCTTGAAAGGGACTGAAAAAATCATGCAGGTGTTCTACAAATGCTTCTCTAAACTGTATGCATATGTTGTTCTGCTCATGGTTTACCCATGGCAAATCTAAACAGTATTTACATGAATACACAAATAGCTTATTTGCATGAATAGACAAATTTTATGTGTATAAACTGAAAATAAATTATTCCCATTATATCCTATTTCAGATCATATTTGTTTCCAAAATGTAAAAATATAAGATAAATACACAAATGCTTAAAACACTTAAGTATTTACAAATGCAGACGACGATGAAGATTGGTTTTTCGAAATTACACCGTTAAAATCCTCGTATTATAGCAAACCAGTCAACAAAGCAATATAAACGCTCGAAAAAACAAGCGTCTGCGAGGTGTACCTAAAGCAGGTAACCGGCGAAATTATCGAGACGTTTCGAACAGACGGAAATTACGCCGTGAATAGCGTGCCTGGTTATTTTTGGGGGACAATATTTGAGGTTTGAAGGAAGAGAAGGAAAACATTTAAGGGAGCTACCTACCTAGGTCTACCTAAAAACCTAACTAGGTCTACCTAACTACCAAGGTCTACCTGCCTACCAAGGTCTACCTACCTAACTAGGTCTACCAACCTAGGTCTACCTACCTAGGTCTACTTTCCAAGGTCTACCTACCTAAGTCTACTAACCAAGGTTTATCTACCTGGGTCTACTTACCAAGGTTCCCTTTCCTAGGTTTACTTACCTATGTCATAGTCTACCTATCTAGGTCTACCTTCCAAGGTCTACTTATCTAGGTCTACTTACCGAGGTCAAGTTACCAAGGTCTACATACCTAGGTCTACTTCCAATGTCTACATACCTAGGTCTACTTACCAAGGTTTATCTACCTAGGTCTACTTACCTTAGTCTATCGAACTAGGTCTACTTACCAAGGTCTCACTTCCGGGGTCTACTTACCAAGGTCTGTTTACCAAGGTCTACCTTCTATGGTCTACTTACCAAGTCTACTTACCAAGGTCTACCCACCTAGGTCGACTTACCAAAGTCTACCTACTAGGTCTATTAACCAATATCTGCCTACCAAGGTCTACCTACCAAGGTCTACCTACCAAAACCTACATACTAAGTCTACTTCCAATGTCTACTAACCTATTTCTACCTACCAAGGTCTAACTATCTACGTCTGCTTACCAAGGTTTACTTACCTAGGTCTACCTACCTAGGTCTACTTACCAAGGTATACATACCTGTCTATGTCTACTTACCAAAGTCTACTTACCTAGGTCTACCTACCTAGGTCTACTTCCCAAGGTCTACCTACCTAGGTCTACTTACCTGGGTCTACCTACTATGTCTACTTACCAAGGTCTACGTCCTGGGTCTACTTACCTAGGTCTACTTACCTAGGTCTACGTACCAAGGTCTACTTACCAAGATCTACCTACCTAGGTTTACCTACAAGGTCTACTTACTCAGGTCTACTAAAATGGATAGCTGGATACACTTATTGACAAAAAAATCCCAGCATACGGTTTTCCGTGGGTGTTTGCAGATAAGGCAGCGTGCCTTTATTTCATATTAAGAACATAAAATGAAAATTTTAAACACAAAACATTCAGTATATGCAACTCTGGAATGCTGTTTTCTTGTTTATGCCAACCATCTTGGACGCCATCTTGATTTTTGATTTTTTCAAACAAGTCATGATGCAGTTTTTGAACTGGCATGGTCTGATGAACCAGCAGAAGACAGTAAGGACAACAAGAGAAGTGAGCCTTTTGCTTCACATACATGTATTATGGTGATTTTTGCAATATTTTCCGCCATTTGTCGGCCATTTTGAATTTTTTGAATATTTCAGAATGCTCAATGATGCCAAGGTGGCATCACTTGGATTTTTCATCTGAAAGGTATCAAGAAGTGAAATCCATAAAAACATTTTATGCGGCACACATTTCCAGGTCACAGGCCAAATCCATGTTTGGCTACTGGACTATAAGCCCCAATACAAACAAATAACATTCACTTTGAATTTGAATAGAATTTCTGTCAAGAAAAAAATAAAAATGGACTTGTCCCATCTATGAGAATAGTAGAAAATATTTATTTCCTGCAAATGATTAGACGCCATTGAAAGTCATTATTATATTATATATATATATGAGCCGCCTCATGAGAAAACCAACAATCTGCATAGGCGAAAACAAAGACGCAGATCAGCCTCGCGGTAACTGCGAAGCTGATCAGCGCCTTCGTTTTCGCTACTCGGATAGTACAATTCATCTTCTACTTAAATCCGAAATTTCAAGCTTCTAGCTCTTTTCTGTGCTTGTACAGGTCGGTTTGTGTCGGACCTGTTCGGAAACCACATTGTTGGTTTTCCCACGAGACGGCTCAATTATATTATATATCTCCAGTTGCTTCAAGATTGTTTCATATGATGCAGGTCTTTACATGCTGTAACTATAAATGCTCGGATATATCTTGAAACCAAATTTATTTCACAATGAAAAGTCACAAGAGACACCCCTGAAGATGATTTCAAATGAGAGCAGGTCAGACATTAAAGAAAAAAAAAAGAAAAAAGAAAAGAAAAGAAGAAGAAAAAAAAACAAACTTTTTACAATGCTGGTACAAGATTCTCTCTTATGATGCGAGGCAGTTCTAAAGTGTACCCAAAATCTATGTTTTGAGCAAAACTAAGAAAAATATAAAAAAGATTCAAACAAAATTTTCAATTTTTACAGCTGAAAAAAATCTTTGCATATTGCATGGGCAAGTTTTCATAGTGGAAGTACAGCATATTTGTCAACTTAAAATAAAAACTGCAATACAGATACAATGACAGATCTGCTCCAGTTTATACAAGTGTTTGCTACATAAATATACATGCATTCTACAAATGATTAGAAGCATTTGAAAGTCGGATTGTCCTTGGGTCTGAACACCCCAAGGGCAAATTGACTGACTTTTGATCTTATATGATGTAGAAAGTTGAACCAACATTTGCTGGTCATTAGCTCACCTAGCTGAGCCAAGCTTATAGGACAGGCATGCTCTGGCGTTTGTCGTTGTTCATAATTTTAAACATCTTCTGTGAAACCACTTGGCCAATCAAAGTCAAATTTCATGTGGAGCATCCTTAGGAAGGGGGAAACAAAGTTTGTGTATATGGACCAGGTCACATGACCAAGATGGCCACCATGCCCATATTTGGTAAATGCATTAAAAAGTCTTCTTCGCTTGAACTGCTGAACCGATTTCAATATAATTTAGTATGTAGTATTAGGACTCTGGCCTATCATAGTTTGGAAAAGTCATGACCTTGGGTTGACCTTGACTGAAAAGTTGTTGACTGGAAAATTGTTGACTGGGACATTAAACCTCAAAGCAAACAAAAATAAGCAAACAAATTGTTTGCAACCTCTCATTTATCTATCACAGGCCATTACATGTTGGCAGCTCCATTGTAGATTTTTTTTCCGATTTTTTTCTCCATGTGAATGCAAGAATAACAATAATTGAGCCTTCACATGAGAAAACCATCAATTTGTTTTCGCTACACGGATGGTGCAATCTCTCTTCTTCGTAATTCGGAAATTTCAAGCTTCCAGCCATCTTCTGTGCTTGTACAGCTCGGTTTGTGTCGGAACTGGTCGGAAACCCAAATTGTTGGTTTTCTCATGCACAGGCTCAATTATGGTCTCAAAATGGGACATTTTCCTGATTTCTTCTTTCTTGTAAAAATAAAATGGTTTACAGTAATTACAAAATATTTTTCTCTATTTTCAGGGTTTGTGACCAGATACCTATTGTAGAACTGAGGAAGGCATGTGTTCATCTACTGTTGTCTATGCTATGTCTGCCTCTACACTTCAAGGATCTGGAAATAAAAGGTACGTGTATCTAGAATTACAGTCAGAATCGGCCAAGCGACGTCTTGGACTCGGCCAACTCATGAGCAATGGAGTACTTACTATCAAATTGTTCAACTTTAATTGATTTTCAAAACTTGTTGAGAGTAGTGCTGAGTATTCAAAAACAATTGTATGTTAGGCCATAAAAGTATATTTTATATGGAAGTCAGTCTCACTAATTTAACTGAATAATGGGGTTGGGGCATTTGTCAGTTATGAAGGATTATTAATGATGGATAGCATTGGCTCTTTAAGTACTTCAAGGTTTGTCTCAGAAAAATTGAATTTTCTCAGAAAAAATGCTTTGAAAACAAATTCCCAGTTACAGCAGCAAACTATATGCATGTTTTTTTTTTTTTTTTTTTTTTTTTTTTTTTCTTTTCTTCAGATATTCTGTCCGCTCCAGAGATGCCAGAGCACAACATATCATTTATCTCATTGAAGACCAGGATCATAGAGCTTCTACTGAAGGCATTGATGATTGACAATGACTCGGCAAATACTCAGATGCTGCTTGGTAGGTATAAAATGAGCTGCGTCATAAGAAAAACGGATTTTCGCCTATGCGAAAACAAAGGCACAGATCAGCTGTGCAGTAACTGCACAGCTGATCAGCGCCTTTGTTTTCGCTACACAGATAGTACAATTACTCTTCTTCTTTTAAAAATCCGAAATTTCAAGCTTCTAGCCTTTTTCTGAGACTGTACAGACCGGTTTGTGTCAGACCTGGTCGGAAACCCCGAAGACTGGTTTTCTCGCATCACAGCTCAAGTAAGACAGATTGGTTGTAAATCTAGCTCATAAAAGAAGCTCAAAAATACATTTTTGGGGAGATCAATGATATACTCGTATAGTATGGATTACGAAGCAAGAGGTAAAATGTTCAAAACTTGTATGTACTGTCAAACTGCTAGTAAAATACCTAGGAAGCAGTGGTTAACTTTTGTCCAAACATCATACAAAACGGTTGAATATAATGCTAACAACAATCCAAATTTCAACACGACGTTATCGTCATTCCCATTGAACCTAATGGAAACGTCACTGTTTGCAAATTAATAGTACTTCACTGTAAACAAAATTATGCGCAAAGTGGTGTTTTTGTGACATTGCACATAAATATTCATGTCTGCTGCAAATGAGTCCACAGGAAAACATTTTAAAATGTAATTATTTATTTATTTATTTATTAGTCATGTTAGAATCAAAATAATTTTACTTTACGGTGAATTATCTTTGATTAAAGTGTGATGTTGTCAGGCAGATGTGATATTTAATTTACTCCGGCTGCGCCGTCGTGAATTAATACATCACAGTCTGCCCTCCAACACCCCACGTTAATCATGATAATTCACAGTCAAGAAAATTATTTATCTATTAAATTTTTTGCAAAACTGTCCTTGAGAAGGCTTCAGGGCATAGTGGTTAAGCCACTCGCCTTCTAAAACAGTCGTAGGTTTGATCATGGGCTTCTCCAGTGCATCAGATGGGACTTTAAATTGAGTCGAGTCTCAGAATGGCCTTAGCTGTTGAATGGACATTGAACACCAAATCAACCAAGAACTGCTCTTGAATAAGGCTGTACAATTTGAGCAGCACCATGAGAAAACCAATAATGTGGTTTCCGACCAGGTCTGATGCAAACTGGCCTGTACAGTCTCAGAAGAGGGCTAGAGGCTAGAAATTTTGGATTTACAAAGATGTGAAATTGTACTGTCCGTGTAGCGAAAACGAAGGCGCTGATCAGCTTCGCAGTTACTGGGAAGCTGATCTGCGCCTTTGTTTTCACATATGCAGATTGTTGGTTTTCTCATTTATTCTCAAATTATTCTCATAAACGTTATTGTATTGCATATTTCAGGTGGTTTAATGTTAATGCTGCAGGATATGGCTTTATGTGAGGAAGCTGACAATACAACACTGCAGCCTCATCATGATCTGCCCGGGGAAACTAATGTGCATCAAGGTTTGAAGAGAATGTTCATAAAGTCATTTTAAAGAAAATTAAAACATAAAAGACATAAGTGCTGAAGAAGCTGCTTAGCCACAGCACTTTTGATTTTGTTTCTCTAGGAGACTAGTATGTATCCAAAAGAATACATGTATTTAGTCTATGATAATAATAGATGTTAAAAACTTCTTTAGAATACATGTATTTAGTCTATGATAATAATAGATGTTAAAAACTTCTTTCTTTGACTCTGAATATAGCTTTTCTTTGACTGTTGATAGATAAATTCATGTTTTCTGAAAGTCATGTTTTGTCCAAAGAAACATTTGCTATGTGTTAATACGCAAAAGTTAAATCAACATGTTTTGATTCATAATCTATCTTATCTAATTTCAGACACCAGTCATACGAGTGTAACCAGCAATGTGTCAGCTGACTCTCATTACCAGGAACCAGCATACCAGAGATTAGGGAACCACTCACATGAACTAGGTAACCTGAACCTGAGGTTATAAAACTATTCATGTCATCTTAATTATTCATATGTAACTATAAAACCATCTCTTTGGCTCAATTTTTGAGACAGCAACTATTTAGCAATCCAACCATAATTGTCAACGATGCTAGATATTTTGAAAGTCCTTCATAATCGCTATTGCAAGCATAAGTAGTTGTGGTGAATAAGCACACCAACAATATTACAATGTGCCGGCCGGTAACATCACAAATATAAAATTCCAACAAAGTGATGATCATTTTGGAACTTTCCCCATGACGAGACCAATAAAAGCATACTTAATACAGTCCCTGAGGGGTCATTCGTGTGCACGAGAGGTCCAGAGAAAATGTTTCCATAAATAGTTAGAGACATACCTGAGGTGCAAGAAAATCGAGGGTGATCGGCTGAAATCATAGTGCGGTCCGAGAAATCCAAGATGGCGGCCGATTTTCTTTAAAATGGCTGTATACATAAAATAGCTACCACAACATGCTTTTACTTGGTTTTTGGACGCAAAATGATAATATTAGAAGAGAATAGATACAAATACAATGTTTCATGTCGTTTTATAATGGCTAAACATCAAAAATATTTTTCAGGGGCCTGAAAACCATACAAAATTGGTCAAATTTTGATGAAAATATGGGGTACAACTGTTTTCTTCACTGTCACTCATTATTGATAAAATGCTTAGAAAACACCATGAAAACATTGATTAGTCATTGGGCTAAATGACTAAGTTCTTTTAAAGGCTATATTCTGACCCTGATGTCTGATAAAAGTGCCTCAAAAGTGGGTGGGGTAAACAGACCCTTTCGACAAAATAACCATTTAACTTAATTAAGTTGTCACAACTTGCTTCTAATTAGTTATTTTGACAAAAAATGTTTATAATAGGTAAAAAGTGATACAAATACATGCTCTTTGCAATTTAACACAATTTTGGTAAGAGAAATCCAAGATGGCCATCAAGATGGCGGCCGATTGTCTTGAAAATGGCTGTATACATCAAATTAGCAACCACAACATGATTTTACTTGGTTTTTGAACTCAAAATAATTATATAAGAAGAGAAGAGATGCAAACAAAAGGTTTCATGTCATTTTATCATGGCTAAACATCAAAAATATTCTCAGGGGCCTGAACATTACACACCATTTGTCAAATATTGATGAAAACATGAAGAAGTTATACAACTGTTACCCTCACTATCACTCATTAATGATATAATGCTTTATTATGCTTAGAAAACACCTTTTAACTTTGATTAGACAGTAAGTTCTAAGCCTATATGATTAATTTCTTTGAATAGATTTATTCTGATCTTGAATTCAGATAAAAGTGCCTTAAAAGTGGGTGGGGTAAACAAACCCTTTTCATCAAAAATAAACTTTGAACTTAATTAAGTTATCACAACTTGCTTCTACTTAGTTATTTTTACACAAAATGGATAAAATGTGTTATAATTGCATGCTTTCAAGCCACTTTACCTATCCTTAACACTAAATATCTTAAATTTGTATCAGAAACATGCAGTGATTTGTCCTATTTAATGTAAATTCCATTCAGTATTAATTTGATATTTTGCTTGAAGAATGCTTGTAAAGGGTCAGATGAAGGTTTGTTACCCCAAATTGTACAATTTGGCCCATTCCCACCTTCACCCTTTAAATGTTTTACTGCTTCCAAAAGATCAAATAATTGCATTTTCTTTAGTTTTACTACAACTGGTGTCGTGCCATGTGGCGCCCCTAAAAGTCACCCCGTATTTCATCTATAGTGCAGATTATATTTTTCTTTAGACCATTTGGGATCGATAAGAATATCTGAATTATTTCAAACAGATATGTTAAGTTACATCTTCTTAACACTACTTATATAATCTGGCCCTTTTGGGAATATGGGTCTTTGATGATTTAAAAAAATTGAAATCCTGGCTTTCGTTGCCAGTTTTTCAGGATCATAGATGAATTGATGAGGGTTCATTACCCAACATTGTACTTAACCCTTTAAATGGTTTACTGCTTCTAATCATGTTATTCTTAAAGTTAAATCGGAAGTAGGATTAATATATGTTCTTTACAAATCTTATATCATCGCCGGTTTTAGAAAGGGTCACTGATTATATTTTAATTATTTTTACAAGTACAGCTGTAATGACCACCTTAGTAAAAGAAAAATGGCCATTTTTCATTTATGGTGTTTATTTACCCCACCAATTTAGGATGGTTGAATTGAAATCAAAACAAAAAAAAAGAAAAAAATCATTTGTTTATCATGCTCCTCTTTAAAACTATAAAGCCTTTTAAGCTTACCTGAGCAAAGGGCTTATCAATTGAGCTTATAAGATAGCAAGACTCCATGATCCATCGTCGTCCGTCATAGACTTACATTAGGAAAACACAAGACCCAGAGCTTCTATATTGTGTATGTAGCAATGTTTGGTAGTCCAAACAAATAAATATCTGCCATATAGGCTTATAATGGGAAAAGACTTCTCTAAAACCACTGAAGCTAGAGCTTGTATATTCAGAATGTTACACTGTTTAGTGGTACCCTACACAAATCTTGCCAATCATGCCCCTAGGTCCAAACTGACTAAGCACCGAGGGTCATTAGCCCCAACAGACTTACAATAGGAAAGCCATAACAATCTTCCTCTCTGAAATCACTAAGTCCAGGGCTTTTATATTTTGTGTAAGCAGTGGATAGTAGTTCTTTCTATAAATCCTGACAACCATGCCCCTTGGGTCTGTGATAGGCTTATAAAAAGAAAAAGAACATGAGAAAAATATTCTTCTCTGAAACCACAATACCCAAAGCAGGGATATCAAGTATGGAGCAAAAATGAGACACAATCAAGCCCAGGGGGTCAAATTTGGCCCCATCTAGAGGTTATATATACTCCCATGTTCTTACAATGGTAAAACACACAAACAAATTCTCAGAAACCAGGATGCCTAGAGCTTTTATATTTTGTGTGAGGCAATGTTAAAGAATGCTATTTACAAGCCCTGCCAACCATGCCCCTGCAGTCCATTCAGACTATGCCATAGGGGCCTCATTATCTGTCATTCATATGCTTATTATAGGAACAAATCTTCTCTGGAACTGCAAGGCTCAAATCTATTATATTAAGTATGCAACAATCTTGTATGGTGCTTTACGATACATAGGTCCTGCAAATGTTGCCACTGAGGTTGAAAATGATCATACCCCAAGGGGGTATTAGCTCCCATATACCTACAACGGATAAAGTATACAAAAAGCTTCTTCTAAAACCATGAGCCTTAGAGGTTTTATATTGTGTGTAGCAATCTTTGTTAATCTTGTCACACGTGCACCTTGGGCCCATAAGGACACATCCCATGGTAGGGGTCATTAGACCCCTTCAAGTAAAAAAAGGTACAAGTAGGCAGTGATCAGGAAAAGGCTTAATCAGAAAGAAATTCAAATTCTAAATACCGAGGCGGGAAAAAACTAAGCTGACAATTAGGTACGAATACATAGAGAATATATCCTTAAAAACTTGGTGAGCAGCTATTTTCCAATAGGCGGCCACACAGTTAACCGAACTTTACTAAAACTATGAAAACGTACATAAGATTCAAACAGCACAGAAATTCGACTCCAAAACACAAAACACATAGAACCACAACAGAAGTATCACCTTGGAAAGATCAGATGTGTCAAATTCCTTGGGGGGGGGGGGGGTGGGGGGGGAGGATCGATTTTACAGAGCTCTAACCTCACCCTCATATACTGCAGTAGTTCACAACATTTAGTTAGTTGTTCGGCCCTCATGGTGAATCTCTAACTAGTCAATGAACCATCAAGGACAAACAAATAAATCATGATAACCACCATGATGAATCAATAACGAGGACTCATATATTCAGTTAGGTGTCAGACGATAGAGATCCCTAGGCGCCATATAGCTTACTGAAAACTGGAGCAAAAGAAAAACACCAGTTAAACCCCTGTGGGCCAAGCAACAGACAAGAAGCCCTGGTCCCAACCAACTAAAATGAATAGCTTTATGTCGAGGCCATCATCAGTAATCAGTCTTACGCCCGACCCACCTGCGTGCAAATAAAGAAGGCAGCAAAATTATCAAACCATGATTGGTTTAAAAACTTAGCATGCAGACTGTCACATAACATTTAAGTTATAACCTTTACGTGTGTAACGTGTAATGATTTTTCTGAACTGAAAACTCAAGATCAGGTGAGCTTTCCCTGGTCTTAGTTATACATGAATAGTGGTAGACGGAATATTTCCATGTCCATCAGTGCTCCGTAAGACCTCTCCACACAAAAGTGGAGCGAGGTCACAAAATGTATCGGGATTCAGGTTAGCCAGCTGATCTAGGATAGTGGCTGACAGTAAAGTAAAGACCCTGCTCATTGTTTTGTATTATGTCATCACAATTTGACAGTTTCCTGACATTTTCTGGCCTGTATCATAGTTTGGTGGTAGGTCAGGCAAAGATGGCATATAAAGCATGTATTTACCCCACTGGTGTTACTTTAGGCAAAAATTGCACATAACCATGTATTTTTATCTCTTCCTTATTATTACAAGAGGAAGCAAGGTAGCTGAGTGGTTAGCGCACTTGCTTCTTGTGCTGGAGGTCCCGGGTTCGATCCCCGCCGGCGGCGAGGAAAATTTGTTGGTCCGAACGCGCTTCCCTTCGTGTCATTTGCAGGAATGACATGATACAGTGCCCCGTCCTTCGGATCGGGACGGTCATCCCCTGTGCAGGTTAAAGATCCCTACACAGGATCTATCCTCATGCATGTAGGCTCATCCTGCAAAACACGCCGGAGTGTACAATGTACACCTCCCAAGAATAATCAGAAATTGATTGATGGATGGGAGTAACAAGAAAACAAAAACATACATGTATTAAGAATATAGTGTCCAAAATACTAAGCAGACGCAAGTTGTAATAGCTAGCTGAGATTAAATAGTCATTGTTTGTAAAAAGGTGTTCTTACCCCACCCACTTTTAAGGCAAAGCAAAACCAGAATAAATGCATTCAAAGACCTTAATTATTTAGACATCTTTACCATTTAATTTTGAGAAAGCTATGGTCAAGCAAAAGATGAAATTAAAGGAAAATGTTGCACACATTTGTCATATTTGTATTAAAATGTGACAAATTTTGGAAATTATTCTGATCCTGGTCTATGATGTTTGGCGTAAAACTTGGGTGAAATTGCATGAAGGCATGTATTTGAATCCCTTTTTATCTATTTTAAATATTTTATGTCAAAATGATTAATTAGAAGCAAGTTGTGACGACTTAATTAAGCTAAATGGTTATTTTTGTCGAAAGGGTCTGTTTACCCCACCCACTTTTGAGGCACATTAATCAGACATTAGTGTCAGAATAAAGCCATTTAAAGAACTTGGTCATTTAGCCTAGCAACAAATTAATGTTTAAATGGTGTTTTCTAAGCATTATATCAATAATGAGTGACAGTGAAGGAAACAGTTGTACCCCGTCCTCATATTTTCATCAAAACTTGACCAATATTGTATGTTTTTCAGGCCCCTGAAAAACATTTTTGATGTTCAGCCATTACAAAATGGCATGACACATTCTATTTGTAACTGTTCTTTTCTAATATAATCATTTTGATTCCAAAAACGAAATAAAAGCAGGTTGTGGTAGCTAATATTATGTATACAGTCATTTTCAAGAAAATCGGCCGCCATCTTGTCGGCCGCCATCTTGGATTTCTCGGACCGCACCATGATTTCAGCCAATCACCCTCGATATTCTTGCACCTGAGATATGTCTCTAACCATTTATGCAAAAATTTTCTCTGGACCTCTCGTGCACACGAATGACCCCTCAGGGACTGGAGTAACTTGTACCTTCAATCCTTCAAATTTCTTTCCTTTCACCACAGATATGGCCTATGGTTTATTCGGACAAGCGGCATCCTATGTATGTAACAGACTAATGGCCTCCTGGAAGGCTGAACTCAACACCGCCCTGGCCGCTATGGAACTTCTGGCCGGCCTGGCCAAGGTCAAGATTAACCCACCAAACATGCTGTTCTGTAAACGAACTGTGAAATGGATCTGTGACTTCATAGTGTACCAGTGCAGTCGCCCACCGCAAAATCACTCTAGGGATCTTCACTCGATGATTGTAGCAGCATTTAAATGTTTGACGTTATGGCTGGTTGAGCATAGTCGGCTGTTGTATGACAAGGAATGTCTACAGAATGTGCTGGAAGTGGTGGAGCTTGGTATATCAGGATCAAAATCACAGGTAGGTTTGTCTTCATAGTGAAAAATATTAAAAACCTTTAAAAGTGTTTTCTCCTTCAACTTTCCTATTTCTTTAAAAGTTTGTATCTGTCTTGTGATTTTCGATTTCGAAATGTGATATGAGCCACTGTGTGAGAAAACAAACAATTTGGGATTCCAACCAGGTCCAACACAAAGTGGCCTGTACAGTAACAGAAGCAGTCTAGAAGCTTGAAATTAAGGATTTGAGAAGAAGAGGGATTGTACTATCCATTTAGCGAAAACAAAGACGCAGATCAGCTGTGCAGGAACGGCACAGCTGATCTGCGTCTTTGTTTTCGCATATGCAGATTGTTGGTATTCTGATTTGGTGGCTCATATTTTGTCTCATTCCTATATCTGTTTTCCTCTGGTAACATTGTTGTGTGCTTAAACCTTTGAGAAATAATTCAATAAGTGATGTTTTTGAAGATTTGTAAGCCACATTGGAAGAAGGGCAGTGGCCTTTTGATCAAATCTACTTGCATCAACTTGTGTCCTTGAGCAAGACACATAATGCTAGTTGATACTCGGTAGCTCCATCCTCAAAAAAAAAAAAAAAAAAAAAATCGGTTACGGAGATGTTAAACTACAAAAACAGGCCATTGATACACATATTTTTACTATATTGGGTATGATAACTGGTTAATTTTCAGACGAGGAGTGCCGAGACACAGGTAGTGTCCGTGAAAGACACTAAAATAGTTTATGTAAAGGTATACTGAACCTACTGTAACAAGTATATAACAAAACAATTCAAAGATAATTCCTTTCAGGAGTGAAATCAATGTCCCTTCCTATGCTGTATTTCATTTACATATGAGCCACCTTATGAGAAATCCAACAATGTGGTTTTCGAACAGGTCTGACACAAACTAAGCTGTACAAGCACAGAAGATGGCTAGAGACTGGAAATTTTGGATTTAGAAAGATAAGGAATTGTACTATCCATGAAGCGAAAACAAAGGCGCTGATCAGCTTCGCAGTTACTGCGAACCTGATCTGTGCCTTTGTTTTTGCATATGCAGATTGTTGTTTTCTCATGCGGTGGCTCATATAGTGAAAAAAAAAATGATCAGCTCTCAGTAATTGCCAGCCAATCCCTCCCATTGTTTTCTCTTCATAAGCAAAAAAGGTATATTGTGTTCAAATTTGTCTTTGAGTAGGGCTTTGTAGAATTAATGATATTTGATAGGCTTAGTTGACAGCATAGGCCGGGATGTTGGTATTACTGTTTCATCTATAAAGGGGTTACATGATTTACTTGTATAAAAATTGAGTTTTCAAAATAAAGGAAAGAAATCTTGTTTTGATAATCTTTCTTTAGAATAATTGAGCCGCGACGCGAGAAAACCGGTCTTCGGGATTTCCGACCATGTTTGACACAAACCGGCCTGTGCAGCTACAGAAGATCGTTTGAGGTTTGAAATTTCGGATTTAGGAAGAAGAGGTATTGTACTATCAGTGTAGCCAAAACAAAGGCGCTGATCAGCTTCGCAGTGACTGCTGATCTGCGCCTTTTTTTCACATAGGCAAAAATCCGGTTTTCTCATGATGCGGCTCATTTATCTTGATCAAAAATAATGCAGGTTAATAAAGCATTTGAAATATATCATGAAATCCCTTTAGCTTACAAAGAGTTTGATCTATTTTCATCACTGTTGTAAAGCCACCATGAACTACTGACATTATTGCCTCCATGTGATTTTTGTACAAAATAAAAGAGCCGCCTCGTGGGAAAACCAACAATCTGCCTAGGCGAAAACAAAGGCACAGATCAGCTTCGCAGTAACTGCGAAGCTGATCAGCGCCTTTGTTTTCGCTACTCGGATAGTATAGTTCCTCTTCTTAAATCCGAAATTTCAAGCTTCTAGCTCTTTTCTGTGCTTGTACAGGCCGGTTTGTGTCGGACCTGGTCGGAAACCACATTGTTGGTTTTCCCACGAGGTGGCTCAAAATCCTCTGAACTGTTGTAATTGTACAGATAGGCGTCCTTCATGCTAGATAAATGGTAGTCTATATTGTGTGGATCTTTTGATTAGGTCTAGAAAATAATCAGATTTTATGTGTTTTTAGTGAAAAGGATTTTCATGAAATTCATTTACAAAACTGCCAAATTGAATATTTGATTAAAAAAAAACAACAGATTTATGTGTTTTCAGTGAAAAGGATTTTCATGAAATTCATTCACAAAAATGCCAAATTGAATAAATGTATTTGATTAAAAAAAAAACAAACTTGTATGATTACAGATTACAGCATACGATTTATTATTTGTAATTTTTTTAAAGTGCAGAATTATTTTTTTAGCCTGCATTATCCTCTCTTGTCACTTCTCTACTGGAGGTAACATCTAAATCTTGTTTTCAAAAACCACTGAAGTTTGTAACTTATATTCAGATTCTTTGATTGATTATGATTGCATCTACATTACAATGTATTCCTTTACTATGTCCTAAATCCATGCTTGAACTGCTATTCTAGAATGATTCTTTTGTGTTGATTCAAAGGAGCTATGATCAGCCATTCATGTAAGAGCCCCTGCATAAGAAACCAACAACATGCATAGGCAAAAACAAAGGCGCAGATCAGCTGTGCAGTAACTGCACAGCTGATCAGCGCCTTTGTTTTCGCTACATGGATAGTACAAGTTCTCATCTACTTATATCTGAAATTGTTTCAAGCTTCTAGCCTGCTTCTGTGACTGTACAGGCCCGTTTGTGTCGGACATGGTCAAGAACCCAAATTGTTTTTTTTGTTTTGTTTTTTTTGCATAGGCTCATATACAAGGAGGTTTAAGTTCTCAGAAAAACAGATAAGCTAAAGGGGCAAACTTGAGGATATATCTACATGCATATTAGATGTTTGTACATGTATTAAATATTGTTAAACTTGAAAAAAGTGCTAGTTTCACTCACAAATTTTCATTAGTGCTAAATTCTTTTCATGTTCAGTTTATTAATATCCATAATTCAACACCAATGTTTAATCATTTAACTGGCAATGTCTTAAAAAGACAATAACACATTTGTGTTCATAATCAGTATGCATGAACCCCGGAAAATGGAAAATAAACCCTCAGTTCAATAACCAGACTGACTTCAATGTAGCTACTGTAAATCCGGAAATTTTCGCGAGAACTTAATTTTCGCTAATATTCGCGAATTCTTTACCTCGCAAAAATAAAGTTCTCGCTAATAAAGAATAACTATAAGCTTTATAGACTGCACGATTACTCACTTGCGAATTCAAGAACTCGCTAATAATTCAGAAATTGAAAAATCGCAAAATAAAAGTCTCGCGAAAATTTCCGAATTTACAGTAATCCATATCGACATTGAAGAATGAAATACAGAGATATTTTCCTGTTTCACAAAGCCTTTCATGCGCGGATCCAGGAATTTTCATGAGAGGGGGTCCAACGAAAATGGTAATTTTTGGTCACAGGCGAGGGGGGGTCCAACCTTCCCAAAATCCCGAAATTACCCTTTTTTAGGTAAAATTTTCAAATTCCAGGGGGGGTCCGGACCCCCGGTCCCCCCCTCTGGATCCGCGCATGCCTTTACAGTTGGAAAATGAAGTGTGAATAGTTCATTTACCAAAGATTTATCTCGATAAGTCTGGCAGATTTCAGCTAGCCTCTTGATGCCAAAATGACTCACAGGAAAGATTTGTTGATCCATACTCGACACACATGTATGATTCTTATTTTATTGCATTTAATCATTGGTTTCTTAAGTATACATACATTTTGTGAATGTGTTTTTGTCATATTAGTAATGGTAAGAAATGAGCCGCCGCATGGGAAAACCAAGAATCTGCATAGGTCAATAAAAGGCGCAGATCAGCTTCGCAGTAACTGCGAAGCTGATCAGCGTCTTTGTTTTCGCTACACGGATAGTACAATTCCCCTACTTTCTAAACCCGAAATTCCAGCCTCTAACCATCTTCTGTGACTGTACAGCCCGGTTTGTGTCGGACCTGGTCAGAACCCAAATTGCTGGTTTTCTCACACCCAGGCTCAAAAATGTTTTTATTAATGGTTGGCCATATTGTTGCTGTATCAGAGTTTTGAATCATGTATGTTTCAGAATAAAGCGAGTGATCCACCTAAGTTTAAAGGTGACAAGGATTCTATGCCGGCCTCTATGAGAGTGAAAGATGCTGCCGAGGCTGTTCTCACATGTATCATAGATCAAGTGGTAGGAGATTTATTAAAGATTTGATATTGGCTTTGAAAAAAAAAAATTCCTAGAATCACACCTGAATAGAAATGGTCGAAGAATAGATAAATCAGTAACCTTTCTTCCTTGTTGTCTTACAAAGAGATATTCTAAAGCTTGTGCACAGTTTTCCTATAGATGGATGAAAAATGATTGAAAAGTGTTCAAATTTGGTGTTTGAATTAGAAGACAGAGCTTAGTAAGGTAAAAGAGGCAGAATATGTAGATGTTAAAAGTTTTTTTCTAAAAGTAAATCGGTTTTACAGAGAGAGTATATCTTTTCAGGGAGCCTTTCCCCCTCCATGTGGCCCAGAATCTCTATTCTCACTGCTAGATGAGAAGTCTCTGCTGAAATATGCCAGAGGAACTGGACTGCCAGAGCATGGCTCCCCCTTCAGATACTTTGTTCTAGATAATTCTATCATTATAGGCTTGTTGGAACAGCCTCTAGGCAATTATGAAGGTAAATGATCCAACCCCATTACTAAAAGCCTTCATGATGTAGTTGTGAAACTACTGGCTTTGTAAACCAACAGTCATGACTGAGTTTGAGCTTTTCCTGTCTTTGGAACAAGATTTTTAACCAAGGCTCCAATTCTATATGACCTTTGCTTTTGAGTGGGGCATAAAACAGGAACATAACCACCAAACACCATTATTAGGGAGCTGTTTTATACCCAACTCAACTGAGTATAAAATTTATCTTTCTCTTTTATGTGAAAAAATGCAACTTAAAAATATTCAGAAGCAGCAATACACTTTTGAACTAAGGGTATGTCAGACCTTGAAAATTGTATCCAAGTTGAAATTTCTGATCTTTAGCTCACAGTTTGCAATCCCTTGGACTTCAGTCCATCATAATCTTTTGAATAGTTATCATTAATGATTAGATGAGCCACTGCATCAAAAGACATTCTGCATATGCGAAAACAAAGGCGCAGATCAGCTGCACAGCTGATCAGCACCTTTGTATTCGCTGACGGATAGTACAATCTTCAAACTTCTAGCCTGCTCATGAGACTGTACAGGTTGGTTTGTGTCAGACCTGGTCGGAAACCCAGAAGACCGGTTTTCTGGCGTCGCGGCTCATATGTCTAATGTTTACATCCCCCATGTATTCCAGATCCTCTGCCAACAGTAACTGCTCTGATTAGAGGACCATTTGGTAGACATGCCTGGACGATGCAGCTCAGACATTCTCCTAGAACTACCAACAAGGTACACCTCAACCTCTTTAAAAATAACACTATTGCATGGGTCCAAGCCAATTTCCGTGTTAGCTATCCAATCTGTGTTATAATGAGAGTAAAATGTATATACATGTAGCAAAAATAGTCCAATTGGGGTCCAACAATGATCAGTGTTATATCCAAAACCATGTTGTAACAAACCGTGTTATAAAGAGGTCAAGGTATATATTATGACCATTTTGAAATTGTAGTAGTTTTCTGTGCTTCAAACTGGGAGCTCAGTCTGAAGAAAGGATACTATCAAGGACACTTGCCACACATACCAAGATCCTCCCCCCCCCTCCCCCCACAAGCACCCCCCCCCACAAGCACCCCCCCCCCCATCCCAAAAAAAAAACAAAAAAAAAAAAAAAAAAAAAAAAAAAAAAAAAACATGCCCAACATTTATACTGGTCATAAAGCCACAAATGAAAACTGCCTAAGTAAAGAATGCAGAAATAAAAAAAAAATGGTGTTTTTAACTTTGTATTTCCAGATGACATCCTCCAAGAGCCTCCTGTCAGATCCTGGTCGGCCCGTTCCCATGCCTGGTATGGGCACGCACCACATGGTCAAACACAAATACTTCCCTGACAGTGTCGACAAGATACCCCTCACACTGGCGTAAGTATTCAGGGGAATGGTACTATTTCTGTCAAATTGATTACTTCTATTCCATTAAAAATCAGCCTTCGCATGAGAAAAACCAACAATTTTGGTTTCAGAACAGGTCCGAAACAAACCAGCCTGTACAGTCACAGAAGAAGGCTAGAAGCTTGAAATTTTGGATTTAACACGAAGAAGGATTGTACTATCTGTGTGGAGAAAACAAAGGCGCTAACCAGCTTTGCGGTTACTGCGAAGCTGGTTTCGCCTTTGTTTTCGCATATGCAGTTTGTTGGTTTTCTGATGTGGTAGCTCAAATCATCTTGCTGATGTTACCATTTATGTTGATTACACCATTTATACCTCAATATTTTTTAAACAATGCAGGTCTCGATTTGCACAATTTTTGAAAGTTTTCATTGATGGAATCTATTAGTTATTGTTTACTTAGGCACTGTTTTGCTTACTTTAGTAGAATACTTGTCCACGATAAATATGACTGCTGTGCATCCTATAAACAGATTTCTGCTCATTCAGAAAAAAAAAACAACAGATGTTACATTACAAATCTTTGATCTTAACATGGACCTATTTGTTTTATCATATTATGTTGCTTTTTTCTAGTGGATAACGTCACGTAATAAAAAGTGTTATGACCACACGTGTATTAACACTTTTGCGAGATACGAAATGTTACTGATGACATCCGCAACAACAATGTAAATTTTCATAGAAATAATGTCCACTTTGAGGGTAATAAAATCCTATTTTAAAAGTCTTTGATGAAATAAATCTTACACTTTTGGTCATTTCATATGAAATTTATTAAACTCGCCAAAGGCTCATTTAATAAATTTCATATGAAATGACCACTTGTTTAAGATCCTCTATTTATCAAAATTTCAGAGACAAGAGTATTCCTCAGTTAGAATCTCTAGTCACCGACCCCAAGATGCAGTCTGATTTAGACAAGTTGAAGAGACAGATTGAGCAACAGACTCAGTTTGAGAAAAATATCGGGAGGAAAAGTCTACAGGAGGCTGAGGATAGGAAGTTTCCTAATCCAGAGATAGACTGTAAACCACCTAGGTAAGAGATAGACTGTAAACCACCAAGGTAAGTGGTCCTGTTCTATTTGGATTAGAGATTTTACAACTTTTGACACTAAGAACTATATATATTTAAAGACCTAAGTTTAAAGATAATTGCATGCAGATTAATTTAACGAGAGGCTTTGTATTTCATTCTAACACATCTCGCCTATATAGCCAATGGTAAAAAAACGTGTTATATTGTGCAACAATTTCACTGGGCAAATACGCGTGAAGTTACTTTGCGGCAATTGTGACGTCAGCTATCCCACAAAGCAGCGTTAGACGGTGAAACGTCGTTTTAGCGCACAACAAATGTAATAAGTGTGTGTAAATACCAGCATTACAGTCAAATACTTGGCGGGATATCTGCAATGCAATGGCGGAAAGCTGAACGATATCGACGGTTTCAGCAACATTTATTCCGTTTATTAGCTCACCTGAGCCGTCAGGCTCACAAGGTGAGCTTATAGTATACCCATGCTCCGTCGTCCGTCCGTCCGTCCGTCGTCCGTCCGTCCGTCGTCCACACTTTTCAAAGATCTTCTCCTCTGAAACCGCTTGGCCAATCAAAGCAAAATTTTACATGAAGCATCTATGGGAAGGGGGAACCAATGTGTATATAAATAATCCAGGTCACATGACCAAGATGGCCGCCATGCCCATATATGGTAAAAACCCTTCAAAAATCTTCTTCTCCGGAACCACTGGACCGATTTCAACAAAACTTGGCATGAAGCATTAATGGCTCAAGCACTACAATGTGTATATAAATCATGACCCTATGATGACCTTGACCTATTTTACGGCAAGGTCAACATAGGTCGCGAATGCATTTGAATGGCAAAAATTGTTAAATTGTCATTTAAAGGAAAAATCTTGCAGAAAATGAGCAGTAGGACTGAATATTAATGATTCTGAAAAAAATTGGGCACCAGGGGCTCATCCGCCCCCACCCCGGGGCAATATACATGTATATCTCCATAATATTCAAACATCTTCTCCTCTGAAACCGCTTGGCCAATCAAAGCGAAATTTTATGTGAAGCATCAATAGGAAGGGGTAACAAATATGTATATAAAAAATCCAGGTCACATGACCAAGATGGCCGCCATGCCCATATATGGTAAAAACCGTTCAAAAATCTTCTTCTCCAGAACCGGTTGACCGATTTCAACGAAACTTGGCACGAAGCATCGATGGCTCAAGCACTACAATGTGTATATAAATCATGACCCTGTGATGACCTTGACCTATTTTACGGGAAGGTCAACGTAGGTCACCAATGCATTTGAATGGGGAAAACTTTTAAAATGTCATTTAAAGTGAAAGTCTTGCAGGAAATGGGCAGTAGGACTGGATATTAATGATTCTGAAAAAAATTGGACCCCAGGGGCTCATGTGCCCCCACCCCGGGGCAATATACATGTATATTTCCATAATATTCAAACGTCTTCTCCTCTGAAACCGCTTGGCCAAACAAAGCCAAATTTTAAGTGAAGCATCTATAGAATGGGGGAATCAATGTGTATATAAATAATCTAGGTCACATGACCAAGATGGCCGCCATGCCCATATATGGTAAAAACCCATCAAAAATCATCTTCTCTGAAACCAATAGACTGATTTCAAGGAAACTTGGCGTGAGGCATCGATGGCGAAAGTACTCAAATGTATATATAAATCATGACCCTGTGATGACCTTGACCAAGTTTATGGCAAGGTCAACATGGGTTGCCTGTGCATCTGAATTGGGAAAACTGTTAAAATGTCATTTGAAGGAAAAAGCCAACAGGAAATTGGCAAATGGACAGAATATTGAAGATTCTGAAAAAAGAAAATGGCCCAAGGGCTTATCTGCCCCTGCACTGGAGTTAAATACCATAATATTCAAACATGTTTATTGGTATATGCAGCTGATCTCAGGTGAGCGTTTACAGGACCATTGGTCCTCTGGTTGTGTGTTAGAATCGAAATAGATCAGCTCAAGTGCGTGAATTGTTGAGTAATAATTCACTGTTTGTCGGTCAGTTGTAAGAAGATAAATCACTCGCGCTACGCGCTGGTGATTTGATCTTCTTTACAACTGACCTCCAAACAGTGAATTATTACTCAACAATTCACTGCTAGAGCTGATCTATTTCTTAAGTAGAGAATGTTATGATTCCACCAATTATATTTCTGATGAACTTCTTGTGGATTTGTTATGAATGAATTTCCAACTATATTTTTCAGACTTTGCCAGGAGTTCCAGACTGCAAGACTATTTCTGTCTCATTATGGCTTCCTCAGTCTGGAAGCCCTCAAGGTATGGGTATTATTTCTTGAAAATATTCCTGGATCATATGAGATATACTGCACATAGGCACATTTATTAGCTCACCTGAGCCGTCAGGCTCACAAGGTGAGCTTATAGTATACCCATGCTCCGTCGTCCGTCGTCTGTCGTCCGTCCGTCCGTCGTCCACAATTTTCAAAGATCTTCTTCTCTGAAACCGCTTGGCCAATCAAAGCCTTTGCATTTGAATGGGAAAAATTGTTAAATTGTCATTTAAAGGAAAAATCTTGCAGAAAATGAGCAGTAGGACTGAATATTAATGATTCTGAAAAAAATTGGGCACCAGGGGCTCATCCGCCCTCACCCCGAGGCAATATACATGTATATTATCATAATATTCAAACATCTTCTTCTCTGAAACCGCTTGGCCAATCAAAGCCAAATTTTACATGAAGCATCTATGGGAAGGGGGAACCAATGTATATATAAATAATCCAGGTCACATGACCAAGATGGCCGCCATGCCCATATATGGTAAAAACCCTTCGAAAATCTTCTTCTCCAGAACCGGTGGACCGATTTCAACAAAACTTGGCATGAAGCATTGATGGCTCAAGCACTACAATGTGTATATAAATCATGACCCTGTGATGACCTTGACCTATTTTATGGCAAGGTCAACATAGGTCACCAATGCATTGGAATGGGGAAAACTTTTAAAATGTAATTTAAAGTGAAAGTCTTGCAGGAAATGGGAAGTAGGACTGAATATTAATGATTCTGAAAAAAATTGGACCCCAGGGGCACATGTGCCCCCACCCCGCGGCAATATACATGTATATTTCCATAATATTCAAACGTCTTCTCCTCTGAAACCGCTTGGCCAATCAAAGCCAAATTTTTTGTGAAGCATCTATAGAATGGGTGAATCAATGTGTATATAAATAATCTAGGTCACATGACAAAGATGGCCGCCATGCCCATATATGGTAAAAACCCATCAAAAACCTTCTTCTCTGAAACCAATAGACTGATTTCAAGGAAACTTGGCATGAAGCATTGATGGCTAAAGTACTTTAATGTATATATAAATCAGGACCCTGTGATGACCTTGACCAAGTTTATGTCAAGGTCAACATGGGTTGCCTATGCATTTGACTTGGGAAAACTGTTAAAATGTCATTTGAAGGGAAAAGCCAGCAGGAAATTGGCAAATGGACAGAATATTGAAGATTCAGAAAAAAGAAAATGGCCCAAGGGCTTCATCTGCCCCTGCACTGGAATAAAATACCATAATATTCATACATGTTTATTGGTATATGCAGCAGATCTCAGGTGAGCGTTTACAGGACCATTGGTCCTCTGGTTGACTATATAGCCATGCAAATGAGAATCCTAAAGTCTGTTTCGTAGTGTGTGATAATGGTTTTTCGTAGATATTTTACAACTCTTCAAATGTAGAAGAGATATTTTCTTGGCACAATTAAGCATCTAGTTTGTCGCAAAATGTGCAGCAAAAATTTTGAAAATCGGTTGACAAATAAAAAAGTTCTGATCAAAAACATTTTTGAATAGGGATTTCCTGTACAAAAATCTCATGGAAGGGAGGTAAATATTTTCCCGCAAAAATTTTAAATTCTAACTATTTTTAAAATTATGATTGCTCAAAATTATTATACATTGACACAAATGACATACCTGAGACAAAATCTTCATGATCAGGTAAAAATTCTCGAAAAATATGCATTTTCACGATCATCGATTATCTCCCTTGCCAATGCAAAATCCCTATGCAAAATTCATTTTGGACATAAAAACTTTATTTGTCAACCGATTTTCAAAATTTTTGCAGGTCCTATTAGGACAAACTAAGATCAAGATTATGACATGAAAATATTTTTTCTGTCATCCCCCATACAAAACATTTCTGCGAAAAACCATTATCAGAGGCAAGTTTTTAGACAGAAGTTTGAAATCCTGGTTAAGTAACCACTAAGTGTTGGATTTGTCTGTAAAATTTAGACTGGGACAGTAAGAACAACATCAAACCTGGAAAAGCTTCAGCACATGGATATAAGATATAATTATTTATGTAGATATAAGGAAAAAACGTCTTCACTAGTGCCATTAGTTTTGTAGTCCTAGAAGAAATCAATGTGTGTTTCTGTATTTTAGGAACCATCCAATACCAGGTTACCTCCCTCCCTGGTGATGCTGGACACCAGTAATTCTGGTTTGTTCTATGACCTTGAACAACTTGACCTAGTTTCGTGTAGAGATAGTGATACTGTTCATGTGTTCTACGTAAAGTCGGGACAGAAAGCACCTAATGACATCATTTCAAATGTGGTATGTATATCAGCAGCCTCATTACGAAAACCTGCCCATGCACAATATACAGAGATTTTTTTAAGTTGTAAAAATTGAAAATTTCAATGGATTTTTTTTTTAACAGCCGAGGCGGTTCTAACGAGTACCCACAATGTATGTTTTGGATAAAGAATAAGAAAATTAGGTATACCCCTGCAAACCCCAGTTTTTCAATAAAAGTGGAGTTTAAGGGGTGATACATGTCACAGACTGTTACACATTTTAGTCCATACATCATGTGTGAGTTTTAAGGCAACCAGGTACATGTGGCACCTAGGGGCTACCATACATTGTGGAAAAGTTTTATTAATGTAGTAATCTCTAAATTGCATTCTTACATTTACTAAATAAACCAAAAACAAAAACTTAAGGTTGGTACAGTAAGGATTAAGAATTCAAGTCACGATTCGGTGGATTTTTCAGGTCTTTGTAAAAATCATTTATGGAAATGATCAGAATTTCCTGCTGAAACAAATATAAGTGAATGATTACTTTCAAAATAATGGACATTTTTTTCTAGATCTCTGTTTTCACTACTAGATTTTTCTCATTTTTTCCCAGTCCTCCAAGAACACAGTACAGCCCCAGTTTCTAGAGTTTCTTCACTCCCTTGGTTGGCCAGTAGATGTGAGAAAACATGCTGGTTGGACAGGGCACACCTCGACCAGCTGGAAAATCATGGATATTGAAGATATTGATGGTATCTTAAGTTAATACTCTTACAAGCCTGAAAACTGGGCTGCATACAATTTAAAGAACAGACTAAGAGAATCAGCCATGGTGTAATGCCTACCCACCGGGCACATGATGTCAAAATGACGTCATATCATGACGTCATATCAACGTCTATGCGACGTCATGACGTCGCATCGACGTCGATCTGACGTCATGGTACTTGGTACTATATGACTATGCGTCCACTGGCTCAGCGAAAGAGCATTATTCTGAAGTTAAAGGAGCCTTCCATCGTTTTGTAGGGTCCTTCTCCTGTTGACCCAAGAAGCTGGTGTTTTGTCCCAATATGACTGAAACATAGTTGTCTGACCTAAGTGTCACTTTGCATTTTTTGTAGATGATGTTTATCAGACCGGTACAGGAGGTAGTGCCTACGACGGCAGACAGCAGGTGTTGTACTGGGCGGATGTGATGTCAGAGATTGCCTTCGTGGTGCCCTCAGCTGAAATGTATAACAGATGGCTAGCTGACCCACATGGAGGTTTGAAGTTTTATTATGATCATATGTTAGGTTTTAGGAAAAACTACAGGTTATCTAAAGGTACATGTAAAACATCGCAGAGGAGGTAATATTCCAGTATATTCAGTAATATGAGCCATCTCGTGAGAAAACCAACAATGTGGTTTCCGAACAGGTCCAACACAAACCAAGCTGTACAAGCACAGAAGCAGGCTAGAACCTTGAAAATTTGGATTTAAGAAGAAGAGGAAGTGTAGTATCCATGTAGCGTAAACAAAGGCGCCCACGAAGGTAACCACAAAGCTGATCTGCGTCTTTTTCGCATATGCAGATTGTTGGTTTTCTCATGAGACTGCTCATATTTTATCAGGATAATTGCAGAAGAGATTTATGTTTGACAGAAAATGTTGAAGTAAGTTTGCATTTTCTGCTAAATACGCCCACTTAGATTTCATGAAGAAAAGGACTCAAAATTGACTTGCATCTTTGATAATGTAAAATTTGGATAAGTCTGAACTGTCTTATTTTTGAAGTAATCACTAATGATAGGACCAAGGTGCTACTGCTTAAATTTTTACAGTAGAATACTGTATCAATGGTTGCATCATCTATATTTGAGCCACATCATGAGAAATCTGGTCTTCAGAGTTTCCGATCAGGTCTGACAGAAACCGGCCTGTACAAGTGCATTAGATGGTTAGAAGCTTCAAATTTCGGAATTAGGAAGAAGAGTAATTGTACTATCCGAGTAGCGTAAAAAAAGGCGCTGATCAGCTGATCTGCGACTTTGTTTTCGCATAGGCAAAAATCTGGTTTTCTCATGACGTGGCTCATTTATTATCAGACAACTCGCCAACAACCAAGAAGAGAAGCTCCTCAGTGACCTTAACCAAACCTCGGTCCCTGACGCAAGAGTCCCTGGACCGCAAGCTAGAGAGGGACAAAGAGACGCCAAGCTCCCCGTCGGACGGGCCCACAATGAGAATGAAGAAAGGGAGGCAACCTGCTCTTGGACCTGACACCAAGATATTTGTCATCTGGTTAGAGAACTTTGAAGATCATGAGAATTTCCCTGCAGGTATGTATTTCAGTTTTAATTTTTATTTGCTATTACTGCAGCTGGTGTTGTGCCGTGTGGTGGCCCTAAAAAGTCTCCCCGTACATCATCCATAGTGCAGGTTATATTTTCTTTTTGGTCCTTTGAGATCAGCGAGAATATTCTGAGAAATCAAAAATTTATTATCGGTTAAGATTCATTTTCTAACCACAGTTTAACATATTTGGCCCCATTTAGATAATATTAGTCTTTGTATCGACTACCCTGTTGAAAGTTGCAAAATTTCTGTAATTCTCTAAATGGCGCCATGTTGCCAAATCTAAAGGGTCACTGACGAGACTTTAATAGTCGAAACCGCGGTATTGCCCATCCCCTTTCTCATTAATGTGTTCACTGCTCTTAAAGGATCTCAGTTTTAATTTTTATATGTGAAAAAGTGACATGTTTGGTATCCACAGTTTCATAAAAATGTTTTATCCCATTTTTTTCAGACAAATATTGTTTGCTTTGTCATTCTTACCTTTCTACTACACTCTGAACACTCACTTTATGGTCTGAAAGTTTTTGCATTAAGGTTCCGTAACTTTCATTAGCTCGCCTGCACGAAGTGCATAGAGCTATTGTAGTCACCTCGGTCGTACCCGTTTACGTGTACGTTTACGTCCCCGTCACACTTTCGGTTAAAGTTTTTTATAAGTCTATATCTCTTGACCATGTTGATGGATCAAGTTCATACTTTGCATGTTGCTAGATATTGGTCTGAAGTTTTACGCAGTACCATCATGACCCACCCTAGGTGACCTTGAGGTCAAGGTCACTGACTTAGAAATTTTGTGTTTTAGTAAGTTTTTGGTTAAAGTTTTTGTAAGTCTATATCTCTTGACCATATTGATGGATTGAGTTGATACTTTGCATGTTGCTAGATATTGGTCTGAAGTTTTACGCAGTACCATCATGACCCACCCTGGGTGACCTTGAGGTCAAGGTCACGGACTTAGAAATATTGTGTTTTAATAAGTTTTTGGTTAAAGTTTTTGTAAGTCTATATCTCTTGACCATATTGATGGATTGAGTTGATACTTTGCATGTTGCTAGATATTGGTCTCAAGTTTTACGCAGTACCATCATGACCCACCCTGGGTGACCTTGAGGTCAAGGTCACGGACTTAGAAATTTTGTGTTTAAGTTTTTGGTTAAAGTTTTTGTAAGTCTATATCTCTTGACCATATTGATGGATTGAGTTGATGTTGCTAGATATTGGTCTGAAGTTTTATGCAGTACCATCATGACCCACTCTCGGTGACCTTGACCTCAAATTTTGTGTTTAAGTTTTTGGTTTAAGTTTTTGTAAGTCTATATCTCTTGACCATGTTGATTGATCAAGTTGATACTTTGCATGTTGGTAGATATTGGTCTGAAGTTTTATGCAGTACCATCATGACCTACCCTGGGTGACCTTGAGGTCAAGGTCACAGACTTAAAAATTTTGTGTTAAATTTTTTGATTAAAGTCTTAATCTCTTGAACATGTTGATGGATAAAGTTGATACTTGCATGTTGATAGATATTGGTCTCAGGTTTTATGCTGTACATCACAACTCACCTGGATGACCTTGAGGTCAGGGTCACAGACTTGGAAGTTTTGTGTTTAAGTTTTGGTTAATGTTTTTATAAGTCTATATCTCTTGAACATGTAGATTGATCAAGTTGATACTTTGCATTGGTCTGAAGTTTTATGTTGTACCATCATGACCCACCTGAGTGACCTTGAGGTCAAGGTCATGGGTCATAGTTTTTATCAGATGTACTGGCAAAGCACAGGTCAGGCGAGCTACGCTGTCCTGCGACAGCTCTTATTTTACATAAACTATAGGTCTCTATTTGACACCTATATCATGCAGTATACAACAGTGATGCATTTTCACACACATGCAAGCTGACAGATCAGCACCATTGTTTTAGTATGTCTACATAGGCTTACAGTTAAGTAGTAAAAACATAAAATTGCCAGACAGTCACTTACATTGTATGCCATTTCAGAGTTTTGCCAGGTTGTTAACGCCTAACATTGTTTAATTTTCAATACAATAGGTGAGTTGTTGGGAGTGACAAGTACAGGTTTAGAACATTTTGCCGCCACCAGTTCTCTTACCATACCCCGTACACCAGAGAAGGATATTTTCCTCATCTTTATACATGCTCTACAGAACGGTCTCTTCAGAATACACATGCAGGGACAAACTGGAAGGTACATGTAGTATGCTTCTGTCATTTGAGCCGCCTCTTGAGAAAACCAACAATGTGGTTTCCGAACAGGTCTGACACAAAGTCACAGAAAAGAGCTAATAGCTTGAAATTTCGGATTTAAGTAGAAGAGGAACTGTAGTATCCCAGTAGTTAAAACAAAGGCGCTGATCAGCTTCGCAGTTCGCAGTTACTGCGAAGCTGATCTGCGCCTTTGTTTTCGCATATGCAGACTGTTGGTTTTCCCATGCGGCGGCTCATTTGGTTGTCATGGAAAGCAATTTTTGCTTGAATCACATTTCGTTCATTAACATTCGGTCATGAAAGTATTGTTATGCTTCAGATGATTCAACAAGAGCAATAGCTTGATTTGTAGCTTGTCTGATTTGCAAAGACTCTTGATGGACAATGGTCACATTTCATACGTGGGAATTCTGTCAACTTTCATGAAAATATTTCTAGTTATTCTTCCTCTTTGACTGATTGAGGAAGATTGAAAGAGCATTTGTCAGTTAATGGTGAAAAAATTGGTAATCTGCCTCTAGGAGGCTTGCTAAAGAACAGTAAGGTTTCTGTAGTTAACTGTCCCCACATGACCTCAGTTGTTGATCACTAATCTAAAGCATTAAATCAAACAATCTGGGACCAGTTGTTCAAAATTAACGATGTCATTAGTTAAGGATTTGTTTAAATTTCAAACATGAATATTACAAATACACTGTTATTAAAAAATGACAGTGTACTTGCTTATGTAGTCGGCATTTACTTAACGAGGTTAAGGTTTGTAATTTCCCTGCATTCAGTTTCTTTCTCTGTGTAAGACAATTCACACCAATGTTCATACAATGTTGATAAGTTCCATGACTTTTCTGTATGCAGGAAGTAAAATAAGATTGTGATGGTCTTAAAATGTTATAAAACCTAGCTCAAGTCTAATTGACCCGCAGCATCAGAAAACCAGCAATTTGCCTATGCGAAAACAAAGGCGCAGATCAGCACCTTTGTTTTCGCTACATGCCTCTGCTATTTATATCCAAAGTTTAAAGCTTCTAGCATTCTCCTGTGACAGTACAGACCGGTCTGTGTCGGACCTGGTTGAAAACCCACATTGTTTTCTCATGCAATGGCTCAGTTTCATTTTTCAAACTATTGCAATGTTTTAATGATTTAACATAAAAGAAGCTTTACAGATATTTCTGAGCAGTTTCTGATTTTTTTACCCACACAAATAGCTTTCATTTACTTTATATAATATTAACGCGACATGCAATGTCCTAAAATAGGAGAAATTGTTAACTCATATAAGCCTGGCATCCTATTTATGGGACATGGGCACCTTCTGCAGCATTACATCTGGGGCTTTTTGATGTGGTTTAATGAATTTAATAATAATAATAATAATAATAATAATAAAGACATGAAAATTTACTCTGGATGCCCCTAAAATGAAAGTGGATGCGCCCAAATGATAATGATGGGCAAGTCCATTTATCGCAAATGGGTGAATGCGGTTCCTGAAATGTCATTTTAGTCATTGCTTCTTGTCGCATTTCATTTATTTGAAGTGTAACTAAAGTTTTAATATTGAATAGTAGTCATGCTTTTCTAAGAAAAGAAAATATTTAGTATATCAGTTCTATTTTAATAATATTTTGCATGCAATACTACAGAAAGGAGATTACAATGTTGATATTAAACTGTGACATTGACTTTAATAGTCTTGTATTGCTTTGTTATAGACTAAAGTCATAACTGGGGTATAACGTTTCAAAATATGTTATGTGTAAAATTGCTTTATGCCTATGTGAATAAAGTTCTTAATCCCTATAATTGATATTTTACTTTAAGCAGAGTCCTTTGGCATATCCAAATGATAAACCAAGGTGTTTTAACATTAACTTAGTGATTGTTTGGTCCAGACATGACTGAAAAATTCTTGACCCAGGTATAGGCCTCATCTGACACAACAGAAACTATATGAGCCACCGCATCAGAAAACCAACAGTTTGCATATGCGAAAACAAACGCGCAGACCAGCTTTGCCGTACCCACAAAGCTGATCAGCGCCTTTGCTTTTGCTACACGGATAGTACAATCTCTCTTCTACATATATCCAAAATTTCAAGCTTCTAGCCTGCTTCCCTAACTGTTCAGGCCGGTTTGTATCGGACCTGTTCCAAAAGCATATTGTTGGTTTTCTCAGGCTGCGGCTTATATGCTATATTATATTTGCAGAACAACCATGGCTATTCCTCTGGTTGATGGTATGGTCGTGAGCAGACGCAGCCTTGGCATAATGGTTCGGCAGACGGCAATTAATATATGCAGACGGAAAAGACTGGAAAGTGAACTGTATGTTCTGAATAAGTACTTTAGAGATTTTGTGGTGACATCCTGCCAGCTCAGTTTGCTACATGTAAAACCCATTACGAAAACTTGCCCATGCAATATAAAGAGATTTTTAAAGTTGTAAAGAATGAAAATTTTCAGCTGAAAATTTTTTATATTTTTCTTATTTTTGCTCAAAACATAGATTGTGGGTACACGTTAGAACCGCCTCGCTGAGGCGGTTCTAACGAGTACCCACAATCTATGTTTTGGAGCAAAAATAAGAAAAATAGGTATACCCCTGCAAACCCCAGTTTTACTATATAAAAGTGGGGTTTAAGGGGGTATTCATTGCACAGACATGTTTTCCTGATGCTGTTTGGAAATCCTGAAGACACATTTTCATCTTGACAGGTCTCAAATTATGTTTGTTTCAAAACAAAGCAGAGTGTTATGTTACACTTCGAAAAGGCCATTAGGCTCAAACATTTTGTGAATAAATAGAAAATCCATGTTGGGAGTTCTTGTCTGTAGTTTGACCAATATGTGTCTTGACGTGTGGTATTTAGTGTCTGACCCAGTATTTAGTGTTCGACATGGTGCGACACATGGGGCGGCAATCAAAACGTTACGAAACACCCCCATGTAATATACTGCTTTTTCTGAAGTTGTAAAAATTCAAATTGAAAATTTTCAGTAGATATTTTAGAATATTTTTCTTATTTTTGCTCAAAACATGGTTTGTGGGTACATGTTAAGGTGGTTCTAACGAGTACCCACAATCTATGTTTAGGAGCAAAAATGAGAAAAATAGGTATTATACCCTTCCATTCCCCTGTTTTGCTATATAAAAGTGGCGTTCAAGGGGGTACATACATGTCAAGGACATGTTTTCCTGATGAAGATATCTGATAATCTGGTTACATTTATTTTCCAGATACCAGCCTCCCCATGTAAGGAGAAAGATCAAGATCCAGGACATGGTAAAGAATTACCAGATGAAAATGGACGAACCAGAATTCTACACTGCTCTGTTTCAAGAAGTTGCAAAATGAAGCCCAATGAACTTGTCTTTAGTTTTGAAAAAAGAGAGTGTTGCCAGACACAAATCCGTTGATATGGGCTTTTTACCAAGGAAAGACTTAGATCAATCAAGGCATATTTGCTCAGTCTAGTCATAAGTCATTAATGCACATAGTTGAAAGCTTTTCGTCTTAGTATTCTTCTCGGTAAGAACAAAATCAGAGCAAGACAGCCTTTTCCAAACAAGGTAGCCATCTGGCTAGCCTAAACCAAATGCAAAAATGACGAGCCCAAGAAAGAGGTAGACAGAATAAGCAGAAAACATGAAGATAAATCACAGCAGAATAGACTTGGAATGGTCAGTTAATAAATTACTGGAGGGATTTCTGTATTTGTTCTATTTAGCGCACATGCTCCAATAAGCGCACACCCTGATCGTTTCCGAATAACGTGCATAAGCACACACTGTTTGACTAGCATTTTGGTATTTGAGACACACATTTTACACATTATTACCATATAAGCCGCATTAAATTTTAACTATAAATTTTCAAACACAATTTTTGTAATGATTATAGCACTTAAATTACATCAACATTGATATTTGCCATGGTTATTTCAACCAGGTTTGTGTGTTGTTTTCGTTCATAGTGTGCACTAATTAGAATTATATTTTGTCACCTAAACTTCGATTTATTTTGAAAAATTAAGCGCACTGTGTGCTAATTAGAACAAATATGGTAAATCAATTTTACCTGGATACAATCCTCACCTTAGTCTGCTGTGATTTAACATTAAGTGATCGGTTAAGTGATCGGTTTAAAAAAAAAAGCCAGAAAATTATTGCGAAAATTAACAGTCTTCCAGTGAATTAGAAAATCTGTACTGACATTCATTTTACTGTTTTTAGAATGCATACGTTATACATATACATGTATGTAGAGGAGCTTGCCTGTTTCTGTTCAGTCTGTGATATATTACCATATCTTCAATAAGCTGCATCTTGAGAAAGTCTGTCTTTGTTTTTCTTTTCTTCTGGCTCCAAAAAATAATGCTCAGCTAGGACTAAAATCTATCCTGCGCATAAATGTTAAAATGCCAACAATTGTTGGCATTTTAACATTTATGAGCAGGATAAATTACAGGCTTTGCTGATGGAAATCTGAAATTTCAATTTATTTGGGCTATTTCAGTATGTATGAGCAAATTAAAATTCATGCTCAGCTGAGTTGAGCTTGAAAAAAGTTTTATAACCTCGGGGCCAGGGCTGGCATAAATCAAATATTTGGCCATAGAAGGATTGGCTCAGAATTTTGGAAGTAAAGGCATTGTATAATGCATACTCAGTGTCAATGAAATGTTACCACTAAAATTTTGATTTTTTTGAAAAATATAAAACTTCTCTCAAAAATTTAGTTCCAGTCATGATTTTGGTCAACAACAAATTGATTTAGAGACATTCAACAGTTATACTGGGCCTCAGGGAAGATTGGACTTGTCCAACTGAGCCCCCTCTCTAAATAAAGTCATTATTATTATTATTATTATTATTATTATTATTATTATTATACTAGCCCTGGAACTATGGTCCATGTGCACCACATGCAATTTTTGATTTTCAAAATTTTTGGGAACTACAAAGCCCTATTTTCATGTCGCCATGTCTTCTAATGCCTCTAACATAATTAGTGAAAATGACACCAAGTTGGTTTAAATTTTGTCCATTAGCTGCCGGAATAGAGGACCTTACTTTTTGCCAGTACCCAAATTTTATATTTTTCCATACATTTAAATGGAAGATTCTGATATTTGTCATGGACTGCGTATAATCTTTTCGGTTGTGATTAGCACAGTTCTCAATAGCAAAGATGGATGGCATTCTATGCCATGAAAACGAATGCAGAAGTTTCGGCATTTGTCCTTTCAGAATGAATCAAATATTGGCGTGTGTTAATTGAACCTGATTTCTTGGTAACTTTTCATTGGCAATGGTATACTTTCAATGAGCAAAAACCAAAGGGCAGATCATCACAGCTTGTTTGTGCCTTTGTTTATGCACATGCAAAAGTCAGGTTTTCTCATGACACAGCTCAAATCATTAGTTGTTTTTCACGTTTTCGATCTATTATTACAAGTGCTAGATAGTTGTGAATGTATAAAGCATTTTATGTAATCACTGAGTAGCTGTATTTGAGCCGCCTCTTGGGAAAACCAACAATGTGGTTTCTTAACAGGTCTTGACACAAACGGACCTGTACAAGCACAGAAAAGAGCAAGAAGCTTCAAATTTCGGATTTAAGAAGAGGAGGAAGTGTACTATCCTTCTAGTGAAAGCAAAGGCGCTGGTCAGCTTCGCGGATCTGCGCATTTGTTTTTGCCTATGCAGATTGTTGGTTTTCCCATGTGGCGGCTCATTTTGTATTGAATAACTTATTGTATAAAGTGTGTCATTATTTATGCTATATCAAACTATGTCAAAATGGTTTTGTGCAATATTTTGTTTTTGCTGCAGTATCTTCTTGTAGAATTGCAAATACAGTACTGTATGAGCCGCAAGCGTCAAAAATGGTCTTCGGGGTTTCCGACCAGGATCAATACAAACCGACCGGTACAGTCACAGAAGAAAGCTAGAGGCTTGAATTATGGGATTTGAGACGAAGAGGAATCATACTATCCGTGACGGGAACACAAAGATGCTGATCAGCTGTACCGTTACTGCACAGCTGATCTGCGTCTTTGTTTTCGCATAGGCAAAATCTGGTTTTCTCGTGATGTGGCTCATATGATTTTTATTAGTTGTTCAAAATTGATAATGTCATTAGTTAAACGATTTGTTAAAATTTCAAACATGAATATTACAGATACACTGATATTTTTTGTTTAAAAATTGTGAGAATCATTGCAAAGGATTCTCACATTTTTTCAACAAAAAGTAACAGTAAATGTGATACCAAATTGAGAGTTTAACAACAGCATTAAGCTAATGAAGTTTTGAACAACTGGGCCCTGGTCTTCTTTGATACTGTTTCTACTGGAAAGCTTAGGAAAATAAAAAGAGAAAGTTAATTGCGTTCTGTTTTTGTCCATTCCATTACTCTTTCAAACATAAAAATTGTTTTTCAGTCAAGGTTTACTTTTCTGACTGGAAAATACTGTAAATTCGGAAATGTTCGCGAGAACTTTATTTTCGCTAATATTTGCAAATTTGTAGCCTCACGAAAACAAAGTTCTCCCAAATAAAGAATTACAATAAGCTTTATAGACTGCATGAGTACTTGTTCATGAATTCAATGATTCATCAATAATTCAGAAATCGAAAATTCGCGAAATAAAAGTCACCCGAAAATGAAAGGGAGCTGGCTAAGACTTTTATGTGAAAACGGCAAACTGGTGAATGAAAAGTTTTTTATGTTCAATACAGTAATAGTTAAGAAGCTAGCTGGATAAATGAATCACTTTGCTTGTTTCTTGACCTCTTGGGGACTCTATTCGTGAAATGCATTTCCACATGTTTATCCGTTTGAATATCAACTTCTTGGCCTAAATATGTTTGAACTGCCACACCAGAAAACCAACAATCTGTATATGCGGAAACAAAGATGCTGATCAGCTGTGCAGTGACTGCCCAGCTGATCAGCACCTTTGTTTTTGCTACATAGTACAATCCCTCTTCTTCCTAAATCCAAAATTTCAAGCTTCTAGCGCACTTCTGTCACTGTACAGGCTGGTTTGTGTCAGACCTTGTCAGAAACCCAAATTGTTGGTTCTCATGCAGTCTCATCTGTCGCTCAATGGTAGAGTGTAATAAGTTTTCTTGCACACCAGATAGAGAAATCCTATGTTTTACGCAATGTGAGAAATTCTTATCTCACTCTTGTTATCTCACCCCAGGCTCATTCTGCGTTCAAGTGTTCTTTTTTAACATTGGTTGTATAGGACGTCACGTAACTTCGTCGTTAACATCACAATGACGTCAAAACGTTTTAAATCAAAATGGCGGACGCCTCGATTGTAGCGTTTTTCTAGGTAAATAGTATGAAAATCAAGCTTCGCCAAGAAAAAGAATCCATCATAAGGTATGGATAGACAAATATGTCCCTCGGGTCACAATTTGGCATCACTCGGTGAGCCTCGTGATGCCAAAATGTGACCCTCAGGACAGATTTGTCTATCCATACCTGACACGAATATAAGATTCTTACATGAACATCCAAAGTGTGTAAGAATAGAAAGCACAGAAATTGAAACAATTAAATTCAAAATCCCAACCCAGACACCAGGTGGGAAAGAAAGTTCAGCACAAAACTTCACAAAATGTTGCAACATGTATGAAGAGCAACATTTTGTGATGTTTTGTGCTGAACTTTCTTTCCAACCTGGTGTCTGGGTTGGAGATTTTAAATTTAATTGTTTCAATTTCTGTGCTTACAGGATGACAAGCTCTTTCCCAAAAGGTAGTCATCAAGCTAGCATCAACTAAATGCATAGGTGAGAAGTACAACACAGAGCTAGACAGACTAAACATAGAACATGAAGATAAAATCGGTAATATTTGAGCCTCCTTGTGGGAAAACCAACAATGTGGTTTTTGAATAGGTTAGCCACAAACTGGGCTGTATAGCCACAGAAGACAGCTAGAAGCTTGAAATTCCGGATTTAAAATGAAGTGAAAACAAAGGCGCTGATAAGCTTTGAGGTTACCACGAAGCTGATCTGCGTCTTTTTTTAGCCTATGCAAATTGTTGGTTTTCTCATGAGGCAGCTCACTTAACATCAAATGTAATTGAATGGCTGAACACCTTTACAGGAAGCAAAAAAGAAAAAAAAGATTTGAAAGTAAAGTATTCTCCAGGAAAAAAAAAAAGGTAAAATAAGAATTGCTCTCACAAGGTAAGTAGATGTAGTCTGTTCACCCTTTTGAAAGACATTATTCCTGAAAAATGACTGATCAATAGTGGAAATATGTATAAGCCCACCACAACTGCAGGGATTGTTGAGTTTAAGAGTTTCGCTCATTTTAAGCTTGCCTGTACGAAAGTACAGGAAGAGCTATTGCAGTCACGGTGTTGGCGTTGCCCAAATGTTAAAGTTTTTGATTCAAGTTTTTATTTTTATAAGTCTATATCCCTTGAACATGTTAATGGATCTAGCTGATACTTTGCATGTTGTTAGATATTGGGCTGAAGATTTATACTATACCATCATGACCCACCTGAGTGACCTTGAGGTCAAGGTGACAGACTTGGCAATTTTATTAGGGATGTCATTCGGTGTCAGATTTAAGGTTCGGACGTTCGGAAACAAACATCCGGATGGTTCGAACGTTCGCATTTTTTCGGATCAGGTCATAATATTACATGTACATTTACATGTATGTTAATCAAGTGTTCTCTTGAAAGAACTTTCATAATCAAGAGTTACTAAGCTTGGCGTTGTTTCCGTTGATGTGACGCAGAAACGAAACGCCTTATAATTTAGGAAAATTCATCATAGTTTACAGCATTACAACTCTATAATGCAAAATTAAATCATGCCATTATCAAAAATCCACGAACATTGGCCGAGTGCCCATTTTGTCAAACTGGTGCGTCAGCAAACAAATTCAGTTTAGTCACATGTAGAAAATTTTATGGTATTCTGAATTTGTTTCTTCTTTGCATAAACGGGTCAGCTTTATAAGAATCCGCCTATTTGATTTGTCAAATTAAGGTCATAGTAAGCATACTTTTGATTAATTCAAAAACATATCTGTTAATCATGTTGTTTTGCTGGGCGACGGTCTGTATAATTATCATTTTTAAAACTCGAAAAGTGTGAATCATATTGTTTTCAAAAGGAAACAATAGAGGCCAATTATCATCTTTAATCCTTTATTTGTTTATTGTCGGTTCCTCTTGACCTGTACTGTCCCGTTAACCTGTAACACCTTAGTGACCTTTGACACTACATGCTTAGCAATTCGTATTGAATACCTTGTTTCCTATTCTGCTATTTTATGTGATAATGGGAATTTACCTTTAATATTGGACACATTGTTTTTTTAGCGAACGTCCGGATGCTAAAATTTGAATCCGAACTTCGGTACGGGATCCGAAGTCCGAACGTTCGGACTCCGGTTGACATCCCTAAATTTTATGTTGAAGTTTTTGGTTAAAGTTTTTATATGTCTATATCTCTTGAACTCATTGATGGATCTGGTTATTACTATGTAGTTATTGGTCTGGAGATTTATGTTGTAACCACCTATGTGACCTTAAGGTCAAGGTTGTGGATCTCGAAATTTTATGTTTAAGTTTTTAGCTCAACTGCACGAAGTGCATAGAGCTATTGTAGACATCTCGGTCGTCCTTGTGCACATTCCCGTTCCCGTGCATGTCACACTGGGTCCATGCAGGGGGGTGGGGCTAGAGGTTAAAATCTAGAACTCCTTCAAAAATGGCTTTTTCTGTTTTAAAGTATTCTAGAACTCTATATACTGACAACCCCATATCAGAAAGTATTGATACTTGGACCGTAGATGCCCTGAAGGGTTGGCTTTCACTTCATGACATGGTTTGCAATCTAGAACACCATCAAAAATTCATGTTTCTGTGTTAAGTTTTCTAGAAGTCTATATTGACAACCAATTTATTAAACAACATTCATAGTTGGGGTAGTGGTACCCTGTAGGGTTGAGTTTCATTTCCTGGCATGGGATCCCCAGGTCCATACCTGTGGGGCCTGGCTAGAGGTTAAAATCTAGAATACTGTAAAAAATCGATGTTCTGCTGTATAGTCCATATCTTGACAACAACTTATCATAAAGCATTCATACTTCATACACTTAAGGTTCCATGACATTGGACCACAGGGTTGGAGTCAAAGGGGTGGGGCTAGAGGTCAAAATCTAGAACTCCCTGAAATATTGGGGTTTTGTTTTATTTTTTTATTGTTTCTAAATAGATACAACTTAGGAAGTTGGTTGGTCATTCATCTTTCAACTTTGTGACACTGACTTGTGCATCATGATGTTAAGGGTGGGTTGACCTAATTTCCATGGTCCAGTGATTTTGCCTTATGTCTTGATGCTAAATTAGTATAATACACATATATTTTTGTACTTCTTTCAGATTATGAGTGAGTATGACCAGACCTTTGACCCCAATATACTTAATGTGACCTAATTTCATGGTTCAGAGATTTACACTCAATTTCATTCTTTTTTCAGATCATGAATGAGTATGACCAGACCTTTGACCCTAAAGTGCTTATAGGTCTATGTGACCTATTTTCATGGTTTAGTGATTTTGCCTAATATCTCAGCGGCCATTTGGTATGTGAACATACTTCTTTCGCAATATGTTTGCATATGACCAGACCTTTGACCCCCGGGCTTTGACCCTTAAGTAATCCTAAGTCACTGTGGCCGAATTTCATGGTTCAGTGATTTTTGCCTTATACAAATACATGTATGAGCACGATGCTTTGGGTTACAAGTCAAGTTTGCCCTAATAAAATGTTAGCTCTGTCCTGCGACATTTATTGGATAAGATTTTTAGAAGTCTATAACTCTTAAACTTGTGGATGGATCTAGTTGATACTCTACCTGTGGTAAGATATTAGTCTGAAGTTTCATGCTGTACCATCTTGATCCACCTAAGTGACCTTGAGGTCAAGGTTATGGACTCTGAAAATTTTATGTATTGGTTAAAGTTTTTAGATGTCTATGTGTCTTGAACATGTGGATGGATCTAGTTAATTCTATGCCCGGAATTCTATGCATGTTGCTATATATTAGTCTAAAGTTTTTATGTTTTGCCATCCCAACCCACATAAGTGACCTTGAGATGAAGGTCATGAACTTTTAAATTAAATTTTAATAGTTTTAGGGGCAAAGCACTATTCAGGGGAGCTATTCTGTCTGGCAACAGCTCTTATTATTTTTATTTATTTATTTATTTTTAAATTATGTGAGGCCTTCAGAAAAGGGAAGAAAGTACCTTTAAACTGTCAGGTCACATCATGCCATGCCCTTAGTATCATTATGGTCAAAATATTTCCAGAACTGGAGGGCCTATTGATCCTGAAACTTGACATTACTTATGGAAAAAAAATGGAGCCCTGCCATAAATTCCTGTATAATACAATGATATTCAATCATGGTTCCAATATTTAAAAGAAATATTTGTATTATATCAATATTTATTTATTTATTTATTTATTTATTTATTTATTTATTCTTTATATAATAGATCTACAGCATATATTCACAGAAGGCATTTAATTTAGATTCTCCAGAAATATTAGTATTTCATAATTCTTTATTAGTTTGTTTATTTACATGTATTTATTTATCATTTTACTTTCTTTTATCTGATTTACTTAATTTATTGCTATTTTATTTTTTTATAATATTTCTTTTATTTAAAACCGGTAAACACTCTTTGAAATGACTGCTTTATGCTTAATGATCCTTAACGAATATCCTATTTTCTCCAGTTTGTTTGAATACATATAGTTTTATTTATTTTTTTTATTTTTTTTTTTCAATCAAAAACGTGTGATAAACTGTCAATAAAACCACGCCCACTCTTAATTACCTGTTGACATCCACCATTTTGAAATATGTCACATGATCACATTGCTCTTATTGGAATAGTCCATTAGTTTTGTAGGTCAATTGTAATCTTTCCAATTATTTGTGCATATTTTTCTCTAGAATCTACCCTAAAGTAATCTTAAATGAAATTTTAATATGATAAACGCACAGTTTAGTCTATTTTTGAACGACAAAACCATGTATTCGTTTGACCTCATTATGGAATGACCCTCTATATTTTGGAACAGTCCAATGCATAGAAAATCACTTGTCAGTGTCCTAAATCGCAAGGATGTGTACAATATGAATTTACTATGGCGGGAGCCAAACCAGCTATTCATGTTGTTCAGTTAAAGCCAATTAGTGTTCCGGAAACATTAGTTAAAGGAAATAAGTTCATAAAATGGGATGATGTAAGTTTTAAACACGATTTTCAACCCAAAACATTGCACGGTTGATTTCACTTTTGCACATCCTGTCAAATCACTGAAAAGCACAAACAAGCTTCTACCCTGACACTGATGATATTTTAGTTTTATCAAAAAATTTAGCTTTCAAAGGCAAGATTTACATCAAATTGCCTGCATATCCCCATCATTATTTGTGACAAAGTTCTGTGAATCCACCCACCAACAAATCCAAACAGTTTTAACCTGACCAGCTGACAGTCTAAAAACACTGACACTACAGACACTTTGACATTTTCATCTGATTGTATGATTTGGGCCTATTTCATGGTGGTTGTGTACGTGTTTTCACACAACAGATCATGTGGACATAGAGCCTCAAAAGACTCAAATATCATAGGATCAAACTTGCGACTTCTTGTTTACATATGAGCCGCGAAGCCAGAAAACCGGCATTCGGGGTTGGCGGGATTTGGCCCCATCAAATAGTAACCTGTTGTAGGGGAGTGACCCGGAGTGTGATGTTCTAATGGTACAGAGTAGGACACTATAAATCAGAAGTGCTGGATTGCACCCAAACCTCCACTGGGTTGTGTCCTTGAGCAAGATATTCAATCATACTCCTCCAGACAGTTACGAGTAGTAAAATTTTGTTTGTTTTAAGGTTTAACATTCCAGTCAACAAGTTTTTATTCCTGTCAGGAAGGAGCCATCACTTCCTGGGTATTAACCAGTACTGTGGGGAGTTAATGTCTTTAGGACACATGGAGCCGTGTGTGGAGATCGAACCCAGGACCTCTTGATTCAGGGTCCAATGCTTCACCACCAAACCACTGCACAGTGCACACACTGTCCATGACTAAAATTGTTGACTGTGATGTTAATGTGTCTGTCAGTGGAAGCCTCATTGCCATGGTTCTGTAAGGTCTGGTGAAAGTAGCAACACTACTGCACTAAACCACTTTGGCTGCCCTGTTATGACTTCAACCGTATTCTCATGGTGTAGTGGAAGTGAAAATCAGGACATGTGATTTCAAGGCTGGGAAAGATTTTCACAGTCTTCACGAAATCTTCTTTTTTTTTTTTTTTTTTTTCAGTTGCAAGACAGTAGCTGCTGTCTTGCAGACTGCATTTTTTGCAGGACAAAATACAATTTTGTAGGACAGTTCTATACATTGTCATCATAATTTTGGTAATTTTTGTTGGACATTTGTCTGACAGAGTAAAATATTTTTTAAGACAGAATGATATTTTGCTGTTTTTTACCGACAGATCTGCACTTTTCGTGAAGACTGTTTCCATTTGAGCAGAGTTTTGGTAGAACTTGGGGCATATACCAGGGCTTTGTTAAGGCATGTCAGACCAAAATACATTGTCAAAGCTACAATTTATGTTGAATTTTGGAAGCGTTGTGAGATCTTTACAGCCACCAAGGCATTACCTCAGAGCCTACATGTCATTCTATCAGGAACATGCATTGATTCTATTTACTCTCATGACCCATCATGATGCTGGCACTGCTCTTTCACAGGGTTCACACTGCCCACTGCATCTAAGATGAAATGGCATCTCGCAGACTGTTCAATTTCTGTCACCTGTGTAAGCGCCACAGATGACTACAGTGCCATTGCATTGTAGGAGGCCTTATAGCACTTCCAAGGTGATCTCATTGCTTTATCTGAATGCCGACCACAGCATTTGATTTATTAGTATTTCATATTGTGTGCTGACCCTCTGCATTCCTTGCTAACCAAACCCATGGCATCTGCTAATAGCAGTATGATTGGACTAGACCTGCCTGACATGCACAAAGGGTTCAAAGCAGATGAGCTCCGTCATGAGAAAACCAACATTTTGCATATGTGAAAACAAAGGCGTAGATCAGCTTCTCAGTAACTGTGAAGCTGATCAGCGCCTTTATTTTAGCTACACGAATAGTATAATTTCTTTACTTTCTAAATCCAAAATTTCAAGCTTTAAGCCATCTTCTGTGACTGAATAGACCAGTGACTGCACAGACCAGTTTATTTCGGACCTGTTCGAAAACCACATTGTTGGTTTTCTCATGGCACGAGTCTAGCGAGTCACCATAGTATTAGGCTTATAACCTAGGCATTGCTTTATTGCCACATGTCCATGGCAAGATGGCAAGCAACTGAGATCATCTGGACAGTCACTTTCCTGGTTCTCTAAGTCTAAGGTAGTTTACCAGTGGCTATCGGTTCAGTCCAGGTCGAATGACAGTTAGCAGGTAAAACTGATGACAAGGACAGACTTTGGCAGGCTGGAGACGATTCTTTGTTCACTGAACCTAGTCTTTAGGTCCAAGATATTGGACAAAAGCAGTACCGCCGTATCCAAACAAAATATTGCAATTTTTGACATTGGGGTAACGGGAAATGAAAAATTTGTCTTCTATTCATGAAAGAGAAGCCTCGCTCAGGGCTTTTTCTGTTTATTTAATTGGGCCCAATTTCTGGTACCAAACTTGTTGGCAATTGCCTGAAAAAAAATCCTAATTGACATGAAAAATTCCCAATTAGCTGAAAAACATTTCAGTAAGAGGTAATTTCCAATTTGGCTAAAAATCACCCTATTCCCCACACCCCATTTAAGGAAAACAAAATTTAATTTATTTATTTCCCACTCCATCGGTACCATTTGAAACTTTCCTAAAACAGTGAGAAAAAGCTCTGTTGCCACTCTTGTTAGATTAGCATTTTCATGAGACTCCCAAGTCCTCCTATGTCAGGCATTGTGACTGTCATGCCTCTTATGCACAAGGGACCTATCACTCTTATTCTCACCACAGATTCTTTGTTTGTTACTTACCGTAAAAGCCTAAATTTTCAGATCCACAATTCTTGTTGTAATCTGGGGAAAATATTACATCAAGTGGACTAGATACAGAGTAGAAGGCTTAGAAGCTGCTCTAAAGGATTCAGAATGCATTACACGAATCAGTGCAAACTTAAGCAGTCCGGTCGGCATCTTTATTGATTTCCTGTCTCCTGTCCTAAAACCGAGGAAAATCACTGGCAGGGATAATTGTCATTTGATGGATTTCATCTAGTAATTATTGATAAGTAATGCCCAGTTAATGTTGGGATTATTGGCTCGGAGAAACAAAGCTAAATTACTGGAAGATATAAACACATCAACTTTGGCTGCTAAAGACCCTGAGATAATCTGTGCCGCATTACATGAGAATCTGTCTTCCGAGTTTCCGAGATGGTCTGACTTAAAATGGTCTTTTCCAGCCTCAGACCTTCAGAAGATGGCTAAAGGCCTGGATGTTTGGATATAACAGGGCTTTTTCTGACATTTTTGGTCATAAAGTCATGAAAAAATGTTTTGACCATAGTGGTTTAACTTGTTGGTTCTCAAGTGTTTGATCATTGCTCTTTGGGCTACTTGTTTTCTAGACCATTAGAGTGGCTGGGCTACGAGATAAATGACCAAGTCTGGCACAAACTTTGGGCCGTACAAGTTGTCATTCATGTCATTAATAAGTGGTAAGTAAGTAACAGTTCTAATTTGAGCTGCCTCATGAGAAAACCAACAATCTGCAATGTGAAAACAAAGGCGCAGATCAGCTTCGCAGTAACTGCGAAGCTGAGCAGCGACTTTGTTTTCACTACATGTATAGTACAATTCCTCTACTTTGTAAAGCCAAAATTTCCAGTCTCTATCCATCTTCTGTGCTTGTACAGCATGGTTTGTGTCGGACCTGTTCGGAAACCACATTGTTGATTTTCCCACGAGACGGCTCATTTATATTCACCTACTGGCCAGGGTAAAAGGTAGAATCTCTCTACCATACAAGAAAGTTTATTTTGATATATACATATTTCTGACCATCTGTAGTCAACATCTGCACAAGCTTGTTTGTGTCTACCCACAGTGTGACCAGCAAATGATTTGTGTATTTTGCATTTATATTTTCAGAGCAGCCAGTTAGGGGTCCCTGTCACCCTCAAAGTGGACCCCAAGGGATACATCCTTTACTGGAGGGATCAGAATAAGGTAAGGGAGATTTCATTGTCGTTTCTGGTATGTTTTTGGGACACAAATGGCAAGATGGTGCTGCCATAAGAATATTGTAAGTCTTGTGTGTGTCAGCATGTTCTCCAAGTCCATTAGAAGTACAAACATGTATGTATAACAAAAACCTGAAAGATTATACATGTATGACAAAAAATTCAAAGGAAAAACTGTGCTGTTAAGCCACAGGCATGATTTTGCAAGGTACAGATAGTGAAAGCAAAGACACGTATCAGCTGTATGGTCACTGCTGTGCCTTTTTTATTTGCATTTGCAAAAAGTAGGTTTTATCATGATTGTTTAAAAATGTCAAGATGCTTTTTAATAGTATCACCCTGTCCAACGTTGACGCCGGTGAAACGGCCCCAACACCGGTTACTACGGTGCTTTCGCTACAAAATTTGATGGATGCGAATAAATTTCTTGTGTTGTTCAATGTTATATAAACGTTTGCGATGAAGTAAAACGCGCATCTAATGGAGAATTAACTTGACTTTTTATTTCTGCTTGGACGAAAAACTGTTTTTGTATAATTTTTCCAAACATTCGATTCAAAGTTGGTAAACAAGGTTCGGCCAAGGCCTATTCGGCCGATTTCTACAGAAACTGTTCGTATTTTCCAAAATACGCACAAAATGTAAGCAAACGAGCATTTTGATATGACTTGTAGGAAAGATTGTTGGACGTTTGCATCGTTCTCGATAGATTTTCCCCCGAAAAATGCACAGGAAGAATTTTATGGCAAAAAGTAAACACAACGCCGGTTACTACGGTACCAGAATTACCTGGATTATTGGATAGATGGGCATTCTAGCTTTACAAGATGCGGATTGTGTTATTAATTCGTGCCCAGCTTCTGCCTACATACCTCTTTTATGTAGTTTAGGGAACTATACGTTCATTGGCATAGTTATAAACCCTAGAATGAAGAGATTCTAATGATTCAGTTCCGTATTGTTATGAGATAGAAGTGGTTCCAATAGGAAAACAGGGCTTGTCCATGACTCACCAATTGCACGTAATTTTACGTTGAGGTACCTTGGTATTATGAGTTACACCAGCCTTTCTGCAACCCTTATAAATTGAAGTACTTTCTTGCCTGTACTTACTTACTGGCTCAATGAATCTATGACTGACTCACGCATTCGGAAGTTTCGAGTCGAAGCATAATAATAATGATAATAATGATGATGATAATAATAACAATAATCTTTCATGTGGGTTTCGGGAACTTTACGTTCATTGGCATGGCCATCAAGTCTATAGTGATTTCTTTTAATGAAACGGTTCCGTATAAGATAGATAGTGTCTCATTGTAGAAAAGGTTGCCGTTAGCCATATAAGACACTACTCATTTCTAATTAAACTTCTTCGTATTTGTTCTTACTTCAGAACTGACTCATTAAGATTAAGATGTTTCTAACAACTCTTTACAAACTAAAAAACCAAAACAAAAACAACATATCTTACTGTTCTGGAAAATAAAAGTTCCTCTGATCAACCCGATTTTCTCCCATGAATTAGAGTTTTTAAAAAGTATTCAAAAATGCGTAAGCCATAAAGTAAAATAACTTCTTAGTCTGGATTATTGACAATCAATGATTAAAAAACATATTAATGAGAAAGGGGTGGGTCATACCGCGGTTTAGGATACTCAAGTGACCCTTTAGATTTGGCAACAAAGAGAGTTACTGTAAATTTGTAACATTCAAGAGGGAAGTCAACATAAAGACTAGTATTATCCAAACGGCAAAGTATCGTATTGTTTCTTGCAGAATGAGACAATATAAGTGGAGGATGTGAAAGGAGTCAACATTGACCTTTTAATAAATCAAAGATAAAAAAAAGATCCACATTCGTTTCAAACGGGAACCTTAGAAAAAGGTACAAGTAGGCAAAGACTTTCATTGAAGACCGAGCTCCAAGTGAACTAAGAAGTCCAGTATCTACTGAAAATATAATCTTCTCCCCATTGAAAAGCTCCTGTTTGGTTGGGATTTTTTTCCACAGACGTGACATTCCATTTTCTGACAAAAAATAAGTAAACATATACGTATCAATTTGATTATTTAGTGTATTTCGGGTATAGCATTCCAAATAACCATATGAGGCAATATACGGTTAACATAAGGTGCATGTATAATGTCACTGAAGGGGAGATAAATTATTTGTTTGTATATTTGTTCTTGTTTTGTCGTTCCAGTCAACAGTAACTGTTGTGGCCAGATTGGGAAGGGCTTCGACATTTTGTGGGACTGCTTTTCCAGATTGGGGTGCCATTTGAAATCCATTGTTTGCTCCAACACAGCATACATGTATTATATTTATACCGAAGAAATTACTCCGTTCACTTTACATTGCTTAAAATATTGAATATTTAAGAAACAGTGAGTTGTGAGATCAAATCATGAGCGCGCAACGCGAGTGATTTATCTGCATACAACTGAAGTGACAAATAGTGAATTGTTATTCAACAAATCACGCACTAGAGCTGATCTTTGTCGATTCTAACATGCAATAAACAAAATGAAATCATTTTAAACCTTAAGTTTCTCAATAACTTTTCGACCATTGCACTTATGAAATTCCGCCAAACGTTTGACGTTACCGCAAATGTCTACACATGTTTGTTACGTTTTAACGCGTTGAAATGACGTTTTATCGTCTAATGTCAAGGTAATGTGACTTATGAGATTGCTTAGGTCATAATCTTACCAAAATGGCGTAAAAACGTCGAAAATTTAAGTCACGCTTATTCGCCCAGTAAAATTGATGCACAATATGACACGTTTTATAACCATTGGCTTATAGGCGAGACGTGTTAGAATTTTCCATATTCAATACTTAAGAATGTTTTCGATGGTAACTTATGTCATATTCAATAGTTTGCACGGGTCTAAAGAAGCAAGTTCCCGGCGGGACTACTTTCGATAGTACAGTAGGTCGCCATTGAAAACAAAATATCTGGCAGCCATTTTCCGTTTCCATTTCAACTAAACGAAGGACGAAACTAGGAAAAATACAGATTTCCTCGCACAATAAATACACAAAACTTCATTTCATGACAAATACCTCAAATTTTGGAAGAACAATGATTTAAAAGTGTTTGTACTCCGAATTTCTAACTTTGTTCATGAAATTTCCGATCGCAACGACGCCAAAGAGTCACGTCGACGTCATCAATTTTACTGCAACGTCACGGTTCTCGCGTACACTAAGGCGAAGCCCTGCGTGTGTTGCAATATGGTGATAAGTCGCTAAAACCGATACCTTTTTACGTGAAATGTGGCCAAATGAAATGTCTATCAGGACTGGAGATGCCAGGAATAAGCATTTACAAACCTTCCATTGCATACTTTAGGGTATATACATGTAATGAAAAGGTTATTGAATGAAAATCGTAAACAATTTGGAACTCGTTCATATGGCTGAGATTCACTCGCAAGCTCGTGCGTCCTCGCAATATGAACTCGTTCAGAATAGTTTTCGACATTCATTCAATAACCTATTATTATTATTATTATTATTATTATTATTATTATTATAACATGTTGGAAAATGTTTTGACTTATAAACGTTCGAATGCCAGAGTCAGTCATAGAGTTATTGAACAAGCAAGAAAGTGCTTCAATTTCAAAGGGTTGCAGAAAGGTTGGTGAAACTTATAATACCAAGGTACATGTACCTCAAAGTATAATTACGTGCATTTGGTGAGTCGCGGACAAGCCCTGTTTTCCTTTTGGAACCACTTCTATCTCATGACAATACGGAACTGTTTCATTAGAATCTCTTCATTCCATGCCAATGAACGTATAGTTCCCTAAACTACATAAAAGAGGTATGTAGGCAGAAGCTGGGCACGAATTAGTAACACAATCCGCATCTTGTAAAGCTAGAATGCCCATCTATCCAAAAATCCAGGTAATTCTGGTACCGTAGTAACCTGCGTTGTGTTTACTTTTTGCCATAAAATTCTTCCTGTGCATTTTTCGGGGGAAAATCTATCGAGAACGATGCAAACGTCCAACAATCTTGCCTACAAGTCATATCAAAATGCTCGTTTGCTCACATTTTGTGCTTATTTTGGAAAATACGAACAGTTTCTGTAGAAATCGGCCGAATAGGCCTTGGCCGAACCTTGTTTACCAACTTTGAATCGAATGTTTGGAAAAATTATACAAAAACAGTTTTCCGTTCAAGCAAAAATAAAAAGTCAAGTTAATTCTCCATTAGATGCACGTTTTACTTCATCGCAAAAGTTTATATTACATTGAACAAAACAAGAAATTTATTCGCATCCATCAAATTTTGTAGCGAAAGCACCGTAGTAACCGGTGTTGGAACCTTTCACCGGCGTCAACGTTGGACAGGGTGAGTATGGGAAATGATGAGAAGAGATTAGATGAGCCGCGATGCGAGAAAACAGGTCTTCAGGGTTTCCATACAGGTCCAACACAAACCATGTCTTTGAAAAAGGCTAAAAGCTTGAAATTTCAGATTTAGGAAGAGAGGGATTGTACTAACCTTGTAGCGAAAACAAAGGCGCTGATCAGCTTCACGTTACTGCAAAGCTGATCTGCACCTTTTGTTTTCGCATAGGCAAACATCTGGTTTTATCACGATGTGGCTCAGATATTGCATGAGCTGGAGATATTAATAATGAGCTGTATCATGGATAAACCTACATTTCAGAAATTGGCATATCAGTTGCTCTGTCCAGTCTGTCCTACATGTTACTATTCCACACACCTTTGCGATGAATGACACCCAGCACAAAATTTTCAGAAAGTCTGGGTTTAAAAAGGGAAGGGGAAATAATTGAGCTGTGTGATGAGAAAACCCACAATGTGATTTCTGAATGGGTCCGACACAAACCGGTCTGTGCAGTCACAGAAGGTATTTAGAAGCTAGAAGAAGAGGAATTGCACTATCAATGTAGCCAAAATAAAGGCGCTGATCAGCTTTGCAGTTAGCAGTTACTGCGAAGCTGATCTGGGTCTTTATTTTCGCATATGCAGATTGTTGGTTTTCTCAGGACACTGCTCATTTATTTGTGGGTGACAGGTCAGTTTGAAGTGGTTATTTAAATTTTGATTCTTGTCCTAGGACCAAAAAGCAAGGAAACTACCTAATTTGCTTATATTTTTGTTCAGAATTCAGTAGCTATGCCATGTCATGAGTATGCCTTCTTTATTTTTGCGGCACTGATCGGCTGTGCTGCACTGACACACAGCCTGCTTTATCGCTCCTGAAGTGTACAAATGAGTCACCGCATGGGAAAATTAACAATCTGCATAGGCGAAAACAAAGGCGCAGATCAGCTTCGCAGTTACTGATCAGCGCCTTTGTTTTGCTACACGGATAGTACAATTTCTAGTCTTCCTCAGCTTCTAACCATCTTCTGTGACTGAACAGCCTAGTTTTTGTCGGACCTGGTCGGAACCCAAATTGTTGCAACCATTAAAGCTTACTGAGGTATGAAGACTGGAATGAAACTTAACTGGCCAGGAGCCACTGAGTCAGATTTTCTCATGATGCGGCTCAATTATGGATGCTGTCTGTCTCTCTAGATAAGATGAGCTGGGACACGAGAAAACCAATCTTGGGGTATCCAACCATGTTTGATTCAAACCGGCCTGTACTGCCACAGAAGCAGGCTAGAAGCTCGAAATTTTGGATTTAAAAAGAAGAGAAAATGTACTATCTGTGCTGTAAAAACAAAGGCGTGTGCGGTTATTGCACAGCTGATCTACACTTTTGTTTTTGTATATGCAAAAAAAAAAAAGAGTTTTCTAATGACGCAGCTCAGATAGAAGTAACAGGAAGTATTGATTGAACATGATGCTACAAATTAATTTGAGCCTGTGCATGAGAAAACCAGCAATTTGGGTTCCGACCAGGTCTGACACAAACCTGACTGTACAGTCACAGAAGAAAGCTAGAGGCTTGAAACTTTGGATAAAAGTAGAAGAGGAATTGTACTATTGGTGTGGCAAAAACAAAGATGCAGATCAGCTTCGCAGTAACTATGCAGATTGCTGGTTTTCCCATGCGGCAGCTCAATTTGTAATACAGAAGAAAAATGCCTTTGTTTTTCATAAAAAGCAAATAAATAATAACGAGATACCAAAACAAACTAGCCGCCTCATCAGAAAACCAACAATCTGCATTATGTGAAAACAAAGGCGCAGATCAGCTTCGCAGTAACTGCGAAGCTGATCAGCGCCTTCGTTTTCCTTACACAGATACTTTCTTAATCGGAAATTTCCAGTCTCTATCCATCTTCTGTGCTTATACAGCTCGGTTTGTGTCGGACCTGTTCAGCAACCACATTGTTTCTTTCACAAGGCAATGCACAGTGGCATCTGCAGTAAAAGTTTTCATAAAATTCTATTATTAGGGCATTGCATGTATTTTGTGTCACTTCAGGAAGAATATGCACAAAGTTTTGGTAAACTGTCTTATAATCTTGAAAGGAACTATGCAGGGTAACTTAACAGGTCATTTTGACTTTGATTATTACAAGGCCTTAAAACTTGCGACCAAACATAACAGCTCAGATTCAAGGGTATCATTTAACTTACAGCATATCAGAAATGGTTAAATGTTATCCATGAAAGTGCATCAGGACTCAGAGTTTGGGAGTTGCAAAACAGTTCAGGAATTTGCTACTAGTTAAAAAGTGTTTGCCAGTAGTGGTTTTGAATTTGAGGTACTTAAGATGATTTTAAGAGTGTTTTCTGAGGAACCTTTCGCACTGCTGCACTAGCATTGTTTTCTGGTGTAATGATGAGTTGGTAGTTTGATTATTTACATTCGAGCCGCGTCGGGAGAAATCCAGATTTTTGCCTATGCGAAAACAAAGGCGCAGATCAGCTTTGCAGTAACTGCGAAGCTGATCAGTGCCTTTGTTTTCGCTACTTGGATAGTACAATTCCTTTTCTACTTATAGCCAAAATTTCAAGTCTCTAGCCTGCTTCTTTGACTGTACAGGCCGACCTGTGTCAGATCTGATCGGAAACCCCAAAGATCGGTTTTCTCGTTTCATGGCTCATTCATAAGTTTGCCAGATGCAGATACTCTGTATCTAGGCGCTATGAGCCGCAAAACGAAAAATAACTGACAAAATGAAAAGTGCTCTGGCCATATGGACTCGGATCGGCTCTGACATCCATGTTGGCTTTTAAAGGTAGACAACTACCCGATTTTTCTCCTTAAGCAGCCGTGATGTTGAAAAGCAACGCCCGAGCAGATTGGAGTATTCACTGAGCATGTATGCAATATGGATGTTTTATATGATGATCTAGCTCATGTGGTTAATACAAGGAAGTATAATAATATATACAAACACTTTTTTTCACATCCTGAAAATTTCCATTGTCACGTTTTTTATGTGGGAGATCAGCTATGGGTTAATCAGTAATAAGGCCAAAAAAAAATAAATAAATGTTTCTCAGGCACCGCCGCATCTCTTTCAGACCCACCGCATTACCCTTTTTTATTCCTCAAAATAAAAAAAATACAGAAACCACCGCATTTGTCTTGAAACCTTCACTCTTGTCACTTTTTCAGCTCGCGGTTTTCAGAAAAACGACTGCGCATGCAGTCTGCGCATAACGGCTAGTAACACGGTATTCGTTGTGACGCGGTTCCGGGACATTTCGAGCCTTCACCAAAGGACCGAACTGCTTCGTCATGATGTGCAGGTACAGTATATGGTAATGTCTGTTAGAGGTATTCAATTTTTAGTCTAAAACACATAGGGTCTAGGTAGCAATCCCGCGTTCTATTGTCCATGTACAGTTTACGTACGAACTTATGTTGGGCTAAATTACATGCGGTCAATATTCTGATGCTTGTTTCAGCTGTTTATATCATAAGGTTTAGGATAGCCACTAGATAATTGTATTAAACATGTAGACACCTGTACTGCTATATAGCCTGGTAAACCAAAATTTCATCCACCCAAATATCGCTACGGCGGCACCAAGGCGCCGTTTTACCTTTGTGTTCCTTTATACTAATTTATTTATGTGCAAGTAAAAAATCAAAACTCGTGGAGAGGAAAAATGAAATATCGTTTTCCGGGCATTCGCCAAGGCACAGTTTTCTTCCAGTTTCTCTTTTAAGTACTTTAAAAATGAATAAACACATTTGAAACGGAAAATTGTGTTTTGATAGCCTAATGTGTATGAATCATGTCGTCTGCTCAAAATTCGTGTATACTCGTGAGTGATAATTGTCATCTCACTAATGTTTAGGTGACACAATCCATTGCTCGCGAAGCGTGAATGACACTCAAATTATATTAATCCATCATAGTTTTGAAAATAAGCCGAGCGATACACGTTATCGCACTCGTGACTAGGGGATTATTGGTAGACCGTAACGTTACCGTAAACATTGGGTTATTATAGGCTATTGATGACACGTTGGTCAATGATTTCGTCAACAATTATTGTGGTCCAAAACATTAGGACACCTACATTTGGCATTTAAATTTCGCGATTGAGAACGGTAATGTTCGGGAAGGTATGTAAAAGTTCACGCTGAAAAGCAAATGCGATTTCTTTACTTTCCCGCTGGGAAAATGAGTGTTTTGAGCATCCGCATGAATCCTTTGTGGAATTATATAATTATGTTGTATGTTCGTATAGTGTTCCGCCGCTGACTTACCGACACACCTCGTTTTAACCCCGAGTAAGGGTATTGCAATCACCAGACTCTAATCATCTAATGATAGAACCAAGGACCGTATATCGATATACTGTCCTTGATAGAACTAAACTGCCCGTCACCAACCACCACCTCAATAATTGTATTCCCATCACGGAAGTTATCTTTTTGGGAGAAGAGATGCCAGTGCTTGCTTTATGAATGATGAGCGCAAAGCTATCAAGGTATTTTTTGGTACCATTTTTAACGTTTTTGGTATCACGCGGCCCGGGATCCAACCCGATACCTCCCGTGCCCGAAGCGAATGCTCTAATCATTTCGCTATCATATGATCACCGATGTGTGATCGGTACAATGTTCAAACTTTCATTCGAGTGAAATTAGAAAATAAGGACAATAATAGAATGTGTTACTTGCTGACACAACATACAGTGGATTTTGATTCTTTTCCGACAAGTTATAAAATGTCTTGACAATAATTACTAATTGACGTCGTCATTCGCTATCTCATGGGCCAATGGGCGGAGATTATGACTCGTGTTGAGATGTACTCAGAGAGCGTGATAATCATGATAATTGGGGGAAACTCGTGCTGACTGATGTTCTCAAATCTATTGTTACCGGATTAATAGGTATGATATTCATTTGTTTCCGAATTACTAATGTTCAACCAATTTTGGCAATCACAAATTAGGTGTGAAATATCGATCATTAAATAAACGAGAGTTACCGTACGGTGACTTGGGCATAGATCGCCGGAAGCATATTGTCCGTTTATCACTCACTCGCCATATCTCCATACTGACCCTACCCCCCCCCCCCCCCCCCCCCCCCCAGAAAAAAAGTTAAAAAAAAAAAAAAAATGCCGCCACCCGCATTCGTTTTTGTTCAAATAAAAATTAAAATAAAAAACCTGCCGCCCGCATCTGTTTCTTCAAAAAGTGGCCTGAGAAACAATGGTATTATTTTTTTTGGCCTAATCGCTGATTTTTGCATTGATATGGTATAATTGGTCATAGCGGACATATTGAGTGAAAGCGCTGACATTTAAGTGCAGAATCATTATATTTGTAATAGCCTGTTTATATCTGCCCACATAATTATGAAAAAAATCGTCCTATGGCAGGGAATAACCTACAGGGCGACTAGAGAGAAGAAACTTCTCCCTAAAATTCTTGGCTAGGTTGAACCCTGTGTGGGATGGAGCGTATTCCTGTAAAAATCAAATGGCAAGACAAGATTCTAGGCACAGAGGTCCTGAAGAAGACAGGGATGCAAAGCCCATACATCAGTCTTAATTTGCTAGCACAGCCGAGATGGACAGGCCATGAAGTTATATAAAGAATGCCTGATATGCGACTCCTAAAGAATTAGAGGAGGGAAAGGGCTCTCAGAGAGGCCATAAAACATGTTACAAAGACACACTCAAAGCCTCTAAGGACTTCAACATACAAATAGAGTCTTGGGAACAGGCTGCATAGGATCAGGATGTGGCATCCCCTCTGGGGCTATTCTGTTTGCACAGAGAAATTTCATTGGAAAATGAGACAGTAATTTATCCTGGTAATGTTAAAATGCCAACAATTGTTGGCATTTTAACATTTATGAGCAGGATAAATTTTAGTCTCAGTTGAGCTGAGCATGAAAATAGATTAATAATCTCGGAGCCTGGTTCCACCTTTATTTGCTGATGCTTCAAATTGCCTAGCTATAGCAGGCAGAAAGTTTTACCAAACTGTTGTCTAGTATAACAATTTACATAATATGCAATATTCTGCAAGACAGAATGACAGACGTGCAGCGTAGCCTGGTGCAACAACTTGATTAAAGTTTGATAAATATTGCTGTTTCCAGACACACAATTATTTCAGTTTCAGAAAACTCTTCAAACAAATGTATTTCCATGACTTTTATGAGAAACACTGGCATGTAACGATCATAAGAGGATAGCATTATACTATGATTGAACAACAAAATTTTCATAATTTTGTCTCTATTTGATTTTGTGATGCCAATCTCCCAGAGTTATTAATAAATTAAATTCTTTATGGATGAAAAAGAAAGTAGCCCCTTAATTTGAAGAGGTTGCAGGTTTCATTTTCACATATTCTTATTCTTTCTGATGTTCTATAAAGTTGTTGCACAGGTACACATATTTTGTAAGTCATTCTCTATACTCATTCTAGAAAATGATTTTTTTTTTCTTTATACTTGCATGTTGTAGAACATAAAAGGAGGAAAACGGTCAATATAAAAATTGTAAAGAAGAAACAATTTTGGAATTTCAATAATAGCTATCTGCAGACGGTGATTCCTTTGGGAAATGATAGTCAATGAAATAAGATGCATCACAAGAAACCAAAAGAAAAGACAGAAATTTTAGAGCTTCAGACTCTGAAGCAAGATGTTCAGAGTTCAAAATGTCCGTGTGGCAATGTGGTGTTCTTTTTGCAAGACTTTGAGCTACTTTGCTGTTGCTCTATCCCAACATGATTGAAAATTTGTTAACAGGGACATTATGAGTCAAACAAACGTAACTTAAATTAGGCGACAATATGCAGGGGTCATGCGAGCCCTTGACAGCAAGGAGAAGTCACTTCTCCTTCCAGCCCAAACAGGGAGAAGTTTGAGACATGAGGGAGAAGTGACTTCGACTACCCATTGATAAAGATCGTTGGCTGCCGTGGGCAACCGAGAGGCGAGAGATGTAAACAATTGAATGCATGCATCACCATAATCAAAACTGAAAGTAAGTTTTGAAATCTGATAAAATAGGGCGATGTCGACTTCTCTTTCAAGGTTACTTAAGGCAAAATCTGAGAGCTTGCGGCAATTTTTGTCGCCGAAAAGCTTAGTAGCTGGACTCCTGATATGGGGGCTTCGTAACAGGGTTAGGTGTGTTTTCTAACGGGTACTTGAAATGAGCAATCAGGATTTTTTTCAAATAAGAAGAAAACCTCACTATTACTGTGCTGTAACCTGTAAGTATCTGAACATAGATAGACTGTGTCAATCTCAACAAGCGTTTTCATTGTCTTTGATATTATTTTCAGCATCATCAAGGCAGTGGTCATGACCAAAGTGTAAGTATGGAGGCATGGATAATTAACTAATTTAAATGTTTTTCACTGAGTGTTCAGGATATTAGAACCCGAGTTACATACAAGAAGCATGGTTATGTCATGATTAATTTTCTTTTGTAGGAAAAAAGAATGCTGATGTTGAATGGAGTTCAAACCAGTCAGATTTAAGCATGGTTGACCATTTTTATTTTACTTATTAGGTCAGATTTATATTTGATTAAGTGTGAAAAGGCATGATTAGTCCTTTATTTTTATTAGCTGAGGTTAGTAGTTCCAAGCAAGGACTTGCAGTTTTAGTATTTGATTTAACATTGTCAAAGCATGTTTTTAAATGTTCCCTTGGTTTTGAGTGACAAACTTTAGAATAATTTTTTTGTTATCCTGGTCACAGAGGCACCAATATTGCAATGGCGTTGCACTAAATTATAGTACACAATCATCCCGAGTCATGTGTCAGAAGACTTTGAATCTTTTTACCGATCAGATTTTGTGTTGTGCATTTGGTTTCAATGTTGTTAATTTTAACACCAACAAATAGGCTGCCGCAATTATGAGTATGCATATAATTTATATTATACAGCCCATCAACGTTATTTCACTCATGTTGACCAATAAGTCTTCCCATTCATAAATAGATCTATACCAGAGAGAGATAAAAAAAAAAAAAAAAGGCTTATAAGTTATAAAGAATGGTATTCCTAAATGTGTTATAATTTATATAACATTACAAGATGTGTATACCTTTAAAAAATCTTTTTCTATGAAATCTTCTAAGATATGTTCATCTTACTTATCATATCCTTTGTGTGATTTGGGTAATTATTTTATTATTTGAAAAAGGAAACTACTTGATGGCCCTAGGAAATACTTTGATATTTTATTTGTTGTTTTATCTCTCTTCATAGAATAGTCTGATGAAGAGAAAAAAGAAGGGTCCTCTTAAGATGATGATCATAAAGGATGTAAGAAAAGGAAAATAGTGATTAAATTATTTATATTATGGGCTTAAAATCAGAAAAATACTAGATTTGGTTGACATCTTTGTTGTTTGCTTTGTAGTTTAATATCACTACTTTCCAGAATTAAGAACCCATTTTTAAGTCTGAACAGGGATGAACTGCCTATAGCATGCATCATTATTTTTCATCTTTCAACATAGATTTTGGTTTCAAATAGCAATATAGCCATATTGTTGTCAATGAAATAAAGATTAAGCTGTATGATTTTCAAAACATGCCATCCTTTCTGTTTATTGTTTGGTAGCAGTCTAGATAAGAATGGCCTGTAGTAAGTGGTTGAAATTTCTTAATTGAGCCTCTGCATGAGAAAACCAACAATTTGCACAGGCGAAAACAAAGCCGCAATAAGGGGTCAAAATGCACATTTTGGTGTGCCAGGGAAAACCCTGTATGAGTCATTTCTACACCCCCCCCCCCCCCCCCCATCCCCACCCTCCGCCATGGGGAGAAGCTGGGACTTTTGACTTTTCTCCAATAAAGCCACTGCTTATAGGGCCAGTTCTTCAAAAGCTTTTGCACGGCTACCAAACAGTTAAATGCGTAACCGCCGGTTAAGAATAGACATCCGATTCACGTCCTTCCGGTTTTGCGTGTGAGGTGCAATAAAATGTAAACAAAACATACACTACTCGGATCGATCGATAATTTTTTTGTAGTACAGAACGGTATCAAAAATCTAAGAAGGCTATTTTGTCACTTATTTATCATTGTTAGACAGCACCAAAACAGTTTGCAACATTACTTGATGTTTTGGGGGTTATTTGTTCCCTCCTTCGAAACATGTGTTTCAACACGGTCAAGAACGGCAAAATACAACTAAAAATTGGTCAATTTGCTGTTAAATATCATGTTTTTGTGATTGTTCCGCAACAAATTTGTAGTTATATATTAAATAAATTACAACTGATGTCTGCCACAGTATTCCCTTTTCTTAGGGTTCAACATTTATTTTCGAAGGGAAGAAAAAAATGGTTAAGCATTTAATCATTAAAATAAGAAGGATTTATTTCAAGATATGTTTGAAAACCTCTGCCTGTTTTATGATATTTAACATTCTCTGTACAGCGTTTTAGATGAAAGCAAACGAAAAAAAAAGCAAATTACAGTATTCACAATGTTTTAAAGTCTAAGTTTTATCATAAACAGGAATACCATACATGTGAATTACAGTGTTTTGTATTGCATGTTTGTTGCAAAAATGTTTGTATTTTGATATATACCAAGTATTCTCACTGCAAACATCACAAATAAACCAATTTTGGACTTTTTTTTCATTTTCCTTGAGAGGGGTTGTCTATATGTATTAAATGGGTTAATTATTTTTAACATTATCACTCACTAAAACCATGAGCAAAAGGAGAAGAACTCTATAAGTACTTGTGCTTTCGTTCTCATCCTATGATTTGTATTTGTTTTTATGTTTGTATGTTGTATTGAGTATCGAATAAATATGTTTAAACTAAAAGGAAAACCAAGGTATATTTAAGACTTTTGTATATGCAGATTCTCGTTTGTTTGTTTTTTCTTGCACACCACTGTAAGTCAAAAACGCTTCAATAAAACTTGATTTGTCGAGGTAATAACCATACAAAGATGACGAGACACTGTGATAATTAAATTGTTAAACGTAGAACTCGAGAGAGAAACTAAAATACAGGTGCTTTTAATGTCGATTATTTTGCTATCATTCTAATGATTAAATGCGTGACCGAAATTTTGACACAGCTTTTAGCCACATTTACATAGAATGCAGCGGTCAGTGGCAAGGAAAGTGTTCACAGAACTTATACAACGTTAAAATCATCTATTCGCTGCCTTGCCGTCCGTTTATAATGGCGCAATTAGCGGGGATCTAAAAATATCCCTATGACTGACCCACATTTTCTTCATGTACAATGCAATCTCAACATGCATTTTGGAGGAGGGAATAAAAATCACGATTATAAGGAGACAAATCTGGAAACCCTTTGAGATACGATAAGATCAATTTATAACTAACAAAATAGCATTGAGAAAATTTTAATAACTTTCTCCAGGTGAAAATAAATTACTTGGAAACGCGAGCTGCGAAAGTTTGTTTACCTTTTACTGCACCTCACACGCAAAACCGGAAGGACGTGAATCGGATTTCTTTTCTTAACCGCGGTTACGCATTTAACTGTTTGGTAGCCGTGTTTTGGGAAATTTTTTAAAATATTTGGGTGGTGAAATATTTCAAGAATTTTGTAGTATTGGTGTCCTTTGTTGATGGCAACAGTTGTGTCCATGTGGAATGGTAGTTTTCATAGATAAATAACAACTTTGTCATATGCAGTGGTTAATTGGCAATCTATGAATGGTTAGCACTGGAGATCATGGCATCTATTTTGTTTGCAACTAGTGAGCATGGCTTAGAACAGGCTTCGAGGAAGTAGAAAATGTGTAACAATCTTATGTAATCCGCTCCCTTATGGTCTTACCACCCCCACCTGACCAAAGGTTCATTGTTATTTGTTAAGTCTACAGACTGAATTGCCGACAAGAATAATCAGTCACAACTTTTTTTTATAAAGCATCTTTTTGACAATCAATAATAATATCCTGGGAAGCCTGTGTTTTTAATTAAATGAATATTTATGTCATTTTATATGAAAACTAACATGCAATGATAGGAAGATGCTTAGGACTTAATTATGATTTTCTCATATGAGCAGCGACATGAGGAATCAGTCTTTGGGATTTCCGACCAAGTCCGACACAAAATGGCCTATACACCCACAGAAGAAGACTAGAATCTTGAAATATTGAACATTAGTAGAGGAGGAATTGTACTATGTGTGTAGCGAAAACAAAGGCGTTGATCAGCTGTGCAGTTACTGCACAGCTGATCTGCGCCTTTGTTTTTGCATAGGCAAAAATCTGGTTTTCTCATGACTGGGCTAATATAGTTTCTTACAGATTAATATTGATGCTTTATGACAGAAATTGTCCTGAAACTTATGAGCAGATTTTTCTTCTGTTTATTAACGGTTTAGCTTCAGCTCATGGGGTATGTAATAATAACCCTTTCACTGCCACAGTTGGCTTCTATTATGCACTAGTCATTTTATTACCACGGCGTGACCCAGCCCCAAGAAAAAGCGTGGACTTTGACTTTTCGTTAAGCATGCATGTTTTCTGCTACAAGCTCTGCCCTTTCGGCATTCACTGTCCCCCCCCCCCCCCCCCCCCCCCCCCCACCACCACCACCATCACCACGCACACTGCTGGGGCAATATGTTGTTATTCTCCAGTCATTGGAAATCTTTGGGGGCGAGGGTATAGCAGGTATTTTGGAAAGATTTATTCTAAACAAGTTTATTTTGAAAATATCGGAGGGCCTAGAATTACCCAACTTGCTAGGTATTAAACGTAAACAATCAGGAAACAAAATGTTTAAGTCATTATAAACCACTAAAACTCAAAATGAGCCAATGCATCAGAAAACCGACATTTTGGATATGCGAAAACAAAGGCGCAGATCAGCTTCGCAGTGACTGCGAAGCTGATCAGCACCTTTGTTTTCGCTACACGGATAGTACAATTCCTTTACTTTCTAAATCTAAAATTTCCAGCCTCTAGCCATCTTCTGTGCTTGTGCAGCTCGCTTTGTGTCGGACCTGTTCGGAAACCACATTGTTGGTTTTCTCATTACATAACTCAAATCAGCTGCACACCTCAACTGCACTTGTTTCTCTGAGTTGCATCTAGAGAAAACAGGTGACTCTGTATGCAAGCAAGACAGTGCTGTATAGGTAAATAGTACTGAACACAACACAAGAGCTTAAATGCATCTTGGCTGGACAGGCTTGCTACATAAAAACCTACCGTATTCGTTCTAATTAGTGCACAGTGCGCTTAACTTTTCAAAATAACTTAAAGTTAAGTTAACAAAATATCGTTCTAATAAGCGCACACTAGGAATGAAAACAAAACATAAAGTGCTGAAATTTCCACTGTCTAAAATACCTAAGATGTTGTCATTTAAGTGTTCTAATTGTTGCAAAATAGTGTTTGATCAGCTAATATTAAGTTTAAATGCAGTTACTACGGAATTTATGTGTAAAATTTCCATAAAATACCAATTATGATTGTGAGTCGAGCAGTGTGCTCTTATTTGCACAATTTTCGGAAATGACCAGGGTGTACGCTTATTGGAGCATGTGCGCTAATTAGAACGAATACAGTATTTAAGAATTGCATGGATCCAGAAAATTCCACCAGCAGCAATGCCAGCTTCAGTTCATTTGGTATTGCACAATATTTTACCATCAAAGCAAGGAGATCGAATGTCCACCATCTTTCGGTTTCTACCATACGGATACCAAGCATTTGTTTCCACCATACCAATACTGAGCACTTGTAAGGAATATAGCACATTTAATGCATCATTGCTATATGAGTTGCATCATGAGAAAACCAGATTTTTGCCTATCTGAAAACAGGTGCAATAACTGTGAAGCTGATCAGCGCCTTTGTTTTCGCTACACGGATAGTACACTTTCTCTTCTTCTTAAATCCAAAATTTCAAGCTTTTAGCCTGCTTCTGTGCTTGTACAGCTCGGTTTATGTCAGACCAGGTCGGATATCCCGAAGACCGGTTTCCTCACGTCGCGGCTCATATAATAATTGGGTTACCATATTGATGCCAGTTATAAGGATAATTGCAAATAAATGTTAAAGTTAAGAATATGTAAATATTACTATTTGGTAACTGCTGTTGACATTTTCTGTAAAATACATAACCAATTATGGCTCAGTCGGTAATATACAATAAGAATTATCATTTGCCTCAAAATTCATTGGTCGGGTGGGAATATGGGCCCCCGCCCATAGGGGCCTAGGAGAAATAGATGGGCTGCTTGTGCCTCCAGGCAAAGCTTCTATAACATTACTTTAAGATAGTGACTGTATTACTCTTTAAGCAAGAGCCCTTGACCTTGATTTCCCGTTGGTTGCAATTTTATGTTCTTGACATTCGTTTAAAGCATCCACCTTGACCAGGTGTCCTTGACCTATTTTTCATGCTCCAACAAAGTGTTTTATGTGTTTTTTGAAGCACTCAGATAGCTTGTGACTATGCATACATGGCTCTTGTTAGTGGTCTGTTATTTGAGCATGCTTTTTGACCTAAAATGTCCTTGACCTTGACAGTATATGCTAGTTATTTCTTAGAATTGAGGTTAACAGAGTCCTTGTTATTTTAAGTCCTCTCCTTCTAAAACTATTAAATACAGGACATTATTGTAAATGATTTTGTCAATACTTGAGTTCCGATTGATATTTGCCTTTTGTGGGTCAAAGGCAAACAGCATAGCCCCAGATGTGACGCCGCAGAATGCGGCGTCCCATCTGGGGCTATTCTGTTTGCACAGAGAAATTTCATCAAAAAATGAGGTAAAAATTTAAAATCACTCCTAACACCCCTAAAAATGAAAGTGGACTCACCCAATTGATAATGATGGGAGAATCCATTCGTCAAATATGGGTTAAACTGCATTTGATGCCGCTTGCAGCAGCAGAAAGGGCAATTCTTCTGTAAAGTTTCCTGTTTTCTCAGAATGGCACCAGTCTAATATAGAGATGTTTTATTGCTTTTGTATATCAGTTAATCAATATTCGTGACATTTCATGTTTTTGTAGAATAAATGAATAAATTCATCTTCTGACCTTTTCCGGAATTGATTTCTGTGTATTCCTCCTTGGTTTTCATTAGTATGTAACCATGAAGAAATCATAAGAAATAGATTAACTTAGCCAAAAAGGAAGATTTTCTAGACATATGAGCTAAATCATGAGAAAACCAACAATCTGCATATGCGAAAACAAAGGTGCAGATTCGCAGTAACTGAGAAGCTGATCATGCAGCGTCTTTGTTTTCGCTACACAGATAGTACAAATTCTCTACTTTTTGAATCCAAAATTTCCAGTCTCTTGCCATCTTCTGTGCTTGTACAGCCCGGTTTGTGTCGGACCTGTTTGGAAACCACATTGTTGGTTTTCCCATGAGGCGGCTCATTAGCATTCTGAAATAAGAGTCAGATCACCATGTTCATCCAACTGAAAGTAGCTGTTGGGGATATCATGGTAGTTTTGGTCCACACCCCATACTGCCTTTCCATTATGCACCAGTCATTTGTAACCACTGCTCTCCCACCTATGGGGAAGGGCGGGGATTATGACTCAGCTTTCAGTACCCTGCTATACTATGAGCCCCACCCCCAGGGGGCAAACTGTAGGTCAAAACTTTGCTCTTTGCCCTGCCATTAGCAATAGAAAATCTCCTTGGGGTAAGGATCCTAATGTCAAAACCCCATCATTTCCCCTGCACTGCGGAGACACTTGAAAAGTAATTGCCCGGCACTTTAGCCGGGCTATCCCCCACCCTTCCCCGTAGGTGGGGGTGCGGTGGTTACAAATGACTGGTGCATTATGTTAACATCTGAATCACAGTGTATCCAGCTCAACTAAACTTGCATGAGGCAGGGAAGAATTTGATGACTTTGATTTTCAAGGTCATTGTCCTATAGATATAACAGCCTTTCCAGCACAATTTCCTTGTGGTTGGAATTTTACCTAACTTGCGATACAAAGAAAAGATTTTGGTGACATTGACCTACTTTTCAAGGTCATTATCCTTTACAGCCTGTAAAACCCGCTTGTCAATTATTATGACCAATCTACATGCAATTTAGTGACCTTGACCTAATTTTCAAGGTTGTTATCCTAAGTTTGAAGTAAGCAGTTTCAACTTCAACAATATACTTTTCTTCTATTTTTTCTGTTCATCTGACACTCCACATGTATACAGACTCCACCTCAAGCTTTGGACAAATATTTACATTTTGTCTATTGCTTTTTCCAGTATTATTCAATCATCAGAGAGGATGGCATATTTGTTTTGATTACTGGCTAATATTGGGCTACTGCCTGGTAACTGAATTATACTGTTTGCTTGTCCATCAGAGAGAAACATTTCATCCAATTCCAAGGCATTTGCACTTTAGTGGTGATATGAAATTGCATGGGTTACCAAGTCCAACTATCTAGGCAAGTTTGAATCATGTAACACCAACTATTACCGCAGGGGGTAATTTGACCTACCCCCAGGACAATTTTTTATGGGTGCCAAATCATTCATTGAGACCCCAGAAATGCAAAGAATCTTTGTCCTCAAAGATGAACACTTTTGCACCATGAAAACATGCATGGTTTCCGTGGCAACCGTTAACATGATTCTTGAGCATAGGGGTGTACATACAAAATTGGTGATATCTCCGCTGTTACTTATCCTAGGCCACTGAACCTGGTCTCATTTTAAAGCTTCATTTGGTAAGCAATGCAAATTATCTAATTCCCATTTCTAGCAGCTTGGTATTAAAAATTCTTCATTAACCACTGATTCAGATTCGGGGTGAGCAGTTATGCACCAGTCATTTGTAACCACTGCCTCCCCACCTACGGGGATGGGCGGGGACAGCAACTTTTTACAAAATAAAGCCCTGCTATAACCCCCGCACTATGGGGACATATGGGAGGTAAAAACACTGCTCTTTTTCCCCCACCCCCCGGAGACAGGTAAAATTTTTTATTGTAGATGTCAAATATTTCAACAACAAAAACCATTTACATCTTTTAAGTAAATACAATGCCCTGCAAAAGATCTTCGTGCAGTACATTATTTTGTTAAAATTCAGTTGAAGTCTTATACATGTAAACTGTCCGCATTGATTAAATACACTCAGTGGCCATAAGCGAGTTCCCAAAGTGAAAAAATGCAAGATTTTCAGTCATTTTTTGTCAACATAATATAATGTATTACTTGAACTCTATCATATTACATACATTCATGTAGGGAAAACATTTCCAAGCAATCTTAAAATATTTGTATTATTCTTGATGCAAATGGAGTTTGTTGCTAAGCAATTTTAGAACACCACATAAAATTGAGCATCAGGCTGCTGTTTGTGGTTGCCATGGTAACAGTGTGGTGAGATGAAAGGTAAGATATTAGGCGCTAATCTAAAAGTGACCTAAAGGTCTTAAAATAATGAAGTTTTAAATGGCACTAGTTATATGCCACAGAAATTCCGAGAACATCTACACTCCCATTGACTCCCATATTAATTTTGTCTTTTTTGCTTGACAAAAACAAACCTTCAAGTTTAAAAGGCTGTAGTTTCTTTTTCATGTGTTCAAACTTGTCCATACATAAATTTGTGCAAAGGTAAATACATAGTCCTTACTTTCAGTGGTAAATCAACCAGGTGTTAACATGTATGTTACCATGGCAACAATTTTAGATGAACAGGCATCCTTTTTTCAGTCACTTTTTTAAATTGCCTTGCAACCAACCAAGAATTTAAGATCAAAGTTATGATCTTTCTTTTTTTTATTTTAGAAACTTTATAACATAACAAGACAAGAATTGTTTTGCAATAGAATTAAAATTCAATCCCCCAAATTCACTTTAAAAACTTGCATTTTTTTCACTTTGGTAACTCATTTATGGCCACTGAGTGTACATCGATTCAAGGAGGGAATAAGTTCTCACTAGGATTATGAGAACAGGATTCTAAGAATCCTTCACTGGAAAAAAGTTGGAGTCAGAAATGAAAACTAGAGTTTCACCAAGAAAACTTGGAGTTTTACCCTTAATAATATATTTCAAAAACATTTTTCTGGACTATTGCTCATGTCCAAGATTTGTTTTTTTACAAAAGCCAGTACTTGTTTTTTTTTTTCAGACGTAACAAAATTGCAGAGATTCTATCAACTTTTATACTGAAGTAGAAGCAGCCAAAATTTATAAATAAGTGTTTTTTTTATCACACATGAAGGCAATTAAGACCAATATCGATGACAGGAGACTGCTCAATATTCATTACAAAGAAAAATGCTAGTGTTTTAAAGGGACCGATGTAATGTCATTAGTTTTCGTGGCCGTAGAAAGGTGTGTTTTTTCTCTTCTTTTCTGCCAATTTCTCATTCAGAAGTTCTTAAAGACAATTGAAATTGTGGTTCATTCTCTCATTCAGAGAAGTTTTATGCAAATAGGAGTTGAAACATGTGCAATAAACGGAAAATTGCACCAGAAAACGATCTCTCTATTGTGTAAATTGTTCCGTCTCTGTAGCGAATTTTCATACCAAAATTACGACGAGCATATTTGTGTAGACTTATTTCACTACAGTGTCTTTGAATTATCGCTAACAATATATTTGAATAACATGTTTTCCTGTCATTCCTTTGAGTAGATAAGAACCCGACTATAAAACACAAATTTGTGATCCGTGAAAATTTACCTGTCAATCTCCATCAACAAAACTTGATTGTCAGCTTACTGCGCTCTGATTGGCTAAGGGCACAATTAGTTCACGCCTACTGCTTCCCCATGTCAGTGGCAGTTGTCGGTCACTAGCTTGATCTTTGAACAATGTCTAGCGGCTACGATGCCTTGATCTCTCAGTGGTAGCTAATTTTCTCACCTAATTTATGGAAAATTTTGGATGCGTCGCCAGAAACAAACATGGCGTAAGCGAGAATTTTAGGCGTGCAAAAGCAAAACACGCGTAAAATACTCCCTGATTGGAGTTAATGGGTATTTTTGTCAAAAATATTGGAAGCAGTTTCTCACTTTTGTTTCGCATCGAAGCCACCATCTTCCTTGAAATCTCCATGGGAGATTTCGTCGTTACTGCTCTGCTAAAAGCCGGCCATTGCTTCGGTAAAACACGCGTAAAACACCGCTATTTCTCCGGCCCATTCCACGGCTATCGCCCCGCTATTTTGGCGCCAAATCACTATCCCAGCACTTACACGGCCCTGCCGGGACACTCAACAGGTAACTACCCCGCTCATTAGCCCGGCCATTCCCCGGCTATCCCCGTAGGTGGGGGGGCAGTGGTTACAAATGACTGGTGCATTATCAGTAGATGGTAAAAGAATGTGTACCAAGAATGGATAAACTTCATATGAGAAGCGTGCTCAGGAAAAGCGTAGTTAGGGATAGCTGATCTGCACCTTTGTTTTCGCATAGGCAATGTCGCAGCTATTTATGACTGATTTGAGTTAATTCTAAGAATAATTTTCTCCTCAGTGATTTCTCCATAACAAAATTGTATTACCTTGTGACAAACTTCATGTACTTGGGTGACAATGCATACGATCTGTTCATTTCGCCAGTCAGAGTTGCAACTACGTCAGAAGCACATTTGAGCTGCGTCATGAGAAAACAAATGTTTCGCATATGCGAAAACAAAGGCGCTGATCACCTTTGCGGTAACCGCAAAGCTGATTATTTTTGCTGCAGTGATAGTGGAGTTCCATTTATGTCTGAATGAAAAAATTTGCAGCCTCTTTCTATCTTCTGTGATCGCACAGCCTGGTCAGAAACCCCAGGTGGTTGTTTTTCTCATGCGAATGCCCATTTATCTATGACAGCTGTAATTGGTGTGTCGTCTCTGACGACCGTCCCAATCAATGACTGTGCAGCCAAATTGGATATAACGTGGAACAAAAATGTTCTGGTCTATAGTGGCAGTAAAGATGAAGACATTTTTTTCAACGAAAATAGGCCTGTACAATATATATAGCAATTTTACATTTTAAATTTTGTGATTTTTAGCTCGCCTGCACGAAGTGCATAGAGCTATTGTAGTCACCTCTGTCGTCCTTGTTTACGTTTACGTGTACGTCCGCGTCACACTTTCGGTTAAAGTTTTTTACAAGTCTATATCTCTTGACCATGTTGATAGATCAAGTTGATACTTTGCATGTTGGTAGATATTGGTCTGAAGTTTTATGCAGTACCATCATGACCCACCCTGGGTGACCTTGAGGTCAAGGTCACGGACTTAGAAATTTTGTGTTTAAGTTTTTGGTTTAAGTTTTTGTAAGTCTATATCTCTTGACCATATTGATGGATTGAGTTGATACTTTGCATGTTGCTAGATATTGGTCTGAAGTTTTACGCAGTATCATCATGACCCACCCTGGGTGACCTTGAGGTCAAGGTCACGGACTTAGAAATTTTGTGTTTAAGTTTTTGGTTAAAATTTTTGTAAGTCTATATCTCTTGACCATATTGATGGATTGAGTTGATACTTTGCATGTTGCTAGATATTGGTCTGAAGTTTTATGCAGTACCATCATGACCCACTCTTGGTGACCTTGAGGTCAAGGTCACAGACTTAGAAATTTTGTGTTTAAGTTTTTAATTTAAGTTTTTGTAAGTCTATATCTCTTGCCCATGTTGATTGATCGAGTTGATACTTTGCATGTTGGTAGATATTGGTCTGAAGTTTTATGCAGTACCATCATGACCTACCCTGGGGGACCTTGAGGTCAAGGTCACAGACTTAGAAATTTTGTGTTTAATTTTTTGGTTAAAGTCTAAATCTCTTGAACATGTTGATGGATAAAGTTGATACTTGCATGTTGATAGATATTGGTCTCAGGGTTTATGCTGTACATCACAACTCACCTGGATGACCTTGAGGTCAGGGTCACGGAGTTGGAAGTTTTGTGTTTAAGTTTTGGTTAATGTTTTTATAAGTCTATATCTCTTGAACATGTAGATTGATCAAGTTGATACTTTGCATTGGTCTGAAGTTTTATGTTGTACCATCATGACCCACCTGAGTGACCTTGAGGTCAAGGTCATGGGTCATAGATTTTAACAGATGTAGTGGCAAAGCACAAGTCAGGCGAGCTACGCTGTCCTGCGACAGCTCTTATTGAATATGCATATATTTTTTCCTCAAAACAAAAATTGTGGGTACATGTTAGTCTGTTAGAACCACCTTGTTGATGCAAGACTAATGAGTACCCTTAGGCGGAGTTCGCTTGTAGAAATAGCCCCGGCTATAGCCTCATCGGAATGGCTTTGGCTCGAGATATAGCCGTAACCACACCAAGAGGCACCTCCGCGGCTGTAAGCCAAGAAATGCTCGGATGAATGAAGAACATTGACCAATCAAATGGCGAGAAGGTTCCCTCGGATATCCGCAACTAGTTTTGATACAAACTTGCTGATAGGTTGATTGTATCGAAGGAGAATACCAAATAATGGAACAATAGCCGCGGATATAGCCCCACCCGAACTCAGCCACCATCTAATAATAATAAATTGTATTAGCAAAGAAAAGAAAATTATGTAAGCCCTGTGCATCCACCCCAGTTTTACTATAATAGTGGGGTATTACGAAAACATGCCCATGCAAATAAACAGAGATTTTTTAGCTTTAAAAAATTGAAAATTTTAAACTGAAAAATTTTGATATTTTTCTTTTTTTTTTTGCTCAAAACGTAGATTGTGGTTACACGTTAGAACCGCCTCACTGAGGCGGTTCTAACGAGTACCCACAATCTATGTTTTGGAGCACAAATAAGAAAAATAAGTATACCCCTGCATACCCCAGTTTTGCTGTATAGAAGTGGGGTATATGGGGGTATACATTTCATGGACATGTTATCCTGATGGATACTTGTAAGGCCATGTTGGTTATAATATGAGCCGTCTCATGGAAAAACCAACAATGTGGTTCCGAACAGGTCTGACACAAACCGGTCTGTACAGTCACAGAAAAGAGCTAGAAGCTTGAAATTTTGGAGTTAAGTAGAGGAGGAATTGTACTATCCGAGTAGCGAAAACAAAGGCGCTGATCAGCTTCGCGGTTACCGCAAAGCTGATCTGCGCCTTTGTTTTCGCCTATGCATATTGTTGGTTTTCCCATGGGGCGGCTCATATAATGACTGCAATGAATATCAAAATCGGTATTCCAATATTCAGAAACTGAATTTCCCATAAAATATCTAGAAAACTAAGAAAACAAGCTAAGAAAAAAGACGATATCAAGTTAAAATATCAAGATGAAATTGAACTGTCGTAAGGGAATGGAATTAGTTTGCGAATTCTGCATTTACAACGAAATTACGGCTATTGTAGGATTCCCATAAGAATTATACAGAAGAAACATTTAAATCTGATTTATACAAAATGAGCTACCTCATGACAAAACCAACAATGTGGTTTCCGAACAGATTCGACACAAACTGCGCTGTAAAAGCACTGAAGATAGCTAGAGGCTTAGAAAGTAGAGGAGTTATACTATCCGTGTAGCGAAAACAAAGGCGATAATCAGCTTCGCATTTACTGTGAAGCTGATCTGAGCCTTTGTTTTTGCATTATGCAGTATGTTGGTTTTCTCATGATGTGGCTCAAATCATTGCTAAGAAAGCTGCAGTAATTCTTCTTAAAATTTTGAAATGAAAATAATGTCATGCCCAAAACTTTGCATACAGTGATTTTGGTTTGATGTTTTAGATTGATTTCAATAATGACACCAATATTTCATTAATAACATCATTTATTTCGTCTTACAGGTCTCTGCTTATAGCGACAGCTTTATAAGGTTCTTCAGGGTTAACAGCCTTCACTGACCATTCCAAGGCAGCTTTATAAGGTTCTTCAGGGTTAACAGCCTTCACTGACCATTCCAAGGCAGCTTGATAAGGTTCTTCTGGGTTAACAGCCTTCACTGACCATTCCAAGGCAGCTTGATAAGGTTCTTCAGGTTAAACAGCCTTCACTGACCATTCCAAGGCAGCTTGATAAGGTTCTTCAGGGTTAACAGCCTTCACTGACCATTCCAAGGCAGCTTGATAAGGTTCTTCAGGTTAAACAGCCTTCACTGACCATTCCAAGGCAGCTTGATAAGGTTCTTCAGGGTTAACAGCCTTCACTGACCATTCCAAGGCAGCTTGATAAGGTTCTTCAGGGTTAAACAGCCTTCACTGACCATTCCAAGGCAGCTTGATAAGGTTCTTCAGGGTTAACAGCCTTCACTGACCATTCCAAGGCAGCTTGATAAGGTTCTTCAGGTTAAACAGCCTTCACTGACCATTCAAAGGCAGCTTGATAAGGTTCTTCAGGGTTAACAGCCTTCACTGACCATTCCAAGGCAGCTTGATAAGGTTCTTCAGGTTAAACAGCCTTCACTGACCATTCCAAGGCAGCTTGATAAGGGTTAACAGCCTTCACTGACCTTTCCAAGGCAGCTTGATAAGGTTCTTCAGGGTTAACAGCCTTCACTGACCATTCCAAGGCAGCTTGATAAGGGTTAACAGCCTTCACTGACCTTTCCAAGGCAGCACAGCTGTGTTGTGATTTATCTTATCTGTGCTGTCACACCAGAAAAGCAACAATCTGCATATGGGAAAACAAAGACACAGATCAGCTTGGCAGTAACTTCGAAGCTGATCAGTGCCTTTGTTTTCACTACAGGGATAGTACATTATCCCTTTTCTTCTTCAGTCCAAAATTTCAAGCTTCTAGCCATATCCTGCACTTGTACAGCTCGGTTTCTGTCAGACCTGTTTGTTTGGAAACCACATTGTTGGTTTCTCGTGATACGGCTCATTCCTTTCCGCCTGGTGTCTGGATTCGGATTCTGAATTTGATTGGATCAATTCCTGGTTCTTCTTTCCTTATTCAACTGTTAGAGGCATTAGGTCTACATATTTTGAGTTTTAGAGTTATGTAGGCCCAATTTTGTCCCAAAAGTTTAGAAATTTTACAATAATAATTATTGTCTTAATGTTCCTTGCCTGAAGTTAAAACCTCTTGTTTTGAAATTAATTCTTCTGTTTTAATGCATTTCACACTGATGCATTTTAAAATATGCAAATTTTGTATTTCTGAATATCTTGAAATGACACTATAGGAAATAGCAGTTTTAGTTTCTCTTTTGGCTCACTCAGACTAACTTTTCTATCATCACAATGTCATCTCTCTCTTCGAGCATACTCATTTCTATGAGTCCTGAATATGTTACTTAGCTTGAGAACATTATAGTGAAAAGTAAAAGCAGACCTGGGGTTGGTAACTCAAGACCATCTTAAGCTTAACATCTACTGACGACCAACTTAAGTATCTCTTAGGGATTATAGTGAATAACTGAAAAGGACCCTTAAGTTACGGTGACTACTTAGCAACATCGTTACTTTACGGTCCACTCAAGTCCGCCTTAGTGTCGTCTTATCTTACTAAGTATATAGGCACCTTTCATTTAAAAAAGTTACGTTACGATAGCGAATAGCAAGAATAGTATTAAGGTGGTCATCTTAAGACCATCTTAAGTAGGGGAACTTACGATGCCTTTGCAACATTTATTGACTTATTGTACTAGTACTCCTGGAAATCCCTGAACCTTTCACATTAAAAGCTTAGGAGAACTCTAATGAACTTCCAGCTTTATGTTGTGTATTACATCTTGATGACATCAGTTCTCAAATTCCAATATTACAACTCCAGAACCCCGTGACCGATCTTAAATTGAGCCACATCATGAGGTAACCTGCTTTTGTGCATGTGAATATAAAGAGGCAGGTTAGCTGCTGTATAGTAACTGTGCAGCTACTCTTTACCTTTTTAGCACAAAGAGTCCATCTATTCTTTGGGTGTGACAGTACAAGCCTTTCGCCATCATTGAGTCCTGGTTATTCTGTGTTGGGCCTGATTTTGGTGGTGATTAGAACTCCGAAGACAGATTTTTGTTGTGCTGCTTTTCATTTGTGATGTGACGTATCTTGTCTGGTGCCAGATTACTTTATCTAGATAATCAGCTGTCTCTAATCCAGTTTCGCTATTCTTGCTTGTTAAGGACAGACTTTGTTACTTCCTATGACATTCTGTTATGACGCTGTCGTAGAGATGAATTGTTACGTATGACAAACACAACAAAATGTCTTATTGATTCTGACATTGCTGTACTCAGAGATCTTGCCTTGAGGTTATAAAACCTTTTTATGCTCAACTCAGCTGAGATTAAAATTTATCCTGCTTATAAATATGAAAATGCCATTTATAAGCAGGATAAATTACATGCTTAGGAGTTGTAAACCATTAATTACAGTATAATTGTGCTATTTTGGTATCTATGAGCAGTTGAAATTTTATGCTCAGCTGAGTTGAGCATGAAAAAAGTTTTATAACCTTGGGGGGGCAGGCATGATAGCTTGGTTGGTTGCGTGTCCATTTGGTATTGAAGCTGAGTGGCAATATAATGTATGTCCAGCACATATCTTTGTCACGGTGAAGACTCTCCTGCTGTATCAAGAAGTCAAGTTTGGCCAGTTAATGGTGAAAGAAGTGTGCACGCAGTGCGGGTAATCTGCCTCTGGAAGGCTTGCTTAGGAACAGTATCACTAGAATAGCTGACTGTCCTGCCATTTAAGGTTTCTCCTGTATTGTTGATCTAAAATGATTAATTTCTGGAGTGACACTTGGTACAAAGTCCAAAGGTATGGTACACAGTCATGTAACAGCTTGCAAAACCTTCTATAAAAGTACTCTGGCCATACATTTCTATATGACCATCATTCAGCGACCACATGTGCAAAGCCATCTAAAACCAATGGTATGAAATTATAAGTAATAAGTTGCTTTCATTGCACATAAAAATAATTATATCCTTTTGAATATCCACGGATCCCTGCGGCTCCTGATTGTCCCAATTCCTGGGTAATTATTTTGCACCTTGTCCTTTATAAGCCGCATCATGAGAAAACCGTTTTTTTGCCTATGCGAAAACAAAGGCGCTGATCAGCTGTGCAGTAACTGCACAGCTGATCAGCGCCTTTGTTTTCGCTACACGGATAGTACAATGCCTATTCTACTTATAGCCAAAATTTCAAGTCTCTAGCCTTTTTCTGAGTCTGTACAGGCCGGTTTATGTCGGACGGGTCGAAACTCCCGAAGACTGGTTTTCTCACGTAGCGGCTCTTATCTTGGTCATAAGGGTGGGACTTTGGTTCTGGTTGTACCAGTTCTTGGTCATTAAGGTAGTATCTCACTGGCATGCGAAATCCTCGTGACTGTCTTTCGAATTAAGTCGCAAAACTGTCGTACAACATACAAATGTCATGCAACTTTTTATGTGTTGGAACAAGTCGCCAACCTTCTGAAAGAAATTTTTAGTTTTAAGCATGTTTAAGAATTTTTTCGCCAAAATATTTGTGAACCCGACACAGTGGTCGCAAACCTGTCTCAGGGACAGTCATATGACATTGGAGTGAGTGTGGCGAACCTGTTGGCGCTTAATTTAAGAAATAGATCAGCTCTAGCAGTGAATTGTTGAGTAATAATTCACTGTTTGGAGGTCAGTTGTAAAGAAGATCAAATCACGAGCGCGTAGCGCGAGTGATTTATCTTCTTACAACTGACCGACAAACAGTGAATTATTACTCAACAATTTACGCACTTGAGCTGATCTATTTCGATTCTAACACACAATAAACGGAATAAATGTTGCTGAAACGGTCGATATCGTTCAGCTTTCCGCCATTGCATTGCAGATATCCCGCCAAATATTTGACTGCATTGCTGGTATTTACACACACTTATTACGTTTGTTGTGCGCTAAAACGACGTTTCACCGTCTAACGCTGCTTTGTGGGATAGCTGACGTCACAAATGCCGCAAAGTAACGTCACGCTTATTCGCCCAGTGAAATTGTTGCACAATATAACACGTTTTTTACCATTGGCTATATATAGGCGAGGTGTGTGAGAATAAGTTGCGTTTATATTGTTAATCTTTGTGAGGCGAAATAGTACTAGTGAACTAGTCTCCAGGTGTTGCATTCCAGAGACAGGGTCATTCTTACCTTCCTGCTGGAGCCTGCTTGTCTGAGTTTCAGATATGCAAACTGATTCAATATATTTATCAAGATGCAATCAAAGTTTTACTGCAAGTTTTACTGTCATACTGGACATTTACGGAGATCTGATATTAAAATCAATATTGATGATATATTTCAAACGCATGTCAGCAACCGCTTTGACATTTTAAATAGTGATAGGAGATGAAATAGCGCTTATGTTCATTGCATTTAAAATGAACTTTTTCAAGTTTTTTTTTGTGTGTCATATGAGTGCTTTTGCTGAAAAGCCTAGCTTATAGATAGGAATTTAATGTAAACATGTATAATGCTGTTACTGCACCTTTTAGAAACCAGAGGACCAATGGTCCTGTAAATGCTCACCTGAGATCTGGGATATAATTTTATACCAATAAAGTATATAGCCCCAGGGCAGGGACAGATAGGTCAACCCCTGGGGTCAATTGTATTTTCAGAATCATAAATATTCTGTCCATTTGCCCATACAATACTTCTTGGAGAAAATGTGCATTCTTATCCTTATGAATGCCGCAAGTATCTTACTTAATTGGCCCCACAATTATACTTGACATGTATAATAACTAATAATGATGGCATACATTTGAACCCTATATGATAGATGGCTATGTATGATCAGAAGGGACATGCACAGTAATTTTACCAGAATAATTTATGCATTTGAAGAGCCTAGAGAACCATGATCTGTTTATCCTCGAAATGAGCCGCGACGCGAGAAAACCGGTCTTCGGGGTTTCCGACCAGGTCCGACACAAACCGGCCTGTACAAGCTCAGAAAAGAGCCAGAAGCTTGAAATTTCGGATTTAAGTAGAAGAGGAATTATACTATCCGAGTAGCGAAAACAAAGGCGCTGATCAGCTTCGCGGTTACCGCGAAGCTGATCTGCGCCTTTGATTTCGCCTAGGCAAAAATCCCGTTTTCTCACGATGCGGCTCAAATGTCAGATCCCTGCTAAAAGGTTGTTATTGTGTAAATCCGGAAAATATCATGCGACAATTCAATAAAACTAATGAAATGAAAGGGCTCAGGGGAGCTGTGGACTTTTTCTGAATTTTCTCATATTCACCCTTGGAGTCACACTTAAAAGTGTTTTTATGTCATGTATGAATGTGTGTCATGATAAAAGTGCATATCTGAGCCTGTGCATAAAAAAACCAACAATATCGGGTTCCGACCAGGTCCGACACAAACCCGGCTGTACAGTCACAGAGAAAGGCTGGAATCTTAGAATTTTGGATTTAAGAAGAAGAGGGATAGTACTATCGCTGTAGCGAAAACAAAGACGCTGATCAGCTGTGCAGCTACTGCACAGCTGATCTGTGTCTTTGTTTTGGTATATGCGAATTGTTGGTTTTCCCATGCAGCGGCTCATTTTATTTCATCGCCATTAACACTGTTATAGAATGCAAATGTGCTTGTATTGTTTTTGAGTACCATTTACAAGCTTCATTTTTGTTGAAATATCGTATTGCCATAGCCAGAATTCATAACTGTTCAAAAGTTTGGTAGCGGCACCAAGTGACAATGACTTTTAAGTAACAATGACTTTTAAGTGACAATGACTTTTAAGTCAGTGCCATTGTTAAATGTCCTTTCTCACTATGATACTGACAGGTAGACATTTCAGCCTTTCAGGGTGTCATCGATCAACCTATATGAATTGCAGAATTGTTCTGTATCAGGGCTTTCGATAGGCTATAGTATTTGTAAACAGTTTACCACGACAATTGCATCTTTTGCCATGAAATGTATCATTTCAAGAGGACATTGCCAATCGTTTTGGCCATCTCTGTCAGAAGTTCAGCCTGGCACAATCACACACCATGCCCGAGGTTATAAAACTTTTTTCATGCTCAGCTCAGCGGAGCTGGAAATTTAAAGTGCTGATAAATGCTGAAAAAGTTAAAAAATGTGGAAAATTCAGGTTCAAAACTCAAGAACTAGTAATTTATCCTGCTTATAAATGTTTAAGTGCCAACAATTGTTGGCATTTTAACATTTATGAAAAGGATAGATTTTAGTCTCAGCTGAGTTGAGCATGACCTCGGGCCATGGCAAACTTCAAATTGACCTCGGACTGGGAAACAATTAATGTAAAACAATTCGAATCAGTTCCAGTGCAATTTAACAATGCACATAAGATGACACAAACAGAAAGATTTAAATTGACCACCAGAACTCAATCAAATCGTTTTACATTGACCACAGTCGGAGGTCAATTTGAAGTTTACCGGGTGTGAATCTTAGATTGGTTCAATTTCTATTTACTTGAAATAGAAAGCTGCCATTTAAGGCATATAAGCCTGGTGTCCTTTACATGGGACATAGGCAAACAGTATAGCCCCAGATGGGATTTTCATCGAAAAATGGAATAAAATTCAAAATCGCTCATGGTACCCCAAAAAATGAGGGTGGACTCACCCAAATGATAATGATTGGCAAATCCATTCATCATAAGTGGGTTAACCAAGTTTAAAGCAATTTTTTTCTGTACTATTTTCAGGACATGGACTTCCTGGATATTTCCAGTATCCGAGACACAAGAACAGGGAAATATGCAAGAATTCCAAAGGTACGTTTCTGTTCTGTACTGGAATCTCATGGCAGGGGACACAACTCAAGATTTATATTGTTGCGTAAAGCAGGTATCCATCCTCAGCTAATAGGCAGGAAGTACGTAGTAGCAACAGTTTCCTCCCTGTATCATGAAAATGCACCTATGCAATACACATACAGCTATAAAAGTTGAAAATTTTCAACTGAAAATTTTTGATTTTCCTATTTTTGATCCAAATCATAGATTGTGGGTATAAGTTAGAACAGACTTGATGAGGCGATTCTCGTAGATACACACAATCTACGATTTGGATAAAAAATTAGAAAATTTGTATACTCCTGTATATCCCAGATATAATTTATAGGGAATATACATTACATCATTATATGGACATATATAATTCTTATATCCTTCCTAAAAATCATTTACCATCCATAGAGGAGAAAGGCAGTTTTTGTTGACGGCGAGCCTTTATACTGAATAAGTTTGAGTGACCATTTTTTGGGAAATAGCTTACACACATAATAAAATTGACATCTAAAAGCGAAACAGAACAGCAGAATGCTTCACATTCTAAAGTTTTAGATAAAATATGTTTATATGGCTGATATGTTTTTCACGTAAAATTGTCATTTGTAATGATGCCGCTCTTTATGTTCTCGAGACAGAATATCTGGAAAACATAGATGAAATTCAATATTACAAGGACAGTTTTTTTTGCAGAATTTAACCCTTTTAGGACTATAAATATTTATTGAATAGGAGAAGAGCCACTAGAACACAAGAATTGGCAGCTGTGTATCGCATGCCATATTACATTGTATTTGTTGCCATGCATTATTATACAGTTGTTGCCCTTGAGTGAGGGTGACATGACGATTTGTTCACCCGAGGCAGGTAATATTGCCCGAGGGCGAAGCCCAAGGGCAATATAACCTGTCGAGGGTGAACAAATCGTCATGTCACCCTCATTCAAGGACAACAATTGTTTTATTATACCGAACCACTTTTGAAACAAATTTGCAACATGCCACATTGACAAACGCATGCGAGTACACGTGCATCACATTTATGTGGATATGACGTCAGAGGGTAATATGATCATGCGACATGACAGAAAAGCACCCTCCACGTGCACTGTAAACAAAAGCATGCGACTACAAGTGCGCCTGCACTTTTTAAGGTAGATGTGATGTCAGAGGGTAATATGATCATGCGACATGACAGAATAGCACCCTCTGCGTGACCTGCTCTGGACCAATCAAAATCCACACTCAGCCAATGAATATTTATGAGGTATAATAATTTTTTTTACTTTGTCCAGTTCATAGCGGCAGAATGTGCTGTCCAGTTCATAGGCTCCACAGAATGTGCTGTCCAGTTCATAGCGGCAGAATGTGCTGATGCATCTCAACTTTGACTCTACCACTTCACCCTACAGGGAAACAAATACACCTGGACCTCTTTATAATATGTTTCGTTACAATGTGGTTTTGGATATAACACTGATCATTGTTGGACCCCAAATGGTCATTTTTGCTATATGTGTATATATCTTGCTCTTATTATAACACTGATTGGATAGCTGACAGGGAAATTGGCTTGGACCCCAAAACAGTGTTATAAAGAGGTTGTGGTGTATATGGAATAAAAAAAGGAAAATACCCATGATACCCTTATAAATCAAGGTAGACTGTTTTAAATGATACACTGATGGGAAAGTCCTTTCTGTACATATGGGTGAAATCTCTTTAAGCTGCTATATCAGAAAACCTAGTCGATGTGTGTCACTTTTTGCACATACAAGAAAACCGTAAATATGGTTGCCGGCAGCAGATCAGCTTCTTCCTCTCAGCACATACACCTAGATAGTATGAACCCTCTGCTTCATGAATCTGAAATGTCAAACGCATAGCTATCTTTTTTTGTTTCGGGCCTAGTAGAAACCTTTGACGATGGGTTTCACATGATATGGCAAATGAAATTTTTTCCAGTGTCTTTTTTTTCTCACTATTTCTTGATCCAATTTTCCAGGAAAAGTCCCATAATTACATTGACTGCTTTGATGATATAGTATTTACACAAGCCGTGCTTTGGCATTTAATCCATTGTAAGGGGAGAAAACCGGACTTTCCCATTATGCGAAAACAAAGTCGCAGATCAGCTGTGCAGTAACTGCACAGCAGCTGCTGATCTGCGTCTTTATTTTTGCTTCAAGGATAGTACAATCCCTCTTTTTCTATAATACAAAACTTCAAGCTTCTAGCCTTCGTCTGTGTCTGTATATAAGTCTGCAGTTTGTCAGACCTGGTCCAAAGACCGATTTTCTAACATTGTTGCTCATTTAATCCATTGTAAGGGAGAAAATGAACAGATTTCCTAAAGCTACGTTTTCTCTGATGTCAGGGAAATAAGAGAGCTTTGTCACCAGAAAGTTTTCGTTGCATTTTTTCCAAAGGTCGGGAAATGTTAAAGTGGGCGGGCTCAGCTATACTAACTGTGTAGGGGCATTATATTTTTCAGGCGAGATAAAGCTGCGGACGGATAACCAATTATGCTGATCTGTGCATTGGTTTCGTTTGTGAAAAAGCTGTTATTTTTCATGACCGGTATAGTTTCCATTAGCCACTATCACATTTGACTGGCACGGGGACCCAACTGTTAATCGTGATTATTGATGCGACGTGGAATGTTAATGCATGCCATTATGAAGTTTCATATGCGTCGGCGAGTTCGTTACGAATGCGACGTTCCACATCCTCTGTCCTTGGACGGTAAGTACCACATGTTTACCTCTCGTGAAAATAAACAAAGCCGAGTTTACAAAATCGGCGTCCACTATGATCTTCAAAATTCTTCTATATTCCCACTTGAAGTCAATTGGAATAGTTACGGCACTTGTGTTTTTCAGCTAATGGTTAATAAAGTTGACAGGTAGATACAAGATTGCCACGAATACACATTACATTCTTAAAGTCCTTTTGATTTTCTAATTCTTGGTCGTAAACTAAGAAGTATAACACAGTCCTATAGGTGTCTTTATTGAAATATGTATCAAAATGGCTTTGTAAATGCACATTTATCTACTGAGCGTGAAAAACAGTAAGATAAGTATCTTTTGTATGCATCGAAGATGAAGGTACGTACTACTAGAATGAGTCATGGAAGAATTAGCATTTTTTTTTGTGCTCTTACAAAAGTTATTTACGTCAATGCAGAAGCATAAGGAGCGCCTTTATCAAGCGCATATTGCATGGCGTTTTTTCCTTGTACTACATGAACTTCGTTGAGCGAGCTTCAAAGCATGTGCCACTCTTATTTTGAATGAGGTCACAGAATGGTTTTCTGATATAGCTTTGTCAACATTCTAGTGACTTCTTGCCTCGAAACAGCAACTCATTTTCGGGCATATCAGTGACATAGATAATATGTTTTCTAACATTAAATGACCACTAAGGCTAAACCAAGTATAATTTGATCATTTAATATCGGTGGATCCATGCATTTTGATAAGCGGTGGGGGGTGGGGGGTGGGGGACAAAAGAATTAAAGAGATTTGTGCGGTTTCAGTCAGTTTTCCATGGGAATGGTGTGTTGTACAAGAACAGCGATCAACTATGGTTATTTTATTGCAGTTAGAAGAGTCTTTCGGGAGCCCTTTGAACCCTTGGCCCCCGCCTTGGCCTCAGGCTAAAACAACTTTCTCCAACCTCTGCAAATGTTAATACAGTATAAAACAGGGTTGACCCCTTTAACATGTATCTAGAAAATATTAATTGAAGAAAATGCATCACTGTCTCCATATCGTAACATTTGCTATTTTATTTTACTGATTCATCGGTCTCAATCTTCCACGATGCATTTCCGTGTCGCATATTAAATTTTAACAAAATCTACGATGCATACGAAAGATGCTTATCTTACTGTTTTTCACGCACAGTAAATAAGTGTGCATTTACAAAGCCATTTTGATACATATTTCAATAAATACACCATAAGACTGTGTTATACTTCTTAGTTTACGGTCAAGAATTAGAAAAACAAAAGGACTTTAGGAATGTAATGAGTATTCGTGGCAATCTTGTATCTACCTGTCAACTTTATAAACCATTAGCTGAAAAACACAAGTGCCGTAAGTATTCCAATTGACTTCAAGTGGGAACATAGAAGATTTTTGAAGATGATAGTGGAAGCCGATTTTGTAAACTCGGCTTTGTTTATTTTCACGAGAGCAAAACATGTGGTACTTACCGTCCAAGGACAGAGGATGTGGAGCGTCGCATTCGTAACGAACTCGCCGACGCATACGAAACTTCATAGTAGCATGCATTAACAATCCACGTCGCATCAATAATCATGATTAACAGTTGGGTCCCCGTGACTGGGTAAACCACATTAACCAATTTCAAACAGTCAAATTGTAGAGTTCTGATGTCCTTGTTTAGTGTAACTGGGTGAAACAGCCCTTACCTCACTTTGACTGGCCTCGGTAGCTCAGTAGGTACAGTGTCATAGAGATCGGGAGGTACCGGTTCGATCCCGGGCCGCGACATACCAAAGTCATTAACAATGGTACTAGTTGCTCCCCGCTTGGCACTCGGATTTTCTGGGTAGGGCTAGGACTGGTTGCTCCGGTGTCAGTATAATGGGACTGGAGGTGGTATCAGGTAAAAGTGTCTGGGATCTGATACCACAGTGAGGCAGCACTATGAAAGAAAGCATTGAGCTCCCTGTCACAACCAAACACCGTCGTGATATGACAGATAATGTTGAAAGCGACGTTAAACCCGAACAAACAAACAAACCTATCTCATTGGCATGGGACTGTCTGTGGATGTCCATAAAATTGTCTCTAAAGTCACATGTCTACTACTCCAATGTTAGAAAGACACTCAACTCATAGCTTTTACCCAAACCATCTGTGGCCCAGTCAGATAATTATGCACTCGTCATTTGTAACCACGCTCACCCACTCCTTCAACGCCCACTTTGGTTGATGGCGTACTCATTTAGTTGTGTTTTTCTATACATTGCTCTTTGTCGTTGGAGTTTTTAATCCGGCCCAAGTCAAACCCATCCACACAGTACTGAACTTTGAGTAACTTTTTGTGATTTTAAAGGTGCTTTTCAGATCAGGTGTGATAATTGCAACTGATTAGAGACTCTTGGATATATGCATAAAGCAGGTTTTCTCATGATGCCAAGTCTCATTTACAACGTGATGACAAAGCGCTAAAGCGGTCATCTGTTTTGGCCTATATATCTCAAATAGCTGCAATCAATATGGCTATAGTAAATCTTGCTGTATGCCATGCCAAGGGAATTGTGTCGTAATGGACAGAACAATTTTTTGCTGGCAAAACATATCCCCAAGAAGTGAGATTTTATGTTCTGATTCTCTGGCATATCTTGATTAAGGTCACTTGCACCTATATAAGTAGCCATGGATTTACTTTTGAGAAAATCTGTCGTTTGGACTACTACTTTGTTTTAGCCTGTTGCTTGGAATTTGGGTTTCCTTTTTATAGTGTCTGTATGTAGCAGGGTGTTATATAGGGGTCCAGCCTAGTCCCCTCCATCTGTTTAGATGGTTTAGATGTTGGCTTTCTTTGCATCTGTAATAGCTGTGAGGGTAAAAATTGTACTTGACATACTCTGCTTACATGCAGCTTGATGTGGTGTCTTTGACCTGAAATTCATGCTATAAAAAATTCATGCTATATATGTTTATAATAAAAATAAAAGCAGTGATAGCTGCAAGCATGAATCCTTGCTTTGTAATTGTCCTTTTCAAGCAAACACCTTGACCCTGTGGCCTTGGCCTACATCATAGTTGTATGCTGTAGTTTTCTTCCCCATTCAGGTAAGGATCAGCATGCAGATATTGTGCAGCTGATCTGTCGCCCCCAGTCACCCCCGAGGGTGGGGGTGATGTTGGGGGGCATGGTTACAAATGACTTAAATGCATTATTCCATGCAAAGCCATGTGGACAGGCCTAGCTGCCCTGCGTTGTATAAGTATCACTTACATTTTCATGGCTCCAGGAAGTGATCTGAAATATTGATCGCCCCAGTGTCATGTAGAAAAAGCAAAATTGCTCCATTGAATTACAATATCCGCAGTGGCATATTGGTCACTTTTCTATGAAACTTTGCATGCCTCAGCTCAGTAAACAATAAATGAAAAGGCGAGGGAAATCGATAATCACTGTGCCCTAATTAGAATGAATACGGTAGGCAAAATTGGTCCATTGGATTACAATATCCACAGTGGCGTATTGGTCACTTTTCTATGAAACTTTGCATGCCTCAGCTCAATAAACAATATATGAAAGTCAGTTATGGAAAAGGCCAGGGAAATCGATAATCTATTTTGTATCTTATTCTTTACTCGTTTGCACCTCATCATGAGAAAAAAATCATCCAGATGCAGATTAGTTTGCGCATCCACTTATTCTGATCTTAGCTTTTTATTAATAACTGCATCTAGGTAATTTAATCCATCGATTTTTAAAAGCTTCTGTTTTCAAGACTCATTCTGATCTTGGATTGCAAAATATCGTCCCGAGTCAATCCAAGTAGGTAACTCTAAAGATAGGTTTTTCAAGAGATTTTGCTCGTTTTTGTCATCACATAACCTGTTATGATGCTTTTGATCATGATTGCTTTAGTGCAGCTCCTATTTCACTATTAATTAATAACTTTTATAATCTGAGTCATGGCACAAGGAAAGTTAAACAGAGATTTGTTCCACATTTTAAAAGTTCATTGCCATTCCTTTAGATTATCACTAATAATGATGGATAAACTCGCTGGAAGGAGTCGAAAAACCCAAGAGGGAATTGTTTTACAAATGTTAAAATATTTGAGCCTCGTCATGAGAAAACCGGATATTTGCATATGCGAAAACAAAGTCGCAGATCAGCTGTGCAGTAACTGCACAGCTGATCAGCGACTATGTTTTAGCTTTTTGGATAGTACAATGCCTCTACTACTTATGAACAAAATTTCAACTTCCTAGCCTTCTTCTGTGACTGTACAGATCAGTTTGTGTCGGACATGTTGGGAAACAGATTGTTGGTTTTATCATGCGAAGGTTCAAATGTTGATATTTATAAAACCATTGTAAAAGACAATTTGACATTCAGAATTGATTCTGAGATATTAACCAGAACTGTTTTGTTTCTTTTCTCTTGTATTTTCAATATTTTAGGTAGTTTTTTCAAGCATTTCTGAGACAGATATACTAAACAGCTGACATACATCATATGTTTTGGTCCAAAGTTTATAATAAATTTGCCATAAAGAACTTATGGTCATAAGAAATAAGTAGTCATATGAGCCGCCTCGTGGGAAAACCAACAATGTGGTTTCCGAACAGGTCTGAGACAAACCGGCCTGTACAAGCACAGAAAAGAGCTAGAATTTCGGATTTAGGTAGAAGAGGAATTGTACTATCCGAGTAGCGAAAACAAAGGCGCTGATCAGCTTCGCGGTTACCGCGAAGCTGATCTGCGTCTTTGTTTTCGCCTATGCAGATTGTTGGTTTTCCCATGAGGCGGCTCATATATAAGTATGTCTGGCATTTCAAGAGAGGCAATAAAAGTGGACACAAGTATTTCTATTTCTGTTTGTCTGTACTCTGCAATCCCCATCAGTAGAAAACATACGTAAATCAGCCTTTTACCTGCCCTAGCATCAAATAAGTTCTGTAGCCGAATAGAGTCTTTCGCTCTGTTCCTCCCTTGCCGTCCCCAGAAGAAGCAAATTATTTCTGCACATTCCAGACCAGTGTGGTTATCAATATTCCTAGTTAATGGAGCCCAGTTGGCATAGTGTCTGTCTCCACATTGAGATGCCCTGGGTTCAAACCCAGCTGGGTTGCCATGTTGTGTCCTTGGAGCAAGACACATAAACTCCCTGTATTTGTGTACTATGGGACCTTAAGACATTCCGTTAGAAGACAAGAATGTCACCATATGCTATGGCTCCGACATGGTCAATTTAGAATTAGTCAACTTTGTTTTTAGATATAACTAAAAATGAACCGCCCCATGGGAAAACCAACAATATGCATAGGCGAAAACAAAGGCGCAGATCAGCTTCGCAGTAACTGCGAAGCTGATCAGCGCCTTTGTTTTCGCTACATGGATAGTTCAATCCCTCTACTTTCTAAATCAAAAATTTCCCGACTCCAACCATCTTCTGTGCATGTACAGCTCAGTTTGTGTCAGACCTGGTCAGAAACCACATTGTTGGTTTTCCCACGAGACGGCTCAAATTGTTGACTGGGATGTTAAGCCATAACCATTAATTTCTTCACCTGTCTGTTTCAGGAGGGCAAACTGAGAGATTCATGTACTATAGGACCTTCAGACATTCCGTTGGAAGACAAGACCGTCACCATATGCTATGGCTCCGACATGGTCAATTTAGAATTAGTCAACTTTGTTTTTGGATATAACTAAAAATGAGCCACCCCATAGGAAAACCAACAATCTGCATAGGCGAAAACAAAGGCGCAGATCAGCTTCAGCGCCTTTGTTTTCGCTACATGGATAGTTCAATTCCTCTACTTTCTAAATCAAAAATTTCCCGACTCCAACCATCTTCTGTGCATGTACAGCTCGGTTTGTGTCAGACCTGGTCAGAAACCAACTTGTTGGTTTTCCCACGAGACGGCTCAAATTGTTGACTGGGATATTAAGCCATAACCATTCATATTTCAGGAGGGCAAACTGAGAGATTCATGTACTATAGGACCTTCAGACATTCCGTTAGAAGACAATACTGTCACCATATGCTGTGGCTCCGACATGGTCAACGTAGAATTAGGCAACTTTTATTTTAGATATAACTTAAAATTGTTGACTGGGATGTTAAGCCATAACCATTCATATTTCAGGAGGGCAAACTGAGAGATTCATGTACTATAGGACCTTCAGACATTCCGTTAGAAGACAATACTGTCACCATATGCTGTGGCTCTGACATGGTCAACGTAGAATTAGTCAACTTTTATTTTAGATATAACTTAAAATTGTTGACTGGGATGTTAAGCCATAACCATTCAGTTGAACCTGCTGAATCAGCCACCTTTATAAGAGCTCCACCTGCATAAGAGAGCCAGTCTGAAACATTCCCAATCATTTTCACTATATTTTATCTCTGCATAAGACAGCCACCTCCACAAGACAACCAGCAGCCAGTTAAATCAATCCCAAAATGCTTATAACTCTCTATAAGACAGCCACATCATACTTGCCTAAAGTCAAATTTCCCATTCACATGCTGTTAATTGGACAATTATTATTCATTAATGTATTTAAAACAGTTAATTAGCAGAAAAAATCAATTAAGTTAATACCCATGAGGCTTTGTATATATTTTTGTGTAACGAAGCATGAAATGATGTCAACTTATGAAACACATACAGGTAGTCCTTCCTTAGAAAGGATTTTTCTTGTGACAGTAAGAATATTTTCTACATTACAACTGCTCTGACTGAACCTTGATAAGACAGCCACCTGTGTATAACAGCCAGCTTAGCTCACTCCCAAAGGTGGCGCTTTTATAGAGGTTTGACTGTATTTCAGGAGGGCAAACTGAGAGATTCATGTACTATAGGAGGACCTTCAGACATTCCGTTAGAAGACAAGACTGTCACCATATGCTATGGCTCCGACATGGTCAACATAGAATTAGTCAACTTTTATTTTAGATATAACTTAAAATTGTTGACTGGGATGTTAAGCCATAACCATTCATATTTCAGGAGGGTAAACTGAGAGATTCATGTACTATAGGACCTTCAGACATTCCGTTAGAAGACAAGACTGTCACCATATGCTATGGCTCCGACATGGTCAACGTAGAATTAGTCAACTTTGTGTGTGCTAGTAGAGAAGTAGCCATGGTAAGTAAAGATTTACTCATTTTAAAGGGAATTTTTGGTGGTTGGTTGGCATCGTTATTTTTTTATTTAATTCTTTTAGATCTCTTTTTTGTTTACAGCAATTTTTATCATAGCGATTTTAATATAGTTATTTGATCTATATTTTATTTTTTTCGGGAATGGCATATTGTATGTGACCTGAATGGAAAATAAATTTTAGGATAAAACATAAGAAGAAAACATTTTGACTTTCAAATTTATTGACAATTTTTGGTCTAAAAGATACTGAATTTGCAATTTTAAATGGAAGGTCATTGAATGCATAAATGTTTTCGATTGCCACATTTACATGGTGATTCTTTGATCTACAATCTGTGTTTGTCTTTGTGATTTGATGTTGTGGTGCCTATGGCTAATTTGTTGGCATGCGAACGCCCCAAACTGCAATATCAGAGTTTACAACCAGGTCTATTATTAACCCTGGCGGTTCATGTCATAAAGAGACACAGAATGACCATGTCAATAAAAGAGGAGTTGGGCTGACCTAGTGTATTATAAACTTGACTGTACAGTCTTAGAAGGCTAGACACCAGAAAGGAGTAATATGCTGCAAAATTAAAGGCAATTGATGCAAAATTAACTCATCTATCTGTCTGCTCACATTTTTTCGTCAGTTGTTTACAATGCTTCACTGACGCTTTCATTTAGCATATTTCCTTGCAGAAATATTGCAGCAACAATGCAGTATATATAGGGTCTTTTTCTCACCAGCTTCAGTTTCTGTGCATTTGTAACATGCAAGCAAGGCATTATTTGTTATTTATGCCAAACATGGAAAAGTACTTTCAATTAGATAACCAGTTGATTATAGCTCTTTGTAATTCAAGGTATAAGAGTTTGGAAAAAAAAGAGTTTGGGTATGAAAGCCAAAAAAATCTCACAAGTTGTATTTTTGTAGTGAAAAACTAAGAAATATTAGTTTTTCATAGGACATGGCCCATGTCTCAGAATGCCATTTTAGTCTGGTGTTGCTGTGTTTGATCACTGTATCCGATCTATTATATGAGCCGCATCATGAGAAAACCGGAGTTTTGCCTATGCAAAAACAAAGGCGCAGATCAGCTTCGCGGTTACCGTGAAGCTGATCTGCGCCTTTGTTTTTGCTACACGGATAATACAATTCCTCTTCTACTTAAATCCAAAATTTTCAAGCTTCTAGCCTTTTTCTGAGACTGCACAGACCGGTTTATGTCGGACCTGGTCGGAAACCCCGAAGACAGGTTTTCTCGCGTCAAGGCTCATATCATGTCTGATGCTGCATTTAGCCAGTTGCATTAAGTAGTCACAGGAAGAGAGAGATCTTTTCAAGTTAAGTAATTCTGTCTGCTAGTTCACGTATCGGGAAATTGATAATCAACTGTCTCTCTCTGTCTATGATCTGCCATGCAGTGTGATGAGAAAAAAATTCTTTTACGTCACGAGAGTGAAGAAAAATTAGACATTTTGTTTGACATTGGTCTTTGTCATCTAGCAGGTTATTTTAAGCAGCCTTATTTGCAGAGAAAGCGACATACTGTCACTGAACAGCAGCTGACCTTGGTTGTCATAGGATCACAGCAGTTGACCTTGGTTGTCATAGGATTGCAGCAGTTGACCTTGGGTAGTCATAGGATCTAAGGTTGTCATTGGATCACTGTAGTTGACCTTGGATGTCATAGGATCACAGCAGTTGACCTTGGTTGTCATTCGGCTCAGCCAAGCTTAGATGCAATTTTTTGTTTCACCAGAGGTCAAAAATCAAATTCTTACATTTCAGTTTTTGTTTGCATTTCCATTTAGTATGTACTTTGAAATACCAGAATCCAAGTGGTATTTTGGTTTAGTATAAATTGTAACTTCATGATTTTAGGTTGAAAATGAATTTTAAGTGAAAATAAAACAACAAGCCAATAAAATTTAAATGAACTTTAATTGATTTCAAATATCTCACAGTGGTTCAAATGTTTTCATAAGTTGATGGGTACATTATAAGAAAGATTTTGGTAGTAAATATGCTATGTTTTCATACTTTTTGTTCTTTTTATGGCAAAGAAAGTAACAAAAAGTCCTGTATTGACAAAGAAATACCTCATATCTTTTTTAATAAACATTTTTTGGGGCCTCAGTAAGATAAATAGCCCACTTGATAAAAAACTGTAGGTCATACCTAACAAAACGAGACCTTGTTTGTTATTCTATGTCTTCTTATACCTAAGAAATCACGATTTCAAAATTACACCCAAAATTTAGCTAAAATGTCTACGGACAAGACAAATTGGTATGTTCCTTTGTAGTAAGCCTAATAAAACACATAAACATTTTATGAACCATATTTTCTAATTAAAACATAAGAAATATTTAGGAAGCATTAAATACAGGTAACTGTTTTGTCCAATTTTGTCAACATGAAAATGTACGTATAAATGATAGATTGGGCTATTATTATATTATTATGGGCTATCCTGCTCACAACTTATGAAAAAAAGAAAATATATCATTAATCATTATACAAAGTTTGTGATCCTATAACTGGTTTTAAAAAAATAATAAACCAGAAATTTTCCTATATCATTCAATCATGCTGGCTGTTCTCGCTAACTCAGGTGTCTACGGACAGGACATAGAATGCACAAAAGATAGCTATTTGATTCCAAGAGCTAAAACATATTTTCTGTAGGTTTGTCTTTGACAGCTGCCATCTCATGATGCGAAGGCAGATCAATCCTTCTTGTTTTGCTTGTAAATGGACAATCTGGTTGTCTACGGACAAGACATATATAGGATAAAGGTCAGATGCAATTATTGTACTTGTGTCTTGTTATATGCTTGCAATTTGCACACCAGTACACTAACACACTTTGTTTTTTGTTCAGGGAAGAGCTGCTGTATTGTCCTAAGTGGCCTCAGAAAGAAAAAACCTTCTCGGGCTTCATTATATTTGTGGTATTGGTCGAAGTAGTCCAAAAATCAGTATTATGCTGTTTCATTTAAAGACACAAATTTTCACATAAATGCATCTTCATGTGCTTGTTCTGTTTTCAATATTTGTACAGCTAATTGTCTTCTTTCTTTTGCAGGTTGAATTAACAGTCTATGTTAAACGGATCACAAATGGCAACCAAAACAACAAATGTCTTCTTTGTTATATATTTCCCCAAAAATGAAACCTGAGTGTTAGCATGACATCCCAGTCTCAGCTAAAGCAATGTATTCAACACTGCTGAAATGAAATGTGTATTGTTTTATGTCAGTTAATGAAATTATTATACCCCCGGCATTTATGCGGATGGGTATATACTTTTCGCTTTTCCGTTCGTATGTTTGTTCGTTTCTCAGTTCGTAATTCCGGAACGTTCGTACAATTTATGTCAAAGTTTAGGTTAAAGTTTCTCTAGAGGTGTATATCTCATGAACCAATGGTCAGAAACTATTCATATTTGGACCATAGGTACCCTATAGGGTTTGCTTTGTTTCCATGAGGTTGGACCCCAGGGTCCATGCCCGGGGGGGGGGGGGGGGGGGGGGGCTGGAGGTCAAAATCTAGGTCACCTTTAAAATGTGCTTTATACAATGTTACTGTTTCTTCTCTAAGTTCATATCTTAACAAACAATCATAGGATCCACAATGTATTCATACTTAGTTCAAAGATGCCCTTATAGGGTTTCCTTTCATAATCAGTGGTACCATCCCCAGGGGTGGGGCTAAAGGTCAAAATCTAGGACACATTTATAATATGATAGAGACCATGATAAATTTTCTGTAAGTCTATTTTCTTGGCATCAAATAAGTCTTGTCAGAAAGCATTCATACTTAGAAAGGTACCCTGAAAGGTTCAGACTAGGGTCCATGTGCAGGGGGTGGGGCTAGAGGTCAAAATCTAGAACTTCTTTAAAAATTGTATTTTCTGTACTTTTCTTTTTACCACCATGTTTAGAAATCATTCATACTTGCACCATAGCTTTGCCTTGTTCCTAATGACATTACACTCTAGGTTCCATGCCCAGGGTGGGACTAGAGGTCAAGATCTAGGACATCTCATATTTTTTATTACTATTATTAAAGAATGACATTCTATTTTCCATCTAGGACTGAGGACCTGACCCTCAATGTCCGCAATCAAGTCCTAGATTGAGTATACAAGTCAGCTCTGTATACTGCTCTATAATAGTCTGTCATTCTACTACACTTCCCCCCCCCCCCCCCACCCCCCACCCACACACACACCTGTCAGTGCTTTTAGACAGTGCGTTTTGCAAATTCAAATTTTAAAGATTTACTTGTTGAGGGTGCTCTTTTTAATTTGGGAATTGAGATTCAATGTGTCAGTGAATATGTCTGGGTCAGGGGCGGTGGGCTTAGGGGTCGGGGTGGGGAGCTACCAGCCAGGGGTATACATGCCTCTCAAGGCACTTTTTCTAGTATAATGCTGACACCATTAACAGACACACCGGTTCAAAATTTACTCATTAAGTATATGCTACAAAATGACAAAAAAATCTGTCTTGTCCGTAGACACCCTTTCTATTAAAGAAGGGTTTGAGAGACGTAGGTTATGCTTTTGTATGTATTGCTACTTGCCTTGTGTATTTTAGCATGGCAACACCAGTTTTACAATAATCATAAAAAAGGACAAAAATATACCTATGATTCTTTGTATATCCACTTACAGAAGATATTTCTTGTGCTAAAATGGCTTTTCGTCGTATGTTGAAGAGAAATCATGGAGACTTACTTGACAAATATTTTCCAAATTTGTTTAAATGAGTCCTGACAATAAAACTAGACCAAATTTGATGATAAAAAAGTCAGTTTTTGCTAGTATATTTACTTCAGTATCCATTGATGTTGGGCGTCTACGGACAAGACATGTCTACGGACAAAGCATTTTTGTATGTATGTGTTTGTAGACAGTTGACATCTACAAACTTTCTATATAAACTTGGTCTTTATGAAAACATACATCACATACAAAAGCATAACCTACATCTCTCAAACCCTTCTTTAAAAGAAAGGGTGTCTACAGACAAGACAGATTTTTTTGACATTTTGTAGCATACACTTAACGAGTAAATTTTGAACCGGTGTGTCTGTTGATGGTGTCAGCATTATATAATTTCATTAACTGATCTAAAACAATACACATTTCATTTCAGCAGTGTTGAATACATTGCTTTAGCTGAGACTGGGATGTCATGCTAACACTCAGGTTTCATTTTTGGGGAAATATATAACAAAGAAGACATTTGTTGTTTTGGTTGCCATTTGTGATTCGTTTAACATAGACTGTTCATTCAACCTGCAAAAGAAAGAAGACATAATTAGCTATACAAATATTGAAAACAGAACAAGCACATGAAGATGCATTTATGTGAAAATTTATGTCCAAAAAAGCCATTTTTTAAATGAAACAGCATAACACTGATTTTTGGCCATTTTTGGACTACTTCGACCAATACCACAAATATAATGAAGCCCGAGAAGGTTTTTTCTTTCTGGGGCCACTTAGGACAATACATCAGCTCTTCCCTGAACAAAAAACAAAGTGTGTCAGTGTATTGGTGTGCAAATTACAAGCATATAACAAGACACAAGTACAAAAATTGCATCTGACCTTGGCTGAGCCGCTAGTATCACTGTAGTTGACCTTGGTTGTCACAAGAGCACAGCAGTTGACCTTGGTAGTCATAGGATAATAGAGCACAGCAGTTGACCTTGGTAGTCATAGGATCACAGCAGTTGACCTTGGTTGTCATAGGATCACTGTAGTTGACCTTGGTTGCCATAGGATCACAGCAGTTGACCTTGGTTGTCATAGGATCACAGCAGTTGACCTTGGTTGTCATAGGATCACAGCAGCTGACATTGGTTGCCATAGGATCATAGCAGCTGACCTTGGGTGTCATAGGATCATAGCAGTTGATCTTGGTTGTCTTAGGATCACAGCAGATGACCTTGGTTGTCATAGGATCACAGCAGTTGACCTTGGTTGTCATAGGATCACAGCAGTTGACATTGGTTGTCATAGGATCACAGCAGCTGACCTTGGTTATCATAGGATCACAACAGTTGACATTGGTTGTCATAGGACCACAGCAGTTGACCTTGGTTGTCATAGGAACACTTCAGTTGACATTGGTTGTCATAGGATCACAGCAGCTGACCTTGGTTGTCCTAGGATCACAGCAGTTGAACTTGATTTACATAGAATTCAATGAGTTGACAGCATACATTTGTAATTTTACAAATGTAATTTGTAATTTAAATGTTATTTTACTGATACATGCAGAGCGAAGTACATGTGTATTTTTTTTTTTTTTTATTATTATTATTATATGTTTAATATACATGTCAGTATAATATTTGTGGCTTTACTAAAATGAAAGAAAAAGAATTATGTTTGATGATTGAATTCAAAACAGTCATTAGATTAAATAGATATTTTACAATCTCTTTTATAAAATTATTTTCCCCCTACATCTTATAATTTTGCACAATCTGGTGTATTGCATTTTGCTTGTCAGTGTGGTATTATGTGTTATGGTATGCTGTATTCTACCATGTCTGTATTATTTGCACTGCATGTATAACACCTTCTCTAGCTCTACATGGTGTGCTGATATTTTCCCTAGGGTACTGCGAAGGTATGGTCTTTTTCTCCTCTGTCCCCTTTTTCACACTTCCTTACTTACAAATAAAAAAATATGGAAGGTATTTGATGTTAATGGAGTTACATTGCAAATGATTTGAAGCATAAGAGCAGGTTGAACACATACTATGAGGCTCTCAATGGGGTTTACTGATTAGTGATTTTTGACCATTTATTTTACTGATTAGCGATTTTTGGGCCAAACTTTTACTGATTAGCGATTTTTGGGCCAAACTTTACTGATTAGCAATTTCAGAGTGACCCCATTGAGACCCTCGTACCATACGGTATGTCTTTGAAATGTCATCTCCTCCACTATATTATCAGATACCATTCATTCTACTTCTCTGAATTGTTCGCTATGTATTACAATAACCAAACAAGACAATGTTTCTACTTGAAAGTTGGAAGTGTTTTTAGTTTTCATTGATACCTATATTTTGACAACCTTTTAATGGGGACAAGATTGACTGTTTTTGTGAAGGCCCTTGTACAAGATTACGAAAACTTGCCCATGCAGTAAACAAGAATTTTTCAGAAACAAAATTGAAAATTTCAATGGAAAGATTTTGATATGCTTAATATGTTCGCTCAAAACATTGATTGTCGGTACAATCATGTTAGAACAGCCTCAGCGAGGCGGTTCTAACGAGTACCCACAATATATGTTTTGGATCAAAAATAAGAAAAATGTAAATCCCAGTTTTTTTAAAAGTGGGTTTTAAGGGGGTATGCATTTCATGGACATGTTATCCTGATGATAGGGTATCACTATGATGCACTGAGAGCTACAAGAAACTGAAATCTCTTCAGCCCCCTTGAAATTTAGTCAACATGACTTTGAATGGAGAGGAAAACACAAGTGGAAACATTGTCTGATTTCTTATTCACAAAGCTAGCAGTTCTTCTTCTCCATTTTAGCAGACTCTTAACATCTCTAAATTTCTTCACAGTTATGACACATTCTAAACAGAGCAAGATTTCAGTTGTACTCATCTCCTACTTAATACGCAAAGAACATTTAACACATTTTGTTTTGCTAGATATAACATATTCAAACTAGATTCATCTTTTCCTCTAATATCGAATATGAACTCAGAAAATACTTAATTCTATTCTTATAGGTTGAAAAGCTTAGAAAAGGCATTTGGAACAGAAATAATGTATTTAAAAGGTTATAGTAGTTTACAAACAAAAGGGTCATAGAGTTATATATCTGATAATTCTGCAACATATGGAAGGCTAAATCAAAGGTTTTCCAAGTGTAAACAATTCAGTTCTTGGTAGAAAAGCCAGGACAAAATAATAACACCTTAGTGGGCTCTGTAATATTCAGTATATTCCCCTTTAGTTAAATTCTGCTAATGTGCTTTTAAGTTATAGCTCACCGGAGCTGACAGATTCACATGATGAGCTTGTAGTGTACCCATGATTCAGCATATGTCCTCACATCTGTCATCACATTTTATTTGAGGCGCATCGTGAGAAAACCGGATTTTTGCCTAGGCGAAAACAAAGGCGCAGATCAGCTTCGCGGTAACCGCGAAGCTTATCAGCGCCTTTGTTTTCGCTACACGGATAGTACAATTTCTCTTCTTCTTAAATCCGAAATTTCAAGCTGCTAGCCCTTGTCTGTAACTGTACAGGCCGATTTATGTCGGACCTGGTCGGAAACCCCGAAGACCGGTTTTCTCGCGTCGCGGCTCATTTGTCCCCATACAAAGTTAAAACATCTCCAGAAAATAGCCAGGTCAAGTAAAATAAAAGAACCGGAGGACCATTGGTTCTGAAATGCTCATCTCACCTGAGATTAGTTGACCTTTGTATAAAATAGGTCAAGGACATCTTAGGGTCATGTAGACATTGAGTCTCTGATGGTACATGCCAAGTTTCAAAAACGTTTGACTTCAGGTTTTAGAGTAGAATTTTTAAAGGTTTTAACTATTTTTATGGGCATGGCAGCCATCTTGGTCATGTGACTTATATAAACTTTTGTTCCTCCTTCCCTAGAAGGCTTCACATGAAATTTGCTTTGAGGTTTCAGAGGAAAAGCCTTTTTGAAAGTTATTGATGGACCATGGCTATACGATAAGCTCACCTTGTGAGCCTGTGGCTCAGGTGAGCTTAACCTTTAGCATGCTGAGCAATATAGTGAAATCGATATCGCAGCCCACTGACGTTTTTTCCAATTTTTTTCCGTGTTTTCTTAATTTTTGAGCCATAAAAACAGCTGAATAAATTCAACAAACGCAGTAAACAAATCTACTTTCGGTTTCGGAAGTCTTTGTTACGCCGATTTCTAGCGTAAAAATTCATCATACGTACCGTTACGATGTCATATTTCGGGTGTAAATGCACCCAATTTTCCATTTACCAGCGAAAAAAGCGCTGAAAATGCATTTCTAATGCAAAAATAACGAAAATCCGATCAAAATCGGCCGACAAATCGGTCCCAAAACCACAAGCCGCCATGTTGTTTTCATGCGCAACTGTCTGGGCATCGCTCATTAATATTCATAAGTAGGCAGTGGGCGAAAAGTGCGGGAAATTTGAAAGCGGTTTTTCTTGTCGACCGCAGTCGCCTCTAGTTGGCACAGATAGGTATTCCACGGTCGACCGCAGTCGCCTACAGCATGCTAAAGGTTAAAAAAGATAAATAAAACAAGCAGATGCAGCATGCAGTTATAATAATACTGGAGAATGTATATCAATTGTTATGCAATAATTTTACATTATTCCCATTTTAAAAGGCAAGAAGTTTATATGGTTTCTTGTTGTCATGGTGACATTTCTGATCATATTTGAGCCATGTCACTAGAAATACAGTTTTTTGCACATGCGAAAACAAAGACGCAGATCAGCGCCTTTGTTTTTGCTTCTCCAATAGCACAAACCTCTTCTTAAATCAGAAATCAAGCTTCTAGCCTTCTTCTGTGACTGTACAGGCCGACTTGTTTCAGACCGGGTGACAGAAACCCAGAAGATCGTTTCTCTCACCGTGTGGCTCATATTTGAAAGACAGTAGATATAAAAGCAAAGATATTAGATATAAATAATTATTTTTTTTTTTTTTTTTTTTTTTCCCATCAATTTACATAAAGCTGAAAGTCTAATTTTTTTCTCATTAGAATCACTATGGCAAGACAATGCAGATTAGTGCCAAATGTAAGATCGATGGAGAAATAACCAAACTTTTCTTTAAACAGCAATATGCTGAATTACCTGCTGAAATAAGATAACTTAAATCCCCAGTGGCTTTCATTGAAATTAGAAAAGTTTTCTTTTAATTATTATTTTATGCATTATTTATTTCTGTTGGTCTGATTGAAATAATTTGAAAGATTGGTTGTTGTGATTTGAAAGTCTGATAAAAGACAATGATCAGAAACTACAATACTTCAATGCAAGATTAACCTTTAGCATGCTGTAGGCGACTGCGATCGCCCGTGGAATATCAATCTGCCGACTAGAGGCGACTGCAGTCACAAAAAAAAACTGCTTTCAAATTTCCCGCAGTTTTTGACCACTGCCTACTTATGAATATAAATGATCTGTGCGCAGACAGTTTGCGCATAAACAACAATTGTATCTACGTATATCGGGACTGATTTCTTTGCGGATTTTGGTCAGATTTTCAATATTTTTGCATTAGAAATGCATTTTCAGCACTTTTTCTGCTGGTAATTGAAAAATTGAGTGCATTTTCACCCGAAGTATGACATAATAACAGTATTATGATGATTTTTTATGCTAGAAATCGGCACAACAAAGACTTTCGAAATTGAAAGTAGATTTGTTTACTTTGTATGTTGAAATTATTCGGTCTTTTTTGTGGCTCAAAAATTAACAAAACAGGGAAAACATTGGGAAAAAACATCAGTGGGATGCGATATCGATCGCACCATATTGCTCAGCAAAGCTTTCTTATAAGATAATGGTATTATGGGACAATAGGGACAAAATTAGGTACCAAAGGGGTATTCTTCCCCTGTCCTGATGATGAAAACATGTGAATACTCATAAAATGTGCAGGGGCAGATCCAGGATCTCTGGAAGGGGTGTTCAAACCCATCAATGGGGAGTTCGTTTGCTACATTTTACCTGAATTTTCTTAAATTTTGCCATTAAATTGAATTAAGTTGGTTCCAGAGGACATCCACCCCCCCACTCCTGAACCTCCTCTAAATGAAAAATTCACTGAAATGTGATGTATCATGTGAGCAGTTACCCACTGTGATTGTCAATTTTGTCTCTTTCCCAAAGCCACAGTAAAATCGTCTGAACCTAGATAATGAACTTACTTCAAAAATATATAGTTGCTTGTCCAACACCATGAACACTATAGAAAGTTAATCGGTGATGTTAATCAGTGCAGAAAAAATACTGATCTCAAGGGCTCTATTAACATCTAGCTTTAACATGGGTAACGAGGTGAGAAATAGAGAGATGAGGCAAAAATATACCATAATTGGACAGACACTGAAAACTATATACAATGATGATGAATAAGCATTTCCAACATTGGGATATTTCTGATGATATTCCCCAAAATGCTCTATTAAAGTGATCCATTTCCAAATAAGGTGCAATTCATAACATTACAATGCCGACTAGAAGTCTTTGAAAATACAAATGGAATCACGTATATACTGATTGTACGTGAAAATATGATCTACATACAAACAAACTAGTCAATGGTAGATTCATGTATGTATTTAGAACCTCCTCTGAAACTTAAATTGGGGTTAGTAGATATGTTCAAAATCTAAAGGTATTTATCGTGTCGAAATGTTGTGAACTTGTTGTGAGGTTGATGTGCTTGTTATAGTTTGCACCTTGAAAGCATGTGCATGTACACAAGATAAGGCAAAAACAGTAATAGTAATAAAGAAGTTTGAATTTGAAAACAATAATAGGCATTAAAGAAGTTTGAATTTGATTTCAGGAATTTTGTGACGAACTGTTAAGCTATGCCAACAACCTACTATGTCAGAATGCTAGTGCTATTACATTCCTTGAGAAAGCCCATACAAAACTTACACATGTCCTTGACGTCAATGGGAAAATACCGGTCAAAAAGTAAGTACTTGCGAAAATTAAGAAATACAGATGCTGAAAAATCTTTCTGGGGATGGCAGTCCATCTGAGTGTCTTGAGTTTTCACCATATTCTAGTGCTTCTAGATTCTTCATTATCAAAATGTTAAAGTGCGGTTTATAATTTTACAGCATTCATGAAAATGGCCTTATGCAAACAGTTTGGCAAACTGGCAGACACAGGCCTCTCGTCCATACAGGCTAAACTTTGATTTATAATTTTATGACCATTGTTATTTGAAATTTTATTTACACAGCATTCTAGACATGTTCGCATCTGAGAGGCGTTCATCCCTTAGAAGGAGCAGGTAGCCATACGGATCATGTGGTATTTGATGATTTATAATTATACAAATGTTACACCTATTGAGTTCCCATTATTGCATAAGGCAAGACATAGTTCCTGTGAGTACCCACAACATTTTTTAATCTGAGTGCATTTTTAACCATCAAATATTACCTGTTACAAAATTACACATTGCTTTTACTGTGATTGTATACTGTAGAACTTTAGAAATGCCTCACAGTACATAGAATTAGCTGTACTCAGAATTAACGGCTTTGTGTAGTTGTAAAATTGACATAAGTGTAGATGAGATTTTCACAATAAAAATATGACCAATCCAGAGTTATGGTCATTAAATCTTACATATCAAAAATATGAATATGCTTGCCAGGATATCTGTATTGAACATTTGTCAAACCTATGATAAAGAAGGCGCAACTAATTATGCCTAGTTAAAAGTATCATACATGTTAGTGTAGAGTAAATTTGCAGAAATCTCAGACTTTTCCAGCTTATAACATGACTACAGCTTACTTTAGAACTAGGCCAAATTCTTTAAAACACATTTTGTGTTAAAGTGGGGCATTTTTAAAGTTCTTTTGTATAGAATCATAATCTCAACTTTCATATTAACCATAAACACCATTTCTTCTGTCTGCTTTCATTCAAAGATCAAATCATGCACTTTCATTCAAAAAACATATTTTGTATTTTTCATAAAACACATATTATAATTGAGCCACCACGTGGGAAAACCAACAATCTGCATAGGCGAAAACAAAGGGGCAGATCAGCTTCATGGTAACTGCGAAGCTGATCAGCGCCTTTATTTTCGCTACACGGATAGTACAATTCCGCTTCTTTCTAAATCCAAAATTTCCAGCCTCTAACCATCTTCTGTGACTGTACAGCCCGGTTTGTGTCGGACCTGGTCGGAACACAAATTGTTGGTTTTCTCATGCACAGGCTCATATTTCAATCCAAAGACTAAATGATATGCTACACTACAAGGATCACTAGAAAACAGATTTATGCTGTATTTTTATTACATTGTATACATTGCTTCAGAGAGGACATCAGAGGCTTATATCCCAAAAAATTTCACTTCAACAACACTTTAACACCACACACCTTCATTCAAGAATGAATGCTGTAAAACTGCTTATTTTTGCGGCTATGTATTTCCTTGAATTTTTTGCTGTGATTCCTTTTTGCAGATGTATAAAAATTGTTGGGTTTTAGTACGGTATATAATATATGTCTATATGAATTTCATAAAAGTGCCAAAAGTAATTGGCTTGTGAAGATAAAATAAGTTTGCTAAAAGGAAGCCCTATAGATTTCTCTTAAACTTTCTTGCTGTAAAGAATAATGAAGGTAAAAATATAACTAATTTTACTTGATATATAGCTCTTCATTTCTTATAAATATGAACTACAAATATGAATCTAAACAAAAGTTATAAAAATGTATTTTACTTAAACTATTCAAAAACATAAATAATTGTATATAGCTTATAAATGTCATAATCAGGTCTTTTCTCAAGTTATTTAGTCTAGAGTACACACGCTTAATGTTCCCTCTATTCCCTCCATTCGGGGCTTATTAAATTTCCTGTTGCATTTGAAGAAAAAAGTTCTAAGAAAGACATGCTTGGTTTGAGTTTCATGACCCATGTTTAAAGTGAGCAAACTGCACAGTCAGAGTCATTGGCTCTTCGGCCTGTGTCGGCCTTTCCGGTATTAACGTGCGGCTCCGTATCGGCGGAAATGGCCGAGAGAACAGGGTAAGTTTTCCATTTTTGTTGTCAAAAGTTTGTTTTAATTGTATGCTTTAGCGAAAAAAGGAGAATGTGGTGCCGGGCACTGGACTTTTGACTTACTTTTTTGTTTGTGGCCAATTCCAAACTGCACATGGTTTGTCTAAATCAATCTGAAATTAAATACAAATTGACCTCTGTTTACCTGTTGACACAATTGATTTAGGTAAAAAACCATGTGCAGTTTTGAATTGGCCACAAACAAAAAATTAAGTCAAAATTCCAGCTCACGGAACCACATTCTCCTTTTTTCGCTAAGCATACAATTAAAAAAAACTTTGACAGCAAATGGAAAACTTACGTTGATCTCTCTGCGATTTCAGCCGATATGATACGGAGCCATGTGACCGGAAAGGCCGACACAAGATTTCATTAACGGAGCCAGTAGCTCCGATTATGCAGTTTCCTCACCGTGATGTTTGGCATTACACTGCTGGGCCAATTGATACAAAAGTAAAAAGGTTCACATTTTCATTGCTGTCTCCCACCCACTCAGGAGGGTGGATTTGCTTGCATTTGAAAAACTTGATTGAAAAATTATGTAAATGACTACCTTTCATGTCATGTGAACTTGATTGAAAAATGACGTGACTACCTTTCATGTCATGTGATAGCCATATTTGCTGGTCACATGATTTCTGCCACTTCAGCATTTGCTTGACTTGCAAGAAAATATTAACCAGATAAGCTTATTTCAAGGAATCGTGGGCTCAAAATTCAGGTCATTCTTCAACAAGACATAATAAATTCAGGAAAATGTAGGTGGACATGTGATTTGCGTCATTAAGGCTGTTCCAGCAAACCCACTAAATATGTGTCCTTTCATCAGGACAATATGTCAGTCACAGAAATGCATAACGACTGTCACACAGCACCACCATTTCTCTGTTTTGTTGGAATAATTGGTATTTACTTCACAGAGACTCTATACAATGAGCTGCGCTGTAAGAAAACTGATCTTCAGGAATTCCGACCAGGTCTGACACAAACTGATCTATACAGTCACAGGAGAAGGCTAGAAGCTTGAAATTTCGGATTTCAGAAGAAGAGGAATTGCGCTATCGGTGTAGCGAAAACAAAGATGCTGATCAGCTGTGCAGTTACTGCACAGCTGATCTGCATCTTTGTTTTCGCATAGGCAAAAATCCAGGTTCCTCATGACGTGGCTCCTTTATTGTGTGGGGGAGTTAACTAGTGGGGGTGGCAATTATGAGGATGACTTTATCAGGAATTTATTTCAACCTTTAGTATTCTGTCATATGAGACAAAAGTTATAATGTGAGCCTGTGCATGAGAAAACCAACAATTTTGGTTCCAACCAGGTCCAACTCAAACCGGCATGTACAGTCACAGAAGATGGCTAGAAGCTTGAAATTTTGGATATAAGTAGAAGAAAGATTGTACTATACGTGTAGCAAAAATAAAGGCGCTGATCAGCTTCGCGGTTACCGCGAAGCTGGTCTGCGGCTTTGTTTTTGCATATGCAAGTTGTTGGTTTTCTTATGCAGCAGCTCATATTGCTTTATAAGCAATTTAATCTAAAGATTTCAAAGAAATGAGCTCTTTAAAAATAGTGCGCTCTCAAATTACGATTATTTCTCCAAAAACTGAAGAAACTTTGTCAAGGAACTAGGATGCTTAACAATGCAAACCCATATCAGGACAGTTTTTTATCTCAGCTTTTCCTGCTTGCTCCAGCCTACAATGTGTATGGCCAATTTGGGGAAAAAGTAATACAGTTCAACCTCATTATAATGTGCCTCATTAGAATAAAACATGGCCATGTCATGGCTCCTAAAATGATTATTTTGCAATATGTCTATTGTAAAAACTCATTAATACACTATTTCACTTATAGACCACAAAGACAGCATTATAATGAGGTTATATCACAATTACAAACTCTTATCCTCTAATTCTGCGAAAATACTGCAAAGTTTGGGATTGCAAGAGTCTGTCTTGGTACTATTTACACAAGAAAAACAAAGACATTTTGTCAGCCTGGAACTACATATGAGCCACCTCGTGGGAAAACCAACAATGTGGTTTCCGACCAGGTTCGACACAAACCGACCTGTACAGTTACAGGAAAGAGCTAGAAGCTTGAAATTTCGGATTTAAGAAGAAGAGGAAGTGTACTATCCGTGTAGCAAAAACAAAGGCGCTGATCAGCTTCGCGGTTACCGCGAAGCTGATCTGCGTCTTTGTTTTCGCCTATGCAGATTGTTGGTTTACCCATGAGGTGGCTCATATATATGCAGCTGACATGCATCTCTTTGCACAAACACAAAGCATGTTTGGTCATTCAATAACCCCAAAATGCAAAAGGTGTGCCCATATTCAAGAATTGTAGTGAAAAACATTGTTTTAAGAAGATGCAAAATACAATGAAATTTTCACTATATTTTCAGTTTCAACAATTTTCAGGAGACATACATGCCCATAAAAAGGTGCAATCTATGAAAAACTGGATTTTGCCTATGCGAAAACAAAGGCGCAGATCAGCTGTGTTGTAACTGACATGCGCGGATCCAGAAAATTTTCTCAGGGGGGTCCAAATTCCCAGAAGGGGTCTGACGGAAAATTTCAACATGGCAAAAATTAATAAACTGGCAATTCCAGGGGGTGTCCGGACCCCCTGTCCCCCATCCCCTCTGGATCCGCCCATGACTGATCAGCACCTTTGTTTTTGCTACACAAATAGTACTTTCCATCTTCTTCTAAAATTCAAAATCTCAAGCATATAGCCTGCTTCTGTGATTATTAGTTTTAGGCTCATTTAACAAAAGCAAACCTTGTTTCTGACCTACCGTGTGTATGTTTTCAGCATCATCAAGATGGTAACCAAGGACAACAAAGATGACAGGAAGAGAGCTGAGAAAGCCCTGGAGGCGGCGGGCTTCAAGGTTGCCAAGGTAACCACAGAATTTAACATTATGAAAACTTTGTCTGTATTTGGGGCAAATGGGGGTTATTTTAGCAATCAGTATACATTATTGAGTAAGTGTCAATGACCTGTGAAATACCAATGTTTCCCAGCAGGCACATGACGTCATCATGACATCAGATCTATGATGACGTCAGATCGACGTCGATGTGTCATGACATCGCATCGTCGTCAATCTGACGTCATGATGACGTCGCATCGTTGTCGATCTGACGTCATTCTGACATCATGTGCCCGCTGGGTTTATCTGCGAAAGTTTGGATCTAGGGGTTTGATATTCTGTGTTACTCAATAGGCATTTTACTTGCACTTCTTTTATTTTACTTCTTTGCTCAAAAAATAGTGCATGTTTTTCATTGTTTAGATATTTTATACTTTCATAAAAGCCTTTAACTACAGGTCAAAATGTACTACAGTAGTTGTTGTACCTTTTGAATATTTTCTAGATAGCATTTTTATGTTCATTATTTGAGCCACCTCATGGGAAAACCAACAATCTGCATATGCGAAAACAAAGATGCAGATCAGCTTCGCGGTAACCGCGAAGCTGATCAGCGCCTTTGTTTTCGCTACACGGATAGTACAATTCCTCTACTTTCTAAATCCAAAAGTTCCAGTCTCTAGCCATCTTCTGTGCTTGTACAACCCGGTTTGTGTCTGACCTGTTCAGATACCACATTGTTAGTTTTCCCACGAGGCGGCTCATTTTTTAAGTTCACATTAATTAGTCTAGATCAGTAATGTCAAATTAGTAGCTGGCGTTATGTTGTTATAGCATCTTCTGTTACCTTATTTAGGAAAGTAGTAGAAGTGGAAAGGTATTGTTGATTTTCTGTATGTTGCTTTAAGTTCTGTGTTTTGCATTTGTTTACATTTTCAGTTTACATTACTCCCCTATCAACATTTCAGTCGGTCTCGGATTGCTTTGCAGTGAACTATACTAAATTTTGAATCTATGAATTTTTATTCCAGACCACTGGTGTCACTGTGTCCCCAAGTGTTGAGATGCTTTTTTATCGCACCCTGCGTTCGTTCGTTCGTCTGTCTGTCAACATTTACGTCGAAGTTTAGTTTTCTCGACATCAGTGATAGCTGCGAGTCTGAAACCTTGCATAGTAATTGTCCCTGACATACCCTTCAAGCACGCACCTTAACCTGGTGCCCTTGACCTATATTTCACGGTCCACTGACTTTGAAAATTTTTACGTCGAAGTTTTGTCAACATTTACGTCGAAGTTTGGTTTTCTCGACATCAGAGGTAGCTGCAATTCTGAAACCTTGCATAGTAATTGTCCTTGACATACCCTTCAAGCACGCACCTTAACCCGGTGCCCTTGACCTATATTTCACGGTCCACTGACTTTGAAAATTTTTACGTCGAAGTTTGGTTTTCTCGACATCAGAGATAGCTGCAAGTCTGAAACCTTGCATAGTAATTGTCCTTGACATACCCTTCAAGCACGCACCTTAACCCGGTGCCCTTGACCTATATTTCACGGTCCACTGACTTTGAAAATTTTTACGTCGAAGTTTGGTTTTCTCGACATCAGAGATAGCTGCAAGTCTGAAACCTTGCATAGTAATTGTCCTTGACATACCCTTCAAGCACGCACCTAAACCCGGTGCCCTTGACCTATATTTCACAGTCCACTGACTTTGAAAATTTTTACGTCGAAGTTTGGTTTTCTTGACATCAGAGATAGCTGCGAGTCTGAAACCTTGCATAGTAATTGTCCTTGACATGCCCTTCAAGCATGCACCTTGACCCGGTGCCCTTGAACTATATTTCACGGTCTATTGACTTTGCCCGATGCAGGTGCGATATCGACCTCCGCGGAGTTCTTGTGTTTGCTTGAGTTCATGTTTTGCATATGAGCCGCCGATCTAGAAATCCAGTAATCTGCATATGCCAAAACAAAGATGCAGATCAGCTGTGCAGTGACTGCACAGCTATTCAGCGCCTTTGTTTTCGCCACAGATAGTACAATTCCTTGTCTTCCTAAATCTGAAATTTTAAGCTTCTTACCATATTCTTTTGCTGCACAGGCCAGTTTGTGTCAGCCTTGGTCAGAAACCCCGAAGACTGGTTTTCTTGCGTTGCTGCTCATATGGTAAACAGCTGAGGCCGTGTCAGAATTGCGACAGATTTGTGCTGTACAAGATCTTAGGTCTGTTTTCATATTACCTGGTTACTACAGTGTGTGTTCAGAGTCATGAGATAAACATGCATGATTATGAATGATCATATCTATATGACTAGATTTGTTTTTCATATACTTGCATCAAATAATGGTGAATCCTTTGACCTGATGTTTGACTTTGCTGAATACATGTATGTTCTTGTTGAGTTGTTCTGCTTGTGGTTTTACTGTATATGATCATCCTATGCTTGAGTCTTACACCAGGCCTCGAGGTTATAAAACTTTTTTCATGCTCAACTCAACTGAGACTGAAATTTAAATTGTCCATACATATTGAATTAAGCAAAATAAATGGAAATTTCTGGTCTAAATCACCAAAACCTGTAATTATACCCCTGGCATTTATGCCGACGGGTATATAGCTTTTGCTTTTCCGTTCGTCCGTTCGTATGTTAGTTCGTGTTTCCGGAACGTTCGTAGAATTTACGTCAAAGTTTTGGTTAAAGTTTCTCTAGTGGTGTATATCTCATGAACCAATCACCACAAACCATTCATATTTGGACCATAAGTACCCTATAGGGTTTGCTTTGTTTCCATGTGTTCGGACCCCAGGGTCCATGCCAGGGGGTGGGGCTAGAGGTCAAAATCTAGGCCACCTTTAATTTGCGTCTGAGTTTTGGTTAAATTTTATCTGGTGGTGTATATCTCATGAGCCTATTGTTAGAAATCATTCATATTCAGACTTTAGGTACCCTATAAGGTTTGCTTTGTTTCCATGAGTTTTGACCCCAGGGTCCATGCCCGGGGGACGGGACTAGAGTTCAAAATCTAGTTCACCTTCAAAATGTGCTGTTTACATTGTTGTTTTTTTTTTTTTCTGAACAAATACTTACAGGAATGTATTCCTATTTGGATCATAGATACCCTTTAGGGTTAAATTTTACTCTATGGCACCAAACTCCAAGGGTGGGGCTGGAGGTCAAAATCTAGGACACATTTATATATTGTGATAGATACCGAGATTAATATTCTGTAGGTCTATATCTTTACAACCATGTGTCAGAAAGCATTTATACTTAGACCATAGGTACCACGGAAGGGTTGGAACCTAGGGTCCATGCCTTGGGTGGGGGTGGGACTGGAGGTCAAGATTTGTAAGCAAATTGCTATACAACGCTTATTTCTAAAATATGCTTGATAAGGGTACTGTCTTTCATGGGGGATTTGAGGTTCAATGTCAGAAGTGAGCATGTGCGGGGTTGTTGGGGTAGGGAGGGGGGCTTGGTGGCTAGTAGCCGGGGGTATACGTGCCTCCCAAGGCACTTTTTCTAGTTTATCCTGCTAATAAGTGTTAAAATGCCAACAATTTGTTGGCATTTTAACATTTATGAGCAGGCTAAATTTCAGCAGTTGTTGGCATTTTAACATTTATGAGCAGGATAAATTTTAGTCTCAGCTGGGTTGAGCATGAAAAAAGTGTTATAGCCTTGGGGCCTGATTATCAAGTTTGCATGTTCATTTATCTTAACGATGATTGCATCTGAGTGAGTTAATAAAGTCGTATTTAAGTTTTGCTCTGGGAAGCACAGTGGCTTAGTGGTAACAAATATTGGAGTCCAGATGGCGCTGTCGGGAGTTTGCACCATACCAGGATCAAGTTTTGTCCTTGAACAAGACATATAACTCGCCATAATACACACATTTACTGGTTAAATGCCCAAAAGTTGAGGTTTCATCTCCACCCTTGAAAAACTCTTAACTTTGAAATTGAGCATCAACATTAAGAAAACATTTACATTATGACATTGTCTCTCCTTTATGTTTGGTATTCTACTTGGTAAGGATTGGAATTCTGATTTTAGCTTTCACTGGATGATGAAAAACATAAGGCTGTTTTAATGTTTTGAAGCCGAAAGGGTTTCTCGGAGACATTAAAATAACTAATGTTTTTCATCATCCAATGAAAGCTAAAATCTGAATTTCAATACTTATATTTACATTTTAAATTATCAATCATAGTATCAGATTTTTTATATCCACATATCATCGCTCATTTTCATGTTATCCGACTTAAAGTAATTTTGGAACAGCCAAAACGTCTAATTTTTTAGCTCAACGTCATGGCAATACGCGACCAACGTCACGCCAACAAGAGTAAACAAACAATGTCACTGGATGGTTTTGATGTCGCCCGGCCCACAGGCGTGGCCTTTAGACCACATGACTAAATGTTTTTCATTGGGAAATGAAGAACATCAAGAAAGATACTTTGATCTAGGGCGATTGCAATAAAAATGTAAATATTAAAAATTGATCTATGCAAATTACGAAGATACACTTACAACTGTATGCATTGAAAACTTCAATGAAATGTTAATCATATTTATTCATTTCTTTTTATGCTTAAACTTTTTTGTGTGATATTTTTATGTTTTCAGATTTGTGATTACCCTAGCCAATTCTCATTTCAAGATTTCTTCTTACTTTATAGGCATTTATTAGTTGAAATTTCCAGTTCCATTGGAAATCTTAATTTTCAATTCATTACGAAAACATGCCCATGCAATATACAGAGATTTTTTTAGCTTTAAAAATTGAAAATTTTCAGCTGAAAAAGTTTGATAGTTTTCTTATTTTTGCTCAAAACATATACTCATCAAAAGAAGTTTTGCACCATTTAGATTTTTTCATATTTTAAGTGACATTTTAACTAACAAATTTTAAAGTTAGCTTTTTGAATTTGCACAGTCTGAAAGAGTTTGATAATGTGTGTGATAAGACCAAAAATTGTTGCGGAAACGATTTTAGGAAAAATTGAAAATTCCAGTTTTCTGTAAATGCTGAAAATTGGAAAATCGAAAAAATTCCACAAAAAAATGCCACAGCATCAAGAACACATTTTTGTTTCAAAATTTACACACAAGAGCTCCAAAGCAAATGATTAAGCCTAAAAACAATTTAAAAAATCTCAAAATTTTAGTAAAAATTCATTTTTTGACAAAATTGCAATTTTTGAGAAAAAATGATAAATATTGGAAAAAATGAGTAAAATCGAAATTCATTTCAATTTTTGATCACTATGAGACGTTTTGACACCAAAAATTGCAGCCTGTTTTCTTTCTGTTAAAGGCAATCTCATTTCAAAGATGTTGCATGAGTAATTTTTTGACATGCAGCTTTTTAAAAATTCTGAATTTGGATGGGTTGAAAACCAGTACCTACAGTTAAACATTAATGGGTGCTGCATGCTGTGTTTGAAAGAAAAACAACTCATTTTATTGGAGACATGAGTTACTAAGCTTTATCTGAGAATTTAAACAAAATCTCAAAAATCGTTATTTTTGGTCAAAAAAAGTGTTTTTGTCAAAAAAATTCAATTTTTAGTTTTTTGCTTTAAACGATTGCTTTCAGTATCCTGAATGAGGATGTGAAACGAATTCGGGTTTGGAAGCCCAGAAATAAAGATGTGGGCTTTTTGCTGCATCCCAAATCTTGGTGTTTTCAAAAACATGCATTTTTGCGCATTTTTATTTAAACTTTTTAAGAAGAAATATTGATTTGCCATTCAGGAAGTCCAGCCCTTTAAGATGACATTAAGTTTTAAAAGTTTATTTGAAAAATATCTATACTAGACATTATTTTAAAATGAGAAAAATATTAACTGGTGCAAAACTTCTTTTGATGAGTATAGATTGTGGGTACATGTTAGAACTGCCTCGGTGAGGCGGTTCTAACGAGTACCCACAATCTATGTTTTGGAGCAAAAATAAGAAAAGTAGGTATACCCCTGCAAACCCCAGTTTTTCTATGTTAAAGTGGGGTTTAATTAAGGATTGAAATTCAGATTTTAGCTTTCACTGGATGATGAAAAACATGAGGCTGTTTTAATGTTACATTTTAAATTACCAGTCAAGTATCAGATGTTTAATTGCACATATCACCGCTCATTTTCATGTTATTAGACATTAAATCCGACTTAACGTAATTTTGGAACAGCGAAAACGTCAATTTTTCGCGCCTAACGTCATGGCGATACGCGACCAACGTCACGACAACAAGAGTAAACAAACAACGTCACTGGATGGGTTTTGACGTCGCCCCGCCCATAGGCGTGGCCTCTAGATCACGTGACTTAATGTTTTTCATTGGGAAATGAAGAACATCAAGAAAGATACTTTCATCTAGGGCGATTGCAATAAAAATGTGAATATGGGGGTATACATTACACGGACATGTTTTCATGATGTCATATTAATAAAATATTAATACCATCTTGAATTATTTTCCATAGATTCAACATTTATATGTAATATATTTCAGAATGACACCATAGATCCAAGCAAGTTTACATTTGAAGATTTCTTCACATTCTACAGACATCTTGTGGGTAGAACGGAGGTGGACAAGGTCTTTGATGAAATGTAAGTTATTCCAAATGAAATTTAAAGTTCAAGGTGTTCGGACACAAAGATTAACTATTTCTTGAAAAAAAAAAAAAAAAAAAAAAAAAAGATTTCTTTGGAGTTTTGGACTAGGCCAAAACAAACCAGGCAGTGCAGCCATAGAAGATGGTGAAAGTCTTGAATTATTGGATTTTGAAAGTGGAAAGATAGTTTTATTATATGGCAAGTGATGAAATATAGAGAAATATGTATTAAATATAACCAATATTTGAAAAAGTTATATTTTCACATGTGAAAATATAAAAAAGTTATATTTTCACATGTGAAAATATAAGATTTGGGAATACGCAAATTACGATTCCACCGTTTCATTTCTAATTTATACATAACTAAATTTTATAATCTATGCTATTGTTGACGCAATGAACGTTCACACACAATAGCGACGTAATGACGTGACGTAATGACGTCATTTAGGATTTTGACGTCATATGCTTTAGAGCGCAACGTTACAATGACTACATGCAATATAATAAAAAGAAAATTCAAGTTTTTGTCGTGAATATGACTTTTATTTCATCTCGTGAAGTGAAAATTTATATATTTCATTCGTGCCTTCGGCACTCATGAAATATAAAAAATTTTCACTTCACTCAATGAAATAAAACTCATATTCACTCCAAAAACTTGAATATCCTCTATTTATCTGTGGAGGGAAAACAAATGTCCAGGCCCCGAGGTTATAAAACTTTTTTCTTGCTCAGCTCAGCTGAGACTAAAATTTATCCTGCTTATAAATGTTAAATGCCAACTGTTGGCATTTTAACATTTATGAGCAGGATAAATTACTACCTTTGATGGTCAAAACTGAAAATTTCAATTAATTTTGGCTATTTCAGTATTTATGAGGAATTGCAGTCTCATGCTCAGCTGAGTTGAGCATGAAAGAAGTTTTATAACCTTGGGGCCCGATCAGTTGAAAAAGTATGTTAGAATGTACTGGAGTAGAAAACGCTTATGATGTCTTTTTGTGCATTTTCCGCTGGTTCTAAGGAACAGCATGGTTAGGCAACTTTTTGTGATACTTCTGGTTATGTCGTTCCCCATGATAATTATACAATACATTCTATAGGCTGCCTGAGGTAGACCTCAGTGATGAAAATCATTCCGAAGAGTAAGTTGTAGCCTTGCTGCTGAGTATTAAATCCTGGACACTACATCATGAAAACATGTCTGTGAAATGTATACCCCCTTAAACCCCACTCTGGTATAGAAAAACTGGGGTTTGCAGGGGTAAACGTATTTTTCTTATTTTTGCTCCAAAACATAGATTGTGGGTACTTGTTAGAACCACCTCGGCGAGGCGGTTCTAACGTGTACCCACAATCTATGTTTTGAGCAAAAATAAGAAAAATATCAAAATGTTTCTGCTGAAAATTTTCATTTTTTATAGCTAAAAAAATCTCTGTATATTGCATAGGCAAGTTTTAGTAATGATCCAGTCAAAACACATCTGAACTTTGAGCAGATCCAACTACTCAAGATTATTGCAAGCTCACATTTACCCCACACACTGATTGCTGTCCCATTTCACTTTGTTTTTGGGCTTTTGCAATTCCACTTGTAGCACACCACTTATATGCTGTTCATAAGATTTCTAATTGAAGGTTTATATCCTCACAAACTCGGCTCTTTCTATATTATTTTGTTAAATGCAGCAAACCAACATTGCAAGTACAATACCTTTTGTGGCCTCTTTCACATATGAGCCGCCACATGGGAAAACCAACAATCTGCATATGCGTAAACAAAGACGCAGATCAGCTTCGCGGTAACCACGAAGCTGATCAGCGCCTTTGTTTTCGCTACTCGGATAGTACAATTCCTCTTCTACTTAATTCCAAAATTTCAAGCTTCTAGCTCTTTTCTGTGACTATACAGGTTTGTGTCGGACCTGTTCAGAAACCACATTGTTGGTTTTTCCACGTGGCGGAAGACAGAATGCTGGCTCAAAGATTTTGTAAGACACTAAATTTTGTAAAACAGCAAAAGCAATGTTTGTAGAAACAATTGAACTAATACATAAGTTCCTCGTGGTTTAGCACAATCATCTGTTACATATACAACTTATTCAGCTGCATGGTTGGATCCCAGAGAAAATCCTCTCAAGAAATGCAACAGAAGAACATTGTAAACATCAGAAGCCTCCTCCACAAAGACACTGTTGTACTATTATTTCCAAATTATAGTTTTAAAACTTGCCCCTGAAAATGTTTCTTCACAGAAAGTTTTTGTGTGGAGGACGATAGGAAAGTTGTTATAATCTCAAAAATCTTGCTCTTAGTTTGTCCTAATAGGACTACAAAAATTTTGAAAATCGGTCAGCAGATAAAAGATTTAATGGCATAAATGAATTTTGAATTGGGATTTTACATTGGCAAGGAAGATAATCCATGATCATGAAAATGGATACTATTTACTTGATCATGTCCTTCATGGCAAGTCATTTTATAAGGATTTTGAGCAATCATAATGAAATACAAGTCATGTACCAAGAATATAAAGATTTTGCAGGAAAATATTTACCTCCCTTTCATGAAATTTTTATGCCCCCAACTTCGAAGAAGTTGAGGGGGCATATTGGTTTGGGTCTGTCCGTGCAGTGCAGTGAGTGAGTGAGTGCGTGCAGTCAGTCAGTCAGTCAGTCAGTCAGTCAGTCTGTGATGCGTGAGCACTCGGTCAGGAACCGTTAGAGCTAGGATCTTGAAATTTGGTATGTAGTTTGTATATGAAAATTAAGAGGACCCTTTGTATATGAAAATTAAGAGGACCCGTATTTTTTCTTTCAGGTAAATTCAAGGGGCTAGGGGCCAATTCTGTGAGAGTTATTTCCCTTTTTAATTCTTGATAAAGTGAATAGATAGTGGATACCTTGTGTGCGCAACTTCTCCTACAGTTTTATTCCGATTCTCTTGAAACTTTACAGATGTTGTGACCATGCTTTGAAGATATGCATGTGGTTTGGATATAATCCTCAGATTAATTTTTGTCACTTTTTTCGCAATTTGAACTTAGCCATTTTTCGAGCATTTTGACAATGAAAGTGAATGGGCAGTGGGTACCTTGTGTGCGCAACTCCTCCTACAGTTTCATGCCAATTCATTTAAAACTTTACATGTATTATGGGCATGGTCTGAAGATATGCATGTGGTTTGGATATAATCCTTGGATTATTTTTTGTCATTTTTTTCACAATTTGAACTTAGTCATTTTTTCGGGCATTTTAGTGGATGGATAGTGGGTAACTTGTATGCGCAACTCCTCCTACAATTTAATACCGATACTTTTGAAACTTTGCAGACATTGTGACCATGCTTTGAAGATATGCATGTGGTTGGGATATACTCCTCAGATTAATTTTTGTCACTTTTTTTACAATTTGAACTTAGTCATTTTTTGGACATTTTTACATCTTGAAAGTGGCTTACCAGTTGGGGGCATAGTGTTTCATAAACACATTTTCTAGTTATACCAAAAATCCCTATTCAAAAATGATCAGAGCTTTTTTGTTTGTCAACCAATTTTCAAAATTTTTGCTTCACATTTTCAGACAAACTAAATGCTGAATTGTGCCAAGAAAATGTTTAATCTAGATTTTAACAGTTGCAAAATATCTGCGAAAAACCATAATCAGACACTAAGAAACATGCTTAAGTACATGATATCATTGATATGTCTCATTTCAGGGGAGCTAAAAAGAAGCCCTACATGACGACAGAGCAGTTTGTTAAGTTTCTCAACAAAGAGCAGCGTGATCCGCGACTGAATGAGATTCTGTACCCATATTACAGCAGTAGTCAGGCACTAGAGCTGATCCTCAAGAACGAGTCGAAAGCCAACATGGCGTCAAAAGGTAGGGTTAATGGAGGAAGTTTGTCACGGGTATACTTGCACAGTAGTGATATATATGTATATGGTTTTTTAGCTATCACATAAACAATGTAGATTCTTGCAGTTGAAGTGGTTAAGGAGTTGGCCGTTATAAGTATACTAGCACTTTTGCGTTATATTCAAAGTATACACATACCTCGATAGAAGGGGTTTAAAATTAAATGTGTAAAGTTAATGTGTAATTGAAGATTTAAATTAAATAATTTTATGATTTAATTTTATTAGACATACGTTTTGTGTCTAAATAAATTTGCAAGCACTATCGAAACTTTTGTTTAAGACATTTTACAGTGTAACTGCTGTTGTGTGAAGAAAAAAAAATAGCAAGCACTTTCATTAAAATGAATATTTTATCGACAAGTATTTCTGAGGTGTAATCTCTTCATGTATAGTAGCACAAAATAGTGCAAGCTCCATTGTATAGTATACATAGACTACATAGCACAAGTCATTTGTAAACACACCCCCCACCCCCCACACCGGGGGAATAGCTGGGACTTTGACATTTGGTCCAGCAAATCCCCAGCAAATCCCCGCTAAAAGCCCCACTCTGCGGGGACTGCTCGTTGGTAAAACCACTGCTGTTTTCCCCCGCAGCCTGTTATCTTTTTCATTTCATGGCCCTTTTTGCCTGTATAAAGCAAACTTGGGGTATATCCCCCGCACCGCCGTGGCTGGTCAAAGCCCTGCTCATTTCCACAGCTATCCCCAGCCCTCCCCAGGGGGCGGGGGACTGTGGTTACATATGACTAGTGCATTATTTCATAGTGGCTACAAAGACTGAGTGGCTTGTAGTTTGAATGGTGTGGACTATATCAACCGAGGTTTGGCTTTTATATCACCATAGCAGAAATGAGGCAAGTGGCATTGAAGCTGCATACACAGAATGCATGCTATTTCAGACAGAAAGGGTGTGAGGGTTCATATCAAGAACATTTTTCAGACAACATTATATAAGTTAGATACATGAGCGGGGATGCAAACTATAATATATAGAACAGGACTGGTAATGTGTCGTCATTTCTAATGAGTACCCACAGCAATGGCCTTTATGAAAATGTGACAGAACTACATAAGTTCTATTAAACTGTTCTTCATGGGATACAAAGAAAATAACCGTTCTATTAAACTGTTCTTCATGGGATACAAAGAAAATAACCATTTGCTGGACGTGGGTGCGTAGGCACTAGCCTAAAATTGATAGAGCAGCGAGGCGCGACTCCAGATGTGATGAAGCTGTAGTACTAGTTGTTGCACATGTAGACTACTTTGTCCAGCACTCTGTGTCCTGCCTAACGCCCTAATTATTGACTCTTGCCTTTGCCGACAATGTGTGCTTGTGTAAGAACTTTTCTGTGACGATGTGTAAAAAAAACCTGATTTTCCGGTGAAAACTGGAATCTATGGTATCCCTGCCTTCAAACTGGGTTTTTAGCTAACCTGAGCCGAAGGCTCATAGGTGAGCTTATAGTATACCCATGCTCCGGTGTCCGTCCGTCCGTCATCCGTCTGTCGTCTGTCCACAATTTCAAGGATCTTCTTCTCTGAAACCACTGGGCCAATTGTTGTCATATTACACATACACCATCTACAGGTAGGGGGAAAGAATAATTGTGTTTTTTGTTTTGATCGGATAAGGACTCTGGTTGCTATGGCAACTTATGCTTCCCATAGACTTATAATGCAAAAAGTGAAAATTGCCAGTTTTTGCTGTCTTGTTGGAGATATTTGAATTTTGTTTTTGCAGAAATGTTTATTGAGTAGTCCTCTACGTTTCATGTGACTTTTGTCCTAATCCTTCATTTTGATTGGTTGCAGGGGCCCCATATAGGGCAAAATTTCGAAAAACATTCAAAAATCTTCTTCTCAGAAACTGTCAAGGGGATGAAGCCTATACTTCGTATACATGTTCCTGACAGTGGCCTCAACATAATTTATATTTTTTATTCCAGGCGGATAAGAACTCTGGTTGCTATGGCAACTTAAAGTTTCCATAGACTTATAATAATGGGAAAAGTGGAAATCATCTATTTTTCTGCTAAAATTCCAGACATTTGAATTTTGTTTTTGCAGAAATGTTTATTGAGTAGTGTTTGACGTTTCTTGCGAGTTTTGTCCTAATCCTTTATTTTGATTGGTTGCTGGGGCCCCATAAAGGGCAAAATTTTGAAAAAAAAAAAAACATTCAAAAATCTTCTCCTCAGAAACTTTCAAGTGGATGAATCCCGTACTTTGTATACATGTTCCTGACAGTAGCCTCTACATAATTTATGTTTTTTATTCCAGTCGGATAAGAACTCTGGTTGCTATGGTAACTTGAAGTTTCCATAGACTTTTAATGGGAAAAGTGGAGATAAGCTATTTTTTGAAAACTATTGCAGCCTGAGATCTGAAAAGTGGTAGATGCAAACAACTAATGGATTAAATGAAGGTATATGATTAATTTTGGTCAAGGTCATCTCTTGACCTTGGCCGGTCTGTCGTCCATACACACTTTTCAAAGATTTTTTTCTCTGAAACCACTTGGCCAATCAAAGCCAAATTTTATATGAAGCATCTATAGGAAGTGGGAACCAATGTATATATAAATAATCCAGGTCACATGACCAAGATGGCTGCCATGCCCATATATTGTAAAAACCCCCTTAAAATATCTTCTTCTCCAGAACCGGTGAACCGATTTCAACGAAACTTTGCATGAGGTATGGATGACTCAAGTACTACAATGTATATATAAAACATGACCCTGTGGTGACCTTGACCTATTTTATGGCAAGGTCAACATAGGTCGTCAATGCATTTGAATGGGGAAAACTTTTAAAATGTCATTTTAAGTGAAAGTCTTGCAGGAAATGGGCAGTAGGACTGAAATTTAATGATTCTGAAAAAAAATGGACCCCAGGGGCTCATCTGCTTTTAAAATGTTATTTGAAGGGGAAATTCAGCAGGAAATTGGCAAATGGACAGAATATTGATTATTCTGAAAAAAGAAAATGGCTCAAGGGCTTCATCTGCCCCTGCACTGGGGTTAAATACCATAATATTCAAATATGTTTATTGGTATATGAAGCAGATCTCAGGTGAGCGTTTACAGGACCATTGGTCCTCTGGTTTTGTTTTTCAAGCAATTCTGTCATTTTTAGTCATTTAACGTCACATCAAATCACATTATTTTACATTCTATGTCTTGACACAATACTGTAAACCAATTTATTTTTACCATTTTTGTGAGCAAGAAGAATTTGCAAAAATAGATCGCTGCAGTAAACTGTGATTAAATCAGTTAAGGAAAGTTATACTTGAACATGCAAGTGCTATGAAAATAAATCACCATTCATAAAAATATGCATGGAGACAAAATGGGAAAGTTTAATAGCCTTGAAAATAAATTGGATTACAGTTTGTCATTGCCATTGAAAAACAGGGTAGTGTTCTCATTTTCATGCATTTCACCTATCATATGAGCTGCGATGCGAGAAAAACGGTTTACGGGGTTTACGGCCAGGTCTGGCATAAACCGGCCTGTACAGTCTCAGAAAAAGGCTTGAAGTTTGAAATTTTGGATTTATTAACAAAGGGGAAATATTGTTCTATCGGTATAGCGAAAACAAAGATGCTGATCAGATGTGCAGTTACTGCACAGCTGATCTGCGCCTTTGTTTTCGCATAGGCAAAAGTCTGGTTTCCTCATGATGCAGCTCATATGTATTCTTTAAATCACATAATTCATAAACTCATCATCTTAATTTTCATACCTTACTATGAGCACACTTATGAGTGGATATTTACAATACTGTCCATACAATTATGAATACTGTAAATCACTACATCATCTAAATATTGTGATGGTTGCTAGGATACTAAGAAGTTCCCAAAATATAGCCTCAAAGCATGCTTCAAAGTTTTCAAAATTTTCCATCATAAAATTCTCAAATTAAACTTATGAACAGCATTGGAATTACATTATAGTGTAGGTTGGCAAACTGGAAACACATAAAAGTTTTTCTTGGCCTGATTGGATATACAGTATTCATGTGTCCTGTTTCATTGTATGAATATTCATGTGCTTTGTTTGTATGTATCATATGATCAGAGGAGGAAGGTATGTATATGCATGTGTACCAATAGACACGCCCCCTGCATGAATAATAATGAGACTAGTTTTAGTTTGGTTGCAATAAATGCTCAGAGTTAAAGGATAGCAACGTCCATAGAAGTTATAGTGAAAGTTGATTTAACTGTGTTAAGTTAGTACGTCATAGGTATTAAGTAGAGAGTGTTTATGCTGTTTTTGTTTGATAATAAGTATTGTGCATTTTTTCGCATAGTCCTTGATTTTGTTTTCAATTGTAAGCTGTGATTCAAAGGACAATCCGTCCGGTCCTTCACAAACACACGCAAAGTGACACCCACACATTCTTAGAAGCTGTCCTTAAAAGAGTATTCACAGACACAAGCAAAGTAACACCCACACATGCATAGAAGCTGTCCTTAAAAGAGTATTCTCAGACACACGCAAAGTAACACCCACACATTCTTAGAAGCTGTCCTTAAAAGAGTATTCACAGACACAAGCAAAGTGACACCCACACATTCTTAGAAGCTGTCCTTAAAAGAGTATTCACAGACACACGCAAAGTAACACCCACACATGCTTAGAAGCTGTCTTTAAAAGAGCATTCACACACACACACACACACACACACACACACACACACACACACACACACACACACACACACACACACACACACACACACACACACACACACACACACACATGCAAACATACACCCACACACACATGCAAACATACACCCACACATGCTTAGAAACTGGTCTTAAAGGAGCATTCACAAAAACACATGCAAAGTCACACACACACATGCTTAGAAGCTGTTCTTAAAAGAGCATTCACAGACACATGAAAAATGACACCCACTCATGCTTAGAAGCTGTCCTTAAAAGAGTATTCCCCTTTCGGTCATAAAACATTGTTCATGCTCAACTCAGCGTAGACTAAAATTTATCCTGCTCTTCAATGTTAAATGCCAACATTTATTAGCAGGATAAATATCAGGCTTTGGTGATCTAAATCTGAAATTTCAATCAGTATCATAAGGCTATTTCAGAATTTATGAGCAGTTGAAATTTCAGTCTCAGCTGATCTGAGCGTGAAAAACTTTTTATAAGATCGGTTCAGGTTATGTTGTGTTTGCTCCATCGCTGACCCAAACGTGGTTGACTGGGATGTGGAGCTATATACCAACCAGTCAACCTTAAAATGAGATCAGTCTTAACTTAGATGCTAGATCTAGGTCTTTTAAAAAAATTAAATTTTGTCCCAGTTGTCTTAATGAACTTTGATAATTTACGGCTGAGTGCAAATCGCTTCTCAGATTCTTTACAAATTCCTGTAATCCAATCATTATGCACAGATTGCTTAGTCTAATGGGAGTAAAAATCCTGAAATGTCCGTATTTGTCTGATGTTTCCTATTCTGAAGCAAAGACTTATCCCTGCAGACACAAATATAATTGAATCCATATTATTTTCCTTTGACGTTTCATATTTTATGCTGTCTAATGCTTGTACTAGCATTATGCAACTGTAATGTGACATCATAGTCTGAAGTTTGACTTGTCTAGGCGAGATTTTGGGATAAAACTGTTACAATCTGTCGTGTATGGTATTAATCAATTAAGGAGTCGTAAAATGTTCTTTTTAAGAATTGCAGTGTATATGCTGTAATTAAACTGCGCTTATGCCTAGCTTATGCTGCGTTCATGCTGCAAAACTACGCTGCATTTCTGCTGAAATCACCCTTGAACTTAGCTGCAGTTCTGTGAGGAAAATACACAAACCTTAAAGCCTTGTCACGCGTAAGCGAAAATCCCTCGATGTAGACTTGCGTTTTATTGCGAAAAGGGGTTTTTATGTCCCCCCAACCGAAGGTGGGGGACATATTGTTTTTGGTGCGGTTCCCGTCGGCGTCGGCGTCGGCATCCGCGTCAGCGTCCGCGTCCGCGTAGCTTCTTTCTTACGCGATATCTTTTGAACCAGTGGATGGATTTTGACCAAACTTGCATAGATACATGGTTGGGAGGGGAGAAAGAGTTGATTAGATTTTGGTGACCTTGACCTCATTTTCAAGGTCACCAGCCCATGAAAACTGATCAAATTAGGTTTTCCGACGCGATATCTTCTGAACAAATGAATGGATTTTGAGCAAACTTGCACAAGAGCATTGTTGGGAGGAGGCTCAGAGTTGATTAGATTTTGGTGACCATGACCTAATTTTCAAGGTCACGAGTCCATAAAAACTGTTGAAATTAGTCTTTCCAACTCAATATCTTGAAAACCAATTGATGGATTTTGACCAAACTTGCACAGAAGCATTGTTGGGAGGAGGCTCAGAGTTGATAAGATTTTGGTGACCTTGACCTAATTTTCAAGGTCACAAGTCCATAAAGAATGTTGAAATTAGTCTTTCCAACGCAATATCTTGTAAACCGATTGATGGATTTTGACTAAAGTTGCACAGAAGCATTGTTGCGAGAAGGCTCAGAGTTGATTAGATTTTGGTGACCTTGACCTAATTTTCAAGGTCACGAGTCCATAAAAAATGTTGAAATTAGTCTTTCCAACGCAATATCTTATAAACCAATTGATGGATTTTGACCAAACTTGCACAGAAGCATTGTTGGGAGAAGGCTCAGAGTTGGTTAGATTTTGATGACCTTGACCTAATTCTGAAGGTCATGAGTCCATAAAACTGTTGAAATTAGTTTTTCCGATATGATATCTTGTAAACTAATTGATGGACTTTGACCAAACTTGCACAAAAGCATTGTTGGGAGGAGGCTCAGAGTTGATTAGATTTTGGTGACCTTGACCTAATTTTCAAGGTCACAAGTCCATAAAAACTGTTGAAATTAGTATTTCCAACGCAATATCTTGTAAACCAATTGATGGTTTTTGACCAAACTTGCACAGAAGCATTGTTGGGAGGAGGTTCAGAGTTGATTAGATTTTGATGACCTTGACCTAATTCTGAAGGTCACGAGTCCATAAAACTGTTGAAATTAGTTTTTCCGATACGATATCTTGTAAACTAGTTGATGGATTTTGACCAAACTTGCACAGAAGCATTGTTGGGAGGAGGCTCAGAGTTGATAAGATTTTGGTGATCATGACCTAATTTTCAAGGTCACTAGTCAAAAACTGTTGAAATTAGTCTTTCTGACGGGATATCTTGTAAACTAATCGATGGACTTTGACCAAACTTACACAGAAGCATTGTTGGGAGGAGGCTCAGAGTTGATAAGATTATGGTGACCTTGACATAGTTTCCAAGGTGACAATTCCATAAAAACTGTTGAAATTAGTATTTCAGACGCAATATCTTGTAAACCAATTGATGGACTTTGACCAAACTTGCGCAGAAGCATTGTTGTGAGGAGGTTCAGAGTTGTTTAGATTTTGGTGACCTTGACCTAATTTTCAAGGTCACGAGTCCATAAAAAAATGTTGAAATTAGTCTTTCCAACGCAATATCTTGTAAACCAATTAATGGATTTTGACCAAACTTGCACAGAAGCATTGTTGCAAGAAGGCTCAGAGTTGATTAGATTTTGGTGACCTTGACCTAATTTTCAAGGTTGTGAGTCTGTAAAAACTGTTGAAATTAGTATTTCCAACGCAATATCTTGTAAAGCAATTGAACTATTCAATCCACCTGTCGTATTGATCAATGTCTATAGACCTCCAAGACTAGACTTGAAACATTTTTGTGACAATTTACAAATATTGTACACGAGTTTAGATTGCGACAAGTTGATTTTACTTGGTGATTTTAATGTTGACTTCCTAAAATCCAAGATATTGTCTCTTCAAGAAAGCTTTTCACAAGTCATTTCCAAACCGACAACTCGTAGAAGTACATTGATAGACCATATTTATATCAGAAATGTACCGTATCAAAAAAGCGGAGTTATACCATGCTATTACAGCTATCATGAAATGACATATATAATACTGGATGAGAATGAATTAAATGCTCTTTAAAAATTGAAAGCCAAACTAGTTATGGGTGTTGCCCATAGACAGAGTCCAAAACAAGTTTATACTACCATACCATACAGAACAAGATGGTCATGCTGGCTTGCATAGTTAAACTTCATATCACAAGGTAACTAAACTTCAATTACTAAACGGTTGGGGGGACATAGTTTTCCTCAGAAAACACTGTTTTAATTGTTTGTTTGATTTACTGCTATACGTCCCTTACAACATCTAACATCCCGACATGACCATAGTTGTTGATGGGGGCGTAAAGCAATACATCAAACAAACAAATACTATTTGTTGCAATTAAACATACGTATACGTCAAGAGATTTTCGTGACAAGTCCTTTAAGAAAGAACAAGGCATTTTGTTTAATTTTTTTTATGCTCGGGCAGTACTTCTCTCCTTTCCCCTTAAATTTAAGCCAAAAAATAAGGCTTTAAAGAAACACAGTATTTGCATGTTCCCATATATAATTCAACTTAAACAGAGCACATTTACCTATTGGTCAAAATCTTACATTCCTATTTCATACACATGATACAAGCCAAAAAGGGATATTTCCCTGTCCAAATAGGGAGGATGAGTAAACAAAGAAGGAAATTCTTTAATATGTTTGATAGGTAGATTTCAAATTCCAAATAGGGAGATGTATAAGATACATAGGGACATTCTGAAAATCCAAATAGGGAGATTTTTTCAAATAGTGGGAGATCCCTCTGAAGTAGGGAGATATCAATCTTGTTTATAAGAATTAAGCAAGAGTTTTTGAATTTGCCTATGTTGGTAACTTTGTCGTACTTGAAGATCCAAATTTTAGAAGACTGATTGTTCTCACAATACATCAGGAAAACATGTTCGTGCAATGAATACCCCCTTGAACCCCACTTTTACATAGCAAAACTGGGGTATGCAGGGGTATACCTATTTTTCTTATTTTTGCTCCAAAACATAGATTGTGGGTACTCGTTAGAACCGCCTCGGCGGTTTTCGTTTTCTTTTCGTTTTCATGGCAGATTTGTGCACAACTATCCCTATCCCTACTGAAACACATTTTTTTCCTCAAAAATCACTTTCAATCATATGCTTACGAGTTTAATAAATATTGTACCCATTCTGAGCAATTTTGGATATGTCTTGAGTAGATTTAGTAAATCCCCTTTATTTTGAAATTTGTTTATTTGAATTTAACAATGTAGTATTATGGGAAAAATACATTTTCGTTGATTTTTGTTCATCATTAACATTTGGGATATTTTTAATGAACATATGTTTATTGTTTTTAGAGTAAAACACTTTAATTTTCACTTTTATAGAAGTAATTATGTTGTAATAATATGGTGGATGTTTAGTACTGATAAGTAACTTTGGGCTTTTTATATTAGATTGTTTCAGTTGATTGAATTAGTTTGTCCAAAATGCAGTATTGTACATTAGCGTAGATTTTTCACCCCCTTTCAGTTTAATAGTTCAGCCAATTTGGCAGCTACCTGGCGAGAATGCTGACATGTAGAGTTCATAATTCATTTCTCTGAGTGCAAGCATAACTTATCATGAAGTTATATGTATTTTAGTAAGGTGATTGCTATTGTCAACCGGTTGTCAATAGCGAAAGTTTGCTACTGACAACTGGTTGTCAGTAGCAAACTTTCGCTATTGACAACTGGTTGCCACTTCCTTTTTGTAAAAGAATTAGGTAGTTTGATTGTACATCATACTTTCTCACACAGTTCTGACGCATTTTAACAAATACTCATAGTAGAGAGACTGATATTAATTTAAAAGAATATTTCAATATTATTTGTGTCATCCTTGGCCCTGTGTGTAACATTTCTTACTTTCATGAATTTTTTATGTGCACATTGCGGGAATGTTATAAAAAGTGCTGCGCTGCGCGATTTCAGTATCTATGTCTGCCATTTTCAGCTATTAGTTGCATTGAATATTTATAAAACATTCGAGCTGTGGCTTATGAAAACCAAAAAAATGCTTAGGCGAAAACAAAGCTCTTTTCTTTGCCTGTACAGGCCGGTTTGTGCGGACCTTGTCGGAACCCCAAATTGTTGTTTTTTTTTCTCATGTGAAGGGTCATATGTATAAAAAAAAATTTTCAATATATTTCCAGGACACTTGTCTACGGAGGGTTTTCTGAAGTTTCTGATGAGTGAAGAGAACAATTTGATACCGCCAGAATACCTAGACCTGAGTCAAGACATGACACAGCCACTCACACATTACTTCATCAACTCCTCTCATAACACATACTTAACAGGTTTGTAAATGTATATTAAGCTTCTGATGAGTGGAGAGAACAATTTAATACCGCCAGAATACCTAGACCTGAGTCAAGACATGACACAGCCACTCACACATTACTTCATCAACTCCTCTCATAACACATACTTAACAGGTTTGTAAATGTATATTAAGTTTCTGATGTGTGAAGAGAACAATTTAATACCGCCAGAATACCTAGACCTGAGTCAAGACATGACACAGCCACTAACACATTACTTCATCAACTCCTCTCATAACACATACTTAACAGGTTTGTAAATGTATATTAAGTTTCTGATGAGTGAAGAGAACAATTTAATACTGCCAGAATACCTAGACCTGAGTCAAGACATGACACAGCCACTCACACATTACTTCATCAACTCCTCTCATAACACATACGGGGGATGATCCAAAATAACGTAGACTTTTGCTATAGCTTCTATACAGCTCAATCAAATGCTTATAAAATAACATGAACATAAATCGGAATGTGTCTAGAATATTGCGGCAAAATATCAAGCAAAAATGACTACTCGTTAAAAATCAACAGTAAAAACAAAAAGGTCTTTGTGGTCTACCCGGCGCACGTCAGCTTTGATTTCGTAACGTCGTTGGCGTTTGTATTATTTTCCTATCAGCGCTTGCGGCCATCTATTCAACATGTACCATAGATAAAAGAATTTTAACTTATTGTGCTCTGTACTTCACATATTTTCCGTCAATGTCCAAAACTCGAAACAAATTCTAACTTTAAATTGCTTCAAAATCGCCTCATCCGTAGCCGTCTGCATACGGTCAGCGCATTACGCATTTACGTCACCAGTGATGCGCGTTATTTTTGTTTCTTTTTCCATCTTTGTTATGCTATTTTAGCGTCCGAATCACAAGGGCAATATTTTTACACAGCTGATTTATTCATTGACTGTTCTTATTTTCTCTACATTTAGTTATTTTCGGTGTTTGTGTTGGCGTTTTTAAAAATCGCGGCAATTTTAGTAATCGCATACATTTAAACCGTGTCTGGTGACGACGTTTTTAACGTTAAATGCAGGCTGAAAAGTGCACAATTGATACATGTAATTCAAAAACGCATGACTCAAATTTGTTGAAACATCTAAACGCCAAGCTTTTACTGTACTAAATTTGGTGTGATTTGCATGCCTATTTTACATTTTATGGAGACATGTATGACACAGGACACGACCGAAAATTCGCGTGCGCCGCCTATGCGTCACCATGGTTTTAAAATGGCTCGGCGTGTTTGCGATACTTAGGAAATGTGTAATTGTTTTATCTTATCTTGATATACGAATGTTTTGATTGAACGCAATGTGCATTTTTCTTAAATAAATCTTAAATAAATAAAGCTACAGCAAAAGTTTACGTTATTTTGGATTTTCCCTCGTACTTAACAGGTTTGTAAATGTATATTAAGTTTCTGATGAGTGAAGAGAGCAATTTTATACCGCCAGAATACCTAGACCTGAGTCAAGACATGACACAGCCACTTACACATTACTTCATCAACTCCTCTCATAACACATACTTAACAGGTTTGTAAATGTATATTAAGTTTCTGATGAGTGAAGAGAACAATTTAATACCGCCAGAATACCTAGACCTGAGTCAAGACATGACACAGCCACTCACACATTACTTCATCAACTCCTCTCATAACACATACTTAACAGGTTTTTTTTTTTTTTTGTGGTTAAAATGTGAGAAAAAAAACCTTGCATATTAAGACATTTGATGGGTATGTGTGGATGGGGGGAGGGGGAGGGTAGGGTGTCCAACACTTGTTAGATATGGGGGATTGGAGATCAGAAAGAAATGATTCCCAATAGGACTGAAACATTTCTGACTCAAATTTGATAGTATAGTGGCTAGTGTAATAGACTCGGGATCGAGGGGTTCGGTGTTCAATTCCCACTGGTTTCAAGAAAAAATTGTTGATAGGGATGTTAAACCAAACAACAAACAAATCAAATAAAGACTTACAAGTAAAAGAACTCTTTGAAGGTTAGCATTATACAACTTTTTCAGTAGTTGTAAGTTGAAACTATGTCATGCCTGGCACATTAAAGCATAAAGAGCTGAAGTAAGTAGCTAAATGATATTCACTGATATGTATGAATTCTCATAATTTATCTTCATTTCAGGTCACCAGTTTACGGGTAAGTCATCAGTGGAGATCTACCAGCAGGTCCTACTGAGTGGTTGCCGGTGTATAGAGTTGGATTGCTGGGACGGGAAAGGACAGGATGAGGAACCAGTCATCACCCACGGTTACACCATGTGCACAGAAATACTGTTCAAGGTAATTACATCATGTGCACAAATATTGTTCAAAGCAATTAAACCATGTGCACAGAAATATTGTTTGAAGTAATTAAACCATGTGCACAAAACATTGTTCAAGATAATTATCATGTGCACAGAAATATTCTGGGTAATTACATCATGTGCACAGAAATACTGTTCAAGGTAATGAAACCTTGTGCACAAAAATATTGCTCAAGGTAATTACACCATGTGCACAGAAATATTGTTCAAAGAAATTACACCATGTGCGCAGGAATATTGTTCAAGGTAATGAAACCATGTGCACAGAAATGTTGTTCAAGGTAATTAAACCATGTGCACAGAAATATTGGTCAAGGTAATTACACCACGTGCACAGAAATATTTTTCAATTTAAAAATGGAACATGAAGATTGATGAGCAATTTACAGGGTACATCTCTCATTGAAGCTTGAATGGAAAATAACAGTATTAATTACAGCAAATAGGCAATACAAAGATTTGGTAGTCAGAGAGAGCAGGTATTTTCTAAATGGTCAGGGGCGGACCCAGGATTTCTGAAGAGGGGGTTCAAATGTAGAAAAAGGGGGTTTGTTTGCCTAAATTGAGACAAAATCTCTTGAAAACCCCCATGGAGATGAAATAATTTGGGTCCAGAGTTGGGTTCGAGCAAATCCCTTGAACCCCTCTAAATCAGCCACTGAATGGTGCCTACTCAGCTACCAGTAAAATCTGTACATACATAATAAACTAACAGTTACCGCCTTGAAACAGTCAGTAGGGGCTCTAGGACCTTACCCATATAGCTTATAGACAAATTAAACTGGTTATAATAGAGAAACTGTTGTTTTTATTTCTCCAGGAAGTGATAGAAGCTATAGCTGCCAGTGCCTTCAAGACGTCAGAGTGGCCTGTGATATTGTCTTTTGAAAACCATTGCAAGTAAGTTGACATAATTGCATTACGAAAACATGCCCATGTAATATACAGTAGTACTTTACAGTAGTGAAAATTGAAAATTTTATATTTTTCTTATTTTTGTTCAAAACATAGATTGTGGGTACAGGTTTGAACCGCCTCGATGAGGCGGTTCTAACGAGTACCCACAATCTATGTTTTGGAGCGAAATAAGAAAAATAGATATTCCCCTGCATACCCCAGTTTTTTCTACTTAAAAGTGGGGTATATGGGGGTATACGTTACAGACATGATTTCCTGATGGCATAGAGAGAAATTCTGCCTAAGAGGTTTCCGACGCGGTCTGACATAAAGCAGCCTTATAGCTAAAGATGAAAGATATGGATTCCATAGGCGATCATATGAACCACTTCAATGTCAAACCTTCTAACTCTGTGACAAACCAGCTTGTACAGCTCTTTTGAACATCCATATTGTGTTTTTCACAGAGCTGAATTTTCAGAAACTTGTGGTATGTGGTATGAGCCCCATCGTGAGAAAACCGGATTTTTGCCTATATGAAAACACACAGATCAGCTTGATCAGAAGCTGATCAGCACCTTTGTTTTCACTACACGGATAGTACAATTTCTCATCTACTTGTAGTCAAAATTTCAAGCATCTAGCCTGCTTCTGTGACTGTACAGGCCGGTTTGTGTCAGACCTGGTCGGAAACCCTGAAGACCGGTTTTCTCGCATCGCGGCTCATATAATATTGGTCTGTCAGGCTGAGCATGTTCTTATTTACATTCATTTGATAATGCATGATTAATACTGGTCATCTCATCTCAGGGAATCTCTATATGAAAAATCCTGTTTTATGTCTTTGTGACTAACAAAGATAGAGATCAGACTCAAGAGCTGTGCTTTCTGATCAGCAGTTGTCTTGTTCCGTGTCTGTAGCTGTTGCTATTACTTTTTGACCAAAAACTTAAACTGCTTCTGTAACAGAGCATGACAGTTTGGACAAAAAAAAAAAAAATAAAAAAAAAGTAGGAGACTGACTAAATATGTGACATGGCTTAATTACAAAATTGCTATTGTCCAATATACAATAACATTTTCAACATCTAAAGTGATTCAGCAGCCTGATTTGAATAAATTGGATCATGAAAAACGATATGCATGCTCTCTTAAATTAATTAGCCTGCTGACAAGCATTTTAACATTTGAGCAGCCACATGGGAAAACCAACATTCTGCTTAGGCGAAAATAAAGGCGCGGATCAGCTTCGCTACACATATAGTACAATTCCTCTACTTTCTAAATTCAAAATTTCCAGCTTCTAGCCATCTTCTGTGCTTGCACAGGGCGGTTTGTGTGGGACCACATTGTTGGCAGCTAGCTACGTTATTGGCTTTGGTAATATAAACCTAGATTTTCATTGATTCTGAGTACTTTTACCAAATATTTATAAGCAGTTAAGATTTTTGCATGGCCACTTCATAATATTTCATGTCAGTCATCTGAGTCTGCCTGTTTGCCTCAATCTGGTGTTGCGTGTCTGACCACTGACCAGAGATTGTGATTGGGAGCAATAGCTGGATTGGTTGCTCATCTTAGTCATAAGTAAGCAGTCCCACTATCAGTCCTCATGTCAGGCACATTTCTTTGATGAAGGTTTGGTCTTGAAATTATTTCTGTGGTCATTCTTTCTCTTCCGGTGAATCAAGAAGAACATTTGTCAGTTAGTGGGAAATGGAATACATTGTATGCACAATATTCTTGTAACCTGCCTCTAACATGCTAAGGAACAGTGTGGCTGAGATGTCTGACAGTCTTGACTTGACCTTAGCTGCTGTTGAAAATAGTGTAAAACAATAAAACAAATAAAACTGATGTACTGGGCTGTACAGGAATAGAAAATGGTGAGAGTGTTGATACAGGAGTTTTAAAAGGAAGAGGCATTGTACTATCTGTGTAGAAAACAGAAAGTTTTTATGATAATCTAGAACCCAATTCATGTTTGAAGTAAACCTGTTATACCTATATATTATTCTGTCTCCAGTGTGAAACAGCAAGCTAAGATGGCTAACTACTGCCGGACTATATTTGGTGATATGTTATTGGTCGATCCATTGGAAGGATTTGAGGTAAAATATTTCAGACAGTCACATAGGCTCTGTTAACAAACACATCATTCTGTTTATGATATGATTCATGTATCTAGGCAGGAAAACGTGTCCATGTAATGAACACCCCTAAACCCCCACTTTTATGTAGTAAAACTAGGGTATGCAGGGGGTATACCTATTTTTCTTATTTTTGCTCCAAAACATAGATTGTGGGCACTGGATAGAACCGCCTCAGCGAGACGATTGAGGCAGTTCTAACATGTACCCACAATCTATGTTTTTGGCAAAAAGCATTGTGTGAATATACCCATCAGCTTCGCAGTTACTGCGAAGCTGATCTGCACCTTTGTTTTCACATAGGCGAAAATCTGGTTTTCTCACGATGCGGCTCATCTAACCTAGACCTCTTCATTTTGAATTTCACTTTCATATGAATGGTCTTTTGATAAGTTTAATTTCTCAAGGGTAACAAGTTGGAAAATTAGTCTGTAAGCAGATCAATTTGTCTATACTACTTATGTTTGACACTGCCAAGAACTATTTGAATAAGAACCTTACCATATTTACTTAAAGTGTGTAGACCTTGGATGTACAGATAATTCAAAGATTCATGGTAATAAGTCTATACAATTTTTTGCACGGACAGGTAAATTATGGTAAATAAATGTAATCTGTACCAACACACTTTAGCTTTGGGATAGCGTTTAGTTTGTAGTAAATATATGTATTAATTACCAGTAGACTTCAAACACGGATGAGGCGATTTTATTTGTTTATAACAGTTTTCATAAAACTTTTCAGGATCTATACATGTAGTTCTAGCCTAAGCATTGTGTGAATATACCCATAACTCACAAGTTTTTAATCAGTTGGCTTGCTTGCTTTTTTGCCTTAATTGTTGTCATTTTTCATTGTATCATAGGTTGTAACAACATGTAATATGATTTTCAGTTGGATGTTATTGAGAAGTTGCCATCTCCAGAAATTTTGAAGAAGAAAATCATAGTCAAAAACAGAAAGAAACATTTCCACAAAAGTAAGTATTTCTCCATAAAAAAAAACAACAACAACAGAAAACCTTCCATTATTAGATGTAAAAGGTTTAGGTTTTAATAATTTAAGATCAAAAGCTGACACTGCTTTACAAAGGAATAGGGATGCAGATCAGCATAACACTAACCACAGCTGAGCAGTCTTTCATTATTGACTATATAAATATTACAGTCTTTTTAAATAAGATTCTTCCATCCTCTGATCTTTTTTCATGGCTGTACATAACGTTGTTGTCAGACCTTGTTGGAAACACTTGCTTTTTTAGGATCCAGCTTCATATATGTTCGGCTAGAGTACTCTGAAGCTTTCTTGAGCAGAATTTATGTGAGAGTTTTCTCCCTTTACTTTATTGTCTACAAAAATGTTATGTAGCACTTGTTTTGCAAATGGCAATTCTGACAGATTACCTCACTTTACAATGTAGTAATCATAAATGTTTGTCTTTTGAGAACTTCAACATCATTCGCACTCAGATATACTTTTCATCTTTTATTACTTGCAAACCAGGAAGAACTTGGCTCACGGGATGTTCACACAATGTTAAACAGGTGCATTTCTTTTCACACAGGTAAGCAGAAAGTATCCTCACCCAAAGCATCAACAGGCGGCCGTAAAATGAAAACCAGCAGTGTCGACAACCCAGATGAGGGTCTTGAAGAGAGAAAGCAGTTAGAGAACCAGTCGGAGAGCGTGGAGCGACCCGAGGAATACGACTCGGACTCATCGAGCAGTGAAGATGATGATGACATGCCGGGGTTGACGGAGGAAGAGGAGAAAGAAAGACAGAGGGAAAAACGAGAAAAGGTAACAGAATTTCTGACACCATGTAATGTAACAGCATTTGAGCCTGGTCATGAGAAAATCGGATTTTTGCCTGTGCGAAAACAAAGAAGCAGATCAGCTTTGCAGTAACTGCGAAACTGATCAGCACCTTTGTTTTTGCTACTCGGATAGTACAATTTTTCTTCTTCCTAAATCCGAAATTTCAAGCTTCTAGCCATCTTCTATGCTTGTACAGACCGGTTTATGTTGGACCTGGTCGGAAACCCCGAAGACCAATTTTCTCGCGTAGTGGCTCATTTTTTTAGGAGGACAGAGGTGGGCTTATTGTAGATTTTAGGATACAATTGATCAGATAAGCTGCATGTTTGACAATTTTGGTCTGCTACCAATGAGTCTTATGCTGTGGGTACTCTAACAAACGTGGCTTAATGCTGTGGGTACTCTTACAAATGTGGTTTAATGTAGGAGCAAGCAAATTTGAACACTTTTCAATAAAAATATAAAAAAATTTGATGAACAGACCATTACTGTTTATCGTTCTTTAACAAATATGCACTTATACTGTTTTGTTGGTTTCTAAATCTACATAGTTCTCTCAACTCTCCAAGTAAATAAGAATCTGAATGATTATGGTGTTGAAGTAATAACAAACAAACAAACAGCCTGTCTGCAAAAACTTCCTTCTGAATCTAAATATTTTTTATTAGGGTTAATTTTTGAGGTCTAGGATACTGCATGAAGTTTTGTTTTATATTTACTGTACATGAAGGTGTTGCATGTGTCATGTGTATGTTGGATTGGGTAATGTTTCCAATCTCCTCAGCATGGAAAGTAGCTTTTTTAGCTCTGCCCACATTAGGAAAATTTGCAGTTTACAAGCTCTTTATTTTGTTTCATTTGTCAGTCTTGAGTGCATGAGAATGCAAAATGTCATCAAGGCATGGATATGTCTTTGTCTATGTTTGTCTGTATGTCTCTTGTTATGGTAAATGTTCTTTAATGTTTTAATACAATAGCAGGGAAGTAACAAATTTTGCACAAAAAATAAAAAAAAAAGTGAGCGAATTTAATGATTTCCACTTCGCAAAATTGGTCATTTCTCATACAAAATCATTAAGACAAGTTTTATTTTTTTAGCATGATAAATGAATGATTCTGTAGAATACATTAGGAAAACATGCCCATGCATTATACAGTGATTTCTAAAGTTGTAAAAAATGAAAATTTTCAGCAGAAAATTTTTGATATTTTTCTTATTTTTGCTCAAAACATAAATTGTTGGTACACGTTAGAACCGCCTCGCCGAGGCGGTTCTAACGAGTACCCACAATCTATGTTTTTGAGCAGAAATAAGTATACCACCCTGCGTACCCCAGTTTTTCCATATGAAAGTTGGGTATAAGGAGGTATACATTGCACGGACATGTTTTCCTGATGTTCACCTTAATCGTATGTCTGGTGCATGTTTAGTATGGTGCTGTTCATTTATTTCCAGTTAAAAGCAGAAAAGGTAATGCTCCCAACACACTACCTTGTTTTATACCTGTTAACAGATTTAACCAAACTATAGATATTTCTGTCTAATAAAGCAGTTGAGAAACTAACATTTTTGCACAAACTTGATTGTAGAATAGTTCTGTGTTAATGTGTCCTCTTTTCTTCTTAAACAGATAGGCAGCACACACTTTAATAACTGTAGGAGCAAAATGATCTTTCATCAAAGCAATCATTAATCCAATTACTATGGTTGAACTTTTCAAACTTTTCACGTAATAGTATTAAAATTAAATTGTCCCTAACCAATCTTTTCATTTTGTCAATATGTGTAATGCACCAGTCATTTGTAACCACTGCTCCCCAAACTACGGGTGGGATTATGACTTTTCAATTTTTAATGCCCTGCTGTAGACCCCATGCCCCAGGAGACAAACTGGAGGTCAAAACTATGCCCTGTACCTCTCAATAGAAAATCTCCCTGGTGTAAACATCAAAACCCTGTCATTTCCCCTGTACTGCCGGGACAATAAAAAGTAACTGCCCCACTCTTTAGCCTGACTATCCCCCACCCTTCCCCACCTGGTGGGGTGGGTGGGGGTGGGGTTGTGGTTACAAATGACTGGTGCATAACCTCCTGTTTAGTCATCTGTAGAAAGTCCTTTTGCCTTTATAACACTCTTTATGAAATAATTTGTGCGCTGTAACTTCACCAGAATTCACACAAATTCAAATCCATCAATACCTAACCAATTTAAGTTATATCAGTAGTGCTTAAAAAATTAGAAGCTTGACATTCTTTCATGAATTCTTTTTCAAAGAGATCTTTGAAATGATATTTTCTAATTTTCGTCTTTTGTGAAGAGACTTGTGTTTATAAACTGTTTTTTTTCCAGTCACTAGTGTATCTATATGTGTTTCTTTTTAATTCAGATGTAGCACTTGCCTGATTTATTTTTCTTATTTGAACCTTTTTCATGCCTTTGAATAAAACTATTGTAAGAGTTACACACATACAACTTCATTCATATGGGTAGCAGAGTGGCCGGACTCCATGTCTCGAGGTTATAAAACTTTTTTCATGCTCAGCTCAACTGAGCATGAAATTTAAACAGCTCATAATCACAGAAATAACCAAACTTTGTTGAAATTTCATGTTGAGATTACCAAAGCCTGTAATTTATCCTGCTCATAAATGTTAAAATGCCAGCAATTATTGTTAGCATTTTAACATTTATGAGCAGGATAAATTTTAGTCTCAGCTGAGTTGAGCATGAAAAATGTTTTATTACCTCTGGGCCAGAACAGGAGGTGGGGATCAACTCTACTGGCTCTGTGTTTTGTCCTTGAGCAAGACACATTAACTCAAGCTGTCACATTAGTTAAAACCCAAGAAGTGGTGGCTCAATCCCAACATGACTGATAAATTGTTTACTGGGACATAATACCTCAAATTAAAGAAATCAATCACAATACTTACAATGCAAATTGAATCTTTTGCCAGATTGACATTTTTGTATGTGCATATGTTTTTATTGCACAATGATTCATTTGTAACTGTCAGACTGTGGAGTTTTGATTATGCAGAACCAAGAAAATATATGAGCCACCTCGTGGGAAAACCAACAATGTGGTTTCTGAACAGGTCCGACACAAACCGGCCTGTACAAGCACAGAAAAGAGCTAGAAGCTTGAAATTTCGGATTTAAGTAGAAGAGGAATTGTACTATCCGAGTAGCGAAAACAAAGGCGCTGATCAGCTTCGCGGTTACCGCGAAGCTGATCTGCGCCTTTGTTTTTCGCCTATGCAGATTGTTGGTTTTCCCATGGGGCGGCTCATATTTCTTTAAAGCATTTAGATAACTAGACTAGCTACTAGTCTGTAAAACATATTTATGTCATATGATTATTGTTTTCATTTTTATTATTTTCTTTATTGAAATTTCTCGAGTCTCTAAGCTAGTCTATCAATGAATTTTTCTTCAATCATCTTGGCTGAGTTTTACAGACTAGTAAAAAGCAAAATCCCTCTGAGAAATGATTGACAGTAAATGGCTATCAAATTGACCATCTCTAATTCCTTGATGGAGATTAGCACCAGTGTTTATTTATATTTCAGTAGGTTGATGGTTTTACAGCCTTGAAAGTTTCTTTGATGAAATGAATTGAGCATTCAGAAACCAATCTGGCCTCATGAAACAATGAATGGGATTTTTTTTTTAAATTTTTACTTATTGATTTCCCAAAATACTTTGCACTTTTTACATACACTGATATTGATGCAATTTTGAACTTGGTTATTGTCAGAGAACAGCAACAACACCAATAATTATAATATCTATTATTAATGATAATATCTTTACTTTAGCATTAATGCCAGTCTTACATACGGTCCTCGTGTTAATACAGACATTTGCATTGTATACCAGACCTTTTATTTGTTTGTTTGTTTGAGTTGTGGTTTAGCGTACCAGTCAACAGCAATGGTCATGTCGGGACATTGCCTCTATTTTGTGGGGCTTGTACCTAAAATTGGCTTGTACCTAAAATTGGACGTCATGACATCCAAAAAGTGCTTCAAATATAACCACCAAACTAAGCCAATATGGCTTATATGAGCCACCTCGTGGGAAAACCAACAGTGTGGTTTCCGAACAGGTCCGACACAAACCGACCTGTATAGTCACAGAAGCAGGCTAGAAGCTTGAAATTTCGGATTTAAGAAGAAGAGACATTGTACTACACGAAAACAAAGGCGCTGATCAGCTTTGCGGCTAATGCGAAGCTGATCTGCGTCTTTGTTTTCGCCTATGCAAATTGTTGGTTTTCTCACGCGGCTGCTCATAGGTTTTCTTGGGTAGGCTCAGACCTGGGTAGGCTCAGACCTGAGTGGTTAACCAATAATCAGATGGACATTTTATAGTGTGGAAGCTTCACCTGGAGGCACAAGCAGCCCATCCATTTCATTAGGGCCTAAAGGGCAGGGGCCAAAACTTCTTGTTATGCATATAGCAGCTATGCAAAATGCTGCATTGGTTTTGCCCTGAAAATAGCTTTTTGATGATCAATTTTTAAATGAAATACATGTATGCACTAAATATTGGTAATTGCCTAGAAACTGAGTTATTTGTATTTATAACTGACCTCAGGCTACTCAGCTGATGACAGTGGATATGAAGCATCAAATCAAACCAGACAGACAGACAGAGTACACCCTAACTGATCAGCAGCATAATAAAGCCCCGGAATAAAGCTTAACTTATGTATATTCTTCTTATTTGTTTGCCTAAATCAATAAACCATAAAAATTCATGAATGCACTGCTTCTCCAATGTTCTACAAATTGCTGGCACCTTTGTAACTTGCGTAATGACAAAGGTCAAACTCACTTTACAATTCTTCATGTTGAATATTCAGGATGTAATTCTTATCAGGTGCAAGATGGTGTTGAATATCTGTCTAAATACAGGGTCATAAACCTTTGAATACCACTAAGCACTTTGCTGTTAAGATTCTGACATTGATAAATGTGCCCTACGATTTCTGAGGCTGCTGATTTCGGATTTTACAAGGCTTAGAAATCTATCTATAGACTAGACTAGCCGCAGAGATTAAAAAAAAAAAACAAACAAAAATTACGAAAGGAGTTTTCCTTTATTTCTAAGCCTTGGGCAAGGCTATTAGATAACCTGCTGAATTTAATCATGCTTTATCATGTGTTCATGTGTTTCCATGTTGTGTTATGTGTTTCAAATAGAGTAGCTGCATTTACTCATTATCACAAATTCATCATTGCTGTCATTCATGGCCATACTTGAACAGCAGAAGAACAGTCTGAGTCCTTCTTGTTAGCTGCTCAGATAGGTTGATATGTCTGTTTCTGTTCATGCAAGACTTTCGCTACTGTTAAAATTTCTGATACTTTACACATAATGCTATCTGCACAAATATTTTACAATTTTCAACATCTTGCAATGGACCCTAATAGAAAGAGTCCACCTACCAGCTGCCCATAAAGGCTTTATGCACCAGTCATTTGTAACCATGGCCCCCCACCCCAGGGGAAATGCGGAGACTTTGACTTTTGGTCCACCAAATCCCCGCTAAAAGCTCCACCCTACAGGCTGCTCGTTGGTAAAACCACTTCTGTTTTCCCCCGCAGCCAGCTATCTATTTCATTTGATGACCCTTTTTGCCTGTAAGCAAACCGGGTATTTCCCCTGCACTGCCATGGCAATGTTTTTGTCAAAGCTTCGCTCATTTCCAGGGCTATCCTGGGGAGGAGTGGCCATGGTTACAAATGACTGGTGCGTTATGGTGTTGTATAACATTCTTTTTATCATGATCTTAATGTTGTCTTCTATTTATTGTTGAGGCTATAGACATTCAAGATTATATGGAAAATTATTCGGTAAAACATTTTACCCAGTAGCCCAACCCCAGAGCTTTCACTACATTGCTTTCTAAAGCTTGGAAAGAAATCATTAATTTTCAGAATATATTTAGGAAATGAGCCATTGAAAAGCAAGCTCTGTCAAAGACCTAGGCCAGGCTCTGAGTTTATAAAACTTTTTCTATGCTCAGCTCTGCTGAGACTAGAATTTATCCTGCTCATAAGTGTTAAAATGCCAATAATTGTTGGCATTTGCATATTTATCAGCAGGATAAATTACATGCTTTGGTGATCTAAACCTGAAATTTCACTTTATTTGGGCCATTTCATCATTTTATGAGCAGTTTAAATTTCATGCTCACCAGTGATGAGCATGCAAAAAAAGTTTTATAATCTCAGGGCCAGGTTGGCTATATACTTAGTCTTGATTCAGACTTATATTTTTAAGCTTTTTACTGAATGTACAGAATCTGATCATAAATTCATATGTAAGCCCACCTGAGTATTTGCAGTGCTTTTTTTTATGGCTCAATTTTATTACTGCCTATGCTGATAGGAACTTTTTTCATAGCTAATCCAATAGGAGGGAAAATTGTTTTAGATGAGCAATAGATGAAAATAGATAGTGAAAACTTTGGCTTTCATATTATATAAATCTTCAGCTACTGTCCGAGTTGATTTGTTAAATATCTACAAAAATTATATTTAAAAAATGACAGTTGAAGATTTATATACTGGGCTAGGGAAGTTTGCAGATTTGTGGTTTAAAGGCATGCAACATTTTTTCTCTTTTGAATTTCATGAGTTGAATCCTTTTTTTATTGAACACAACCATTGCCACCAACCAAATATATAATATTGAACACTTGACCACACTTTCCATACTCCAAGTCATTATATTGATATACTCAGTTTATTGCACAAAACCTGTTGTTTTTTGTGTGTTTTCTGTGTTCTTTGATGTTACTGTCCCCTTATCCTGAAGAATATACTTCGGATTTATAAATGCTGAAGTGATAGAATCCCTGTTTAAGAGTACATGTAATAAATTGTACATCATCAAGCCCAGACATTGCACATACACCTTTATACAGTTTAGTTGGCAAAAAATATAATTTGATATTTATCCACATTAATTTCAGTTGAATTTAGATGGTATTGAATTTATTTTAGTGGTAAAGGTACTCACCTTGTAAACCAGGGGATGTGAGTGTAACCCCTGTCTTCTTCAGTCTAACAGATGAGACTTTGAACCTAGTTTCCCTAACCATATGACCTTAGCTGTAGAGTAGGAAGTAAATCCATAAGGAAAACATGTCTGTGCAACAAATATCCCCTTAAACCCCACTTAAATATAGTAAAAATGGTGTTTGCAGGGGTATACCGACTTTTCTTATTTTTGATCCAAAGCATAGATTGTGGGTACTCGTTACAATCACCTCAGCAAGGCGGTTCTAACATGTACCCACAATCAGTGTTTTGAACAAATATATCAAAAATATCATTTTTTTTTTCCAATGAAATTTTCAATTGTTCCTGCAAAAAAATCTCTGTATATTGTATGGACAAGTTTTCATAATGATTAGCTTCACCACCACCCATTTATCATTTAAAAATAATGATTATATGAGCCGCCTCGTGGGAAAACCAACAATGTGGTTTCCGAAAAGGTCTGACACAAACCGGCCTGTACAGCTACAGAAGCAGGCTAGAAGCTTGAAATTTTGGAGTTAAGTAGAAGAGGAATTGTACTATCCGGGTAGCGAAAACAAAGGTGCTGATCAGCTTCGCGGTTAATGTGAAGCTGATCTGCGTTTTTGTTTTCGCCTATGCAGAGTGTTGGTTTTCCCATGAGGTGGCTCATATTATAAACTGTCTGAAAGAAATGTCACCACAAAAAGTGTGAAATTAGCTAATCTATTACTGTAGGTCCATAAGCCAAAACCAAGTCATGAACTTAGACTTGGATTTGTGTTGGATCAGGTTTGTATGTCACATTATGCATGGTCCATATTATTATAAAATACGCCTTATAGATCAATTTAATTTGAGCCTTCACATGGGAAAAACCATCAATTTGGGTTTCGGACCTCGTCCAACACAAACCAGCCTGTACAGGCTCAGGAGCAGGCTAGAAGCTTGAAATTTAGGATTTAACAAGAACAGGTATTGCACTATGTATAAGCGAAAACAAAGGCACTGATCAGCTGTGCAGTTACTGTACAACTGATATGTGGCTTTGTTTTTGCATATGCAGATTGTTGGTTTTCTTGTGCAGTTGCTCATTTCGTTTTCTTACTTTAAAGGAGTAATATCCATTGTTCTTTTCCTTTACACTTGTCATGTAAAAGTATAGGTCACAGTTAGGCAATTTTGAATAGTATGGTTCTTGTATAATGAGCTTGTCACAGATGCTTAAAATAAGAGATATTTATCAGACACAAGCTTCTATAAGTTAGACAAAGTAGGAGTATCTTTAGTATGAATAGGAGCATCTTTAGAACAAATAGGAAACTTATTAGACATTAGAAAGGTATGTGCTTTTTGTGTCATTTCGCATAAAGGAAAGAGCCTCTCCTTGAAAAGGCTACCTTTGCTGACATGTACCAAAGATAAAATGCATAAAAACATGCATTGAACATCTTTTCATTTCTGGTTTGAAAGCTTAAAATAAGATATAATTATAATGGTTGGGTATAACTTTTTTTTTATGTGAAGCTTGTCAATTTTAAAAATTTCACCAGATAAAACACAGAAAAATCATTTTCTCTCATGTCTATTCTCAAACCATCACTTGTCATGGACATAGCAATATGTTTGATGCATTAAACCTTCAACCATTTAGTATAATCAGCTGAATGCTTAGTAGTCCCTCAAAAGAGACACATTCCAAATCATATAGATAATTTCTTTTGTTAAAATTTTGAATTTTATTACCTGCATATCATTTTTAAGTTAAGTTGCATGAGCATATACAGAAGAAATTCAAAGTTGCATAGTGAAATAAAAGTTTTGATTATATCACATTCTGTCTCTATACCAAACAGAGCTCCAAGCATATACCCTATGACTGGTAACAGTATACCATTAAAATTGTACATATTATTAGTCCTAGATATATTACTGAATAGATTGTTAGTAAATAGGGAAAACTTGAAGAAATATACTTTATTGATAGGCTGATAGGAAGCCATGTTTGTTGGCAAGTAAAGACATAAAAGAAATAGATGTAATTCTTATAGAGCTGTGATTTTTTTCAATGGATATAATAATCATAGATCTTATAAACTGGGATTATGTATGCATGCACTGTGCAGTTACTATTTATCATGTGCCACTGGGTCTGTGCTTGAGATGTTTGAGAAGAATGTTTGTATTTTGGTGCATAATCAAGTTTCTTTTCTGAGCTGACTGGAAGCATTAATTCTCCCTCATGTCTTATAGCATTTTATATTCTAATGTAGAAGCAATACTTATATGGTGCTTGGAATGCTCTTTTCTTGTCTGTTATGTACATATGTACATACATCCTTATGTGCAATAATAAAAATCATTCTTGAACATTGAAGGGCATAAGTTGAATGCTTTACGACAATGTCAGATTGATAATTGATAAAAAAAAAAATTCAAGACTCACTGATTATTGTATGTTCAATGTCTGACATTGTATGAAAATTTGCATTTATGATATTGCATGATTGAAAACTTTCCAGTAGCACTGAATTTATTATTCAGAAGATAAAATGTTTGTTGATTGCCTTTTTCTTTGCTTTTAGAAATGGTAGACACATTTTTATAGGCAGTAGTTAATTCATTGTCCTCAGAATACATTATGATTGCTTATTTATTGGACAAAAGACTTGAAATAGCCCCTAGTATTTAATTACACCAGGTGTTCTTTGTCTCACAAGTATTTCAACTTCTCTGCTGGATCTTTATATATGTTTAATGGGGAATTCAAAATAGAAAGACTATGAGAAATACATGTAGTATGAAACATTAATATGAGCTGTGCCTTGAGAAAATCTGTATTCTACATTTCTGACTTGATACATACATTACAAAGGTAAAACTTGTCCATGCAATATAAAGAGGTTTTATTCAGCCGTAAAAATTGAAAATTTTATCGTAAAAAAATTGATATTTGTAATATCTTGCTCATAACACTGATTAGGGTACATGAGTACCCACAGTCTACGTTAAGCAGCAAACTAATAAAAAAGTATACCTCTCACATCTATAAAGTGGGCTGTAAGTGGGTATTTATTTCATGGACGTGTTGTACTAATGAAAGACTTCAAACCGAAGGATATAGCTGAAGCTAGGTATTTCGAACTTAAAAATGAGTTGGGCAATACTATAAATTGCACAGCTGATCTAAATCTTCGTTGTTGTTTTTTTTTTCATTTATAAAATGCAGGATTTCTCACTGATATAACTCACAGGAAATGTTTGAATTCAGGTCTGAATTTGTGTGAGGCCATGCTTATTTGACTTTGTCATATTTTAGGGTACAGCCGGTTCTGAGGCAGAGGCTGGTATGGAGATGTCAGCTCTTGTTAACTATGTACAACCAGTTCACTTCCATTCCTTTGAGGCTTCTGAAAGTAAGTATTGTTAATACAGTGTGAAAGTTTCGTGTTTTTTTTTTCTTCAAAAATGATAATATAGCATAATATAGAAAACCGGTCTTCGGGGTTTCCGACCAGGTCCGACACAAACCGGCCTGTACAAGCTCAGAAAAGAGCTAGAAGCTTGAAATTTCGGATTTAAGTAGAAGAGGAATTGTACTATCCGAGTAGCGAAAACAAAGGCGCTGATCAGCTTCGCGGTTACCGCGAAGCTGATCTGCGCCTTTGTTTTCGCCTAGGTAAAAATCCGGTTTTCCCACGATGCGGCTCATATAGCATAACATAACATAAATTTTGTTGAGACTTAAGCATGTACTGCTCATCATCAATGCATGTAATAATTTTAAGTACTGGGTTCATGTTTATAGTTTTAGCACAACACTGTATAATAATTTCTTACATACCTCTATCATAAAGATAGAAAAATTCCGGTATTTTAGTGGTGGTAGATAAATCGATCTTACACTGCTGGTTTGGTTGCTCATGCAACATAAGAAAAGCACGCGATATAATTCGATCGTTTCTACTGCTTGCAGCAATGGCGTTCACCAAAACGAGACAAAAACAGCGAGTATTCTTGAATCACGCTCGTTTTAAAATAAAAACAAATAAAAACTACATCTCTATTGTCTTTGACAGCGATTTATTTACATTTGACATCACATCCGTAATATGCACAACGTCACAAGGGTTAAAGCACGGTACCAGGTTACGTTACCGGTAAAAGGATAAAATCGGAGTATGTAAGAAAAAGAATCGATCATGGGTGTTCAGTGGCGAGCCTCGTTTCCCACTGGAACGGATGGACCCGAGGGTTGGGATTTTTCTATCTCCACTGGACACCCATGATGGATTCTATTTGTCTTTAACTTTTAACAACTAGCAGAATGTCTTGTTTAAGGGCAAAACTTGATAACACTGAGAAGCTGATTGATAAATATGTCCAAGATATCAGGTATTTCTATTGTCGTTTAGTTGAGCCATACCTTTTTAGCTCACCTGAGCCGTCAGGCTCACAAGGTGAGCTTATAGTATACCCATGCTCCGTCGTCCGTCCGTCGTCCGTCCGTCCGTCCGTCCGTCCGTCGTCCACCATTTTCAAAGATCTTCTCCTCTGAAACCGCCTGGCCAATCAAAGCCAAATTTTACATGAAGCATCTATGGGAAGGGGGAACCAATGTGTATATAAATAATCCAGGTCACATGACCAAGATGGCCGCCATGCCCATATATGGTAAAAACCGTTCAAAAATCTTCTTCTCCGGAACCACTGGACCGATTTCAACCAAACTTGGCATGACGCATTAATGACTCAAGCACTACAATGTGTATATAAATCATGACCCTATGATGACCTTGACCTATTTTACGGCAAGGTCAACATAGGTCGCGAATGCATTTGAATGGGAAAAATTGTTAAATTGTCATTTAAAGAAAAAATCTTGCAGAAAATGAGCAGTAGGACTGAATATTAATGATTCTGAAAAAAATTGGGCACCAGGGGCTCATCCGCCCCCACCCCGGGGCAATATACATGTATATCTCCATAATATTCAAACATCTTCTCCTCTGAAACCGCTTGGCCAATCAAAGCGAAATTTTATGTGAAGCATCAATAGGAAGGGGTAACAAATATGTATATAAAAAATCCAGGTCACATGACCAAGATGGCCGCCATGCCCATATATGGTAAAAACCGTTCAAAAATCTTCTTCTCCAGAACCGGTTGACCGATTTCAACGAAACTTGGCACGAAGCATCGATGGCTCAAGCACTACAATGTATATATAAATCATGACCCTGTGATGACCTTGACCTATTTTACGGGAAGGTCAACATAGGTCACCAATGCATTTGAATGGGGAAAACTTTTAAAATGTCATTTAAAGTGAAAGTCTTGCAGGAAATGGGCAGTAGGACTGGATATTAATGATTCTAAAAAAAATTGGACCCCAGGGGCTCATGTGCCCCCACCCCAGGGCAATATACATGTATATTTCCATAATATTCAAACGTCTTCTCCTCTGAAACCGCTTGGCCAAACAAAGCCAAATTTTAAGTGAAGCATCTATAGAATGGGGGAATCAATGTATATATAAATAATCTAGGTCACATGACCAAGATGGCCGCCATGCCCATATATGGTAAAAACCCATCAAAAATCATCTTCTCTAAAACCAATAGACTGATTTCAAGGAAACTTGGCGTGAGGCATCGATGGCTAAAGTACTCCAACGTATATATAAATCATGACCCTGTGATGACCTTGACCAAGTTTATGGCAAGGTCAACATGGGTTGCCTGTGCATCTGAATTGGGAAAACTGTTAAAATGTCATTTGAAGGAAAAAGCCAACAGGAAATTGGCAAATGGACAGAATATTGAAGATTCTGAAAAAAGAAGATGGCCCAAGGGCTTATCTGCCCCTGCACTGGAGTTAAATACACTCCAACCTCGTTAGTACGCGCATCAGTATAACGCGTTTACCGGTATAACGCGGTGCCTGCTTGGACCCCAAAAATTTCTGTTTATGGGAAAAAACCATGTCAAAAAGAAAAAAAAAAAATCTGAAAATCCCACAAAACGATCTCTCATTCATTCTTAAAAAATCCCCATACCTGAATATACAAGGTGTCAAACATAATCAATTGAATAAACAAACTTTTAAATCCAATCAATAAAAACGCCAATTAGTCTACACCAGATGTGATTGAGCAGTGTCATTGGGATCAACTTAGGTAATTTATGCAAACATCCGGTCGTAAACAATGAATGGGCCAGTGCCGAACAAAACATTAATTTGGGCAATGGAATGATCAGACCACCCTGTATGAAAGGGTTTGATAATTATCAAATTACAACACTCAAACTATAAAGCGCACAGTAAACACCGATCAGGGGTAGAATATATCAGTCTTTACTGTCTCTCTTTCACTTTTTTAGTTTTTGTCATGTAGTAGCTCAGTGGAAAAACACCAATACAATGACCTTGATCTGGGTTGTTCAAGCGCATAATTTGATTACAGTTGCTCCCCCTTGTAAAAATGTTGTACATACGTTTTGGTAAAATCTGTATTTATCCAACAAAATCGGCGTAGTCTTACATTACTGACAATGATGTATAATTTCATTTACATAATTATATTCAATTCAACTATAAAAAAAAGAATTGTGATAGCAAATCTATAAAATTGAAAGAATTTTACTGATAAAATATCAAAGGCACACACCTTTATACTGTTAAATTTTTGACCTACAAATATCTTATTGATGTAAAACCATTTATTACATTAGAAGATACCATAAATATAGGTGGTTCTTCATAGCACAAACAGGCAAGGACCTGATGGTGTGTCAGTCGTTAGTACGCGACTCACTTATAACGCGGTTCAATTTTGTGGACCCCGACTGTCGCGTACTAACGAGGTTGGAGTGTACCATAATATTCAAACATGTTTATTGGTATATGCAGCTGATCTCAGGTGAGCGTTTACAGGACCATTGGTCCTCTGGTAATAATAAACAGCCTAAAAAAATCATGTATTGTACTGTATTGTTTTCTTGTTTGCAGAAAGAAATAGATGCTATGAGATCTCATCATTTGTTGAAACACAAGCTACAAACTTACTGAAAGAATACCCTGTGGAATTTGTCAAGTATCCTTTAATGAATAATATTTGTCTAATGATTTTCATCACAAGCTAAAAACTGTTAGGGTGTCATGTATACATGTAGAATATACACCTTTGATGTTTTTGAGTCTAGGGCTGAACACTGATGCCTAAGCATTTATTCAGGCAATGCTTAATTTCATGGTTGCTCTTTTATACATCTCATGTTTAAGTCTAAATATTATAGGTGGCTGTCCATCTGCTACCGAAGTCACCTCCATGCTGGTTAAGCAACTTGCCTTTTAATGCAGGTGTCATGAGTTCAAACCCACCCTTCTCCATTCTATCAAATGAAACCTTAAATCACAGGCGTTTGTAGTTATATCAGTGACCCAAAAATCATCAGATTTACTAGTGTCTAAGGTCAATATAAATGTATTCAGTATTGACATATTTTGATTATAATATGATATAGGACTTCAAGCATTTGTGTTTAAACAGAGGTTCAGTCTCTAAATTACCTTAGCTGGTGGTGAGATGTTATCAATATAATATCAACAACAACCAGCATGCCCAGAGCTTCTTACTGGGGTGTTGAGCAATAGCAAAACAAGCAATTTAATACTGTGACATTTATGAAAAGCCTTGCACAAACATTAACAAAACGACAACAACAACAACAACAAAAAATCTTATTATCGTTTCCAACTTTAGAAATGTAGTGTGTGGCATAGCGGTGAAGCCACACACTTGTAAACTAGAGGGTTGCAAGTTCGAAACTAGTGCTTATCCAGTCCTTTGAATGAGACTACATGTATTTACTGGTCTCTCGTCTTTGTATGACTTTAACTGTTGAGTGGGACATGACACATAATACCATTGCCACCATTTCAAACTTGTCCTTAACCCTGTATAGCTATAACAAGCGTCAGTTGAGTAGAATCTACCCACGGGGAACCAGGGTGGACTCCAGCAACTTTATGCCACAGATTTTCTGGAACGCTGGGTGCCAGCTTGTCGCTCTCAACTTTCAAACTTTAGGTAAGGTATTACTGGTCATTTTAAGGTGGTTAAATGTTAAAAAACGCTATTGTATAGTACGCATACTTTAAACTCAAAATAGATTTTAAAGTGCCAAAATACCTTTATTGTCTTGTTTCATGTTGGTGTATAATACCTGAACATTGAAAAAGCATTTTACTCTCATACAGCTTATCTGACACTAAAATTGTCATAGGAGCACAGTGGCATTGGATTCAGGTCTTGACATGGTCACCCCGCCCCAACCCCCTGTGGTGTTGTGTTTTGTTCTGGAGCATGACACATTTACTGCATAAAATGTGCTTGTTTTAAATACACGTGAAAATAATGAAATACAGTTGCATGTTAATGTGTATTTGGCCATACACTTTACGTGTTTGTATTGCTTTTGCTTTCAGACTTAGCTATGCAGCTCAACCTAGGTATCTTTGAGTACAACAACAGATCAGGGTATATACTGAAGCCAGACTTCATGCGGCGCAGCGACAGACACTTTGACCCCTTTGCAGAGTCCACTGTGGACGGGATAGTCGCAAATACTGTCTCAGTTAAGGTGAGCTCGCGTTGAAGATCAGGCTCTTACATTATAGGGGACTTACTATGGTGTGAGAGTACAGACTAAAAGAATCTTACATCAGGTCCTGGGGTTATAAAACTTTTTTCAAGCTCAGCTCAGCTGATACTAAAATTTATCCTGCTCATAAATCTTAAAATGTCAACAATTATTGACATTTTAACATTTATGAGCAGGATAAATTATTAGTGTTTGGGTTTTGAACCTGATTTTTCCACTAATTTTGAAGATTTCAATATTTATGAGCAGTTTAAATTTCATGCTCAGCTGAGCTGAGCTTGAAAAAAGTTTTATAATCTCAAGACCAGGCTCTTAGGTTATAGGGGACTTAATTGAGTGTGAGAGTACAGGCTATGAGAATCTGATAGTTATGGATAGGAAAATCTGTCTTGAGGTCACTGTATGTCATCACGAGGCTCTGGCCTGGAGACAGGTTTGTCTGTCTGTACCTTAACACTGATGATAGATTCTTTTTCTTGCACACCTTTGGGAGCTGATGCTTAATTTAAAAAGTTTTACCTGAAAATAAGATTTTTTAGATTTTTTTTATATTTTTGCTCAAAACATAGATTGAGTACTCCAAATCTATGTTTTGGATCAAAAATTAAAAAAAAATGTATAGCCCCAGTTTTACTATATAAAATTGGGGTTCAACGGGGTATACTGTACATAACATGGACATGTTATCCCGATGTGCCGTTCATTTTTTTCCAGGTGATATCCGGGCAAATGTTATCAGACAAGAAGATCGGGACCTATGTGGAGGTGGATATGTTTGGACTACCCACAGATACTCACAGGAAGAAATTCCGGACTAAAACTGTCCCAAATAATGGCATTAATCCAGTCTATGATGAGAAACCATTCATTTTTAAAAAGGTAAGTGATGCATGAAAAACAGATTTTTGCCTGTGCAAAAACAAAGGTGCAGATCAGCTGTGCAGTAACTGAAGCTGAGCACAGTCTATAAAGAATTCTGGACCAGATATAAATATGAGCATGTTCATATAAAAAGAAACAGCTGCTGCATCAGAAACAAAGGCGCTGAATAGATTCGCTTTTGTTTTTCGCATAGGCCAAAATCTTTTTTTCTCATGATGCGGCTTATTTGAAGACCAAATATTAGACTGGCATGAAGTGGCTCATATGTTAGATTGGCATATTGGCCAAATATGTTAGTCCTCTTGAAATAAAGTTTCATTTTGCTTGCAGGTTGTTTTACCTAACCTGGCTGTGATACGGATAGCTGTGTATGATGAGAACAACAACAAGCTGATAGGACATAGAGTTCTGGCCGTAGAGGCCCTTAGACCAGGTCAGGAACTTGTCAAGATTATATACTTTAGGATAATAATTTTCAGTCACCCTATTAGAAACAGCTTTTATATCCTTAGCTGTCGAATTTACAATAAATAGGGCTGGAACTGGGGGTACCCTTGCTTGGGACTCCATAGCTCCGCCATAAAATGCTCGTTCAAGCTGTAATTTTGACAGTAAACACGCCAATGGAGGTGGCAATTTTACCCATAATTCCCTAGCTGTCATATGACGAACCAGCGACCACCTTACATACTTATAAAAAATCTCAGGAGATTAGTACTTCCTGTATGTTCCAGTAAGAAAATGGTTACGTAACTTAAATCCTCATTCAATTCTGCATCTTTACCACTAGTAATGATTTCCAAATGACATGCCAGCTATTCACAAAATCTGGTAATAGTTGCGACTAGAATTCCTCAAAATTGCAACTATTGAATCCAGGTCATTTCGGTCTTGATTCCTTCAATGTTGTACCTCGTATGATCACCCGTAATGGGTGTATTGCTGTGGTCAAACTAGGGTTTCTCTTGAATCGGAAAAATGTTTTCATGTGAGCTGGCAAGCTGTAAAGGTTCATTCCACTCCAAAACAACAATTGCCGCGAACTGCGGGATAAGGGTTAAGAATTTTATGGATATGTCAAAAATGTGCAGAGCAGGAGGTTTTTTTTTTCCTTGGCTATTTAGTGTAGGTAAGTTACACAGTCACTGTTTCTATGCTGAATCGGAAAAACGTTTTCATGTGAGCTGGCAAGCTTTAAAGGTTCATTCTCCTCCAAAACGACAATTGCCGCGAACTGCGGGATAAGGGTTAAGAATTTTATGGATATGTCAAAAACGTGCAGAGCAGGAGGTTTTTTTTCCTTGGCTATTCAGTGTAGGTAAGTTACACAGTTGAAACTGTATGACTCCTATCTTTTACACAATTCATATGAGCCCCCACATTAGAAAATTAACAATCTGCATATATGCGAAAAACAAAGGCGCGATCAGCTTCGCAGTAACTGCGAAGCTGATCAGCACCTTTGTTTTCACTACATTGATAATACAATTCTTCTACTTTTTAAATCCAAAATTTCCAGCCTCTAGCCATCTTCTGTGCTTGTTCTGCTCAGTTTGTGTCTGACCTGTTCAAAAACCACACCATGATGTGGCTCATATATTATATTTCTATATGCAGGTTATCGCCATATAAGTCTGCGCAATGAATGTAACCAGCCACTCCACATAGCCACAGTGTTTGTCCATATTTCTGTTCAAGACTATGTATCAGATAGACATGCAGGTAAATATTATCATCATCATCATCATCATCATCATCATTGTCGTCGTCGTCGTCATCGTCGTCATCATCGTCATCATCTTCATCTTCATCATCATCATCATCGTCATCATCACCACCACCACCCTATCGTCATCATCATCATCATCATCATCATCATCATCATCATCATCATCATCATCATCATCATCATAATATGTGTAACCAGTCCCTTAACATAACCCCAGTTTCAAGACTTTTTAAGGCATTTTTTTTTTTCATGTCAAAACCTCTTTTGCAAATGTGTCTGTGTTTCTATTTCAACACCTTTTTACTTCATTTTAGTGTTTCTATTTCTACACCTTTTTACTTCGTCTCTGTGTTTCTATTTCAACGCTTTTTTACTTCATTTCTGTGTTTCTATTTCTACACCTTTTTACTTCATTTCTATGTTTCTATTTCTACCTTTTTACTTCGTTTCTGTGTTTCTATTTCAACACCTTTTTACTTAGTTTCTGTATTTCTATTTCAAGACCTTTTTTCTTAGTTTCTGTGTTTCTATTTCTACCTTTTTACTTAGTTTCTGTGTTTCTAGTTCTGCACCTCTTTACTTCGTTTTTGTGTTTCTATTTCTACACCTTTTTACTTTGTTTCTGTGTTTCTATTTCAACACCTTTTTATTTCGTTTCTGTGTTTCTATTTCTACACCTTTTTACTTTGTTTCTGTGTTTCTATTTCAACACCATTTTACTTCATTTCTGTGTTTCTATTTTAAAAACCTTTTTTCATTCATTTCTTTCTATTTCAACAGAATTTGCAGAGGCTCTTGCCAATCCCCTAGAATACCTATCTAAGATAGAGAGACATGAAAAACAGCTCGCCATTCTCGAAGATTTTGAAGAACAGGTATGATTTTTTGTCAAATTACAAATTAAGGAAAATTATCACATTTTTTGGGTTTTTTTTCTAACAGGCATTTGTGTGGATCTTATCAATCCACCAAAATATAAACCCAAGATAGAGACACACGAGAAACAACTCGCTATACTCGGTGATTTTTAAGAAAAGGTACTATAAATAGACAAGCTTCGCACTGACTGTTCTATCTATGGCGCATGATGCTATTAAATGGTCTGATGCTCATTCTCTAGTCAAATATGAAAAAAAAAATCTTCCCTAGCTAAATAATTTCTAAATTTCGTTATGTCATGCAATAGCTCAAGTATTCCTAGGTTTGTGGTATAAACTTAAGGTAGGAAAGTTCTCACTTTTTTTTTTTTAGCTCGCCTGCACGAAGTGCATAGAGCTATTGTAGTCACCTCGGTCGTCCCCGTTTACGTTTACGTGTACGTCCGCGTCCGTGTCACATTTTCGGTTAAAGTTTTTTATAAGTCTATATCTCTTGACTATGTTGATGGATCAAGTTGATACTTTGCATGTTGCTAGATATTGGTCTGAAGTTTTACGCAGTACCATCATGACCCACCCTGGGTGACCTTGAGGTCAAGGTCACAGACTTAGAAATTTTGTGTTTAAGTTTTTGGTTAAAGTTTTTTGTAAGTCTATATCTCTTGACCATATTGATGGATTGAGTTGATACTTTGCATTGGTCTGACGTTTTACGCAGTACCATCATGACCCATCATGGGTGACCTTGAGGTCAAGGTCACAGACTTAGAAATTTTGTGTTTAAGTTTTTGGTTAAAGTTTTTGTAAGTCTATATCTCTTGACCATATTGATGGATTGATTTGATACTTTGCGTCTTGCTAGATATTGGTCTGAAGTTTTATGCAGTACCATCATGACCCACTCTCGGTGACCTTGAGGTCAAGGTCACAGACTTAGAAATTTTGTGTTTAAGTTTTTGATTTAAGTTTTTGTAAGTCTATATCTCTTGACCATGTTGATTGATCGAGTTGATACTTTGCATGTTGGTAGATATTGGTCTGAAGTTTTATGCAGTACCATCATGACCTACCCTGGGTGACCTTGAGGTCAAGGTCACAGACTTAGAAATTTTGTGTTTAAGTTTTTGGTTAAAGTTTTTTGTAAGTCTATATCTCTTGACCATATTGATGGATTGAGTTGATACTTTGCATGTTGCTAGATATTGGTCTGAAGTTTTACGCAGTACCATCATAACCCACCCTGGGTGACCTTGAGGTCAAGGTCACAGACTTAGAAATTTTGTGTTTAAGTTTTTGGTTAAAGTTTTTTTGTAAGTCTATATCTCTTGACCATATTGATGGATTGAGTTGATTCTTTGCATGTTGCTAGATATTGGTCTGACGTTTTACGCAGTACCATCATGACCCACCATGGGTGACCTTGAGGTCAAGGTCACAGACTTAGAAATTTTGTGTTTAAGTTTTTGGTTAAAGTTTGTGTAAGTCTATATCTCTTGACCATATTGATGGATTGATTTGATACTTTGCGTGTTGCTAGATATTGGTCTGAAGTTTTATGCAGTACCATCATGACCCACTCTCGGTGACCTTGAGGTCAAGGTCACAGACTTTTCAATTTTGTGTTTAAGTTTTTGATTTAAGTTTTTGTAAGTCGATATCTCTTGACCATGTTGATTGATCGAGTTGATACTTTGCATGTTGGTAGATATTGGTCTGAAGTTTTATGCAGTACCATCATGACCTACCCTGGGTGACCTTGAGGTCAAGGTCACAGACTTAGAAATTTTGTGTTAAATTTTTTTGGTTAAAGTCTAAATCTCTTGAACATGTTGATGGATAAAGTTGATACTTGCATGTTGATAGATATTGGTCTCAGGTTTTATGCTGTACATCACAACTCACCTGGATGACCTTGAGGTCAGGGTCACGGACTTGGAAGTTTTGTGTTTAAGTTTTGGTTAATGTTTTTATAAGTCTATATCTCTTGAACATGTAGATTGATCAAGTTGATACTTTGCATTGGTCTGAAGTTTTATGTTGTACCATCATGACCCACCCGAGTGACCTTGAGGTCAAGGTCATGGGTCATAGATTTTAACAGATGTAGTGGCAAAGCACAAGTCAGGCGAGCTACGCTGTCCTGCGACAGCTCTTATTCATTTTTTTTTTTTTTTTTTTTTACATTTTGAAAATGTTATGGAGTTTGACAGAATTGTGTTCATTACGTGTGTGTTAAGCCTGTATCGAACACAAAGATCGATAATGTGAAACGGTCCATTTTGTAATTACATCCCCACAAAAGACCAAAGGAACAGCTTACCATTCACCAAGCTTTTGTAGTCTCTGTGAATGATTAGTTCTAAACTATGTCATATGATGTTACTAAAGGGAAATGACAATTATTAATGTTTCTTCTGTCAATGAACACTTGATTTTTTCCCTTTTTGAAAAAAGATCATTTTTTTTACTGCTCACTATGTTAGTACCACAGGTCTTTAACTAAAATTCTGAATACATGTACTTGCAAACGTTTTAGTTTCGATAACTTACAGAGTAACAGTTTGATCCCATTCTGCATTGTTTGCTTTTCTGATTTGCATCCATTGGTGATTGATGATTAAGAAAACTTGCCCATGCAATATACAGAGATTTGTTTCAGCAGTGAAAATTGAAAAATGTTGATATTTTTAATATGTTTGCTCAAAGCATTGATTGTGGGTACAGGCGCTTCTAACGAGTACCCGCCATCTATGTTTTGGAGCAAAAATAAGGAAAATAGGCATAAACCTGAACAGCCCATTTTTACTATATAAAAGTAGGGTATAAAGGCGTTTACATTGCATGGACAAGGCGTTTCGGTGGTTTTAGCCAGGGGCAGATCCATGATTACTGAAAAAGGGGTTCGAATTTACAACATGGGGTTTGCAACATGAATTTCACCTTATTTTCTATTAATTTTCTTAAATTTTCTCATGAAATTGAAACTTCTGAACCCCCTCTAAATATGCCACTGCTTGATGCTCAGGTTTGGAATTAGATCAATTTCATCAAGTTTTGATTATTCATCTGAAAGTGTAGAAAATGAAGAATTACCTTTATATTCTCAGCAAAGTGAGGATGACCAAAGTGAGCCCGGGTCTCTACAAGGTGGTCGTCGGGAGTCGAACCCATCACCCAGCAAGCCGGGCTACAGGCGGAATGGTAGTCTACCCAGTGTGTTCTCAACCAACGGCAATACGGACATGCCCAGTAAACTGAACCGGACGCCATCCAACCCCCAGAGTCCCCACTCATATATCACCAAGAAAGAAAGCCAAGATTCCAGTGTGTCCGCTCACAGTAACAGTTCAGGTAATATATATGTGGAGCAAATGAGCCGCGTCATGAGAAAACCAACAGTGTGGTTTCCAAACAGGTCTGACACAAACCGTTCTGTACAAGCACAGAAGATGGCTAGAGGCTGGAAATTTTGGATTTAGAAAGAAGAGGAATTGTACTATCGGTGTAGCAAAAACAAAGGCGCTAATCAGCTTCGCAGTTACTGTGAAGCTGATCTGCGCCTTTGTTTTTGCATATGCTAAATGTCGGTTTCCTCATGATGCGGCTCATATATGTTGTGACTAGCAAGTTCTGGGTGGGGATAGAAATGTAATGTTTATTTTAAGTCCATTTTTAGCTCGACTGCACGAAGTGCATAGAGCTATTGCAGTCACCCCGGTCGTCCACGTTCCCATGCGCGTTCTAGTTTTCTAGAAGTCCATATCTTGACAACCACTCATCAGAAAGCATTCATACTTGGACCATAGATACCCTGTAGGGTTAGCTTTCATTCCATGGCATCAGGCCCCTGAGTGCAAGCCAGGGGGTGGGGCTGGAGGTTAAAATCTAGAACACCTTCAAAAATGGCAATTCTTGTGTTAAAGTTTTCTAGAAGTCCATATCTTGACAACCACTCATCAGAAAGCATTGATACTTGGGCCATTGACACCCTGTAGGGTCAGCTTTCATTCCATGGCATCAGATCCCTGGGTCCATGCCAGGGGGTGGGGCTATAGGTTAAAATCTAGAACACCATTAATAATAATGGCTTTTCTGTGATATAGTATTCTAGAAGTCTATATCTTGAAAACTTTTTATCAGAGGGCTTTCATACTCGGACCATAGGTACCGTGTAGGGTTGAGTTTCATTCCATGGCATCGGGTTCCTGGGTCCATGCCTGGGGGTGGGGCTGGAGGTTAAAAACTAGAACACTAAAAATAGATGTACTGGTGTGTAACTTTTACAAGGAGGCATATCTTGACAACAACTTATCATAAAGCATTCATACTTCATATACTTTAGGTTCCATGACATCGAACCTCTGGGTCGGAGGAGTCAGGGGGGCGGGGCTAGAGGTCAAAATCTAGAACTCCCCGAATTTTTTTTCTTTTTATTCCTTAATAGAAACAACTTAGGAGGATGGTTGGTCATTCATCCTTTGACACTGACTTGTGTGTCATGACGGTAAGGGTCGGTTGACCTACTTTCCATGGTTCAGTGATTTTGCCTTATATCTTGACACTCAATTAGTATATTTTCTTACTTCTTTCAGATTATGAGTGAGTACGACCAGGCCTTTGACCCCAATATACTTATAGGTCACTGTGACCTAATTTCACGGTTCAGTGATTTTGCCTTATATCTTGACACTCAATTAGTATATTTTCATACTTTTTATCTCACCTGAGCCGAAGGCTCACAGGTGAGCTTATAGTATACCCATGCTCCGGCGTCCATCCGTCGTCGTCCGTCGTCTGTCCGTCCGTCCGTCGTCTGTCGTCCGTCGTCCACAATTTCAAAGATCTTCTCCTCTGAAACCGCTTGGCCAATCAAAGCCAAACTTCATGTGGAGCATCCTTAGGAAGGGGGAACGAAAGTTTATATAAATGGTCCAGGTCACATGACCAACATGGCCCCCATGGCTATAAATAGCAAAAACCTTTAAAAATCTTCTTCTCCAGAACCAGTAGGCCGATTTCCACGAAACTTGGTATGTAGCATTGGGGACGAGGGCCCATCATAGTTTATATAAATCATGACCCTAGGATGACCTTGACCCATTTTATGGCAAGGTCAACTTAGGTCGCCAATGCATTTGAATGGGAAAAAATGGTAAAATGCTATTTAATGGGTAAAACTTACTAGGAATAGGCAAATGGACAGAAGATTAGTGTTAATGGAAAATTTTGGCCCCTGGGGGGTTGTCTGCCCCTGCCCCGGGGCTATATACATGTATATTTCCATAATACTGAAACATCTTCTCCCCTGAAACCGCTTGGCTAATCAAAGTCAAACTTCATGTGGAGCATCCTTGGGAAGGGGGAATGAAAGTTTATATAAATGGTCAAGGTCACATGACCAAGATGGCTGACATGGCTATAAATAGAAAAAAACTTTAAAAATCTTCTTCTCCAGAACCAGAAGGCCTATGATTTTGAAACTTGGTGTGAAGCATCAGTGACTGGAGCTCTACAAATTTTATATAAATCATGACCCTGGGATGACCTTGACCTATTTTACGGCAAGGTCAACATAAGTCGTTCATGCATTTGAATGAGGAAAAGTGTTAAAATGTCATTTGTAGGGAAAAACTTGCAGGAAATGGGCAAATGGACTTAAGAGTGATGATTCTGAAAAAATTTGGACCCCAGGGGTCTGTCTGCCCCTACCCCGGGCAATAAACATGTATTTTACAGTGATATTCAAAGATCTTCTTCTCTGAAACTGCTTGGCCAATCAAAGCCAAAGTTTATGTGGAGCATTCTTAGGAAAAGTGAATGAAAGTTTGTATAAATGGTCAAGGTCACATGACCAAGATGGCCGCCATGGCAATAAATAGCAAAAACCTTTAAAAATTTTCTTCTTCAGAACCAGAAGGCCTATGATTTTGAAACTTGGCATGAAGCATCAGGCAATGGAGCTCTACAAAGTTTGTATAAATCATGACCCTGGGATGACCTTGACTTTTTTACGGCAAGGTCAGCTTAGGCCGCCCATGCATTTGAATGGGAAAAAATAGGAAAATGTCATTTAATGGCAAAAAACTTGTTGCTAGGAATGAGCAAATGGACAGAAGATTTATATTTATGAAAATATTTTGGGGCCCAGAGGGTTGTCTGCCCCTGCCCCGGGGCTATATACATGTGTATGACCATAATATTGAAACATCTTCTCTGAAACCGCTTGGCTAATCAAAGCCAAACTTTTTGTGGAACATTCTTAGGAAGAGTGAATGAAAGTTTGTATAAATGGTCAAGGTCACATGACCAAGATGGCCGCCATTGCTATAAATAGCAAAATCCCTTAAAAATCTTCTCCAGTACTAGAAGGCCTATGATTTTGAAACTTGGCATGAAGCATCAAGCAATGGAGCTCTTCAAAGTTTATATAAATCATGACCCTGGGATGACCTTGACCTTTTTATGGCAAGGTCAACTTAGGTTGCCTAAGCATTTTAATGGGGAAAATTGTTATAATGTCATTTGAAGGGCAAAACTTGCAGTAAATTTGCAAATGACTGAATCTTTATGATTTATTAAAGAAATTGATTCCAGAGGTTGCCCTGACCCTGCCCTGGGGTTATATACATGTATATTACCATTCTAGTCAAACAAGTTTATTGGTATATATCTCAGGTCTCAGGTGAGCGTTTGCAGGACCATTGGTCCTCTGGTTTCAGATTATGAGTGAGTATGACCAGACCTTTGACCCCAGTATACTTATAGGTCACTGTGACCTAATTTCACAGTTCAGTGATTTTGCCTTATATCTCGGTACTCAAATGGTTTATGAACAAACTTCTTTCAAAGTATGTTTGCGTATGACAAGACCTTTGACCCTGAAGTAGTCCTAGGTCACTTTGACCTGATTTCACGGTTGAGTGATTTTGCCTTATATCTTGACACTCGATTAGTATGTTTTCATACTTTTTTCAGATTATGAGTGAGTATGACCAGACCTTTGACCCCAATATACTTATAGGTCACTGTGACCTAATTTCACGGTTCAGTGATTTTTGCCTTATATCTCGGTACTCAAATGGTTTATGAACAAACTTCTTTCAAAGTATGTTTGCGTATGACAAGACCTTTGACCCTAAAGTAGTCCTAGGTCAATATGACCTAATTTCACAGTTCAGTGATTTTGCCTTATATCTCGGTACTCAAATAATTTATGAACAAACTTCTTTCAAAGTATGTTTGCGTATGACAAGACCTTTGACCCTGAAGTAGTCCTAGGTCACTGTGACCTAATTTCATGGTTCAGTGATTTTGCCTTATATCTTGACACTCAATTAGTATATTTTCATACTTTTTTCAGATTATGAGTGAGTATGACCAGACCTTTGACCCCAATATACTTATAGGTCACTGTGACCTAATTTCATGGTTCAGTGACTTTGCCTTATATCTCGGCACACAAGTGGTTTATGAACAAACTTCTTTCACACACTGTTTGCGTATGACAAGACCTTTGACCCTAAAGTAGTCCTAGGTCAATATGACCTAATTTCACGGTTCAGTGATTTTCCTTTATATCTCGGCACTCAATTGGTATATGAACATACTTCTTTCACGATATGTATGAGTATGACAAGACCTTTGACGGTAAAGTATTCCTGGGTCACTGTGACCTAATTTCATGGTTCAGTGATTTTGCCTTATATCTCGACACTCAGTTGGTATTTTTTCATACTTCTTTCTGATTATGAATGAGTATGACCACACCTTTAACCCAAACATACTTATAGGTCACTATGACCTAATTTCATGGTTCAGTGATTTTGCTTTATATCTCAACACTGAATGGGTATATGATCATTTTTGCTTTTACATTATGAGTAAGTATCACTAGACCTTTGACCCTGCAATACTTATAGGTCAGTGTGACCTTTTTTCACGGTTCAGTGATTTTGCCTTGTGTCTTGGCACTCAGTTGGTATATGAACACACTTCTTTCACAATATGAGTGAGACCTTTAAATCTTAGGTAGTTATAGTTAACTTTCATGGTTCAGTGATTTTGCCTTATTGCATCAAGGCAAAAAGATGTACATGTATGAGCATAATGCTTTGGGTTACTGGTCGGGTTTGGCCTTATGTTTGACAAAGGTCAGAAGCAGTCGAGCACGCTGTCCTGCGACAGCTCTTATTCCTCATAAATTGAGAATATGTAAGGCAAATATTCCACAAGCTTCTTAAGATTTTAGAAGGAATACTCTTCTTTACCGAAGGTGCAGAATATTTGTGTCATAAATACATGCTGAGTGTGGTCAGTTTACTAGCAGACGTGCTGGTCTTTTAGCTTCTCAAAATAACACCCTAAATTATCGAGAACTCATTCTAGACAATAACTCACGCCACAAAAGTAAATCTATGAGCATTTTCTATGCGAGTTTCTATGTGAATTCACATAATCTATGAGATTTTTAGGCATGATTACTGCTTATAATCTAAACAGTCCCCCAGTGTTTGCATGGAGTCTCGATGCTCTTTGTAAACCCAGTGTCAGTGCATGTATTCTGCTTGATCCCTAAAAGTAAGGGATCTATTTGATGATCATTATAATTGAGCTGCTTTGTAAGAAATACATGTATTTCTTCAGGGTTTTATGCTTAATTGTGACACAAACCCAGCTATGCAGCTATAGAAAATGATATGAGACATAAAATTTGAACTTTGAAATGTGATACTTCACTGTTTATTAAATGTATCGATTCAATCACTATTTATTACCTGTATCAATTCAATCACTGTTTATTAACTAATACAATTTAATCACATCTATTTCATTAATAGATCTCTGGTTTTACATATGAGGATTATACAGTTATACATTACGAAAGCACACCCATGCAATGAATTTAAATTTTTAAAGCTGTAAAAAAATGACTATTTTTGGAAGAAAATATTTGATAGTTTTCTAATTTTTGCTCAAAACATAGATTGTGGGTACATAATCAAACCGCCTCTTCAAAGGCGATTCTAGCGAGTACCCACAATCTATGTTTTAGAGCAAAAAAAAGAATAGGTCTATAAAGTGGGGTATAAGTGGGTACATACTGCATGCACATGTTAGCGTCATGGAATGTGAAGCATTTTCAAGCTTGAAGCCACCTGTTTTGGCTGTACAACCTGGATTGTGTCTATTTCTGTTCTTTCATCAAGATGCTTGTCTCTCTTATAAAGCAGCTCAAATGATCATCAAATGACCTCTATATCTGGTATCCTGTCAGGAGCATGCTGATTATTGTCTTTCAACTGTTATTAAGAAACCAAAAATAAATTGTAATGTGATTTTGTGCTGTGACTGTTTTGTAAAAACTGAACTTGTATTGTCTATATTTGACATTCTTAGGAGTCATTTAGTGTAAATATATGTGAAATTAGTCAAAACTGAAGTAAAGACGAAGTCATACAACTTGCATGTACAAAATTAAGAAAACAAATATATCTTGTATATTGTTCTGTTGATTGCATGATGTTAACATCCGCTGTCATACAAAACTTCGTAATATTGTAAATCTATTTAGGGCTATTCATATTTTGAAGCCTTTGATATACATATGATTCATTGTAATTCGAGTGTATGAGAAAATACCAATGCAAAGCCACATGTTCTTATAAATATCTATGGTTATAATTGGAAAAGGAAAGAAAAATAAACCAATGAGAAGGCTATGAGAAAACATGCCTAATTGCAATGGCAGAAAAAAATGTCAATAATTCCAGATTTCATACCTTATTAGCATTGTTTGTTACTTTTGTAAACAAACTAAAATCTGTCGCTACAGTGCAAGCCAGTGTTGATGTTACCATATGAGCCGCCACATCCGAAAGCCAACAATCTGCATAATTATGGGAAAACTAAGGCGTAGATCAGCTGTGCAATAACTGCGCAGATGATCAGCACCTTTCTTTTCGCTACATGGTCTTCTTCTTCAATCCAAAATCTCAAGCTTCTATCCTGCGTCTGTGACTGTACAGGCTGGTTTGTGTCAGACGGGGTCGAAGACCTAGATTGTTGGTTGCAGTGGCTCACATATCAGTATTCTGAGGGCATGTTTTTCTCAGAATGAGACAACAGTGCATGTTACCATGACAGCGGATGTTGTTTCTCGTCTTATTTGTCTATATTTTGTTTTGTTATTGACTGACAGGCATGAATCTTAGAACTAGATTCAGTGGTAAGGCAACTCTCTCACTCACTTCCTACTCAGAGTTTCTTTGCTTGGCTCTTAGATGATCAGAGAAGTTGGGTATTAAAAAAAATTAAAATAGATAAAAGAAAAATCATAAAAATGGATGTGTCCCAATACAAAAAAAAAAAAATAAAAATTAACACTTTGCCCTCAAATTTTCTGTATGTCCCAAAGTTTAAAAGGCTGTAAAATAATTATTTCATAGATTTTAAAATGAATGGTGTCCTGAAACAAAAAAGATATCAAAACATACAAGTTTAAGGTAATATTATATTTGAAGAAAATTTCTTGTCTATAAAATTATTTTGAAGAAAATCTTTGGCCCTAATAACAGCATAAGTTGATTGTGCTCACGATAAATGCGAGGTGAGTACCTACAGAATATGGTTTTATTGAAAAACATGGAAAATTTATCTGAAATATCACCAAGTACTCAACTTCTCTTTTCGCCTGAAACCGCTGTTACTCGGATGCTTTTGATTTGCTTTTAAATGTAGCTTAGCAGTTTGCTGTGCTTATGTGCCGATTTGAAAATACGGAAATTGATACATTCCAAAGACAAATATATGATCATGCAAAACCAAAAACCCAAAACAAATAAGTGACAAATTCATACCATAAAAAGAGTTGGACAAATGGACTCGCTATCTTATGAACTATGCATACTGTATAAGACGGCCACCTTTGTAAGCTAGTCCATTATTACAAACGTAGATGACGTCCCCTTTGTATAACAACTAGCTTTTGTTTTCAATGAGTCAGCCTTTTTTAATATGCACAGTATTTGAACTACAAAGAATTATAACATTTTTGAATAATGTTTTACTTAATATACAGTCTTTGGGATGTATCAGCATATATATCTTCACTGGTGGATAGCTTTTGCTAACAGGATACATTTCCAGAAAAAAAAGAAGAAAAGATAACTTTATTTATGGAATGTTTCTTCGGTTTTCTAGTTGGAAATGCAATACAAAAGATATTTAGCTGTAAGACATCAACATTTGAGCCTTCGCATGAGAAAACCAACAATTTGAGTTTCCAACCAGGTCCGACACAAACCGGCCCGTACAGTCACAGAAGCAGGCTAGAAGCTTGAAATTTTGGGTTAAAGTAGAGGAGATATTATACTATCTGTGTATAGTAGTGAAAACAAAGGTGCTGATCAGCTGTGCAGTTACTGCACAGCTGATCTGTGCCTTTGTTTTCGCATTGACTTTGCCTGATGCAGGTGCGATATCGACCTCCGCGGAGTTCTTGTTTCATGAGGAGGCTCAAGTAAAAAAGTATAGTGCCCATTAGAATCACCATAGCAACAGTTAATAAGGATTCTAAGCCAAGGAAAGTCTTAAGTACCTATAGAGAAAGAGCCAAGTCATACCATACACTAACTGTTAATAAGGCTAGTCTAAGTACATATGGAGAAAGATCGAAGTCATTCCATAAAAGTAATGCTCTACTTTTCTTTATTGGTCTTTGGTTGCCTTCCTTTTGCCTTCATGTACTGTTTATAGGCCGTATCATGAATTTCATCTTTGGAAATGAAGGCTTTGGTGATCTAAAGCTGAAATTTTAATTTATCTGGGCTATTTTTACATTTGTGAGCAGTTTGAATTTTATGCTCAGCTGAGTTGAGCATGAAAAACACTTTATAACCACGGGACCTGGCCCTGAGGTTATAAAACTTTTTTCAAGCTCAGCTCAGCTGAGCATGAATTTTCAACTGCTCAGAAATACTGAAATTTCAGGTTTAAATAAACAAAGCCTGTAATTTTATCCTGCTAAAAGTTAAAATGCCAACAATAGTTGCCAACAATAGTTGGCATTGTAACATTTATGAGATGGATAGATTTTAGTCTCAGCTGAGTTGAGCATGAAATTTTTTTTTATAATCTCGGGACCTGGTCAGAAAGAAGCCCAAAGACAGAATGAGAAGATGGCTTAGAGGGCTTTAAACATGCAATGCAAAGGATTCTCACATTTTATCAACAAAAATAATGGCTTTTATTTAACGAGTGAAGGTCTTAATTATAATGTTAAGCTAAAGAAATTTTGAAAAAATGGCCCCAGATCTAGATCTGACTAGGTTATTAGTAGTGAAATCAAAAGCACTGACCAGTTTCTGCAAAAACACATGATGCATATTCATGATATGGTTCATATTACAGCGTACTTTTATTTCGGCTTTGTGATACCTATCTTTGAGGGCTTTCACAGTTTTCTTGTGGAGTTGAACTTCTAGACTAGGGACTTTTTATAGAAAACATTTTGTCAGTTCTGTTGTTGATCTTTTGATGCAGCACTTAGGCATATCTTGCTGCATAATATGAGCCGCATCATGAGAAAACCAACAATCTGCATATGCGAAAACAAAGACGCAGATCAGCTTCACAGTAACAGTGAAGCTGATCAGCGCCTTTGTTTTTCGCTACACAGCTAGTACAATTCCTGTACTTTCTAAAACCAAAATTCCCAGCCTCTAGCCATCTTCTGTACTTGTACAGCTCGGGTTCGTTTCAGACCTATTAGGAAACCACATTGTTGGTTTTCTCATGAGATGGCTCATATGGTGTTGCAAATTGCTGCTATGAAACATATGAAGGATTATCAGATTTTTGTAAAAATTATATACATTTAGTAGAAAAAATAGCTCTTCACTCCACCTTTAACAGCTAGATTTTATGAAATCATATGTGCGCTCATCCTTGGGTTTAACTTTAGTTGTGATTTTCCCTTGAACAAAATTAGTGAGCAACGTTCGACACAACCCAAGCTGAACAAGCACAGAAAATGGCTAGCAGCTTAGAAAGTAGAGGAATAGTACTTAGTCTATCCGTGTAGCAAAAACAAAGGCACTGATCAGCTTTGCAGTTACTGTTTTCTCATGACAAACAGCTCATATCTATTAATTTCACACCATAATCGATTGTTAAATCTACGTTTTTAGAACAAATTAAAAGACAGCATGACATTTTTTCCTGCTAAATTAATTTACTGACCTATGACGTAGGAGCCAAATCATGGCAAAATTCACTTATAGATATCTGACCACGTTAGACTACACTTTACAGCTGAGCTTCTTAAGATGGTTAGAGATTTGAAAGTTTAATTTCGATAATACATACTAGCCAAAACAAAGACACACTTGAATATTGTGAACCTGGATGATTGCCTATGCAAAAAAAAAAAAAAATGAGATTTATTCTCTAAAAAAGTTCAAAAGATGATGGTACTAGAAAACTTGTCAGATCAGCATTATATTTGAGCTGCGTTGTGAGAAAACCAGATTTTTGCCTTTGCAAAAACAAAGGCGCAGATCAGCTTCGCAGTAACTGTGACGCAGTAAGTGCGAAGCAGATCAGCTTCGCAGTAACTGCAAAGCTGATCAGCGCCTTTGTCTTAGCTACATGGATAGTACTATTCCTCTTCTTCTTAAATCCGAAATTTCAAGCATCTAGCCATCCTCTGTGGCTACACAGACCGGTTTGTGTCGGACCTGGTCGGAAACCCCGAAGACCAGTTTTCTGTGTGACAAATCGGGCAAATTAATAATTGGAGCTGGATGGAGTAGTAGAGAAGCCTGAGACTTTGGATAGAGGGGTCCCCAGTTTTCTGTGTGACAAATCGAGCAAATTAATAATTGGAGCTGGATGGAGTAGTAGAGAAGCCTGAGACTTTGGATAGAGGGGTCCCCGGTTTGAGCTTAATTTCACCCTCATTAGATTAAGAAAGTCTGTTCCGGCCTTTAGTCAGTGCAAGGAAATATGAAATAACCATCATAAATCAAAATTATTGATTGTCTAAGAATATTTTTTTTTTCTTTAGAATTATTGTTGTTTCTAAATTTCTCAGTCATAATCAATATTTGATCTATTTTTTCAAAATATGAGCCGCCACATGGGAAAACCAACAATCTGCCTAGGCGAAAACAAAGGCGCAGATCAGCTTCGCAGTAACTGCGAAGCTGATCAGCGCCTTTGTTTTTGCTACACGGATAGTACAGTTCCTCTTCTTCTTAAATCCTAAATTTCAAGCTTCTAGCTCTTTTCTGTGGTTGTACAGGCCGGTTTGTATCGGACCTGTTCGGAAACCACATTGTTGGTTTTCCCATGAGGCGGCTCATATTTTTGTCTCTGAATTGTCAGACAAGAAAACATTATCCTGATGCCCTTTTGAACCCTATAGCCCATAGTAGTACATAAAGATGATTTTGGCTTATTACCTTTAATAAAGCTATTTTCTTCCTTGAGTTGCCGTTGGCGATGGTGGATTCAATTTACGTCTTTTGCGCCTTTCATTGTTTCCATGACATTGTGTTAAACAGAAAATAATTGTAAGCAATGCAGCTGGTCTCCGGTTCAATTAGCACTATTTGAGCCGCGTCATGAGAAAACCGGATTTTTGCCTATGCGAAAACAAAGGGGCAGATCAGCTGTGCAGTAACTGCACAGCTGATCAGCGCCTTTGTTTTCGTTACATGGATAGTACAATCCCTCTTCTTCCTAAATCCAAAATCTCAAGCATCTTGCCTTATTCCTTGACTGTACAGGCTGGTTTGTGTCAGACCTGGTCGGAAACCCTGAAGACCGGTTTTCTCGCATCGCGGCTCATTTCAGATGGACATATCTCATATGAGCCTCATCACAAGAAAACCTTTTTTTTCTTCTTTTTTTTTTCAAAGACGAGGACACAGATCAGCTTTGCAGTAATTGTGCAGCTTATCAGTTCCTTTGATTTCGCTTCACAGATAGTGCATTCCCCCTACTTGTTAAATCCAAAGCGTCATCATTCTGGCTTTTGTCTGTGACTGTGCATGCTGATTCGTGCCGGACCTGGTTAGAAACCTGGAAGACAGGTTTTCGCATGATGCGGCTCACATTATCCATAACACAATCTTGCTATATCACACCTTCAGATCGAGTAGAATTTTTTTCACTGATAATTGTAGGATAATGTACTTAATTTCTCCATGAAATCATAATTTTTGGGTACTCAATAGAATCGTCTCATCGAGACGATTCTATTGAGTACCCAAAAATTATGATTTTATGGAGAACTTTGAAAAATAATCTCTAAAATGTACTAAAATATTAAGCTTATCTGACACATTGTTTACGGTGCTTCTTTAAGCAGTGGCTAGCATTGTCATAACATTTTCCGTATAATCTCAAAGCTGTTGTGGTATTAACTGTTGCTCGCTTTGACGAAAAACGGACATGATGGATAATAGTATCGAGGAGAAGGAGAATATAGGAAAAGTTTCTTTTTTCTTTTATCACCTAAAAAACGCTCATCGTGGGTATTCATTGTTACAAAAGCCTCGCATAGGTAATTTGAATTTGAGAACTTTGATTGGTTACATTAACACAAAGTTTAGAAAAAAGAAACGCAAAGTTTTGTTCTGAAAATTTATAATTGTATTGGGTTGGGTATTCATTTGAATCTACATGGGGCGACAGGTTTCAATGAATAACCACAATATTGTCAATTCTTCATATTTTGTATACTTCAGAACTTATTTTCTTAACCCATTTTGGACATATGGACATTCCCATCATTATGGTTGGTTGAGTCCACTTTCATTTCCAGGGGCTTCAGGAGTGATTTGAAATTTTTATTTCATTTTTGATGAAATTTCTTTTAGCAAACAGAAATAGCCCCAGATGGGATGCCGCCTTCTGTGGTGTCGCATCTGGGGCTATACTGTTTTCCTATGTCCCATAACAAGAACTCCAGGCTTATACGAGTTAATACTGGGATTTTCATTTTTCCTCTTAATCATCCTCTAATTATCCATCATTCTGTTACCGTGTAACGCTTCTATTATCAGGTGGTATAACGGGCGTGTCAAGGATGCCGTCAAACGAAAGCGTAATACCGAGTGTATCGGTATCAGCCATTACTAAACTCAACGGTAAGATAGGTATTGTCTGTTACTGGTTAGTGGTTGTCGGCCGTACGGTTACGTTGGTTATTATGTATTATCATCAGGAAAACATGTCCGTGCAATGAATACCCCCCTGAACCCCACTTTTATATAGCAAAACTGGGGTATGCAGGGGTATACCTATTTTTCTTATTTTTGCTCCAAAACATAGATTGTGGGTACTCGTTAGAACCGCCTCGGTGAGGCGGTTCTAACGTGTACCCACAATCTACGTTTTGAGCAAAAATAAGAAAAATATCAAAAATTTTCCACTGAAAATTTTCAATTTTTACAGGTGAAAAAATCTCTGTATATTGCATGGGCAAGTTTTCGTAATGTTACATTGTTGGCAGTTTAGTTGTATGCATGCATAACCCTTGTATTTTAAAATTACGTTGATTTTATTTTCAGATATTTTTAGTCCCTTTTCAGTTTTGGTTTATGTGATAGTCCTTAATATTTGGACACAAGGCATGATTAGCCTAACATATTTGAGCCGCATCGTGAGAAAACCAACAATTTGCATAGGCGAAAACAAAGACGCAGATCAGCTTCGCGGTAACCGCGAAGCTGATCAATCAGGGCCTTTGTTTTCGCTACTCGGATAGTACAGTTCCTCTTCTACTTTAATCCGAAATTTCAAGCTTCTAGCTCTTTTCTGTGCTTGTACAGGCTGGTTTGTGTCGGACCTGTTCGGAAACCACATTGTTGGTTTTCCCCACGAGGCAGCTCATTTAATGAATGGTCAAAAACACATTAACTGAGCTTCTTCCCGACTGATTGGGTCTACATGTGTACTGATTACTTAGGCATTTTTGTGCAAAAATTAAGGAAAATCACACACAGTACATGTATGTTTAAAAGTCAAACTTTCTAATGCCTGGTTAAGAATGCACATATTTTTATTTGGAAAAATTTTATGTACATGTATTTAGTTTTGGTTTTGTTCACAAATCCCTTGATTCTTTGTAAATACTTTATATTTAACCCTCCTGCATGCTTTACTCATTTCAAACAATTATACACTTTAAGTTCTATCATACGCTGTCTTACCAACTGTAGGCTAAAATGCATGCTGTATTTGGATCAAATGACCATGATGACCACCATGACTGTATATGTTTAAAAGGTAGAAAAAGTCTTGTGACTTTTAATTTACAAAGTCATTCAAGCTCTAAGTACCTTAATGGTCAGGGCTTCTGACTAGTAGATGCATGCGAAAATCTAATACCCTTGTCAATGATAAAGTGCTGAGAAGCCTTCACAGTACCCCTGTTTTTGTTTTTTATATCTTTGGTCCCTAGTTTCTATGTTTGCAATTTGAAATTTTAGATAATTCTATCTTTACAGGCTGGTAAGTGATTTAAAAAAATGTTCATATCAAGCCAAAATATTTTTTCTAGCAAAATGAGTCCTACGGTATATATTCAAGAATTGAGTATTGCCATGATGGCTCAACTCAACTGAGCATGAAGTTCTGCTCATGAATTCTAAAAACTTAAATAATTCTTGGTGTCAAACATTCATTAGCAATATAAACATCATACCTATTTGAACTGTAACGTTTGGCACCAATCATACTTTCATCCTATTTCCATCTCCGAAGCACTTAAAATTTCAGTTTCATGCTCAGTTCATTTGAATTTGAGCATGACAAAAAAAAAATTTGCAACCCTAGATCTGAAAAGGTTGAACAGATTTCCAAGATAATTGCTTTTTTGATGACTTTAATAGCAACGTCCTATATACCGTATTCGTTCTAATTAGCGCACAGTGCGCTTAACTTTTCAAAATAACTTAAAGTTAAGGTAACAAATTATCGTTCTAATAAGTGAACACTAGGAACGCAAACAACACTTTAACTATTGTTTATTACAATGTCAAAATTAACAACGATGTAGTTATTTAAGTATTCCAATCGTTCCAATAAAGTGTTTGATCAGCTAAACTTAAGTTTTATTCAGTATAAATGTGTAAAATCGCTGAAAAATATCAATATGCTCGTCGAGCAGGGTGCACTTATGCACATAATTTTCGGAAATATCCAGGGTGTGCGCTTATTGGAGCATGTGCGCTAATTAGAACGAATACGGTACTCTTGAGCAATCACATTTCTTACATCGCAGATTGATGCAACATCACATGATAGAGAACAAAATGGGAGTGTGATGATTGGAAGCCAGGGCCCAGCTGTTCAAAACTTCGTTAACTCATAGTCATCGTTGAGACCCCAACAACTAAAGTAAATGCCGACTACATAAGCAAATACACTGTTATTTTTTGTTGAAAAAATGTGAGAATCCTTTGCCATGCAAGGATTCTCACATTTTTTCAACAAAAAATAATAGTGTTTTTGTAATATTGCCATTTGAAGTTTTAATGAATCGTTAACTAACAACATTGTTAATTTTGAACAACTGGGCCCAGATCAATTAAGCAACAACCTACAAGGAGGCAATAAATATTTTGCTGTAGGTTGTTGCCCAGTTGATCCGGCTTCCAATCACCACACCATTGGGTTACATGTCATGTGATGTTGCATCACTCTGCGATGTAAGAAATTTGGTTTTATCACGGGCTAGCAGGGAAACTGCTATGACCAAGACATATCAGAATATGTCTTTTAATACTTCTGGATCTATTTATAGAGCCCAGTCTGCTCACCCCGACCCCTCTCCAGGAGCTGAAGAAGGACAAGATGTTCTTCAAGATGTTGGTGAAGAGAGATAAGGATCTGGAAATGCTGAAAAAGAAACATGAAAAGGTATTGCAAAACTTGTGACAGTTTAGATACATAATTATGGAAGTAGTTTTCCCATTGACTTGGGCATTTTTGTACTTAAATGCATTTTTGTAAGTAAATGCATTTTTGTACTTAAGGTGTCATTGATCCTGTACTCTTGGGAGTATCTCCTCAAGTTCCACAAGACTTAAAGTTAATGTGAACATTTAATGTTCCGAAATAAGATGTCTTTTTCATTATTGAGGGTGGGGGCTTGTAGTATATTAAGTATCAGACTCCATTCCAGAGGTACTGGGTTCGAACCCTACTGGAGTGACAGGTTGTGTCCTTGAGCAAGGCACATTAATTTTACTCCCTATTGTACTGGTTAATACCTAGGGTGTGGTGAATAAAATATGTTATTCATGTTTTCACAGTGTCGAGAAAACATGCAAGAAATTCACGAGGTCCACGTTGAACGTTTGATTGGTCAGCAGATAAAGGACAAGGGGGTCCTGGAGAAATCTCACAGTAAAAATCTCAAGCGGGCCAGTAAAGAGGGTCAGGATATTAACCTAGTACAGAGACAGAACCATGAAGAATTTGTCAGGTTCACTGGAGAACAAGAACAGAAGGTTAGAGCAGTTAATCATATAAGACATTACAAAAACTTGGTCGTGCAATAAAAAGAGATTTTTTTCAGTGGTAAAACTTGAAAATTTTCAGTAGTAAATTTTTTATATTTTTCTTATTTTTGCTCAAAACATAGATTGTGGGTACATGTTTGAGGCGGTTCTAATGTGTACTCACAATCTATGTTTTGGATCAAAAGTAAGAAAAATAGGTGTAGCCCTGTTTACCCCATTTTTACTATATAAAAGGGTGTTTACATTTCAAAGACATGTTTTCCTGATGACATTGTACTATACGAGTAGTGATGCCGGAAAAAATAGCTTTGGGATTCCTGACCAGGTCTGGCTTAAACCGGCCTTGGTAGCTCTAGAAAACAGAGCTAGAAGCTTGAAATTTTGGATTTTAGAAGAAAAAAGATTGTAGTATCTGTGTAGCGAAAATAATAAAAAAGAACGTTGATTCCTGCACAGCTATCTGCGTCTAAGTTTCACATCTGCTAAAACCTGATTTGTTCACATGGCGACTCATATGGCAGTAAAATAAAAGTCTCAAGAGGATCAGGATATTACCGTAACCTTGTACAGAGACAGAACCATGAAGAATTTTATTGGAGAAGAAGAACAGAATGTTAGAGCATTTACTGCATTACTTTATTATGTGTAATATTTTGTGATTGAGGACAAACTAACTTTTATGATGGAAATAATAATCCTTATTATAAATTATAGATTTGCTTAACTCTTTGCCAATTGGTATCCTCTCGAGATTGCATTTGTTTGAAGCATTTTGCAACTGCATCAAGACAAATAAGTCAGAAGGCTGAGGTTTCTTGCTCATTAGCTTGAACTGAGGCCCTTCCAAGGGGGATGAGTTTCTTAGCTCCCTGAAAGAAAAATGGCCTTTCTCCCCAGTTCTGTAAAAGAAAATCCTCATTTCCCTGCTCCCTAAAACCCCCAAAGTGTTTGCTTGCTCCCCAGCTCCCTGGAAATAAATGACCCTTCTCTCCAGATCCCCCAGAACCCCTGGTAGAGCGCCAACTATTACATTTACATTTAGCGTGTGGTCTTTGTTTATAATGCATGATATGTAATTCAGAGACTTTGCTTTCAGTTGAAAGAGCTACGCAAATCCAATGCCGAAGTGTTCGTCGAGATGTGCAAATCTCATTTCCAAGCGGAGCTTGACGTATATGTGCGGCACAACACACCCATATATGAAACCCTCAGAGTTGTTATGGACCAAAACCATAAAGAACATATTAACAAACTTCAGGTAGCTATCAGCACAAATAAGATTTTCTTTTAGCGCATTTTAATATATTCACATTCTAAAAAAAAAAATTTTACTACTAATTGGACAAATGCTTCAGTCGTAAAAATTGGCCTTTTGAGTTACCCTAAACATACGAGGGGAAAGCAAAAAGTTCGTGGACTTTGTCAATAAAATCACAAGTACATATGCGATTTCTCTGAAATTGCCGTGTGTTTGCGATCAGTTTAACACAAACAAGCATAGAAAGTTTCAGACAAATTGCTTGATAAACGTCGTTTCTATGGCAATTTGTTTGATGCGTGTTAGCGCTACCCGGAGCACGCCAAGACGTTAACGTCATTTGCCAACGGGTTTTCTGTATACGCTGGCCGAGTCAAAAGTTCATATAAAAACATTATTTCTCATTCGACTTCAAGCAAATTTTCATATATTCATTCCCCATCCGTGAAGGATTACAGTAGAAAGTTTAAGGCAAATCGCTAGAAAAATTTAGTTTTTATGACAATTTCTGCGACAGACGCTAGGACTATACGGGGCATGCCATGACGTTTAAGTTGTTCGCGTAGATTTTTGTGCTTACTTGTTGTTTTTAACAGCTATTTCTTTGTGAGTAACACTTTGCACATCATTGAACACTGTTGTATGCTTCAGTTCTGATGTTTCTCTAGCTGTTTGTAACAAATCAGACGTTTCTGTAGGTTTTATTCGCCATTTACCAGTAACGTCATTTTTACTAATTTTTTGCTTGGACTTGTCTTTCAAAAAGTGTCGCTGTAGCGTTGTCTTTCGGATGCGAGAACTGCAATTTCACATTTCAAGCCGAATTACATCATTATCAATATTTCCATAATTTAAGGAGATTTAGAAATGACATTTTTTAAAATATTTTTTATATTTATAAGTATGTAAACAGAGATTTTACGGCGTGCTCCGGGGTAGCAAACCCCACGTGTTTGTCGATGTAATTTGACCAATCAAAAATAAGATTCGACAAACATAATTTTACATGAATGTCGACAATAGACCATTATTACACTTGTGAAAATACGAAAACAATCGGACGTCAATTATAAAAGTTATTAAGAAAGTCCACGAACTTTTTGCTTTCCCCTCGTACTTTTGAAAAATTGAGACAAAGGCGTGTGAGATGTAAATAACTTGCCATAACTTACTTAAGACGTGATTGTTGTGAAATAAATGGCAAACAGTGTTGACCTTGATTTGACTGCCCATACATTAGCTTAAGCAAGCTGATCAACTTCTACATTATTGATTGGATCTATCTGTCTGAAAGCTAAGAAAATGTTTAAAATTATTTTTTTCCTTAAATTTTTAGCTCATACATGATCAGGAAGTAAAAGATCTGACCAAAAGAATGGAAGCAGAAAGTAAAGAGCAGATGAAACAGCTAGCGAAGAAGCACAAAGATAAACAGGCTATCAGCAGGTATAGATATATGTAATGTTATTTCACCCTATATACCCACAAAGCAAAATATTTGTTACGGCGCAGATTGATGCAACTTCAAATACCATGTGACATAATGGAGTGTGGTGATTGGAACCTGTATCATTGCCTCTCTGTATGTTCTTGCCCAAGTGATCCAGGTTTTAATCTTCTTGTGATCTTGCATCAATCTAAGCTGTAAGAAATTTGGTCTATCAACGGCATACAGGGTGATATAGAGTGGCATGGATAGGAGATATTTTAAAAAGCTTAAGTTTGTATCTTGAAATGGTAAATTAAACTGAACACCTTATGGTCAAATATGAGCCACAACGCGAGAAATCAGGTCTTCGTGGTTTCCAACCAGGTCAGACACAAACTGGACTGTACAGTTGCAGAAGCAGGCTAGAAACTTGAAATTTTGGATTTAAGAAGAAGAGAAATTGTACTATCCATGTACCGAAAACAAAGGCGCTGATCAGCTTCGCAGTAATATGTGCCTTTGTTTTCGCATAGACAAATTGTTGGTTTTCTCATACGAAGGCTCATATTTGAAAGGTTGCTCAGAATCTCAACCATTTTTACAGGAAGTCTTGCGTACTGAAAAATTTCTTCCAATGATATTTGTTTACAGTTTTCATTGGTTGTTCAATGGTAGTTCCTTGTACCAAACTGACAGACAATGATTGGATCTGACCAAATGTGTGGCAATTTAATTACATGACAAAGCTGTTTGACTAATGAAATATAACACCTCATAATACATTTCTAGGCACAAACATCGCACCTCAGTCTAGAAACGTTTAAATTAGTGCTATTTGTTTTTAGCTCACCGATTTTCTAGCACATTATTATTTGTCTGTCTGGCCATTCTTTGTCAATGACTTTAAAAAAGTCTTTGAAATCTTTTGACCAATCCTAAACTTTATGTCATACATAGCACTTCTAGGAATGGAGAACAAAAGTGATTGTTTTTATATTTGAGCCACGTCATGAGAAAACCAACATTTTGCATATGCGAAAACAAAGGCGCAGATCAGCTGTACAGTAACTGCTGAGCTGGTCAGCGCCTTTGTTTTGCTACACGAATGGCACACTTACTCCTCTTTTTATACCCAAAATTTCAAAATTCTAGCTTTTTTCTGTGACTGTACAGACTGGTTTGTGTCGGACCTTCTCAAAAACCATATTGTTGGTTTTCTCATGACATGGCTAAAATGATAGAAGGTTTTAATGGTTCATATGTTCATTATTATTTTTTCCCCAGATTAAAACGTGAAAACCAGAAGCGTCATATAGACACCATGGTGGCTGAGAGATCTAAGGTATGTTTATGACCAATGCGTAGGTGGGAATTGAAAGACTGAAATATTCAATCACAATTACATGTACATTTCGAACAGGTTTTTAAAAAATATAATAAAAAATCGGCTCCGGGACGTTTCGCGCAAAAACCAATTCCTCCCGGGACGGTTCGCGCAAAAAATATTTTTCGAACGGGACGTTTCCTCCTGGGACGGTTCGCGCATTTTTCAAAAATTGATTTCAAGGTTTTAGTTATCAAAATTTATCAATTAAATGCAATGTGTATGTTAAACTAATTATGGACTTAATGGAAATATATTTTTATCTTTGATTTTTCTGAGCAAAATGTTTTGTTCTTATTTTTTCTTAAATTAAGGGGACGATTCACCCACGGAACTGTACCCGTAAATGTATTTTCAGTGATTATTTAAACGTTTTCTTAAAAGGGAAGGAACAAAAAATCCATATTATTAAAAAAAAATCTTTTTATTTAATAATGATATTACACATGTGGTTTAATTTATCAAGGCTAGCCATGAAACATTGAACATGTATGTACATGTACATAAAATATAGTACCTGAATATAAAATAAAAGTCGTTGGTTTGCTGTTTTGAAATTGAAAATAGGTAATAAATACGAAATTTACAATTAGAAATAATAATGGAGTGGTTTGTATCTTCATTGTCCTCTGTAATTACTTGCTCGTTGTCGGCGTTATCTATCCCATATGGTTCTGGAATTTGCAGTGAGGTCTGGGGGACGGCACTTATTCTCAGCCACCGTATTGAAAAAATCACACACAAACTGTTTTTGTTTTCTTCCTTTTTTCATTTTTTCATATCTGTAATTTGTGATTCCTGGATAAATAAATAAATACGTGTTAAAATGGGTGTTATGACAATAATTGCAGTAATTATAACGTCGTTAATTTTGAATTGGCCACTTAAGTTGTTTGTGATCAAACGGGTAAAAATTAGATGATAACGCATATCACCATAATGAGCCAAACAATTTAATTTAACCAAGAGTACATCAAACATCTGAAATGTTTCTTTTTAATGATACCAATGAATCAACTATTAATGACTTAAAGCTCACATTATGACATTTAGCGTCAAATTAAAGTAATCAATACTAACGTCGACTAATTTTTTGTTTATGTCACATCCCAGTCAGCATTTCAAATGTTATTTGCTTGCTCAAAGACACAGCACGGCTACCCAGTTGGTTCGACATCCCCCCCACCTTTAGTCGAAAATTTAAATTGAGCATACCCATATTCCCGCATCCACGGTGTTGCTCCCCCCACCCCCACCCCACTACACACACGAATCACAACTCAGGACCTACTGTAGCCTTTTGCATCTTCACATGCCGACAGTATATAATAAAATTAAAATATATACTAAAAGATAAATCTTAAAAATTTAACTTCTACAATGCGACAGAAACCAGCAACTATTAAAATGACCTAATTAAAATGAACTGTAAAAACGAATTCACCCGTGTGCATGCATGATTTTCGCTCACGCATCGAAAACAACGACCTTTCATAACAAGTTTATATCATGATCAAGAAAAATGTGGCAGAGTATTGAAATCGCTTCCCACATTCACAAGCTTAGAGAGAGATTTTTTTTTTTTTTTTTATAAATTAATTTGTTTATTACAAAATGGGTGAATCAACCTCTAAATTTGATTTTGAGCGAATCGTCCCAGTTTTTTTGCGCGAACCGTCCCGTTCGATTTTTTGCGCGAATCGTCCCGGTCGAATCGTCCCAGGGAGGAACTGGTTTTTGCGCGAAACGTCACGTAACCTAAAAAATCTACAGCAAACTTTCTTCACAGTTATAAATCATGGCCTTTGGTAAAGCTAACAGTTTCTTAGACTCTGAATGCCGTTACTGGCTCATTACTTGATTAGCTTGTTTATGTGTCTATGTAGGTATAATACCCATCAGTTTCACATGAAATTGCGCTGAGTACATGTACAGTTCAACCTCATTATAGGGGGCCTGGATAGCGTAGTGGATAACGCACTCGCTTGTCACCACTGCGATCCGGGTTCGAATCCGGGTCAAGGCATGTGGCAGGGTAGTGGTCGCCCGTCCAGGTTCGGTGGTTTTCCCCGGGTTCTCCGGTTTCCTCCACCACGTTGGACCACACAACGCCAAGATCCGCGCCTTTAAGAACGCGTATATAAGCTCAATGAGCTTTCTGTGTAATTGAAGTAAAATAAATAAAGTTTAAACTTAAACCTCATTATAACGCACCTCATAATAATGTGATTTTCAATATAACAAGGCCGTGTTATGGCTCCCAAAATTATTATTTCACTATATGTCTGTTGTAAGCAACCTCATTATAACACGGTTCACTTATATCACAGTCTGATTCTGTGGACCCCAAAGATAGCGTTATAATGAGGTTTACCTGTACTTATTAATCACTTTCAAGTGATGTTGGGATGGCATTAAGACCACAGACTTTGGAGACACATTTCATATTAATATAGCTTTTACAATATACTGGAGCTCTGGCCCATGTTCAAGGTTTCAGAGGGCCCCCGCCCACTGGGGCCTAAAGAAATAGATGTTCCTCCAGGCAAAGCTTGTTCGCTGCTGACTGACCATCTGATTACTGGTTAACCGCTCGGATCTGAGCTTGCCCAGGAAAACTGGTTTGAAGTCAAACCGTCCACACATATAAGCCTTTGTGTCTTTGTTGGATGGTTATATTTTAAGCACTTGTTGGATGTCATGTCATCCTCATTTTGAGTAAAAGTCCCATAAAGTGGAGGCAACGTCCCGACATGACCTTAGCTGTTGACTGGGACATAAAGCATCCATTCAAACAAACAAACAAGGTTTCAGATTTGTCCATTTTCTAAACTTTTCCCCCAATAAATTTCAGTTGAAGCAGATATTGGACCAGAGACTAGAGGAGCTGGATAAGAAGTTAGACGGCATCAAGGAAGACCTGGAGAAAGACAAGAAACTGGTAACATACATTACGGAAACATGTCCATGTAATATACAGGGATTTTTAAAGTTCAAAAAAATACAGCAGAAAATTTTTGATATTTTTCTTATTTTTGCTCAAAACATAGATTGTGGGTACATGTACCCACAATCTATGTTTTGGAGCAAAGTAAGAAAAATAGGTATACCCCTGCCTACCTCAGTTTTACTATATAAAAGTGGGGTATTTATTTCAGGGACATGTTTTCCTGATGTTTTTTTTTTTTTTTTTTTTTAAACTTTGCAAATACAAGCCCAAGCAGGAGACAACAATATCATTAAAAATTATCAGATTATCATTCTATATACATGTACACTTATGTATGAAAAATGAAGCACTTGTAATTGATAGAGAATTTTGTCAGTCCTTCATTATGGAGCATATTGGCTCTGTGGTAGAGCAAAGGACTGTGGAGGCTGTGTTTATGGGTTCAAAAATATTTCACCACCATATTGTGTCCTTATACTGGATTTACAACAAGAAAAGTGTAGCTTATTATAATGACATAGATGCTTCCGGTACAGCTTCAATTATATATATGGGCCCCCGCCTGAAGAGATGGATGGGCTGCTTGTTCCTTCCAGGCAAAGCTTCAATGCTACTGACTGACCATCTGATTACTGGTTAAACGCTCTGGTCTGAGCCTGCCAGGAAAAGTGGTTCAAGTCAAAACATTCATACATGTAAGCCTTACTGTCTTACATGGATGGTTATATTTGAAGCACTTTTTGGATGTCGTAACATCCTAATTTTGGGTGAAAGGGAACATCCCGACATGACCATATCTGTTGACTGGGACTGGATCAATCAATTACATTTTTATAGAGAAATAAGCAGAATGACCATTATCTCATTGACAAAATGCCCATTTTTTAGATGAGTATATATTGACTATATGATTTTTCTCTGAACAGGCTGTAAAGGAGCATGAGGATTATTTCCACAAGCGCTGTAAGCGACTGGAAGACGAATTCCGAGATTTACTCACCCTTGATATCCGAGGCACCGCACAACATTCTAACGGAACAGAAACCCACTATAAAACACAGTTATAGCATATGCAAAACAGTAATGCAGTAAGAGCTGTGATTTTGGTTTAAGCCACCTGGGGATCCATTGAGGTATCTATAATGATTAAAAATATATTGATTTTGAAAAAAAAAAAAAAATGTAAAGAATTATCTTATTAGCAAAGAAATCAGTTTTGTGCACAAGGGCTGTTCAAAATTATTCTGAAACAAATTATTTCTTTTCTTTTACATAGATGATAATTTTGTGGTGTGCCTCAGGTTACAGGTGGCTAGAGAAGCATGAAATTGGCATGAATATGAACATGCCCTCTTTGGTGCTCTTAGGGTGGCTTAAAACATTTTACAACTCCATATAAGGGCTCACTGATGAGATTATGGCTTTTAATTCCCCGACTTGCTTTAAGTTGGCAGGCTGTTCAAAAAGTAAGTTTATTGGATACTTTTGAAAGTGCCAATAAGAATGAAGCTGTATGTTACATGTAATCGAGTCTTCATTGTTATGTAATTTTATGTAGGCAATAGTTAAAAGTCAAATTCTTTGATGATTATAGAAGTTCAACTTTTAAAATCATACAGTCATCAGGAAAACATGTCCGTGAAATGTATTATACCCTTTAACCCCTCTTTTATGTAGAAAAACTAGGGTTTGCAGGGGTATACCTAATTCTCTTATTTTTGATCCAAAACATAGATTGTGGGTACTCGTTAGAACCGCCTCAACGAGGCGGTTCTAATGTGTACCCACAATCAATGGTTTGAGCAAAAATAAGAAAAATATCAAAATTTTCCGATAAAATTTTCAATTTTTTCAGCTGAAAAAAAATTCTGTATATTGCATGGGCCAAGTTTCGTAATGCAGCCATAATCTCATAAGTTCGTTCTTCACCGAGGACCATTGTAGTGCATAACCAATGTGTGTGTTCAGTCAGGGATTATGTGTATGAAAGATCGTTGATTGGGGTGAAACTGTACTCGTCATTGCGCATATCCAACAGGGTCTTTCTGTTTTAGTTAGGGAAACATGCTTGTTATGGTTTTCAGTTTAAGAAATGATTGTGTTAGTAGAGTATTTCTAAAATTATTGGTTTCAACATATTGTGTCTCAAGTTACATTGATATGAGCCAAGTTACAAAGTAAAATGAACCAAGTTTAATGGTTTCATAATTATGTTTTTATATAAAAACCATATTAAATCATGATAAATACGTGCAGGTCTAATTTTAATATAATCAGATTCATAACTGTTTATGAGTTGGTGTTAATTTTAATGAAGAATTAACATATTCTCGTAGTATCTCAAAATATAGAAAAATAGCAAACGCTAAATTAAGGTTTAAACAAACTTTAATGCCAAAACTTCAGGAATTTGAATGGCTACATTTTTGTTTCTGATTTATAAGACGCATATATGGTCAGGGCAAAAAATTTATTTCTTTACACCGATCTCAGAGAAACATTGCTTTGTACTGTATTTGTTCTATGTGCTGTGCAATCCGTAGATCTCTCAAGGAAGGCATTACTTCACTATGCAAATTGGTATATGTCCAAAATGACGGCTTCATGTTCAAGGATCAGTCATTCTTTTTATACCCCGCCACTTAAAAAAGTGCGGGGTATTATGTTATACCCTCCAAAAAAAAATTGCGTTCGAGTGTCAGTCCGTCCGTCTGTCTGTCTGTCTGTCTGTCCGTCCGTCCGTCTGTCCGTCCGTCTGTCTGTCCGTCCGTCAGCGTTTCGTTTCCGGGCTCTATCTTGTGCATTTATTGACCGATTTTCTTCAAACTTTGTATAGGAGTTAATATCAGGAAGGAGTGGTTTGGGATTGAAGATGGGTAAATTTCGTCAAATAAGTGCAGAGTTATGGCCCTTGATTTACGTTAAAATTTCGTTTCCGGGCTCTATCTTGAGTATTTATTGACCGATTTTCTTCAAACTTTGTATAGGAGTTCATACCATGAAGGAGTGGTCTGGGATTGAAGATGGGTAAATTTCGTCAAATAAGTACAGAGTTATGGCCCTTGATTTACGTTAAAATTTTGTTTCAGGGCTCTATCTTGAGCATTTATTGACCGATTTTCTTCAAACTTTGTATAGGAGTTTATAACCAGGAAGCCGTGGTCTGGGATTGAAGATGGATAAAATTCGTCAAATATGTACAGAGTTATGGCCCTTGATTTACGTTAAAATTTTGTTTCCGGGCTCTATCTTGAGCATTTATTGACGGATTTTCTTCAAACTTTGTACAGGAGTTCATACCAAGAAGGAGTGGTCTGGGATTGAAGATGGGTAAATTTCGTCAAATAAGTACAGAGTTATGGCCCTTGATTTACATTAAAATTTTGTTTCCGGGCTCTATCTTGAGCATTTATTGACCGATTTTCTTCAAACTTTGTATAGGAGTTCATACCAGGAAGGAGTGGCCTGGGATTGAAGATGGGTAAATTTTGTCAAATATGTACAGAGTTATGGCCCTTGATTTACGCTAAAATTTTGTTTCCGGGCTCTATCTTGAGCATTTATTGACCGATTTTCTTCAAACTTTGTATAGGAGTTTATACCAAGAAGGAGTGGTCTGGGATTGAAGATTGGTAAATTTCGTCAAATAAGTACAGAGTTATGGCCCTTGATTTACGTTAAAATTTTGTTTCCGGGCTCTATCTTGAGCATTTATTGACCGATTTTCTTCAAACTTTGTATAGGAGTTCATACCAGGAAGGAGTGATTTGGGATTGAAGATGGATAAATTTTGTCAAATAAGTACAGAGTTATGGCCCTTGATTTACATTAAAATTTTGTTTCCTGACTCTATTTTGAGCATTTATTGACCAATTTTCTTCAAACTTTGTATAGGAGTTCATATCAGGAAGGAGTGGTTTCTGATTGAAAATGAATAAATTTTGTTAAATAAGTACAGAGTTATGGCCCATGATTTACATTAAAATTTCGTTTCCTGCCTCTGTTTTGTGCATTTATCAACCAATTTTCTTCAAACTTTGTATGAAAGTTCAAATCAGGAAGTAGTGGTTTGGGATTTAAGATGGGTAAATTTTATCAATGTATACACAGTTATGGTCCTTCATTTATGACAAAATTTTGTTCTGCTCTTTATCTTGAGAATTTATTGACAAACATTTTTGCTAAATTAAATTTGCGTGGCGGGGTATCATGCATGCCTGCAGCGCTTTTATTTACTCCTTTGTAAAACCTTTGTGAGAAATCCAGATTTTTTCCTATGCGAAAACAAAGGTGCAGATCAGCTTCTTAGTAACTGCGAAGCTGATCAGTGCCTTTGTTTTCACTACACAGATAGTACAATTTCTCTTCTTCTTAAGTCTGAAATGTCAAGCTTCTAGCCTGCTTCTGTGACTGTACAGGTCAGTTTGTGTCAGACCTGGTCAGAAACCCCAAAGACCAGTTTTCTCGCGCCACGGCTCAAATGGAAAATGTTCAGATAAAAATTACCCCAGTGGTAAGATAAACAGGCTAGAAATTGCTGATTATGTATCAGTCTGCTTGGCATATACCACCATGCATAGTGTGAATTTTGTGCAATTACCTAACATAAATTATTAACATAATAACAATCAGTGTTTGACACATAGTGAACCCTGGAAATTATTGGATCACCGGGCCCTGAGGTTATAAAACTTTTTTCTTGCTCAGCTCAGCTGAGGCTAAAATTTATCCTGCTCATAAATGTTAAAATGCCAACAATTGTTGGCATTTTAACATTTATTAGTGAGATAAAGTACAAGCTTTGGCATTCTTTACCTGAAATTCCAACCAGTTTTGGTTAATTCAGTACTTATGAGCAGTTTAGATTTCATGCTCAGCTGAATTGAGCATGAAAAAAGTTTTATAACCTCGGGACCAGATCTTATCTGGACCCACTTCAGAAATGCAAGTTCTTATTTTTATCCCACCTAAAGGTATGTATAATATGGGTTATTAACCAATATTTTGGATGCCTGAAAATTAAAATGCTAACACCAAAATTTTTGTTGTTTTACAGTGTAAAACCATTACAGTAGTTCATTGTTGTTAAGAGTGGTGCTCATGTTCCCTATATTAATCCTTGATAAATAGTAATATGAAGGTTTGATTATGCAACCAGGTCCCGAGGTTATAAAACTTTTTTCATGCTCACCTTGACTGAGACTAAAATTTATCCTGCTGATTTTGGCATTTTAACATTTATTAGCAGGATAAATTACATGCTTTTGGTAATCTAAACATGAAATATCAATTTATTTGGGTTATTTCAGTATTTATGGGCAGTTTAAATTTCATGCTCAGCTGAGTTGAGCATGAAAAATGTTTCATAACCTTGGGACCAGATCTCATGTTTGCTCCCATTCGATATTTCAAAATGTCACCCATTTCCATTATACTAGTACCAATGTTATATGTGTAAGCATGATCACATGAAAACACACAACATTGTGAATGATTTGGTTAAACTTTTAACTCCATATATCTGTAGCTCAACTGTATAAACATTTGAGCCACGTCATGAGAAAACTAACAATCTACATATACCAAACCAAAGATGCAGATCAGATCAGCTTCGCAGTAACTGCGAAGCTGATCAGCGCCTTTGTTTTCACTACACGGATAGTACAATTCCTCTACTTTGTAAATCCAAAATTTCCAGCCTCTAGCCATCTTCTGTGCTTGTACAGCTTGGTTTGTGTCAGACCTGGTCGGAAACCACATTGATGGTTTTCTCATGACCTGGCTCAATTGTAGCTCAACAAAACTTTGTATATGATGATTATTGCAAAGATATTATTATGAATTATCTTTAATAATAAAAGAATAAAAGTAGCCAGTACTTATAGGAAATGCCTTGGTGAGGTGCTTCAAAAGAGCACCTTTGAAGAAAAAAGAAGCTAAATTATATTAGCAAACATGCTAAATACCAAGTATCAAATACCTTATATGTTATCCCTTTAATACCTATGATAAGATTTTACAGCTGTCATGATATTTTTGAAGAGGTTCAAATTTTCCTTGCTATCACTTATTTTGGCACACAATGTTGTTTTTGTTATCTACATTATTTTGCATTTGATTTTGTTTATGAATTGGTCATTTAATTTGGTCATGGACACTGCCAAATGTATCATACACTCATAATGATGTTGTTCACACCTAACCATGTTACAATAGGGATATATTTTATCAATGCTCTATGAAATCTTTGTTATGGCACTATATTAGAATAACCACAAGTTAGGTCCTCAACATATGATTTTAGGTAAAAATAGACAAATAACACTGTATATGATTTTGTGCAACACCAGTTGTGCTGGTAACGCATTCAGAAAACCATTTGTATTGGTCAAGGATAAAACCAGGCCCAGAGATTAATTTTTTCATGCTCAACTCAGCTGAGACTGAAATTTAAACGACTCATAAAGACTGAAATAGCCTAAACTAATTGAAATTTCAAGTTAAGAACAAAGTCAGTAATTTATCCTGCTTATAAATGTTAAAATGACAACAACTGTTGGCATTTTAGCATTTATGAGCAGGATAAATTTTAGTCGCAGCTGAGTTGAGCATGAAAAATGTTTAATCTCGGAACCAGGACTATCAAACACAACGCACATTTTAAATGTTATAATATGAAGAAGAAAAAGGATATCTAAGAATTTCCATAAAGTTCAACTTTTTTTTTTTCAACCATATTTCTTGTGATATATTTGCTTCATTTTGTTATGTATATTTGTTTATGTATATTTTTATAGTTTAACATTTATGTTGTTATCATTTGAGCCACGTCATGAGAAAATCAGATTTTTGCCTATGCAAAACAAAAGCACAGATTAGCTTCGCAGTAAGCTGATCAGCGCCTTTGTTTTTGCTACACGGATAGTACAATTCCTCTGAGTTCTAAATCCAAAATTTCAAGCTTCTAACCATCTTCTGTAGCTGCACAGGCCGGTTTGTGTCAGGTCTGGTCGGAAAATTTGAAGCAGATTTTTCCATGATATGGCATACTTTCTATCATAGATTTTGTTTATTTGAACATGCTGGTGCAGTGTTATTTATTGTTTCTGTTTGGGGTTTGCTTTTGTTAACTTGTATATTTATGGACCATAGATAGTTCAACGGAGCCACATCTTTATTTTCTGTTTTGTTTGGAAAGATGCAGAAAGTACAGTCACTGAATGCAGGCATTCTGGTCAGGATATACCTTAAAGATGGTACAAGAGAAAAAAAAAACTGTCCGGCTACCAAGTTCTTGAAAGTTTTTTTTATGATGATGTTCAACTTATGCACTAGTCACTTATAACCACACCCCCCTACCCCCAGGGGAGGGCGAGAGATAGCCATGGAAATGAGCGGGGTTTTGACCAAAGTTTTGCCATGGCAGTGCAGGGAAAATACCCGCTCTTTCCTTTATATAGGCAAAAAGGGCCGTGAAACGAAAAGCAGGCTGTGGAGGAAAACAGCAGTCATTTTACCAACGAACAGTCCCAGCAGGGTGGGGCTTTTAGCAGGGATTTGCTGGACCAAAAGTCAAAGTCCCCACTATTCCCCGGAGGTGGGGGGCCGTGGTTACAAATGACTAGTGCATTATTGCTGCCAATATTGGGTAGATAAGATTGTTATGTTTGTCTTTATTTATCTTTCTGTTGTTTCATTTTTCCCCATTGTCAGTTGAGGTTCAGACAGATTTTTGTATGAACTACAACTATAATTTAACTGTGATTACAATTTCAAACTTAAATCATGACAAGAATTTTAGTGACTGTCAAATGAGCCGCGACGCGAGAAAACCGGTCTTCGGGGTTTCGGACCAGGTCCGACACAAACCGACCTGTACAGTCACAGAAGCAGGCTAGATGCTTGAAATTTTGGCTATAAGTAGAAGAGGAATTGTACTATCCGAGTAGCGAAAACAAAGTTGCTGATCAGCTTCGCAGTTACTGCGAAGCTGATCTGCGCCTTTGTTTTCGCATAGGCAATAATCCCGTTTTCTCACGATGCGGCTCAAATTATTAAAGAAAAAACGAACACGAAACTGGACATAACAAATAGTGGAAACCCTGATCAGACTCCATTAAGAGAAGCTGTTTGATCAGTTTTCATTGTTTGCCCATTCTTCGATAATTAGGCTACTTTGTTTCAAACAGCAATTATAATAATGTGTCCTTGTTTTTCTTTAGAATAATACAGGTTTTTGGACACTTACTCAGTGTATAGATCTGATTTCTGTTTGCATTTTGTTCCTTTATGTTGTTTTATGTTATAAAGTTGCATTTACGATAACATATGAGCCGCCTCATGGGAAAACCAACAATTTGCATATGCGAAAACAAAGGCGCAGATCAGCTTCGCGGTAACCGCGAAGCTGATCAGCGCCTTTGTTTTCGCTACTTGGATAGTACAATTCCTCTTCTACTTAAATCCAAAATTTCAAGCTTCTAGCTATTTTCTGTGACTGTACAGATCGATTTGTGTCGGGCCTGTTCGGAAACCACATTGTTGGTTTCCCCACGAGGTGGCTCATATGGTGGCATATTAATTTCCACCAAAAATAAACTTATTACCCATTTGTGCTAATAATACGATTTGAGCCGCTGCACCAGAATAGCAACAATCTGCATAGGCGAAAAACAAAGGTGCAGATCAGCTGTACAGCAACTGTAGAGCGCCTTTGTTTTCGCTACAAGGATTGTACAATGTCACTCCTTTCTAAATCTGAAATTATAAGCTAGCCTGCTTCTGTGGGTGTTCAGCCTGGTTTGTGTCGGACCTGGTCGGAGACCAAGATTGTTGGTTTTCTCATGCAATGGCTCATTTAAGAACATGATGGCTCAGTGATAGAACTTCGCTACGGGTTGAGATGTTAGGGGGTTGAAACCGTCAGCGAAAGTGTTGTGTCCTGGAGCAAGACACTCACACCCCATACTTATGGATAAGAGTCCATAAAGCCTCAAATGGAAACAAACTCAGAACAAATTAAGTAAAATGATACGAGCTGATAATTGGACTACATGTTCAAAAATAATTTACCATTCCAAAACCAAACTTTCCTTGTGCATGTAGTTGTTTGTAAATGTAAGACTAGAAAATCAACCTTGTATCTGTATGTATGGACAGAGTGAATGTGTTTGGACACCTTGTTAGAAAGAATCAGGTTTCATTTACAATTTTTGTCAGACCTGAGAAAACCTGCTTTTGAAATTGAGAAATGAGCTGCTGCATAAGAAAAAACAACAAAATGCTTAGGCAAAAACACAGGCACAGATCAGCGCCTTTGTTTTTGCTACTTTGACAGTACAATTCCACTTCTTAAAATCCGAAATTTCAAGCTACTATCTTTTATCTGTGATGCCGCAGAACTCGGTGTCCTATCTGGGGCTATCCTGTTTGCTTAAAAGAAATTTAATTGAAAAATGGAATAAAAAAGATTCAGATCATTCTTGATGATCCTATAAATGAGCCGCCTCGTGGGAAAACGAACAATGTGGTTTCCGAACAGGTCCGACACAAACCGACCTGTACAGTCACAGAAAAGAGTTAGAAGCTTGAAATTTCGGATTTAAGTAGAAGAGGAATTGTACTATCCGACTAGCGAAAACAAAGGCGCTGATCAGTTTCGCGGTTACCGCGAAGCTGATCTGCGTCTTTGTTTTCGCCTATGCAGATTGTTGGTTTTCCCATGAGGCGGCTGAAATGAAAATGGACTCACCCAAATGATAATGATGGGAAACCCATTCATCATATATGGGCTAAAAGCTAGCTTTAGAGCACTCAGCTGACTGCTTATGATTCTTTTGGGTTAACCTAAATTGACGAATGGACTTTCCCATTCCTACCAATTAGATGAGTCCACTTTCATTTTAAGGGGCATCAGGAGTGTTTTTTAAAGTTTGATTCAATTTTTCGATGAAATTTCTCGTAAGCATACAGAATAGCCCTGGATGGGACGCCGCATTCTGCAGCCTCACATCCCGGGCTATTCTGTTTGCCTGTGTCCCATATAAAGGGAGCTAAGCTTATATGAGTTAATGGTTAGTAAGTTTGGCTATATGACATATTTCTCATGACTAAAATGTTTTGTGTAAGTTTATGAATATGCATTAACACTGTTGTGTAATATATATGATTTTATAATTATTATGTGTATATATTTGTTATTAAGTTGTTATGTGTACATGAATATTTTATTGACCATGGCTTCACTAAGCTGGTACCTATTTAATTGTCTGTTCACTTTCAGTTAATGTCTCCTTCTTAAAACAAATACTGTAAATTCAGAAATGTTCATGAGAACTTTATTTTCGCTAATTTTCGCAAATTCAATGCCACGCGAATTCAAAGTTCTCACTAATATAGACTAACTATAAGCTTTATAGGCTGTACGAGTATTCATTAGTGAACTTACGAACTCACTAATAATTTGGAAATGAAGAATTCACAAAATTGAAGTCACTTGAAAATTTACAAAATTATATATAAAAAAAAAACATTCTCTCAGTGCAAAGCTTTAGCAGTGAGGAAGTAAGTTGCATACTTTAAGAAATTATCAGCTCCTCTTACTACGATTTTTAATGTAGGATGAAACCTTGTATCTTTTGGAAGCTGGCTTTCTACATTTGAGCAGCGACGTAAGGAAACCAACAATGGCTTCCGAACAGGTTCGACACAAACAGAGTTGTACAAGCACAGTTGGCTAGAGGCTGGAAAGTTTAGATTTAGAAATTAGAGGAATTGTACTATCCGTGTAGCGAAAACAAAGGCGTTGATCAGCTTCGCAGTAAGCTGATCTACGCCTTTGTTTTCGCATATGCTAAATGTTGGTTTTCTCATGATGCAGCTCATTTTTCTCATTAATGTTTAAAATCATCTCAGCCATGTCACGAGAAAACCAGATTTCTGCATAAATGAAAACAAAGACACAGAACTGAATCTTTGTTTTCTCCACACAGATAGTACAGTCCCTTTTTTCAGTCTGAAAATTCAAGCTTCTAGCCTTTTATGACTGTATAGGCCGATGTGTGTGGGACCTAGTTCAAAATCCCAAAGACTGGTTTTCTCGTGTCAGAGCTCATTTCATTCCACCCTTTTTATTCTTGCAATCAGATATAAATGTGAATGTGACTCTTTCGTAACCTCATTGTTAAATGTTTGTTACTAATTTCTTTAAAGTCAAAATCAGTCTACTTTTAGTCATGACAACCATTAAGTGTTCAATTGTTTTTGTCTAGAATCTGGTTATAAAACTTAATTCATGCTCAATTCAGCTGAGACTAAAATTTATCCTGTTCATAAATGTTAAAATGCCAACAAATGTTGGCATTTTAACATTTATGAGCAGGATAAATTGCCAATTTTAGAGATAAAGGTGTGCAATTAAAATGAAATTTGGCTATTGAAGTATTTATGAGCAGTCAAAATTTCAAGCTCAGCTGATTTAAGCATGAAAAACGTTTTATAAACTCGGGACCTGGTTTTGTATCTAAAGCTGCAATAGGTTTTAGATATATAGAGCCACTTTCATTATTTTTTGATAACCTTGAATAAACTTTGATCAGACTTGTCTTTAAAACAAAATTGATGATCATAATCAGACTTATCCTTACAGCTGACTGATCAGAATTTTTTTTTCAATTCTAGAGGTTATCTCTTTTTCATGCTCAACTCAGCTGAGACTGAAAATTTAAATGCTTATAGGTACTGTATATTGAAAAAGCCAAAATCAAAGAGATTTTCAGTGTAAACCATCAGTTAGTCATTAAATTATCATGCTTATAAATGTTAAACTGCCAACAATTGTTGGGTGTTCACATTTATGAGCAGGATATACTTCAAATTTCAGTCTCAGCAACTGCCGTGTTGCGCATGAACATTTTACAACCGCCTGGTACAGATTTAAGTAGCATGACTTAATTGTCGAATCTCTGTTATGTTATTTCTGGAAAATAACTTACAAATATATATGTGGTATTCTGATTTTGACTGTTATTGGAGACTGATTGTAACAATACCCACCCAAAATGAAACATGAAATAAACTTCAGTATACTGTTTGTTTCTTTATAAATATTATCCAGAAACCATGACAACAGTGGTTTTGTATAGCTCCACTGCATTCTGTCCATATGCCCATTTCCTGCAAGATTTTCTCTTTAATTGACATTTTTATGTTTTCCCCATTTAAATGCATAGGCGACCTATGTTGACCTTGCCATAAAATAGGTCAAGGTCATCACAGGGTCATAATTTACATACACATTGTAGTACTTTACTTATTAATGCTTCATGCCAAGTTCCACTGAAGTTGGTCCACAGGTTCTGGCGATTTTTGAAGGGTTTTTACCATATGGGAATGGGGGCCACCTTGGTCATGTGACCGGGATTATTTATATACACGTTGGTTCCCCCCTTCCTATAGATGCTTCGTATAAAATTTGGCTTTGATTAGCCAAGCAGTTTTAGAGAAGATCTTGAAAATGTGAATGGACATGCACATGCAAGCACACGATGACCATCATATGCGCTCTTCATGAGCCTTCGGCTCGGGTAAAATATGGTGCTCCCAACTGTTTCTGATAGCACTTCAAAGGAGACTGCAGAAAAGCCCAAATTCCATAGATGGAATACATGCAAAAAGTTGCTTGAATTTTGCTTTTCTAAGGTTGTGAGGATGAATTTTATGTCACAGATGTAGAGACTGCTCATCTAATATACCTTTAACTTTTAATCTTGTGGAGTGCTGACAAATATTCTTCACTTTACATCAAATGAGCCAAATGAGAAACCCAGATTTTTGCCTATGCGAAAACAAAGACGCAGATCAGCTGGGAAAACCAACAATCTGCATAGGCGAAAACAAAGGCGCAGATCAGCTTCGCGGTTACCCCGAAGCTGATCAGCGCCTTTGTTTTCGCTACAAGTATAGTAGAATTCCTCTTCTACTTATATCCAAAATTTCAATAGTCTAGTATTCTTCAGTAACTATACAATATGCGTCTGGCTGGATCGGAATCCCCAAAGACTGGATTTCTCACGCCGTAGCTCAAATACTTTCATTAGGGTACTGGGTCTTTCATCTGGGTGTGCAATACTAGGACAAAGAAGAACAACAACTCTAGTACACTTCAGCAGACATTTATATTTATTATAAAATGGAACTTGCATAGTAATGAATATGGCTCAGCTCAGATGATTTCATACACAGATAAAATGAACAGTAAAGTGCACCAGTCAGATACAGTATAAAATGTTGTATCAGAAAATCATTTTAACCTGTGCATGACCTCATTTTGTATGACCTTGACCTAATTATGAGCCTAATCATGAGTAAAATATCACTAGGTGGCTGCAGATTATATAATCCATGTCATGAGAAAACCAGATTTTTGCCTATGCAAAAACAAAGGCGCAAATCATGTTTAGCTGATCAGTGCCTACATGGTTAGTACAATTCCTCCTCTTTTTATACCAATTTTTTTTTCAAAATACTAGCTTTCTCCAGTGGGAGTATAGCCCTGTTTGTTTTGGACCTGGTCAGAAACCCCGAAGACCAGTTTTCTTGTGTCATGGCTCATATGATCTGCATTATGATTTTTTTTGACAATGCAGCCCAGCTGATCTGCTACTTCATATCACAAATGCAATAGGCATGCATCCTCATGATAAGGCTCATGACAACTCACAATGAATGAAGTCTAGAAACAACTGAAAGAGCTGATGCTGCAGCACTGATAAGCTTATGCGTTTGTCTTGTAGGCAGGCACCTAGGACCCTGGATCATGGATGCATCTTACCATTTGAGCCTTCGCATCAGAAAATCAACAATCTTGATTTCCTACCAGGTAGGACACAAACCGGCCTGTACAGTCACAGAAAATAGCTAGAAGCTTGAAATTTCAGATTTGGAAAGAAGAGGTATTGTTCTATCTATGGAGCGAAAGCAAAGGCGCTGATCAGCTGTGCAGTTACTGCATAGCTGATCTGCGCCTTTGGTTTCGCATATGCAGACTGTTGGTTTTCTTATGCGGCAGTTCATTTATTCTCTAAAGGAACAAGACAGCATTTCTTCTAGACCACATTCATTTCACATCTCAATTTCAAAAAAACATGATTAATTTGCAAGAAATAAAATTTCTGCATTTTACAGTAGACAAGTGAAGGAGAAAGCTTAAGAATAATTCTTGACATTTCTTCGTAACATCACCTGCATACATTAGATTCCTGAATGAAAACCACTGACAAGGAAATACTAACAAGTACCCAAAACACGTCCTAATGTTATAAAACTTTTTCATGCTCTACTCAGCTGAGCATAACTTTGAACTGCTCATAGATGACAAAATAGCCCAAACAAATTGAATTTTAGGTTTATATCACCAAAGTGTGTAATTTATCCTGCTTATAAATGTTTAAATGCCAACAATTGTTGGCATTTTAACATTTATGAGCAGGATAAATTTTAGTCTCAGCTGAGCTGAGCATGAAATAAGTTTTATAACCTCGGGGTCAGGTGATCACTATTTGAGCAAAAATTATTCAAAAGTTCCCCCTTATCAGGCCTACTGGTTTATAAATGTTAATATAGGTATTTTATAGAACTGAACAGTACAACAGATAACAAAAAATAGATGAGCTGCATCATAAGAAAATCAACATTTTGCATATGCGAAAACAAAGACGCAGATCAGCTTCATGGTAACTGTGAAGCTGATCAGCACCTTTGTTTTTGCTACAGAGATAGTACAATTATTCTACTTTCTAAATCCGAAATTTCCAGCCTCTAGGTGTCTTCTTTGGCTGTACAGTCCAGTTTGTGTCTGACCTGGTCGGAAACCACAATCTTGGTTTTACTGTGTTGCGGCTCAAAGATATTCACAACAGTATCATAAAATGTCACAAACCATCTTAAAGTGGACTCAGTCACACAGCTGGGGCCAGTTGTTCAAAACTAACGACGTCGTTAGTTAACGTTTCGTTAAAATTTCAAACATTAATATTACAAATACACTGTTATTTTTTGTTGAAAAAATGTGAGAATCCTTTGCAGTGCAAAGGATTCTCACATTTTTTCAACAAAAAATAACAGTGTATTTGTTACTTTAGCTGATATTTGCTTAACAAATTAATGTCTTAACGATATCGTTAAGCTAACGATGCTTTGAACAACTGGGTCCTGATGATTAAAAGCAGCAACAAGAAATAAGTCAATGAAAAGCAATCAACGAAAGTCAAAGATCAGTAAAAATGATACTGCAATAGAATGTTGAATATGTTTCCTATTTTGAAAGTATGCTCAACTGAGTTCAGTATACGTATATCCTGCTTGTAAATGTTTCAAAAAAGTCAAAAATTATCAATTCCGTCGATTTAGGCTACACTGATATTTTATTAGAACTAATTTTCATTCCCAGACGAGTTTAGTATGAAATTTGTGTGCTGTTTATCAAAACATCTTTTTTCATTTAAGCCTGGTTTCCACGGACAATTGTTCTTTGACGAAGATTATTTGTCACAGAAACTTCGGCAATGAGTTTGCATTCACAAAGCAAAGATTATTTATATTACTTAGCTCGCTCACCTTTGTCATATATATTTGACAATGAAACTTCGCCACAGAATTGAATTTACACGAGCATATTATTCTGCGACAAACCCACTTAGTCAAAGAAAAATTGTCCCTGGAAACAAGACCTTAAAAACTATAAAGCTTATGCTAGTAAGAGTTATCAGCTCAAAATAATTTGCACATGAAGTTCTCAAATTACGCATATCATTCTATCAAATAATGGCAACATGACAACAAGAATGACGTCATGGAATAGGGTTTTTCATTGAGAGGGTCGTATGATTCAAAGAAACAAACTATAGACGAAAAAAAAATGAAAACGTGTTCTATCAGATGCACAAGAGTTAATGTTCTTGTTTGTTTGGGGCTGAACGTGAGAATATAAAAATTCTTTCAGTTCTGTGCTGTAGATTACCACCACCAGAGCACCTTAAATACACCTCAACCTCTTTATAACACTATTGCTGGGGTCAAAGCCAATTTCCGTGTTAGCTATCCAATCCGTGTTATAACGAGAGTAAAATGTATAGACATATAGCAAAAACAGTCTAACTGGGTCCAACAGTGATCAGTTTTATATCCAAAGCTGTGTTTTAACAAATCGTCGTAGGGTTCCAAGTGTATGCTGTATGTGTATGTACACCAGTCCATAATGTACTACATGAATCTTAGTAAATACAAAACAACAACTATCTGATATGTTTTTCCAGCCATTGTAAACATTGTATTGGTTCGGTTATTTGCCATTTCAGTTATGCAAATTCATGAGAGTTTCATGTTCAAAGTTGTAGCATTTTACGGAATTTCAAAAATGCCCTGAGGGTTGTATGGGAAACAACAATTAAGTTTTCAGAACTTAGCAATTTATCAGTTTTCAATACAGTTTAGGAACTAGACAAAGTCAAGAGATAGAATACATCGAAAACACGACCATGTAATATACAGATTTTTCATTAGTAATTTTCAGTATATATGTTTTGATAGTTTTTCTTATTTTTGCTCAACACGATAGAATCTCCTCGGTGAGGCGTTTCTAACGAGTACCCGCTATCTATGTTTTGAGCAAAAATGAGAAAATTATCAACATTTTTCTAGTAAAAATTTTCATTTTTCCAAGCACAAAGAAAAATTTTTATATTGCATGGGCGTATTTTCCTAATGAATTAAGTTTTCAGAACTAACAATTTATCAGTTATTCAATACAGTTTAGGAACTTTTAAGACAAAGTCAAGAGATAAAATGTGTGACTTTCCACCTTGCTCCTTGCACTATCCTCAGCCATAGAAAACTCCACATGGTAAGGATCCAAATGATATTTGAGCCTATGCATAAGAAAACCAACAATTAGGGTTCCCAACCAGGTCCGAAACAAACTGGAAAAGAAGCAGGTTAGAAGCTTGAAATTTCGGGTATAAGAAGAAGAGGAATTGTACTGTGTAGCGAAAACAAAGGCGTCTTTGTTTTTGTCAAAGCAGATTGTTGGTTTTCTCATGTGAAGGCTCATTTTTCTGCACAATGGGGACAATAAACAGTAATTGCCGGCTACACACCATCCTACCTCATTGGTGGTGTGTCAGGGTGGGGAGGGGGCAGGGGTGGGGCGGGGGAGGGGACAATGGTTGGTGCATTTTTATTAAGAAGGTATCTACAAACATAAAAACTTGTAAATATAAATCTATTTGGGACAGATAGCATTTACTATATACAAAACAAGGTTATATTTCTTACAACTAACAACAATTCTGTACTTATAACAAAAGCTACAATGATAGAGATATGAGCCCCCACATGGGAAAACCAACAATCTGCATATGCGAAAACAAAGGCACAGATCAGCTTCGCAGTGACTGCGAAGCTGATCAGCGCCTTTGTTTATGCTACACGGATAGTACAATTCCATTTCTATATTTATCCAAAATTTCAGGCTTCCAGTCTTTTTCAGTGACTGTACAGACCGGTCTGTGTCGGGCCTGGACCAAAACCGAACTGTGGGTTTTCTCATGCGATTGCCCTTACAGAGGTGTTTCATGTTGTATCAAAAACGTTTTTAAAATCAAACTTTCATTTTTGGTCGAAACAAAAGAATTCTTTAAATCCTTTCTACTTAAATAAAGACTTGCACATGGTGGTAAACTTGAATAACTATGTCATGCAGCTAATAGAATGACCGAGTATCAACATTACACCTAGGCCTTTATAAAGATTTTGGAAAAATTACTGTTAACACTGAACTTAAGCACATGTATGGCACAGCACCCATAAATGTTAACATTTTCACTGCACCGTACAAGCCATGTCATGGGAAAACCGTTTTTGTTTGCATATACAAGAACTATGGGATGTTTTCTGTTGCACTACACAGTATAATGAAATATAGAATTATGAGCCTTAAGCCATCTCTTGTTGCTCTACCACCCCGTTTTGTGTCAACACTAATCTGAAACCCCTATGGCAGATTTTCCCATGAAATGACTGTTTTCAGTAAATGCACATAAGCACAGCAATCCAAAAAACCTTCATTCATACTGCATCATATGAGCCGCATCGTGAGAAAACCGGATTTTTGCCTAGGCGAAAACAAAGGCGCAGATCAGCTTCGCGGTAACCGCGAAGCTGATCAGCGCCTTTGTTTTCGCTACTCGGATAGTACAATTCCTCTTCTACTTAAATCCGAAATTTCAAGCTTCTAGCTCTTTTCTGAGTTTGTACAGGCCGGTTTGTGTCGGACCTGGTCGGAAACCCCGAAGACCGGTTTTCTCGCATCGCGGCTCTAATTGTATAAACAGTGTGACAGAAAAAAAGATACCAGACTAAATAAGAGCTGTCGCAGGACAGCGTGCTCGACTGCTTCTGACCTTTGTCAAACATAAGGCCAAATCCAACCAGTAACCCAAAGCATTATGCTCATACATCTTTTTGCCTTGATGCAATAAGGCAAAATCACTGAACCATGAAAGTTAACTATAACTACCTAAGATTTAAAGGTCTCACTCATATTGTGAAAGAAGTGTGTTCATAAACCAACTGAGTGCCAAGACACAAGGCAAAATCACTGAACCGTGAAAAAAGGTCACACTGACCTATAAGTATTGCAGGGTCAAAGGTCTAGTGATACTTACTCATAATGTGAAAGAAAAATGATAATATACCCATTCAGTGTTGAGATATAAAGCAAAATCACTCAACCATATACCCATTCAGTGTTGAGATATAAAGCAAAATCACTCAACCATGAAATTAGGTCATAGTGACCTATAAGTATGTTTGGGTTAAAGGTGTGGTCATACTCATTCATAATCAGAAAGAAGTATGAAAAAATACCAACTGAGTGTCGAGATATAAGGCAAAATCACTGAACCATGAAATTAGGTCACAGTGACCCAGGAATACTTTACGGTCAAAGGTCTTGTCATACTAATACATATCGTGAAAGAAGTATGTTCATATACCAATTGAGTGCCGAGATATAAAGGAAAATCACTGAAGCGTGAAATTAGGTCATATTGGCCTAGGACTACTTTAGGGTCTAAGGTCTTGTCATACGCAAACATAGTGTGAAAGAAGTTTGTTCATAAACCACTTGAGTGCCGAGATATAAGGCAAAGTCACTGAACCGTGAAATTAGGTCACAGTGACATATAAGTATATTGGGGTCAAAGGTCTGGTCATACTCACTCATAATCTGAAAAAAGTATGAAAATATACTAATTGAGTGTCAAGATATAAGGCAAAATCACTGAACCGTGAAATTAGGTCACAGTGACCTAGGACTACTTCAGGGTCAAAGGTCTTGTCATACGCAAACATACTTTGAAAGAAGTTTGTTCATAAACCATTCGAGTACCAATATATAAGGCAAAAATCACTGAACCATGAAATTAGGTCACAGTGACCTATAAGTATATTGGGGTCAAAGGTCTGGTCATACTCACTCATAATCTGAAAAAAGTATAAAAATATACTAATTGAGTGTCAAGATATAAGGCAAAATCACTGAACCGTGAAATTAGGTCACAGTGACATAGGACTACTTCAGGGTCAAAGATCTTGTCATACGCAAACATACTTTGAAAGAAGTTTGTTCATAAACCATTTGAGTGCCGAGATATAAGGCAAAGTCACTGAACCGTGAAATTAGGTGACAGTGACCTATAAGTATATTGGGGTCAAAGGTCTGGTCATACTCACTCATAATCTGAAAAAAGTATGAAAATATACTAATTGAGTGTCAAGATATAAGGCAAAATCACTGAACCGTGAAATTAGGTCACAGTGACCTATAAGTAAGTTGGGGTCAAAGGCCTGGTCGTACTAACTCATAATCTGAAAGAAATAAGAAAATATACTAATTGAGTGTCAAGATATAAGGCAAAATCACTGAACCATGGAAAGTAGGTCAACCGACCCTTACCGTCATGACACACAAGTCAGTGTCACAAAGTCAAAAGATGAATGACCAACCATCCTCCTAAGTTGTTTCTATTAAGAAATAAAAAGAAAAAGATATTCGGGGAGTTCTAGATTTTGACCTCTAGCCCCGCCCCCCTGACTCCGACCCAGAGGTCCGATGTCATGGAACCTAAAGTGTATGAAGTATGAATGCTTTATGATAAGTTGTTGTCAAGATATGCCTCCTTGTAAAAGTTACACAGCAGTACATCTATTTTTTAGTGTTCTAGTTTTTAACCTCCAGCCCCACCCCCCAGGCATGGACCCAGGAGTCCGATGCCATGGAATGAAACTCAACTCTACAGGGTACCTATGGTCCGAGTATGAAAGCCCTCTGATAAAAAGTTTTCAAGATATAGACTTCTAGAATACTGTATCACAGAAAAGCCATTATTATTAATGGTGTTCTAGATTTTAACCTCTAGCCCCACCCCCTGGCATGGACCCAGGGATCTGATGCCATGGAATGAAAGCCGACCCTACAGGGTGTCAATGGCCCAAGTATCAATGCTTTCTGATGAGTGGTTGTCAAGATATGGACTTCTGGAAAACTTTAACCCAAGAATTGCCATTTTTGAAGGTGTTCTAGATTTTAACCTCCAGCCCCACCCCCTGGCCCGGACCCAGGGGCCCGATGCCATGGAATGAAAGCTAACCCTACAGGGTATCTATGGTCCAAGTATGAATGCTTTCTGATGAGTGGTTGTCAAGATATGGACTTCTAGAAAACTTTAACGCAAGTGTGACGCGCACGGGAACGGGAACGGGAACGCACACGGGAACGGGAACGTGGACAACCGGGGTGACTGCAATAGCTCTATGCACTTCGTGCAGTCGAGCTAAAAAGAAAACATGCAGATCTCATGTTGTCAATGGATTATTCACCTTATTTCTAAATAAACACCATGTTGTGTGTGCCCTGGCCTGTCAACAAGGCAGATATATCAGATTTCTTTATGAAATCTCAGCAAATGTATGTCAAGTAAGAAGCATTTTTTCTCTATAAAACACTAAGCTGGGGTATTCCTTTGAATAAAAGTATCCATACTATATGAGCCGCCTCATGAGAAACCCAACACTCTGCATAAGCGAAAACAAAGACGCTGATCAGCTTCGAGGTATGCTGATTAGCGCCTTTATTTTCGCTACACGGATAATACACTTCCTTTTCTTCTTTAAAATGAAATTTCAAGAATCCAGCCTGTTTCTGTAGCTGCACAGGCCGGTTTGTGTCAGACCTTGTCGGAAACCCCGAAGACCGGTTTTCTCACATCGTGGCTCATATATTGGGTTTTAATGTGATATCACTATAACCAACTATAACCAACTCCGGATTTACATGTATTATCATTTGTGTATATGTCTTACAATAGAGAGCATGTTCGTACTGCACATAATTTCGGAAACCACACATTGCTATTTTTGCACTTAAAAAAATGTTTTACACATATCCTATCATATGTGACATAGTATAATCACTGTTTACCAATATTTTCTTTCTTTGATTCATTTGTCATTATTTAGAACACTTCCGAACTTTATAGTTTCCGAAGTGTTCTCAGTGACCAGAAGACGTGAAAAGTTTAACAATTATACATTCAATTATGTGCGCTGCATATGATAGGGTATGTAAAATATTTCACAAATGACTCTTGCAAACGGCACCACAAATTTTACGATCTTGGGTTTAGTCCAAAATGTTGAATTTACCTGTGACGTCACTAATGTGTACACAGATGATAGCTTTACATGGAGTTTGTTTCCCCGACAGTGAAAACTATGGCCTAAAAGATACTGAATGCCTGGTTCATCTGTAACCCAGTTCAATCTTTTCTGTCCAAGCACAAAAATCTCTAAAGCACAACTAATTCATTTTTATCACAGTTTGATAATGATGTTGTTTCTGTACACACCTTTCTTTTTCATGCAATTTTAATATGGTTGCTTTGCGGCATTTTTGGGGCATTTTTCAAGCAAGATTTGATGCCGGGTATCATGTTCTGCTTTTACAGTTTTAGTCACAAGACATTGATTTCTTTTATCACTTAAGGATACATTTGATTAAGTCTCTAAAGTTATCATCTTAGAACCAAAATGATATAGGCTATAGTTATTTTGCAAAGAAGATATTAAACTTTTTATGGAGAACTAAAAGTTATCCTATAATTAACTAAGACCATCTTACTTAACTGGTTTGTTTGTTCACATAAATGTGATCATTTTCCTATTCAATATTGTAAGAAAACCAACAGTGTGGCATATGCGGTCATTAAAAATTTGGATCTGCCGGGCATTGTCCCAGGCTAATCAGTCTTGTGCACTAGTTGAATACCCCTGCCTTAACTTTGCACAATCACCACTTTGTTGGTTTTCCTACATATGTAGCTCATATCATAGTTGTCTTATATATAATATGCATTATGAGTGCAATCATTTCTTTTTCGGCGGGCCTCTGGGTGGGGTGACCGGCCGTCCTGAGTTCAGACCGCCATACTGGTACTTTGCCTTCTTCTCTGAGGGCTTCAAAATCTGTTATAAAGAGAAAATATGATTTGCAACTAAAACATCTTATTTGGCCTGTGCCAAGTCAATTTACGAGCCCATGCTTTTCAGCATATGGAGAGTGGTGACCACTGAGAAATGCAATAAACTGAGACATGTACATTTCATTCAAGAACTACAACATCAAAATTTGAGCCAAGACGCGAGAAAACTGGTCTTCAGGATTTCAAACCAGGTCTGACATTAAATGGCCTGTGCAGCTATAGAAGATGGCTACACGCTTGAAAATTAGGATTTATGAAGTAGAGGAATTGTACTATCTGTGTAGCTAAACAAAAACGCTGATCAACTGTGCAGTTACTGCATAGCTGATCTGCGCCTTTGTTTTTGCATAGGCAAAAATTTGGTTTTCTCATGACACAGCTCATATACAGGCTTAGGGGTTAAGGTTCTTTTACCTATTTTTTTTTTCATTTTGCTTTTTTGTTGCTGAATGAGACCTAATGCTGCACTATGTGAGAACAATATTTGACCTTAAGTCAACTGCTAACAACATCTAAGTATCTTTTTCTGAAATACATCAAACTACACTTTGCATGAGCAGAAATGATTTTTAGCCATCTTCTAATCATTGTTTGTTTGAATTGATGCTTAACGTCTCAGTCAACAGCTATTGTCATGTTGAGACTTTGCCTCCATTTTATGGTACTTTTACCCAAAACTAGGATGTCATGACGTCCAAAAAGTGCTTAAAATGTATGGCTGGTTCGACTTGAAACCACTTTTCCTGGGCAGGCTCAGACCAGAGTGTTTAACCAGTAATCAGATGGCCAGTCATTAGCGTATAAGCTTTTCTTGGAGGCACAAGCAGCCCATCTGTACAAGTCAGTTTGTGCCTGATCTGGTCAAAAAAAGATTTTCTCCTGAAGAGGCTCAAATGATTCAAGGTTTATCTTACCTGGAAAGAGCACATAAGAGTTTCGTCCACTGACATCATACCTCCGGCATTGTCAAACTCTCCGCAGTAGTTGGGTGCTGAGAATAACGTCACTAACTGTCTCTTGGCAAAGAATTCATAACCATCTTCTACAACCTATTTGCAGAAAAAATAAAATACGTTACAAGAAGTCCTATATTCTGGATATCCTCGTGACAACCATTTGTAAATAATCTTTGAAATGAAGGTGTCAGGATGCAATAACCGTACATGTGATACAGTCACACCTGTATAAGTGGACACTCCTACTAAGCAAGCACCAGTTTTATGCAAGCACTTTCATGCTTCTAAACTGATTTTGCATGTAAATAAGTCTGAATTAAACATACACTCTCCTAACATGGCTTAAGACCACTAGATTCTGTCCAATTTTTGTCATTTAGCAACCGTTGATCAGTTTAAAGTTAAAATATTTGATTTTCTGACTTCACTTAATTCTTACCTGGTGTGCTCTACATATAAGGTCAAGGTCATGTCTGTTCAGGAACTTGCTAACAACGTCGGCACCAAAGGTGAAGGACACACCCCGGTCATTCTCTCCCCAACCCTGTACGTCCTTGTCAGGGTCTGACCATAACAAATCACATAGCAAACCTACAATAGAACAGTTAAGAACATAAATGCCTGAAGGAAAGGTTTAACCTAAACCAACCTTACATGAAGATTTAATTTTTTTTTTTTCATCCTAAAAAAGCTAAAGGAAGCGAGCAAGGTTTGTTGTGAAAATAAGTTGAAATAATTACACATGGCTGATTCACATGGAGATCAGTGGCACAGTGGTAGAGCATCAGACTCCAAATCAATTCCCACTGTCTGCAGTGTTGTGTCCTTAAGCAAGACCTGTTAACACCACAGAGTATGTGTATGTCCCCACAGTACTTGTTAAAACCCAGAAAGTGGTGGCTCTGTCCTGACATTATTGAACCAGAAGACCACTGGTCCTGAAATCGCTCACCTGAGATTCGGTCTTGCATGACCTTTAGCTATAAAGGTCATGTTGGTCAATGTAAAAAGTAAACTTGACCTCTAATAGTTAAATACTATTTATTGCAAAAATATAAGCAATGGGTTTGGGCTACAAGTTCTCACAACATTAGTTACAGCCCTCCAATACTCAAATAATTAATGAAAATTTATCTTTTTGGGGGCCCCAGCAACCAATCAAAATAAGGTATTAGGGCAAAAGTAATATAAAACATAGAGGACTACTAAATAAACATTTCTGCAAAATCTCCAATGAGACTGCAGAAATAGCAAATTTTCACTTTTCCCATTATAAGTCTATGGAAACTGAAAGTAGCCATAGCAACCAGAGTTCTTATCTGACTGGAACAAAAAACAACTTTTTTGGAAACTGAAAGTTGCCATAGCAACCAGAGTTCTTATCTGACTGGAACAAAAAACATTTTTTGTAGAGGCTAATGCAAAGTATCAGCTTCATAAAGCAAACAGTTTCTGAGGAGAAGTTTTTAAAGATTTTTTCGAAAATTTGTCCTTTTTGGGGCCCCAGCAACCAATCAAAATAAGCAATCAGGATGAAGGTCATCTGAAACGAAGAGCACTACTCAATAAACATTTCTCTAAAAATAAAACTCAAATATCTCCAATGAGAAAGCAAAAATTTGCAATTTCCACTTTTTTCCATTATAAGTCTATGGGATGTATAAGTTGCCATGGCAACCAGAGTTCTTATCCAGTCTGAACAAAAAACAATATTTTTGGTCCCCCCCTTCTGTGGATGCTTTATGCCAAATATCAAAAGTTTTGGCCACACAGCTTCAGAGGAGATGTCATTTGAAATTGTGGATGACAACGACGGACGGACGACAGATACCTACCTATCCTATAAGCTCACCTTTGAGCCTTTGGCTCAGGTGAGCTAAAAATTGTTAACTGGGACATTAAACTTCAAACTAAACAAAACAACATTTTTCATGAGACTGACCAATATACATAATACACAATTCTGAATCACTTGAGTCTCGTAATGACACAAAGTGTCCCCCTATAAGATTGCTCTGGCATTTAGAATTTACATTTTTTTCATTTATGTATATAATCACTTTTATATTTTATAAATCCTTGATATCCTTAAAGCCATCATATAATAATGTCTAACCTGTGTCCGGGACATCTGTTGGTCTCATAATTCTTCTAATTTGTTCCATAGACTGTAAATCAGGGGATAATCCTACAAAGAAAATTGTTCATACATCCCTTCAATAATTTATCATTGCTGGTGAAATCTTTTAATTCTTTGCACTCCTACAGAGGTGAATGTTTGTGAGCATGTTAGTCATATCAAAATAAAGCACATATACCAATACCAATTTTGATGATTCGCCGATTCGGCCCAAAAATGCTGAACTGAATCTCAATAAACATTTTTTTTTTGCCTTAAAAAACTCATGAATTTCATAGATCTTTACCTCCGTGACAGCAGAATATTTTCTCATCAATGATGGCTGCTATAGGTAAACAGTTAAAGCAATCTGTGAACGTCTTCCATAACTTAACATTGTATCTTCTTTTACCTGAAATCATGCCTCAAAACAATGTACATGTAAACATTAAACTCGAGATAGCGGAGATAATTACACATATTCAATCTCTGCCTCTATCACAGAATTTTCTTCCTTTACTGTGAAAAAGTCTAATGGGTAGCATATTACTTAACAATCACATGGTTGAGACCTGTCCTGTTGGTGAAAAATGTTCATGTTGACGTAATAAAGGCAAACCACCCTCATCAGACATAAAATCAACAGTATTTACATAAAGATGCAAATTTCATATTAAAATCAGTATGCGTAAAGCCTACATTTTCCCTTAACACTGTTTATTCTCTCTCACTAATGGATGTTATTCCTATCATGAAGGTTTCCTCAATTTATGTTAACTTGGAGTCTGACTGGACCCAGGATATATAAAAAGCATCTTAAGCAAATCCTAGAATTTGTTACTTACATTCATCATAGAAGCCATAAATTCTGTTGATACTGGCACACTCATGATTTCCTCTCAGTAAGAAAAAGTTCTCAGGATATTTTATTTTGTAAGCTAACAATAAACAAATTGTCTCTAACGACTGTTTCCCTCTGTCAACGTAATCTCCGAGGAATAAATAGTTGGCTTCCGGTGGGAATCCTCCGTATTCAAACAAACGCATTAAGTCTGTGTACTGTCCGTGGATATCTCCTGAAAATCCATAAGATGAGATTTATATTAAATAAAAATCTACAGCCAGTTGTTCAAAACTTCATTAGCTTGACGTCATGGCTAATACCTCAACCTGTTATGTAAATGCTGAAGACATAAGCAAATACACTGTTATTTTTTGCAATGCAAAGGATTCTCACATTTTATCTACAAAAATAACAGTGTATTTGTAATATACATGTTTGAAATTTTAACAAATCGTTGACTTACGATGTCGTTAATTGAACAACTGAGCCCAGAATGCTTTAATGGTGAAACCATGATATACATGTACCATACCAGGGGGTAATGAGACTTCTCTCTCTTTTTTTTTTGTATGAAAAAAGAAAGACACAGAAAAGCTTCACATAAACTATTCTGCTGACTGGCACCTTAGCGTTTGTGATACATAAAATTATGATAGCAGAATCTCTCAAAATTTTAGATAAAAAATTTCAATCTCTTAATCCTCTTCATTTGAGCCCCATCATGAGAAAACCAACATTGTGAATATGCAAAAACAAAGACGCAGATCAGCTTCCCAGTAACTCCGAAGCTGATCAGCGCCTTTGTTTTCGCTACACCGATTGAACATATCCTTTACTTTCTAAATAAAAAAATTTACAGCCTCTAGCCATGTTCTGTACTTGTACATTTTGGTTTGTGTTGGACATTTTCGCCGACCTTTTGTGTCGGCAACCACATTCCTGTTTTTCTCAATTATTGCCATCACTCACCACATATTTTCAGAGGAGCCTCTAACTCCAGGAGTATAGGCTGACTGAGGAATATTTCTCGTGATTTCAGACACAACCCTCTTACTTCAGCCTCTGTCATCTGAACAACCTTCCCAGGACGACATCCTCGAACTGTTCAAATGAAAAACAAGTCAGTATGCAATCTAAACAAAGAGTCAATAGACAATGCTTATAGGCACCCTCCACAGTATAAATGTAAAACTTTATCAAACTAGAAAAGGTGCCTTGAGAGGCATGTATACGCTCGGCTGGTACCTGCCCACCATTCAGCTCCATCATCTACCCACCCCCCCCCTTCCCCCCGGGTCATGCTCATTAAATAAATAATATATTAATCATGTGTTATAAAGCTATTGAAACACATTTAAATTTAATGTTTTTGCTATTAAACTATGAATAGGCCTAGGAAAACTAATTTGATCTGATTATTTCATCTGATGTCAACTGTATCACAACAGATTTCTTACCATTGTAAATGTTTTTTTTTTTTTTTTTTTTTTTTTTTTTTTTTTTTTTTTTGTTGTAGTTGTTTTGTGTGTGTGTGTGTGTTTCCGTACTCAGTCATCAATCCATTGTTATTAAATCAAAGGTTGTTTATTACTGTGTTTTGGATTATCGCATTCTTTTATTATTTAGGTTACGATAGTTTTTTTCTCATTTACTCATATGCATGGCTGATTTTTACAGGTATAAATTCACAGGTAAGCCAATTTCAGCAAAAAAAAGATATATTTTTTTAATTCAGTTTTACGCCCCATTCAAGAATATTTCAGCTCATATGAGACAGGTCAATCAGAAAATGGGGTGAAAACGGGTGAGGCGGCCCCCGCGGCCGAGCGGTTAAGAGCGCTGTTTCTTAGTCACTCGATCATCTCACCGCTGTGTCTGGTGTGGGTTCGAGCCCCGCTCTGGCCACATGTGAGACAAGCTAAGTTCTGCTTGCCGGTGTGTCAGGTGGTTTTTCTCGGGGCTCTCCTGTTTTCGCCCCACCTACTGATTGGTCTGTCTCATATGAGCTGAAATAATCTTGAAAGGGACGTAAAACTAAATTTAAAAAAGAAAAGAAAACGGGTGAACCCCTTAGAAAAACCACCTGACACACCCGCAAGCAGAACTTGGCTTGTATCACATGTGGCCAGAGTGGGGCTCGAACCCACACCAGACACAGCGGCAAGATGATAGAGTGATTAAGAAACAGCGCTCTTAGCCGCTCGGCCATGGGGGCACCTTGCAAAATAATAACTGTGTTAATTAAAAAGTAAAATTTCCTGCATGGGTAATAATAATATTCTGTTTCCGTTTTGAAACGTATGCATTATATTTATCATCTGAAAATGTATCTTGTTAACATTTGAATATCAATCTTCCTGTCATGAAGTGGATAACGCTGCTGATCTGCACGACAGTCGTGCCGATAAGCGGCATTATCAGCACGACCGTCATGCAGATAGCCAATGTCGAGATATATGTCTATACACCATCTTCCTGAAACTGCTTTTTTCAACATCTCACTTTTCTCAAAGACCTCGAGAAAATTATGACCATGTCGATAACGATCGGCACGACTGTCGTGTGGATAGGCAGTAATTTAGCCATTGTCGTGGACTCGTGGTTGACAGAAGTCATTAACACCAAGTGTATGTTGCAGCTATACAAAGCCCTGGTGGTCCCCCAGTTGGAGTATGCGGCTTCGGTATGGCAAATTGGAAATTGCACTAATCTAGACAGAGTTCAGAGGAAAGGATTGGCCATGTGTCTTGGAGTACCGTCAACTGCGGGAATAGAGGCATTGCAGGTAGAGGCTGAAGTTAAACCACTGGAGATCAGAAGAGAGGAGCTGGCAATCAGACAAGCAGCAAGGGTGTTAATGAAAGATGATGGAGATTGCATCAAGGCATGTTGGGATAGATTTGTAGAGTCTGATGTTGTGGAACAAAAGATATCACCTTTCGGTAAAATGAACATACAGCTAGCCGACTTGACTTCCAATACAGGAATCTCATTACACACCCTGGAGAAGGAATTTACATATCAAGATTGCTTACAACCATCCAAGTCTAAGCCGGAGTACTGGAGCTGTCTGGGATCGTCCAAGTCGAGGTCAAGTGAACAAGAGCAATTGTCAAGAGAGATCATAGGAGAGCTACTGGAAAAGTGTGACCTTAGTACTGCAGTGGCATTCACAGATGGATCTTGTTTGGGTAATCCAGGGCCATGTGGCGCAGGAGCCTGTGTGTTTTTGCCAGATAAAACAGAACCGACATTGCTTAAACAGCCAGTTAGTAGTCGAGGATCAATATTACTGGGAGAGTTAATAGCTATTAAGATGGCTATTAATTACATCTTTAATACAAGACATCAAAGACCCCCAAACAATGTAAAGAAAGTACATGTCTTCTCAGACAGTCAGTGTGCCATTGGTCATCTAACATTGGGCTGGGAACCAAACTCTCATAAAGCCACAATCTCTGAGGTTAAGTCAGACATACAAAAGTTGGTAGATTCAGGTGTTGAAGTGGAAATTTCCTGGACACCAGGCCATGCTGACATCAAGGGGAATGAGAAAGCAGACCAGATGGCTAAGGAAGCAGCACAAGAAGCCAAGGAGAAGACAGAATCAGAATTACCACTATGTGATGTCAAGATTGCAGCTAGGAACTCTGGTTGTAAGAAATGGCAAGAAAGATGGGACAAAGCTGAGACAGGGAGAGACCTTTTTGACTTCAGACCAAAAGTAGACTTCAAGTTGAACCATGTGTTCGACTCACCCAGTGGAGAAAGGGCAGTGGCTCAACTCAGAACAGGATATGCAAGGCTAAATGAATACCTACACAAGATCAATGTTGTGGATAGCAGTGAATGTCAGTGTGGAGAAGTTGAATCAGTGAGCCATTATCTGTTAATTTGTCCCTTGTACGAAAATGAAAGAGAACAAATGAGGAGAAATTTATTTCAAAATTGCGGAATTATAAACCTGGACATGAACACATTACTGGACGCAAGAAAAGAAGATGAACTTAAAGAATGGAGAGACATAATCCTCACTGAGCTGGAGACCTATGTGGCGGGAACGAAACGGTTCGCCCCACGAAACTCATACTAATAGACACACTATTCGCGTACTACCCAATACCGCGAGATTATACGCGAGATGTCAAATACTAAGAAGAGAACATACCGAGTGCCTCTATAGCCGTTGTGGCTTAATTACGGAATTACGGAATTACAGTTTAATTACAAACTGGTATCAATGGCTACTCTATCCGTGCTATAATGCATTATATGGCAAGCAGTACATACTCTTTTCCTTGCACAACAAGCACAGAATTATTGTTGCAGTATCTTCTCATTCAGTTTATTTCCGGATGCAGAGGTTTTTGACAACCAAAAAAATCGCATCAAAACAAGGTTTATTCACAGGAGAAACTTGATTCTGAAAGTTATTAAAAGGTGTCTATTAATGAAAAGAATGCTGGGTTTATGAACTGCTTAATTCAAGTTACTGGAACCAATAAACAACCTTCTAAAAGCCGAGAAATCAAACTGTCAACATTCAGTTCGGTCTCCGCCATTTTTTATGTTGTGACGTCATGAAAATTGATTTCAGGACAATTCGGTCAATTTTATTTTTTTTCGATTCCATGTCGTTTCGACCCAAACCGAAATATAATTTACATGCATGGTACTTTTGCTTTTGCCGTTATACTGGTATGCCCTCAAATGTGAGGATTATCACCAGTGGAGTGCGAGAAGGGAATTTCAGTAGAAGTAATGAAAAAGATGAGTCAGAAAAGTAGGGATGAGAATAGACTGAAGGAAGAAAAGAAAAAGGAAGGCAAAGAGATCGAAGAAATGCTGGATGATTAATTAAGTCTGGAGTGCTCGATTTTTGCGACCTGGGTCTTGAAGGTATCGAGCGACTCTGCCAGGCAGATTTGTCGTGGGAGTTGGTTCCATTGTATTACTGTCCTGGGAAAGAAGGAAAAGCGTGTATAGTCTTTGTCTGCTCTCAACTGGCGATATTGATGGTCTCGTCTACCAGTACCCCTTTGCAAATACTTATTTTCATCAATGTCAACAAGATGGTTGCGCAGTTTGTAAAGGATAGCCAGTCTAGAGTCCACTCGTCTTTGTTCAAGGGATCTCCAGTCGAGACTGCGAAGCATGTCAGATACGCTTGATGTATTGTGGTATCTTCCTGTTACCCATCTTGCCGCTCTCCTCTGCACCATCTCCACTTGCTGGACTAGCCTATGGTTTGATTTTTCGCCTTCTTTGGGATTTTTTTTATGCTTTTAGGGTCCCATACAGTATTTCAGTACTCAAGTTTGGGGCGGACAATAGATTTGTAGGCTTTTTCCTTAATTGTGGGAGAATTGATTTTTAGATTGCGTTTCAGAAAACCTAGAGTCTGATTCGCCTTTGAGGAGATTGAGTTGATGTGTGAGTTCCACTCAAGGTCGTTAGAGATGTGTACTCCTAAGTATTTGATTTGTAGTACTGAAGTGAGAGTATGACCATGAAGGGTGTACTTGTGCAATATAGGCTTTTTATATTTTATTTTTCTTTGTAGTTATATGTATTACTTCGCATTTCTCTGGGTGGAAGGACATTTGCCAGTCAGACTCCCATCTTTCAAGGTTGTTAAGGTCTTCCTGGAGTTTAATGCAATCAGAGGTGCTGTGAATTATCAAGTATAGAAGGGTATCATCTGCAAAGAGTCACACTTTGCTGTTTGTAACGTATTCCAGAAGGTCATTAATATAAATAAGGAATAGGGCAGGGCCAAGTACTGAGCCCTGTGGGACACCTGAGAGCACAGGGGCAGAAGTAGATGATTTGCCTTCAAGCACAACTTTCTGAGATCTCCCAGAGAGGAAAGAGCCTATCCAGCCCAAAGTATTACTATTGACCCCATAAGAAGACAGTTTGAAAAGCAATCTGTTGTGAGCTACTTTATCGAAGGCCTTGGCAAAATCCACCACCACAACATCATTTTGGACTCCTTTCTGCATGTTAAATGCTATGTCATGGATAAATTCTATAAGTTGGGTTTCACTGCTTCGCTTTTCACGAAAACCATGCTGTAGTGGATATAGAATATTGTGCCTAGTGAGATAATGCATGAGGTTGCTACAGATAATGTGCTCAAGAAGTTTACAAGATATGCATGTCAGGGACACTGGACGGTAATTTGATGGATTTGTTTTGTCGCCTTTCTTGTATATAGGGTTCACATTGGCATGTTTCCATATATCTGGAAGAGACTTTTGGTTGAGGGATGCCTGGAAAAGTAAAGTGAGAATAGGGGCCAGTTCTGAGGAGAGTTCCTTGAGCACCATTGGTCTTAAGCCATCAGGACCGGCTGCTTTGGAAATGTTTAGAGCCTGAAGCAGCTTAAAGACGCCTCTCTCTGTTATGAAGATTTCCGGCATGTCGTTTTCTTCATTTTTGGACAGGTTAGTGAAGAATTTGCAAAGGGCTGAGAGTTTCACAGGGATTTGTTGAGAAAAAACAAAAACAAAATAAAAGTGATTGTTTAAGAGGTCAGCTTTTTGTTCAGGGTCAGTGACAGTGGATCCATTTTTCTTCAGTGTTTTGATACATGTGGAGTCTGTTTTCTTATGCTTGATGAAGGTGTAGATTTTTTTTAGAAATAGAAAATTTTTCTTCTGGGGAGTGCTCATCTTTAGGTGTGATCAGGTCTTCCACGTAGTCCCAATAGGCTTTTCTACTCAGGCTCTGGATAAGGTGCTTTAAAGATTTCAGTTTATGTGATTTTTCGGGGGAAGGCTGGCGTCTGTTTTTGTAATAGAGTTTATCCCGTTTTCTCATCAGTCGTCTAATTTTGTTGTTGATCCATGATTGTTTGTCTTTGTTTTTTGATATTTTGTGTGGGATAAACTTGTCTATGGCTCGTTCCAGTTTAGATGTTATATTATCCCATAGCTGATTTACAGGGGTGGAAATGTCAAAACTTGTCTTTAAACTATTGCTAAAGTCAGAAATGTGTTTTTTAATCCTTCCCAGTTAGCCTTTTTGTAAAGTGGAATTTTTCTTGGGGTCTGCTTATTCTTTAAGGGCTTTATATTCAACACATGTTGAAAAGAATACAACAGCAACAGCCCCACCCCCTTCAAAGGATGATCAACACGATCTTCAGTTTACTGGATGTATGGATCTCCGATACAAACATTGAGTGACAATATTCTGGGTGATGATCAGAAACGGATCGACTCAGTATCAAAAGATATAGACAGATACATTCTGATACTGACATACCGATTATGTGCGGGGGACAAGAACAATGTGCGGTACAGATAGATCACAGATTGGTTGTCAGCAAGTCCAGCATAAGAATATAGCCTGCAAGAGGACACCAATGCACGCGTCAAAACATTTGCATAACAGCCCAAACCAACAACGAGGACCTTTTCCACAGTGTTTACTTTGAATATGAAGAAATTTTTACCCATGATCGACTGCTCTCTCTCAATTACGCGTTTTGTCACATAAAGCGCTTAATAAAAACTAGTGAACCCGTCTATACTGACTAGACAGTTATTCGCAATCAATTAAATTTATCCATTGTTGACACTCCCCGTCAAAAAGCGGTAAAATCTAGCAAGCAGTCTCGGCCGTGGTGACTGCTTATCATAGCGCATCTAGGTTTAGATCGTAGATACCCTGACGAGGGGTACAGAAACTATAGGAACTCTATATGGCTGACTTTTAGTCCATCACATCGGTCCCATGGGTCTGTTTCTTTTAGTGTGGCTGCAGGTCAATGTCACAAATTGACTGCACTGCAAAATGGTTTTCTACACATCGACATATTGATTGTAATCGTGTTCCCTTTAGTATTGGCTTTGATTCCATAACACCAGAAATTTTGGTCAATGCCTTGAGTGACAGATACACACACTGGTCAAGCGTTCATAACAAGAAACGACATTCATGTATAGGAAACGAAACTGAAACGTATGAGAATCGAAATTAATGACAAACCAGAGAATCAACAACACTAAAATCTAGAGCAAAAGGAATCTCTTATAACAAACGGCTGCTGACCTTTTCATTGGTTTCTTTTTAAAGAAGCCAACTTGTTAAAACTTATTCTCCCAATAGAGTTTCGCCCTCGGAACCAAATCGTTTTGGGTATTTCCAAACTTTTGTTGTAGATGTGTCTCCCGAGAAGGAAATGTGATGTAGGATAAAAACGGACTCCTCGTACATCATCCATACTGCAGATTTTTTCTTTCCATCCTTTGAGATCAGTTAGAATATTCAAGAGTACTCAAAACATACAATCATGTTTGGAGACATATTCTGAGCAATAGTTTTACTATTTGGCTTCGTTTAGGAATTTGTCTTTGATTTAAGACTATCTTTGTGTAAATTCTCGAAATTCAGTGCAGCACGCCTGTCTGTCGTTCGTTGCCGGATTATAAGGATCACTGATGAGGATTCATTACCCGAAATTGCACAATATGGCTCATACTATCTCCCCATTTGAATGTTAACTAATGTTTTCACTGCTTCCAAACGATCTAACGTTTATATTTTATTACAAAGGCTACATCATTTTTTATATTTTATTTAAACAAGTTGAAAACGACTTTTCTTTGTTTACATGGGTTGGGGTATGAAAGCCCCTGCCGTCTCAAGCTGTAAGAAAGACACTGCCGAGCCAGGTTTTTGACTTGTAATCGTCATTTTAACTAAATTACTTAAAATGAATGGTTTCATATGTGGAAATAGATAAAAAAAAAAAAAAAAAAAAAAAAAAAAAAAAAAAAAAAAACGCACATGCGTTAAAGATATTGTTCGCCATTATTAATTTGAAAACAAAATCTGATGGCACCTTTCAATTTGACCAGTACAAAAGCTGAGATTTTCTATCAAATCCAATAAATTTGGCAAATTAGCATAAATGAGTTTATGTAAACTGTTAGCAATCATATAAAATCAGTTCAAATGCTATAAAATATCATTTTGTATATTATTTTCCATGAAGATATTGAGTCTTTAGCGATAAGACTCGGCAGGATCTTTCTTACAGCTCGACTGTATAGCAACATGATGCTTTCTTCCACGCTCTCGATTGTGTAAAGGGGTTTGTAAGGACTTCGTTACTGGCTTTCCAAACAGATATTGCTTTAGTGGTAAGCTATTCAAATCTACGTTGCATTCACTTTGCAGATGGCATGCTAAAGAATGTCAGCTCAGATGCAAAATGCAACAATTTTGACCTTACATTCGGCACATAATAGACAAATGTAGTACCCCGACCAGCACATCGAAAGCCTTATAATGTACAAACATTCAAGGAAAGGACAACATTTCATGTGATGCACTCTTTCCAGAGCAGAGCACAATGATGAAGGGGTCCCATTTTAGAACTGCGAAAGCCCGTATTGCATTTAAAAGCATTGAAAATGTGTGGGTTTAAAATGGATTCAAGCTTTATACCGATATTAGCAGAAAAACTACTGAGCTCTGCCTACCCTCTAATTTGCATTTGAGATCTGGAGTTTTTGAATGGCACGTCAAAAGCCTCTACCATATCCGCATATAAGTTGTTTGAGAAAACGTATTGAAATCAAGTGGCACGACAATATCCAGTTATTGGACACCAAGGGATCTCCATCGTGGGGCAGCTTACTTTTAAGCTTATTTTCGCTACACGGATAGTACAAGTTCTCTTCTTTCTAAATCCGAAATTTCAAGCTTCTAGCCATCTTCTGTATCTGCAAAGGCCGGTTTGTGTCAGACCGGGTCGGAAACCCCGAAGACCGTTTTTCTCCCGTCGCGGCTCAATTCACATTGCTCTGACTGAGCACAAGGATTATGTATTTCGGAACAAGTTTGATTCCAATTGTTGTGCATAAAGACGTTGATTACTTATATTAGAGCAAACGTTTGTGCCCTAACATGAGTGTTACATATAATGACGCAACTTTGATTCCCATTGTGGTGCCTTGACACAAGCGTTACATGTATTTTTAAATGGAACAAGTTGTGTACCGATTGCAGCGTCCGAACACAAATGTAGCATATAATGGATAAACTTTGGTTCCCAATGCTGTGTCCAAGCACACGCGTTATACATTGGGTCATCTTGTCCCCGAACACAAATTGAAAAATAATGGTTCATAAAATAAAACTGAGATCCTTTAAGAGCAGTGAGCATATTAATGAGAAAAGGGATGTGCCATACCGCGGTTTAGGCTACTTAAAAAGGTACAATAATGCTTAAGTCTCTTCAGTGACCCTTTAGATTTGGCAAAATGTGATCAAAGATAAATACTTTGGTTCCCATTGTTGTGCCTCAGAACAAGAGTTACATATATTGGGCCAACTTTTGATCCCATTGCTGTCCCCGTCTCCCCGAACACAAAAGTAACATATAATGGATCAAATTTGGTTTCAATTTCTGCACAAAAACACAAGAGTTTCATATATTGGGCCACATTTGATTCCCTTGCTGTGCCCAAGCACATGAGTTTCGTTTATTGGGCCAACTTTTCACTGCCTTTTAAGTTGTCTAATTGTGTCAATGAAGGCCAAGACAATTTTCCTACGATGTATTGGTTACCTAAGCTTCACAAAAGACCGTATAAAGCTAGATTTATTGCAAGTTCTAGGTCTCAGTCTTTCTAAATCATTAACTACCTACATGTACATCTTACTGCTATCAAATCTCATGTCATATGATACTGTGAGACGGTGTATAAATCTTCAAATAATATTGGTTTTGGTCATTAAAAGATCTGGCAAGGTGCTCAGTAAATTGAAGTGTAGAGGGCTCCATGCGTCGAGCTTGTCCACATAAGATTTTCTACTCTAAGGGTTTCGGCTACTTAAGGTTTTCTGTTTGTGTCAGTGAAGGCCAAGACAAACTTCCTACGATGTATTGGTTACATAAGCTTCACAAAAGACCGTATAAAGCTAGATTTATTACAAATTCTAGTTCTTGTACAACCACTGAACTTTCTAAATTAATGACTTCATGTGTTACGGATACCAAATCTCATGTCATTCATGGAGAATTCATCAATGAGGGGAATGAAAGCACTGTTTTCTTTAAAAAGGAATATTTGCACCGGTAATATTAAAGTTCGCTTGAAAGGTTTGAAATTGTTTGATCAAATGGTAAAACCAATTTAATGTTATGCGTCTGAGTTATGGAGTGCATGTGATTTAGGTAAACAGAGGATGGATTTGCAAAATATTTAGATTCTATAACTATTGATCAAGTTCATCTGAAGTTTTGTAAATTTATATTAGTGGTGAATAAAAGGGCAATTAATCTAGCGGTCAAAGGTGAACTGGGCCGTTACCCTGTAAGTTTTTCATGTATAATGCAAGCTTTTAAATATAGATACCATCTTCAGGAAACTTCTAATTCTCTTCTTCGAGAAGCGGCTGATGTTAACAAAAGTCTTTATGATGATGGAATTTCATGCTGGTTTTCTTTCTATAAACTTATGTGTAAGTTAATAAATATATACTACGATAGATGATCCGTCAGGAGTGGCTAATTTACTGGTATTCCTTTGTGATAAATTTCGTATATACTGGTCACTTTAGTAAATTAGATACATATAATTCCTTTAAGTGTAGATTTAATATGAAAGGCTATTTTAATTCGATTTCGAATAGAGAACATAGAGATCATTACTCCAAGATACGGATAAGTAATCACAGGCTTGCAATTGAGACAGGCAGGTTTAATAAAACTCCAAGGAATGATAGAATATGTTTATATTGTAAAAACCGGTCAAATCCAGTAATAGAAGATGAAAAAACATGTTTCACTACATTGTCCACAGTATGATATACATGGAAATCAATTATTCACTTACGTAGACGAGTCATGCCCAAGATTCAAAGAGTTAAATAATTGTGGTCTATTCAATTACCTTTTGAATTCCGATGGCCCAATTGTGAAAGCTGTTGCCAGGTTCTTTTACACGGCAAATAACATTTAAGAAATGAACACTCTCTCTCTCTCTCTCTCTCTCTCTCTCTCTCTCTCTCTCTCTCTCTCTCTCTCTCTCTCTCTCTCTCTCTCTCTGTTTGTGTATGTTGAGATATAGTTTGTAATTTGATATTGTTAATGTCTAATATGTATGTTTTGAGAACAATAAATTATTGTAATTGTAATAAAAATTGGTTTTGGTCAATAAAAAATTCTGGCGAGGTGCTCAGTAAACTGTAGTTGAGAGAGTTCCGTGCAACGAGCTTGTCCACATACGATTTTTCGACTCTGTACTACCACATGGCCACATAATCTGATTGAAGAAAAACTACTCGATTTGATAGAAACAGGTACAAGTAGGCAAAGATCAGGAAAAGGCGCAATCAGAAAAAGATTCCCACTCCAAAAACCGAGGTGGGAAAAAACCAAACTAACAATCAGGTACTTATACCATGAAAACATTTCGTAAGCCGAATGAGCAGCTATTTTCCCAATAGGTGGCCACTCAGTTACCTTAACTTAACTAAAAATATGAAAACATACATAAGGCTTCAACAGCACAAAAATATTTTAAACACCAAGACATATACTGAACAAAAAAAGAAACGCAACAATTATATTCCACTGAATTTTGAGCAAACCGTGATACAATCAGAAAGTATTGCATTTTCTTCTTCTGCATGAGATATCAGGCTTCCGAATGCATGAAACCGATTTTAATTTTGATGAGTATTTACAGAGTTATTCGATGCCGACAATAAGCATGCTGAAAGTCGAAAACCACAGAGTGCGCATGCGCAAGCATTAAAATAATGGTACGATTTAAATTCGCTATAAACCCTCATTCAAAATTACAATGTACCACTCAGCAGATAACACACATGTTAAAGAAATAAAACAAATAAAATTGAAATTATCCCCCTTTCAATTAAACATATAGGGATTTGATGGTTTTAATTACAAGCTTGTGTGTCGTGGAACTTTATTTCTTTTTCAGGAATTTTAATAAGGGAGCAGCTGACATTGTTTTTTGATGATTTGGAGGTTCAAAAGTGTACGCATGCGCAGAGCAAATCTTTCCCGATTTGCATTATTTAAGACGACAAAAAATTATCGTTCAATTTTATCGAAATGAAAATCATTTTTTGCATGATATATACCCTAATATCCCATAAATGGGAATCATTCAGCAACAGACCTGAAATTATCAACGTTTTACCATAAAACTCGAAAATCCTCGGTGGCCTATTGTTGCGTTTATTTTTTGTTCAGTATAAAACAAAAAGAACCACCACAGAAGTATCGACTTGGAACAGAGTGGGCCTTCAAAATAGCATTGAAAATCTATGGTTGACTTTACGTATTTGGCCTGTAATGAAAGTAAAACTTGTTTCATTCCTCTGACCAAAGTCGATATTTACTTTGGCCATGCCAGAATGTATGCGACGCCTTATGCTATCTCCTAGATAATATTAATATTAGATTCGGAACCAAGTTATACAGACAGATTGTTGGAATTCCGATGGGTACAAATTGCGCCCCTCTTGTAGCTGATTTACTTTTATACTGCTACCAAAGAGATTTCATGGATTCTCTTAACCATGACAATCAAGCTGATGTTATCAAAGCTTTTAATTCGACTTCTAGGTACTTCGATGACCTTTCGAACATTGACAATCCTTATTTTGAAGGCATGGGCAATCAAATTTATCCACCTCAACTACAGTTGAATAAAGCCAACACCACCGAAACCGAAGCCCCCTTTTTAGATTTACATCTTTTTATTGCAAATGGTGACTTGGAAAATTATAGGAAGGAATGATTTTTCTTTTCAGTTCAGGAAAATCATTACACGTTATAGACGTATAGGATATAACTTAAATGTTATGCGACAGTCGGCATGCTTAGTTTTTAACCCAATCATGGTTGATAACTACGCTGCCTTCTTCAATTGCCATCGTCGGGCAGCTTACTGAATCTGTGAGTCCTCGTTCATAGTGGTTATCATGATTTATTTGTTTGTCCTTGATGATTCATTGACTAGTTAGAGATTCAACACGAGGACCGAACAACTAACTAAATGTTGTGAACCACTGCAGAAGATGAGGGTGAGGTTAGGGCCCGGTAAAACCGGTTTTAGGCCCCCAGTAGTATTATATTACTGATCGTTACAAGGCAATACCTCTGTTGTGGTTCTATCTGTTTTATGTTTTTTTTTTTATTCTGTTTGAACGTTTTCGTAGTTTTAGTTGAGATCGGGTAACTGAGTGGCCGCCTATTGTGAAATAGCTGCTCACTTGGCTTACGATATGCTCCCTAAGTATAAGTACCTAATTGTCAATTTGGTTCTCTCCCGACTCGGTTTTTGGAGTGGGGATTTCTCTGTGGTCATTGCATACATGTACCTTTCTGTATACCACTTTGCCACATAATCTGAATAAAGAAAAATTTTCGATTTGATAGAATGGAAAGGGCGCATAATAAAAATAAAACTGAGAAAACTGGTTTTGGTCAATTAAAATTCTGGCGAGGTGCTCAGTAAATTGAAGTGTAGTGGGATTCCATGCGACGAGCTTGTCCACAAACGATTTTTCTACTCTGTATATCACATGGCCACATAATCTGATTAAAGAAACACTACTCGATTTGACAGAGTGGACCTTCAAAAGAGCATTAAAAAACTATGGCTCACTTTATTTGGCCTGTAATGACCGAAAAGCTTTTTTCACTTCCTCTGACCAAAGTCGATATACACTTTGGTCATGTCAGAATGTATGCAACGCCTTATCCTATCTCCTGGATAATATTTATATTAGATTCGGAACTAAGTTATACAGACAGATTGTTGGAATTCCGATGGGTATAAATTGTGCTCCTCTCGTAGCTGATCTATCTTTATACTGCTACGAAAAAGATTTCATGGATTCTCTTAACCATGAAAATCAAGCCGTTGCCATCGAGGCTTTTTATTCGACTTCTAGGTACCTCGATGACCTTTTGAACATTGACAATCCTTATTTTGAAGGCATGGGCAATCAAATTTATCCACCTGAACTGCAGTTGAATAAAGCCAACACCACAGAAACCGAAGCCCCCTTTTATACATTTACATCTTTTTATTGCAAATGGATTTGTTTCTTCTAAAATTCATGATAAACACGATTACTTTGATTTGGCCTTTCGGAACCTGAATTTTATGGCATTTAAGAAACTTTTAGGAAGGAATGATTTTTCTTTTCGATTCAGAAAAATCATAACACGTTACAGACGTATAGGACATAACTTAAATGTTATGCAACAGTCTGCATGCTTAGTTTTCAACCCAATCATGCTGCCTTCTCTAATTGCACACCGGTGGGTCGGGCGTCAGACTCTATGATGGCCCCGACATAAAGCTATTCATTTTAGTTGGTTGGGGCCGGGGCTTCTTGTCTGTTGCTAGGCCCACCGGGGTTCAACTGGGGTTTTTCTTTTGCTTCGGAGTTAGTAAGTTATTTGGCGCCCAGGGATTCCATCGTCGGGCAGCTTACTCAATCTTTGTCCTCGTTTTTGATTCATCATGGTATTTATCATTATTTATTTGTTTGTCCTCGATGATTCATTGTCTAGTTAAAGACTCACCACGAGGACCGAACAAGTAACTAATTGTTGTGAACCACGGCAGAGGTGGAGGGTGAGGTTAGGTACCCGAAAAATCGGTTTAAGCCCCCGGCAATTTCATATTACAGATCGTTCTAAGGCGATACCTCTGTTGTGGTTCTAATGTTTTATGTTTTGTCGTTGAATTTTTGTGCTGTTTGCACTTTATGTACGTTTTCATATTTTTAGTTAAGTTCGGGTAACCGAGTGGCCGCCTATTGGGAATTAGCTGCTCACTCGGCTTACGACATATTTTCTTAGTAAAAGTGCCTGATTGTCAATTTATTTTTTCCTCATCTTGGTTTTCGAAGTGGGAATTTCTTTCTAATTGCACCATTTCCTACCTGTACCAGTTTTGATCCCACTACTGCCCCCGAACACAAAATGTAACAAATAATGGAGCGCTTTGGTTCCCATTGTTGTCCTCAAGCTCAATCGTTACATATATTGGGTCAACGTTTGATCTCAACACAAATGTATCATATATAATGGATCAACTTTAGTTCCCGTTGCTGTACACAAGCACAAACGTTACATATATATTGGATCAGCTTATTTGCTGTACCCGGACACAAATGTTACATATAATGGCTCGACTTTGGTCCCCATTTTGTACTCTAGCACAAACATTTTATATATTGGGTCAATTTTTGTTTCCATCGTTGTGTTTCAGAAACGTAATATTACAAAACCGATTAACAGGGTGTGACCGGGTATATTACAGCTGTAAAGTCGCTTTTCTTTGCAAGTTGGAGTATAAAGAATTTTTACTAAGTGCGCATTCTTTGGTCCCATTAACTGACAACTGTTTGTCTTCTCTCATTGAAGAGATAGAATGGTTTTATGTGGTCCAATGTACATTAACCGTATTACAATTAATCTATTTTGATATTGTACGTTTACGAATCATTCATTACTCAGGTGTATTTCATAATATTTCATCAGGTAAATATCGACCTTAACATCAAAGTGACTAACCGAGTTGACACAATGTCTACCTGTTAAATTATTTAAAGGAAAATCATCGTATAAATTCTCATCTTAAAGAGCCTAAAAATATATAATTTTTATTCAAAAATACACCGTTTAAGAGAATGAAAATCCATTTTTATATCTGGTTATAGAATTTATTAGAATAGTGATTCTATACTTTTAATTGGAAAACAGTGCGTTGTGCATACCGCTTAATCTGATTAAGGTGTTGACCAACGTTGCTAAAACAGTCATTTACTAGTACGACGACATCCAGTCAACACCACAATGGCAGAGCTAGAGCTCAATATTGATGAAATTATTACCAAACTTCTTGATGGTTCATATCCTTACCCATTCTTTTCATAAAAAAGCGAACACACAAACACTGCAAGCAAAACTGTATTAAACTCACCAAATTAAATATTATAAATAGTCCACGGGCTATCTTTTAGAAAATAAAAACCCCTAAAAGGAAAATGAAATAATTCATATAAGACTGTCAATAAAAGTTGACAATATCAAGAGCTATGTACACCAATTTATACACTGTACATCAATTTATATAATAAATCGTAAACGTCACGTGGCAACGGAAAGAACTTGAAAAGCGTATTTTTATTTTGCCAGTATATTTTGTCATTTCTTTCCATTTCTACTCTTTTTATTTTAAATCATGCCATTATTATATTAATAATTCCTTTTATTTATTTATTTCAGTGCGTGGGTCACGTCCAGGAAAAAACGTGCCGCTAACAGCGTCGGAAATTCGAGGAATGTGCTTAAAAACGAGGGAAATATTACTTAGTCAACCAATGTTATTGGAATTAGAGGCACCCATTAAAATATGTGGTAAGTGGTATTTATTGTTTTCTGTCTTATTGCTACATTTCTTGTCGTTTTCTTTTCCCTTTTTTTCCTTCTTAGTCTTGTCATTTTAACACCCCATATTTTTCCCGCTTATGAATAACTCGTACAGCCATAACGCATTTTTCTAATTGTCTGATTTCCCTTAGACTGGAAGCATTCGTGAGGTGTGTTTGATTGTGTCTTCTGTTGTGGTTCTTGAAAGTGTATGTACGTTTTCATATTTTTAGTTAAGTTCGGGTAACTGAGTGGCCGCCTATTGGGAAATAGCTGCTCACTCGGCTTACGATATATTTTTCTTGGTATAAGTACCTAAGTGTCAATTTAGTTTTTCTCCACCCCTCGGTTTTTGGAGTGGGAATTTCTTTCTGATTGCGCCATTTCCTGATTATTGTCTACTTGTACCTTTTTATTGTCAGTATCGTTCTATAATTGATACCCCTCCTATTCACCACACCCAAACCCACTAGCCGAACCTTTTACTTGGTCGTCAGTTCAAAAATTATATGGATCAAGACTCTTTATGAAATTAACCTTTCGACAATCAGCCTTTTATAATACAGTGAACTCGACAATAGAGAATCATCGACAATGGCGAACCACTCGTAAAGATATTGCAGAATTTCTTGAAACTTAGACAAAATACTATTTATAATATAACTCAGTCATTTACTTTCATCTATGCCTTGGGGTTTGGTAAAAGAATGGAGTCAAAATTCTATCGGACAAAAAAATCAGGGTTGCTGAAACGCTTGACCCCTTAACTAAGATGCCTAGTTTATTGTACCACAAAAAGTAACTTTCAGATAAAAGTGTTTCTTACCTCATTTCTAAGCATTTGATTATGACCACTTTTGCATTACTTTAATGCCTAATATCCCTAGTTATGCAATATACCTGTTTTTGATAAAAGTTTTGACACTGAAGGTAGATATAAGCGGGGAAAGGTGTACATGTAAATTCGACTATAGCGAATCATACTGTGTGTGGTGAAAAGAATGTGCACAAAGTACTGATAATCTACCTTTTGAAGGGTTGTCCTGGAACCATTTGGTTTGCTAAATGGCGTTATTAATATTGATGCAAGAAGTGGTTTAACCATCTTGCTTTTAGGCTAACATTTATTCGTTAAAGCAATAAGACATGTTTAAATCGGTAAAATTGACCTTTCTGATATGGCATTTGCTGTTGACAGTTAACGTAAAGCACAAAAGCAAATTAATACAATATATTATCGAACACTGTTTAGTTTCGCATGATAATGGCAGCATTTTTGTGCAAAAATACTCTTCTAAAATGGTTTCTTTTGGGCTTTAGGCTATTTGATTCGCCATTGTCGAGTTTGGTTCGCCATTGTCTAATGCAGAAGGTATCATATCAACAGAGTTATCTCCCATTAAGAAATTGAATGAATTAAAATTATTATTTTCCTGTAAAGCTGAGATATGTTAGATGTTCTTAGTATCAAATAGAATAACATTCCCCATGGTCGTGTTTAAAATAACTTAGTGATACTCCATTGTCGAGTAAACTGTACCTCATAGATTTCAGGAGACTGTGTGGTTACGAGGGTCATCCCCTAAATACTGCATAACCTTATTTAGAGTGTACCTTTTACATTGCATGTATGAAATATTCTTCAGGATACTTTAGGAATGTGTCTTTGATATAGACTTCTATTATAAATTTTCGCAATTGCAGCACAATAGTCTGGCTTTCGTTGCTGGTTTAAAAAGGAATAGGATACTGATGAGGGTTCATACTATCTACCTTTGAATGTTTTACTGCTTCCAAAGGATCAAACTTTTATATTTGCTATTACTGCAGCTGGCGTTGTATCGTGTGGTGGCCCTAAAATTATCCGCACTTGCAGATTATATTTTCTTTCGGTCCTTTGGGATCAGTTAAGGTATTCAGAGTGTTCAAAACACTTACGTTTTGAAACATACTTTTAAGCAATGTTTTACTTATATGACCTCGTTTAGGAATGTGTCTTTGATATAGACTTCTAGTATAAATAATCATCTTTTTAATTATCTGACCTCGTTTAGGAATGTGTCTTAGATATATACCTCTAGTATAAATTCTCGAAATTTTGCAGCACAATAGCCTGGCTTTCAATGGCTACTGATGAGGGTCCATTACCCGAAATTGCGCAATATAGTCCATAATATCACCCTAAAAGTTTTATCCTTTCGAAGCAGTGAAAACGTTCGAAGGGAGGTAGTATGGACCATATTACGCAATTTCGGGTACTAACCCTCATCTGTGAGCCTTTATAAAACCGGTGACGATAGCCAGATACATGTTAATACACTGCGATTTCAAAACTTTATTCAATGGGCATCTAAATCAAAGACACATGCCTATGCGGGCCACTGATGAGGGTTCATTACCCGAAATTGCGCAATATAGTCCATACTATCTCTCGTTGAATGTTTCTACTGCTTCCAAAGGAACAAACTTTTATACTTTATTTTCATCTAAATGAGCCGCAAAGTTCATTCGTCATGGCTGTTTGTGTAATGTGCCTCTGCATCTACGACCGGTACTTTACTTTAGGACAATGAGGGAGATGTCCCTTGTGCCCCATGTGTATACTTGTTGAAATGGTCTAGTCTCTTCTTGAAGGAATTCACTATTGTGTCATCATCTGGCAGTACATTCGAAACATTCACAGCTCTAAAACCAAAACATTCATAAATCTCAAACCCGGTTTTCACGTTCATACTCTTTCCTCTGGTGTTTGCATTTTCTCCAAATTTTTAAAACAATCATAAATCCCGCGGGTTTCACGTTCATACTCTTTCCGCTGGTGTTTGCATTTTCTCATACATCTAGGGATTTTCACTTTCACACTCTTTCCTCTTATGTTTGTATTTTTCTCTAAATAAATTAATATTTTCTTTACCAATTATTGTTCTGGATTCTGTATGCTTGATGTCTTCCAGTATATAAATTCAGTGCATTGAGTATTTCTTCGTATAGTAAGCTAATTAATTGTGGGGCTAATTTCGCAATGCGATGGTCTGATATAAGTTTCATAGACAACTAAAATAGCGCAATCAAAATGTGAAAAAATGTTGACTTCCCAGTTGGGTTGCTTTCGATGCTGCTTCTACACATTACAAACTTGCCTTAGCGTCATTTTTCTTCCCAAGATTCCTTTCTTCAGTGACTTCAATTATTGTCCAGTTTTGTATGTGTGCTCTGGACTTCTATATCCAAAATACCGTTAAGGGACTATTACTCCAGAACAGAAAGTGACAAAGACTACATGTATTTCTCCAGAACAATAGGAGGACCTAGAAACTAGAGTTGTGGACAGGGTTGGAGTTAAATAAATCTGCTGCAGAAGCTGAAGGTGGGATATGGAGGAGGCATTCGGTTACCACTTATATGTCACCATTGGTGTCATAAGTTTTCTGACAAGCAATTTCAGTTTGCGATTGCTGACATAGTGACTATATAAAATCTGGTCTGTATCGCCGTACATGTCTATATACTGTGCCAAAATTCACTTTAATCTTGAATTTTATTTCATTGAATCTTAATCTCAAGCTACACTCTTACCAACTCCTTGTTTTAATTTTTTAAGGACTGAACATATTATCTCATTTTAACTTTAACCATGTGTCTTAACAAACCCGCCAATTTTGAAAACAACTGTTTAATTATTTAATTCAAGGTGCTTTAAATTTTTTAGACTCACTCAAATGATTCCTAGGCTTAGATTTTACTGATCCATTTGTAAATATTTGTTTTGTAATGGATTGAAGATGTATGTGTTCTATGAATGTATGATTCTGTATAATGAATGTTTAAATTGTGATAATAGTGTCTCGTAAGCCAATTATGGCTGGATATCAACTCTTAGTTTTTAAAATGTTGTATATATATGTGATGTTGATATGTGACACTTTAATAAACTATTACTTACTTACTTACTGTCACCATTGGTGTCATAAGTTTACAAAATTTCTTTTACAATTTCAGGTGATATCCATGGCCAGTATTACGACCTTCTGAGGTTATTCGAGTACGGAGGGTTTCCTCCGGCGTCGAACTACCTGTTCCTAGGCGACTACGTCGACCGGGGTAAACAGTCAACGGAGACTATATGTTTGTTGATGGCCTACAAGATCAAGTACCCGGAGAATTTCTTCTTGTTGCGGGGTAACCATGAGACAGCCAGTGTGAACAGAATATATGGGTTCTATGATGAATGTAAGTGGAGTTAAAATTTTAAAACCTAAACTTTTTTTTCAACATCCCATGGATATGTATGACACTATAAAACAACGAAATGAATAATGTTAAGTAAACCTAAATTCTCGAAAGAGATAAGGGCATTTAAGTAATTTAATCGATCAACCAGTCAAATTATCGTAAATCTAAATTTTCAAAGGAAATGGTATACGGGCATTCAAGTAAATCAATCGATCAACCAGTCAAATTATAATAAATTCTAAATTCTCAAAGGAAATGGTGTACGGGCATTCAAATAAATCAATCGATCAACCAGTCAAATTATAGTAAATCTAAATTCTCAAAGCAAATGGTATACGGGCAATCAAATAAATCAATGGATCAACCAGTCAATCTAAATTTTAAAAATAAGTAAATCGACCAACCTGTCAAATTTTTGACCAATCAATCGACTTACAATGAATCAGTCACTTAGGTCCATTATTCAAAATATGAAGTGATTAAATGAGCATAATAAAAAGACATAAATTATTATTCATTAGCTCACCTGAGCCATTAGGCTCACAAGGTGAGCTTATAGGATGGCCATGATCCGGCGTCCGTCCGTCGTCCGTCGTCCGTCGTCGTCGTCGTCGTCGTCGTCCACCATTTTCAAAGATCTTCTTCTCTGAAACGGCTTGGCCAATCAAAGCCAAATTTTATATGAAGCATCTATAGGAAGGGGGAACCAATGTATATATAAATGATCCAGGTCACATGACCAAGATGGCCGCCATGCCCATATATGGTAAAATCCTTTAAAAATCTTCTTCTCCAGACTCCAAAGGCCTAGGATCTTGAAACTTGGCATGTAGCATAAGTGACTTAAGGTCGTCAATGTGTATATAAATAATGACCTTAGGATGACCTTGACCTATTTTACAGCAAGGTCAACATAGGTCGCTAATGCATTTAAATGGGGAAACTTTTAAAATGTCATTTAAACTGATTGTCTTGCAGGAAATGGGACAGTAGGACTGATTATTTATGATTCTGAAAAAAAAATGGGCCCCAGGGGCGCATATGCCCCCACCCCGGGGCAATATACATGTATATCTCCATAATATTTAAACATCTTCTCCTCTGAAACCGCTAGGCCAATCAAAGCCAAATTTAATATGAAGCATCTATAGGAAGGGGGAACCAATGTGTATATAAATAATCCAGGTCACATGACCAAGATGGCCGCCATGCCCATTTATGGTAAAAACCTTATAAAAATCTTCTTCTCCAGAACCCAAAGGCCTAGGATCTTGAAACTTGGCATGTAGCACTAGTGACTCAAGGTCCACAATGTGTATATAAATAATGACCTTAGGATGACCTTGACCTATTTTATAGTAAGGTCAACATAGGTTGCCAATGCATTTGAATGGGGAAAACTTTTAAGATGTCATTTAAAGTGAAAGTCTTGCAGGAATTGGGCAGTAGGACTGAATATTAATGATTCTGAAAACAATTTGACCCCAGGGGCTCATATGCCCCCACCCCCAGGGCGTTATACACTCATATCTCCATAATATTCAAACACCTTCTCCTCTGAAACCGCCTGGCCAACCAAAGCCAAATGTTATATGAAGCATCTATGGGAAGAGGGAATGAAAGTATATATAAATTATCCAGGTCACATGACCAAGATGGCCGCCATGCCAATATAGGGTAAAAATCTTCAAAAATCTTCTTCTCCAGAACCCAAAGGCCTAGGATCTTGAAACGGCATGTAGCATTGGGTACTCAAGTTCCACATTGTGTATATAAATTATGACCTCAAGATGACCTTGATCTGTTTTACATCAAGGTCACCATAGGTCGCCTATGCATTTGAATATGGAAAACTGTTAAAATGTCATTTAAAGGGAAAGTCTTGAAGAAAATGAGCATTAGGACTGAATATAAATGTTTCTGTAAAAAAATTGGACCACAGGGGCTCATCTGCCCCCACCCCTGGGCAGTGTATGTGTATATTACCATAATATTCAAACATCTCTGAAACTGCTTGGCCAATCAAAGCCAAATTTTATATGAAGCATCAATATGAAGGGGGAATGAAAGTGTATATAAATTATCCAGGTAACATGACCAAGATGGCCGCCAAACCCATATATGATAAAAACCTTTAAAAATCTTTTTCTCCAGAACCCAAAGGCCTAGGATCTTGAAACTTGGCATTTAACACTAGGGACTCAAGGCCCACATTGTATATATAAATAATGACCTCAAGATGACCTTGACCTATTTTAACAGCAAGGTCAACATAGGTTGCCTATGCATTTGAATGGGAAAAACTGTTAAAATGTCATTTTAAAGGGATAATTTTGCAGGAAATGAATAGGACTGAATATTAATGGTTCTGAAAAAATTGGGCTCATCTGCCCCCACCCCGGGGCAATAAACATATAATCATAATATTCAAACATAATCATAATATTCAAACATCTACTTCTCTGAAACCGCTTGGCCAATCACAGCCAAATTTTATAGGAAGCATCTATAGGAAGTGGGATTCAATGCATGCATAATTAATGGAGGCCACATGACCAAGATGGCCGCCATGCCCATATATGGTAAAAACCCTTCAAAAATCTTCTTCTCAGGAACTTGTTCACAGATTTCAACGAATCTTGGCATGAAGCATTGATGATTCAAGTGTTACAATGTATATATAAATCTTCAACTACCTATTTTTCAGCAAGGTCAACATGGGTTGCCTATGCATTTGATTTGGGAAAACTGTTAAAGTTATTCAAAGGAAAAATCTGTAGGATGGGGGGTTGAAAGTGTATATAAATAATCCAGGACACATGGCCAAGATGTCCACCATTCCCATATATGTTAAAAACCTTTGTAAAAATCATCTTCTCCATATGGTAAAAGCCTTAAAAATCTTCTCCAGTACCCTAAGTCCTATTATCTGGAAACTTGGCATGTAACATTCATAAATAAGAGGAAACTGTTACAAAGTCATGTTAAGTAGCTTGCAGCAAATGTTCAAACAGATACAAGATTTACATTTATCAGGGAAATGTTGACCCAGTGTGCTGCCTGTCCCATTATTGTATGTAAATATTAAATCCTTTCTATTTTCAGGTGTACTCATGCCTAGGAGCAAGACCTGGCTAAAATAGAAAACAAAAGAACAAGGTGGAGAGAGAGAGAGAGGTCAAGAACAGATGAAGTGACAGATAAGTTTTATTTTATTTTTTTTTGTAAAAGGTGTAATCTGAAATGTAGAAACTAGAAAGATCATACTATTTCAGCTGTAAAAATGAAAGGGCTTATCAGTCTGTAGAGTAGAGCAGCTGATCTGTTTCTTTGTTTGTTTTAAGCATTGTGTCAAATTAAGTGTAAATGTGCTTCAGCACAAGAAAACCTACCATGCTACGAAAACAGCAAAGTTACAGATGAGCCTGAGCATCTCCACTAACTGGTTAGAACTTTTGTTGGACTTTGCTATTATGGTATAATATTTCTAGGTTCTATTTTGAAGATTTATATAGGCTAAATGTTTAACAATTCTGCACATTACATTTTCTTTCTATTTTTAGGTGATTAATCATGCCTAGGCGAAAGGGCTGGAAGTGGTCAGAGCAGAAAAGGAAGGAGTGGAGAGAGCGATTGAGAGCAGATGGCAGTGATGGTGATAGGGGGAGATCCAGTGTAGACAGTGGTGGGGGAGAAAGTGAAGCGACAGTCAGGTATGAAAGTCCCTCCGAAAGGGGGGCAGGAAGTCCACCGAGGGAGGTGGCAGGAAGTCCACCGAGGGAGGTGGCAGGAAGTCCACCGAAGGAGGTGGCAGGAAGTCCACCAAAGGAGGTGGCAGGAAGTCCACCAAAGGAGGTGGCAGGAAGTCCACCGAGGGTGGTGGCAAGCAGCCCATCTGTGGCAAGAAGTCCCTCCAGTGTTGGGGCAGGCAGCCCATCTGTGGCACGAAGTCCCTCCAGCGTTGGGGCAGGCAGCCCATCAGTGGCACAAAGTCCCTCTAGCATGGGGGCACCGGCAGGCAAAAGGAAAGAACTACAAGCTAAAATAGATAAAGAGAGTCAGTTCAAACAGACAATTACAGATATCTATTCGATTATAGAGAAGGTTAGCTCAAATTTACAGACAGATTTTGATACTGTGTTTCTGGAGGGTTTTCCTGATGTTGCTACAGACTTTCAATCAAGAGTCAATGAGGAATTTTATGAAAGTGTAAACAAAGCTTTTTGCACTCAAAATACTATACAAATTGAGGAGCTTCATAAAAATGTTACAGCACAACATCATCTTAACAGTGATACATTTGAAACATGCTTAGTCGATGATGTGGTATGTTATCAAGCAATAAGATCATTTGAAGGGTTGTGGAATGCAACTGATTTGGTATTTGGCAGTTTTCATCAAAATGATGTTAGATTTTCTCAGCAGTCAAGAGGATATCAGTGCACATGTAATGCATTATGTATGTTGTCATACACACTTAGCCATAATGTAGATAATAGTTCATTGATAGATAAAGTACTTTGTGAAGGGGATGCTCTGTATCAAACTGTTATTAGCAAGTTGAAAACAGATGGAAAGTTCATTAACCAGCTTTTGAGCTTAGAAGAAATCCCATGTGATTTTGAAGTAGAGATAGGAAAATTTACTGTAGAAAAATTTCAAATTGAAAGTGGTGTTCTTGTTGATACTCAAGATCATGGCTTACCAACACTTCACTCTACCTTGCAGTTGGCATTTTCCTCTGTATCATGTGGCCTATTAACTGTTGGTGCAATATGTTCTGCAGTTTTTAGAAAGAATGGGTTTTATGTCTTTTTTGATTCTCATTCCCATGGACAAAATGGACTTTCATCAAGTGACGGTGCTTCCTGTTTAATAAGTTTCTCAAACCTGGATGACCTAGTTACATATATATATGCCTTCTATGATAGCATGAAACTAGAAACTGATACTAATTTGCAGTTTGACTTCCTGCCAGTCCATGTTAAGAAATATCAAGAAAAACAGACTTATGAAGATGACTTGAACAGTCGTATGGAAGGCTATTTCAAAGATCAAAGATTTCGACAGGCTCTGAAAACACAAAGAAATGTGAGTAGTAGACACACCTTTGAATCAAAGAAAGAATCATTACTGAAAAAAAGAAAGCAGCGTAATCGCACTGAATATTATAAAACTTTCAAACAATTGGCCAGAAAAAATCCAACTTATAAAAAGAAAGAAATGAAATCAAAGCAGCAAGCAAGGAAAGACCCTGCCTTTAAAAGGAAAGAAATGGAATCAAAGCAGCAAGTAAGGAGAGACCCTGCATTTAAAAGGAAAGAAATAGAATCAAAGCAGCAAGCAAGGAGAGACCCTGCCTTTAAAAGGAAAGAAATGGAATCAAAGCAGCAAGCAAGGAAAGACCCTGCCTTTAAAAGGAAAGAAATGGAATCAAAGCAGCAAGCAAGGAGAGACCCTGCCTTTAAAAGGAAAGAAATGGAATCAAAGCGGCAAGCAAGAAAAGACCCTGCATTTAAGGATACAGAAATTATGTATCAAAAGGAATCAAAGCAGCATGCAAGGAAAGACCCTGCCTTTAAAAGGAAAGAAATGGAATCAAAGCAGCAAACAAGAAAAAACCCTGTTTTTAAGGATACAGAAATCAGGTATCAAAAAGAATCAAAGCAGCAAGCAAGGAGAGACCCTGTCTTTAAAAGGAAAGAAATGGAATCAAAGCAGCAAACAAGAAAAGACCCTGTTTTTAAGGATACAGAAATCAGGTATCAAAAAGAATCAAAGCAGCAAGCAAGGAGAGACCCTGACTTTAAAAGGAAAGAAATGGAATCAAAGCAGCAAACAAGAAAAGACCCTGTTTTTAAGGATACAGAAATCAGGTATCAAAAAGAATCAAAGCAGCAAGCAAGGAGAGACCCCGTCTTCAAAAGGAAAGAAATGGAATCAAAGCAGCATGTTAGAAAAGATCCTGCTTTTAGAATGAAAGAACATGCATATCAGAAGAAATCAAAACAGTTAGCAAGAGAAAATCCTGCTTTTCTGGAACGAGAAAAAGTGTACCAGAATGTGTCTAAACAAAATGCAAGGAAAAATCCCATTGTTCTGGAAGGTGAAAGAATCAAGAAGCAACAGATAAGACAACAGAAGAGAAAATGTAACGACATTTCTAGAATTACTGTTTCTTGCAAAAGATTCAAGCCTGATACAGAAACTTTGCCTCATAAAACTCACCAGAAGGCCTTTAAAACTATTGAAGAAACTATTAAACAGTTTCATTTAGATATATCTATTGGCCCCTTATATATTTGTACATGTTGTCACCAAACATGGTTTAGAAAAAGTGTTTCAATGTTAAAGAACACTCATATTGCCAAAGAAAGTAAACAACAGTATTGCACAAATTTTGTTTCTGTAAATAATGAAGAATGGGTTTGTCATACTTGCTTGAGTGCTTTACGAGAACGGAAATGTCCAAAATTATCAGTAGCTAATGGCTTCAAATGGCCAAACAAACCTGTAGAACTAAATTTGCATCAGCTGGAAGAAAGATTAATAGCACTTCGTATTCCATTTATGCAGATCAGGGAACTTCCTCGTGGTGGCCAGTATTCCTTAAAAGGAAATGTTATCAATGTACCTGTTGATATTCAGCCTACTATCAACTGTCTTCCGAGGCCAATGGATGAAAAATTTACAGTTGCCATCCAACTAAAAAAAAAACTTTCTTATAAAAAGGTTGACTTTAAAGAAAATGTAAGACCATTAAGAGTTTTGGCTGCACTACATTGGCTAATGAACAACAGTGAGTTATACAAAAAGTCTGGCATAGTAGCTGATGAAAGCTGGTTTCAGGAGGTAAGTGAAAGTGCAGATGATACAGTTAGAGAATTTTTAGAAGTGTCAAGAGAAGAGCCCAATGACAATGAGAAAACACAAAATGAAAAACAGGAACAAGAAGAGACAGGTGAAAATGACATGAAAGCATCAAATGACTATGATTCTGATCATTACAGTGAGATAGATGCAAATGACCATGTTGGCAATATAGATACATTAGTAGATGATGCTGATATTGACAATAAGTGTGACAAGGTTTTCACTTTTGCCCCAGGTGAAGGTCAGCACCCTTTAAGTTTATATCAAGATAATGATGCAGAGTACTTATGCTTCCCGTCCATATTTTGTGGCCAGACACCACCTCGAAAGGATGAAAGATTAGTTCCAGTTCATTATAGTGACATTGTAAAATGGGAATTGCGAAGTGTTGACAGGAGAGCTGCACAGTCAGTTCCAAATATATTCTTTAAACACAAAAAGCTACAAATGAAACAAATCAGTGACAAAGTTAACTTAGCTGTTAGAAGGTGTAAAAAGAAAGGCAAAAAATTACAGCAGCTGAAGCTAGAGATTCAAATTATTTAGATAAACTTGTAAATCTTGATGAAGGCTATTATATATTTCGCCAACTGCGAAACTCACCAGCCTATTTGGAAATGCGCAAGAAAGACATTTTTGCAATGATTAGGCAACTTTCCTTGCCTACTTGGTTTATGTCATTGTCAGCTGCAGATACTAAATGGACAGATCTGTTGAGGATGTTAGCAAAATTGAATGATGGCATTGAATATTCTGAAAAAGAATTAGAAAATTTGACTTGGCAAGAGAAAACAAAGCTAGTCCAGAAAGACCCAGTTACATGTTCAAGGTACTTTGATCATAGAGTTCAAGAATTCCTCAGTACAATTCTAAAGAGCAGTTGTGAGCCAATAGGAAAGGTGCGTGATTATTTTTATAGAGTTGAGTTTCAGCAGCGTGGCTCTCCTCATATTCATATGCTTGTTTGGGTAGAAAATGCTCCTACTTTAGAAACAAACTCTGAAGACGAAATAATTCAGTTTGTTAATCAGTATCTCACTTGCAGTACTGATAATGAGAAGACAGCAAATCTTGTTAACCTTCAAAGTCACAAACATTCTAGAACCTGCAGAAAAAAAGGTAAACCGATTTGTAGGTTTGGATTTCCATTGCCACCATTGCCGAGAACTATGTTGTTGTATCCTCTTGAAGAGAATGTTGACAAGTACAAAAAGAAGAACATAGAGCTCCAAAAAGCAATGAATGAGTGTAAAGAAACTGAAGATATGACATTTGAGGAATTTCTAGAAAACATTGCTAAAATGGACTTTGAAGACTACATTTGTTGCATCAAAAGCTCTTTGAAAGCACCAAAGGTTTTCTTAAAACGTGATGTGAAGGAAATGAGAATTAATCCATTTAATGAAAACATACTTCTTGCCTGGAAAGCCAATCTTGACATTCAGATTGTTCTTGAACCATACGGGTGTGCATCATATATAGTTGGTTATATAAGTAAATCACAAAGAGGTATGAGTGCACAACTTGATGCAGCTGCAAAAGAGGCTCGAAGAGGAAACCTTGACCTGAAAAAACAAGTCCGGCATATTGGGAATGTATTTTCAAACTGTGTGGAGGTTAGTGCTCAAGAGGCTGTTTATCTTGATCTTCAAATTCCTTTGACAAAGTGCACAAGGGATATTGTTTTCATCAATACATCTATACCAGAAGAAAGAATCTTTCTGCTTAAGCCAAAAGCTGCTCTTGATGAACTTCCAGCTGAATCTACAGATATAGAATCAGAAAATGTAATACAGAGGTATTCTAAAAGACCCAGGCAGCTTGGGAAATTTTGCCTAGCTGACTATGTTTCAAAGATTGACATTACTTATCCAAAAGGAAATAAACTACCAAATAAAGTTAATGATACTAATGATGATGACAGTTTTCCAAGTAGCTCTGAGGATGAAGGTCATGAAAGCTTGGATGAGGATAGCAGTCAAAGTTCAGACTTGCTGTTTAAAGCAAAAAATGGAACAAAATACAAGAAAAGAAAAGTCCCAAAAATAATTAGGTATGTTAAATACAACAAGAAAAAGGACCCAGAAAATTACTTCAGAGAGCAGCTTATGCTTTTTGTACCTTGGCGAAATGAACAAAAAGATTTGATAGGTTCTTTTGATACATATGAAGCTCACTATGAGTCTGTCAAGACATTATTGATATCCAAAAGAAATGAGTATGAGCACCATGCTGAAGAACTTGAGCTTGCACGACAGATGATGGAAGCTGAGGAAAGGGACTATGATCAAATTGCACCAAATGCAGAGCAAGAAAATAGGGAGGCAGAAGAAGAAGGGACAGGAGAGTCAGAAAAGTTTGTTTGTTTTAACCCAAGTAGAGTTGTGGAGCAGAGACATTATGATATTGGCATAGAACTACAGTCTACTTGCTCAGTGCCCCCAGTAGAAACTAGTAGCATTTTATTACCAGAAGATGAATACTTACAACTACTCAGAAGTCTTAATTTGAGACAAAGAGAATTCTTTAACCATATTGTGCACTGGATTAAATGTAAAGATGAACCTGTCTATGCTTTTCTAACAGGAGGGGCAGGTGTTGGTAAATCGGTAGTGATTCGAGCACTTTATCAAAGTCTCTTCAGGATTTTGAATTTGAAAGATGGAGAAAATCCAGATGATAAGAGAATTCTGCTGTGTGCATATATGGGCTTTGCTGCTTTTAATATTAGTGGCCAAACCATTTGCTCTGCATTCCACAGGAAAATGTATCAAAAGGGAAGCAATCATCTTTCAGCTGATGAGTTAAATACATTCAGAATTAAGTACAGACATCTGAAAATTATCATTATTGATGAAATATCAATGGTAGGCAACATGACACTAAGCTTTATAGACACTCGTTTACAGCAGCTGATGGGAACAAAAGAAGTTTTTGGTGGTTTAAGTGTTATTGCTGTTGGGGATCTCTACCAGCTTAAGCCAGTAGGTGATTACTTGATAAGTCTTGATTTGAAAAAGGGAGCATCTTCACTGGGAAGGAACTTATGGAAAGAGCTCTTTACAATGTACGAATTGGTTGATATCATGAGACAGAAAGACGACCTAGCATTCGCACAGTTATTAAACCGTCTTCGATTGAATGAAATGACAGAGGAAGACAAACAAAAGCTACAGACACGTGTTGTTGATCGTGAAACTGGTGACTATCCAAAGGATGCCCTTCATTTGTTTGCGCAGAATTATTATGTAGACCAACACAATGACACTATTTTGAGTCAGTTGCCAGGAGAAAAGTATGTGATATCATGCCATGACAGTGTTGTCTCAGCACACATTCCTGCCAACAGGCACCAGTCCTTGATTGATAAGCTCCCAAAGGACTATGGACAAACAGGCCAGCTAAAGAAGTCATTGACAGTAGTTGTTGGAATGATTGTTGTTCATACAGCTAATGTAGATGTAGAAGACGGTTTAACCAATGGTGCTACTGGTGTGGTTAAACACATCGACTTCAGGTGGATGGAAGGAACAAACCGTCCTAGCATTATTTGGGTATTGTTTGATGACCCTCGGGTTGGTAGAGCAACACGTGAGAAAAACAGGAAACTTTACAACTCAAGCATTCATGCAGACTGGACACCTGTATTTGAAACACAGCGAACATTTATACATAACTACAAAACATTTCAGAGAAGCCAGTTCCCAGTGACACCAGCTTCAGGAAAAACAGTCTGGAAAGCTGAAGGTGCAACAGTTGACAAGGTAGTTGTTGATTTGTCCCAGCAGCCTATAAGGAAAATACCACACGTTCACTATGTTGCATTTAGTAGAGTGAAAAAGCTGGAAGATTTATATATACTGAATATGAATGAAGCTGCTATGGCGCTAGATGATGATGTGAATGTAGAGATGCAAAGGCTACGCACAGATGCTGCCCTAGAACTGTGTTATGTTCCTCTGTATAAAATCGGATCAGACAAAACCAAAATCGCATTCAATAATGCTAGATCCTTGCATAAACATTATAGGGAAGTTCAATTTGAACCAAATGTGTTGGCAGCAGATATCATTGGATTTGCTGAAACAAGATTATGTAGTAGGGATGAAAATGTACATTTTGCCCTGAAACGGTACAGACTTATAAGACTTGATGACACAGTAAAAGAGACAAACAACAGACCATATCATGGACTTGCATTGTATGTAAAGGAGTACTTGCAGATCCAGAAAGTTGTGAAAATGCAATGTAAGTCATTTGAATTCATATTCACGGGCACATTCAGCAGTCAACGAGGTTATGCTCAAGTTGTTGTGTTGTACAAATACCCAAAAAGTTCACAAACTGATTTTAGAAATGATATTCACTGTCATCTTAGGCCAGTTATAGATCTGGATGCTAAATTAGTCATATTAGGGGACTTCAACATACAGATAGATTGTGCCAGTACAGGATTTGTGGATTTTGTGGAGACATTATTTGGATGTATGCAACATATTAAACAATGTACAACTGACTCTGGATCAATACTAGATTTGATATTTTCAAATTCTGAAGGATTTTGTGATGTCATTGAGGCTTATTGGTCTGATCATAAACTCATATATTGTGCCTTAGACAAGTAGATATTCAAATGATAAATGGCAAATTCATAATCCCACAAAGATGGAAAGCTGAATTTTTAATGAACTAAATAGTCTTATTTACTAAGGTTAGCTATTAAATTGTTACTTGGTTCAGATAATCACTATGCCTCTAAAAAATTTTCAACTTGTATAGCATTACAAAGTATAGAATTGAAGAGAAAAATTGCAGGGCGTAACCCCACTAGGTTAAATTTGGTGGCTTAGCAAGTTTTGGGGTTGCCACCTTTTTTTTTTTTTTTTTTTTTTTTTTTTTTTTCTTTAAATATTCTCAAATAACAATGCTGGAGAGAATAGATGATAAACACTAGGATAATTTCTCACTTTTTTCACATTTGAGTGAGAAATTATCCTAATGTGTTCTTTTTTATTCTTTTTTATGTACGAGTCAAATTCTAACTTTTTTTGTAATGCATTCTCAAATTAGAGGTAGAATTAATGAAACTGTGACTATAACATCATGTTTAAATAGAATCTCAAATATACAGTAAACTACTGATTTCAGTAAAAGGAAGCAGTTTGATGCATTGTAAAAATTTTATTGTAATGATACGGTGAAAACTGTTATAGCAAGTGCTTTATAGTTTTATATAAAAATGTATAAATGTTTGGCAAGCAGATATGCTTTGTTACAGGGTTCTGCAAAAGGATATTATTACATTGTGATGAACAGCGAGTGGCAGTGCTTTTTTATTTTAAAGAATCTGGATAATAATGGATGGCTGTGAGTGTTGGACAGATTCTCATGTTGCTCCACAAAAGTATAGTTACATAGAGCTTGATTCCAAGTTGATTATGATGTACATCATAATTAAAAGAATATATAATTTGCAAATATGTATATGGTATACATATTTAAATGAAAATGAAGATCTTGAAAATGATAGATTGAAAAAATAATAGAAATATCCTATCAGTGCATGTATTTGTATTTTGTTGTGTAAAAACTTGCATACAATCTTATGTTCATTGACAAGTTCATGATCATATTATCCAGTAATAATGTGACATTACTTTACCTATTTTCTATGTTGTGGTCTGCTTTGTATAATTTTTAGATTAAATTAAACTGTACCATTACATTGGTTTTTACAAGTATCTATTTTAGTCAGAGAAATGTAATAGCATAATTTCAGTCTTTGAATGTTTTCCAAGTCTTAATGTTATAGACACAGTCTCATGACTTCTACATCTATCAATCAAGATTCAGGATTAAGTTTCTTCATATTTTTTCTCTTCATTTTATTTTAAAGATTGTCATTAGATTACAATAGCTCTCATTTGTGTAGTATTTTTGTGTTTTAGTTATAAGTGTCTAATCTTAATGGATTTTAATAGAAAACTATAAGAATCAGTGTAGTATGAGTATAGATATTAAAAGTATTGGATAAAGAAACTAGTTGTTTTCACTGAAACTCCAATTGCAGCAACTAATTTGGCTTGCCTGGGAAGCACTGTTGAAATGGTGACACTTGGTTGATTCTGACCTATTGATTACAAAGTTGAATATTTAAGGACAGACAAGTACCGGGCTAGTAGAAGGTATTAAAGCAATGATCATAACTGGCACAATGAGAACAAAGTCTAAAAAACACATAGCAAACAACCAAATTTACAAATAGGTACTGATACAAGGACAACATAATATGGTAAGCAGGGTGAACAGCTGTTTCCCAAAAGGCTATCAAACTCCACACCGAAACATAATTAGAGAGAATCACAGTAAAAGTACAATCTTTGAATGCTCATCAATATAAGTTTACTGTAATTTAGGTTTAACTAGGTGCTTAATATTATGTTAAATTAGAACTGGCACAATTTGAAGGAAATACAAATCATTCATGAGATTTGATCATTTGATTTCCTGTTTTATGTTCCACTCAATAGCTAAAGGCATTTATGCAAGACTGGAGAAACTTGGAATTGAACCTGGAATCTTGAGGAGTAGCTTAACAAACATGCTTTGGTTGCACGTGAACTTCCTCCCAGAACAGTTGATGGCTTTCTATTAGTGTTTTATATGAAAAACCTCAGGTGAGCGTTTGCAGGACCATTGGTCCTCTGGTTTTTTTATTATGATTATTTTTTCAAAACAATTTTCATATTTTCAGGTGTGCGTAGATACAGCACTAAGATGTGGAAGACATTTACAGATGTGTTCAATTGTCTACCAGTTGCGGCTGTGATTGATGACAAAATATTTTGTTGTCATGGAGGTATGTATGAGATAATGACAATAATAATGGTACATGTGTTTGTATTTGAGATCAGCGAGGGCATTCTGAGAAATCAGAAATTCATTATTTAGTTAGTGAGCTAGGCCCTGATTTTTTGCCATTTGTTACCAGTCGAGGGGACTAAATCTCTTGGCACTTTTTGATAAGTTCAATATCTATAGATTATATTTCAGCATGATAGCAATCTCAGATCGGTAGCTTAAGACCTGAAAAAGATCAGTCTTATCGGTACCTTGGAAACAAGAAGTTTTTGGGCTGGATAATATAAACATGCCCTAAGTAAAATATATTTGCATTTTAAGCAGCACAAAGCATCCCTAGCATTTATAAGAAGTAAATTTTCATTCTAAAAATGATTGGCATGCATTTAGAACATGATAATTCGTGAAAAACTATAAAAATGCATGCTCAAGGGTAGGATTACCCCACCCACAACCATTATTATACCAATTTCATATTTATGTAAAACTTTCATGTTTAGACGTTAAAATAAATATTTCTCTCTATTATCATAATATATGAATACCATTTAGCATTTCATATATTATTGTCAAAAGTAAAAACAATATATAATTAAATTTAAATATTCATGCATATTGTAAAAACATTAGAAATATTGAAGAACAAGTCATGAATCCTTGAGCTACGATGCAGCCTTACAAACACATTTTAGGTTCCAGGCATTTCATTTGATCTCCGAAATGTCTTAAATGGTTTCCATAATAATAACAATCTCATTTGCACTAAGTAGCATGTATGGTTTCCATAGCAACCGTTAATGCGCATTGAGTTATTCAGGTCTACAAACAGACCATATTCCTGCTGAAGCTTATAGTATACCACCAAACTTAATGATGTAGCCCTATTTACAAACAGTAAGATATTCAAATAATCTAATTTGCATATTCAAATAATCCAATTTATATATTCGTGAATATTAATAAAAATGATACAACTACAGAGGTCCATACCGTCATTGCAGCATTTTAATACGAGTGATACAATTTGATAAATTTCACCAGAGTATAAACGTTTAATGACACATGTCTCATAATTTCTCATTTGGGCCTATCCCAGTGGGGCCATGAGAAATAAATGGGCTGCTTGTGCCTCCATGCAAAGCTTATAAAGTACTGACTGACCATCTAATTAAAAGCTTACAGCTCAAAAGGTCCGAACCTGCCTAGGAAAAGTGGTTCAAGTCTAATAAATCTTAGTTGTCAAGCGGTTTAATATAAGTATGATAGGCGTTTTAAATTGATGAAAAACCATTGGACCACTGAAGAATTTTGTGGGAAATTAAGTGACCATATCTGAATAGGAGAAAATTTAAAATTTGGAGGTGTATTTACAACATTTCATGTAACTTGATTACTTTTGGCTCTATAGAGATAAAAGTGGTATACACTGATTACTAATGCAATGTACTAATGACATACTGACTGTAGGACTTCTAATGCCTTGTATATGAATAAAAACCTTATAAATTGGATAAAAAATAACGAAAAAAACTAAGGGGTATACTTAAAAAAATCTCCCATAACTCAGCTGTTGATGGTCATAGCGTGCTAAGAATAGTATCATGCTAATATACTGTACTAATGATGGATTGGTTTGTATAGACTGACTTCTGCTACTTAGCATATGAATCGAAATCTTATAGATTGGTGAAAAAATCGACCAAACTAAGGGGTATACTTACAAAAACGCCTGTAACTCAATATCTGATGAACACAGAGAGCTGAGAATAGTGTCAAATGATTGCTAAGACAGTATACTACTGATTAATTAACTAGAAATAACTTATCTGACGTCTACTACCTAGAATAGTAAGGAAAACCTTATTTAATGGAGAACAATCGTGAACAAAACCTAAGGAGGTATACTTATAAAATTGCTTATAACTCAACTGCTAATGGCCATGGAGAGCTGCTAAGATTAGTAGAAATGATTGCTAATGCAATGCACTTATGACATATATGCTTAAATAAACATATCTGCCGTCTAATACCTAGAATATGAATAACAACTATAAAATTGGAGAAGAAATCACAAATAAACTAAGGGGGTTGTCTTACTAAATCTCCTGTAACTCGTGTGTTAATGGTCCTAGAGAGGTACGAATAGTATCAAATGGTTGCTGTTGCAATGTTCTAAAGGTATATGGGTTGGTGTTAACATACATGATTCCTGCTACCTAGCATATGCATCAAAACCTAATAAAATGGGGGAAATAGCGAACAAACTAAGGAGGTATACTTATCAAATTGCTTGTAGCTCAACTGCTTATAACCATAGAAAGATGAGAATAGTGCCAAAGTATTGTAAAGACAATGAGCCAATGATATGTGGGTTAGTGTAAACTTACCTGTCGTCTACTACGCAGAATGGTAATGAAAACCTTATTAATTGGAGAAAACTCGTGAAAAAACTAAGGAGGTATACTTACAAAATCGCTTATAACTCAACTGCTATTGACCCTAGAAGGCTAAGAATAGTAGCAAATGATTGCTAATGCAATTTACTAATGATATGTTGGCATAATAAGCATATTCGACTTCTAATACCTAGTATATGAGTAAAAACTTTAAAAATTGGAGCAGAAATCACGAAAAAACTAAAGGGGTAGTATTTTAGAATATCCTGTAATTCGTGTGTTGATGGTCCTAGAGAGCTATGAATTGTATCAAATGTTTGCTTCTGAAATGTTTTAATGATAAATTAGCTGATATAAACAAATCTGAATTCCTGCTACCTAGCGAATAGATATAGCGAATATCGAAACCTAATAAAATGGGGGGAAATCGCGAACAAACTAAGGGGTATACTTACCAAATCTCTTATAATTCAACTGCTGAGCTGAGAATAGTGTCAAATTATTGCTAAGACAGTGGACTAGCGATATGGGCTAGCTTATCTGATGTCTACAACCAATAATATAAATACAAACCTTATAGATTAAAGAAAAATCATGAAAAACAACTTCGGAGGTATATTTCTAAAACAATTTATAACTCAACTACGTTTTGTCCTAGTGAGTTAATATAAGTATACGAAGATTGGTAATGCAATGTACAAAAAATATATTAGCTTCTATAAACAAACAGACAGACAAACAAACTTGACTTCTAACTCGTATATTAATCAAAACCTTATAAATTGGAGGAAAATCACGAAAATAAGTAAAGGGGTATACTTATAAAATCTCTTGTATTCCGATTGCTAATAACCCTAGAGAGCTGACAATAGTGTCAAGTGATTGCTTAGACACTGTTCTTATGACATATTGTCAGGTAAAACTGATATATCATTTGTAGCTTAGAATATTATTTATAAATCACCTTTATATAGGATATATTGGAAAAAAATCACTTAAACTAAGGGGGTATGTTTTATGAATATTCATGAATATGCAAATAAGATGATTTGCAAATGATATAATGAATGTGAAGTATTTGCTTTAACTCTAGTTTGAGATCGATTCGATCCAGTGGCAGTCAAGATATACTGGTAACCAACTTTGTCGGTACATGTATGCCCAATTTTATAAATTCAAAAATGCATAATTGCAATACCTTGACCTTTGACGTTTTCTAAACATACTATCAAGTTAGAACATGTAGCAAGGCTTTGTATCATTTATTATCCACTTGTATGTGTTTCCAATCATATTTCAATACAGTGTGACACAGAAAAGAAGACATTTTATTTATATATATCATTTTACCGCACATTTGCACTTACTTGACCTTTGACCTTGCAGTGACCTCCAAGGTGGGAGTAATTGCTCTCTTAAATGCTGAGAGATTCAATGTTGACTATTGTAATAGTAAGTTTATGTAAAAGAAACTTGCTAGCTTTTGTTTTTGCATGAAAATAATAACATTTCTTTGTCAAAAGTAAAATATAATACATTTTTTCCGAAATTAGGTAACTAACGAAAAGTGCGTTTTTGGGCCATAAGCTACCGATCTGTGATTGCTATCATAATGAATTTTTATCTACACATGCTAGACCAATAGAAAATTAGTATTAGATTTAGTCCCCTTGACTGGTAACAAAAAATTGTCTGGCTCATGGACTAATTGGTTTAGATTCATTTTCTAACCAACGGCATGGGCGGATCCAGAGGGGGGGACAAGGGGTCTGGACCCCCCCCCCCCCCATGGAATTGCCAGATTATTTATTTTTGCCATGTTGAAATTGTCCGTCAGACCCCTTCTGGGAATTTGGACCTCCCCCCCCCCCCCCCCCCCCCCCCGCATGAACGTTTTATATATTTGGCTCTGTTTTGATAATACTTGTCTTTGAATCGACTTTCCTTTTGAAAGTTGAAAAATTACAGTACTTTATTTTATACTTAGCAGTGAAATTAATGTATATCAAAAATGGATAAAAGTGATATTTTCACTGCAGAATTGATATTGATATTTTCACTAGTGATTGATATCAGCCGATATTTTCACTGTAGAGTTTGGATTACTTCTGACGTTTCCATTCACTTGACGTCATAAAATGTGCCTCACTTCAGAAATTCAAATGTCTATAACTCCGTTATTTACGAACGAAAACATAAAGTGTGGGTATTCATTTTCTTAGATAGAACGTTAGGAACAATGTGGTACCAAAATTGTTTGTGTTTTCAAAAAATTTTGGTTTTTCCATTTTCACCGCCTGCTTTGTGAATAGGAAAATGCCCGTGTATTGTATAAAATAAGAAGAAAATTTACTTTTTATCGGTAAATACCAAATATATTTCATCTCGTGACTTGAAAACATCTAAATTTTCACTCGTGCTACGCACTCGTGAAAATTTATTTACTTTTTATCGGTAAATACCAAATATATTTCATCTCGTGACTTGAAAACATCTAAATTTTCACTCGTGCTACGCACTCGTGAAAATTTTGATGTTTTCAACTCACTCGATGAAATGTATTTGGTATTCACCTCAAAAAACTAAAGATCCTCTTTATATTTTTGGCCCCATTTTGCTACATGTAAAGGATCACTGAAGAAGCTTAAGTAGCCGAAACCGAGGTATGGCCCACACCTTTTCTCATAAATATGTTCGCTGCTCTTAAAGGATCTCAGTTTTATTTTCATTTTTATTTTTTATTCTTATTGCTCAAGACAATAATGCTTAGATGGTAGCGCAGAAGCCAGCTCAAAATATCCAGCTAGAAAAGGAATTTCGTTCCACCCCCTCCACATAAAAGGTTTGATAGTTTCATGTTGGAGACCATTAAATGGGCAAACTTTTAGGCCTGGGTGCCAAGTCCGGATGTGGATTCTTTATACCAAAATCCAAGATGGCGTCCAAAATGGCCGCCAAAAAGATGAATTTTCTAATTTCTCACATATAGGAGTTAAAGATCTACACAAATATACATATTTTTATGTTGTTTTACTCAGAAGTAACTTAAAAAGCATAATAAGGCTTTAAAATCCTGATAGCAATAGATTTCTTCTCAGGGAGCCCAAAAGTATCACAAAAAAATGGTACATTTTAAACAGATTTTCTACCTGGCCCATCGGTCAAACCAAAAATAATTTGTTGCACACACACTACAGAAAAGGTTTTTAATGGTTAAAATTAAATTTAGTATATAAGATTTTTTTTCAACCTGGGTGTCAGCTAGGATTGTGGTATGAAATTGGAAATATTTTCATCTTTGTAACGTGAGGGCACATTATGAGATTCTCGCAAATAAAGGGGGTAGGGGTAGGTTTAGCTTCACAAATTTCGTTTCATCCAACACTTAAAAGGTTTGATGGTTTTATGTTAAGGCTCATAGTATGGGCAATCTTTTAGGCCTAAGTGCCGAGTCTGTATGTGGATTCTTCACACGGAAATCTAAGATGACATCCAAAATGGCCGCCAAAACGTCAATTTTTATGATAATTCACCTAAAATACTTAAAATTAAGGTAAAAATGCAGATTTTATTATATTAGTTTACTCGGAACTAACGGGAAAAGCATAAGGACGCTTTAAATCCTGCTTGCAATAGATTTCTTCTGAGTGAGCCCAAAATTGACCCAAAAAAATGGCACATTTTATACAGATTTGCTACCAGGCCCATTGCTCAAACAAAAATATTTTGCTGCACACACACAACAGACAAGGGTTTTTTATCGTTTGAATTAAATTGAGTATATATAAAAAAACAAAATTGTTCAACGTTGGAGTCAGCTTGGATTGTGGTATCAAATTGGAAATATTCTCGTCTTTATAACATAGGGGTACATGATAAAATTCTCGCAAATCAAGGGGGTAGGGGTAGGTTTAACATCACACATATCGTTTCATCCACCAATAGAAAGGTTTGATGGTTTTATGTTGAGGTTCATAGAATGGACAATCTTTTAGGCCTAGGTGCCAAGTCTGTATGTGGATTCTTCCCAGGGAAATTCAAGATGACATCCAAAATGGCCGTCAAAACATCAATTTTTATGATAAAATGCAGATTTTATTAAGTTGGTAACTAACTGGAAAACACACAATGATGCTTAAAATCCTGTATGCAGCAGATTTCTTCTGAGTGAGCCTAAAATTGTCACAAAAAAATGCAAACTTTATACAAATTTGCTAATGAACCCATTGGTCAAACAAAATATGTTGTTGCACAAAAACTACTTTAGAAGTTTAGAATGGTCAAAAATTCCTACCTATGGATATCAGAAAATTGTTCAACTTGGATGTCAACTAGGATTGTAGTATCAGATGAGAAAAATTCTCATCTTTATAATTAAAGGGTACATGGTAAGTTTCTTTCAAAAGAAGGGGTAAGGTCTAGTTTAGCGTCACCAATTTTGTCCCAGCCTCCATTTAAAGATTATATGTTGAAGGGTCATACAATGAGGGCATTTTGAGGCCATGTTGTGGATGTTGATCCTATGTACCCTAATCTAAGATGGCATCCAAATTGTCTACCAATGTGATGAAATTACTGATATGTCACATATAAACATGTGGATTCTTTGAACCAAAATCTAGTATGACATCCAAAATGGCCACCAAAATTACGAAATTATATTACACCTACAGTGAATAAAGAGTTATTATTTGTTTAATTATTTGTTTGTTTGTTTGTGTTGAGGCTTAACGTCACAGTCAACAATTTTTCAGTCATGCCGGGTCGGAGCCAATGCTTCCTGTGTTTAACCAGTACTTTAGGGAGTTAATGCGTCTTGCTCAAGGACACAACACAGTGACGCCTGTGGGGATCGAACCCAGGACCTCTCGATTTGGAGTCCGGCGCTCTACCACAAGATCTGTTTAATTATATGATTATTTTTGTTATTTTACTCACAAATAACTGAAAATGTATAATGATGCTTTAAAACATTGCAAGCTGTATATCTCTTCTGAGTGAGTGTAAAAGTGTCTCAAAAATGACACATTTTAAACAGCCCATTGGTCAAATATGTCATTTCATTTACACACCCGTCTTAGGAGGTAAAAGTAGGCAACACTCAGGAAACGGCACAATCAGAAAGAAATTCCCACTCCAAAAACCGAGGTGGGAAAAGACTACATGAACAATCAAGTACTTGTACTAAGAAAACATATTGTGAGTCCAGTGAGCAGTTATTTTCACCAATAGGTGGTCACTCAGTTACCAAAACTAAAATATGAAGACATTCATAATGTGCAAACACCACACAAATTCAACGCCAGAGAAGTATCGCCTTGGAACGATCAGTAGTATAAAATTACTGTGGGTCTTAAATTAGTTTTACAGGCACCTAACCTCTCCCTCAGCTTCTGCAGTGGCTCTAATATACCTATATATATATAAATATATATCTATAATCTATATATAAACTAGCAATAAGAAAAATAATGTAAAGAAATATAAAACATAGGTACCAACGTATAATATGTGTAACGGAAATCAGGGTGAGCAGCTATTGAAGTGAAGTTATTGGAATAGCTTGGATAATTGTGAACCACGGCAGTCACGCCTTGGAACGTCAGTTATAAATAACTGGGGGGCATAAACAAGTTATACATAAGCCTAAACTCGCCCTCAGTTTCTGCAGTGGGTCTGCAGTCACAATGAGCTGCCTGATGTTGGAGATCCTTGGGCGCAAAACAACTTATTGTAATCCGGAGCAGAAGAAAAACACCTGTTGAACACCGGAGGGCCAAGCAACAGACAAGAAGCTCCAGTCCCAACCAACTAAAGTGAATAGCTTGAAGTCGTAGTTATCAACCATGATTGGGTTAAAAACCAAGCATGCAGACTGTCACATCACATATATCAGATACGTTTATATCGTATAATGATTTTTTCTAAACAGAAATGAAAACAAAAAAAGAATAATAATAAAAAAAAAAACATTCCTTCCTATAAGTTTCTTAAATTTGTAAATCAAGTCACCATAAAATTCTGGTTCGGAAATGACGTTGAAGCGTCTTTAATCAGAAATTAATTCCTGGTGTCTGTGATAAAATTTAGAAAATGTTTTAGGAGGCTTTGGATGTTTTCTTCAACATCCAGACTTACGGCTATATTCTCTTCCGTCACTCAAACTCGAAGTCAACTCGTGAGAGTATGGCTGGAGTATGAGTCGAGTGAGGTTAAATTGAGTGTGAGTAGTTTTGGTATGCACAACAGTCACTCAACCATCACTCACTGGAGTGTCAGATTTTCTTTATAAAACAAAGAAATTTGAAATCTTATGGACATTTGATGTTACTATTCTAACATCAAATTAGCAGCAAAGAGATGACTAGACACGGCATATTGCGATTTCGATGTGCAACCATCATCCATGGTATCGTATTTGCTCTCTATTGTTTGTTTGTCTGCTTGTTTATTTGTCTTTCTTTCTGTGATGCTCTCTCTCTCTCTCTCTCTCTCTCTCTCTCTCTCTCTCTCTGTTTGTGTGGGGTGTGTGGGTGGGTCGGTGGGTGCGTGAGTAGATGGGTGTTCGTGCGGGTGGAGGGGGTGAGTCTGTGACAGCGATATCTAGCGTTAAGGCACAAAGGTGTCTGCATCTGGATGAACAGTTTTGACCACTTACCTAAAATACGGATCATTGCTTTTCATGTTCAAAATAGTCGCAAATGACATGCCTTGGGAAAATCGAAATCTGTTCTAGAATTCGCGACCCCTCTCAAGAAAAGATTTGTCCCGAGCATAAAGCTTGGTCCAGGTGATGTATATAATCTGCTATTTGGGGACTCTTTCGAAGAAAATGTGAAGAAATAAGGGTCCAAAAATTTTCGAGTAGTGCTCGAGTGAGGTGTCGCCTTCACTCAACGCTTACTCGAAATTTGAGTTGAGTTCGAGTGTGAGTGTGACATGTGCATACCAAATTGAACAGTTATGCGCTCACACGAGTGACTGATCAGATTATCTGAATGAGTTTGAGTGGAGTATGCCTCGAGTGTAGGTTGAAAGTGACCTCAAAGTGACCTAATTGTATGACCCTTCAACATATAATCTGGAGGCTGGAACAAACATTTGTGACACAAAATTATACCTAATCCCTTGTTTTGCAAAAATCTTATAACAAAATATTTTGTTTGACCATTGGGTTCGGCAGCCAAAATCTGTATAAAATATGCAATTTTTGGTTACAATTTTGGGCTCACTCAGAAGAAATATATTGCGTGCATAATTTAAAGTCTTGTGATGCTTTTTCCAGTTACTTCTGAGTAAACCAACATATTATTTTATCTTAATTTTAACTGTTTTAGGTGAATTATCAGAAAATTGAAGTTTTGGTGGCCATTTTGGATGTCATTTTTGAATTTGGTGTGAAGAATCCACATGCAGAGTTGGCACCTAGGCCTAAAGATTGCCCATTCTATGAAGCTCAACATAAAACCATCAGAAGAACCAACTCAAATGAAATCTATTGCAAGCAAGATTTTAAGCCTTATTATGTTTTTCCATTTACGTCTGAGTATTTACATATTAAAATCTGCATTTTATCTTAATTTAATTGTTTTAGGTGAATTATCAGAAAATTGACAGTTTGGCGGCCATTTTGGATGTCATCTTGGATTTATGTGTGAAGAATCCACATACAGACTTGGCACCTAGGCATAAAAGATTGCCCATTCTATGAACGTCATTGTAAAACCATCAAACCTTTCTAGTGGCAGACGAACGAAACGTGTGAAGCTAAATCTACCCCTACCCCCTTAATTTTCGATAACCTTATCATGTATCCCTAAGTTATGAAGACGAGAATATTTCCCAAATTGATACCACACTCCTAGCTGACACCCAAGTTGAACAATTTTATATATACAAAGTTAAATTCTAACGATAAAAAAAAACTTTTCTGTAGTGTGTGTGTGCAACAAGATATTTTTGTTTGAGCAATGGGCCAGGTAGCAAATCTGTATAAATTATGCCAATTTTTTGTTACAAATTTGGGCTCACTTAGGAGAAATCTATTGCAAGCAGGATTTAAAGCCTTATTATGCTTGTCCAGTTACTTCAGAGTAAACCAACAATAAAATCTGCATTTTTGTCTTATTTTAATTGTTTTATTTGAATTATCAGAAAAATTGACGTTTTGGCGGCCATTTTGGATGTCATCTTGGATTTCCGTGTGAAGAATCCACATACAGACTTGGTACCTAAACCTAAAAGATTGCCCATTCTATGAACCTTAACATAAAACCATCAGACATTTTAAGTGGTGGATGAAACAAAATTTGTGAAGCTAAACCTACCCCTACCCCCTTGATTTGCGAAAATCTCATGATGTACCCTTAAATTATTAAGATGAAAATATTTCCAATTTGATACCATAATCCTAGCTGACACCCAGGTTGAAATAAATTCTTATATACTAAATTTAATTTTAATCATTAAAAACCTTTTCTGTAGTGTGTGTGCAACAAAATATTTTTGGTTTGACCAATAGGCCATGTAGAAAATCTGTTTAAAATGTACCATTTTTTGTGATACTTTTGGGCTCCCTGAGAAGAAATCTATTGCTATCAGGATTTTAAAGCCTTATTATGGTTTGTAAGTTACTGCTGAGTAAAACAACATAAAATGTGTAAATTTGTGTAGATCTTTAACTCCTATATGTGAGAAATTAGAAAATTCATCTTTTTGGTGGCCATTTTGGACGCCATCTTGGATTTTGATATGAAGAATCCACATCCGGACTTGGCACCCAGGCCTAAAAGTTTGCCCATTTAATGGTCTCCAACATAAAACTATCAAACCTTTTATGTGGAGGGGGTGGAACGAAAATTAATTTTTGCCCTGCTGGCTTCTGCGCTATGGTGTTTAATTTGGTTTAAGTGAGATATAACAAGATTTGATACAAGCAGTTACTATGCAGTTAGCCATCTTAATCAGGGAATGAAGATCGATCTTTAATTTTTTCTATCTTTTGTATGAGACTTTAACCAAAGTAAGAATAGACGGTCTAGGACTTCAAAATTACTACCCAAACCCAAAGACTTAAAGCCTGGCGTGGGCATTACACCCAGACAATGAACACATTAAATGTAAACTAAAAGACCTATAGGTTTATCTGTTGCCTTAAATTCATGCCACCTTTTATACGCCTATCTGTTGAAATCTGATATATTCGCTTGTTTTACTGCATCTTATGTTGTTATATGAATGTATAACCTATGAGCCATAAAATTTGGAATTGGAATTGGAAATTGTTTTGTATATTTCTTCAGGATTGTCACCAGACCTACAGTCATTAGAGCAGATACGCAGAATAATGAGACCTACTGATGTCCCAGATGATGGTAAATATACACTTCGTCTTCAATGCAATATATATTTTTTTTTTCAAAAGCAAAAATTGAAAATTTCATCGAAATGTTTTGGATATTTTTTACATTTTTACTCAAAACATAGATTGTGGGTACACGTTAGAACCGCCTCGCCGAGGCGATTCTAACGAGTACCCACAATCTATGTTTTGGAGCAAAAATAGGTATACCCCTGTATACCCCTGTTTTGCTATGTAAAGGTGGGATACAAGGGGGTAAATATTACACAGAAATGTTATCTTTTGGTGTAGGTGCTAGAATGTCCATTCCCAAAGTGTCTACTACCCAAATATATATTTCCAAAATGTATATTCCCATAATGTCTACTGAATATAAAATATGGCATAATCATCCTAATTGTAAACTGCTTTTATAATTTTCAACATTATGTATATTTTCATTCAAAATAACTAATAATTAATTTAACTTATTTATTGAATTAGAAGACCAAATATTTTGGAAAAACAATTTTAGTTAGACATTTTGGGAATAGACATTATAACACTACCCCTTGTTGCTTCAAGAAACTGCTTTTTGCTTTTTTGTTTTTAATTTTCTGAAAAATTAATATAAAATAGAGTTCATTTTCGGATTTCAAAATAATCATATGGACACACAGCAGCCATAAAAAATCTTTAAATTGAATCGGTGCCTTTTGATGAAAATCTGACACCAATTTTACCTTGAAACTCTCCTGACTTGTTATCTCTCGTAAACTTGTATCATTCTTTTCTTCCAGGATTGTTGTGCGACCTAGTCTGGTCTGACCCGGAAAGGGACCTCAAGGGCTGGGGCCCTAATGACAGAGGAGTATCGTTTACGTTCGGGGCTGATGTTGTAGCGAAATTCTGTAACAAACTTGATCTAGATCTAGTCTGTAGGGCACATCAGGTAAGAATTGTAACTTTTATTTGTTTATTATTTAAAACATATTAAAATATTCATAAAATGATAAAAACACTAGCACATAATTTTAATATGACTATGTTATAAGCTTTCAAGAACATACACCTTTGTGCACTTAATTTTTGGGTGAAAACCCTGGACGTAATTGTCAAAAAGTTTATTAAGCAATGATTTTCATGTTTTGGTGATCTTCCAGTAATACCGGTTTAATTGATACGTTGGCAATATTTTAACGTTATATTTTCAAGAAGTTGCTCAACTCAACCGGGCATGGAATCTTAACAGCACACAAGCATCACCATAGCATTTGAATGAAACGAATGTTCAATTTTGCTGTTTTCGTTTATTTATTTTGGCAACACATTTTAAAACACGCACCTCTGTTGGCAAATCAGTGAGTTTTCACTATCACATTATTGAGTCAGTGAGCAAACTAAACTCATGTAAGTCTGGCGTCCCTTTTATGGGACATAGTGAAGGTGCCAGATGGGGAAAAGCCACCAAAAATGCACTTTAGGTGGCCACCTGTTTAGCAAAAATTTCCTTTGTATAGTAGTTTAGTACTGTCTTTCGGAAGTATGAAAACCAATGTTTTAATTTTTTTCGGTCTTGCAAAAGTACTTTTATTGTGGGTTAAAATGGCGTACCCTAGCTTATTTGATCCGTGACTTCTAGTACAGCCAGCAGATTCCCAGACCATAAATGTATTGCCTATTTTCATGTTCACGCAATATGTTTTCATTGCAGCTGCTAGTAGTTACATATAGTTGCTAGTGAGACTTGAATATGCTTTTTAAAACAAAAATAAAGTTATATACGTTATGCTTTAAGCACGTAACTACGCCATCTTTAAGAGATGTCTAAAATTTCATTTTGAATTGTAAATTATAGTCATTTGTTAATTGGTTCACTTTGCCTAATTGTTTGATTCTGCATTAAACTTTAGAAAGTAATAGACTATTTTAAGATAATGGAAGGTTATAGATCCTTACAGTATAAATAATTGTCCATAGTGTAACATTACAAACAGAATAAATCCCTGTATTTGCGTCATTCTATAGTGACCCGTCAGCTTGAAAATTCATTTTAAAAAACCTTAAAGCCAATATCTTCGAAAATGAAACAAGCAAATTTTTTTTTTTTTTTAGAAAATTTATGTGTCTCACCATTTTTTTAAGCTTTTTGTGCCATGTAACGTATGTAACAGAGTTAATTTGTCAATAGGTAAGGCTGAAAACAAAGAAATAGCTTCATAATATCACTTTGGTTAGTCATTTTTGCTGGAACAGGTGTTGAGAACTGTCTTTGGACAAAATAAAAGCATTTATCTTAGAGAAAACTCAAGCTTCGTTGAATAAGAGAAGTTTGCACTCTGAGCATCGGGGCATTATCATGTAATAGGCTGTTACATACATTACTGGTAAAAATGAAAATATGATATGACTGTTTGAGCTACAGAAAAATGACAGCTCAAATTACTCAAGTTACTCATAAAATCTGCATTCTGCATGTCTATGTTACTCTTATTAAAGCTGTTTGAACAAACTTCTGACCTCCACCGACTGTAATGTTCACATGTTATGTAAATTAAGATATCCTTTGAAAAACACAATTTTAAGTGGTGTCATTCACTTTTGCGGGTGTTCTATGAATTTTACCAAAAGCAAGATATTTATTTCCATTACCATGTTCAAATGACGCGCACAATTATTTTTTTCTTTCTTATATGCATTGTCTAAAATGAAGTATTTAGCAGCCTAACCCCAAGTCTCATATGCCAAATGATGTATTACTATTTACCAATAACATGTTATTTCTTTGGAATAGTAGTTATATCTTATGATTTTGATGCTTCCTTGATAGTTGAGTAACAAAGCTTTGAACAACTGTTGCGACTGTTACCAAGAACCTAGGCTCAGAGATCTTACTGAATGATGTAACGCATGTAACATTACATGTTATGGATAAAGAAGGTCGCTCACAGTCTACATGTAATAATGGTACCAAACAACTGCTAGGGCAGTTTTCAATAAGCATGTACTATAATATGCAAGTCATTTGACTTTTTGGATTTCATAAGTATTAATGAAATCTTTAGATACTGGAGAAAAAATGTGGAATAATTAAGTGGGGGTATACCTACTTAACCACTATGAATATTGGCTACTGATAGCCATATGGAGCTGAAATTGGTATTGCCAGGCCCAATACTCTTTAACCATATAATCTTATGATTAAATCATATGAATGTTTGTTTCATGAGTTTTAAAGAGAACCCCAGAAATGGGAGAAATAATGCGGAAATGTAAATTGGATAACCCAACAAAATCCCCTATTTCTCTGCTGGCAATGACCTTTGAGAGCTCAAAATAGCATCAGCTAATTGCTATAAGAATGTTATATTGCCAAGTTGTCAGATATACCACAAAGCATATGGGTAAGCAACCAAAATACAAGCTTTTTTGTGGATGGACAATCTTTACTAGTCTGTCATTTTCTATTTGTATAAATGTTCTACTTAAATATCAATGAAACCAAATCTCAAAGAATTCGTATAAGAGACAACATGGCAATAATAAAATTGTCCTAGCTACCCTTTGATGCTATTTTCAGCATTCAAAGGCAATGGTCATCCGAGATATCAGTGATTTAATTGGTATATCCCTTCATTTTTCAAACCTTTTCTCTTTCTTCTGAAGTTTTCATTAATATTCATGAGACATAAGATCAGAAAATCAGGTTCATTCTCAAAGCAACCATTCGCTATACCAATTTCTGCACTCTTATGCTATCAGAAGTGAAGATACAAATCATTTTGAAGGCGTACCTTTTTAACTTTTCTGTGATTTTAACCAATATTCTTACCTTAACATTAATATTCTTGAAAGCGAAAAGCAAATGATTCATAATATCTTTTACTTTAAGGCAATAGTTTATAGGCTAAGCATTCATTCAATATCACTTACAGCATCCAATGTCAATTTAAAGGTCAGATACAAGTGATTTAGAAAGTTTACTCTTGAAGTTTTTAGCATTTTAGCATTTTTCTCAAGTTTTCTTCGGTTTTTATGAATAATAATCATGAATATGCAAATGAGATGATTCTAATATCAGGACTTTGATATCTGTAAAGTTGCCAAATGGCATCAGTGGTGCAACAATAGTGTGTCATGATGATAGCTTGGGCCTGGAATGAGTTTAGTTTGGGCTTTAATGATTTTTGTGATTTTATTGATATTTACCATTGAATATATTGATCTTAAATATACAAGGTACTAGTAAATATTTGCATCATTGACAACAGGAAAGACAGCTCTATATCCATGCATTCCTGTGGTTTCAATTTTAGTCATCTTCACAACAATTGTCTGCTCAGATGTGAGCATTTTAGTAGGTAGGCACCCATTCTTTTTCATATTGTTGGTGACCAAGGACACATTTTTTTCATTAATATTCATGAAATTACAGCTGTGATGGTTTTCATACATATGTAGCCCTATTGCATTAAAGAAATTGTGAAATTGTATCACTGAGCTATAGTTTATAATGGAATTGAAATTATTGATATCCCTTATATTTGATATTTCATGAATATGCATGACTGATGCAAGTGAGTTTATTGTCATTGCTTACTACTGAATGAAAGGACAGTATCTAAGCTGTTACAGGATAGCAAATTTATTGGTCTATGATAAGTTTTAGTTGCGATATGAGCTGTTTCATATGTACACCCCCATCCTCGAATACCATGTATTAGAATGGCATGTGTTGCGTTATACATCCGTTAATTTCAACACTTTTGCAAGACTTAAAATTGACCAAACATTGGTTTTCAAGCTTCCAGTGGGGTCCTCTGCCAGGGGGTATGAATGAAATTTTTGCTACTCTCCGACCACCTATTACCATTTTTCTGATGGCTGGCACCCTTACTAACACGGGCAAACAGAATAGCCCAAGATGTGACGCCGCAAAACGCGGCATCCCATCTTGGGCTATTCTGTTTGCTAAAGAGGATTTACAGCGAAAAATGAGATAAAAAGGAAAAAATACTCCTAACACCCCTAAAAATGAAAGTGGACACACCCAATTGATAATGATGGGAGAATCCATTCGGCAAATATGGGTTAACTTTAATCTCTGGACTTTTTGTGATCAACTATGTTTGCTATTTCAGGTTGTGGAAGATGGTTATGAATTCTTCGCCAAAAGACAGTTGGTGACTATCTTTTCTGCTCCTAACTACTGCGGAGAGTTTGACAATGCAGGAGGTATGATGACAGTGGACGAAACTCTAATGTGCTCTTTCCAGGTAAGATCAAATTACGCTGACCGAATACGATAAAACTTTGAAATTATGAAAGGCCTAGGGAATTTAAGGCCTGATTTCGGCCTCATGTGTTGATAAAAAACTGAATTTTGGAATTTTGAGGAGAAACATATTGCAAATAGCAGGTATAGGTCCCTGTTTACAAAATCTGGCGCAACTATCACATTCATATTACACATGTTGCCATGGCAACACTCCGAAAACCATAGAAATATCACTTTTTGCAATTTTGGGTCTATTTTTCACCATTCAACATCATTTTCAACTACCGGCCCACGCGACGAACAATTTCTTATTGTGAAATAATTATGAAGTATCATCCAGAGATATTGTATGCAGAGTATAATTTTGTTCGGAGTGTGGGCTGGCACTTAAAAATTAAAAAATGTGTTCAGAAATGGTCCAAAATAGACCAAAAAGTGCAGAATGTGCTCTATCTATGGATCTTCTGAGCGTTGCCATGGCAACGCTTGTAGGATAAATGAAGTACTTGTTCTTGTTTTTAATAGAGGAGACATATTGCTGTTTTAAGGAATAGTTTTCTCACCTAAATTCCAAAATTTATTTTTTAGCAAAATCTGAGGCCAAAATCAGGAGTCCAAATTTGTTTTATATTTTGGAGTCGAATGTTTGTGCTGTTTGAACCTTATGTACGTCTTCATATTTTCAGTTAAATTGGAGTCACTGAGTGGCCGGCTATTGGGAAATAGCTGCTCATTCGGCTTACTAAATGTTTTCTTAGTATAAGTACCTAAAAATGTCAATTTAGTTTTTTTCCAACCTCGGTTTTTGGTGTGGGATTTTCTTTCTGATTGTGCCTTTTCCTTACCTTCTTGTACCTTTTTGTCTCCATTACCAGCGACCTTTGAGCAATACCATATCCTCTTACTACTAAAGCGACTTTGGAATTAACCCATCTATTAGTGTATTGATGTTGTGATTCAGGTTCATTTAATTCTTGTTCATTTTCATAAAAATATGTATACTGGCTAGATCCTTTGGAAGCAGTAAGACCATTCAAAGATTGAAAATGTGCCACATTGAATAACACTCACATACTGATAACGAAAGCCAGACACTTATGTTGAATTTTAGAATATTCACATCAGGGCTGTTTAAATCAAATCAAAGACATATTTGGAGAGAGGCCAAATAATTAAAATAGTCTTTAAAAGATGTTCGTTATTCATCTGTTTTAAATACCCCCAAATAATCTAACTGTTCTCAAAGGTTCTAAGGAAAAAATAGATGGTGTTCCAAGGGACTATTTCAAACCATTGAGTTCTCTGAGAGAAAATCAATTGATCCAAAATCAGATGGAAACATCTTTAGCAAAACACTTTAGAGCTTGGGTCTTACCGACATACTTGGTTTGAATGATGCTAAAATTGCTCACTTGTGTAGTCTTTATGTTTTAGATTCTTAAACCAGCAGATAAAAAGTCAAAGTATACATACGCAGGGTTGGTGAAAAGGCCGATAACTCCGCCGGTAAGGCCAAAGACGGACAAAGAACAAAACACAAGAAAGAGTAGCACCAGTGTCAAAGAAATATCATGAAAGTACGACATGAGTCATGTGTTACATGAACCATAATAGGAATTGAGTGATATAAACTATAGGAAGAATAATTTCGAATATTTTTTATCAGGGACGACGACTTGAAATGAGTCACGATGCGACTAAAACACACACGATCTTTGGGGTTTCCTGCTCGACCAGGTCCCACACAAACCGGGCGGTGCAGCCACAAAAGACTGCTAGGGGCTGGAAATTTTGGACTGAGAAAGTAGAAGATTTGTACTATCCCTGTAGCGAAATAAAGGCGCCGATTATGATCTGCATCTTTGTTTTCGCATATGAAAAATCATTGGGTTTCTCGTGATGCGACTCAAATGGTTTAATTGACGAAGGTGATATGAAAATACACACCTGGTAAAAAGGGAATACAGAGGGTGCTGATCAAAGTTTAGTATTACATTTGAGCCGCGACTTAAGAAAACCGGTCTTCGGGGTTTCCGATCAGGTCCGACACAAACCGGTCAGTACAGTCACAGAAAATGACTAAAAGCTTAACATTTTGGATTTAAGAAGAAGAGAAATTATACTATCCGAGTAGCGAAAACAAAGGCGCTGATCAGCTTCGCAGTTACTGCGAAGCTGATCTGCGCCTTTGTTTTGGCATATAGGGCAAAAATCCTGTTTTCTCATGACGCGGCTCAAAATTTCCGTATAGATGCATCAATAAAATATGTTCAAAAGCCAGAGAAATACCACAGTCCACTGCGTTATATTTTAGTAAGGACATAGCTTATTTTTTTGTAGCTTTCTTGTTGTCCGGCACAGAAAATGCAAAAACATTTTCTATAGACGATATTGCACGCTTTGGGTGATATTCTAGATTTCTGTGCCGGACTTTTGACAAAAAGTACACTTGAGTACTTTGCTTCAAAACTTGAGTATTTATTGCGTCTTATTTCATGATTATAATTATACACGCATATTTGTTACTTGTTTTTGTTATTTTTATCAGATTGTTTAATTACATCATTAAACTGAAATATTTAAAGTAATCGGAGAGTTATATATCATGGACCCTTTACATGCTTATGCAAGCTACAGTTGCTCTAGCCAAATGTCTATTTTGTTGGGAGAGAGCTGGTTATCTTGCAACTTGTTGTGATCATGTTCAGTAAGCAAGTACATAAGTAAGTAACGACTATTTTAGAGGATGACTCAGTTTGTTTGACCAATCTTCCCTGCGGCCCTCATAAAACTCATAAAAATTATTACAATACATTGCAAATGTACATAAAGATAAAAATAATGAATACCGGTGTTAGAAAACCAAAAAAAAAAAAAAAAAAAAAAAAAAAAAAAAAAAAATTGTTCTTAAATAATAAAAAAAGCACATTACTAAAATTATGCACATGCACATAGTGAAAATATTGAAAAATTCAAGATGTCAGGTGACAGGTGAACGTTTCAGGCCCCTTGGCCCTTCGCTTTATCTATCAGTTTTCGTAAAAAGTCGTTTATTTTGCAACTGATCATATATAACCATTTACTTCAAATGTTTGCACGTATACCATCAGAAAATGGCTCATTAACAAAAACAAATCATGGTTAGATCGATCTTTTGAATTGCACATAAAATATGGCAGGAGGATTTTATATGTTGTTTTTCGTCTCGCGAGCCTTTCGTTGTAGGCGCTGTGTTGAACGCTGAAAGTAAACACAGTGTATGTAGTGTCTGAAAATATTTGCCAGTTCAAATGATGAAACTATGATGACCATGGCTTAAATTCGGCATCAAAGGTAGCACCAGAATTGCATTTATTGAATGAGTGATACTACATAAAATATGCAAATGATACCAGATGAGCGTTTAATGCCCACTAGTCCTTCTTTTTTGAATCCGGGCCAAGGACGATTATATTCTGTTATATCATATGAACAATTACTTCAAAAGTTTAAACAAATCAATGCATGTTTTCGTGACAGACCTTGAATTGTGTGGTGATGTTCATAAAATATGGCAGGAGGATTTTGTAAGTAGTTTTACTTTGACCATTTATTTCATCCATCGTTCTTTTTTTTTTTTATTTGAGCATCACTGTTCATCACTTCGTTAAACGCCCCGTCTCGAAAGTAAAACTGCATGAACGCCATAATTTTTGTTAAAACGCTATAGCCCCTATCTTACTGGAATGCGACAACTGGAGACAAGTTCGCGACTATTTCGCGACAAAGATTAACGATATTAACACAACGACAATTATGCGACAAATTCGCGAATTTCGGTCTAATTTTGAAATATATCTCGCGACTGGCGCGCGATAGTCGCGCGACTGTCGCACGACATTATTAAGAGTGTCTCACGACTTTCCCGCCATTGTAGCTTTTTTCATTTTAATTCGTGCGAGTGTCGCGCGGCATTCGTGCGAGTGTCGCACGACATTCGTACGAATGTCGCTTAGTTTTAATTTCTCGCCAGATACATGTAGATCTAGTCGCAAGGTTTTCACATGTTGTCTCAAGACTGTCACACTTGACACTCGCACGACATTCGTACGAATGTCGCGAAAATTTGCATTGTAAATTCGCCAAAATTTCGAGGCGACAGGTTCGCGACACTCGCACGAACGTCGCGCGACCGTCGCACGACCGTCGCACGACACTCGCGCGACAGTCTTGAGAAATAATTTGTCGAAAAAATTTACTTAATATTTTAAACATGTTTAAAACCTTCGCGACAAGTTCGCGACTAGTTCGCGACACATGAAAATCCTCACGACACTCGTGCGACAATCGCACGAATGTCTTGCGAAAATCAGTGTCAAAATTCGCAAAACAGTCGCGAGAAATTCGCATGCCAGTGAGATAATAGCTATGCCATATATACGTAGAACAGACATGTAAATATGTTTTGCGCATATTGTACAATTTGATTCTGTACATGAACGACTCGACGAGGTCTTTCCTTTGTTCAAGCAATACGATTAGAATGACCTGACATCGAGAAAAATTCAATTGTGTCAATATGTATTTTATTTTATTGTTAATGTTGGATTTGCCCATTGATTGTAATCATACAACAGTATATATAGTTTAGCTCACCTGAACCAAGTGGTTTGTATGCCAAGACCTACGTTTTCCGCCCACCGCCTTCCATCGTTCTGAACGTAAAATCTAGCTGAAGGTATCTGAAATGCCATATAGTGTTGATCTTCGGGATAAGGCCATCTGTTGGTATTCAGACTTTACTCTGCAGGCCTTTGTGTACTATCCTTCCTCTTTTTCTTTTAGTTGTCCTAAAATGCCAGTGTAATACTCACAGTTTCAACTGAAACATTATCATTTTGGACCTTGGTGGCCATGAGTTAGAGGGTCCCAAACTGAGCTTTGCCTGTTTATGTGTTGACATCCCCGTTAAGAATTTGAAAAGTTGCAGTAATTGTCTCTGGCTCCATGTTGCCAGATCTATAGGGTCACTCAATAATGCTTGAGTAGCTGAAACCGCGGTATGGCCCATCCCCTGTCTCATTAATGTTTTCCCTGCTCTAAAAGGAACTCACTTTTACTTTTTATTTGCTATTTTTGTGCTGTGTGGTGGCCCTAAAATGTCTCCCCGTACATCATCCAAAGTGCAGATTATATTTTCCCTTTTTGTTCTTTGAGACTAGTGATACTATTATGAGAAATCAGAATTTTATGTTCAGTTTAGAATGCATTCAATTTTAATCGTTTGGTTCTATTTAAATTTGCCTGTCTATGTACTGACATCCCAATAAAGAATTTGTAAAATTGCAGTAATTGTCTCTATCTCCATTTTGCCAGATTTATTGAATCACTGTTGAGGCTTGAGTAACCTAGCTCATTCGCGATATGGCCCATTCCCTTTCTCATGAATGTTTTCCCAGCTCTTAAAGGAACTCAGTCCGTTTAATCTTTATTCCATATTCTAAAACCGGCCGCACCAGCCCTTTATAAGCGGCCTCTTTCAAATCTGGGGGACAAGAACACAAATCCTTCTCGAGAATCCGAGAGTTCTGTGGAAACACTGGAAATATGAGTAACAAATCGTTTATGGTAGTTACATCTAGGTATTCTATGCTTTCAACGTTTCCCAGTATCACCCTATAGATTCACTGTACACCGTAGAATCAGCGAAAGACACTGTACCAGTGATTGAACACATTTTGGGGCAAAATATGTGAGATAGTGGTAAGTATTTTGCATGTTTTTGTGTTATAAGCTTTGTTTCTGTGACATAGTTTTCAGTTGATCACTTCGGTACATGTTCTTGTTACATCTTATGGTCGACAAACCTCAAAAGGTGTTCGTGGGAGCATACGGGAGGCATTCGTTTTGGACGAGAGTTGTAAAACTGTTATAAGTCGCTGCATTTTCTCATCTACTTTTAAAATCAAACGATTTTGAGAAAATAAAATATGCCCAAAAGAAAGAAATACTTCGGAACTTTCAATATAAGAAAGCGCATGCTGATCCGTTTCATCGATTCCGAAATTTCTAACAATAAAGGACTGTACGTTCGAAATTCAGTGAAAGGAACTACTGTACCAGTGAATGAGACGTATTGTACGAAGTAAAAGCCTCACAGTGTTAGAGGTTCTGTACCCAGTGATAGGTACAGTCGTTCAAAGAATCTGTGACATTCTTGGGGGAATTATGCCTCGTTTTCAAAGTACCATAACAATGTCTTAAAGGTTCTGGTGGTGTTATTTTATGATTAGGGCAAAAGCCCGATGTATTCTGAACCTATAACTATTAAAAGTTTTGACTTTTGACTATTTCCTCCATAAAGTGTAATAAAGGCGATTTTAGCGGGGGTGGGGGTCAAAAGGGGGTGTTACAGATGTGCCCACGCATGGATTTTCTTTAAATTTTACACCTAAGTAGGTCATCACATATAAGCTATGAAAATGTATATATTGAATTAAATAATTAATTATAGGACTCAGGAGGCAACCCTGGCTCACTCCCACAATGACATCATACCTGCCCTCATCATTGTGTGCCCTAAATCTTCAGTTTTATAATTTTCTAAGATTTGTCATGTGGATTGGCTCGAGAACATCCAAGGCATTATACTTATACTGTAAAAACATTTTACAGAAGTATTATATTGTTTTCCTGATTAAATAATTATAAAATTTCTCAATTTTTGCTCTAAAATTTACAAAAATTACTAAATTCAACTTCAAAGATAAATATGATCCAGTCTTTGTCAAGATATCATATTTGCATAAAAATATGTTATATATATCCTCTTGATTTGAGCAAAATTTCATGATAATTCAAAACCGGTAACATTGTCATTTTTCACATTATATACATGTAGGTCACTTTTTATATTTTTAACAAAATGTTGAAATTGCTCCAAAACATCACAAAACGGTTTTGGATTATGATCATTATGCACATTTCTGACACACATTGTGCTAAGACAATCCTGAATGGCATACATTTAGTTACGTTCATGTAACTGAGTGGCCATCTGTTGGGAAATAGCCGTTCTCTTGGCAAACTGTACATTCTTTTTGTGCAAGTAACTATTTGTTATTTCGCTTGTTTTTCCAATGGGAATTTAGGTTGAACATTGGCTCTAATTGCACCATTGCTTACTTTTGCCAAAAAGGTGTTATTCGTGATGGTCCTCTACCATCTTTCACACTTGACTGTTTTCTTTAGGTAGGTTTAGAACGATATAAAGTAATTCTAAAATAGCAGTGAGACCAAATGGCTTAAAGTTTGCCTTCAGCTGAATCAATTCTAAAAGCTCTAAATTATTCTAATGAGGAAACAATAGAGGATGTTTAGCTTTGTTTAACTGATAATCAGATGGTATGCTTCTCATATAGGAGTGAGACAGGGAGATCCATGTTGACTTGTCTAGTGATAAACTGAATCTGATATTAATATTTCTTACTCTTGCACTGATAGTATTTTATTGTAAAATGACACAAGTGGAAATATAGACAAATGTTCACTGTATATTACTTTAACATACCAATTCCATGCGTTTAGTTTTTTTAGAGTCCCTCTTATATCCCTTACCGTACTCAAATCTTAAAACTTTGATTTTCAACATACGATCTGATTTCGTCTTTACATGAGACTAAAACAGGCCATAAATTCTGTAAAGTCATATGCCATGAGAAACTTTAAGCCTTCAGTCAAATGCAACATCATTGCATTTCATATGTTACCCACATAAATGCTTGCAAAATAAACATCAAACCAAAATTTCCTATAAACTGTATGCATTTAGGCTAATTATGAAGTACAATGTATGCTTCATCGTTTAGGCAAATCCACTTCCTATATTCACATTCCTATGGGTCTTACTCAGCCTTTTAAACGTATATTGTACGTTACATATATTACATCCTTAAAAACTGAATATTAAAGTTACTATTTTATCAGTAAAATAATTTTGGAAAGTATATTCTGTCATATCATGACAAACATCTTGTAGACAATGATTTTCTTTTCATACAAATACAAACATTGATCTTTCATATTATGTATTCTTATCGGTTACACAATTCTGCTAAGTACTAAGATAGGGTTTGCATCAAAATAAAATATTCAATGATGAATAAATGTCAGAAAAACAGATTAAGTAATGAGCTTATAATCTTTTCTTAAGATTAATATCATAGTACATGTATTGTGATGTTCATTGAAATGTTATTTCTTAATTTGTGATTTTTGTATTATGCTAATTGAATAAGGATAAGATGAATTCAATTGAACAACCCCGTAGTTTAGCACGTGTACTAACTAGTTACATATAACATCCTTTTAAAATAAGAAGAAAAAGTTCAACTCTTTAAGATCCTATTATATGAAAAGTTTTTACAGTACATATTTGCGCTAAATGTAACATATGTAACAGATTGAAAAGGTTACTCAGACAACTTCCGAATTCAGGAAGATCAATAATTTTGCATTTTAAACCCTGCAGTCATATTAATGTGATGTTTAAAACACAAAACATTATTGAAATCTATACATTCTTTTAAGTCTGTCCAAACGGTAACTTATGTAACAGAGTATAAGGTCTGTGGGTTGGGTTTCATTAAAAGCATGCTATAATAATATAAATTGCTTATAACAAGCCTGCAAGAAAAATCCTACAGTCATAAATCATTTATTAAAGTACTTTGTGATTATTAGTGAACAACTTCACATTTTGATGAATAAGGGTCATGTGTAATTAGTGTAACAAAGCACCATGTTACCGGTCCACGATTTTCGTGAAATTTCACAAATATATTTCTAACATATGTGGGCAGTTTTTATATTAAAATGGTGTCTTGACAAAGACTGAAACACAGAAAAATTTTAATTCAAATTCTACCTCTTTTAAAATAAGGAGGTGAAAATTGGGGTTACATGTACACAAAAATGACTGCTCCGCCACTATCTTGATTCTTACAAAGTCATTCATAGTATCAGCAAACTTACCAATGACTACTATAATTCTGGAAAGATTTCAACATTTGCTTCATGAATCGTTGATCACTATAGAAATGTTTAAAGTGGGGTACCCTCAGCCACGGTAGTGACGTCATATATTACGTCATAATTTGCCAATGGAATTACATTTACAAGGGAATACACCATCATTATAGCGGTCATAAGTAAGACAATTAATGCACATAATTTCATAAAATTCCATGCGTGGGCAAACTCCCATGTTAATTTTCCATACCCTGTAACAGGCCCTTTCATATGTGAGAAAATTTTAATTTTTCGCTTTTCCTTGCTTGTAGTCCTTTAATTCCACTATTGTATCATATTTTGTGCATGCAACACTGTGTAAGGTGGGATAAACATGCATAATGCCATTAAAATAAAATTGAAATATTACAACGTCAACATTTTGGGTACAAACCTTTAGCAGTTACCTGTATAATATTATTGTCTAAGTACTGCCAAACATTACACAAGGCACTGTTAACTCATAAGAAAACCTGCTATCTGTTATATGCAAAACATTATACCCAGATCAGCGATGACCAGCCAGCTACTCACAATTGTGTCATTAATTAACAAAACTTCAATCCATCTTCTATGTCTTGTACAGCTTGATTAGAGTTTGATCTTAACCACAAACATTTTCTCCAGACACGGCCCATTGTGACAAAACTTGGTCACACTGAGCAACCTTGCATGAATATTTATTTACCCGTATAAACCTGTTACAACACGGCCTTTAATGTATTTATTTTTCTGATTCACTTTAATGTCCCTTTCAAGATTATTTCAGCTCGTATGAGATTGACCAATCAGTAGGTGGGTGAAAACAAGAGAACCCAGAGAAAAAAAACTCCAGGCACACACGCAAACAGAACTTGGCTTTTCTTACCTGTGTCTCGTTTCAGTATAATGGTTGTGTCGAAGTGATTATAATCATAAAAGTTATTTTTGATTCGATTAGATTATGGCCGAGCATCCTTTAATAGGAAGTTTTTCAGTCATTTTGGGATTGAGCCACGTATTACTTCTTGTACCCAGTACTCAGGGGGGGGTGGGGGTGGGGGTGGGGTTAGTGTGTCTCAAGCACAGCACGGCTCCCCACGATTGGATCAAACCCAGGGCCTTTTTTTAGAATCACTTTCATTAAAGAACTGAAAGATTCTTGTTTTGATGCCTAACGTGATATAATAAGCAAATAGTTTTATGAGAATGAATGGAAAATTGTGTAAGCACCCTTAAAGTTGGTGATTTGAAATTTTACGTCGCTGTATTGTACCAATGACAAAGACATTTTAAGTTCCCATGGTACCTAGACAGTGGTGGCATCGTACCGACCTGACTGAAAAGTTGTTGATTTGGAAGTTAATACATTTAAAAAAAATAAATAGGAAAACAGTCCACCAATGTTACTGTTTGTGGTGCAAGAGGTTATTGGCCGTGTAATCAAGTGGACAATAATAGTATAGAATGATTACAAAAGTTTGTTCCACAGAATGTACAGTACCCTCATTTTCTGAGGAATGGAACATAAAAAGTGGTTATAAATCAAGCAGATTTGGGTTAATTTTGGAAACAAATGTATATATCAAATTTTTGTACTTTATATACGGCATACAACTTAACTGCTTTTTTGTTTTCTTTTTAATTTTAAGTTAAAAACAATTTTACATACTTGGGCTCTAGAACTGAGATAACATTTTGGGCTGTAGGGTACTGTCCCCCCCCCCCCCCCGAGTCCCAGAACGCCATTGACATATATTATGTATAATATGACAATACATTCATATGCAAAGGGATTTCTTGGGACTCGGGGGGGAACAATGTTAAATAAATACTTTTCTATTTTTCTATATGTTTAATACAAAATATGTCCATTTTAACCCAAAAATAAAGCAGTACTTCTTTTGAAACAAGAAGCTCAATCCAATATCATAAACTATGGACTATCAGCAAACATGTATACAAAAACAGAAGCATTTGGCCAACATTTATTTTTATCAAAATCTGAGGCAGCTATACATTATGGCTCCCATTACCACCGTCAGAGGTCCTTTTCGTTAATTAGAATGTGAGTAATGCGAACGAGGCACTTGAAAAATGTGTAAATGTGTATTTTATCCTTACCTTATGTTGATAAACGATATATTTGAAAATGTTTTTATATGATAATGGATTTTCTTTTCTAAACTTATTTTGATTCCCTCTTTGTACCTATTAGATTAACATCACATTCTAAGTATAATTGTCTTCATGAGAGGTCTCCAGAGACAATATACGCTTCTAATGAGAACAACCAATGCAGACGGAATCAATTATATATATTCTCTTTATTTCCTCTTTATCAGAGATTACAACATAAGTATTGCAACATATATTACAACAAACAGAAATATAAATATGCACAAATGCATATATATCAAAATATGAAAGTATCACAATGTGTGTGTGTGTGTGTGTGTGTGTGTGTGTGTGTGTGTGTGTTTGTGATGAAGTATGTACATGAGAGCATGAGATACCTCAGTACTCATGATTTATATTATAATACATGTATATATATACATCTGTAATAAGTATTACATGTGATTGTTTGCGCAAATACATATTAAGGCAATATTTAATCAATTGGAATTGCCGGTAAACCCTAAAACCGCATGAACGGGTTCCTTGCCGAAACGAAAAACAAGGACTTAAGAATGCGAGATAGAGTTTGCTACATGACTAGCTGTATGCAATTATACCTGCAGCCTGTTCTAAGTTGCAGTAGTTGTAGAAATGGAAAACAATTTGAATACGTGGCTTAAAAAGGCAATAGCACTGCAGAAAAATTGGTCAGATACCGTATCATCGAATTCTAAATTGAAACGCAGTCTTGCTCCTAGCATGCTACAATATAATGATTCATAGTCAGTTTGTCTAAGAAAATGGCTAATTTCAGTATCAACATGGTCTTTTACATAAAGCAAAAATTGTTCTCTCTCCTGTGAAAATCCCGTGCATGCGGTGACAACGTGTTTGTTGATATCACGTGTAAGTCTGCTACATAATGAGCATTGTGTAAATTCGTCTTCCTGTGGCAATACAGTTATCAATCTTGCTACAAGAAATGTTGCATGAGCAGATGATTTATCAGCAGCAACGGTCCAAATATTTGATAGTTTCAGTTCCGGTTGTATGATTATAAATCTTGCGAAGTCGGCATCATTATCTACTCTTTCATGCCAGGCTGTTTCATAAAAGCTTCGAATTTTACTTTTACATAGTGTCTTCCATGTATATTTTGATGGAAATGTCGACGTTTCAAGATATCTATGTATATAGCCTTGAAGATCATATTTCGTTAATATTTTCCAGACATCGGGAATAAAACCGGTCTGATTTTTGTATTCTCTTATGACGAACAGATTCATGCGCATGTCAAAGACTTGCCTTGGTAGCATACCAGGTGGCATTGTACATAAGCTGTGCAGAAATGACAGTTTTCTTTGTTCAATAAGGGAGCTCATGGGTAGCCAACCTAGCATTCCGAGAGCAATGTCAGTTCGCGTTCGGTTTGGGAATTTTTGAATCAATTTTGCGGCAAACCTAATAAACTTTTCTAGTTTGTATGTGTCAGATGCTGACATGTTATGCCATAATTCAGCGCCATAAAGGACTACGGGGAAACATATTTTTTCAATAAGTGATTTGAGTATCGACGGACTAACGAAGCCGGTATCTCTGTCTATGGCTAGAACCGAAAATAAAGAGGAACGGCCTTTCTGAATACGGGCATCAATTGCTGGTGAGCTTTTCATGGACTGGTGTAGTTCGATTCCAACATGGGTAATCGATTCCTTCTGGTGGATTAGAGCAGGGCCAAATTTTACAGACACACCAGTAGGTGGTCTCTTCGGAGAGAAAATAATCAAATGACATTTGGAGGGATTGAACAGGAACCTCCATTTCCTAGAATATTCATATACTATTTTAAGTGCTTTCTCTAGGCTCTTCAAATTAGGACCGATTAGTACAAGATCATCGGCCAGCGTCGGATTGCCAAGTTTTATGGAGCCAACGGTACAACCTGTTCCCGAATCTTGAAGTTCTTCTAAAAGCCCATCAAGAAATAGCAAATAATACCATGTTGAAGTTACACCGCCTTGGCGGACCCCTTGTTTTACTGGGAATGTCTGAGACTTGATGCCGTTGACTAAGACATAGCTTGAAAAACCTTTATAACTTGTCATAATAAGATTAAGTGCTTTGCCGGTAATGCCAAAATCATGAAGTTTAGAGAAAAGACCATCATGCCATACGTTATCAAATGCTTTAGATGAGTCTAAAGAGGCAACGTACGTATCAGCGTTTAGTTCTGAATTATGAGCAACTGTTTCTTGTAGATTGAATGATACAGTTATTGAGCCTAAGTATTTTTGATATGCATTTTGCTGGGGACTAGGAAATATTTTACTGTTTGAGGTGGTCCATAATTGGAGCCTATTTAGAAATATTCTTTCAAATAGCTTGTAAAATGATGAAATTAGCGTAATAGGCATGTAGCTATCGGGTTTGCCTGGTTTGTGTATCGGGATTATGATGCCGACTTTGCATTGATCAGGAATGAAGCCTAATTCGAACATTAAACAGTATAGCTTCTTTAGACTGTGAAGAAGCGCTGGTCCGCCATGCAAGATGTGTTCGTTTGTGATATTGTCGGTACCGGGTGACTTGCGCTTCTTCAAGTCTTTTAGACATTTATTCAGTTCATTGAGCCCTACTGGACAAATAAGGTCATTGTTTGCATTTTCTGCGTTGTTAGTGAACGCTTTAACTTTATTCTGAATATGCAGTTTAAAGTCATTATCGTAATTAGGATGATCATTTGGAATATAAAGCTTTGAAAAGTGGTCTGCGAATGCGTCTGATATTTCTTCTGGACTGTTTGCAGTTTTTTCTTCTACAACTAATTTGCAAGCACTTAATGATTTAGTTTTGCGGCGGCTATTAACAATATGCCAAAAATGTCTTACATCACATTCAGCGGATTCATCTAGCTCGGGGTAATATTTTAATTCTATAGCATTGATTTCTTCTTTCTGAATTTTTCGAAAATTGCACTTTGCTTTCTTATATGATTTATAATAAACATCTTCCGGATTTCGTGATCGTCCATGTTTGATCCAATCAATACGTTTTTGCCGCTGATCTTGATGTGCAGCTTTGACCTTCTTTGTCCAATAGGGCTTTGCATGTTGATTATATCGACCAAATGGTAATGATTTCTCTGATGCCTTGTGTACTGCTTCAACGATAGCACCATAAAAAGTGTTTACATTGGCCTCAGTGTTATCCCTCGGTACCTCTAACTTGTTTAGCTCTTCATTTAGCGCAGCTTGATAATCAGCAATATGTTCACTGGAGCACTTGTTCCATGCAACATGTGCTCTTTGTGAACTTTTATATGTTATAGTTTCTACTTTTAAAAAAGTCAGAATTGGCAGATGATCCGAAACTTGACAGATGTCTGTATCAATAGACGTGTTGCTTTCAATTAGTTCGAACTGATTTTTATCAAGTATTGTATAGTCAAGTGTTTTGCATGTGGGTCTGAATGTAAATTGTCCATTCAGAGGGACTGGAGACATTTGTGTGGCTTCAAGAAATGCCATGAATCTTTTAATTCTATCATCGACATCGCATTTCTTTTGCATATCGCAGTTAAAGTCACCGAGGAATATCACTGTTCCCATTTCAGAGAAAGTTTCATAAATATTCTCTAAGTAGTCTATGCACTCATGGAATTCATCTACACTATAGTTAACAGAAGGCATATATATCGAAAATGCATAAAGAGTTCGTGAATGTCGTTGGTCTATTCTTATGCCTAATATTCGATCATTCAGTTGGATATCTAAGTGCGAGACTGAGAATTGACACTCTTTTTTGTACATAATGGCAACGCCTCCCTTGCCGCATCTTGCACCTTGGGGAATAGAAGTATCACACACAGTTATAGCTCTATAATTGCTATGTACTGAGTCAAGGAAAGATTTATGTTCATTACGGAGCTTATGTTCTGATATGAAAGCAAAATCAATGTCGTGTATATCAAGGAGTTTGCTTAAACTTCCGGCAGAAGACATAATGCCTCTTACATTCCAGGTCAGGATGCGACAAACTGAGGCTGCCATTATGATCATTAGTATTAGGCTACTGTAAATGTTTAAATGTTCCATTTTTAACGATTAATCTACGCTGCTGGCTCCATAGTCATTGTAGTGGTTATAGTCATAATTATCGTTTTCAGTCCTCGTGTTCCACTGCTCAACGCCATACCAGCGCCTGCAGTAGGTTTTCTTCGGCCATGAGATACAAGATTCTATGGTATATTTATCAGCTGCAAATACAGTTATTTTGGCTGACAAATGACCCCGGTTCGTCTCTATTATTCTCACGCCGACGGGCTCGATACCGTATTCTTTCAGGAATTGTATCAGCCCGGTCCTGTTCGACTTCGATCCGATGTTGCCGATATAGTATCTAATCGTTTTTCTGCGTATTATGCCTTCGAATCTCGGCTCCTCTGCTGAGTGGTTGTGTTCATTTGAGTATGTATCTGTAGATTTGTAATTATCATTTTGATAGCCTTGATTTTGGTTTATATGTTTAATCGTTCGGCTCTGGTAGTGGCTTTTAGTTTCATTTTTTTCCCTGAACTCGTTATGTTGAAATCTATTTGTTTGATGAACTGGTATTTGCCTAGGTTCAGAGTGAGAATGATCGTCAGGATAACTGAGTTGATGTGTCTGCTTTCCAGTGGTTACACTATCACTTGTATCATCTTTCTGTGTGTTGTTTTGTTTCGGTCGTCGTCCAAAACGGCGTCGGCCATTTTCCGCAATGTACACAAATAAGTCGCTATTTGCACCAAATTGTCCGGGTTCGCTTTCGTTTGTCAAGTCTATGTAATTGGCGTTTGTGTTGTCGTTAGGTGTTTGTTTTAAATTTGATTTGAGCGCCGCGCCATAATTTCCATCAAACGTATTATCTGTAGTTTTTGTTTCGTTCTGTTTATCGTCATTCAAATTACTGTCTTTTGTTGTTTTGGTAGTGGCACTAGTACTCTGGCAGTTCTGCGATTTGAGTTTATTATCAACTTTTGGATCTAATGATATTTTATCCGTCGCATTCAGTTTATCCGTGCTTTGTCGTGAATCTTGGCCACTTTTAGATTGTACATTTTCTGTTTGTCCGTTCACTGGAGCAGCTGTTTTGTTCATCGTTACTTGTTGTTGTTGCTGTTGTTCGTCTTTCTGTTTTTGTCGTTTTATACTTTCAAACAATGATGGTGTCCCAGGTGTGTTAATCAGGTGTGTTTTCTGTTGCTTCTCAAGAAGCTGTTTTGTCGTTATTAAATCCTGTTTCAATTCTTGCATACATGTTTCAAGCTCTTTTATTACGTGTTTGTCCTTATTTCGTTCTGATTTCAAGGTATTGACAGTTCCTTTGAGCTCAAGAATTTGTGATTTCAATTCGGCTAATTCTAATTTCATTGTCGTACTTATTTTAGCGACCGGAGTGGCATGGTCAGTTAGGTCAATTGGTTCTGATTTCACTGTTGTACGTCTTTTTGCTATTATTTCCGTTAATGCTCTCGGGTCGTCGTTATCAATAAATGACTGAAGCGCATAGCAGTCGTTGGCGTATCGTTTTGAACTTGATTCTTGTTTTGTATTTCTTCTAGCGTATAGGGGGCCGTTCGGGCACTTATCAGACACTCTTGCTTTTGTTAACGAGAATGTTTCTGTACATAGAAATAGTCTCATCGCAGTTCTTTGTTTGCTCTATGAGGCGATCGATATATAACTGTCGTGGTAGATTCTGAAGGTCAGTGTCTAGTTTACTGAAAAACTCTTGGTTACAAATAGGTTGTTGACTGTCGAAAGCACTTTGGTCTTCGGGGTCGTATTTTTCAGCCAAAAAATCCGTTGACGTCGGAATACTGCCGTTATGTGCATGTTCAGTTGTATCACGGGGGTTGGTGCTTTGAATATCATGGTCAATATAATCGTTTGACTGTCCATAAGGTTCTTGGGTAGTAACGAACGACTCATCTTGGAAGGGGAATGGTACTGGTTTAAGATCAGCATATGTTTTAATTTGATCATCTGTTCCATTTAATAAATGGAATAATTCTTCAGATTCATCAATGCTTGCCGCCATTGTCTTTAATGGCAGGTACTGCGTATTATAGTCAAAGTCCATCAACTTTTTTGTTTGAGTATACTTTGAATAGTCCGGGTACCAGAAGCGGTGAACAAAAGTTGTTCATGCGTGACGAAAATTCGACAATAGTTCAGCTGTATTCATCGATCACAATCTAGCAATCACTGATAGCATAAAGAAAGGCCTTCAGGGCAATGTTAGATGGCCGCTATAAAGTTGTTAATCGAATCGATTTTTCTTTAAAAACAACAAAGTTATAAACTCTTATCTTTGGTTGAATCCTAATAGAGCTTCATTTTATCCGTATGAAACAATGTCCAAAATATCACATTTGTAGTCATTTCGGAACAATTTTATTTTCGATGAAATCACAGAGAGTCGTAAAACGCGTCTAGCACATCCAATACCGTTACCTGAGATTTTATCAAAATCTGAGGCAGCTATACATTATGGCTCCCATTACCACCGTCAGAGGTCCTTTTCGTTAATTAGAATGTGAGTAATGCGAACGAGGCACTTGAAAAATGTGTAAATGTGTATTTTATCCTTACCTTATGTTGATAAACGATATATTTGAAAATGTTTTTATATGATAATGGATTTTCTTTTCTAAACTTATTTTGATTCCCTCTTTGTACCTATTAGATTAACATCACATTCTAAGTATAATTGTCTTCATGAGAGGTCTCCAGAGACAATATACGCTTCTAATGAGAACAACCAATGCAGACGGAATCAATTAGCAAAAATTGTGATTAAGCGCCTTTATTTGATTTGTTAGCATACAGTACATGAAGTGGTCATAACAGCTATTCTGGTGTGAACATTGTTCGGACAATGTCTTTTTTCACGAGTGGTCATAATAGTTACGCTGGCACGAGTATGGAACGCCAAAGCTGTCTGATGGTAAAGAATGAAAATATTTGATTCAGTATCGTCATTTTATCCTGCTCACATTTGATTATATGTTGTAAAGTGTGCATTATATAATGAGAAAAGTCCATTTAAACAATGGACCAGGTTCTTTATATTATGAAACGTTTCAATATATGATGAGTAAAAATCTTTATATTATGTTAGACTTACATTATATGATGATTAAACATCTTTATATTATGGTAGACTTACATAATATGCTGATACAACCTCATTATACTATGTATGTTTCTCATTATATTATGGGCTATTGTCTTGAAATGCATCAAGTTGATTATATGGTCCGATATCTTCATTATATGCGCAAACTTATTATATGCGCAAACTTCATTTTATGATGTGACAACTACATTATATGATGTGGACGATTTTGCGAGAAGAAGAATTACATTGACACCGTTAAGAGAGATATTGTATACCTGCCAGGACTACCGGACATACTGCTGATTCTATCTATCTATCTATCTATCTATCTATCTATCTATCTATCTATCTATCATCATCATGATCATGATCAATAATCATCATCATCATCATCATCATGATCTATCATCATCAATATCGATCATCATCATCATCATCATCATCATCATCATCATCATCATGATCGAACAGCATCATCATCATCATCATCATCATCATCATCATCATCAGCATCATGATCGATCATCATCAACATCGATCATCACAATGACGATCGATCATCATCATCATGATCGATCATCATCATGGTTGATCATCATTATGATCGATCATCATCGTCGATCATGATGATGATGATCGATCACCATCATCATCGACCATCATCGATCACCATCATCATCGATCGGCACCATGCTGAGCGATCATCATCATCATGATCGATCATCATCATCATAATCGATCATCATGATGATCAAACATCATCATCATGATCGATCATCCCGATCAATCATCATGATCGATCATCCTAATAGATCATCATCATCATCATCATCATCGATCATCATCACGATCGATCATCATCATCAATTATCATGATCGCTCATCATCATGATCTATCATCATCTATATCGATCATCATCATCATCATAATCATCATCATCATCATCATCATCATCATCATCATCATCATCATCATGATCGATCATCATGATCGCTCATCATCATGATCGGGTTTCCCTGATTGACCATCATGATCGATCATCATGATCGATGATCATCATGATCGATGATCATCATGATCTATCATCATCATCATCATCGATCATCATCACGATCGATCATCATGATCGATCATCATAATCGATCATCATCATGATCGCTCATCATCATGATTGATCACAATCATCATCATAATCATAATCATAATGATCGATCATCATGATCGCTCATCATCATGATCTATCATCATGATCGATCATAATGATCGATCATCATGATCGATCATCATCATGATTGATCGTCATCATCATGATCGATTATAATAATGATCGATCATGACGATGATCCATCATAACGATCGATCATGATGATGAGCGATCATGATGTTGATCGATGATGATAATGATCGATCATGATAATGATTATGATCGATCATGACGATGATCGATCATCATCATCTTGATCGATCATGATGATCAATCATGATGATCGATCGTGATGATGATCGATCATCATCATGATCGATTATGATGATCGATTATGATGATAGACCATGATGATCAATCGTGATGATGATCGATCATGATGATCGATCATGATGATCGATCCTGATTATGATCGATTATGATGATGATGATCGATCATAATAATGATGATCGATCATCATGGTGATGATCGGTAAGGATGATGATCGATGATGGTCGATTATGATGATGATGGATCATCCTCATCATGATCGACGATGATGATGAGGATAAGATGATTATGATCGATCATGATGATGAGGATGATCGATCCTGATGATGATAATCGATCGTCATGGTGATGATCGATGATAATAATGATCGATCGTGATGATCGATCAAGTTGATGATGATGATGATGATGATGATGTTCGATGATGATGATGATGATGTTGATAATTATGATGATGATGATCGATATAGATGATGATAGATCATAATGACGATGATGATGATGATTAAGATGGCGGTGATGATGATGATCATGATGATTATAGATAGATAGATAGATAGATAGATAGATAGATAGATAGATAGATAGATACATACATACATACATAGAATCAGCAGTATGTCCGGTAGTCTCGGCATCTCTAAACATGATAAACGGTGTCAATGTAATTCTTCTCTCGCAATATCGTCCACATCATATAATATTATATATATAATGTAGTTGTCACATCATAAAATGAAGTTTGCGCATATAATGAAGTTATTGAACCATATAATCAACTTGATGCATATAAAGACAATTGCCCATAATATAATGAGAAACATACATAATATAATGAGGTTTATCAGCATATAATGTAAGTCTACCATAATATAAGTTGTTATATGACTGAAGAAATTCCTGTCTCCTGATTGGCTCATTTAGTATTAATAAATCCTTATATTTCTCTGAAACCAGACCAAACTGATGAAAACCAGATCAAACCAGTTCCTGGAGGTTAATTATTTTGACAGGTTTTCTATATTAACCTCCAAAATCTATATTACTCTCCTGAGTACCCAAAAATAGTACCAGCATGAAATCAACATGGACTTCATGAAATTGACATGATTTGATGTATGTGTTTAAAACCTGTCAGTTAGCTATAAATAGCTATGAACTCATTTCAGTTCATGAAATCTACATGCTTTGCAGTAGCACACTAATACAGGTAAACAAAGCACTAGATAATGAGGTGTATTTGGTGATAATTAAGGGATAATTTTGTTTATTTTTCATACCTATGTTGTTGGTACCCATAAGAATTGCCTCATCATGGTGATTCTAAGGAGTACCATTAACATATGTTTTATTAAGAACTAACAAAATTATCTTTCAAGCAAAATCAGTTGTTCCGCATTGTCTAGCTTTCTTTAACATCTGATTTGATTTGTTTATTTGTTATAAGATAAACATTAAAACACTTGAAAAGTCATATAACAAAACAGTTATTGACTTCAATTTCGGTAGATATAAGGATTTATCTACCCTCAAAAGTGATATTCACCTCGGCCTCCGGCCTCGGTGCATATCACTTTTTCAGGTAGATAAATCCTTATATCTACCTCATTGAAGTCAATAATTGTATAATGTTTACTCATCATATAATCAAAATTTTCTTAATATAAAGAACCTGGTCCAACATATAATGGACTTTTCTCATTATATAATGCACACTATACAACATATAATAAAATGTGAGCAGGATTGACGATGATGAATCAAATGTTTTATCCCTTGCCATCAGACAGCTTTGGCGTTCCATACACGACTGTTATAGTACTTTTTTTCGCTAACTGTTTTTGCAGTAAATGGGGTTGACAAAATGCAAAGGTAAATCGAGAAGATGTAATATACTAATATGGTTTACAAACTGGCCCATTATTCCTAAATAAGGCATATTTCTTCGCCTACAAGGCAATTTTACTCGCTAGCAGTTTCAATAACTTCGTACAGCCAATTGATATAACTGGGTACAAAAAATAAATCGACCTGTCTTTGACTGGGCCAGTAGTTCCTTTCACTGAATTTCGAACGTACAGTCCTTTATGGAAAGAAATTTCTAAATAAGAACGCTGTCTCTTTGTTTTATGTATTTCACAACAAACAATGAACACGGTCTGAAAGAAAAATGGAGAGACCATTATTAGCATTGAAATTTAGGAACTGACAAGATTATACTCAGTTAATATCATATATGGGTAATGTCAATTAAGCAAACACTAATGTGTCTTTGGGGATGACTGTTACCTTCAAAAAGGGCCAATAATGGTCTCGTGTGAGAAATGTGTAGTTTTACAAAAGATTGTAGTGAAGCAACTCTTTCAAAACGCAGCTATAATCACAACTGCAATTTAGTCACATTTGTATAGCTGCAACTGTAGTATTTAGTCCACATAATCCTATATCCCCCCAAGTCTTTGGCGCCTCAGACAAAGACTGATGCATAGTTTTGGTATTGAACAAATATTAAGGAAATTGAAAATGTGATGTTCATGTTATGGAAGTAGTTAATTAACATGCTAATTACTTGTTAGATGATTGAGTGGATGATATTTCACATTTTGTAGTCTTGATGCCATACAGGTGGTTTAGTCGTGCGGGCTGACCGCCGAGTTGGGTTAACATTGACTTGGTCCCCAGAAAGTGTTGTAGGTGCAGCTCCCTGTGAGGGAATGATCTGTCTCATGGGGGAGTCAATTGATGTGGAAGGGACATTTGTATCTGATACCCCAGTAGGACCACTGTTGTTATCATCGGGAATCCCCAAGTCTGTGGGTGCAGTGTCTTTGGCATGGTTGTTTGTTAGGTCAGATGCATCTTGCAATACAGAAGAGGGTGGAGGTTTTGTTGGGTTTGGTGACAGACTCTGTACTTTGGGTGTTTTTGCACAAGGGTTGTTGCCTGGGGAAGTTTGGGCTTTCCTGAGGGACTCTTCATGCAAGGGTTTATAGTGTACTGTTTCTGGCTTCCATAGACCCAAATCATTGTCAATGGTTAACTTTGGTGGGCTTGGGTTCATTGGGATAAAGCGCCGAAGAAATTTTCGATTACGAAGGGTTACTCTGCCCGATCCATCGACGCGAATTGCATATTGGTCAAATTGTCTCACCGCGATAACAATGCCTGTTTTATCCCACTTCAAAGGATGGGGGCCCACCTGGTTTTGAATACGGACATGATCCCCGACTGAGAGCTGTGGTAGTCTTTTAGTGTGTTCCTTGAGGCGCTCTGCATCCTTCATGTGGCGATTTCTCAGTGCTTCTTCCCGCGCCATGAGCGTCTCACGACATGTATTGTGGGGTAGGTAGCGACCCGGGGGGATAGGGATGAAGTCACGGATTGGCCGGCCGAATACACACAAGGCAGGTGAGAGTTTGGTGTCCCTGTCAGGTGTATTCCTGTATTGCAGCATAGCTCGCTGGAAATTATCAGTGTTAAGACCACCATCTTTGTTCGTATTATCTATTATCATTCTCTTGACAATTTTGACCCCAATTTCTGCTCTACAGTTACTATGCGGAAAAGCAACTGATGACAGGCGGTGATGGACACCCCAGTCCTTTAAGAATTTGCGCAGTGTGGTAAATGTAAATTCTGGCCCGCCATCAGAAGCAAGTTCATCCGGGATCCCAAAGGTAACGAATGTCCGGCGGAGGCAATCTATTAAGCCCTGTGCTCCTTCTTGAGCTCTCTCAACAATAGGCCAATTGGAGTAGCGATCCACTACAACCAAATAACTGCATCCTTTGTAATGAAAGAAGTCTGCGCAAACACACTGAAAAGGGTAGTCAGGGTTTGTTAAAGGGGTAGGAGGGGCACTGGGGTTTGAAGGGGCAATGCGATTGCATTGTTGACACGCAGCTCTGAGGGCAATGATGGCAGGGGTTATACCTGGCCAAAATATGGATGATTCGGCCCTTGCTGTCATGGCACTGACTCCTTGGTGTGCAGAATGAAGTGATGACAGAACTTCATTCCTAAGGGAAGGGGGGATGACTACTCTATCCTTGTACAGGACCAATGTAAGCTTGTTCGAAACTGGAAGTACTCTCTCAAGGATTCTGGCAGCTCATGACGATATTCTGGCATACCAGACTCAACGAGGTCCACAAGGTTCCTCATATTGTCATCACTGCAGGTCGCCGTCCGCACTCTGTCCCAAGTAACAGATTGTATGTTGAGCATGTCTAGAGATGCAATGATGGAGACATCCATTGTGTCTTCAAGGAGTGGATTGGTAGAAAAAGTTCTGAGGCCACTCATCAATGATGAGCTGTGTGTGATAGAATCAAGAGAAGAATAAATGGATGCTATATCATCAGAGAGCTCAAATTTTACTGGTTCACCTGTAGGATGGCGAGAGAGGCAGTCTGTGGCTCTGTGTCTGACCCCGGGGACATGGACCATGCGAAATCTATACCTTAATGTTTTCTCTTTCAAATTGCGCAGGCGCGTGTTAGGTATGTCTTCCAATGATCTGTCACCAAAGAGTTTCAGTAGGGGTTTGTGGTCGACCGCAACGATTAGGTCTTTGCAACCCAGGACAAAGTATCTGCACCTATCTAAGGCATCCGCGACAGCTAGCGCCTCCCCTTCTATGGGTGCATATCTACTTTCAGCTGCATGAGTGAAGCGGCTTCCAACTAGTGCTATTTTCCATCCGTCCTTGCAGCAAATTGTGTCGGATCTTGGGCAGCTGCAATGTTTCTGTAAGAGCCAATATCCTATCCCATCCTTGGACCAATCGGTCGCTAAGCATGTAAGCTTGTTTGGGTCAAAAATCCTCACACCATCTTCAATTTCGCTGGCTATGACCAGTTTGGATTCGTCAAACAAGGCTTGTAGCTCGTCTGTCCATTGAAAAGTAGTGTTGGGCTTTAACAACTGACGAAATGGGAGCATCTTTTCTGTCATGCTGAAGGCATTTGACACTTGGTTAACTAGCCCAAACCAAGAGCGTATGTCCGTTATGTTTTTCGGTTGTGGGAAGTCCAAAATTGCTCGGAGAAACTTCTTACAGGGGCGAACATTTTCCAATGTGACTTCAAACCCAGCAAATTCGACTGTGTCTTGAGCAAAAACGAATTTGTCAGGGTGTAAAGTAATGCCGTTTCTACCGCATAAGTCTAGCCAATCAACTGCTTGGAAGAAGCTCTCCTCTATGGAATCTGACCACAACAAAACGTCATCAATACATTTCGTCTTGTTTGGAATATCAGAGACTAGTTCGTCATAGCGCCTGGTGTAGCCATCGCCCGATGCGATATACCCTTGGGGGGCTGTCTTGTATCGATACCTACCCCAAGGTGTGATAAAGGTCGTGAGGTGGCGATCTTCCATGCGAATGGGTACACTGTGGTACCCATTCCAAGCGTCGAATACAAGATAATCCACATAATCCTATAATTTCGATATCGACTGAGCGGATCAGCATGCGCTTTCTTATATTGAAAGTTTCGAAGTATTTCTTACTTTTGTGCGTATTTTATTTTCTCAAAAATGTTTGATAGTAAAACTAAAGGAGAAAATGCAGCGATTTTAAGCATTTTTACAACTCTTATCCAAAACGAATGCCTCCTGTATGCTCACACGGACACCTTTTGCGGTTTGTCGACCATAAGATGAAACAAGAACATGTATCGAAGTGATCAACTGAAATGTATGGCACAGATACAAAACGGATAACACGAAAACATGCAAAATACTTACCACTATCTTGCATTTTTTGCCCCAAAAATGTGTTCAATCACTGGTACAGTGACTTTCACTGATTCTACGGTGTACAGTGAATCTATAGGGTGAGTATAGTACCCTCACGAGTGTAATTGAGTCACTCACTACCCTCTGCTCCAAATGGTAATTTTTCATTGTTTGTGGGTAGTTTACGATGTATACTAGATGGGTGATTAAGCTTTCGTTTGGTTTAATGTATTCTTAGCCAGCCTCTGTATGTAGCCCGTGACAGTAGCAGCTTAAATGCGTCAAGGTGACGACTTTAGAGTAGCGTAAGTTATTCCATTTCAAATCGCTTGTGATAGTTACACATATGTATTTTACGCTAAATCAACGTTACACTCGAGGATGTATTTAGTCTAGATTTTACTAGACCGTTTATTTATCAGCTGCATCATGTTGCATTTGACGGGTGGAAATCTCATTCCCCATTTCCTAGCCCAACTACCTAAAACGACCAATGTCTCTCTTGAAGTTTCAATGTATAGCAAACACAATCATCGACAAAGATTTAGCCTCAATGTCAAATGAGATGTCATTCATATACAAAGAAAATAGCAAGGGTCGGAGGTCATGGTCATGAATTATGATATAAATTTTATAGAGCTTGAGGTCCTGATGCTACATGCCAAGCTTCAAGATCCTGGGCCTATTGGTTCTAAAAAAGAAAATTTTCAAAGATTTAAGCTGTTTGTAGCCATGTCGGTCAACGTGGTCATGTGACATTGACCATTATAAAAACTTTCGTTCCTTCTTCCTAAGGATGCCCCACATGAAGTTTGGCTTGGATTGGCCCAGCAGTTTCAGAGGAGGTGTTTGAATATTGTGCTCGACGACGACAGACTCCAGCGCATGTTAATCCTTTAAGCTCACATATGAGCCTTCGGCTCAGGTGGGTTAAAAAGCAATGTTTCCATTATTTCTCTTTTGTTACATTTAAATCTGATTCTTAGCTGCATCTGAGCCCTAAAATTCAACACAGACATAGGGAGGTCATGTTGTGGCTTTTTATTATTATTATAATTATTATTATAATTATTATTATTATTATTATTTCAGCCACCGATGTGCTACCATCTAACGACGAAATTGGTCAAAATAAGGCGTTGTCTTTAAAGTTGTTTGATGTTTTGGATGATCTGGGTCTCTCAAATGAAGTAAGAAGAATTTCAATAGAGACAACAAGTATCATGGAAATACTGGAATCGTTACCGTTCCCGGAGCTATATTCAGTTTACCTCATGGGTAGCCGGAGTGAGGGCTCAACAAGTCGAGATATCATGGATTCCGACACTGATATAGTAGCAGTCCCCACACATGTACGAGTAATTACGGATTTGACTAGTTGTCAATGTTCCGATGGTTATCTGGTTGTACCTGACCGACAACCTGGTTATGCCAGGTTACAGTTAGTGAAACAAAGTCGTCCTGTAACAACACCAACGCTGTATAAACCTTTTCCGAAAGGTCCATATTTATTAACGTTACGAAGTGACAACATTGACAGAGTTTGCTTAACACTAAATTTGAATCCAACTAAACGACAGATAGATTCTCGCCAACAGGGACCGGCAATCAATGTCCATGGTGCGAGACACAGGACATCAACTGATCACGTGCTTGCTTTGAACTGTGACACATGGCCAGAGTGTGCCAGAGAATGGCTGACAAGAGAAAGACAACATGGATGGCCGTCAGCTGAAGTCATTGACAAATGCAAATCCCTGGGTTTCTTGGTGGTGCATGTCGGGCATCCACACAGTGATGAATCAGACTTACAGTGGAGACTCTCATTTTCACACCAAGAACTACTACTTGTAAGAGGTTTTAATTCGGTACAAATGAAGTGTTATGTTCTTTTAAAGGTAATCAAGAAAAAGTTCATTGAATTCTATATCAAAGCTGAAACGTTGACATCATACCACTGCAAAACGTGCATGTTCTACTGCATAGAGAATACACGTGCTGAACTCTGGGTACCAGAGAATTTTGCAGACTGTCTCCGTATGTGTCTGAGACAGCTTAAGGTGTGGGTATCAAACAACAACTGTCCCAATTACTTTATCCCTGGTGAGAATATGTTTGATAGGATACGAAGTGGTGCACTGAAGAATCAACTTTCAAGTTATCTGGATAGTATTTTGACACGGTATGACATTTTTATCAAAGCTCTCCTTCAACACTTCCAAATTGCCAAGTGTCGTCTGCAAAAAGAAATGGAAACCCAACCAGTTATGAATGAGAGACTAGAGCTTACTATGTATCATGCGTTACTTTCAAAAAAGTTACCTTTTAGACAATGCAATGTAGGTTTGCATTACTACGAGGGTATAACATCAACATTGTTTGTAATAATGTTTTGTCGTAATTCCATAATTTTTGAATGTTGCAATGGCGAACGGTTCATGAAGATAGACAAATTACAAAACAAGATAACAGAGCTAAAACAAACTACAAGAGTAGGAATGCATATAGAGGAACTATCAAAGGAAGTGATAACACTGGTACTTCCCTTTCTGCAGGTGAATCTGCTATCACGTCTAGTGGTGAAAACAGCAGAAGAAAGGAAAGAAAAACTACCGGAGATTCTGAACGATGAGAAATGGACAAAAATGAATGTTGTGAACGGGTCGTCAAAACTTAAACAGGCTTGTGCAATGATTATGTTAGGACACCAAGACGCCGCTTTAGAAATACTACTGACTATTATTTTGAACAGCAAAAATAAAGCCGCACTGTGTGCATGTTATTGTAATCTACCTAAACCATTCGCATATATTGCTGATGTGCCCCATTATCGACGAAATACTATGATCAAGAGCTTATTAAAGGATTTCTATCAACCATGTGGGATTTTTCTGCCGAATGAGCATCACATTACTCCACTAGCTATAAACTACGAGATGTTACGCGCATTTGGTAGATCGTCCTGGGATTCAGAAAATCTTTACTTGAAACACTGGTGTGACTGGGGAGTTGTTGAAGGTATTTTTCTCGCTCATTTTCTGCTATACGTAAACCAAAAAGCACTCGGACAGGATTCACTGGCCACCAAAGCTCTCAAGAAGATGATCCGCATTTGTAACAAAAAGACCCCCTACCACTTAGACACCAGTTACAACCTGCTAGGCTGGGTATTCAAAGACAGGGGAGATGTTTCCAAAGCCGTTGAATGTTTCCAAAAGTCTATGAGAGTGCAACCAACTTTCAATGCAGCATGCTGGCACTTTTGCTTCTTAATTTGTGGCTGTAAATGTTAGTATGTTGGTCTTCGGACGAAAAGCGTTTGATGTGGACTCGGTGTAGAAATTAGGGTCTGATGATTGACATAACTCGAGCAAAAAAAAAAAAATAAGAACGTTTAAAACCAAATTTCAGCTCAACCACGGTACAATGTGTTATTTTGGCAAGCAATAAAGTACCGTGTGCGACGCGCCAGAAACTTTCAGAACTCTGCGTCTCATTTGATAATTGAATAGAATTTCACCAAACAATGATAACACGTTCCTGATATAGTCAGAGGGCTGGCGAGCTAGAGTAAAAATGTTTTCAACCCGTCTAGTAGAAAATTTTCTTTGGTACCAGGTAAAAGTATAACTATATAGAAGTTAAATTAGGATGGATGCCAGAAACCAAAGTGGTGCAGATTTTTTCAGACGCCATTTTGTTATCCCACCCACTAAAATACAATTATATCATATTATCGGGGGTAATAAGGCTTATCTTGCTTCTCCAACACCCGATACTACTTCTAATGGTTGTCAATTTATATCTTGAGACTCCTGAATCGCATTCAACGTTTGTGTCTTAAATAAACTCAACACAGATAAATAAAATAACGGTTCCATAGCAACCCATAAAATGTTTCTCTGAATTGGCAGTGTGGCTACATAGCTCGTCATATTTCTGTTGCTTCTTACCCTAGACCACCAAACTTGGTCTTATTCTAGAGCCTAAACATTTATCTATAATTCTCTGATGCATCCTGCAATAAAGCATATTTGCATATTCATGTTTATTTAATATAAAAACATTAAAAATGTCAGAAAAATCATAAAATAAAAAAAATGAATCAATAAAGGCCCGAACCATTGTGCAAAATTGGTTTATGTACAAATACCATGTAACAAACTTTCTAATGAACATTATGAATCTTTTTGACTAGATCTTATTTGTATATTCATGAATATTATTAAAACAATCTTAATAATTCAGAGAAAATCATGAAAATCTACGGTAACGTACATATCTTATCACTGTATCAGGGTTGTAAATTGACGATAATGTGCTACAAAGTATCAATCAAATGCCAGTTTAATAGATTTCAATATAGTCATGCACTCTTATATATACTGACGATTTATATGATTTTAGTTTTCATAAATATTAATGAAAAGTGTAGGTTATGTAGAAATTGACAGATAAATTAGAACATTATACCATACATAGAAAATGACCTTATCTTAGCAACAAATTGCAATAGAATGCTGAAGTTGATATGAAATGAACGCTAAGACTGCATCATAGCCCATAGTCTGATTTATTCATGGTTCGATTTTTTATCCCATGAATGTAAATGAAAACTTCTAATATCAGTGAAAATTTGTGCCAAAAATATTGGGACGAACCTACAAAATCACTTGCTTCTCAAATGCGAATTGTCATAGAGTGCTGGCAATGGTATTAAGTAAATATCAGTGCAATTTAATATAGCCATGCAGTGTAAAATTTAATTTATCCGATTTTATTTCATAAATATTAATAAAAATTGTAGATCTTGTTGGAAAATGATGGACAAAATGGCGTTGTTCACCCAAAATGACATAAATCTTTGCAGCCAATTACCTAAGATCGCTTAAGTTTATATCCAATGATTGCTAAAACATTGAACTTTAGACTTATGGCCCGATCTATAAATGATACGAATTTTAATATTCCAATCTTATTGAAAACAGCCGATATCAGTGCAAAAAAATTACTCAAGAATATGGAAATGTACCTACATAACCACTTGCATCTTGGCTAAGAATTTGTCTAGACTGCTAGAAGTGGAATCACATAATTACCAGGACAATGTTTTAATGTTATGCAGTCTTCTGATGGATAAATAACCTGATGTTTGTCTATAAATATAAATAGGAACGTTTGAAAATTTACAAAACTGTAACTGAAATTTGAGGGAGATACACATTCAAAACAACTATATCGCAGCTTCCAATAGCCCTATAGTGCAGCAAATGGTGTCAAATAATGGCTAGGACAACTTATTGTTGTAAAGCTGTCCAATTTATCGATAATCATATGAGTTTTAAGTTGCCAAGTAGTTATAAAACTTTCAAAACATTGGGGAAATGTCAGTAAATATCAAGAGGCTGCACCTACAAAACCATGTAAATCTTCGCTACATATAGTTCAAGAGTACTGAAATATACATTATATGGCTGCCATGACATAGTATGATTTACATGAGGTCAGCTATACATGTAGGATACGAGTTGGCAGACACGATTCAAATACTTTGTTGATATATCTCCTTACGTTTATGTTTCGTCTGTTCATTATTCCTTACATTTTCAAAGTCTTCTTTCATATTCATGAAACTCAAGCATACATGATTTGTATATTAGACCATCATTATGTGATAGTAGTGCCATGTCCTGGCAATTATTTATTAACATTTTCTATGCTCTATATCTACTAGCAAACAAAAGCAAGTAATTTTTAGGCATAACACCTTGATTTTTTTGCCATTTTTCCCAATTCTCTGAAGTTTATGAAATATAATATCATAAAACATACCACCATACAATCTGTATATCAATCATTTGATATCACTTTAATCGCTCTAGAGCTACTGGCAACAACAAAACAAGTGGTTTTGTAGATAGTCCACACTTTTTTCATGAAATTTACTCAAACATACACTTTTCATTAATATTTATGAAATTTAAAACTAAATGAGTCTTATGTCAGATAATAACTCTATAGCAAATAATCCTAGCTATTATTTGATATCATTTTAGCACTTTTTGCTGACCTACCTATTACCTTAAAACTACCACCAATATGTGTCTATATTTTTTCCAATTTCAACATTTTTCCAAAATATTCATGAAACAAAAATCAGATTCTTGAAATTTCAGCCTCCATTACAATAATAAATTGCATTCCAATTTACTTGGTAACATTTCGATAATTATATATCAGTTAACAGTCCATATAAGAGGTATAACGCCTTACATTTTTCCATGATTTTTCGCCATTTTCGTAAGTATTTTCTAATATTAATGAATATGCAAATAAGATTATTGTCTTATATTATGTCCATGATACAAGAAAATTTACACTATTGTTTCCTTGATACCATTTTAAGGACTTTCTGTCACTATCAAGCCCATAAACAAGAGGAATACCGCCTTACATTTTCTACGTTTTTCACCAAGGTTTTTATTCATGAATACTCATGAATTTGCAAATGAGATAACTGTCATATATGTTCAAGATACTTGAAAATATGCCAAATGCTATCAATAGTGGAAAAGCACTATGCCAAACAATGATGGTTTGGACCTTTTGTAGCTATTTATCGGTTTAATGAGTTTTCTGTAATGCTTAATGAAAAATCACCAAGGCGGTCACATTTACAAGCAAACAAAGAATCTACACACAGTGGGTGTTCAAACAGCGGAACGCCGTCGACGTTTACAACGTCCAATCAGACTGGCGAGATTCATGTTTTTTTGACGTCAAGTTTGGATTACGTCACGTCACGTAATATTTACAATGCCGAGATTCATGTTTTTATGATGATTAAAATTAATATTCATTAACATACAAATGTTTTTTGCATATGTTACCATTAAAAGTTAGGCAAATATTTGAGCTGTAATTTGGTATATAGTTCAATGCTCTAGGTTAAGTGGCAGCTGAGTTATGACTGAATTTGTAGGTGCACCCCCATTTATCAGAGTCACGTTAGGGAATATAGTGTGCTTGTAAAAAAATCTGCACCACTTTCAGATCTGGCATCCATGCTTAAAGTGCCTCTTATAGACTATACAACACTGTACCACTGGGATTTTTCTACCAGATGGGTTGAAAAAGAACCTGAAATAGGGCTCTTTTTTGACTTGGCCCTTTGCCTAATACCCCTCAATTAAAAAAATGGGTATTCATTTAGTTGATAAGAACAGGTTTTTATCTAAATTATTTTACTTAGCGGGGTGGTAGTGGTGGTTACCATTTACTGCTTACAGGGCGATACTTCTGTTTTTTTAAGTTTAGGAGTCGATTTTGTGTGCTGTTTGAACCTTGTGTACATTTTCATAGTTTGGGTAACTGAGTGGTCGCTTATTGGGAAATAGCTGCTCACTCGGTTTACGATATGTTCTCCAAGTATAAGAACCTAACTGTCATTTTTCCCACCTCGGTTTTTTTAGGAGTGGGAATTTCTTTCTGATTGCGCCTTTAGTCCCCGGCATATCCAGTGTTACATATATGTTGGTAGATTCGACAAACACAAACGGCCTGCTCAGCCTAAGAAAGCTTCAATGCTTTGACTTTCTGTACAATATACATAGATCTACTTACTGTTGTTCAAATTCGATAGAATGCTATTTCTCGTTGCCTGTACAGTACAGAATAAAGCAGATTGTTCATTTTAGGGACAATAAATGCTTGAAGACATTCGTTGAAAACATGAAAATGACAGATCGGTACACTGTATACTACATGCAAAAATACATGCAACATGTTAAAACGATACAAAAAGACACGAAAAAGAACAAGCACAGTTATGCATTTTCTAAGAAAGTATTTTAATAAATATACACGGCATGTAATGTTATGAATCCTTAAGTCAATAAACGGCACCAAATGTTTCGTTTCAATTTTAATTCCACACCAACTTGTTCTTGACCCATTTGTCTGGAAAAAAAATAAGACAAACACCTGGTTATGCGTATGTACATCATCTAAAATGGTCCTGGCTCTATAATGGTCCTGGCATCTATTTTGGTCCCGTGTTTGCCTCTAAATAGGTCCCAAATGGCATCTATAATGGCACGCAAAGTAGCATCTAAAATGAGCCCGACAGCAAAGTAAACAGTGTCATAGGTATTCTGTTAAAATCTGCTTTAATGCATTGAGTTGTTTTTAATAAGTTTATTAATTGCATTCTTGGGTAGGGAATTGTGACAGGGTCGCGTCATAATAAAACCTTTCTGATTAGGCCCGAATCAAACATGCATGTACAAAAAGGCGCCGATCAAATAGGCTGGTGCCGCGTAAAATGATCATGCAGAAAACAAGGTTTTCTCGTAATAGACACGCATTCTCAATAATTCTAGATAGCGGTGAAGATACGAAAACAATAAATAAATGTTTATCGCAGAATATGTCTTATTATTGTATCTCTTTCACCCTGTCTGTTTACCTCTGACATAGCTTAAGGTCAAAGGTAAACGTGTAAGATAGAAGTTGTAGCAAGATGAGTGTATTTTTTTTTAGTTGAGTAAGCGGGACGGTTCAGTAACATAGCCACATTATTCCTTGGGGCCCGTTCCTTGGCAAGCCTCCTGTTTTTACATTACATGTACATGTATGTTCCCGGCGACTACAGTAACTACTCCGTTTGCCCGAACTCTAGCACTCCGAGAAAATTTGCTAAATCATAAAATGCAGCGCTAGGCCACGGCAGAAACGTTTTAAACAATCTTAATCAAAACGGAACATACGTAAGACAACGCAGTGGATCAGGCCGTGATTACCGTGGTCTCCGGTGCATATTGTTTGACAATGGTCACGGCAGAAGTGATAAACGTAGTGAGTCGAGATCAAACGGACTGAACGCAACAAGTGACAGTACTACAAGTCCAATGGTTGTTCCTCTTGTGCTTAACCAGCACCTACTGGCTAAATGGTTGTTCTTCTTGTACTCTGTCATCGTCTACTACCCAAATGGTGGTTCCTCTTGTACTCTAACATCATTTACTGGTACAATGCTTGTTTCCTCCTATAGTCAAACATCATCTACTGGTCCAAAGATTGTTCCTCTTGTACTCTTATATCATGTATGACACAATGGTTGTTCCTCTTTTACACTACTATCATCTACTGGCCCTTATAGTCTTACATCATTTACTGGTCCAATGGTTCTTCCTCTTATAATATACCATCATCTCCTGGTCCAATGAGTAATCTTTTTGTACTCTTCTATTATCTACTAGATCAACGGTTGTTCTTCTTGCATTCTAACATCATCTACTGGTCCAATGGTTGATCCTCTTGTAGTCTAATATCATCTACTGGTCCAATGGTTGATCCTCTTGTAGTCTAACATCATCTACTGGTCCAATGGTTGATCCTCTTGTAGTCTAACATCATCTACTGGTCCAATGGTTGATCCTCTTGTAGTCTAACGTCATCTACTGGTCCAATGGTTGATCCTCTTGCAGTCTAACGTCATCTACTGGTCCAATGGTTGATCCTCTTGTAGTCTAACGTCATCTACTGGTCCAATGGTTGATCCTCTTGTAGTCTAACGTCATCTACTGGTCCAATGGTTGATCCTCTTGTAGTCTAACGTCATCTACTGGTCCAATGGTTGATCCTCTTGTAGTCTAACGTCATCTACTGGTCCAATGGTTGATCCTCTTGTAGTCTAACGTCATCTACTGGTCCAATGGTTGATCCTCTTGTAGTCTAACGTCATCTACTGGTCCAATGGTTGATCCTCTTGTAGTCTAACGTCATCTACTGGTCCAATGGTTGATCCTCTTGTAGTCTAACGTCATCTACTGGTCCAATGGTTGATCCTCTTGTAGTCTAACGTCATCTACTGGTCCAATGGTTGTTACTGTTGTACTCTACCAACATCTACTGATCCAATGATTATTCTTCTTGTACTATACCATCGTCTACTAGCCCAATGGCTGTTCCTCATGTAGTCTTACATAATCTATGGTCCAATTGTTATTCCTTATATAGTCTAACATCATCTACTGATCCAACTGTTGTTCCTCTTTTACTCTACTATCATATACTGGCAAAATGTTGGTTCCTCTTGTACACTACTATCATATACTTGTCCTGTGATTGTTCCTCTTGTACTGTGCCATCATCTACTGGTCCAATGATTGTTCTTATTGTATTCTACCACCGTTTACTAGCTCAACGGTTGTTCCTCTTGTAGCCTTGTTCCTCGTATAGTGTAACATCATCTATGGGCACAATGGTTGTTACTCTTATGGTCTTACATCATCTACTGGTCCAATGTTTGTTCCTCTTATAGTCTAACATCATTTTCTTGTCGAATGGTTGTTCGTCTCCTACTCTAACATCATTTACTGGTACAATGGCTGATCCTCTTGTATTCTACTATCATCTACTGGTCCAATGGTTTATATTCCTCTTGCACTCTACCATCATCTACTGGTCCAATGGTTGTTCCTCTTGTACACCACTATCATGTACTGATGTAATAGTTCTTCCTCTTGTACTCTATCATCATCTACTGACCTAATGGATAGTCCTCGTATAGTCTAACATCATCTAGTGGAACAATGGTTGTTCCTTTTATGGTCTTACATCATCTACTGGTTCAATGGTTGTTCCTCTTATAGTCTAACATCATCTCCTGGTCTAATGGCTGTTCCTCTTTTACTTTAACATCATTTACTGGTCCAATGGTTGATCCTCTTGTACACCACTATCAGGTACTGGCGTAATGGTTGTTCCTATAGCACTCTACCATCATCTTCTGATCTAAAGTTTGTTTCTCTTGTACTCTACAATCATCTTTTAAGTTAACGGTTGATCCTCTTGTACTCTATCATCATCTACTGGCGTGATGATTGTTCGTCTTGTACCCTTCCATCATCTTCTGGCGTAATGGTTGTTCCTGTTGTACTCTTACATCACCAACTGGTCCAATGGCTGTTCCTCTTGTACTCTACCACCATCTATTGGTCCAATGGTTGTTCCTCTTGTACTCTTGTTTCTCGTATAATAGTCTTACATCATCTATTGGCAAAATGGTTGTTCTTCTTATAGTCTAACATCATCTACTGTCACAATAGCTGTTCCTGTTGTACTCTTACATCATCTACTGGTTCAATGATTGTTCCTATTGTACTCTACGAGGGATTTTCATAAATAACGTAAACTAACTTGACCACTTTAATATGTGATAAAATATTGCAATAAAAAATATATCAGCGTATTCTAGTATCAATTCACCGTCATGTGGCCAATTTTGGTGTAGATCCGATGATTTTTCGGAAAGTAACAGGCTCTTAAAGACAGCTAGTACCATGACCGCGGGGCACGTCAACTGTGTTAACATGACGTCAACGACGCCATTAGCATTGAGTGATGAAGAGCTGTTATTGAAGTCTTCATTTCCTCTCAAAGTAGTTATCATTATGTACCTTTGACATATCTAACTGCTTTGACAACACTTTGTAGACAGCTCCTAAAATCATATCGAATATTTCCGACAGGGCACGAACAGTCAATCATAGATCTCCATCCAGAGCGTCACGATAAGACGCCAACGTTTTTTCTATGACACTTGATTTCCGCCCTCGATCCGACCGCTCTTGAATCAATCTCTACACTCCTGAAACCTTGTATACCCGTTCAAGACCAATGTCCGACTGACAGAAGTCTTCCTTAGTCTTATTTGATCATTTTGTACGCTTCCATTGGCGTTTTCCCCGAGATCATGACAGAATTTGAGGACTGCACGGTTTTCAAGGTGATCCACTGCTGCAAAAACTGGGCATTTTGCCGTTGGCTCCGAAGAAATAAAAATAAAACTGAGATCCTTTAAGAGCAGTGAGCATATTAATGAGAAAGGGGATGGGCCATACCATGGTACCATGGTTTCGGCTACTTAAGTTTAAAAGCTGTTTACTTCAAAATGCAGTTGCCAAATGACGTCATTTTTTCAGGTAACTTTGCAATGGTGCTTGGTTTAATTCTGACATAATGTCAAGCAAATGCGTTGGTTATCAACTGTTTTACATACAATGGAGGTAAGAAATCGGAGTGCCCCGGGTGACCGTTACCATGGTAAAGTAAACAGCTCGTGTGCCCATAGTATCCACGTTATCACATTTAAATTTTTTTCACTTATTGCATGTAAATTCCAAAACAGCATGATACACTTTTTAGTACAATGCTATGCTCAGTGAGCGTTTTACAGCAAAAGTCTACGTTATTTATGAACAAACCACGTACCATCATCTACTGGACCAATGGTCTCTTGTACTCTTTCGTCATCGTCAGGTCTAATGTCCGTTCCTCTTGTTCTCTACCATTATCGACTGGTCCAATGGTTGTTCCTCTTGTACTCTTCAATCATCTCTACCGATTCAGTGGTTGTTTCTCTTGTACTCTACCATCATCTACTGGTCCAATGGTTGTACCTCTTGTACACCGCTATCATGTACTGATTAAATGGTTGTTTCTCTAGTACTCTACCATCATCTTCTGTCCTAATTGTTGTTCCTCTTGTACTCTACCATCATCTGTTGGCATAATGGTTGTTCCTCTGGTACTCTATCCTCATCTACTGGCGTTACAGTTGTCCTTCTTGTACTCTACCATCATCTTCTGGCGTAATGGTTGTTTCTATTTTACTCTTACATCATCTTCTGACTTTATGGCTGTTCCTTTTGTACACTTTCGTCATCTACCTGCATGATGGTTGTTCCTCTGGTACTCTACCAATATCTTTGTGCGTAATGGATGTTCCTTATGTAATCTACCACAATCTTCTGACATAATGCTTGTTCCTCTTGTACTCTATCATCATATACTGACGTAATCACTGTTCCTCTTATAGTCTTACATCATCTTCTGGTCCAATGATTGTTCCTCTTATACTCTTACATCATCTACTGACATAATAGCTGTCCCTAGTGTACTATACCATCATCTACTGGTACAATGGTTGTTCCTTTTGTACTCTACAATCATCTACTGGTCCACTGGTTGTTCCTCTTGTACTCTACCATCATATACTGGTCCAATGGTTGTTCCTCTTGTACACCACTATCATGTTCTGGTGTAAAGGTTGTTCCTCTGGTACTCTGCCATCATCTTCTGACCTAATGGTTATTCCTTTTGTTCGCAATCGTCATCTACTGACCTAATGGTTGTTCCTCTTGTATTCTACCATCTCCTGTTGGCATAATGGCTGTTCCTGTTGTACTCTATCATCATCTGCTGACCTAATGGTTGTTCTTCTTGTATTCTATCATATCCTGTTGACATAATGGTTGTTTTTCTTGTACTCTACCATCATCTTCTGGCGTAATGGTTGTTCCTGATGTACACTTATCATCATTTACTGGCGTGATGGTTGTTACTCTGGTACCCTACCATCATCTTCGGTCGTAATAGTTGTTCCTGTTGGTCACTAGCCATACAAAGTTGGCTATAGTATTTACACTAAATTTACAATCATTTGACATGTTTGAATGCTCATTTCAAATGCCATGTAAAAACTTTAAAAGAAAGCGAGATTGTAGAAATTACCATACATAATTATGTTTTCCTTTACTAAAATGAGTTAACTGAACAATTTACATTGTATATTCAGATGTTTCTGTTGAATGTGGCTTTAATTTCTCTCGTGTACTCATGAAATATTAATATTTTTTCTCTTCACCCGTGAAGTAAAAGCCATATTCAACAGAAACAGTTTGAATATCCTCTATATACGTAGGCCTATTTCTCTGTTTTCAAGATCTTTAACGTCTTCTTGAGTTTTCTTACGTTGTATTACGATATTCGTAACACGCCGTGGCAGTAATAAGCCGGTGTGTCACGGAGGCCATGCACGGATCCAGAAAATTTTCTCGGGGAGGGGGGTGGGGGGGGGTCGGGTCCAAATTCACAGAAGGGGTCTGACGGAAAATTTCAACATGGCAAAAACTAATAATCTGACAAGTCCAGGGGGTTCCGGACCCCCTGTCCCCCCCCCCCCCCCCCACACACACACACCTCTGGATTCGCCCATGGAGGCGCTAAGGTACTTTGCGGTTATCCACGATCTATCACGATTATTAGAACGTTCTATCACGGCCTGTAACGTTCTGATGTGGTCAGTTGCGTTTTGACCAAATCGTAACACGTTTTTTCTTTCTTTCAAGGTCTGCTACCGCACGGACGAAACGTAGAATCCATGCAATTTAAAGCATTTTTGTGCCATTTGAAATAATAACAACCGCGCTTCTCAACAACCGGTTGCAGAGTTGATTAAGAATGTGGGGGACTTTATTTCTTCTTCAATGATATAGTGCAGCGTATGGTCTATATTGTTCACTACATAGTGACTCGTCCAACATGACGCAACTTGTCCCCATGATATGCCATTTTATGTTTTTAAACTTCACGCGCCGTGATAACCGTAACATAATGTGACAAATGAAGTAGGACGGAGTCAACAACGTCAAAGGCCGTACCGTACCGTAAAAAAAAAAAAAAAAAAAAAAAAAAAAAAACGCGCGTTGAATGTTCCGTAGGAAAAGGGACGGGATGTGAGACGACCGTGATCAGTGACAGATCCGTAGCTTGCCTGGCTGTTCACTAGCTTTCCGTTGCACTACAGACCGCCTCCAAGTTTCGCTACGTACTGTCTTGTAATGTCACCGTGTGTTACATTTAGCCCGTTTTATCACGACCCATTAAGTTTCTCATTTCCGCCGTGATTGCCGAGGCAGATTTTTAAACTGTCAAAAAATTTCCACGGTGTCCGTGGTTATCACGGCCAGCTACGTTTGCATATCCCGTTCCCCTGCGTTGCCTCGCGTTCCTGTTTTGATCATGGTGGTCTGAATCGTGGCAGCCGTGACCGCCGGGAACATAGTGTATACGCCACATAAGTCTGAGTCTGTTAAAATACCATCGACTTTATTTGGTACTATTTATACATGTTTGTGTTCGTTAAAGTTTCATAATTAAACAGTTCAATTATGATGATCATTTATGAAAGACAACCATAATATTTTCAACCCTTAGTTCAAAACACGTAAAACAATACGTTGACTAGATTAATTTACGCGCATTCAATGACAACGTCGCAAATATGCTTACGTTCACCAATAGCGTACATAGGTGTTCGTCTTAGGAGTCTACCCCTTTATTTTCAGAGGAATTTCCACGTTTTACATTAATTGGTGTGAAGTTTATCTTTTCGTATTGAAATCATAAGATTCTAATGACGAGTAAATAATTCACATGCTTATTTTCACAGAAGTAGTTTGCCTTTCAGTAAATAACCCATTTGTGTGTGCTTAAATTTACGTCAATAAAAACCATGGCGCTGTATTGTTTGCATTGAGTGGTGCGAGACACTGTGAGGGCGACATGGGAAAAACTGTTGTATGTGTATATGCAGATATGCACAATACACTGATCATGATGCGTGGCACCAGCGTGTATGTTTAGAGCATCTTCGTTGTACATGTCTGTGTTGAACTTGGTAGGAAATCTGAAGGTAGGTTTTATTATGATGTGGCCCTACGCCACAATCCCCCCGAAATCATCCATGCAAGTTCAACGTGACCGTGTGAACAATTCTCAACTCCTTAAAGCAGGTTTTTTACAGAACATCTACGACACTACACTTATGGCTCGGGTTCATTTTAGAGGCTATTTGCGTGCCATTATAGATCCCAGTCGGGACCAATTTAGAGGCAAAGTCGGGACCAAAATAGATGCCAGGACCATTATAGAGGCAGGACCATTTTAGATGATGTACATGCGTATAACTACATTGGCACCAAAACGTATCAAAAGCTCTTCCCGTGCTCCCTGCTCCCTTAATGTCAATTAAGGATTTTCTTCAGCTCCCTTAATGTCACACAACCACAAAAGACAGGTTGAGGCTGGAAATTTCGGACTTAGGAAGTAGATGACTTTTACTATCCCTCTAGAGAAATAAAGGCGCCGAAGTATGATCTGGTTTTCTCATGATGCGGCTCAAATAGTTTGAATGAATATACATGTCAGATGAAAATATAAAGGATACTGATCAAAGTGTAGAATTACATTTGAGCCGCAACGCAAGAAATCCGGTCTTCGGGGTTCCGACCAGGTCCGACACAAACCAGTCTGTGCAGTCACAGAAAATGACTAGAAGCTTGAAATTTTGGATTTAAGAAGAGAAATTATATTATCCGTGTAGCGAAAACAAAGGGGCTGATCAGCTTCGCAGTTACTGCGAAGCTGATCTGCGCCTTTGTTTTCGCATATAGGGCAAAAATCCTGTTTTCTCATGACGCGGCTCAAAATTTTCGTATAGATGCATCAATAAAATGTGTTCAAAAGCTAGAGAAATACCACAGTCCACTGCGTTATATTTTAGTAAGGACATCGCTGTAGTATAGTTCGCCTGGCATTTTTCCATGCTTTCTTGTAGTCGGCACAGAAAATGCAAAAACATTTTCTATAGACGATATTGCACGCTTTGGGTGATATTCTAGGTTTCTGTGCCGGACTATTGACAAAAAGTACACTTGAGTACTTTGCTTCAGAACTTGAGTATGTATTGTGTCTTATTTCATGATTATAATTATACTCGCATATGTGTTACTTGTTTGTTATCAGTTTGTTTAATTACATCATTAAACATGAATATCAAAAGTAGTCCGAGAGTTTTATATCATTGACCCTTTACATGCTTATACCAGCTACCAGCTACTGCTTTGTTGGGCAAGGGCTAGTCATCTAGCAACTTTTTGTGATCATGTTTAGTAAGTAAGTAAGTAAGTAAGTAAGTAAGAAAGAAAGTAAGGTAAAGTAAAGAAAACTAAAGTAAAGTAAAGTAATGTACAAGTAAGTAAGTAAGTAAGTAAGTAAGTAAGTAAGTAAGTAAGTAAGTAAGTAAGTAAGAACGACTTTTTTTAGAGGATGACACGGTTGGTATGATCAATCGTCCCTGCGGCCCTCTTAAAACAATTATACATGAAACAATACATTGTAATGTATATATAGGTAAACATTAACAAATATAGGTGTAAGGAAACCAAGAAAAACCGGATCTGAAACAATAAAAAGAACATTACTAAAATCATGCACATGTACATTGTGAAAATATCAAACTGAATTCAAGATGTCAGTTGAGCGTTTCAGGCCCATTGGCCTTTTTTGCTTTATCACTTTTCGTAAAAAGTGAGATATATTGCAATATCATATATAACCATTTACTTCAAATCTTTGTACGTATACCATATTAACAATTTTCATCGATCTTTTGAATTGCACATAATATATGACAGGTGAATTTTGTAAGTTACTTTTAAATACTTTGATAATAATTGCATCCATCGTAACCTTTTCTAACACCCTGTCTCGCGAGCCGTTGTTGGCGCTGTGTTGACATGACATTCTCAGAGCTGAAAGTAAACACAATGTATGTAGTGTCTGAAAATACATGTATTTAGCAATTCGATTGATGAAACTATGATGACCATGGCTCAAATTCGGCATCAAAAGAAGATACTACATAAAATATGTAAATGATGCCAGGTGAGCGTTTCAGGCCCGCTAGTCCTCTTTTTTTAGGCCCGCTAGTCCTCTACTTTTTTTTTTTTTTTTTTTTTTTTTTTTTTTTTTTTTTTTTTTTTTTTTTTAATAAGTTTACTAGTGCGAAAGAACGATTATGTTCTGTAATATCGTATGACCATTTATTTCATAAGTTACAACCAGCAAATTGTTGAAAAAATCAATGCACGTTTGTTTGAATTGCGTAGTTTTTGGCGGATTTTGTAAGTCGTTTTACTTTGGCCATTTATTTCATCCATTGTGCCTTTTTATTAGAGCATCACTGATGATCACTTCGTTAAACGCCCCGTCTCGCGAGTCATTTTATTATTATTATTATTTATTTATTTGTAGGAGCTGTGTTGATATGAGAGTGCATGACTGCACAAACGCTTTAAATTTTGTTTAAGTCTTGTGCGGATTGTACAATCTGAAACTGTACATGATCAACTCGACGAGGTTTTTCCTTTGAAGCAACAAGATAAGAATGAACTGACATCAAGAAAAAATCAATTGTTGATCGACACTTTGTCGGTATATATGCTATTTTATCGTAAACGTCGATTTGCCCTTTGATTATAAGCGATAAAACATACAATCATACAATCATACAACAGTATATATATATATAGTTTAGCTCACCTGAACCAAATGGTTTGTATGCCAAGGCCGCCTCCGTTTTCCGCCCACCGCCATCCGTCGTCATTCAGAAATCGTTCTGAACGTAATATTTATGTGATTGCGATATCTTACTAACCGTCACTGAGAGGCACTTGCAAAATCGTTTTGCTAGAGTCAGTTGCGGACTTCAACGCGGGAAATAAATGTTAATAAGCGGCAAAACTTCTCCAGCAAGGCCAACTTAGGTCATGTCATATTTGGGGAAAACCTGCTCGGAATATGCAAATGCACAGAAAATTTGTGTTTAAGCAAAATATTTGACCCTAGGGGATGGTCTGTCCCAGCTCTGGGCCTATAAACATATTTCAATGGCATTCAAACATCTCTGAAACCGCTTAAACAATTCAATTAAATGGAGTAAAATTGGTAAAATGTGGAATTATTGCAGAAAATGGCCAGGTGGGGTTGCGCCAGGAGGGAAATAAGTCCCTGGCACTCAGAAGAGATGCGAACTTGGACACACAGACATCAGACATTTCAGCAGAGGAGATTAGAGAATCAAGGAGGTCATTCCAGTCCCTGACAGTCTGTGGAAAGAAACTACTTTTGTACGCTTCTTATCTGAAATGCCAAAGAGTGTTGATTTCTATAACGCCTATTCTTCGGGATAAGGCCATCTGTTGGTATTCTGGCTTTACCCTTCAGTCCTTTGTTTAGCACTATACAATCCTTCCTCCTTTAGTTGTCCTAAAATGCCAGTGTCATACTCACAGTTTCAACTGAAACATAATTTCCAGTGACAAACCTTGCAGCACGATTTTGGACCTTTTCCAGTTCTTCCTAGAGACCATGAGTTTGAGTGTCCCAAACTAAGCTTTGCCTGTCTATGTATTGCCATCCCAGTTAAGAAGTTGTAAAGTTGCAGTAATTGTCTATAGCTCCATGTTGCCAGATTTATACGATCACTGATGATGTTTGAGTAGCCGAAACCGCGGTATGGCCCATCCCCTTTCTCATTAATTTTTCCCTGCTCTTAAAGGAACTCATTTTTACTTTTTATTTGCTATTACTTCAGCTGGTGTTGTGCTGTGTAGTGGCCCTAAAATGTCTCCCCGTACATCGTCCATAGTGCAGATTATATTTTCTTTTCTTGTCCTTTGAGACCAGTGATAATATTCTGAGGAATCAGAAATTTATGTTTAGTTTCGATGCATTCAATTTTAATCATTTGGCTCTATTAAGATTTGCATGTCTATGTACTGAAAACCCAGTTAAGAATTTGTAAAATTGCAGTAATTGCCTCTGGTTCCATTTTGCCAGATTTATTGACTCACTGTTGGGGCTGGAGTAACCGAAACCGCAGTATGGCCCATCCCCTATCTCATGAATGTTAAGGAACTCAGTCCGTTTACTTTTTATTCCATATTCCAAAACCTGCCGAACCAGTCCTTTATAAGCGGCTTCTTTTAAATCTGGGGGACAAGAGTTCTGTGCAAACACTGGAAATATGGGTAACAAATCGTTTATGGTAGTTTTATGCTTTCAACATTTCCCAGTATAGTACCCTCAAGAGTATAATTGAGTCACTCACTACCCTCTGCTCCAAATGTTTTTTTTTTTTTTTTTTTTTTTTTTTTTTTTTTTTTTTTTTTTTTTTTTTTTTCCATTGTTTGTGGGTAGTTTACGATGTATTTCTTTATTTAACATACTAGATAGGTGATTACGCTTTCGTTTGCTTTAATGTATTCTTAGCCAGCCTTTGAATGTAGCCCGTGACAGTAGCAGCTTAAATGCGTCAAGGTGAGGACTTTAGGGTAGCGTGCGTTATTCCATTTCAAATCGCTAGTGATAGTTACACCTAGGTATATGCTTTCAACGATTTACAGTACAGTACCATCAAGGGTGTAATTAGCCTGGATTCTACTAGACCGCTTATTCGTCAGCTGCATCATGTTGCATTTGACGGATGGAAATCTCGTACCCCATTTCCTAGCCCAACTACCTAAACGTTCAATGTCTCTCTTGAAGTTTCAATGTAAAGCAAATTCCAGCGAACACAATCATCAGCAAAGAGTCTTATTGTAGCCTCAATGTCAACTGAGCTGTCATTTATATACATAGAGAACAGCAAGGGTCGGAGGTCATCGTCATGAATTATGATATAAATTTTATAGAGCTTGAGACCCTGATGCTACATGCCAAGCTTCAAGATCCTGGGCCTTTTGGTTCTAGAAAAGAAAATTTTCAAAGATTTCTGCTATTTGTAGCCATGTCGGTCACCGTGGTCATGTGACATTGACTATTTTAAAAATTTGATGCTCCACATGAAGTTTGGCTTTGATTGTCCCAGCAGTCTCAGAGGAGGTGTTTGAATATTGTGGACGACGACGACAGATTCCAGAGCATGTCTATCCTTTAAGCTCACATATGAGCCTGCGGTTCAGGTGGGCTAAAAATGAATGTTCCCATTATTTCTCTTTTGTTACATTTAAATCTGATTCTTAGCTGCGACTGAGCCCTAAAATTCAACACAGACATAAAATAAAAAGGTCATGTCGTGGCTTATTATTATTATTATTATTATTATTATTACAGCCATCGATGTGCTACCATCTAACGACGAAATTGGTCGATATAAGGCGGTGTCTTTAAAGTTGTTTGATGTTTTCGATGATCTGGGTCTCTCAAATGAAGTAAGAAGAATTTCAATAGAGAAAACAAGCATCAGGGAAATACTGGAATGGTTACCGTCCCCGAAGCGATATTCTGTTTATCTCATGGGTAGCCAGAGTGAGGGTTCAACAAGTACAGCTTTCATGCCCTCCGACACTGATGTTGTATCAGTTCCCGCACGTGCACGAGTATTTACGGGTTTGACTGGATGTCAATGTTCCGATGGCTTTCTGGTAGTACCTGACCGACAACCTGGTTATGCCAGGTTACAGTTAATGAAACAAAATCGTCCTGTTACAACACCAACGCTGGATAAATCCTTTCTGATACATCCCCATTTAATGTTACAACGTGACAAAATTGACAGAGTTTGCCTTACACGAAATTTGAATCAAACTATACGGCGTACAGATTGTCACCAACAGGGACCGGCAATCACTATCAATGTTGCTGGACTAAAGACATCAACTGATTACGTGCTTGCTTTGAACTTTGACACCTGGCCAGAGTGTGCCAGAGAATGGCTGACAAGAGAAAGACAACATGGATGGCCGTCAGCTGACGTCATTGACAAATGTAAATCCCTGGGTTTCTTGGTGGTGCATGCTGGGCATCCAGACAGTGATGAACCTCACCTACAGTGGAGGATCTCGCTTTCACACCAAGAACTGCTCCTAGTTAGAGCCTTTAATTCGGTACAAATGAAATGTTATGTTCTTTTAAAGTTAATGAAGAAAAAGGTCATTGAATTCCATATCAAAGCTGAAACGTTGACATCGTACCACTGCAAAACGTGCATGTTCTACTGCATAGAGAATACACGTGCTGAACTCTGGGTACCAGAGAATCTTGCAGGATGTCTCCTTATGTGTCTAAGACAGCTTATGGTGTGGGTAACTAACGACAACTGTCCTAATTACTTCATCCCTGGTGAGAATATGTTTAATAGGATACGAAGTGATGTATTGAAGGAACAACTTTCAAGTAGTCTGAATGATATTCTATTATGGTACGACATAATTCTAGAGGAGTTGCTTCAAGATTTATTAAATGAGAAGGGTCGTATCATAAAAGAAATGGAAACCATACCAGTAATGGATGATAGACTACAGCTAACTATGAATCATGCGTTACTTTCAAAAAAGCTACCATTTAGACACTGTTATGTAGGTTTGCATTACTACAAGGATATAACATCTTCATTGGTCGGGATAATGCACTGTCGAAATTTCATAATTTATGAATGTTGCAATGGCGAACGGTTCATGAAGATAGACAAATTACAAAACAAGATAGTAGAGCTAAAACAGACTACAAGAGTAGGAATGCATACAGAGGAACAATCAACGGGAGTGATAGCACTGGTACTTCCCTTTCTGCAGGTGAATCTGCTATCACTTCTATTGGTGCAAACAATAGAAGAAAGGAAAGAAAAACTACCGGAGATTCTGAACGATGAGAAATGGACAAAAATGAATGTTGTGAACGGGTCGTCAAAACTGAAACAGGTTTGTGCAATGATTATGTTAGGGTACCCAGACGCCGCTTTAGAAATACTACTGACTATTATTTTGAACAGCAAAAATAAAGTCGCACTGTGTGGATGTTTATGTGGTTGTCTATCTACCCTATCCTCATATATTGCTGATATGCCCTATAATCGACTAATAACTATGATCAAGAGGTTATTAAAGGATTTCTATCAGCCATGTGTGATTTTTTACCGAATGAGCACCACATTACACCACTGGCTGTAAAGTACGAGATGTTACGCGCATTTGGAGGATCATCCTTGGATTCAGAAAATCCTTACTTGCAATACTCCTGTGACTGGGGAGTTGTTGAAGGTATTTTTCTCGCTCAGTACCTGTTATACGTAAACTACAAAACCCTCGGAAAGGATTCACTGGCCACCAAAGCTCTCGAGGACATGATCCGCCTTTGTAAGAAAAAGACCCTCTACCACTTAGACACCAGTTACAACCTGCTAGGCTGGGTATTCAAAGACAGGGGAGATGTTACCAGAGCCGTTGAATGTTTCCAAAAGTCAATGAGAGTGCATCCAACTTTCAACGCAGCATGCTGGCATTTTTGCTTCTTAATCTGTGGCTGTAAATGTTAGTATGTTTGTCTTTGGACGAAACACATTAGATGGGGACGCGGTGTAGAAATAATAGTTTGATAACTCAAGCAGAAAATATAAGAACATTTAAAACCAAATTTCTTCACCCACGCTAATTCGCAAACAATAAAGTCCCGTGTGAGACGCGCCAGAAACTTTCAGAACTCGGCGTCTCATTTGTTGATAGAATAGAATTTCACCAAACAATGATTACGTGTTCCTGATACATCTTTAATGAAACAAGAAAAATATAATATGAAGTATTCATATTATATATGGCGTTGCTACATGCAAAATGAATTATCTCCATCATATTACTAGAAAGTTTACAACGAAGGCAGATTTGACATAGTTTATAACCCAGAAAGTAGTGGCTTCTCACTATGACAAACTAATAATTTGACTGGAAAGTTAAATAAGCCATCATTTAACTAAAGTAAACCAAACAAAACTGGGAAAGCAGTCACTATTTGATCCAACGATGACTTTAACCCATTTTGTGGCGGTGTCAAATTTTGTTTCTTAGGCATTTCTAAGATATTAGTGTGGGAAACATTGTAACAAATTGGAATAAGATTTCGATTTGAAAGTTGGTTAATATACACCATGAGGTTTAGAAGAGATTTTCATTTATCATGTACAAATAAAATTGACAAAGCCGACTGACGCCATGACATGCCAATCCTTTTAGCTTAACAAGCACCTATTAGCTAAACAGTGAGTCTTTGGCTCAGTTGAGGTAGAACTTGTTTTTGAGTTGGCATATGTGTTGGACTGATTTCCCTTCTGGTGCACCCCCTAGTGAAGTATTGTCAATTTGGCGAGTCACTGGTAAACCATTCAGATTCAGATGCAAATTTCTGTGGTGCTTCTTTTTGTTTTATGTCTTGGTGTTTAATACTTTTGTGCTGTTGGCGCTTTATGTATGTTTTCATATTTTTAGTTAAGTTAACTGATTGGCCGCCTATTGGGAAAATAGCTGCTCATTCGGCTTACGAAATGTTTTCATGGTATAAGTACCTGATTGTTAGCTTAGTTATCACAGACATTGCCGGTTTTAATAAGAAAATGACACAGTATCCATTTATCATTTACTTAAACTGAGCATTTCAGCATTTCAATATTTTCTTTTGTACTGGACATTTATGTGTAGACCAAGAATAGCCGTGTTGTCTGAAGCATTCTCATCAAACACTCTTACTGTTTCAGTTATGTTTGCAGTCCATCTCAATTCATATTTTTCACCATTTACTAAAACTGTCATGGTTTTTGGTATACTTGTCATTTTCAAGCCAATGAGCTCAACAAATTTTGAAAATTATCATCAAATTCCATGAATGACAAAGTAATTTCTTTCAGTCATCTTTTCCAAGGAATATCTCTGCATTTAGCACTGCTTGAGTTGATGAGCTGGTGGTTGAAGGAACTGGCCTAATTTGAGACTGGCAGGTTCTCTGAAACGAAAGTGTCAATGGTCTAGTTAATGATAACCGGAGGTCTGGTATATACATGTATAACAATATTAAAACATGTATGAATACTATAAATGGTCAAATGCATGTAAATAAATCCAAGGTGCTGACAGATAAATTCTTGGGATCCTTTTTTGTTGTTGTTGTTGTTGGTCAGACTCATGCAGCATATTCTGTCAATTTGCTAATTTTGTGCAAGATTTTCCCTCTCAATGACATTTTCTTCAGTTTTCCCAAACCAAATGCCCAGGGAACCTAGAGTTCACTATTGCCTCAAGTAGGTCAATGACAGTGAAAGTCGTAATTTATAAGCATAGATTGTTTCCGCCTGCAACATCCCAAGTTCTGTTGAAACTGGTGCACTAGCTCTGGAGTAGAAGATTTTAGATACTTCTGTGGTGGTTCTTTTTGTCTTATGTCTTGGTGTTTAAAATTTTTGGTGCTGTTGGCGCCTTATTTTTTTCATATTTTTAGTTAAATAGTTGCTCATTCGGCTTACAATACTTTAACAGTCCCCCATGGTAAACAGCTAAGGTCCATTCTATCCTATAAACCCTCCAGTTCACAGGTTAGCTTCCCATAGGCAGGTTACTAGTGTTTAATGCAAATTTCTTTCACAACAGACAAATGTTACATTTGTATGAGCAGAAGAGGAAGAATATTTTCATGAGCAAATCTACATACCAATAAAAGATTCGCTGATTTAGGGCTGTTCTTGGGCTCATCTCAGTGCTAATCAAACATATTACCATGAAGTTGCAACATTATAATTGCAGGAAGCAGAAAAATGTTCTCCAGCCTGAAATTAAAAAGTTACTAATTTTGAGTGTCTATCCATTGGACTTTCTAACTTTTGACCCAGGCTCAAAATTATCTGTACATGACATTTACAGCATTTGTATTGACACTCTTCTTCTAATCAAATTAGGAATCAATATGATTTTAAACAGGTTTTTACAAATTTTCAGTTGAGATTAAAAGCTGAGTTATTATATGATATTAGTTTTGGCCTGACATCGCAGCTACATCCTGTCTGAAATACCAGCAACACCCCTTGTGAAAAATATTTAAAGGTGCTTTAGAATCAAGTAACTCATTCATAGGAATTAGGAATCTCAACAAGTAGCCCAAATGCAATGAATGCTCTCCTGAGAGTCAAAAAATACATTCACTGGACAAAAGAAAAGAAGTCGTGGATTTTACCATGCATGGGCATGGCAGCCATCTTGACCAGAATTTTTTGTATACACATTGGTTCCCACTTCCTTTAAGTTGGCATTGATAAGTCAAGCAGTTTCAGAGAAGAGGTTTAAAAATTATGGTTGTATACATAATATTGCCCCCAGGTGGAAGCAGATGAACCCCTGAGGTCTAATCTTTTTTTAAAATCATTGATATTCAGTCCTACTTCTTCACAAAATGGGGGGAGGGGCAGATGAGCCTGTGGGGTGGAAAGTTTTCAGAATCATTTATATTCAGTCCTGCTGCCCATTCCATGCAAGATATTCTTTTTAAATGGCATTTAACCAGTTTTTCCCATTCAAATGCATAAGCGACCTATGATGATCTTGCAGTAAAATATGCCAACGTCTAAACAGGGTCATGATTTATATATACTTTGTAGTACTTTAGTGATTCATGCTTCACGCAAAGTTGAGCATCTTGGTCATGTGACCTGAATTATTTATATAGACGTTGGACTTTGGTCCCAACATCCTATAGATGCTCATACGAAATTTGGCTTTGATTGGTCAAGCTGTTTCAGAGAAGAAAATCTTTGAAAATGTGAACGCACACTTGCAGGGATGCCGGCTTGAGTACCATCCTATAAGCTCCCCATTAGCCTTCAGCTCAGGTGAGCTGATAAGCTTGGACAAAAGCTAACCATTTCCATCTGAGAGAAACCTCTTCCTGACCCTCTTCTCTGGCATATCTTCATCTTTGTGTTCTCAACCATGCTTGAAATAGCATCAATGATGTCAGTCATCTTCTTCATGGTGATAAAACCATTCTTGTCAATGTCATACAAATTGAAAGCCTCTGGAAAAATCAATGAATGATATATGAGCCGCCACATGGGAAAAACAACAATCTTTATAGTAAAAAACAAAGGCACAGATCAGCTTCGCAGTAACTGCTGATCGGCGCCTTTGTTTTCGCTTCTCGGATAGTACAATTATTCTTCTACTGAAATCTGAAATTTCAACGTTCTAGCTCTTGTCTGTGCTTGTACAAGTCGGTTTGTGTCAGGCCTGTTCGGAAACCACATTGTTGCTTTTTATACAAGGCAGCTCATATAAAACAGTAAAAGTTACTAAAACTACAGCTAAAGAGTTTACAAATGTTATGAACATGTACATAATATCAATATACCTACTTTTGCAGAAGTCCTTTTTAACTACATGTATTTGTTTATAATTTAAGACTAAAGCAGCATGCCATTATTTTTTTCAAAAAGATTTTTATCAAATGCTTCATTTAATATGATGCCACAAAATATCAAACTTCCAGTCCCCTTAGGTCCTGTACGATATGTTTGCTATATGCCTTTCATCATTAGGTCCCATTAAATGAGATGCTAACATTTGAATGAAGTCCTGGAATTTCCTATAACATTGTCAATATGCATGTATTTAGATTACCTCCCTTATATATATTAGATGCATGGTTAAGCTCACTTTTAGGCTTAGCCTTTACTGATTATTTGATAACCATTTTCAGATACATTGGCAGTTTGGTGAATTATATTTGTCAGTAACTATTTCTGAAGAAGGTGAAATACAAAAGGTGGTTTCCAAACATTTTATATTACTATACTGATGGTTCAAAGGCCATACTTCTGTTGTGGTTCTAATTGTTTATGGTTATTGGTTCACATTATGTGCTGTTTGCTCTTTATGCATGTTTTATCTTTCCAGTTGTGCCATTTCATGACCATTGCCCACTTTTGCCTCTTTATAAAAAGAATCTGATATAGAACTATAAACTTGTTGCTCTATATTTCACCAATAAATAAAATTCATGACCATCTTCACTTTCCAACATGCTCTTACCCATTTACTACATCTGTGCCACCCATCAAACAAATTCCTTCATGTGTTCATGTCAGATAGTAAACTGTCTACAGATTCTGTATGACGACTGATTGACCTGAAAAAAAAAAGAGAACTAGAAATGCGTGTTTGTAAAACACCATGCCCCCAACTGTTTGCTTGTCCCTAAACTGGCACTTTGTATGATTCATTTATTTCATATGAATGAATCGAAATTTAATTTCCTGAAGAAGTTGTTCGGACCAGAAACAGAATGTAAGCTTTTTGCAGACAATTTAGAAATGGGGTAAAAAATCAAAAAAGGAGTAATTTTGTCGAAATTTGACTGAAAGTCCTCAAAAGTTTACCAGGTGAGCTTCTTCTCAGCATCAACCAGTATACCAAATATGAAGACTCTAGCTCAAGTACTTTTTGAGATATCTTGCACACAAGATTTTCAAATTTTGTTTTCATAGGGACATAACTCCAAAAAGGGGCATAACTTAGACATGAAAAATATGGGTCAAATATTTTTTCATGAGGAATGTGTATATGAAATTTCATAACCCATCATTCACCATTCAAAAGTTTCAAGTTGACCGAAAAGTGGGAAAAAAAAATCAATGAAATTTTCAAAATTGCATAATTTTGTCAAAATTTGACAGAAAGTGCTAAAAAATTATAGGGTGAACCAACATCATAAGGCCTAAAAAAATAGCTGTGTTTCCGCTAACGGTCTGAAAAAAAATTAGGGTAGGTAGGTAGGAAAATCTTTTTATTTTCATTTTTATTTTTACGCAAAAAAATCCAGGGTAGGTAAATGTAATTCAAGTTTTTATATGCAGTTTTTATTGAAAAAGGTCAAAATGGTCAATGCCGCGCAAAGGTACGTTCTTCAGCCATGTAAACCCATCAATGTCAAAGACTGGCAACATATTTTATAATAAGATTCAGTCTCCTTGCCTCAAATGATGTTGATAAACTTTTAGTCTCATCTTGTTCATAGACCACTATCTGAGAGCAGGGTGGCCTAGTGGTAGAGCTCGCTGAACTGTAAAGTACTGTGACTGGATAGCCTCCCTTGGAAATATGCAAATTTCAAACTCGAGACTTTGTGAATCGAGGAAGTGTTGGGTATATAGCGCAGTAAACCACCCTTGGTGGGTGAGCATGCTTTTCCACCGACGGGGTTTGCTGTGGCTTAGCTCGGCTATCGTTACAGTACTGTGTTGGAATCCCACCAGCACTGGGTCTTGTCCTTCAGAAAGAAACCTTCTCTCAGATATTCATCCCAACAATGACAACATGACCTAAATAAAGTTGACTGTGATGCAAAACCCCAATACAAACAATTTAGGGGATGGTATAATCTGACATATTTCACACAACAATACTCTTATTGCATGCAACTTAGCAGGAAAGGCCAGTATTGACAAACTAATAAGAAATAAACAGCTATATTTTCAAAACGAAATTTGAAGAACACAAACCATCAACATGTAAATTTCGATAAAAAGACTACTCCCGAATTCAAAACTATAACTGTAACTGCATATCTGTTCCGGGTCACCTCAGCCCATTGTACAACTGCAACTGCAACTGAACCAACGAAAATGCCAATTGCAGGGACTCCCTTTATAAGGGATTACTGAATCTGCATACATGTGATGAGTTTGGGACAGGAATCAGGGAGATTTTTCTTCCATTTCAGGAAGATTTTTGGAAAATGTATAGAATATATAGGAAAATTCCTGATTCATTTCAGAGAGATTTTGAATTTTTGTTAAAAAGTGGTACTTTTTAGAAGATTTTTTGCCAATTTTAAGGCTTATTTCCTGGAGTCTCCCTGATGATGAGGGAGGTATCTTATGTATGAATCTGAATACATGTAGTTTACTGGTGACACGCCAAATGACATCATTTCACCAGGGATTTGGATGGGGGAGTATTTAGTCCCTAGAACGCACAACTGAAGAATTCTCTGAAAGCAACACCTGTTTATTCTGATTGTATTATCCTCCAACAGCTAGAAGGTCTCTGCTATCCCCGAGTTATGGTATGATTACCATCACAAGTCTCCGATGATAGAACTACATTACCCGCCACTTACTATCATCTTATGCACCAGTCATTTGCAACCACGGCCCCCTCGGGGCCGGGAAATAGCGGGGATATTGACTTTTCCATTTGCAAAGCCCAGGTATAAGCCCTGCACTGCGGGGACTTCTTTTCGGTAAAATCCCTGCGAAAAGCCCCTGCACTGCGGGGACTTCTTTTCAGTAAAATCCCTGCAATAGTTTTCAAAAAGTCCATAGTTTTCACTTTTTCCCATGTAAAAGCCTGTTTCGGATGTTTCCACAAATGACCTTGCCGTAAAATAGGTCAAGGTCATCCTACCGTCATCATTTGATCAAACTATGATGGGCTGGAGTCCCAAATGCTACATACCAAGTTTCGTGAAAATGGGCATGCCGGTTATGGAGAAGATTTTTGAGTGGTTTTTACTAAATATAGGTCAAGGTCACCAGGTCAAGGTGTGTGCCGACTGCCGAGTCAGGACACCTTGAAGATTCTATATCACGGCTAACAAACCTTTAAATGCGTAACCGCCGGTTAAGAAAGAAAATCCGATTCACGCCCTTCCGGTTGCGCATATGAAGACCAAGAAAAGATAAACAAAACATACACTACTAGGATCGATTGATGATTATATTTTAGTACAGAAATATATCGATTATCTATGAATGCTATTTTGTCACTTATTTACTATTGTAAGTCAGCACCAAAGTAGCTCGCAAAATAATTTGATGGTCTTTGAGTTATTTATTCCCTTCTTCGAACCTGGTGTTCCAACAAGGCCAAACTCGGCGAAATACAACTAAAAATTGGACAATTTGCTGGTAAATATCAAATTTTAGTGCTTGTTCCACGACAAATTTGCAGATATGTATTAACTAAATTGCATCTGATGTCTGTGTCAGTATTTCGTTGTGTTAGTGCCCGGCATTATCGATTTGAAGGGAAGGAAAAGTTGGGTACGCATTTAATCATTAAAATATGAAGGGTATATTTCAAGATACGTTTGAAAACCTCAACCTGTTCAAGTTATGGTATTTATTTCCCTGTAAAGCGTTTTGAAAGACATAAAACCAAGAAAAAACAAATTAAAGTATACAGAATGCTGTGAAATCGTCTTCATGAACAGGAATATCATGTATGTGAGCTATTGTATTACATGTATTTCATAGACAGTTTGTATTATTTTATATCAAACATTTTCACTGCAAATATCACAAACACACCAAATTTGAGTAAGCACCTATTAAGAAAGGACGAGAGAATGTGACAATAATTTTCAACGTAAAACAATTAACAAAAACAAAAACTTTAATACATGTGTTCTATAATGATTATATTGCTATCATTCTAATGATTAAATTCGTAACCGAAATGTTGACACAGCTTTTAACCACATATGCATAGAATGCATTGGCCAGAGGCAACGAAACTGTCACCAGACCTCACACAATGTTAAAATCATCTGCGCACTGTATTGCTTTCCGTTTATATGGACGTAATGAGCGGAAATCTAAAATATCCCTGCGACTGACCCACATTTTCGTCGTGTACAATGCAATCCCAACATGTGTTTTGGAGTAGGGAATAAATATCATGATTATAAAGAAAAATTTCTGGAAATCCTTTTGGGTCCAAATATAGCAATGTCTAACTAATAAAATAGCATTGAGAGAATTATAATATTTGTCTTCGAATCGAAATATTTTACTGGGAAACACGAGCTGCAAAAGTTTGTTTACCTTTTGTTGGTCATCTGATGCGAAACCGGAAGGACATGAATCGGATTTCTTTTCTTAACCGCGGTTACGCATTTAAAGGTTTGTTAGCCGTGTATATGCAAGGTTTGGTGGTTGTTGTCATTCTAGTTTGCAAGATAAGTGTAGGTCGACATAAATGTCGAAAAGTTGACAGATGGACGAACGAATGAACAGACGGACGGACATACGAATGGACGAACGGAAAGACGAAAACTATATACCCTCCGACATAAATGTAGGGGGTATAATAAGTTAAAACATGGTTCTCACTAGGAGTTGAAAAATAGGAGTCCAAAGTGATGATCTGAGAAAGTAGGAGTCCCCTATGGAAATTTAAAGAATTTTGATGAAAAACAGGAGTCCTGAGCTAAAAACAGGAGTCCAGGTCCCAAGGTTATAAAACTTTTTTCATGCTCAACTCACCTGAGCATGAAATTTTAACTGCTCATAAATACTGGAATGGCCCAAATATATTGAAATCAAAGGTTTAGAACACCAAAGCCTGTAATTTATCCTGCTACTAAATGTTAAAATGCCAACATTTGTTGGCATTTTAACATTTATGAGCAGGATAAATTTTAGTCTCAGCCCAGCTGAGCATGAAAATAAGTTTTATAACCTCTGGGCCTGGACTCCAAATTTGGAGTTAGTGAGAACCCTGGTTAAAACACATTTAAATGAGAATAAACAAGCATTCTAATGCACTTTCGTATGTAACATGACGTCTAATTGGAAAATGTAAAAAAAAAAAAAAAATGACAGTTAAACCATGATTTACAGTCGGAAACCCAAAGACGTTACATAATGTCGCATTTCATTGGCTGACGCTTAGTTTTACACTGCTGACACCTATTTCTCATAGTCACTCATAAGTGCAAAAATCGTCAAAATTAAAAGGAAAATAAAAGACCAAGTGCATTAGAATGGGGATAACTGTGTTGAAATTTGTCATTTGTAGAGGTAAATTGGAAGTTTTACGCATTACGAAAACACGCCCAAGAAATATACAGAAAAGTTTTGGGTTGTAAAAATGAAAATTTTCACTGGACAAAGATGATATGTTTCTTATCTTTGCTCAAAATATAGATTGTGGGTACACGTTAGAACTGCCTCGCCGAGGCAGTTCTAACGAGTACCCATAATCTATGTTTTGGGGCAAAAATAAGAAAAATAGGTCTACCCCTGCAAACCCCATTTTCACTATATAAAACTGGGGTTTAAGTGGGAGTACCTTTCACAGACACGTTTTCCTGATGTTAACGAATTGACGTTTTACAGCTCCGCTGACAGCCTGATGCATCGCCGTAAAACATTATTTGCGACCGTAAAACCTCCCCAAATGACAAATTTGAAAACAGTTATCCCCTAAATTATATACCGTTTGAACTTGAGTTTGACATGTGCCCAAAAAACAGATGAGGCAATGATGGAACTTTTTTTATCAAAGTCCAATTGCAAAAATAGAGACAAGGTTTTTTTAAACAGATTTAATATAGACAAGGCATGGCTCAAGAAACAATTTCTGTTTTTATTTTGCCTAAGGTAGAATAGAGGTATGGAAGCCTGCTGTCATTACATCAAAATTGCAGGTTCGAGTTGAACAATCTTCACTCAGAACATTATATACTAGTACTGTTGTTGCTGGCTCTACCTAGGCCACCGTTTGTCCTCACCCTTACTTCACCAGTTTGGGAAAGGGCTGCTGCCTCGGTTTGCCGTTTTTGCATGATGGTGGGTACACTGTACTTTCTGTTGTGATATTGTGGACGAGGTATGGAACCTGATCAGGTGTAAGAAACTGGGCAGAGGACAAAATTTCTGTCGAAGGACAGATATTCTATGAAATGACTGATACAGCAATCTGTCAAACGACATATTTCAACTAGATTGGAAAATATACAGCATCGTTTTCTCATTTTTCTCGCGATACTTCAAAACACGGCCAAAATTCGGATAAAACACGGTACTGTAGACCGGTAAACCCGGTCAAAATGCCCCGCTATTTCCCCCGCTGTTTTGGCGGGAATCAAAAGCCCGGCCATACCACGGCACTGCCGGGACACCTCGAAGGTAAAATCCCCGTACTTTAGCCCCGCTATGCCCCCGCTATCCCCGGCCCCATAGGGGCCGTGGTTGCAAATGACTAGTGCATTAACATATTTACAGTATGCCATACTCTATCATTCAAGTCATTTTATTTTGCGGGGGAGGTAGGAGTAGGTGGAGAGAAGCCAGTGTTCGCCTTATAAATTTTGATCGCATTTTAGCAAGATAGCCACTGGTACCATTTTTTAATGTCTTTGGAATGACGCGGCCTTGGATCGAACCCACAGCCTCCCGCTTCTGCAGCGGACCCTGTAACCATTACGCTATTGAGACCGGTATATCATATTGCAGAAAGACAGGTTAGACCCAGATGAGAAAAGTTTATTTAATTAAGAACACTTTGAAGTGTTGTGACATGCCTTCGGTATATTCACTTTTAGACATTTCTAATTCACAGTGGAATAAACTCCTGAATGGCTCAGTTAACTCTTATGCCAGTTGAAGACGCATGAAGTCAGTGTGAGTGCGTGTGGGTACAGATTTTGTCCGTAAGTCATGTCTGAAGACTGTTCACAGCACAGTTTTCAGCCTCGTCACAGTATGTCCTTGTGAGCAGTTTGTTCTGGAAAATTGTCATGGGGCCTCAGTTTATAGTCTCAATACGAAGGACTGGAGAAACCATGGATCGTATCTACAATCTCTGGTTTACAAGGCAAATGGCTTAACCACAGCGCCACGGTGGCTTCTAAATGACACCAAATTCTACGTCATTTTGACGGAGTCTCGCTAAATAATCGGGGGAACTCTTCGATACAACAGAATAGACGCTGAAGCTATCAGAGACATATCAGAAAAACCAACAAAACCCGCGACACGAAATGCTTGGGTCGGGCTACAGAAAATGCTGGGTCGGATGTCGTAATTTTTATTTTTTTATTTTAACCATAAAAATAGCAGAGTCGGCGGGTTGAGACAGGGTCGGTCAGGTTAGCGGAAACACAGCTATTATTTTTTTACGCCTAACTCAGTTAAACTGATGTGTTAGGCTATCAAATAAACATATAAACACTTTGAAAAAACACAGGCATGCATCTCGAGAAAAATCTGTAAGCCAAACAATGCATCTTAGCCCAAGTTCTATTGTCCCAGGATGCCAAATAAAAAAATGTTCATAGAATCACAACGCAAAACAGTGCAGAGAAGTAAGCATTTTCGGTAAGTTTTAACTTGTCATTCGTTTTGTTCGACTTCACTGACTCTGTTAAATAAACTGATCATCGAGCAGATAGAAACTTACAAATATCAGCTACTTCAAGCATTATTATGCTTCAAGCTGACATAAAATGTATGATATTCCATAAAAAGAGCTACTCGGCCATGTGTTATTTCCGGTCAAAATGAAAGTAGAAAACGAACCACATCGGAGCGATTTTTAACAAAATTACAAACGATTTTCTGCCTGTTAAAACACACCCTTAACAAAGGCTGTGGTAGTGACCAAAAGTAGTGCATGAACAATAAATGGGCCAATTAAGAAAATTAGCCAGATACTGATTTCACTTCTTTCGACCACTCTATTGACGTATTGTCAATTTAGCGTATCAACAGTAAACCATTCAGATTCAGCATAAACTGTATAATGTGGTAAACTTGTAGATTGAATTGACATCGAAGAAAACTTAGTTAATCATAATGTCATTACAAGCCAGTCTGAATAAAATCGGAAATCATGTTGTTACATTATAGTGCAGGTCACAGCAGCTTGACACACATTCTTCACGTCAGTTGTGCATTTGATTGGTCGACAGAGCCACTCCTCCAAATCAACGGCATTTGATTGGTCTACAGAGCCGTAGGTGATTTAACGAAATCAGGTCAAACACAAATCGAGACCCAAATCTAACGTTTTATACCCTCGTTTGCGAAAAACTCACTAAACATGCAAAGAAAAATTTACTCACCGCACGTCAGTCCAATAAACACACAAATTCGCCAATTAAAAGCACAAAATTTCCGCCGAGGATAAGCTATGGAATCACCGACTCGAGAAAACAAAATGGCGACGTAAGTCAAGCTTGTCATGAATCAAAAACCCAACTGATTGGTTCCCCGCATATGATATAGAAATCCATTGTAACATTATTGAAACGAGTACCAGAGGGCTCTATATGGCGTAATTTTGGACTGCTCCATTTAAAAGGGGACAACAGGTTATTTTAACTGTATTTCAATACATCAAATAACGAATTCATAGTGACTAACCATAATAACATCCTACAAAATAACAATATAAAGCTGCTCCGACATTTTAGTTCTCTATCTTCTTCGAATTTTATTAAAATAAACAGCTAGTCAAATCTAAACACCCACCAAGAAGATACCAATCGAATTTTGATTATAAGATTAGGCACTATAAGACTAATTCTTTAAATAATTATTCTATTAATTAATCTAGAGAATTATTTATATTTTGAATAATTATAACAGTAATAATTAACGCCTAGAAAAATGTGTATTCATTCAGTTGATAAGAACTGGTTTTTATGCCCCCAATATCGAAGAAGTTGAGGGGGCATATTGGTTTGGGTCTGTCCGTCCAGTGCAGTGAGTGCAGTCAGTCTGTGATGCGTGAGTAACGCTTAGCACTCGGTCAGGAACCGTTAGAGCTAGGATCTTGAAATTTGGTATGTAGTTTGTATAGGAAAATTAAAAGGACCCGTATTTTTTCTTTCAGGTAAATTCAAGGGGCCAGGGGCCCATTCTGTGAGAGTTATTTCCCTTTTTAATTCTTGATAAAGTGAATAGATAGTGGATACCTTGTGTGCGCAACTCCTCCTACAGCTTTATACTGTTATTATTGTCTTGAAACTTTATAGATGTTGTGACCATGCTTTGAAGATATGCATCTGGTTTGGATAAAATCCTCAGATTAATTTTTGTCACTTTTTTGCAATTTGAACTTAGCCATTTTTCGGGCATTTTGACAATGAAAGTGAATGGGCAGTGGGTACCTTGTGTGCGCAACTCCTCCTACAGTTTCATGCCAATTCATTTAAAACTTTACATGTGTTATGGGCATGGTCTGAAGATATGCATGTGGTTTGAATATAATCCTTGGATTAGTTTTTGTCATTTTTTTTTCACAATTTGAACTTAAGTCATTTTTTCGGGCATTCTAGTGAATGGATACAGGGTACCTTGTGTGCGCAACTCCTCCTACAATTTTAATACCGATACTTTTGAAACTTTGCAGACATTGTGACAATGCTTTGAAGATATGCATGTGGTTGGGATATAGTCCTCAGTTTAATTTTTGTCACTTTTTTACAATTTGAACTTAGTTATTTATGGACATTTTTACATCTTGAAAGTGACTTGCCAGTTGGGGGCATAGTGTTTCATAAACACATTTCTAGTTTATCTAAATTATTTATCTTATAGCTCTGTCACACATTCACGTATCAGCGGCGTATCGCTCACGTATCTATGAAAATGTCGATACGCCGAGGTCTGAGCCGTATTTTGCTCGAGAGACGTATGTACCACGTACGTGTGACGTTCCTGTTGCGTTCCTGTGGCGTATCCGTGACGTATCTGTATTCGTATGGAATTTCACTTTCGTATGTACGGCGTATCAGTGCGTATGTGCTACGTACGTGTGACGTATGTATGGCGTATGAAGTGTACGCGTGACGTATCTACGGCGTATGTACTACGTTCCATTCTTATCTGCGTATCTGTCCTGTACCAATTGCTTTTCAATACCTATGAGAACAAACGGTTGTGTTCACTTTGTTCATGCAATTCGCACATTTGCAATTATAGTTATCAATTATCAGAGGCCGAAGATGCCACCGGAGAAATCTAGATAATCTAGATTAACACCGAAGAAAAAAAAACGAGGTTGTGGTGGTGGTGGTGGTGGTGGTGGGGGAACATCTTCAAGCTCTCCATCATGGTCGTAAGACGACATGAACAAAGACGGAGGCTACACCAAGCGTAGCCATGAAAGAACCCTGCACGACACCCAGAACCGTGAGAAATATCTGATCCATGGCTTCGGAAAAACGAAAACATACATATAGAAGCATTAAGATTCTCTTGGAACGCCACAAAATATTCCTAATACTCCTTATACGTCACACATACTCCACAGCAGCGAAACGAACGTAGCACATACGTAGCACATACGCCATTGATACGCGAGTTACGCCACACGTAGTGTACGTCGCTGATACGCCGTAGATACGAAAAGACATCCGAGGATACGCCACACATACGTCAAACATACGTAGCAGATACGAAACGTACGCTGTACATACGTCACGGTTACGTGGCATGTTAACCGCTACGTACGTGTGGCGTATCAGGAGTATGAGCTACGTATCTACGACGTACCTGCCACGTTGCTTTCGTATGTACCACGTATGTGTGACGTATGTACGGCGTATCGGACCTGCTACGTACGTGCTACGAATTTTTAAGTGCACACATAAAAAACGTAGCACCTCGGCGTATGAGGAGTATGAGCTACGTATCGAAGAGTATGAGCTATGTATGTCCACGTATCTTCGACGTACGTGTGACGTACCTTTCGTATCTCGATACGCCGTAGATACGTGAGCCGATACGCGAATGTGTGACAGCCCTATTAGCGAGGTGGTAGTAGTAGTGGTGGTTACCATTTACTGCGTACAAGGTGATACTTCTGTTGTTTTATGTTTTGGAGTCGAATTTTTGTGCTGTTTGAACCTTATGCACGTTTTCATAGTTTAATTTAAGTTCGGATAACTGAGTGGCCGTCTATTGAGAAATAGCTGCTCATGTTCTCCACGTATAAGTACCTATCTGTCATTTTTTCCCGCCCCGGTTTTTGGAGTGGGAAATTCTTTCTGATTGCGCCTTTTCCTGATCATTGCTTACTTGTATCCTTTTTTCAAGCGTCACCGTGTTGTGTCCTTGAGCAAGACACATTGACTCCCTACAGTACTGGTTAAACCCAGGAAGCGTTTGCTCCATCCCGACATGACGAAAAATTGTTGACTGGGACGTTAAACCTCAACACAAATCCACAAACAAAAACTTTTACCTTATAAAATTAATAATTTGTCCCCGGCATGTCCATTGTTACATATATGCCGGTAGATTCGACAAAACATAAACGGCCTGCTTAGTCAAAGAAAGCCACCAAGAACCTTCAATGCTTTGACTTTCTGTACAATCAAGTCTCATCCGAAGCTCTGCCGAGGATGAGACTCGAATAATCTGAAAACGAGCCTGAGATTTTCTTGTTGAGGCCTCAACACCATCACTGATGATTTTTCTCACCCATCACTTTAAACCATTTTGACTCTGCATAGGCTTCACAGCCATTTTGTTTTTACATGAAACAATATGCAAATTAACCAGTGAAAAAATAATAATTATTTTGTATATGCACTCACCTTACAAAAATATTCAATCAGCATTTTGTTTTGTGCATTAATTTCTGAGCAAAATTAAATTTTGAGATTTTTATCAAAGCAGCAGACTACAATTGCTGAGGAGTTTTTCGAGTCAAAAAAGTGAGTTTCGAGTTTAAAAAAAGTGAGTTTCGAGTAAAAAAAAAGTGAGTTTCGAGTTAAAAAGGTGAGTTTCGAGTTAAAAAAGTGAGTTTCGAGTTAAAAAAGCGAGTTTCGAGTTAAAAAAAGGCAAGTTTCGTGTTTAAAAAGTTAGTTTCGAGTTTAAAAAACGTGTTTCGAGTTTTAAAAAAAAATGAGTTTCGAGTTAAAAAGTTTTTTTTTTTTTTTTTTCTTTTTTAAATAATTCCAAAAACTGGTGTAAATAATTTTTATTCTCAAATTTCATTACGTAGCATTGAAAAAAGGTCCACTCCTCGCATCCATACACACGCACCCAACAGCAATCCAAAACGACGTCGTTACCCCATGATGCCAAGTTACAGTATATCCAAATATTTACCAGATTCCGATAACCTCCAAATTATTCAAATATACTAAATGAATAAAGAAACGCAACAAATACTTTGGGCCGCTTTGAGCAGGCTTTGTAATGCACTGAACTTATTATAATATGAAAGCAATATCTAATCGTCAAATTGCAGCAGATTTAGCCACTATGTCGATTACGTTTGCTTAATGACGTGGGAGTAACCGCACTGACCTACAGTAGCACACCTTGTTAGCATGATCAATTAGTCAACTTTGAACCAAAACCAATATTTGTATTTCCCAAACCTTGGGGGATGCTGCGTACAGATCCCGGATGATTGTAGTAGACTTACTTCATGAGTTTACACATGCATGAAATGAATGTATTTGAACAGGCGTGTCATTCATATTTGAATGAGGGCACCTACTGTTAGCAACATTCGATTCTTGGACAGCGCAATCGATTGTCGCCGACCTGGACAACTTTTTTGTTCAATTTTCGATTTGACTCAATCATCGTTACACCACTATCGCAGAGATATCATATAGACGTTGTTTTTTGTTTTTGTTTTTCAACTTTACCAATAGATTCTAGAACTGAATAAACTAGTTCAACTTAAAGTTTGTTTCGAAAAAAATACCTAGGCTATTTATCAATTGTCCGGAAAAAAATGTCCGACTGAAACTGATGCTGTCTGGCCATTTTGTCCGGACAGTAATTTTGTCCAGCTGGATCATATATACACTACAAATGGTCCAATATTGATACATCACAAGCTGTCCAGTTAAGCTTTAATGTAAATACATGTAGATCTAAAGAGTTGTACCCGAACAATGATATCAATCTTCTATGCAAAGTAGCTGCAAAACCCATAGAAAATGTAATTTTACAGCAAGGTCAACTCAGGTCGCCCGTGCATTTGAGTGGCGAAAAATGGTTAAATGTTATTTCATGGCTGAAACTTACTGGAAATAGGCAAATGGAAAGAAGATTAATGAAAAAAACATTTTGGCACCCAGGGTTTGTCTGCCGCGGCCCCGGGGCTACATACATGTATATTTCCATAATAATCAAACATCTCTTAAACCGCTTGGCCAATCAAAGCAAACCTTTATGTGGAGCATCCTTGGGAAGAGGGAATGAAAGTTTGTATAAATAGTCCAGGTCACATGACCAAGATGGCCGTCATGGCTATAAATTGCAAAAAAAAAACTTTAAAATCTCCTTCAGAACCAAATGAAACTTTGCATGAAGCATCAGGCAATGGATCTTTACAAAGTTTGTATAAATCATGACCCTGGAATGACCTTGGCCTATTTTATGGCAATGTCAACTTAGGTTGCCTATGCATTTGAATGGGGAAAAGTGGGAAAATGTCATTTAATGATGGGAAATGTAATTTTACAGCAAGGTCAACTCAGGTCGCCCGTGCATTTGAGTGGCGAAAAATGGTTAAATGTTATTTCATGGCTAAAACTTACTGGAAATAGGCAAATGGAAAGAAGATTAATGAAAAAACATTTTGGCCCCCAGGGTTTGTCTGCCGCGGCCCCGGGGCTATATACATGTATATTTCCATAATAATCAAACATCTCTTAAACCGCTTGGCCAATCAAAGCAAACCTTTATGTGGAGCATCCTTGGGAAGAGGGAATGAAAGTTTGTATAAATAGTCCAGGTCACATGACCAAGATGGCCGCCATGGCTATAAATTGCAAAAAAAACCTTTAAAATCTCCTTCAGAACCAAATGAAACTTTGCATGAAGCATCAGGCAATGGATCTTTACAAAGTTTGTATAAATCATGACCCTGGGATGACCTTGACCTATTTTATGGCAATGTCAACTTAGGTTGCCTATGCATTTGAATGGGGAAAAGTGGGAAAATGTCATTTAATGATGGGAAACTTGCTGGGAATGAGCAGATTGACAGAAAATTTGTTTATGAGAAGTGACCCCAAAGAGGGTTGCCTGCCAAATATCTACAATTATTTGTATATCAGAGATCTCAGGTGAGCGTTTACAGGACCATTGGTCCTCTGGTTTCCTGTTTTGGCCCCTACCTGTATTTTGAGCCATTGTCAGCCACTAGCTTTTCTAGTGCCCTGTCCCTTATTTAATGACCCTCAATAGACATGGAAAAAGGTCTTTAATGTATAAGTGCACAATTTTCACCTCCAATTGATTGATGGGAGCATCAACAAAACAAAACAAATACAAACAAAATTTTATTTCGAACCGTGGAACAAAGTTTTCAATTATACTTGAGAGCGTGTTTGTGCAATATCATCATTATCTACAATTATTTGACTGTCATCAAAGTACACAAAGCGAATTTGAAGTATCGAAGTCTCCAACGATGCGTGAAGATAATACTAGAGGACCAATGGTCCTGTAAACGCTCACCGGAGACCCGAGATATAAACCAATAATTATGCTTGACTACAATGGTAATACACATGTATATAACCCTAGGGCAGGTTCAAAATAACCTCTGGATTCAATTTCTTTTTCAAAATCATAAATATTCAGTCCATTTGCCAATTTACTGCAAGTTTTGCCCTTCAAATGACAGTTTAACAATTTTCCCAATTCAAATGCATGAGTGACCTAAGTTGACCTTGCCGTAAAATAGGTCAAGGTCATCCCAGGGTCATGATTTATACAAACTTTGTAGAGCTCCATTGCCTGATGCTTCATGCCAAGTTTCAAAATCATAGGTCATCTGGTTCTGAAGATGATTTTTAAAGGTTTTTACTATTTATAGCGATGGCGGCCATCTTGGTCATGTGACCATGCCCATTTATACAAACTTTCGTTCCCCCTTCCTAACAATGCTACACATAAAGTTTGGCTTTGATTGGCCAAGCGATACATGTATATAGCCCCAGGGCGTGGGGTGGAAGATTTTTTTATAAACATAAATCTCCTGTCCATTTGCATACTCTCAGCAAGTTTTCCCCCCATTTAATTACACTTTACTAATTTTCCCCATGCAAATGCTTTAGCCACGTAACTTGACCTTGCCGTAAAATAGGTCAAGGTCATCCCAGGGTCATGATTTACACAAACTTTGTAGAGCGCCATAGCCTGATGCTTCATGCCAAGTTTCAAAATCATAGGTCTTCTAGTTCTAGAGAAGGTTGTTAAAGGCTTTTGTTATTTATAGCCATGGCGGCCATTTTGGTCATGTGAACAAACTTTTGTTTCTAAATCTTCTGTCCATTTGCATATGCCCATCAGGTTTAATCCCATTTATTTCATTTTACTAATTTTTCCTATTCAAATGCATAGGCGACCTAAGTTGACCTTGCCGTAAAATAGGTCAAGGTCATCTCAGGGTAATGATTTAACAAACTTTGTAGAGCTCTTGTCCCTGATGCTTCATGCCAAGTTTCAAAATCAGGCCTTCTGTCTCTGGAGAAGAAGATTCTTAAAGGTTTTTGCTATTTATAGCCATGTCAGCCATCTTTGTCATGTGACCTTGACCATTTATACAAACTTTCATTCCCCCTTCCTAACCATGATAAAGTTTGGCTTTGATTGGCCAATCGGTTCCTGAGAAGAAGATTTTTTAATATAATGGTCATATACATGTATATAGCCCCGGGGTAGGGCAGACAACCCCCTGAGGACAAAAGTTAAATCTTATGTTAAGTTTTCTCCCATTTAGTTACATTTTACTAATTTTCCCCATTCAACTGCATTGGCGACCTAAGTTGAACTTCCCGCAAAATAGGCCAAGGTCATCCCAGGATCTTGATTTATACAAACTTTGTAGAGCTCCATTGCCTAATGCTTCATGCCAAGCTTCATAATCATAGGCCTTCTAGTTCTGGAGAAGATTTTTAAAGGTTTTTGCTATTTATAGCCATGGCGGCCATCTTGGTCATGTGACCTGGATCATTTAAATAAACTTTCGTTCCCCCTTCCTAAGGATTCTCCACATGAAGTTTGGCTTTGATTGGCCCATTTTTAGAGAAGATCTTTGAAATTGTGGACGACGGAGCATGGGTATACTATAAGCTCACCTGTGAGCCCCGGTTCAGGTGAGCTAAAAAGTTATAGGGCTTGTTGGGATAACGTCATACAGGTAAGTTTCTTCATTTGGTCGAGGTACTCGGTGTTTATCGCTATGATTACTAAATTTGGAACGCAAAATATGAAATCAAAGTGAAATTCCATCAGAATATTCCATGTTCTTTTAGATTTGTGTATATAATTTATTCCAAGGTATGAAATACTTAATATTTTGGGCAAATTCCGATTTTATCAGCGTCTGAAAATGGTTAACGCATAGCGATAATGACCGAGGTTACCACCTCCACCGAATGAGAAAAATACCGGGTAAAGTGACCGATATTGATTTCTTTTCACAGAAGAGTACCTTGCCGACCTGCCCTATTTGCTTAACTATCAATTCGATACCCGCTCCTCAATGTGCGAAAAACAAATACGACATTAATAAAGTGTTGTTTTGTCTTACCGCTAAAACCATAGAGTAAGACATCGACATCTATAAGAGAGATTCTAGAACTGCTGCGTATTTCGTATAAACTACTATACTTTTTTTTGTTCATAACATGTACAATTAAGTCCGGCGTCCTATTTATGGGACATATGAAAACAGAATAGCCCAAGATGTGACGCCGCTGAACGAGGCGTCCCATCTGGGGCTATTGTGTTTGCTGAAAGAAATGTCATTGAAAACTGGAATAAAACATAAAAATCAAAACTAATTGCCCTCAAAATGACAGTGGACTCACCCAAATGATAACGATGGGAAAGACCATTCACCATAAACGGGTTAATGGATTTTGCTTAATATAAGTAGCCCTTCTGTTTTCGTTAAAAAATCGTTCATCCTTGACCGACATCAATACATAATAAAGCCAATTTGAAGTATGAAAGTTTCCAACGATGCGTGAAGATTTGCATTGATTAGTTGCTATCCATAATTCAATTTATTATATCCATTATTGTATTCATAGATACCCATTAATCAAGCTGATTTAATGATATGAATAAGTCAAATTATGGATATTCATAAATCGTATTCTGGATGTCCATAAGTCCAAAATTGAGGCTGATTGTTGGATATCCAAAAATCGATTTATGGATATCCATAAATTTCCTTAATTCAGCTTAATTTAGTGATATTGAATTATGGATATCCTAAAATGGTGAATAAATAGTAAAACGGGCCCATAGAATCTGACTTTTTGAACTCGAAACTCGAAAATTTTAACTCGAAACTCGAAAATAGTAACTCAAAACTCGAAAATTTTGACTCGAAACTCGAAAATTTTGACTCGAAACTCGAAAATTGTAACTAGAAAATTTTAACTCGAAACTCGAAAATTTTAACTCGAAACTCGAAAATTGTAACTCGAAACTCGAAAATTGTAACTCGAAACTCGAAAATTTTAACTCGAAATTTGTAACTCGAAACTCGAAAATTGTAACTCGAAACTCGAAAATAGTAACTCGAAGCTCGAAAATTTTGACTCGAAACTCGAAAATTTTAACTCGAAAAATATAAAAATGGCGATAGATGATCTCTTGCAGAGGAGTTAGATGATCTCTAAGCTAACCAATCGAAGAAATACACTTTAATTCGGATGACTTGTACTTTCGGATGACAATCATCGAAGATTGGGTTTATTGATTGACTAACATCCGGTTTTTTTATGTTGGTACGCGACAGATATCATGTTTCTGACATGATTTGAATTCGACCTTGGGGACATAAAACTGATGTAATATTTATGCAAATCGCATGTAACCTTCATATTTTTATGTGTATCATTGATGTGCTGACGCAATGTTTAAAAACGCGCTTTTAGCTCACCTGAGCCGAAGTTACAGTATACCCATGCTCCGGCGTCCGTCCGTCGTCCACAATTTCAAACATCTTCTCTAAAACCGCTTGGCCAATCAAAGCCAAACTTTATTTGAAGCATCGTTAGGAAGGAGGAATGAAAGTTTGTATGAATTGTCAAGGTCGCATGACCAAGATGACCCATCATGGCTATATATAGCAAATTCCTTTAAAAATCTTCAAAGGCCTATGATTTTGAAACTTGCCTTGAAGCATCAGTGAATGGAGCTCTACAATTTTTTTTTATAAATTATGACCCTGTGGTGACCTTGACCTTTCACGGCAAGGTCAACTTAGGATGGCTGCGCATTTGAATGGGTAAAACTGGGAAAATGTCATTTAATGGCAGGAAACTTGCTTGAAATGAGCAAATGGACAGAAGATTTATGGTTATATAAAAAAAATTACCCCACGGTGGTTGTCTGCCAAGTTTATTGGTATATATCCCAGATCTCAGGTGAACATTTACAGGACCATTGGTCCTCTGGTTGGTATAATCCTTGCATTGTTTGTTGTCGCCTCCCCGTGACCGACTGAAATCCGTTTTAACATTTTTAGTTAACGGAACCAATCTGACATTTGTCACGACATCAGAATCAGAATAGTTTATTGGCGAAACGTCAACCTGACAATACCACACCAGGAGGATGGGGCTTGACCGGAGGGGATTAGTCCCGAGCTCTCACAAGAGAAGTAAATTTAGACACACAATCATCCGAAATTTCAGCAGAGGAGATCAGAGAATCAGGGAGTTCATTCCAATGCCCTTACAGCTGCAATTTTGTATGTTTTACAACACGGGACCTGGAGTGGCTTCATATAAAGAATTTGATATACATGTTGCAAATTTATAGTCTTTTGCCTTAGATTTAAGTAAACCCAATCGCAGCAGACTTGTAAATGATCAAAATGACCTATAAATAAAAATTAACACCATGGTATGTCCCACAAACTTGCATACATACTACCCATCTTGAAAAATCATTGTTTATGTTTAAACACGGTACACCGATAGCCAGGACCAGAAGAGCCGTAATATATAAGGCAAAAATGTATACATATATATCTGGCTCTTTGTTGTATTGCTTTAGGGAAACACCCAAAAATAAACAGAAGTCAATTGCAGTCCTGTATTCAAAATCTTGGAACACAGTAAATTAGAAATGTCTAAATTGGCAGTTGTCTGTTTCTATTTGATACGATCAAAAATGACTACTTGGAGACTCAGCATCACAGAAACATTGTAACCAATTAATCACTCATATAGGGACACTTAATATGAAACAAATTTGGAGAATAACAACAATTAAAACTTTCAACAGTTACAAAACCTGCAAGAGCTGTCAAAACTAGCTGCCAACACTTAATTTCTTTCACGATAATATCTGATTCCACCATGTAAAAGCTGTTTTCGTGCACACAAAAACAAAAATAAGCTGACTTTTGATAAAAAAATAATTTGAGAATGCGATCAAGAACTTCATCACTGTATGGGAGACTTCCTGCATGTCTGGGGACAGATCGAGGCTGCAATAAAACCAGATCTTACTTTCTTCTTAGGGCCTCAGTTTCCGTATCAGAAGTTTTATGTTTAATATTCTAAAGAATTCTGTTATTTATAAAAATGGACCTATAAAATGGTGACCATTTGACTATTTCAATTTAACAATTAGTCATGTCAAAGAAGATGTGGCTAAATTCTTACTAAAAAGCAATAATAATAATAATAATAATAATAATAATAATAATAATAGCAGCTCTGTCATACATTCACGTATCAGCGGTGCATCGCTCGCGTATCTGTGAGAATTTAAAAAAACCGAGGTCTGAAGCGTATTTTGTTCAAGCGAAGTATGTACCACGTACGTGTGACGTTCATGCTACTTGCTTTGTTAACTCTAAACTCGATTTTTAACTCGAAACTCAATTTTTTATATATTAACTCGAAACTCACTTTTTTTAACTCGAAACTCACTTTTCTAACTCGAAACTCACTTTTCTAACTCGAAACTCGTTTTTTAACTCGAAACTCACTTTTCTAACTGGAAACTCACTTTTTTTAACTCGAAACTCACTTTTCTAACTCGAAACTCACTTTTTTAACTCGAAACTCACTTTTCTAACCCGAAACTCACTTTTTTTAACTCGAAACTCACTTTTCTAACTCGAAACTCGCTTTTTTAACTCGAAACTCACTTTTCTAACTCGAAACTCACTTTTCTAACTCGAAACTCGCTTTTCTAACTCGAAACTCGCTTTTCTAACTCGAAACTCACTTTTCTTACCAGAAACTCGCTTTTCTTACTCGAAACTCACTCCCTACCAATAGTGACACACACAATTGCTCCTGTAAACTTCCTGAAATTAACAACTGCATGGTTATTTTTGTCACTGACAGTTGACACCTAGCTTATCACTGCTTTATGTGGAAGTACAAAAAAGGTGTACATTTCTATTGGCTAATTACTGAAATGATTGGCGTTTTGAGACAGCTAAAATCTACTAGTACTGAGACAGGCACATAACACACTGGTAAACGTAAACGCATTGGCTAAGGCACGAACGTATAGGCTAACGCAATTTCAACGCTATGGCTAAGAAAGAAAATGGCGGATAGTGAAACACATTTACAGGTTTGTTGTTGTTTTACAGTTTCATTTTCCGGTTATCAATGATGACGGCTACTGTCTTGGCGGCGCGGGACCCACAAATGAGTCACAAACTTACGTTCGATGGCACGATGTCGCCAGCTGCAGCCAGTAAAAGTGTAACCTCGACAAAGTGGTGACACTGAACCACGAAATCTCATGATTTTTCATGAAATACTGTTTTTCTCTGATATCATACACTGTCTTGTAGTTTATACATATGCAAATGATAAATCGGACGCCTTTGAGCACGATTCATGAAAAGAATGACATTGAAGGGGCCCCAGCGTGTGTCAGTACTTGAAGTTTCATTACAACGCTATTGGCTAAGGAAATGGAAACAACGTGGTGGCTAAGACCCCAGAGTTGCTCGGGGAGAAAATGATATAATATGGTCGTAATTAAGTCTCGTAAGTGTCTGTCTCAAAGTAGGTTTTGAGGTCTAAATTATAGTTCAAACATGGTTTTTAGAGCTTTGTTAAACCGTTTGAATTTCGTTTTCCACATAAACCGGACTGCGCAGCGACAGAATATGGCTAGAAGCATGACATTTTGTATTTAGAAAGGAGAGGGAATGTACTATCCGTAAAGTCTGATCAGCTTCGCGGTTACCGCGAGGTTGATCTTCGCCTTCGTTTTCGCATATGCATATTGTTGGTTTTCTCACGACTTGGCTCATTATTATTATGTTGTATGCGTTATAAATTTCAAAAATCAGTTTCGCAGCCAAAAAAGCCAAATAATTTGAATAAGTTGTTTAAAAAAATCGAAGCAACCTGGGCCATTTTAAACACAACATAACTGGGCCACAACGTGAGGAAAAGTACCGTCGGACAATTTTAAGTATTAGAAAAACAATGTTACTTTGAATGGTATAATGTTTCTAGAATATGTTAGTCTTTATTTGGCAGGGTTATTCAACTTAGTTTGTGAGTTATGACCAATTTACTATATGAACCCTACAGACGTCATTGTCCTGAAAAATGACGTCAAAGTTGCGTATTGCATTTCTGCATGTTAGCAGTGCCTTCAAAACTCGATGCATTTGCTTAAAATTGTTTAAGCATGGATCCGAATCTTTAGTTAAGATGGAAGCATATCATCATTGCAGTCAATCCGTCGAAATTATTTTGTGTATGCTATGACGATGTGGTTGCTATGGTTACCGTTTAACGATAGATATAGGAAAATTATGTATATTATGGGCTAAAACAAGGGCAGATAACTCCAAATATTGAAAATAAAATTGTTGCATAACTAATTCATTTGGTAGCCCGGTGTTCAAAGGTTACAAATACAGTGTTATTTCTAAAACATGGAATAGATGATTTTTCCACTTTTTTGCCTCTTTCTACTAGTAAGTCAGTATGTCCGAAGGTACATTTTGGCGCGTTGGGGTTCAACTATGAACGGAGAAGCACAAAATAGAACTCTTCACAATAGGGGATGGTAAAGTTACAGATCCCTCCATGTACCGTCAGAAAGAAGGAGTGTGCTTCCAAAGAAATAAAAGGGTAGTTCTTTAAGATAGTATGTATTCTTGTCACATACTGAGTTTTCTGACTAGATGTGTTGGTCATGCACTGGCTGCTTCTTTTTCAATTACATGCATTTTGACATTGTGTTGGACATGCACTGGGTGCTTCTTTTTCTATTACATGCATTTCGACATTAAATAGTTTTTGGCATTAAATGTTATGAACTACTGCAGAAGCTGAGGGTGAGGTTATGATAATGTAAAATCGATTTAAGTCCGCCAGTGATTTTATATTACTGATTGTTCCAAGGCGATACTTCTGTGGTGGTTCTTTCTGTTTTATGTCTTGGTGTTGAATTTTTGAGCAGTTAGCACCTTATGTGCGTTTTCAATATTTTTAGTTAAGTTTGAGTGGCTGAGTGGCCACCTATTGGGAAAATGGCTGCCCATTCGGCTTACATTATGTTTTCTTAGTATAAGTACCTTATTGTAAATTTAGGTTTTTCCCACCTCGGTGTTTCACGGGGACCCAACTGTTAATTGTGATTATTGATGCGACGTGGAATGTTAATGCATGCTATTATGAAGTTTTGTATGCGTCGGCGAGATCGTTACGAATGCGACGTTCCACATCCTCTGCCCTTGGACCGTAAGTAGCACATGTTTTGCTCTCGCGAAAATAAACAAAGCCGAGTTTGCAAAATCGGCGTCCACTATGATCTGCAAAATTCTTTTATGTTCCCACTTGAAGTCAATCGGAATACTTACGGCACTTGTGTTTTTCAGCTAATGGTTTATAAAGTTGACATGTAGATACAATTTTGCCACGGAAACTCATTACATTCTTAAAGTCCTTTTGTTTTTTCTTTGTCTTGGTCGTAAATTGGTCGTAAATTAAGAAGTATAACACAGTCCTGTGGGTGTCTTTATTGAAATTTGTATCCAAACAGCTTTGAAAATACATATTTATTTACTGAGCGTGAAAAACAGTAAGATAAGCATCTTTTGTATGCATCAAAGACGAAGGTAAGTACTACTAGAATGAGTCATGGAAGAATTAGCATTTTTGTTGTGCTCTTTCAAAAGTTATTTACGTACATGCCGAAGCATAACGAGTGCCTTTATCAAGCGAAATATTGCATGGCGTTTTTTTCCTTGGACTACATGCACTTCGTTGAGCGAGCTTCAATGCATATACCACTTTTATTTTGAATGAGGTCACAGAATGGGGTTTCTGATTCAGCTTTGTCAACATTCGAGTGACACATCTGATGTATTCTTGCCTCGAAACAGCAAATTCGAACATATCAGTGACAGAGCTTATATGTTTCCTAACATTAAATGAATCTAAGGCTAAACCAAATAATTTTTGATCATTGAATATGAGTGGCTCCACGCATTTCTGATAAGCAGTGGGGAAACAACAGAATTAAAGGGGTTTATGCGGTTTTTAGGTGCGGTTGCGAGGCAGTTTTCCATTGGAATGGTGTGTTATATAAGAACAGCGATCAACTATGGTTATTTCATTGCATTAACATTAGAAAAGTCTTCGGGAGCACTTTGAACCCTCGGCCTCGGGCTCAAACAACTTTCTCCAGCCTCTGCAAGTAATAATACAATCATGGTTGACCCCTTTAACATGTATCTAAAAATGTTTATTGAAGAAAATGCATCACTGTCTCAAATACCGCAACATTTGCTATTTTATTTTACCGAATCATCGGTGCCATTCTTCCACGATGCATTTCTGTGTCGCATATTAAATTTTAACAAAATCTTCGATACATACAACAGATGCTTGTCTCACTGTTTTTCACGCTCAGTAGATAAATGTGCATTTACAAAGCCGTTTGGATACATATTTCAATAAAGACACCCACAGGACTGTATTATAGTTTTTAGTTTACGACCAAGACAAAGAAAAACAAAGGAATTTAAGAATGTAATGAGTTTCCGTGGCAAAATTGTATCTACATGTCAACTTTATAAACCATTAGCTGAAAAACACAAGTGCCGTAAGTATTCCGATTGACTTCAAGTGGGAACATAAAAGATTTTTGCAGATCATAGTGGACGCCGATTTTGTAAACTCGGCTTTGTTTATTTTCGCGAGAGCAAAACATGTGATACTTACCGTTCAAGGGCAGAGGATGTGGAACGTCGCATTCGTAACAATATCGCCGACGCATACGAAACTTCATATTAGCATGCATTAACATTCCACGTTGCATCAATAATCACGATTAACAGTTGCGTCCCCGTGTGTTTGGAGTGGGAATTATTTTCTGCTTGCTCCATTTCCTGATCGTTGCCTACTTTTACTAATTACTATTCCCTGCTCCTCCTGTACGTCAATAACGGTAAATCACTGCCACTGTTCGCGACGGATGTTTTTTTTTTTCGAGGGGGGAGGGGGCGACGGGATTTCCAGTTGGAATTAAACAATTTTGAAAAAAAATGGTCTATTTCCCCAATCATTGATCGCATTGTGATGTCCTAAATCCCCTCGTGGGTCATCAATTTCGCTGCATATTTTCATGTACAATTTCCTAGTAAAGCATCCAATTAACCATCCCTGGGTCATGGTACTCTGTCTAATTCCGAGGGATTGGGATAAATTTGTTGTATAATTCCACCTGTAAGCCGCCCCCGCCCCCACCCCCACCCCCAAAGAAAAACATTGATAGGCGCGTAAATACGATATATTTGTTTTTTTAATTTAACTAACAATAATTTCACTAACGAATAATAATAATTTTACTAACGAATTTTCACTAACGAATAATAATAATAATAATTTTGTTTTTAATTTCACTAACGAAGGTCTAAACCATGTTTGAAAAATGATTTAGACCTCAAAACCTACTTTGAGAAAGACACAAGTTTACGAGTCTAACAACCATATTATAATATTTTCTCCCCGAGAAACTCTGGGGTCTTAGCCACTACGTTGTTTCAGGTTCCTTAGCCAATAGCGTTGTAATGAAACTTCAAGTACTGACACACGCTGGGGCCTCTTCAATGTCATTTTTTTTCATGAATCGTGCTCAAAGGCGTCCGATTTGTCATTTGCATATGTAAAAACTACAAGACAGCGTACGATATCATAGAAAAACAGAAATTCATGAACAATCATGAGATTTCGTGGTTTAGTGTCTCCACTTTGTCGAGGTTACTCTTTTACTGGCTGCAGCTGGCGACATCGTGCCATCGAACGTAACTTTGTGACTCATTTGTGGGTCCCGCGCCGTCAAGACAGTAGCCGTCATCATTGATAACCGGAAAATGAAACTGTAAAACAACAACAAACCTGCAAATGTGTCACACTATCCGCCATTTTCTTTCTTAGCCATAGCGTTGAAATTGCCTTAGCCTATACGTTCGCCGTGCCTTAGCCAGTACGTTTACGTTTACCAGTGTGCATAAAGGGATATGCTTGTCTGATGGGTGAGAATATTATTCAAAATAGTATAAAAGCAGACTGTTCATTTTTGTTATAATACATGATTGAAGGCATCCGATGTATAAATTTGAAACATGAAAATGACAGATCGGTATATATGTAGTTGCGTGCAAAAATACATGCAGCTTTAAAAACGTTACAAAATGACACGAAAAAGAATAAGTACAGTTGTACATTTTCTAAGAAAGATTTTTAATAAATATACATGGCATGTAATGTTATGAACCATTAAGTCAATAAACGGCACCAAATGTCTCGTTTCAGTTTTAATTCCACACCAACTTGTCCGTGAGCCATTTGTCTGAAAAGAAAATATGACAAGCACCTGGTAATGCATATAATTACATTGGCACCAAAACATATCATATCTGAGGCTCTTCCCGTGGGGGAGGGGGTCTTTGCTCCCTGCTTCCTTAATGTCAAATGAGGATTCTCTTTAACTCCCTTAATCTAATGACCCTTACCTCCAGCACCCTTAATGTAAAATGACCCATATCTCCAGCTCCCTTAACGTCAAATGACCCTTCTCTCCAGCTACCTTTATGCAAAATGCCACTTTCCTCCAGATCCCTTAATGTAAAATGACCCTTCTTTCCAGCTCCTTTAATGTAAAATGACCCTTCTCTCCAGCTCTCTTAATGTAAAATGACCCTTCTCTCCAGCTACCTTTATGTAAAATGCCACTTTCCTCCAGCTCCCTTAATGTAAAAAGAACCTCTCCAGCTCCCTTAAAATGACCCTGCTCTCCAGCTCCCTTAATGTAAAATAACCTCTCCAGCTCCCTTAATGTAAAATGACCCTGCTCTCCAGCTCTCTTAATGTAAAATGACCCTGCTCTCCAGCTCCCTTAATGTAAAATGACCCTGCTCTCCAGCTCCCTTAATGTAAAATGACACTGCTCTCCAGCCCTCTTAATGTAAAATGACCCTTCTCTCCAGCTACCTTTATGTAAAATAACCCCTCCAGCTCCCATTCGCCCAGTGAAATTGTTGCACAATATAACACCTTTTTTTACCATTGGCTATATAGGCGCGGTGTGTTAGAATGTAAAATGACACTGCTCTCCAGCTCCCTTAATGTGAAATGACCATTTTCTCCAGCTCCCTTAATGTAAAATGCCCCTGATCTCCAGCTCCCTTAATGCAAAATGACCTTTTTCTCCTCCCCCCTTAATGTTAAAATGGCCCTTCTCCAACTCCCTTAATGTTTTTGTTTAGTTCACTAAGTACTGCCTAAATCCAAAAATATTTTGGCTTTCTTAGAACTGGTTTGCTACGCCCGTTTTAATACGAAATGTCTAATAGGTGATTACCGATTACTAAATTCTAACTTACCAGCACCTGTAAGTTCCGACATGTTTTCTCAGTAGAACTCTGGTTCGAAGAAATCTGCTATTCCTGACATGTTGATATGAGTGATTGAGTCTACTGGAAGCCGGTGGTCAAATTCTACAAATCTATCTCCATTCACAAACACCTTGAAGAAACATGAAATTAGGCCATCCTTAAATGATTTTTTGTTTGCTGTGCGCCTACCCATCAATTTCAGAATGGGTAGGTAGGTAGAGCTTTTTTTTTTTTTTTTGGTAAACCAGAAAAAAGCACTTTTGCTTTATCAGTACATGAATATGGTTAAAACACTATATTGAAAGAGAATTCATTGTTGAAATATTGTTTGAAACTAAATTAGGAAGCTTTGATTAGGACACTTATCTGAAATTGAATAATTGCTTTTTTTTTTTTTTTTTTTTTTTTTTTTTTTTTTTTTGGTGTTGTTGTTGTTGTTGTTGTTGTTGTTTTGCACAACAAACCAACAATTTTAAAGTCGGTCTTAGGTTTCCGAACAGATCCGACACAAACCGAGCTGTGCAGCCACAGAATAGAAATCTCCGATTTATGGAGAAAAGGAATTGTAACGTAGACGTAGCTCTCGCGACGCAAATTCATTTATGAGTCTTGGACTCATGCGAGCTACACAAAAAAGCAGCACCATATAAAGCCATGGTTATGTCAACCTATTACATTTCTATCATCTTTCACCACACTGGTAAACGTAAACGCACTGGCTAAGGCACGAACGTATAGGCTATGGCAATTTCAACGCTATGGCTAAGAAAGAAAATGGCGGATAGTGAAACACATTTGCTGGTTTGTTGTTGTTTTACAGTTTCAGTTTCCGGTTATCAATGATGACGGCTACTGTCTTGGCGGCGCGGGACCCACAAATGAGTCACAAACTTACGTTCGATGGCACGATGTCGCCAGCTGCAGCCAGTAAAAGAGTAACCTCGACAAAGTGGAGACACTAAACCACGAAATCTCATGATTGTTCATGAATTTCTGTTTTTCTATGATATCGTACACTGTCTTGTAGTTTATACATATGCAAATGATAAATCGGACGCCTTTGAGCACGATTTATGAAAAGAATCAAATTGAATGGCTCTCAGCGTGTGACAATACTTGAAGTTTCATTACAACGCTATTGGCTAAGGAAATGGAAACAACGTAGTGGCTAAGACCCCAGAGTTGCTCGGGGAGAAAATGATATAATATGGTCGTAAGTCTCGTAAGTGTCTGTCCCAAAGTAAGTTTTGAGGTCTAAATTATAGTTCAAACATGGTTTTTAGAGCTTTGTTAAACCGTTTGAATTTCGTTTTCCACATAAACCGGACTGCGCAGCGACAGAATATGGCTAGAAGCATGACATTTTGTATTTAGAAAGGAGAGGGAATGTACTATTCGTAAAGCAAAAACAAAGGGGCTGATCAGCTTTGCGGTTACCGCGAGGTTGATCTTCGCCTTCTTTTTCGCATATGCATATTGTTGGTTTTCTCACGACTTGGCTCATTATTATTATGTTGTATGCGTTATAAATTTCAAAAATCAGTTTCGCAGCCAAAAAAAGCCAAAGAATTTGAATAAGTTGTTTAAAAAAATCGAAACAACCTGGGCCATTTTAAACACAACATAACTATGAACGGAGAAGCACAAAAAAGAACTCTTCACAATAGGTGATGGTAAAGTTACAGATCTCTCCATGTACCGTCAGAAAGAAGGAGTGTGCTTCCAAAGAAATAAAAGGGTAGTTCTTTAAGATAGTATGTATTGTTGTCACATACTGAGTTTTCTTATCTAACTAGATGTGTTGGACATGCACTGGCTGCTTCTTTTTCTATTACATGCATTTTGACATTAGTTTTTGGCATTAAATATTATGAACTACTGCAGAAGCTGAGGGTGAGGTTATGATCATGTAAAATCGATTTAAGCCCGCCAGTGATTTTTTATTACTGATTGTTCCAAGGCGATACTTCTGTGGTGGTTCGTCTTGGTGTTGAATTGTTGAGCAGTTAGCACCTTCTGTGCGTTTTCAATATTTTTAGTTAAGTTTGAGTGGCTGAGTGGCCACCTATTGGGAAAATGGCTGCCCATTCGGCTTACATTATGTTTTCTTAGTATAAGTACCTTATTGTAAATTTAGGTTTTTCCCACCTCGGTGTTTGGACTGGGAATTATTTTCTGCTTGCTCCGTTTCCTGATCGTTGCCTACTTTTACTAATTACTATATTTCCTGCTCCTCCTGTACGTCAATAAAGGTAAATCACTGCCACTGTTCGCGACGGATGTTTTTTTCGAGGGGGGAGGGGGCGACGGGATTTCCAGTTGAAATTAAACAATTTAAAAAAAAAATGGTCTATTTCCACAATCATTGATCGCATTGTGATGTCCTAAATCCCCTCGTGGGTCATCAATTTCGCTGCATATTTTCATGTACAATTTCCTAGTAAAGCATCCAATTAACCATCCCTGGGTCATGGTACTCTGTCTAATTCCGAGGGATTGGGATAAATTTGTTGTATAATTCCACCTGTAAGCCGTTCCCCCACCCCCACCCCCAAAGAAAAACATTGATAGGCGCGTAAATACGATATATTTGTTTTTTTAATTTAACTAACAATAATTTCATTAACGAATAATAATAATTTTACTAACGAATTTTCACTACTTGAACGAATAATAATAATAATAATTTTGTTTTTAATTTCACTAACGAAGGTCTAAACCATGTTTGAAAAATTATTTAGACCTCAAAACCTACTTTGAGAAAGACACAAGTTTACGAGTCTAACAACCATATTATAACATTTTCTCCCCGAGAAACTCTGGGGTCTTAGCCACTACGTTGTTTCAGGTTCCTTAGCCAATAGCGTGGTAATGAAACTTCAAGTACTGACACACGCTGGGGCTCCTTCAATGTCATTTTTTCATTAATCGTTCTCAAAGGCGTCCGATTTGTCATTTGCATATGTATAAACTACAAGACAGTGTACGATATCATAGAAAAACAGAAATTCATGAACAATCATGAGATTTCGTGGTTTAGTGTCTCCACTTTGTCGAGGTTACTCTTTTACTGGCTGCAGCTGGCGACATCGTGCCATCGAACGTAAGTTTGTGACTCATTTGTGGGTCCCGCGCCGCCAAGACAGTAGCCGTCATCATTGATAACAGAAAAATGAAACTGTAAAACAATAACAAACCTGCAAATGTGTCTCACTATCCGCCATTTTCTTTCTTAGCCATAGCGTTGAAATTGCCTTAGCCTATACGTTCGTGACTTAGCCAGTACGTTTACGTTTACCAGTGTGTTTCACACTGAAAAGGGTTAGCCTCAAGTTGGGGTTATAGGATTTATAAAATGTTGGACTTGAATTAGAAGCGCCGATCCGTTTTCATTTATAAAGAAATAATAATCGAATGTACCAACGTCGAACGTCAGATACATGCATCAACGCATATACGAGTACAGTTGAGCTACATGAGAAACAACTTCATATATTTGATATTAAAAACCGTGGCTACATGCAATCGTAGGCCAACCTACCACAAACTTGTCGTCTTTTACACTAATGGCAATTTCAAACGCGTCCTTCTTCTCAAAAGGAAATTCCTCCTTTTCCGTCACTACTTCCTCCTGCCAGTCACCGCCTTCCCTGGTGTTACACACAACCTGTCTCTCCCCGAACCGGGGGTTAAAGTGTAACGCTATGTCACTGTCATCTCCTTCGTCGCATGTTAGGTTTATGGCAAACCTGAAAACAAATAAGTTAAAAATACCAGAGGACCATTGGTCCTGAGAACGCTCACCTGAAGCCTGATCCTGCAGTATTAAGTCATCATGAAATGACCTTGACCTTGAATACTCACACACCTTTATTGAATTCATAAGTTGTCTGCATCTGCAAAGTTTCAGGTCTCAGGCTGCAATAGTTTCCAAACCCAGTGATTTATGAGAAAACCACAATTTTAATTTTGATATTTAAATGACTTTGGGTCAAGGTCAAGAAATGACATTGGCCTTCATTAATTACTTACCTTCATTGACTCTATTGGTTGTCTGCATCTAGCAACTTCCAGGTCTCAGACTGCAACAGTTTCCAAAATATCCATTGTTTCCGCCTTTTCCCATGTAAAAGCCTATGTTTCCAAAATTGACCTTGCCGTAAAATAGGTCAAGGTCATCCTATGGTCATCATTTGATCAAACTAGGATGGGCTGGAGTCCCAAATGCTACATACCAAGTTTCGCGAAAATTGGCCTGCCGGTTCTGGAGAAGAAAATTTTTGAGTGGTTTTTACCATATATGGGCGTGGCGGCCATCTTGGTAATGTGACCTGGATTTCGCGATCAAACTTTCGACTCCCCTACCCATGGATGCTCCACATAAAATTTCACTTTGATTGGCCCAGCAGTTTCAGAGAAGAAGATCTTTGAAAAGTGTGTATGGGCAACAGACTGGCCAAGGTCAAGAGATGACCTTGACCTACATTAATCACATACCTTCATCTACTCCATTAGTTGTTTGCATCTACCACTTTTCAGGCATCAGGCTCCAATAGTTTTCAAAAAATCCATAGTTTTCACTTTTTCCCATGTAAAAGCCTATGTTTCCAAATTTGACCTTGCCGTAAAATAGGTCAAGGTCATCCAAGGGTCATCATTTTATCAAACTATGATGGGCTGAAGTCCCCAATGCTACATACCAAGTTTCGTGGAAATCGACCAACCGGTTCTGGAGAAGAAGATTTTTGAGTGGTTTTTACCATATATGGGCGTGGCAGCCATCTTGGTCATGTGACCTGGATTTTGCGATTAAACTTTTGTCTCCCCTACCCACGGATGCTCCATATAAAATTTCACTTTGATTGGCCCAGCAGTTTCAGAGAAGAAGATCTTTGAAAAGTGTGTATGGACGACAGACTGGCCAAGGTCAAGAGATGACCTTGACCTACATTAATCACATACCTTCATCTACTCCATTAGTTGTTTGCATCTACCACTTTTCATGCATCAGGCTGCAATAGTTTTCAAAAAATCCATAGTTTTCACTTTTTCCCATGTTAAAGCCTATGTTTCCAAAATTCACCTTGCCGTAAATTAGGTCAAGGTCATCCTAAGGTCATCATTTTATCAAATTATGATGGGCTGGAGTCCCAAATGCTACATAACAAGTTTCATGAAAATCGGCTTGCCGGTTCTGGAGAAGAAGATTTTTGAGTGGTTTTTACCATATATGGGCGTGGCAGCCATCTTGGTCATGTGACCTAGATTTCGCAATCAAACTTTCGTCTCCCCTACCCATGGATGCTCCACATAAAATTTCACTTCGATTGGCCCAGCAGTTTCAGAGAAGAAGATCTTTGAAAAGTGTGAATGGACGACAGACTGGCCAAGGTCAAGAGATGACCTTGACCTAAATTAATCACATACCTTCATCTACTCCATTAGTTGTTTGCATCTACCACTTTTCAGGCCTCAGGCTGCAATAGTTTTCAAAAAATCCATAGTTTTCACTTTTTCCCATGTAAAAGCCTATGTTTCCAAATTAGAGCTTGCCGTAAAATAGGTCAAGGTCATCCAAGGGTCATCATTTTATTAAACTATGATGGGCTGAAGTCCCTGATGCTACATACCAAGTTGCGTGGAAATCGGCCCACCGGTTCTGGAGAAGAAGATTTTTGAAGGGTTTTTACCATATATGGGCGTGGCGGCCATCTTGGTCATGTGACCTAGATTTCGCGATCAAACTTGAAATGCCACTACCCAAGGAGGCTCCACATAAAATTTCAACTAGATCGGCCAAGCGGTTTCAGAGAAGAAGATCTTTGAAATTGTGGACGACGACGACGACGACGGACGGACGACGGACGGACGCCGGATCATGGCCATCCTATAAGCTCACCTTGTGAGCCTTCGGCTCAGGTGAGCTAAAAATTATATGCAGTTATGTCAAAACATATATATAAGATGCAGATATTTCTGAAACTATTACTGGACAGCTCTATAACCTACAGAAACAAACTTCAACCAGAGAAATAGCCTACCTTCCTTTTGACTTTTTGGGTGTCCCTCTAATAACAATCCAGTCTCCAGCGTGTATGCCATCAGGAATCTTTTCGGTATAAGGCAGCTCCTGGAAAATAAAAAGTGCCCACTGTCAATTTAATGGGCTGCAGGAGTGATTTTGAAATTTTATTTATATTTTTTTTCGATGAAATTTCTCTAAGCAAACAGAATAGCCCCAGATATGACGCCGCGTTCTGCGGCGTCACATCTGGGGCTATTCTGTTTGCCTATGCCCCATAAAAGGGACGCCAGACTTACATGAGTTAAACTCAAGCAATGTAGAGCCATCATTAAAATATAAATGCTAAAATTTAAAAAAAATATTTGACCTGCATGAGAAAGAAAGATAGAACACCCCAAAAAGGAAGTCAATTTGTCGTTATGACTTCAGTGCCATTCTCAAAGTAGTCGCAGAAGCTGATAAAACAATATTGTCACTTTTGCTTGACATCTTTTTATTCAAATGTCTATGTAGATAACTTCAGAGAAGACTCATTACCAGTTTTCGCATCAAAGACACACTGTAGATGAAAGCATCGCCTGCTACATAAACTCCTTTGATGTCCTGTAGGTTGCCTCGTGCATTAAAGTTACAGAACACTGCGTCATTTACCAGAACCTATATGAAGAAATGAAATAAGCACCATGTTATCTTTCTTGGCTGCTAATCAGGGAACAATGTAGGCTCCTAAACGTGTTTTTCTCATATTATAATGTTGATTCAAAGAACTCTTTCTGTAGACATTAAGATGATCGTCATCAACTGCTGTTTTATAAATTTTATTATTAGTTGGATATACAAATTTATAATGTACAATGGATATTTGAATAATATTTATTTTTTGTATTAAATTACGTACGTAGTTTGCATTTTAAAGTCTTTATTAAAAGTTCATTGAAAACATGCAAAACCTAGTAACCTACCTTGAATTTGCTACTTTTGACGATGAACTTTATTTCAAATGGCATTTTGTCCTCAAATGCCTTGGGCAGGTCATGTCGTTCCTCCTCCTGCCACTCACCCCCGAAACGGTTATTCAAGACCACCTGGCCGTCATTTCTGCGAGGGTTGAAGTGCAAAGCAATGTCCGAGTCATCATCATAACCATTCATTAAGTTTACATCAAACCTGCAAGAAAGATGAGACAGAACACTTCTACATCGTTCACGGAAAATCGTGATGGACCTGATATTTCGAGGCAATTTTGTTGCAGGAAACAGTATGATGCTTTAGATAAAACTTGTGATTTTACTAAAGCCGAGGAGCAAATAACTCAGCATGTCACCAGAAAAAAAAACTTACGAGGCTATTCAAGTTCAAACAAAGAAAATCCCCCCAAGCATGTCTCCCTTATGGTTCAGACTGAAATTCAAACTTCACAAGGCACACAAGCACCCGGCTGATCTAACGAAATCCTACCTGTCTCCATCAGGTTTAAAATATCCCCTGAAAGATATAATGTCACCCTTCTCCAAACCAGAGGGAATTTTCTTTACCCCGTCATCCTATGAAAAACGATGCAAAAATAAGCAAAATGCAAGGTCAACGAATTTCAAGCACACATTCTGTACTTGTAATTTATTTAGGCAAAGGCAGAATTCTTAAAGATTAAATTTTCTATATTTGCATATTTATCGAATTATTTCGACCAATCACCATCATCATCATCATCTATCTTCTTCTTCTTCTTCTTCTTCTTCTTCTTTTTCTTCTTTCTCTTTTTCCCCTTCTCCACTACTACTTAAACTTCTTCTTCTTCTTCTTCTTCTTCTTCTTCTCATCTAGATCTACTACCAATCCTGACAAAATAAGGTATAATTGGGCATCGCATGTGAAAAGCAATGTGATGTATTCTATGGTTTACCTGTGGTTCAAGATACTGAACGTCCGCTATGTCAAGGTCTCCTTGTAGATTGAAGTATTTGGCGTCATTGACGTCACTACGGTGGTTGAATGTGGTGTACATGTTTTCGTTGGCATATACCTGATGGTTCAACAAAAAGATATCAGCTACAACGATGTTTGATTCTCTTTTATTAAGATTGTCCAAATGTTCTTCAAATATCAAAATATGTATAAAATATTGTTTTTCCTTGCTTCAGTTAAATGACCAAATACAGTTTATTCTTTCTTTCTTTCTTTCTTTCTTTCTTTCTTTCTTTCTTTCTTTCTTCTTACCGCATATCCACTATCAGTAGCCATGAAGATGCTGTCAAAGTATTGTCCCGGTCGGAAAGGAAAGAAATCTTCCTGGTCGCGCTCTTCATCGCCCCAGTCCCCACCCAGTTTGGCGTTCCGGACCACACAACCTTGGTTTGGGCGGGGATTAAAGTGGAACAGTCGCTGCTCGCAATCTCTGTCCTCGATAAAGTTAACTGCAAACCTGAAATCGTTAAAATAAATTATCTTGAAGTCTGATGTTTCTTTTGCTCATTTTGAAAACACAAGATGGCAGGGAAGGTGGCTGCCCAAAGATGAACACATTGAATTTGAAAGACAATGATACTTTCTAAGAACAATATGTATACGGCATGTGTTTGGTCTGAATCTGAATAGTTTACTGGTGACACGCCAGTTATCACAAGCTGAAATGCAAGTCAGAAATGACTGATATCATCTTCCTAAGGTTTTAAATTCCATTGCGACTGAAATGCTTAAATGAGACACTACAGGGTGTCCCAAAAAACGTAGCCGCTACGAAAAAGTGCATAGCTTTGTAAATAAAACAGATATAAGCAAGATATTTTACACAGTGATAGTGCTATTATATTTGATTCATATTATGACATATGATTTGCTAGCTGATACTTCATTAACAAGTGATGTCATAACGAATCTGTGATGTCACTTCCTGTTATCAGCTGCAACTCGCCTTCATGGAAGTGAAAAGCAGTAAAAAAATGCAATAACCAAGCATTTTCAAGCCTTTATTTTCCCTAAAAAGGTAATTAAGAGGATGAATTAACAATAATTATCAGGAACTAAAAGCTTTTATTAAAAACTGGACAAAATGTGGTGAAAAATGGAAATTTTATTCCAAAATGGGGAGTGAACGACCATCAAATGTGGTGTAAAAGTTTTGTTACTCCGAAGGTGGCCATTTACAATAATGGTAGTCATTTCTTATATTAGGCTTAGTTCATTATTGCAATTTATATGTATCTAAAGATGTTGTTTTGAAGCATACTCCTGCTAAGTTTGATTGAGTTATCTGTAAAAATGAAATAAATAGTAAACTTATATTGTAGCGGCTACGTTTTTGGGACACTCTGTACTTTACTAGAATAATGAAAACAGGCTTACCCATCACTGTCAGTACAAGCTCCCCTGAGACGAACGGCCTTCCCCACCTTCATACCACCTGGTATCTCTGTTGTGAACGGATTTGTCTGGAAGAAAAGTATATATTTTGTTGGACACAAAAACTACCAGTCTAACAGTCCCGTCCATTCATTGGGGTTTGCAGAAACTGACACAGAACAGGCTGTGTCTGCTCAGATAAGTGGTATCTCGGACTGACCCCGTATATTTTAAAATCTTTTCACCTAACTGAGGCAATGTACTATGATATCACTTTCCAAAATAAGCACGTAAGTAACCATCTGTTGGATCGTATTGTCAGACTAAGTGCATGTAAATCTGATACTCTAAATCAGATTTAGAACAAAGTCTTGAATTTGTATTTCCTACAAAAGATAAACTCGGTAATATACGTATTCGTTACATGTACAGATGTACAGTATGTTGCCTGGTTGCTAAGATTTCGCCTTCATAATTGAGCCGCCTCGTGGAAAAAACAACAATGTGGTTTCCGAACAGGTCTGACACAAATCAGGCTGTACAGTCACAGAAGATGGCTAGAAGCTTGAAATTTCGGATTTAGGAAGAAGAGGACTATCCGAGTAGCGAAAACAAAGGCGCTGATCAGCTTCGCGGTTACCGCGAAGCTGATCTGCGTCTTTGTTTTCGCATATGCAGATTGTTGGTTTTCCCATGAGGCGGCTCATATCTATAGGCAGGGACAGTTGCTCCCGAGCTTGCTGGGCTTAATTCTACTGTAAAGAAACACGCATTGCCTCAGTTAGGTGAAAAGATTTTAAAATATACGGGGTCAGTCCGAGATACCACTTATCTGAGCAGACACAGCCTGTTCTGTGTCAGTTTCTGCAAACCCCAATGAATGGACGGGACTGTTAGACTGGTAGTTTTTGTGTCCAACAAAATATATACTTTTCTTCCAGACAAATCCGTTCACAACAGAGATACCAGGTGGTATGAAGGTGGGGAAGGCCGTTCGTCTCAGGGGAGCTTGTACTGACAGTGATGGGTAAGCCTGTTTTCATTATTCTAGTAAAGTACAGAGTGTCCCAAAAACGTAGCCGCTACAATATAAGTTTACTATTTATTTCATTTTTACAGATAACTCAATCAAACTTAGCAGGAGTATGCTTCAAAACAACATCTTTAGATACATATAAATTGCAATAATGAACTAAGCCTAATATAAGAAATGACTACCATTATTGTAAATGGCCACCTTCGGAGTAACAAAACTTTTACACCACATTTGATGGTCGTTCACTCCCCATTTTGGAATAAAATTTCCATTTTTCACCACATTTTGTCCAGTTTTTAATAAAAGCTTTTAGTTCCTGATAATTATTGTTAATTCATCCTCTTAATTACCTTTTTAGGGAAAATAAAGGCTTGAAAATGCTTGGTTATTGCATTTTTTTACTGCTTTTCACTTCCATGAAGGCGAGTTGCAGCTGATAACAGGAAGTGACATCACAGATTCGTTATGACATCACTTGTTAATGAAGTATCAGCTAGCAAATCATATGTCATAATATGAATCAAATATAATAGCACTATCACTGTGTAAAATATCTTGCTTATATCTGTTTTATTTACAAAGCTATGCACTTTTTCGTAGCGGCTACGTTTTTTGGGACACCCTGTAGTGTCTCATTTAAGCATTTCAGTCGCAATGGAATTTAAAACCTTAGGAAGATGATATCAGTCATTTCTGACTTGCATTTCAGCTTGTGATAACTGGCGTGTCACCAGTAAACTATTCAGATTCAGACCAAACACATGCCGTATACATATTGTTCTTAGAAAGTATCATTGTCTTTCAAATTCAATGTGTTCATCTTTGGGCAGCCACCTTCCCTGCCATCTTGTGTTTTCAAAATGAGCAAAAGAAACATCAGACTTCAAGATAATTTATTTTAACGATTTCAGGTTTGCAGTTAACTTTATCGAGGACAGAGATTGCGAGCAGCGACTGTTCCACTTTAATCCCCGCCCAAACCAAGGTTGTGTGGTCCGGAACGCCAAACTGGGTGGGGACTGGGGCGATGAAGAGCGCGACCAGGAAGATTTCTTTCCTTTCCGACCGGGACAATACTTTGACAGCATCTTCATGGCTACTGATAGTGGATATGCGGTAAGAAGAAAGAAAGAAAGAAAGAAAGAAAGAAAGAAAGAAAGAAAGAAAGAATAAACTGTATTTGGTCATTTAACTGAAGCAAGGAAAAACAATATTTTATACATATTTTGATATTTGAAGAACATTTGGACAATCTTAATAAAAGAGAATCAAACATCGTTGTAGCTGATATCTTTTTGTTGAACCATCAGGTATATGCCAACGAAAACATGTACACCACATTCAACCACCGTAGTGACGTCAATGACGCCAAATACTTCAATCTACAAGGAGACCTTGACATAGCGGACGTTCAGTATCTTGAACCACAGGTAAACCATAGAATACATCACATTGCTTTTCACATGCGATGCCCAATTATACCTTATTTTGTCAGGATTGGTAGTAGATCTAGATGAGAAGAAGAAGAAGAAGAAGAAGAAGAAGAAGTTTAAGTAGTAGTGGAGAAGGGGAAAAAGAGAAAGAAGAAAAAGAAGAAGAAGAAGAAGAAGAAGATAGATGATGATGATGATGGTGATTGGTCGAAATAATTCGATAAATATGCAAATATAGAAAATTTAATCTTTAAGAATTCTGCCTTTGCCTAAATAAATTACAAGTACAGAATGTGTGCTTGAAATTCGTTGACCTTGCATTTTGCTTATTTTTGCATCGTTTTTCATAGGATGACGGGGTAAAGAAAATTCCCTCTGGTTTGGAGAAGGGTGACATTATATCTTTCAGGGGATATTTTAAACCTGATGGAGACAGGTAGGATTTCGTTAGATCAGCCGGGTGCTTGTGTGCCTTGTGAAGTTTGAATTTCAGTCTGAACCATAAGGGAGACATGCTTGGGGGGATTTTCTTTGTTTGAACTTGAATAGCCTCGTAAGTTTTTTTTTCTGGTGACATGCTGAGTTATTTGCTCCTCGGCTTTAGTAAAATCACAAGTTTTATCTAAAGCATCATACTGTTTCCTGCAACAAAATTGCCTCGAAATATCAGGTCCATCACGATTTTCCGTGAACGATGTAGAAGTGTTCTGTCTCATCTTTCTTGCAGGTTTGATGTAAACTTAATGAATGGTTATGATGATGACTCGGACATTGCTTTGCACTTCAACCCTCGCAGAAATGACGGCCAGGTGGTCTTGAATAACCGTTTCGGGGGTGAGTGGCAGGAGGAGGAACGACATGACCTGCCCAAGGCATTTGAGGACAAAATGCCATTTGAAATAAAGTTCATCGTCAAAAGTAGCAAATTCAAGGTAGGTTACTAGGTTTTGCATGTTTTCAATGAACTTTTAATAAAGACTTTAAAATGCAAACTACGTACGTAATTTAATACAAAAAATAAATATTATTCAAATATCCATTGTACATTATAAATTTGTATATCCAACTAATAATAAAATTTATAAAACAGCAGTTGATGACGATCATCTTAATGTCTACAGAAAGAGTTCTTTGAATCAACATTATAATATGAGAAAAACACGTTTAGGAGCCTACATTGTTCCCTGATTAGCAGCCAAGAAAGATAACATGGTGCTTATTTCATTTCTTCATATAGGTTCTGGTAAATGACGCAGTGTTCTGTAACTTTAATGCACGAGGCAACCTACAGGACATCAAAGGAGTTTATGTAGCAGGCGATGCTTTCATCTACAGTGTGTCTTTGATGCGAAAACTGGTAATGAGTCTTCTCTGAAGTTATCTACATAGACATTTGAATAAAAAGATGTCAAGCAAAAGTGACAATATTGTTTTATCAGCTTCTGCGACTACTTTGAGAATGGCACTGAAGTCATAACGACAAATTGACTTCCTTTTTGGGGTGTTCTATCTTTCTTTCTCATGCAGGTCAAATATTTTTTTTAAATTTTAGCATTTATATTTTAATGATGGCTCTACATTGCTTGAGTTTAACTCATGTAAGTCTGGCGTCCCTTTTATGGGGCATAGGCAAACAGAATAGCCCCAGATGTGACGCCGCAGAACGCGGCGTCATATCTGGGGCTATTCTGTTTGCTTAGAGAAATTTCATCGAAAAAAAATATAAATAAAATTTCAAAATCACTCCTGCAGCCCATTAAATTGACAGTGGGCACTTTTTATTTTCCAGGAGCTGCCTTATACCGAAAAGATTCCTGATGGCATACACGCTGGAGACTGGATTGTTATTAGAGGGACACCCAAAAAGTCAAAAGGAAGGTAGGCTATTTCTCTGGTTGAAGTTTGTTTCTGTAGGTTATAGAGCTGTCCAGTAATAGTTTCAGAAATATCTGCATCTTATATATATGTTTTGACATAACTGCATATAATTTTTAGCTCACCTGAGCCGAAGGCTCACAAGGTGAGCTTATAGGATGGCCATGATCCGGCGTCCGTCCGTCGTCCGTCCGTCGTCGTCGTCGTCGTCCACAATTTCAAAGATCTTCTTCTCTGAAACCGCTTGGCCGATCTAGTTGAAATTTTATGTGGAGCCTCCTTGGGTAGTGGCATTTCAAGTTTGATCGCGAAATCTAGGTCACATGACCAAGATGGCCGCCACGCCCATATATGGTAAAAACCCTTCAAAAATCTTCTTCTCCAGAACCGGTGGGCCGATTTCCACGCAACTTGGTATGTAGCATCAGGGACTTCAGCCCATCATAGTTTAATAAAATGATGACCCTTGGATGACCTTGACCTATTTTACGGCAAGCTCTAATTTGGAAACATAGGCTTTTACATGGGAAAAAGTGAAAACTATGGATTTTTTGAAAACTATTGCAGCCTGAGGCCTGAAAAGTGGTAGATGCAAACAACTAATGGAGTAGATGAAGGTATGTGATTAATTTAGGTCAAGGTCATCTCTTGACCTTGGCCAGTCTGTCGTCCATTCACACTTTTCAAAGATCTTCTTCTCTGAAACTGCTGGGCCAATCGAAGTGAAATTTTATGTGGAGCATCCATGGGTAGGGGAGACGAAAGTTTGATTGCGAAATCTAGGTCACATGACCAAGATGGCTGCCACGCCCATATATGGTAAAAACCACTCAAAAATCTTCTTCTCCAGAACCGGCAAGCCGATTTTCATGAAACTTGTTATGTAGCATTTGGGACTCCAGCCCATCATAATTTGATAAAATGATGACCTTAGGATGACCTTGACCTAATTTACGGCAAGGTGAATTTTGGAAACATAGGCTTTAACATGGGAAAAAGTGAAAACTATGGATTTTTTGAAAACTATTGCAGCCTGATGCATGAAAAGTGGTAGATGCAAACAACTAATGGAGTAGATGAAGGTATGTGATTAATGTAGGTCAAGGTCATCTCTTGACCTTGGCCAGTCTGTCGTCCATACACACTTTTCAAAGATCTTCTTCTCTGAAACTGCTGGGCCAATCAAAGTGAAATTTTATATGGAGCATCCGTGGGTAGGGGAGACAAAAGTTTAATCGCAAAATCCAGGTCACATGACCAAGATGGCTGCCACGCCCATATATGGTAAAAACCACTCAAAAATCTTCTTCTCCAGAACCGGTTGGTCGATTTCCACGAAACTTGGTATGTAGCATTGGGGACTTCAGCCCATCATAGTTTGATAAAATGATGACCCTTGGATGACCTTGACCTATTTTACGGCAAGGTCAAATTTGGAAACATAGGCTTTTACATGGGAAAAAGTGAAAACTATGGATTTTTTGAAAACTATTGGAGCCTGATGCCTGAAAAGTGGTAGATGCAAACAACTAATGGAGTAGATGAAGGTATGTGATTAATGTAGGTCAAGGTCATCTCTTGACCTTGGCCAGTCTGTTGCCCATACACACTTTTCAAAGATCTTCTTCTCTGAAACTGCTGGGCCAATCAAAGTGAAATTTTATGTGGAGCATCCATGGGTAGGGGAGTCGAAAGTTTGATCGCGAAATCCAGGTCACATTACCAAGATGGCCGCCACGCCCATATATGGTAAAAACCACTCAAAAATTTTCTTCTCCAGAACCGGCAGGCCAATTTTCGCGAAACTTGGTATGTAGCATTTGGGACTCCAGCCCATCCTAGTTTGATCAAATGATGACCATAGGATGACCTTGACCTATTTTACGGCAAGGTCAATTTTGGAAACATAGGCTTTTACATGGGAAAAGGCGGAAACAATGGATATTTTGGAAACTGTTGCAGTCTGAGACCTGGAAGTTGCTAGATGCAGACAACCAATAGAGTCAATGAAGGTAAGTAATTAATGAAGGCCAATGTCATTTCTTGACCTTGACCCAAAGTCATTTAAATATCAAAATTAAAATTGTGGTTTTCTCATAAATCACTGGGTTTGGAAACTATTGCAGCCTGAGACCTGAAACTTTGCAGATGCAGACAACTTATGAATTCAATAAAGGTGTGTGAGTATTCAAGGTCAAGGTCATTTCATGATGACTTAATACTGCAGGATCAGGCTTCAGGTGAGCGTTCTCAGGACCAATGGTCCTCTGGTATTTTTAACTTATTTGTTTTCAGGTTTGCCATAAACCTAACATGCGACGAAGGAGATGACAGTGACATAGCGTTACACTTTAACCCCCGGTTCGGGGAGAGACAGGTTGTGTGTAACACCAGGGAAGGCGGTGACTGGCAGGAGGAAGTAGTGACGGAAAAGGAGGAATTTCCTTTTGAGAAGAAGGACGCGTTTGAAATTGCCATTAGTGTAAAAGACGACAAGTTTGTGGTAGGTTGGCCTACGATTGCATGTAGCCACGGTTTTTAATATCAAATATATGAAGTTGTTTCTCATGTAGCTCAACTGTACTCGTATATGCGTTGATGCATGTATCTGACGTTCGACGTTGGTACATTCGATTATTATTTCTTTATAAATGAAAACGGATCGGCGCTTCTAATTCAAGTCCAACATTTTATAAATCCTATAACCCCAACTTGAGGCTAACCCTTTTCAGTGTGAAACACACTGGTAAACGTAAACGTACTGGCTAAGTCACGAACGTATAGGCTAAGGCAATTTCAACGCTATGGCTAAGAAAGAAAATGGCGGATAGTGAGACACATTTGCAGGTTTGTTATTGTTTTACAGTTTCATTTTTCTGTTATCAATGATGACGGCTACTGTCTTGGCGGCGCGGGACCCACAAATGAGTCACAAACTTACGTTCGATGGCACGATGTCGCCAGCTGCAGCCAGTAAAAGAGTAACCTCGACAAAGTGGAGACACTAAACCACGAAATCTCATGATTGTTCATGAATTTCTGTTTTTCTATGATATCGTACACTGTCTTGTAGTTTATACATATGCAAATGACAAATCGGACGCCTTTGAGAACGATTAATGAAAAAATGACATTGAAGGAGCCCCAGCGTGTGTCAGTACTTGAAGTTTCATTACCACGCTATTGGCTAAGGAACCTGAAACAACGTAGTGGCTAAGACCCCAGAGTTTCTCGGGGAGAAAATGTTATAATATGGTTGTTAGACTCGTAAACTTGTGTCTTTCTCAAAGTAGGTTTTGAGGTCTAAATAATTTTTCAAACATGGTTTAGACCTTCGTTAGTGAAATTAAAAACAAAATTATTATTATTATTATTCGTTCAAGTAGTGAAAATTCGTTAGTAAAATTATTATTATTCGTTAATGAAATTATTGTTAGTTAAATTAAAAAAACAAATATATCGTATTTACGCGCCTATCAATGTTTTTCTTTGGGGGTGGGGGTGGGGGAACGGCTTACAGGTGGAATTATACAACAAATTTATCCCAATCCCTCGGAATTAGACAGAGTACCATGACCCAGGGATGGTTAATTGGATGCTTTACTAGGAAATTGTACATGAAAATATGCAGCGAAATTGATGACCCACGAGGGGATTTAGGACATCACAATGCGATCAATGATTGTGGAAATAGACCATTTTTTTTTTAAATTGTTTAATTTCAACTGGAAATCCCGTCGCCCCCTCCCCCCTCGAAAAAAACATCCGTCGCGAACAGTGGCAGTGATTTACCTTTATTGACGTACAGGAGGAGCAGGAAATATAGTAATTAGTAAAAGTAGGCAACGATCAGGAAACGGAGCAAGCAGAAAATAATTCCCAGTCCAAACACCGAGGTGGGAAAAACCTAAATTTACAATAAGGTACTTATACTAAGAAAACATAATGTAAGCCGAATGGGCAGCCATTTTCCCAATAGGTGGCCACTCAGCCACTCAAACTTAACTAAAAATATTGAAAACGCACAGAAGGTGCTAACTGCTCAACAATTCAACACCAAGACGAACCACCACAGAAGTATCGCCTTGGAACAATCAGTAATAAAAAATCACTGGCGGGCTTAAATCGATTTTACATGATCATAACCTCACCCTCAGCTTCTGCAGTAGTTCATAATATTTAATGCCAAAAACTAATGTCAAAATGCATGTAATAGAAAAAGAAGCAGCCAGTGCATGTCCAACACATCTAGTTAGATAAGAAAACTCAGTATGTGACAACAATACATACTATCTTAAAGAACTACCCTTTTATTTCTTTGGAAGCACACTCCTTCTTTCTGACGGTACATGGAGAGATCTGTAACTTTACCATCACCTATTGTGAAGAGTTCTTTTTTGTGCTTCTCCGTTCATAGTTATGTTGTGTTTAAAATGGCCCAGGTTGTTTCGATTTTTTTAAACAACTTATTCAAATTCTTTGGCTTTTTTTGGCTGCGAAACTGATTTTTGAAATTTATAACGCATACAACATAATAATAATGAGCCAAGTCGTGAGAAAACCAACAATATGCATATGCGAAAAAGAAGGCGAAGATCAACCTCGCGGTAACCGCAAAGCTGATCAGCCCCTTTGTTTTTGCTTTACGAATAGTACATTCCCTCTCCTTTCTAAATACAAAATGTCATGCTTCTAGCCATATTCTGTCGCTGCGCAGTCCGGTTTATGTGGAAAACGAAATTCAAACGGTTTAACAAAGCTCTAAAAACCATGTTTGAACTATAATTTAGACCTCAAAACTTACTTTGGGACAGACACTTACGAGACTTACGACCATATTATATCATTTTCTCCCCGAGCAACTCTGGGGTCTTAGCCACTACGTTGTTTCCATTTCCTTAGCCAATAGCGTTGTAATGAAACTTCAAGTATTGTCACACGCTGAGAGCCATTCAATTTGATTCTTTTCATAAATCGTGCTCAAAGGCGTCCGATTTATCATTTGCATATGTATAAACTACAAGACAGTGTACGATATCATAGAAAAACAGAAATTCATGAACAATCATGAGATTTCGTGGTTTAGTGTCTCCACTTTGTCGAGGTTACTCTTTTACTGGCTGCAGCTGGCGACATCGTGCCATCGAACGTAAGTTTGTGACTCATTTGTGGGTCCCGCGCCGCCAAGACAGTAGCCGTCATCATTGATAACCGGAAACTGAAACTGTAAAACAACAACAAACCAGCAAATGTGTTTCACTATCCGCCATTTTCTTTCTTAGCCATAGCGTTGAAATTGCCATAGCCTATACGTTCGTGCCTTAGCCAGTGCGTTTACGTTTACCAGTGTGGTGAAAGATGATAGAAATGTAATAGGTTGACATAACCATGGCTTTATATGGTGCTGCTTTTTTGTGTAGCTCGCATGAGTCCAAGACTCATAAATGAATTTGCGTCGCGAGAGCTACGTCTACGTTACAATTCCTTTTCTCCATAAATCGGAGATTTCTATTCTGTGGCTGCACAGCTCGGTTTGTGTCGGATCTGTTCGGAAACCTAAGACCGACTTTAAAATTGTTGGTTTGTTGTGCAAAACAACAACAACAACAACAACAACAACACCAAAAAAAAAAAAAAAAAAAAAAAAAAAAAAAAAAAAAAGCAATTATTCAATTTCAGATAAGTGTCCTAATCAAAGCTTCCTAATTTAGTTTCAAACAATATTTCAACAATGAATTCTCTTTCAATATAGTGTTTTAACCATATTCATGTACTGATAAAGCAAAAGTGCTTTTTTCTGGTTTACCAAAAAAAAAAAAAAAAGCTCTACCTACCTACCCATTCTGAAATTGATGGGTAGGCGCACAGCAAACAAAAAATCATTTAAGGATGGCCTAATTTCATGTTTCTTCAAGGTGTTTGTGAATGGAGATAGATTTGTAGAATTTGACCACCGGCTTCCAGTAGACTCAATCACTCATATCAACATGTCAGGAATAGCAGATTTCTTCGAACCAGAGTTCTACTGAGAAAACATGTCGGAACTTACAGGTGCTGGTAAGTTAGAATTTAGTAATCGGTAATCACCTATTAGACATTTCGTATTAAAACGGGCGTAGCAAACCAGTTCTAAGAAAGCCAAAATATTTTTGGATTTAGGCAGTACTTAGTGAACTAAACAAAAACATTAAGGGAGTTGGAGAAGGGCCATTTTAACATTAAGGGGGGAGGAGAAAAAGGTCATTTTACATTAAGGGAGCTGGAGATCAGGGGCATTTTACATTAAGGGAGCTGGAGAAAATGGTCATTTCACATTAAGGGAGCTGGAGAGCAGTGTCATTTTACATTCTAACACACCGCGCCTATATAGCCAATGGTAAAAAAAGGTGTTATATTGTGCAACAATTTCACTGGGCGAATGGGAGCTGGAGGGGTTATTTTACATAAAGGTAGCTGGAGAGAAGGGTCATTTTACATTAAGAGGGCTGGAGAGCAGTGTCATTTTACATTAAGGGAGCTGGAGAGCAGGGTCATTTTACATTAAGGGAGCTGGAGAGCAGGGTCATTTTACATTAAGAGAGCTGGAGAGCAGGGTCATTTTACATTAAGGGAGCTGGAGAGGTTATTTTACATTAAGGGAGCTGGAGAGCAGGGTCATTTTAAGGGAGCTGGAGAGGTTCTTTTTACATTAAGGGAGCTGGAGGAAAGTGGCATTTTACATAAAGGTAGCTGGAGAGAAGGGTCATTTTACATTAAGGGAGCTGGAGAGAAGGGTCATTTTACATTAAAGGAGCTGGAAAGAAGGGTCATTTTACATTAAGGGATCTGGAGGAAAGTGGCATTTTGCATAAAGGTAGCTGGAGAGAAGGGTCATTTGACGTTAAGGGAGCTGGAGATATGGGTCATTTTACATTAAGGGTGCTGGAGGTAAGGGTCATTAGATTAAGGGAGTTAAAGAGAATCCTCATTTGACATTAAGGAAGCAGGGAGCAAAGACCCCCTCCCCCACGGGAAGAGCCTCAGATATGATATGTTTTGGTGCCAATGTAATTATATGCATTACCAGGTGCTTGTCATATTTTCTTTTCAGACAAATGGCTCACGGACAAGTTGGTGTGGAATTAAAACTGAAACGAGACATTTGGTGCCGTTTATTGACTTAATGGTTCATAACATTACATGCCATGTATATTTATTAAAAATCTTTCTTAGAAAATGTACAACTGTACTTATTCTTTTTCGTGTCATTTTGTAACGTTTTTAAAGCTGCATGTATTTTTGCACGCAACTACATATATACCGATCTGTCATTTTCATGTTTCAAATTTATACATCGGATGCCTTCAATCATGTATTATAACAAAAATGAACAGTCTGCTTTTATACTATTTTGAATAATATTCTCACCCATCAGACAAGCATATCCCTTTATGCACACTGGTAAACGTAAACGTACTGGCTAAGGCACGGCGAACGTATAGGCTAAGGCAATTTCAACGCTATGGCTAAGAAAGAAAATGGCGGATAGTGTGACACATTTGCAGGTTTGTTGTTGTTTTACAGTTTCATTTTCCGGTTATCAATGATGACGGCTACTGTCTTGACGGCGCGGGACCCACAAATGAGTCACAAAGTTACGTTCGATGGCACGATGTCGCCAGCTGCAGCCAGTAAAAGAGTAACCTCGACAAAGTGGAGACACTAAACCACGAAATCTCATGATTGTTCATGAATTTCTGTTTTTCTATGATATCGTACGCTGTCTTGTAGTTTTTACATATGCAAATGACAAATCGGACGCCTTTGAGCACGATTCATGAAAAAAAATGACATTGAAGAGGCCCCAGCGTGTGTCAGTACTTGAAGTTTCATTACAACGCTATTGGCTAAGGAACCTGAAACAACGTAGTGGCTAAGACCCCAGAGTTTCTCGGGGAGAAAATATTATAATATGGTTGTTAGACTCGTAAACTTGTGTCTTTCTCAAAGTAGGTTTTGAGGTCTAAATCATTTTTCAAACATGGTTTAGACCTTCGTTAGTGAAATTAAAAACAAAATTATTATTATTATTATTCGTTAGTGAAAATTCGTTAGTAAAATTATTATTATTCGTTAGTGAAATTATTGTTAGTTAAATTAAAAAAACAAATATATCGTATTTACGCGCCTATCAATGTTTTTCTTTGGGGGTGGGGGTGGGGGCGGGGGCGGCTTACAGGTGGAATTATACAACAAATTTATCCCAATCCCTCGGAATTAGACAGAGTACCATGACCCAGGGATGGTTAATTGGATGCTTTACTAGGAAATTGTACATGAAAATATGCAGCGAAATTGATGACCCACGAGGGGATTTAGGACATCACAATGCGATCAATGATTGGGGAAATAGACCATTTTTTTTCAAAATTGTTTAATTCCAACTGGAAATCCCGTCGCCCCCTCCCCCCTCGAAAAAAAAAACATCCGTCGCGAACAGTGGCAGTGATTTACCGTTATTGACGTACAGGAGGAGCAGGGAATAGTAATTAGTAAAAGTAGGCAACGATCAGGAAATGGAGCAAGCAGAAAATAATTCCCACTCCAAACACACGGGGACGCAACTGTTAATCGTGATTATTGATGCAACGTGGAATGTTAATGCATGCTAATATGAAGTTTCGTATGCGTCGGCGATATTGTTACGAATGCGACGTTCCACATCCTCTGCCCTTGAACGGTAAGTATCACATGTTTTGCTCTCGCGAAAATAAACAAAGCCGAGTTTACAAAATCGGCGTCCACTATGATCTGCAAAAATCTTTTATGTTCCCACTTGAAGTCAATCGGAATACTTACGGCACTTGTGTTTTTCAGCTAATGGTTTATAAAGTTGACATGTAGATACAATTTTGCCACGGAAACTCATTACATTCTTAAATTCCTTTGTTTTTCTTTGTCTTGGTCGTAAACTAAAAACTATAATACAGTCCTGTGGGTGTCTTTATTGAAATATGTATCCAAACGGCTTTGTAAATGCACATTTATCTACTGAGCGTGAAAAACAGTGAGACAAGCATCTGTTGTATGTATCGAAGATTTTGTTAAAATTTAATATGCGACACAGAAATGCATCGTGGAAGAATGGCACCGATGATTCGGTAAAATAAAATAGCAAATGTTGCGGTATTTGAGACAGTGATGCATTTTCTTCAATAAACATTTTTAGATACATGTTAAAGGGGTCAACCATGATTGTATTATTACTTGCAGAGGCTGGAGAAAGTTGTTTGAGCCCGAGGCCGAGGGTTCAAAGTGCTCCCGAAGACTTTTCTAATGTTAATGCAATGAAATAACCATAGTTGATCGCTGTTCTTATATAACACACCATTCCAATGGAAAACTGCCTCGCAACCGCACCTAAAAACCGCATAAACCCCTTTAATTCTGTTGTTTCCCCACTGCTTATCAGAAATGCGTGGAGCCACTCATATTCAATGATCAAAAATTATTTGGTTTAGCCTTAGATTCATTTAATGTTAGGAAACATATAAGCTCTGTCACTGATATGTTCGAATTTGCTGTTTCGAGGCAAGAATACATCAGATGTGTCACTCGAATGTTGACAAAGCTGAATCAGAAACCCCATTCTGTGACCTCATTCAAAATAAAAGTGGTATATGCATTGAAGCTCGCTCAACGAAGTGCATGTAGTCCAAGGAAAAAAACGCCATGCAATATTTCGCTTGATAAAGGCACTCGTTATGCTTCGGCATGTACGTAAATAACTTTTGAAAGAGCACAACAAAAATGCTAATTCTTCCATGACTCATTCTAGTAGTACTTACCTTCGTCTTTGATGCATACAAAAGATGCTTATCTTACTGTTTTTCACGCTCAGTAAATAAATATGTATTTTCAAAGCTGTTTGGATACAAATTTCAATAAAGACACCCACAGGACTGTGTTATACTTCTTAATTTACGACCAATTTACGACCAAGACAAAGAAAAAACAAAAGGACTTTAAGAATGTAATGAGTTTCCGTGGCAAAATTGTATCTACATGTCAACTTTATAAACCATTAGCTGAAAAACACAAGTGCCGTAAGTATTCCGATTGACTTCAAGTGGGAACATAAAAGAATTTTGCAGATCATAGTGGACGCCGATTTTGCAAACTCGGCTTTGTTTATTTTCGCGAGAGCAAAACATGTGCTACTTACGGTCCAAGGGCAGAGGATGTGGAACGTCGCATTCGTAACGATCTCGCCGACGCATACAAAACTTCATAATAGCATGCATTAACATTCCACGTCGCATCAATAATCACAATTAACAGTTGGGTCCCCGTGAAACACCGAGGTGGGAAAAACCTAAATTTACAATAAGGTACTTATACTAAGAAAACATAATGTAAGCCGAATGGGCAGCCATTTTCCCAATAGGTGGCCACTCAGCCACTCAAACTTAACTAAAAATATTGAAAACGCACATAAGGTGCTAACTGCTCAAAAATTCAACACCAAGACATAAAACAGAAAGAACCACCACAGAAGTATCGCCTTGGAACAATCAGTAATATAAAATCACTGGCGGACTTAAATCGATTTTACATTATCATAACCTCACCCTCAGCTTCTGCAGTAGTTCATAACATTTAATGCCAAAAACTATTTAATGTCGAAATGCATGTAATAGAAAAAGAAGCACCCAGTGCATGTCCAACACAATGTCAAAATGCATGTAATTGAAAAAGAAGCAGCCAGTGCATGACCAACACATCTAGTCAGAAAACTCAGTATGTGACAAGAATACATACTATCTTAAAGAACTACCCTTTTATTTCTTTGGAAGCACACTCCTTCTTTCTGACGGTACATGGAGGGATCTGTAACTTTACCATCCCCTATTGTGAAGAGTTCTATTTTGTGCTTCTCCGTTCATAGTTGAACCCCAACGCGCCAAAATGTACCTTCGGACATACTGACTTACTAGTAGAAAGAGGCAAAAAAGTGGAAAAATCATCTATTCCATGTTTTAGAAATAACACTGTATTTGTAACCTTTGAACACCGGGCTACCAAATGAATTAGTTATGCAACAATTTTATTTTCAATATTTGGAGTTATCTGCCCTTGTTTTAGCCCATAATATACATAATTTTCCTATATCTATCGTTAAACGGTAACCATAGCAACCACATCGTCATAGCATACACAAAATAATTTCGACGGATTGACTGCAATGATGATATGCTTCCATCTTAACTAAAGATTCGGATCCATGCTTAAACAATTTTAAGCAAATGCATCGAGTTTTGAAGGCACTGCTAACATGCAGAAATGCAATACGCAACTTTGACGTCATTTTTCAGGACAATGACGTCTGTAGGGTTCATATAGTAAATTGGTCATAACTCACAAACTAAGTTGAATAACCCTGCCAAATAAAGACTAACATATTCTAGAAACATTATACCATTCAAAGTAACATTGTTTTTCTAATACTTAAAATTGTCCGACGGTACTTTTCCTCACGTTGTGGCCCAGTTATGTTGTGTTTAAAATGGCCCAGGTTGCTTCGATTTTTTTAAACAACTTATTCAAATTATTTGGCTTTTTTGGCTGCGAAACTGATTTTTGAAATTTATAACGCATACAACATAATAATAATGAGCCAAGTCGTGAGAAAACCAACAATATGCATATGCGAAAACGAAGGCGAAGATCAACCTCGCGGTAACCGCGAAGCTGATCAGACTTTACGGATAGTACATTCCCTCTCCTTTCTAAATACAAAATGTCATGCTTCTAGCCATATTCTGTCGCTGCGCAGTCCGGTTTATGTGGAAAACGAAATTCAAACGGTTTAACAAAGCTCTAAAAACCATGTTTGAACTATAATTTAGACCTCAAAACCTACTTTGAGACAGACACTTACGAGACTTAATTACGACCATATTATATCATTTTCTCCCCGAGCAACTCTGGGTGCTTATAATGGTTTACGCTTATCAGTGTACCGAATGCGCTGGTCAGCATTTTTGCCAATCTCGTGCAAACCTATTCATCTGAATTATTCTAAATAAAGAACCGTCCAAAAGACCCTGTACTGAAACCCAGTGATTATCAAATATTTTGGTCAACATGTTAGAATGCAAATACGAAGCATCAACTACACTAATCCTTCGCCTATTTAATGGCCCGTCCCGTTCAATGTAATAGACAAATGAAAGCGCTAATTAATGTCATTCGGGTTTTGAAAGGGGCCTACCTTAAATATTTGCCGTAACTTATGATCACATTTTCAGGACACACCAGCGGCCTACTACATTCCCGGGGGGGTGTCACCAGGACGGCAGTTCATAATCAGAGGAAAAGTTGATTACTCAGCTGAAAGGTAAGTCTGAATCTGCGTGGTAGTTGCCCCATTTGAACGCGGAAAAAGGGGCAGTCCCCGCTTCCCACACTGGCACGCCCGACGCATTCTATCGAGGATATTAATGTGGAAATATTGTTACGAGTAGTTACCAGTTAATGGAGTAATAGTTTATTATGTAATGGTAAACTCTCTCAAGAAAGCTTGCGCAGTTCAACTACTGTTTTGACCCTGGGCCTAATGCAACATGTCACAATCAATGGCGACTGTTGCGTCAAGTGGGTTTTCATTCAGGACATCCGTGCGTATTCTTCGGTAACCTTTAGCATCATTTAACTTCAGTATATCCCAGTGGAGCGAAACTTACGAATACGGTGAAAATATGGGTTACATTTATATTACGAGTATTATTATTGTTGTAGTATAAAAAAAAAGATACATACTCATAAAATAAAATTGTCACCGCAGAGCTGACAAAAGGTACCATTCAGCCACCAAATATAATCCTTGGAGAATATGCAATAACAGATTTTCGATACAAAGATAAAAGTTTCCTCTGATAGATCTCTCTGAATGTTCAAACTTGAACCCATCTTCTGTGCCAAATAACTCGACAGGTGCCGGGCCTCATCGGAAACCCGAAAAGACTTCCCCACAGCGCGTTGCATGAAACGTCTTTAGACACTTGTTACAGCGCAGTCATAATCTATATGCATCCATCTACCTTTTCCTCCAGATTTGCAATCAATCTTCAAGAAGACGGCGAAGCTGGCTGCGATAACGTCGCCTTCCATTTCAACGCCCGACAGAGCGAAGACACCGTCGTCAGAAACACTAAAGATGGCGGTGATTGGCAAGAAGAGGAGAGGGATATTCCTTACTTCCCTTTTAACGAGGGAAAAACATTCCTCATCAAAATAGAAGTTGCCTCTTCGCTCTACAGAGTGTATGTAAATGGGAAGCATTTTATCAACTATGGACATAAAATGGACATGGATAAGGTCCATTATCTGTATCTCATAGAAAACCGGTATTGCAATGGCGTACTGATCGAATTTTTTTTTGAGTGGCGCAAAATAATCGATGATACAGTAAAGTAGCTCTAGTGAAAGGAGAATGAACGTTCGGAATGATGATATTATGATATTTTGTCATTGAACTCCTTATGAAATAGATCATCGAGTGAACAAAGATACACAAAAGCTATTAATCTGTGCTGAAGCTGTGAGCACTAGTACTCGACGGGTACATATTACGACTCAACACAAACTGATATTGAATATACAGACAGTATACTCCCAGTTAAACATTCATAAACATTCATACAAACATTATTATATCAAATATGCCGGCTAATCGTGGTCGTGGTCGTGGAAGTCGTGGTGGTGGTCGTGCAGGGTACTACACGCCACAAGCCCCATCATCAAAGAGGGTCAGAGTACCCAGTGATGACCCAGATGAGGACGTAGAGATTGACCCTGATCTATTGCTAGACTCCCTCCTGGCCTGTCTCACTAAGAACGAGTCACTCCTGGATCGTTTTGTTGCCCACCTGCTCAAAATACCAGCACTCCAGGACAGGATAGCCCAACTAGTCATCAGCTCTATTGACCCATCTGGTACCTCTAGTGATGACGGTTCTGCCACCCTCGGTGATGGCACTGACAAGAGTAACATTGCAAAGTGCTTCATTGATACCATCCAGGGACTGACACAAGCAGTTAATGATCTCAAGACAGAGTTGAAAACCTCAGCTCATAGGTGCGATGAGTTAGAACAATACTCAAGACGGAACAATATTATTATATCCGGGATCCCTGAATCTGACCATACCGATACTGAGACCCAGGTTGTAAACTTTCTGAACGATTACTCCGGGGAAATGATAGAGCCAGGTCTCATTGACAGGTGTCACAGACTGCAGAAAAGGAATGCCAAAAAAGGCCCTGGGCAGAGAGCACCTGATATCATAGTGAAATTTGTAACTCATAAGTGTAAAGCTGCCATCCTATCAAAGGAACCCATGGAGAAATTAAGAGAAGATAATAAGGGTAGAGATGATGCCTCTAAACTGTATGTCAGAGAGGACCTTACTAAGAAAAGAGGCACTATCCTGTACAAAGCCAGACAGCTTAAGAAAGCGAGTCTTATCAAGGACGCTTTTTCTCGCGACGGTGTTATAACAATTCGTATGGCTACATCAAAGCCCTCTGGACATGATATGTACTATCGAATTACCAGTGAAGATGAACTTAAAGCGTTCTGTAATGATAAGAAGTTAGACGTGAATGATGAGTGCCTGCCAAAAAAGACTGTTAAGCCTAAAACACTTGTGTTTTCTATGTCAGCTGGTGGCAGTGCCGCCCATGGTTCTGCTGCCCATCATGCTGGCACCCCTATGGACTCACAGGAAGAATCAGACCTCAACCCTGATGCTCAGGCATTCCAGCCTTCTAACAACTCTGATGCTGGAACTGTAAACGAACCCGCTTCATAAACATTCTGATATACTGAAATGTATAAAACTTTCCTAAAAGTGTATACTTGTATATAAGAAAAAGGCATACATATGAAATCATATAGTTTATTGAAACTCATGACATTCAACAGAAATCACAGTCAGTTTAATCTAACATTCTCATGATGAACCTTACATGCAATAACCTAGTGCAAAATCTGAATTTCTAGTGTCTGATGAATGCTTTCAGATTGTATGCAGTTCAACCTCATTATAAAACGCCTCATTACAGTGCGGTTTTCAATGCAACATGGTCTTTTTATGGCTCCAAAATGATTATCTTGCTATATTGACTGTTATAACAAACTAATAACCTCATTATTGTACAGACTTACTTTTTTTATAGTAGCATGGTCTGGTTTTACATATCCCTTAGTTGGCATTATAATGAGGTTGACCTCTTCATACACTATAAAATACTACTATCTATAGCCACAATGAAACATAGAATTTCATACCATATGATGTTCGATAAGAGCTATAATCAGTACCAATTCAATTTCATTCCAAGAAATGATTTTCCAATATTTAAAATTTCCTACTGTTTTGTTTTATATAAGTAGGAAAAATTTAGAAAGCAGCAAATAATCACAAAAACCTATAGCCACCAGATAGTAGATGCCTAATTTTCTTTCAAAATTTGCATGTGTATCTTAACTAGGTACCGATATATGTATATATGGTTACCTAGAACTGACACCAGGATATGGTTACTGATATGCACTAGTATACTTCTGCAACTAAAAGCAACTTTTCTTCAGCCTGTCCCTCAACATCTGGTTTTATTCAATATTCAGAGACAGTGACAGTTTTGACACCTATAAAACTTTTATATATGTTTACTAGCATATGATAAATACTGCAATTTGCAAACGCCTATTCTTCATGATGATAGAATGTTTTGCCATTCTTCTATACATTTACATGTTATAAATCAATCTTTAGTGAGAATATCTGTGTTAAATAGGATTCTCATGCTCATGTCGGCAAATCACAAAATTTTCCCATAGACATCTGAACTCTACAAACATCAATCACCAGAAAAATAATTGCTAAGCTGGTTTGATTCTGGAAATCAGTATAAAAACTCCAGTGCATAGTTTACTAAAAACAGCATTATTTAATGGTGAGCATGAAAATTGTACTGCTCAATTAACATAATTAAAATAGCACTTCAAACAATGACATGGCTCATGTGACTAAATAAAAATATCTCCGAATGAGCATGTCAATTATACAAATGAATGTTTGACCCTTGTGAGCATGAAAATTGAGACTATCCTAATCGTTAGAATATAATGAGCATGACACATATTGTACCATTAACTGTAAACTTTTACTACCATGTAAATATGAAACTGTTCTGTGACAATACAATGGCTTGAATTGGCTTCAATTGAATGAGCATGACAATTCTACCACTATTTATAAAAAATGCCAAAGAAAGCACCAAACTCAATAAACTGACTGAACTTATATGCAAGACTTATAAATTATGAATATGTCTTATGTTGTGTTGTCAAAGCAGCAAAAGTCAATGGCCTGATTTGTGAGCATGGAAATTGTTGTGCTTGTTCTATCTGTTGCTATATCCTTAATTCTCATATAAGGCGTAAGAGTGAAAACTCAGATTACTCTAATTGTAATGATATCATTACCTGAATTGTATGAGCATGAAGATTGTTCTACTAGCTGTTTATATGTTATTGAACATGTTGAAATAGCACTTAAATCATTGATTTGACCAACTTGTCTTTAATGAGCATCAAAAGATGACTGTTGATTGTATTATGTTGTTGAAGTAGCAGAAAATACTGACCCAATATTCTGAGCATGGAATTTGTTCTGAATGTTATATATATATGACTTTACTGAATAGCTCGGCTCAAGTGAAAATTATATCGCAGGTAATGTTATTATTGTCACTATTGTGTTAGCATTTTCGTTAATGACCTTATTCTTGTGAGCATAAAAATATTTTTTTTCCGATTACTAAAGTTATTGAAAGAGAAAAAATCAGTAGTTTCACATTTGTAAACATGCAAATTTCTATGTTTGTTATCACTGTTATAAGATTGTGAGTTGTATGAGCATGAAAATTGTACAGCTGATTAAGGAAATATTTACAAAATAGCACATCAACTTATGACTTATGAGCATAAATATATTTCTGCATGTTATATCATATTACTGAAATAGTATAAGTCAATGGCTGAACATTTGTAAACATGAATATTGTTTGGATTGTCCTCATAGTATTATTGAATAGCTTGAGTGAGCGTGAAAATTGCACTTCTTGTTACAATATTATTGAAATAGTATCCAAATCTATTATTGAAATAGCATTTATGTTTATATTTATATGACTTGACCATTTGCTGAAAAGTTAAACTAGCAGAATTTAAGAAATAAGAAAGCACAAGTATACTATTTGTTAATTTTAAAAGTAGAATCACTTTTATACTGTGTTCTTTTGATCCAAATTGAATCTCCTATTTTATCCAAATATGACAATTCTCCATATAATCCATGTATGTCACACATTTCCGAATAATCCATATATAAGAAACACATCCGAATATTTACATATAGACCTATGAATTTGAAATATATGATGTAAAAGTAAACATAGCCATATCACAAGGCAATATCCACCTATTATGCACCATCAAAAAGAGAAACACGACCGAACACTGCTCTCCACCACTCTTTTTGTTGATTCACAGGTCTTGTGATGTCTGATGTCTAAGATCCGAGCCTGAAAAAATAAATAACGAGTCTAAAATCTTAAAGTTTCATCTCCTCTTCAACTCTATTTTATAAACATGCTACTGAATCTGATTGTGATTTTGTGCCACTTATTATTACATGCAAGGAATACTTGCACTTCTTTAGTACCATTTCTTTTGACTTTGTTTTCTTTTGTTTTTTTGCTTGTACATGTATCTTGTAGTTATGTATATCTTTCTATTTATTTTTATTGTACTGACAAATAATACTTGTGCTCCTTTCCAACTGACTCATTCTCATGCCAAAATGCTAAGTATCAATAGAACTTCTGAAATAATATCTGGTCACCATTCAAAACTTAACCATTATCTATTTAACAATCAATGACATCGACGAGGCGCAATAATACAAAATTCAATGGTGACCATGTGATCATAAGAAAACGTAAAAATATTAGTCAGTCAAATGTCTCAACCTCTTCAACTAATGCTTCTCAAACTGCAGCAGAGGTTTCAAATAATAACCCTCAACTAAATAACTTATCTAGCTTGAAAATTGCTCATCTGAACATAAATGGATTAAGAAACAAGGTTGATTTACTTAGTGTTGAGCTATCGGAATATGATATAATCTGTGTTTCAGAGACCAAATTGAATAATCTTGTTGAAACAGCAAAACTTAAAATTGATGGCTTTCATGATCCAATTCGCAGAGATAGGCAGTATAACAATGGTGGTGGACTGCTTGTTTATATTAAAAACAACATTCACTTTAAACGGCGCCCTGATATTGAAAATCAATACATTGAAACTATATGGATCCAAGTCTGCACTCTAAATAAACAATTTTTGATGGGCTTATTTTACAGGCCACCTGGAAGCACTGTGGATTACTGGGAATCATTTGAAAGCTGCCTTGAAACAGCATCAGATCAAAATCTTGACATGATAATAATGGGAGACTTCAACCATGACTTAATGATTCAAAACAACTTAACCAAACTAGAAAGAATAATATGTAAATTCAATATTGAAAATGTGTTTACTGAACCAACTAGAATTACCGATACAACCCAAACATGCCTTGATCTCGTCCTCACAAACCATACCTCAATAATTGAGAGCACTGATATACTAGCCCCCTTTTGTAGTGACCATTGCACCATTACTGCAGACATCACATTCAAAACCTACAAAGAAAAAACATACAAAACAAAATTCTGGAAATATGAAGAAGCAGATAATGAAGGTATAGAAAACAAAGTGAATAGCACTGATTGGTCATATATCAATAACTGTAATAATATAGATGAAATAAATGAAATTTTTGCTAAATTTATAATTGACACTGCTAATCAATTTATTCCAAGTGTAAACTATACAAAGCGCCCCACTGACAAGCCATGGATGAATAATAACATAAGGAAGCAAATTAGACAAAGAGATAGACTCTTCAAAAAAGCTAAACTTAAAAAATCAGTTAACTATTTAAATAACTATAAAGATAAACGAAATGAGGTAATCACATCAATTCGAGAAGCTAAAGCAAACTATTTACAAAAATTAAAAGATACACTTTCAGATCCAAAAACCCCACCTAAACAATGGTATAAAATTGCTAACGAAATTTCAAGTTTTAAGAATAAAAGAAATCCCCCACCACCCCTAAGAAATAATAATAATACAGTAGATATACACCCTTTCGATAAAGCCCAAACACTAAACAAACATTTTGCTAACATTTCAAAGGTAGATAACCCTCCGCCCCTACCCGAGGAAGAACCAAGCCCACCATATACTCTTGAAAGTATAACTGTTACTGAAAAAGATGTAAAAGACCAACTCCACACATTAAAAACTTCCAAACCTGGTGGTCCAGATGAAATTTCTCCAAAACTTATAAAAGCACTAGGCAACTCATTGGCAAAACCCTTAATGCTACTTTTCAATAAATCACTTTCACTAGGACAAGTACCCTCAGATTGGAAAATGTCCAACATTTCAGCTATTTTCAAAGGCAAAGGTGACTCCTCAGATCCAACAAATTATAGACCTATTTCCATAACTAGCTGTATTGGTAAAATGCTTGAAAAAATAATTTTTAAATATTTGTATAATTACCTGGAAACCAATCAACTGATCACAAATTTTCAAAGTGGCTTTCGTCCAAAAGATTCCACAGTCAATCAACTCCTGGAAATATATCATAAAATAATAGAAAGTTTAGACAAACAGAAAGAAATTAAATTCATATTTTGCGACATAAGTAAAGCATTTGACAAGGTTTGGCATGACGGTCTCCTATTTAAGCTCAAAAAATATGGCATTACTAACAACTTATTATCTTGGTTCAAAAGCTACTTGTCAAATAGAAAACAACGTGTGATAACTGAGGGCTTTAAATCTAACTGGGAAAACACATTAGCTGGAGTTCCTCAAGGCTCAGTGCTGGGTCCCTACTTATTTCTTATTTATATCAATGACATTGTTAAAGATATTAATTGTAACATTCGACTCTTCGCAGACGATACATCTTTATTCACTGTCTTCGAAAACAACAACTCAATCAAATTACTTGAAGAAGATTTGAAAAAAATTGCCCAATTTGCGGAGTCATGGTGTATCATACTTAACCCCACAAAAACAAAATCTATGACCTTTACTCGCAAACGGATAAGGGAATGCCCTAAAGTCAAATTTAATAATATTGAACTTCAAGATGAAACTCAGCATACACATCTGGGTCTGACATTATCATATGATGCAACCTGGGGGGATCATATCAATCGCATCTATGAAAAAGCATCAAAAAGGTTAAATATCTTAAGAATGTTGAAGTATGATCTGGACAGGAAATCTTTAACTCGTTTCTATACCTCTTATATTCGACCCGTACTGGAGTACAGCAGCATTGTCTGGGATAACTGTGACAAAGACGAGGCAGAACTTCTGGAATCCATTCAACTTGACGCTGCCCGAATCATAACAGGATTACGCCGGGGTACCTCCCACGATATTCTGTATGATGAACTTGGATGGACCTCGCTATCAAAACGTAGACAGGACAGTAAATTGACTTATTTTTTTAAAATCCTAAATTATGAAACTCCAACATATATAAACAATATATTAGACAGCTATAATGATCATGTTGTACCTTATTCTTTAAGAAATAATAACTTAAGATACCCTAAACCAAACTCAACCTCATTTCAAAAATCTTATTTTCCAGCAACAATTAATTTATGGAATAACCTTAATCCTAACTTAGCTAACTGTACTTCCTTACACTCATTTAAACAAGAATTAAAAAAGCAAGCCCCAACACCTTCCAACTATTATTCACCCGGTACAAGAAAGGATAAAATTATTCTATGTCAGCTTAGAAATGGGAAAAGCCAACTCAATCAAGACTTGCATGATGACCATTTAATAGACTCACCAAATTGTACCCACTGTAACTGTCCAGAAACCATAGACCACTTTATCTTCAACTGCCCTAAATATTCAAATGAAAGAACAAATCTGATAAATTCACTGATAACAAAGCCAAATATATATAGTAAAATAACTGTATCTGTACATGATCTTCTTTTTGGAAACTCCGACTTGTCATATGAAGAAAATTGTGATCTTCAAAACCAGGTTATTATATTCATTAAACAGACTAACCGACTTACATAAAATAAGAAAATAACGAAATTAATAAAATGATAATAATAAATTAAAATAAAGAAATATCTATATATTTTGTAAACTAATACCCGTTACAAGCTGCTTAAAGTATTGAATTTAACTCATAAAATCTTGCCTAACAGTAACAGATAGAAAGTCTCACAGATCTTGTCTTCGGTTTTAATGAATGCGATATATATATACATATATATATACATATATATAATAATAAAAAAAAAAAAAAAAAAACGGAGACAGGGCTTAAAATTAAATACACTGATACATGAAACGAGTACAAAAACTATCAATCAAAATTCTAAGGGACATAATCCGCGTGATACCTGCGTCGACTGACTCTCTGATTGACTAGTCCGTTAAGTTCGTGACACACAGTTATGATCAATAATTCAATAACTGTCACAACTTACCGTTACATACTTAAAATGAGCATTAACTGTATATTTTCCGCCTTCTTGTCTTGTCTAGAAATTCATTCAACCATCCCAAAGTGAGGTGGCACGGCATACTTTATTTGAAAGTGATCAGTATAAGTCGTTTCTGTTCGGCCTACGGAATACCGAAATCGGAGTAGGAAGGGTGTGATCGCGCACCTAGGGGAAAAAACTTTGCGAAACCTAAAACACACATTTCAATTAATATGATCAAAAAATCTTCTAGCAGTTAATGTTTTTTCTAAACTTAAAGTATATATAATGCAAAAATGAGAATGGAACAACTTAACAACTGTGTGACTGACTATCCTACATTGTTGCTAGTTATTTGGCATGAGAGTGGGTCGGCACATAAATATGTACACAATCACCCTGAAACTGACTAGAGATTACGCACTCTCCCTGGGATTCCAAAAATAAAATAAAACAATATTAATACACAATTCTTTCACGTGATGATACATCTTTGTAGCCTAAAAATACAGATTATCTCTCGCGCTGTAGAAAAACAACAACAACAACAGCAACAAAAAACTCACAACCCTGGCGGAGTGCGATCTCATGGCATTATTATTATTATTATTGTTATTATTATTATTATTATTATTATTGTTACATGGATAACGATCGAACTCCTGTGGAACAGAGCTTTAGCATGACTGTCGAGCCTAACTTAAGTGACTACATGTAAGTGTACCAACTTTGCTATGACAGATCTTGAAAATCTGCTCCAGATGAATTCGCACCTTATCCATACTGTTCATATAGTTAACATGTACTTTTGATTGTATATATAAAATGTATATGACAGATATTATTATGCATAGTAGGATTGATTTTCATAATGAATGTAAATTGTAATACCGACGGGAGAGGGCAATGATAGGCTTTGCCTAAGCCCAATCCTTGTCGCATATATGTATTTGTATATATATATGTTGGCAGAAATTTCATAATAAATAAAATAAATAAATAAAAGTACTCTGCCCCATCCGTTAGATACAGATAATGGACCTTATCCATGTCCATTTTATGTCCATAGTTGATAAAATGCTTCCCATTTACATACACTCTGTAGAGCGAAGAGGCAACTTCTATTTTGATGAGGAATGTTTTTCCCTCGTTAAAAGGGAAGTAAGGAATATCCCTCTCCTCTTCTTGCCAATCACCGCCATCTTTAGTGTTTCTGACGACGGTGTCTTCGCTCTGTCGGGCGTTGAAATGGAAGGCGACGTTATCGCAGCCAGCTTCGCCGTCTTCTTGAAGATTGATTGCAAATCTGGAGGAAAAGGTAGATGGATGCATATAGATTATGACTGCGCTGTAACAAGTGTCTAAAGACGTTTCATGCAACGCGCTGTGGGGAAGTCTTTTCGGGTTTCCGATGAGGCCCGGCACCTGTCGAGTTATTTGGCACAGAAGATGGGTTCAAGTTTGAACATTCAGAGAGATCTATCAGAGGAAACTTTTATCTTTGTATCGAAAATCTGTTATTGCATATTCTCCAAGGATTATATTTGGTGGCTGAATGGTACCTTTTGTCAGCTCTGCGGTGACAATTTTATTTTATGAGTATGTATCTTTTTTTTTATACTACAACAATAATAATACTCGTAATATAAATGTAACCCATATTTTCACCGTATTCGTAAGTTTCGCTCCACTGGGATATACTGAAGTTAAATGATGCTAAAGGTTACCGAAGAATACGCACGGATGTCCTGAATGAAAACCCACTTGACGCAACAGTCGCCATTGATTGTGACATGTTGCATTAGGCCCAGGGTCAAAACAGTAGTTGAACTGCGCAAGCTTTCTTGAGAGAGTTTACCATTACATAATAAACTATTACTCCATTAACTGGTAACTACTCGTAACAATATTTCCACATTAATATCCTCGATAGAATGCGTCGGGCGTGCCAGTGTGGGAAGCGGGGACTGCCCCTTTTTCCGCGTTCAAATGGGGCAACTACCACGCAGATTCAGACTTACCTTTCAGCTGAGTAATCAACTTTTCCTCTGATTATGAACTGCCGTCCTGGTGACACCCCCCCGGGAATGTAGTAGGCCGCTGGTGTGTCCTGAAAATGTGATCATAAGTTACGGCAAATATTTAAGGTAGGCCCCTTTCAAAACCCGAATGACATTAATTAGCGCTTTCATTTGTCTATTACATTGAACGGGACGGGCCATTAAATAGGCGAAGGATTAGTGTAGTTGATGCTTCGTATTTGCATTCTAACATGTTGACCAAAATATTTGATAATCACTGGGTTTCAGTACAGGGTCTTTTGGACGGTTCTTTATTTAGAATAATTCAGATGAATAGGTTTGCACGAGATTGGCAAAAATGCTGACCAGCGCATTCGGTACACTGATAAGCGTAAACCATTATAAGCACACCTAGGTACGCGTGGGTGTGTCCTTGACCGCATAGTTAAATAGATTAAATCGTTCCCTGAATCAAACAAATATTTAAATACTTTATTTGCTACCGTGAAATCGATTAAATACTGAAACAAACTGATACTTGAATAAAAATTTTGGCAAATGTGAGACATCCAAACCACTAAAGATAATGAAACATGTTACAAGAAGTCACCATCATAAAATATATGCAGATTCAAGCAATTCTTTATCACGCCTTTGGTATCGGACTTGTGAAATGCAAACGAAGTAGCTGACACCGAACACCCCCTCCACAGTACCAGCCCTCATCATTAGAACAGAACAGAACAGTATGAGAGGGGCATGCGAGTTTGGGAGCTGCGCCACTGTCTCAATAGCCGACTGACAATCTGCATATATTTAGCAAACCAAAAACCGAACAAACGCATGAATGCTTACACAGTAATATACTTATATTTTATCTGTCATTTTGTTTGGCAAAAAAAGACATGAGCCTATGCGTGAGAAAACCAACAATTTGGGTTCCGACCAGGTTCGACACAAACCGGGCTGCACAGTCACAGAAGCAGGCTAGAAGCTTGAAATTTCGGATTTAAGAAGAAGAGGAAGTGTACTATCCGTCTAGCGAAAACAAAGGCGCTGATCTGCGTATGCAGATTGTTGGTTTTCCCACGCGGTGGCTCATATATTTTTTCTTGTCATCATGATAAAATGATGATGGTAGTGGCAGGCGCATTAGCAATAAGCTTATTGCATTATCACATTGAGCTTATTTTTTTATTCACTTTAAGGAAAAATGCTTCTTAAGGTTGGCTGGTTGATTTCGTGATGTACGTCTAACACAGAATCTAAGGTCACATAGTGACGAACCCTCGGTTAAAGTCTCACTCGAAAAAGTCGTAGTGTCCGATCTCGAAACCACGATCCCTGATTAGCAAAGCCAACTAGGACGGGCTGTCGATAATTTGTTTGACGGTCTTTTCTTCAGATGAGCTACTGTAGTGAGCGCACGATCTGAATTACTGGACCTTGCGTCGATTTAGACGATGCAAGGCCGCAATCGGAAATACTCTTTAGTTATAAACAAGTGTGAAGCATTTCTTCACTTTGTTATACTTTTTGTTGCGCCAGTCAACAGGTCAAACACTGCCTTGGTTCTGATTTGAAATCCTTCACTTGCAAATGCGTTTTGACTGTCACCACGAAAAACGATAAAAATGTATCTTTTTCAGAGAAGTAAATAAACTGAGAATACTTACGATTCTGCTTATCTGATATGCCATGTTTAGTATATATGTCTTGACTATAGTTGTGATACATGTAACTTTCGATTGTGAAAAGCAAACTTATTGAACCAAATAACTGCGTCAGGTAAAATTGTAGTCTCGACACGGAAAACCCTGTCCGTGCAACAGATTTCGGTAAAGAAGAATTCAATCCAGTTAGTCCAAGAATGGAGATTGAAAGTTGGGAACCAACCGGATTTCTACGAACAAAGTATGCAACCAAAAATTCAGAACTGATTGAGCAAATATATGTTTTCTTAAACGTTCGTTGTTCTCGACTACTATGAAAAAGCCGGTTTGCTCGTGACAAGTAAATACTGTGGTCAGTTGGAATATTGACCATTTTGTACAAACTTTACAATACCGACTTGCTTGACTATATCTACAAGTATACTTATGCCAAGAAGAAAAGCAAGATGCAAATCAAATGTAAGCAATAATTAAAAACACAATCAGAACAAAAATGATCCTCACTCCAGAATAAGGTAAGCAGCAAAACGGGTATGGTATTTTTAAGAAGAACCGCATGTTGTTAACCCAAGAGAACGGCAGCTCTTGAAGGTCTTGAGCCGAATATGCTCTGTACAAATACATAGGGTTGGTGATCTATTGTACGACACCATCTCCAGCAACTATAGCCTACATAGCGTATCAAAACACATATGAGCCGCCTCGTGGGAAAACCAACAATGCGGTTTCCGAACAGGTCCGACACAAACCGACCTGTACAAGCGCAGAAAAGAGCTACAAGCTTGGAATTTCGGATTTAAGTAGAAGAGGAATTGTACTATCCGAGTAGCGAAAACAAAGGCGCTGATCAGCTTCGCGGTTACCGCGAAGCTGATCTGCGTCTTTGTTTTCGCCTATGCAGAATGTTGGTTTTCCCATGAGGCGGCTCATATGTTGGTTCAATGCGGAAGCGCCGTTACTCGAGATGGTTGAGCATCCGAATCCGGGTTATACATATTCGAATTTGAGCCATTGCATGGGAAAACCAACAATTTGGGTTTCCGAACAGGTCCGGTTGTACGGTCACAGCATAAAGCTATAAACTTGAGTAGGAGAGGAATAGTACTATCAAAGACGCTGATCAGCTTTCTGCACAGCTGCTCTGCGTCTTTGTTTTCGCATATGCAAATTGTTGGTTTTCTCATGCGCAGGCTCATAAATGAATGAAGTCGAATTCTGTGTTTTGAGCCTAAATATGAAAAAGTATCTGTTTGCTCATTTGAAAATTCCCAATTTACAGCCGTTTAAGATTGCAAATACATCATTTTGCTTAGACCGGGTAGATTAGAGATACAGTGGACATGGTGGACCAAATTTAGACTAACTTTGCAGCAAGGGCGACAAAGAGAAGAAAAAACTAAGGTAACGTGAAAATATTTTTATTGAGTATACATTTATGGCACATCTACTTATGGCATTAGCAAAGCAGTAAATTACTGTTTCACTTAAACTTTGATTCTGTTTTACAAAGCCTCAGTACATAAACAAGCTATTTACGGAGTAAAAATGTAACTGATGATAAAAATTGTAGCATTAGAAGAAAGCTTAAGTTATATGTGCTGAGGTATGGCAGATTTCGATTCTGTATAGCACTTTCCAAATCCTTTCATGATCACAGATAATAATTACCAGTATAAGCAAGCAAGCGCTGTGCATATTGATCATAAGAAAGATGATATCTAGCTTGAAAAGAAAAAAATATGCGTTTAATAAAGTTTTGAATTCTAACCCAGGCACAGACTAACATAAAATCTAATATGAAAGAGAAACATATATGATTGTCTCCTTATTACATATGGTGGTCCCTTCATTGGGCCTGTCCTAAAGCACTTTGTGCGGGTGACAGAGGTAGCAGTGCCGTTCGGACTTCACAGGTAAGACATAGCTGATCTAAGCATTTCTTTTGTATGAATATGATGGAACAGACACAATTTCTCGTCTCAGGGCAAAAGTAACTGCGAAGCTGATCAGCGCCTTTGTTTTCGCTACTCGGATAGTACAGTTCTTCTTCTACTTAAATCCGAAATTTCAAGATTCTAGCTCGTTTCTATGACTGTGCAAGTCGGTTTGTGTCCGACCCGTTCGGAAACCACATTGTTGGTTTTCCCACGAGGCGGCTCAAATGCAGTTTTCCATTGTATAGTGCAATTTTTTTCACCTTGCAGGTTGACCTCTGACCTTCCCATAGCAAATACACTATGTCAGAACACCACGATCAAAGAAATTGCACAATACTCTGTCATATACAACTTAAATTAAACTTTCAATTTGTACGTACTAACACATTTGTAAAATTGTTAACTAAAGTTAGCCTATATGAAATATGAATCGATCTGGACAGTATGACACATAGATATAAATGTTTGTCTTGTACCCAAGTTATCACAGATGTTGCTTTGTGACTAAGCGACGTTTAATCGCGTATGCAATTTCAAGCACAACCACATGTTTTCAATGTCAACATATTAACATCGTTGCAACGAGTCATACATCACAACAATATGAGCCGTGCATGAGAAAACCGGATTTTTGCCTATGCGAAAACAAAGGCGCAGATCAGCTTTGCAGTAACTGCAAAGCTAATCAGCGCCTTTGTTTTCGCTACACGGATAGTACCATTTCTCTTCTTCTTACATCTGAAATTTCATTCATCTAGCCTGCTTCTTTGACTGTACAGGTCGGTTTGTGTCAGACCTGGTCGGAAACCCCGTAGACCGGTTTTATCGCGTCGCGGCTCATATAAAACTTGCACAAGACTGCTGAACTAAAATGATAAGTAAATATCTTGAAGTGGTTTATTATACAAGACCTATCTAGAAAGCATTGTAGTTTTAGCATTATGCAAGAAATATAATTTCATAGAATGGTTTTAGAAGTAAAATGTCCGTCCAAGGTTCCTTTGCAGTTCTGAATGCAAGAATACGCATCTAGAAGGCAACTTGCTGATACGATATACTGTGAATGTAGTGTTTAAGTCTTTGGTATCAATAATACTGTAAACCTGAAAAAAATATGAGAAAAAAATCAAAATAAAGAATACAGTTTTACAGATACATGTAATATATAATATTGGCGGAACAAGGGTGTAATGAATGCTTTGGCAATGACTCGAGATGAGCTTGCTTCTTTTCTTTGGATTATCACAGTATGTCCCTTATTCTAGATACGCCACATTCTTATCCTTCATAAAAAAGACATGCGTTTATGAATCAAGATGCATCAGTTACCCATTTCCTACAGTTCCATCACAATTTTTATTCTGTGCAACAAGTTTGTGAAATTCGTAACATAATAATAATAAAAAAAAAAAAAAAAAAAAAAAAAAAAAAAAAAAAAAAAAAAAAAAAAACATTCACAATCCTAGAAATAGAAATATTCAATACTCATGAATCCAGATTTAATAGAACTCTGGTTCGAAGAAGTCGGCTATGCCCCACATGTTGATATGTGTAATGCTTTCTACTGGCATCCTGTGACTATAGTCCACATACCGATAGCCATTCACAAATATCTACAAAACAGTCACGACACCAAAATTATACGTTCTTATAATGTGACACTGTTATTTTTTATATTCTCTGACTATATGTTAGATAAAATTGTATATATATACTTTCTCGTAGAGGAGAGTAATTCATGGCAATACCACTACGAAAATGCGCCCTTGTTACATACAGATTTTTCATAAGTTGTAAAAATTTAAAATTTTCATTAGTAAATGTGTATAATTTTAATATTTTAGCTCAAAACATACATTGTGGATACACGTTAGAACCGCCTCGCCGAGGCGGTTCTAATGAGTACCCACAATGTATGTTTTGGATCAAAAATAAGAAAATTGGGTATACTCCGGCAAACCCCAGTTTTTCTTTATAAAAGTGGGGTTTAAATGGGTATATATTGCACGGACATGTTTTCCTGATGCAAAATTAAACATCACTGGAGAAATACCAACGCTTGATTTTCGCGGTTTTTAAAGGTATCAAAATTATTCGGTCAGTTTTTAAACCAAAATAATTTTACTACGATTCCACATCTCTGCAAAACTGGAAAGAATTCTCTCTTACGTGCATTTAACCAAATGAAGGGCTTTAAACTGATGTCGTGAGGGTCAATACGAATCTGTCTATAAGCTTTTCCGAGGTCTTTTTTATAAAGCAGCCAACCCTAGTATTTTACATATTTTATGTAGCAAAATGCAAACATGTCTTTGAATCCATTTCATCTGTCTTAAACTTGCTTAGATGAGATCTTTTCTTATTTCTATGCCCTTTTCAGATGCATATAGTTGCAAGTGGCAAGAAATAACTTGAGGAAACACAGTATAATAAAATACAATCAGAGCTCGTATTTGAAGGTATATGCCACTTTCACACCTGTAAGGTAGAAACCTACCACAAACCGATCCTCTTTCACATTGATGGCTATCTCAAATGTATCTTTCTTCTCGAAGGGGAAATCATCACCCTGCTCCCTCTCCTCTTCCTGCCAGCCCCCGCCCACTCGGGTGTTCCGGACCACCTCCCGCTCCTCAAACCGGGGGTTGAAATGCAGGGCTATGTCTCCTTCCTCGTCGTCATCGCATTTCAGATTGATTGCAAACCTGTAGTAATCAGCAAACTAGCTTTTAGCGGAGGCTCGGTTAAGTTGCTGGATAACCGTCTGGCTGCACCGAAGTAGGCAAAACTATCGCTCTACTAACCAAATCCAAAAATAAAAGCCTCTAGCAACCGGCTACTACTGTGCAGCCCAGTTTGTATTGGACCTGGTCAGAAACCATACGACTGCAAGTAATTTCAGATGCAATCACTAATTACAAAACATTTGTACTAGTAATGGTCTACTAGTATTTAAATTACATTACTAAATACATAATAACATTTGTTTTTGTGAGGATGTTTTCGGAGAAAAAGGATAAGTGTACCTTCCCCTTGATTTTTTAGGTGTCCCCTTAATAACAACCCAGTCGCCCACGTGAAGACCATCTGGAATTCTCTCGGTGTAGGGCAACTCCTAAAACACAATAAGCACATCTTTTTATATATTTTCTAGCTATAAAGACGTTCTACCACAATCAGTTACAAAAGGAAATAGTGTTTGCTGATTTTCTTCCTTCGGGTTTCTCACTCATGTGAAGTGCAACATCATCATAAAAATGATTTTTAGTATCGTAAGTTTGTTTGTCAGAGCCGACCTTCAAAAACATTGATAAGATTATCTCAGTGCTTTTATTTTTACGTTGTCAACATTTTAATTGATAAGATTATCTCAATAGTTTTATTTTTACGTTGTCAACACTTTTAAAATTACTTTTTATATTCAATGCTTAATGTATTCCATTTTCCTGTATCAATGTATTATCATTTTATGGGGATTTTTAAAAGTGTAAGCCTTTTAACACGCCAATCTTCGATGATTCCTACCAGCTTCCTCAACAGAGAGACGCCGTAAATGAAAGCTTCTCCGGCAACGTAGATACCCTTGATGTCCTCAAGCTGTCCACGGGCAGCAAACTTACAATATTTCTTGTCGTTGACGTAGATCTAAAATTACAGAAAGAGCTTCATGCCGCGAAAACTGGCCCTGTCATATTAAGACAGGATACGACTAAAAAGTAGCATCGAGCTTATGGTGATAAAATACGTTTAATGTTGATTTTGGGTTTAACGTCCCACTAGCAACTTAGGTCATACGGAAAAAGACGTCAAAAGACAAGAGAAGCCCGGGATATAACATGCACCCCTGGTTTAGAACGCGGGTGGTTTAAATAGGGTGGTGGTAGTAAATACCACTACGCTAAGACGGCGTTTTAGCTCTTAATAGTTATTTAGGTTATTGGTAAGACTATCATATTCAATTATTAAGGAAGTGCCAAACCGATTTTCCTTTTATCAGTTGATTTCAAGGCCTTTCAATACTTCTAAATCTTCAAAATTAATCTTTGTTTTAGAAGAATCTGGAGATAATGGTATGCCCACTTGACTAGTTCGTGCATGTTATCAAAAACTAAAAATATATGTACCTTAGATTTGTTCCTCTTAAAAAAAAATATCATGCACACGAATTAAACATCTTCCTCTTTCAAAAGACAAGTCCATTATGCAAAATTGTGCAAACCTTGAACTTGTTCCTCTTGACAATTATCTTTATTTCAAAAGGTATCAATGACATGAAAGCCTGTGGTATCTCGTGCCTCTCCTCTTCCTGCCAGTCCCCGCCCGACCGGTTGTTCAGGATAACCTCCTGATCGCCTCGCCGAGGATTGAAATGCAGGGCGATGTCCGAGTCATCGTCATAGCCCTCCATTAGGTTTACAGAGAATCTGGGAGGAAATAATGGTCAAACCATGCTAAAATTGGTCAAAAGTAGGGTAATACGCATGGTAAAATTTGTAAAAGTGTTCAGCATCCAGCCTGACCGGTTATTCAGGGTGACCTCCTGATCGCCTTGCCGAGGGTTGAAGTGTAACGCGATGTCCGAGTCGTCATCGTAGCCCTCCATGAGGTTCAGAGAATCTGGGTGGTACAATGGAAAAAAAAATATGTAATAAAATACTGCTCAGTATATCGATACTTTTGACCGGGAACCTCTAGTATTTTCTAGACTTCCGTAATTGTTTGTAATTGTATATTGTGTACAATTGTATATTTGTACAATTGTTTGTAACTGTATATTTTGAATGGTTAAATTACCTCTCACCATCTGCTTTGAAATAGCCCCTAAAAGAAATAATGTCGCCTTTCTCTAAACCAGATGGAATTCTTTTCACGCCATCATCCTGCAAGAAAGGTATACTTTAGATGTCTTGAAATGTTGACATTTTCATCCAGAATATTACGACAAGAACAAGTTGTCTGGCAAGTGAATAAGAATATATGAGCAACTTGCCTTTTCAAGTCCAGGCCCCAGTTGTTCAAAACTTTGTTAGCTTAACGCTGTCGTTAAGCCCTCGATTTGTTAACTACATATCGACTTCAAAAGCAAATGCGTTGTTACTTTTGTTGAAAAAAAAAATGCAAAGGATTCTCACATTTTTCAGCAAAAAAAAATAACAGTGTATGTGTAACATTGCCAGTTGAAATTTTAATGAATCGTTAATTAACGACATTTTTAATTTTGAACAACTGGACCCAGATGAACACTACAGTCACCAACATGACAGGCATGTGTTAGTGTTTTGTTTTTATTCTTTTTTATTTTCAGAGTCAAACAAGTTGGCCAATAATATTTAGTATGGCGCGGCCAGGACGAGAATTTACGATCCCACGCTGTAATCAATGAATTACAGGGAGAAGAACAGCGTGGTCAGGTCGACATGACATCAACAAGATGCAATTTATTATACTTTAAAAGTACACTGATAAACAAAATTCATGAATGATAGTGTTGGACTTTGTTTCTTGTTTTAATCCATGTTAATCATACTTGGAGATAGCTGTCATGCCTGTGCCCACTCATTAGATAAAGAATATGTCACTTGTTGTTCGGGTTAACGTCACACCACCAGCTGGGGTCATACATTTGGTTTAAAATCTCATGAGACAAAAGACTTCAGGGGCCCAGGATGGAGAAAAAATCGTTAAAATCAAAAGCTTCAAATTAAGGTGGCAGGTTGGTTGATTTCGTGTTGTATATCCCACTCAACAGCTTAGATCTGCGAGGGAGCCTCGGCTTAAAGCCTCATCCTCCGAAAGACTGGAAAAGCTCGGGATCGAACCCACAACCCTAGCATGAAATGGTAAGCAGCAATTTACAAACCTGTGGGTCTAGATACTGTATATCAGCGATATCGACGTCTCCTCTCACGTTGATGAACCTGGCGTCACTGACGTTGCAACGATGTACAAACGTCGTGAACTGGGTCTCATTGACGTACACCTGGAAATGTGATATAGCGCACTGTTTAAATCACTGTACTGAGAATCACTGTACTGAGAAAGTTGCAAAACAGTAATTCTCTTTAGGTCCATTTTGACACATCTTAATTAAGGGTCACTGACGATACTTTTAGAAGCCAAAACCGCGGTATGGACCATTCCCTTTCTCGTTGACATGTTCTACTCTCAAATTATTATTACATGCATATGTTGTGAATTTATTACTTCTACGTTGTCAGACGATTTTATATTGTCATACAGTATTTAGTCATGTAAGTAAAACAATTAACATATGTATCACGTTTAAAAACCGGTTAATCAAAAAGATGAGAGATGTTTCAAAGTATTTACTATTCAGATTCAGATCAAATTCAAATAATCGCCCTTGTCTATTGACTGGCTTGCAGGAGGAAAGCCAGAAAAAAAAAGAAAAAGAAAATCTAACATACGGAATAGCCAATATCAGTTGCAACGAACGTGGCGTCGAAGTACTCGCCGGGACTGAAGGGGAAGAACTCCTGGTCCCTTTCTTCATCACCCCAACCCCCTAGACTAGCATTCCTCACCACATCACCCTCATTGGGGCGGGGGTTGAAGTGAAACATATGATTGTCACAGTCAGCAGTGTCGACAAAGTTTACTGAAAATCTGCAACGAAAGAAATCTTTTCGGACATTGATCAGTGTTTCTATCGTCAAATTTTGTCAAGAAACGAGCTGCGGGATACAGTTTTAACAGTAACACACAGTGCGGTTTAATGTTTTCACTTTTTGGCGTTGCAAGTGCCATGAGAAAGAATTGGTGTGAGTAAGATCGGACTAAGCCTTCAGACAAAATTTTAGAGTTCAGATGCATGGACTCACCCGTCACTATCTGTACAAGCTCCTCGGAGACGGAAGGCTTTTCCAACCTGCATACCGTCTGGGATTTCCATGGTATATGGTACTGCCTGAAAATAAGACATAAAACATGATAACGTATGTTTTTCAATTATAAATAAACCTTTTGTGGTAGTAGAGTTCTACTTTCAATACATATAATGTCACTTTGCGATGGAATTCGAGAAACATACTCATTACATTGTTTGGAGCGAGTAGCCCTATAACCGATTTTCAACAACTTGCTTATACGTTTAAGCAAAAGCCACCAAAAATCACGAAGCCTGGCACTGGAAAAGAAGGAACGATATTGGCATAGGTAAGCTGGTTAATGTGCACTCCGTTATTCGGTATACCCTTGTTCCACTTCATGGCATGTTGTGGGGAGAGGTATCACGGAAACATGATCCGTCTAGAACAAAATAGGAAATAAATGCCAGTAAGTGCTCACGTGTTTGTTCTGGAATGTACAGTCATAGTATTCAGCGCCCTCTGACAAGTATAGTTCCCGTATCCTGTGCAAGTCCATCCTGTGCGCATAGTCCAAGAAATATCTTCCGTTGACGTAAACCCGGAAGCACTCTGACGTCACTTCAATCTTGATCTGGAATGTCCTGCCCTCGCTAAAGGGGAAGAAGGGGATATCTCTCTCCTCTTCCTGCCAGTCGCCACCCTCCTTGGTGTTCCGGACCACCAGGTCCCCTTGCTGTCGCGGGTTGAAGTGGAACGCGACGTTGTCTTCATCTTCCTGGAGGTTTATGTGGAACCTGAAATACCGAAATATGTAATTTTTGGACAATGATGATGCACAAGTACGAATAGAGTCTCAGGAAAGCAAAATTCATGTTAACATCGTGCGAAGCTGTTGTTGGATAAATACATGGACCCGATGCTTGTTACCAGATTTACTATCGATAGTAGACTATACGCCGAGGTTCGAAACTGCAACCTCTTGCAACGCTTTCCCACTTGACCTATCGCCATTTCATTTGAGCCGCGACGCGAGAAAACCGGTCTTCGGGGTTTCCGACCAGGTCCGACACAAACCGGCCTGTACAAGCTCAGAAAAGAGCTAGAAGCTTGCAATTTCGGATTTAAGTAGAAGAGAAATCGTACTATCCGTGTAGCGAAAACAAAGGCGCTGATCAGCTTCGCCTTTGTTTTCGCCTAGGCAAAAATCCGGTTTTCTCACGATGCGGCTCATTTATTATATAAACCTGTAATAAGCTAGGCCCAGTTTGGTGAATTGCATTTTTCCCTATCAAATTTGATGGTTATCTGTAAACAACTTAGGCTACTTAAAGTGAAAAGAGAACCTTGATTTACATTCTTTAACCAAATATTTGTTTGGTCGGCACCACTTGAAATTTTTCCTTAAAGAATGATTTTCTTACACTAAAAAGACATACATCACATCAAGTAAAACATTATTTGTGATTCATTAGCATAGGGCTAGACGTTGTAAATCAATAACTACAGAAAGTTTCTTGTGTACTTTTCAGTAAACTTATCATGTCAAAAGTCTTGTTTTATGACTTTTGAGCTGCATGTGTGTGTGTGAACCAAAATGAGATAATCAGGAGCGCCCTGGTCTAGTGGTAGAGCGCCGAGCACCGAATCAAGCGATCCAGAGTTTGAACGTACTGGGCACTGAGTTGTGACCTTGAACGAGACACATTTAGGCATACTCTCCATAGTACTGGTTCATATCCAGGAAACGATTCCTCCGTCCGACTTGACTGCATATTACTGACTGGGGCGTTAAACCACTATTCAACTTCAAGGCAAGCAGAGATTACCTTTCAGCTGAGTAGTCTGCCTTTCCTCTGATGATAAACTGTCTACCAACTTGACAACCCCCGGGGATATAGAAACATGCTGGCTCAAACTGAAAAAGAAAGTATTCACTATAGGGGAGGGGTATGTAGTGAGAAAGAAGAAAAAAAAATACCTCGATGGACTTTGTGAACCATTGACACCAGTGCATCGCATTCTCCGCACCAACGGTCGAGGAGCTGACTCCCATGCGTCTTTTGAAACAAATGGAGTAGGGCGGTCTACAATGCCCATAATACAATTTAATGAAAAAGAGGACAGTCGTCATTATTAAAAAAATAGACACCTTTTTCAATGAGGAAGTATTGTATACATGTATATACATACTTCATATGTAGGTATGTTGGTATTTAATAGATTCGGTCAACCCGGACCTCGGAAGTACTTTAAATGTATTTAGCATTAACGTCCCATCAACCGAACAGGCCATGCGAAGCCTTCGGACTTATCGTCCTTGTGCAGTCTCATGAATCCGAAATAAAAGGGCAGCACAGCTCTGAACGACTACCAGAGTTTTATGGGTTTTGTCGATCGAGGCGTAACATAAAGAGTAGAAGTAGTTATATATAGAGGCTGTTAGAGCCCGGGAGTTAGAGGCGGTTAAGCAAACCCATACTTGAACAAAATTTTATAACAGTATAAAATAGCAGACGATGAGTATAAATTGTGCGTTTACATTAATAAACGAAATGTCTAGACAGTATCATTCTTATTCAGAAAACACATAATGTGCTCATACTTACTATTCTACTAATGGTGTAAGCCATGATTAATTATCTCCTGTTAATGTCCTCGTAATTTACGTATGTCGCACAAAAATTATCTGTATGTGTGTGCTCAAGGACGGGAACAACACAACATATGTACGATATCAGTAATCGAAGCTGACTGATATCGAAACTGACTGAGATATGTGAGATACTTCCGCAAATCGTATTCGTGTGAAGATGTGAAGAAAATCTGTCTTCATTTCCGACTAGCTTGTCTTACTACATCTCGGCTGCATTAACCTGGCCCCGAGGTTTAATATAAAACTGTTTTTATGCTCAACTCAGCTGAGCTTGAATTTTAATCGGCTTATAAATATCAAAATGGCTAAAATCATTGGAATTTTACTGTATAAACCACAAAAACCTACATTAACATTTATGAGCAGGATAAATTTCAGTCTCAGCTGAGATGAGCATGAAAAAAGTTTGATAACCTCGGGTCCAGGCTGCGATGCCGCTTCACGTCAGCCTTAAGGAAGCCGTACCCTTATTGAAACAGTTTCTAGGAGTCACGTACAGCGTCGGGTGTGAAGAACACCCTCAAGTCGTCATTAGGCCGTACGCTTAAACTGCTCAAGATCTTCCTACGTGCAGAGCACGCAAATGTGCAAATGTGCTGGAAGATGCTGTCTGTGGGCATGAATTATTGTAAATATAATTTTCCTCATTTAGAGCTTGGACCCAAAATAACCCGAATATGGCACTAAAGCAAATGTCCATTTAGGCATTTATGTTGTCCTTACTTGATTTTAATTAAGTATCACAAACTGCATAAGAACCATCTAAAATCTAGTCTAAATCAGTGTAGGTGACAACTAATGTTGTAATAACAAGAAAAAAAAATAAAGTAAGGAACATTCAACAAACAAGTATTCATTAAAACAAAAAACATAAATGTATAACAAAAAATAAATAAACTTACTATTCTGCTAATTGTGTAAGCCATGATATAAATTAACTTTAAGCCACGTTATATTTCCCTTCTCTATTAACCTGTCGACTGTCTGACTCAGTTTGCTGAATATGCGTTTTCCTCAAGGACGTTCAAAGTTCGAATATTTTTTTTTATTATTTTTTTTTCGGCAAACTAGTATCGTATTTTATTTGTTTCTTCCTTCTCTTTAGATAAACGCCACACAATATCAATTTATCACATAAAGTTATTTTATCTTCAGAGGTTTAGTCATTACTCACACGTGTGATCATATGATAAAAACCGCACACTGAAATACATTAATTTAACTTGGGATGGATTTGTCATGCAAATATGTGCCTCGCCATTGAAAACGAGGGCTCGGCGCATATAAAGCTAATTTTGTTAGTCTAAAATGACTAAATCGAGTACAGACTGGCATACATTGTTTAACTTTCTTTTTTGATTGTCAAAATAAACAGTGTTTGCATGCCAGTTTTGGTCATTTAAGTCAAAATTAGCAAAGTTGGCAAAACCTCGAGACACGGGTATCATGGGTACTGTAACAATGAAACGGTGTACGTGAACGTGATCATTATTTTTGTCTCCAGGCCCATGTTTAACATACTTCCAAAATAAGATATGAGCCACCTCACGAGAAAACGAGCAATCTGCATATGCAAAACCAAAGGCGCAGATCAGCTTCGCAGTAACTGCGAAGCTGATCAGTGCCTTTGTTTTCGCCACACGGATAGTACAAGTCCTCTACTTTCTTAAACCAAAATTTCCAGCCTCTAGCCATCTTCTGTGCTTGTCACAGCTCGGCTTGAGTCGGCCCCTGTCGGAATCCTTTTGTTATTTTGTATGCAGTTTTAATATGAGCGACATTGTTGAAAGGTTGTCACCCAAAAGGAGTATTTAATTTCGATGAAGCCCCAACTGTCATTGAAACAATCTAATCATCCTCTGTCTAGTTCAATGTGTCGGACCTTGGTCGGAATCCTGGAGGGAGGTTTTGGTTCCGATGCAGTTCATTAATCTTGTTCAAACAATACGAAGGAAGGCGAGTTGACAGAATCACCTCAGTATTTGATTTTGCGATAATGCAAACATGCCTTTTTATTTAGACCCCTAAACTGACATTTTTATCTAGTGTCACAGGAGCAAATATAAAACATAAATACATCTGTCAATGTTTTCCAGCCCGCTATATGCTATATGCATATACGACAAGTCTAGATACCAACGTATGTAATCACCATTGACATTTGAAGCCGATGGTGCTCGGGTGGAAATATGGGCCCCACCCATTGAGGCCCAGGAGAAAAAGATGGGTTACTTGTGTCTCCAGAGAAAATAATATCTAATGTTTTCCAGCCCGCATATACAACTAGTGTAGATACCAACGCATGTAATCACCATCGACATTTTAAGCCAAGGGTGGTCGGGTGGAAGGGGCCCCACCCATTGGGGTCCAGGAGAAAAAGATGGGCTACTTGTGTCTCCAGGCAAAGCTTTTTAATTACTGGCTAAAGTCTGCGCCCAGGAAAAGTGGTTTAGTCAAACTATCCATACATATAAGCCTTAATAAAATGGTTTGATTGGGTGGTTATATTCATGAAGCACATATTGAGTGTCATGACATCCTAATGTTAGGTAAAAAAAAAGTCCTATAAAATGGAGGCAAAGTCCCGACATGACCATTGCTGTTGAATGGGACGTAAAGCATCTATTCAAACAGACAAACAAACATTTTAGTCCAATGCAAAATTACATGTCTTTCTGCATTCCAGACATTACGAAAACACGCCGATGCAATATACAGAGAATTATTAATTGACTACATTAATATTAGTATTTGTACGGCCAAATCAGCCCGCATCATACGGATGACAAACTGGGCCAATACGAGAAAACTGGGCCAATACGAGAAAAACAAGGCCAATACAGAAAACAAGGCCAATATGAAAATGACGTCATTCGACTTTCTTTTTCAAAAGAAAATTGCAGCCATGTTTTCCTCCGTTTTACCGCTTAAAACTGCAGTTGTATTTATAACATAAGCTTAAACTGCAGTTGCATTTATAGAAGTAGAAATAATCGTCAACAGTAATCGCTAATAAAAAGGAAAAACGGAATTCAGACGACAAGCTTGGTTTATTTTGTATTTAGATCTAGTCAATCTTATATGAAACACCAGGTTTGTAGGCATTTTACTAAAGCTCGCCAAGTCTCAAAGGCGTTTGTTGACTGTTTTATCTTAATAAATGAAATATTATTTATTTATTTATTATTTATTTATTTATTTTTGCTTTAGCTAATTAGTTAAAATACATTGTTATTATGTTCATTTGCCTTCTTCCCTGGTTTTCCCCTCAAGTGTCGACTCGCTATCACGAATTTCGCAGTGTTTCGATGAGACTGTGTCACGCAGTGGCCTGGAGTCCAGATTTTATCAAAAAATTCCCTGTAGTTATAGGCCTCTACTCGTGGCTTCAGTGTTTAAAGCAGAAGAGGACGGTTGTTATTTTTTGTGCATGTACATGCATGTGTCTAATATTTTTATCCATTGCGATGTGCACTTTGTCAAAGAGCACAATTCAAATAGAAACGTTAATTAATAAAATTGTCATTAATCAAGTAATTTCGTATTGGCCCAGTTACAGGTCCTCGGCCAGCTGTATTGGCCCTCGGCTCCGCCTCGGGCCAATACAGCAGACCTCGGACCTGTAACTGGGCCAATACGAAATTACTTGATTAATAACATTATATTATTTGAAAGCAAAAAGTGAAAATTTCATTGGAAAAGTTTTGACATTTTTCTTATTTTTGCTCGGCGAGGCGGTTCTAACGAGTACCCACAATCTATGTTTTGAAGCAAAAATAAGAAAAATAGGTTTACCCCTGCATACCCCAGTTTTGTTATATAAAAGTGGGGTACAAGGGGGTATACATTACACGGACATGTTTTCCTGATGATAAGAATCATGTCGATGCGCTGAAAGACATTCTTATTCGTTATTACGGGCATGCTTGGTAATCGAAAGAAGGATGCATCCATGATACAGATCAGTTCATGTACATCCGTTTACGTATGATGTATACTTCCAACAAGTGTTTGTAGTGGTAACAGGAGATTCGCATCTTGCTTATTTGCAATCCCTGGAATTTTAGCCAAAGATCTTTTATATTTTGTCTGATGGAGAAAACATGGATTCAAGCGTTCGAAACCGACAAATCTTAAAAAGACGAAAATGATGACGTGAACGTCAATGTTGAGTCCAAGAATCGTTACACATATATCTGCTGACCCCCTTTGATTTCTTTTCAAAACAACAACAACAACATCAGAAAGAAAGAAAGAAAGAAACACTTTATTTTGGCAGAATTATGGATCTTATTTGCCAAAATAGGTCATAGCAAAATAATAGGCGCATATGCCATTGCCATTTCAAAGCATACGATAATGCTGTAATTTTATTTAGCGAATACATGTACCTTTGCATTCATTAACTATGGCCATTTACACATAAAATATAACCGCATTAAGCAAGAGCGATTTTAAATGATATAAAAAATGCATTCATGAATGATGACATTCAGAAATAGAAGTCTATAAACTTAAACTTACTATTCTGCTGATTTGATAAGCCATCTTATTTTGCACAGTTTTTTTTTTTTTTTTTTTTTTTTTTTTTTTTTCACTTTAAGTCCCGACGTGTCAGTGCAATCAAACGATTACGCACTTCTCCTTACTTTACAAAAGATAAGGTATACTAAATAGATAGATGTGCATTTTTAAAAAATATATGCGTGCATTTTTACTGTTCAATAATTCATGTAGTGGTTAAGTTTAGAACTTTCTCCCACGCAAACCACAACCAAGGAAGATGCCATGTGGAGCCGGGCGAGCCGTTACTGACATATGCATTCAATCTTAGGTGACTTTAATTAAAACTGAAAATGTCTCGCGCAGATTTTGTCATTAAAAGGCCCGATTATGTCTTTTAAGTACACAAACACCCACATTACCAGCAATAGTAAAGTAAAAAATGAATTTTTGAATAGGATTTCTATATCAGGGTTACTATATCTGGGGTATTTTCGTGTTTAAATGTCATAGCTTTTGAACCTAAATATTTGACAAAAGAGATGGCCATATTTGAACCAACTATAGGGGAAATAGACCTAAAGCAGCAAAACTTAAATAGATTCTATACAGAAAATCGTATTCAAAAGCCAGACCGAATCGAAGAAGCTAGAAAAAACACGCACGGTGACAATAATTTGGATGAATCTGTTGTGTAATTTGTATGATCTGCGTCTGTGATGTGTATGATCTGCATGTGTAACTTGTATGATCACGGGGGTGACTCAAATGATACTACCTGTGCTGTCTTCCGATGTTCCTGTCGTCCTAGCATTCCTGTTTCCGTCCAAGTAGTACGGCTGTCGTTATACAAACACAACAAACAGATAGCACTATGTCTGTACTTGCATGATTCCGCAAATTCTGCATTTGTAATTTTAAGGGTTCTGCAAAATTTGTACGGTTCTGCTTTTATTATAAATTTATATGATTCTGCATCTATATATGTACATCTGTCGTTTTGCGTGTATGGTGCCGCATCAAATTTCATGCCATATACAGTGTGTACGGAACACTTACGGATGTACGGAGCACTTACGGTACACGTATCGAAATCACGAGCATCTCATTTTATACCAAACTGTAGCGTTAATTAGGTAATAAAAGCACGTTTTATGGTTGTAAAAAAGAAGAAACAACCCAAGCGCACTTTGTCATACTGAACACTTACGGATGTACGGAGCATAATTTACGGTACACGTATCAAAATCACGAGCACAGACAACGGTTTATGGTTCTGGAAAAAAAAGCCTAATAGAAGTTGCCCGGGCTCACTTTGTCAGAGACAAAATCAATATAGGCGGCCCCCGTGGCCGAATGGTTAAGAGCGCTGTTTCTTAATCATCGATTCGAGCCCCGCTCTGGCCACATGTGAGACAAGCCAAGTTCTGCTTGCGGGTGTGTCAGGTCGTTTTTCTCGGGGTTCTCCCGTTTTCGCCCCACCTACTGATTGGCCCGTCTCATATGAGCTGAAATAATCTTGAAAGGGACGTAAAACTGAATTTAAAAAAAAAATAATAAAAAAAATATCAATATAGCTTCATCTTCCTAACCTAAGTCCCATAACCTAAACAACACAGAAGATTAAGCTCGTTGGAGTAACATACATTTTAATTTCTAATATCTTTTTATACATCGGGAAAACATGTCCGTGCAATGAATTTACACCCCAATTTTATACAGTAAAACGGGGGTATGCAGAGATATACCTATTTTTCTTATTTTTGTCCAAAACATAGATTGTGGGTACTCGTTATAACCGCCTTTTACAGCTGAAAAAATCTCTGTATATTGCATGGGCAAGTTTTCGTAATGATTTGATTAATCATTTTATTACGAGCAGGGGACGGGCTGTAATTAATGTTGGCAGAACTTGTAGCCCAACCCCTTTGAAAGCAATAAAACATGTTTCAACTATTACCCACCCGATTTGTAAAAAAGAAGAAAAAAAGAAGAAGAAAGAATTGCATTGTAAAAAAAAGAAGACAAAAATTATATTTAAAAAAGTAAATAATTAAGAAATACATGTAGATCAGCTCTAGCAGTGAATTGTTGAGTAATATATCACTGTTTGGAGGTCAGTTGTAAAGCAGAGCAAATCACGAGCGCGCAGCGGATCTGACAACGCGTCCTTCGGGCATTCAAGTACTTTTCATTCGTACCTCGGATCCGAGCTCGTACTAATGAAATTCAGTCAAAACATGTGTGTATAAATTTTCAATATTTGGCATGTTCTTGCAACTAAGTCAATTTTCTTTGATCTTGTAACAGAATCAAAATCCAATAGATTTTGTGCATGTTACCACGGCAACAGTTGTGCCACAAGGACTACCTTGATAAGCATTTGACTTGTACCTGCCCTATACGTATATAGGGTCACTTTTGGTGATAACGGGGTACCAGTTAAGATAAGCATTAACAAGTATTCGGAGATCTATTGATATAATCCCTTAATACAAGGTACTACTCTCCCCACATCAACGGGGTGAATGATACTACTTGTGCTGTCGTCAGAGACGTAACTGCATTTATTGCTGTCGTCCGAGCATTGTGCGGTTTCCATCCGAGTAGTACTATCTATCTTCCTGTACATCTTAACCTCCGAAGAGGACTTCAGATGGTGTTCCGGTATACCAAAAGCTGAAGGGTGTTAGTTGAAATAAAAGCAAAGGAAAGTGGGTGATAAGAATTTGTACGGTGCGAACAAAGGTGTTAGTATAGTTAAAAGGTAAAAACAGATATGCTGGTATTTAAGGAGTTTTGTGAGTTATCTGGCAGACAGCTATACTAAAAACTGCGCCAGAGTAGGTAGGACAGGAATATGTGGAGGTAGGGCATTCCAGTGTCCGTGGGAATAATGTGTACTTGTAGTAGTCTCTCAGTGTTGTGATCTGTCGGTATGCATAGGAATGGTTTCTAGATGATGGACGGGTATTTCAGATCAGGTAGTCAGAGGCAGGGATGGCTACAAGGTCATATGTGACCTTGTATAGGAGGACCAACCGACTGTCAATACGTCGTTGGTCAAGGGTGCGCCAGTTGAGATCCTGAAGCATTGTGGACACACTTGATGTTTGTCGGTAATCTCGTGTTCCACCTAGCGGCCCTGCGCTGTACAGATTCAAGTTTACCAATATCTTGATCTGTATGAGGAGACCACATAGTAGAGGCGTATTCTAGCTGTGGGCGCACTAATGTCTTATAAGCTGTGGACTTCAGGTCTCTGTTATGGACCCGGATATTGCGTTTGATGAAGCCGAGGGTCTGATTTGCCTTCTTGGTAATGTTATTGGTATGGCCTGACCAACTGAGGTCTTCCGAAACAGTGACCCCAAGGTACTTTGCAGAAGATACACTTTCTAGAGCACAGCCATGGAGGTAATAAATAGTCTGGAAGGGTGATTTACTTCGGGTCACATGAATGACCTAGCATTTCGAGGGGTTAAAACTCATATCCCAGAGCTTTTCCCATTTTTCTAAACTTTCAAGGTCTTTTTGGAGGATCTCTGAGTCTCCTTGCTTATCAAGGGCAAGGTACATGGCTGTGTCATCAGCAAATAGCCTGACTCTTGACTTTACCATTTATATATGCTAGGAACAGTACGGCTGTCGATACTGGCATTGCCCATGTTCCAGTGTCCTGTGGGTCTCACGATCGACGTAAACGAGCGCCTTCTTCACCGTCGATTGTCAATGAGGTATAGAGCTAATTTCGAACTTTCTTTACATAAAGACAACAGCACAGGAATTGGCTTTGTTTACAAAAATAAAAAGTCGCTCCCACAACTTTTTGTTTATCCGACTTTCAGTAATTGCAAACATCCCAGATAAACGAAGGTTCCTGGAATATATTGTTTCCCATGTCATTTTTTTTTTCATTTATTACGCCGTTCAAATTTTATCTAAGAAATAGATCAGCTCTAGCAGTTAATTGACAATACATGTACTTCACCAGATAGTGCGCCAGGAGGAAAAACACAAGATTATCTACACATAAGGCTTTCTGGGTGCTCTCAAAAAGTGGTATTAGATGGCCGAGCCACAGATCCAGTCCCGGTTCTATCGGTCTTGGACCGGTCCTGCTACGGCCTTCCGGATTATATCAGGTCATCTGTTCGTTTTATGCTTGTGTTTTGTATAAGAATATCACATCTCCTTTGGATTGCCAGATTTTGCAATATGACCTGAATAGCTTTGCCAAATGGGAAATGGATTGACAAATGAAATTTAATGTCAATGAGGATGACCCGGCTACATTCAAGTAAGCAAATGCAGTTCAATTACACACTGCACCAGCAAACATTAGAACAGGTTCAGTCCGCTAAATACCTAGGTTTAACTATCATTGGGGATAACATATTTCCGAAATTGCATGCAAGACATCTAAGACTTTGGGTTTTCTTCGGCACAATTTGGCACTGGCACCTAGGCATACTAAGGAAGTTGCATACAAAACATTGGTTCAACCTCAACTTGAGTATGCAGCTTTTATTTGACATCCCTATAATGGAACTCATGCTTCTATGGAGCTGAGATAAAGATGAAGAGATTAGAAAGTTCACCTAGCGGCCGCTTTATGTTTGTCGCGCGTGTACCTGTGGCGCCGCCTACGATCCGCCATATTGTTTCGAAGTCAAAACCAATGCTTTAAATATCGACATTCATTGGCAATTTCATACATCCGATGAGATAATATTTTAGTTCTATAGAAACTGTAAACATTTTATAAGTTATTTATGCACCAGTCATTTGTATCCCCGGCTCCCCCGGCGCCGGGGAATGGCGGGGCTTTTAACTTTTCATTTTTTAAAGCCCGGGTAAAAGCCCGGCACCGCCGGGCAAGATTTGTGGTAAAATCCCAGCTAAAAGCACCGGCTCCCCAGAGGCTGACAATAATGTGGAACAACAGCTGAGAGTTGTTCTGATGAAACTGAAACATGAGAGAAGGGCTTTAATCTGTGCATAGGAATGTTAAGGTGCATTTTCAAATTAAATAAATAGCATAAAAATAATTAAATGTTAAAAATACCATTAATATCTAATTTGAATTAATGTGACCGTGTATTGGCGGGAAATCATAACCCCGGCAAATCCCCGGCTCTGCCGGGACGCATCATAGGTTAAAGCCTGGCACTTAAGCCCCGCTATGTTCCCGCTATCCCCGGCCCCGGGGGAGCCGGGGATACAAATGACTGGTGCATTACAAACCAGATTTTGATGTGTGTTGTGTTTTATTGGAATTTTAATTGTTTATTAACACGTTGATAAAACATTGAATTCCTTGTTCGGCGTTTCAAAATGGCGACCAAGAGTAAAATAGTCGGTACTTTATGACTAAAACGCGATGTTATTAAAAGGCTAGGTAATCTTTAATTAACAAAATATGAAAGAAGAAAGATATAAAAATCGTTTTATTTGATAATGAGCACACAACCTATGACTGTGTTTGTCTTACGATCGTATAAATATTGACTATTTTTTGTCATTTTAGCAAAAATGGGTTGGTCCGATCTCAAAACGATGTGTAATTTTTTTTATCAAAAGGTTTCGATGAATGACTTTTCTTTGACAAACAACATCAATTTTCTCAAAGAACAATTTCTTACAAATCGTTTTATTGCCCTTCGATACGGTTTGGGTAATTTTGAAAGTGTTAAATCGTCCAAATGAATCAGCTGTTTTTCACACCTTTTCGCCGCTTTGGAGTCAAAATGGAGATTTTTTTCTACACATTGTTTTGCATTGCAAATAAGACCTAAAAGGTTACATTTGAATGCAGAATGACATATTATGCTTTTACAGATGATCTCTGGGTGAGATCGATAGTTTATGATTTTCGTATTTATAACCACCTGAGATAAAGATGAATATCTTTATCTCAGTAACCACACACCCTCCCAATGTCACGTGCCCGGGATAGGATTTGGGATAGCCATGCCCGGAAATGTGATGGGTCGACATAAAAATTAGTTTCTACATTTTTCGAAATAAAAATAGTTACAAAAGAAGAAATGACATTTGCGTAGCAAAGTGCAGGAGAAAATAGGTAAGGCCCGGATTCGAGAAGAAAAAATGGCGCTCTGATATGCGGATTGCATTTTGACTTTGATGGTTTTTATCTGTTTTCATAAACTGAGTCGATCAATTTCTGATCATCATCGCCAATGAATGTCGATATTTAAAGCATTGGTTTCGACTTCGAAACAATATGGCGGATCGTAGGCGGCGCCACAGGTACACGCGCGACAAACATAAAGCGGCCGCTGGGTGGACTTTCTAATCTCTTCATCTTTATCTCAGTATGGAGGAGATGGCGCAAAGGACTGCAGCCAGGTGTACCTGCAGTAGCACCAGTAGCGTCGGCGATATGCTAGACGAACTTGAGTGGCCATCCCTGGAGGCCCGCAGGGAACGGTCCTCTTTAATATACTTTTATAAGATACACTCCGGTACAGTGTCTCTTGATAAAGACAAATACCTGACCCCGGCACCCAACCTAAGGCGTACTCGGGCATCACACGAATCACAATACACAAGATAATTTGCCGATAGTGATGCGTTGAAAAATTCATTTAGTTATTGAAATAGTTTAATGGCCCAGCCAGATGTTTTTCTCTCTTGATGAATTCTTAATTTAGCCACCCACCCCGCATCTGAGGTGATGATCAGAAGAAAATCAGAAATAGACATGTTTAGTGTGTTCCAGGTAGTTTGGATGTGTTTAAAATGAGGTTTTGGGTGGTTTTGAAGTGGTTTGGTATGTTTTGGGGGTGGTTTGGGGTATTTCCACGGTCCGGTATCAGAAGAAGCGATAAGTGGAGCACAATGCAGGTACCCGAGGGGGTCAAAAAGAGGCCAGTTCAGACTAAACTTGTGGACATAATACAGGATCACTGCCTCTCCCAAATGGTAAATATACACACCCGAGAAGACAAGACCCTTGATTTACTCTTCACTAACTCGCCATCCCCAATTAACCGTGTTAAAGGGATGCCCCCGATCGGCAAAGCAGATCATGACATTGTCTATATTGAATATGACATAAAGGCTAAACGGATTCAGCAGGCCCCGCGTAAGATTTTCCTATATAAACGAGCGGATATGGACGGTCTCCATGACCATCTAGCGCGCTATAGGGATTCGTTCCTTTCAACTGACCATAGTCAGGTGTCAGTCAATGACATGTGGGTCAGTTTTAAGTCGGAGGTTCTCTCGGCTATTGAAAGGTTTATTCCATCAAAAATGACCAAGACAAAATATAGCTTACCATGGATCGATAGCTCGATCAAACGCTTGATAAGGAAACGTGATAAACTTTACTTTCGTGCTCGCAAGTCAAGCAGCCCTGACATTAAGAACCATTACAAACGGTTCAGAGCACATGTTCAAAAGAGCATTAGAGATGCATATTGGAAGCATATTACCAATATCTTCTCCTTTGAAAATGATAACCCTGATCCCGATTGTCCCCGAAAAAATGAAAAGGCAAAAAAGTTTTGGTCATTTGTCAAGTCCCTTAAGAAAGACGCGTCTGGGATCAACACTCTTAGAGAAAATGGTATCTTGAAGACTGACACTTTGGATAAGGCTAATATTTGTAATAGGCAGTTTCAGTCAGCCTTCACTCGCGAATCAGATGATGAAATCCCCTCCAAAGGCACAAGTCCTTTCACCGCTATGGGTGAAATTACAGTTGACCCCAATGGGGTCATTAAACTGTTGAATAATTTGAATATACATAAGGCGCCTGGGCCAGATGGCCTGAGTGCTAGGGTGTTGAAGGAATGTAGTTCTGAAATTGCTCCTGTACTGACCTATATCTTCAATGAGTCGCTTGCTCAGGGTGCTGTACCAGACGATTGGCGACAGGCAAATGTAGCCCCGGTATTTAAGAAAGGTGAGAAATACGATGCAGCTAATTATCGACCGGTGTCGCTTACTTGTATCTGTTGCAAAACTCTAGAGCATATAATAGTCAGCAACATAAACAAACACTTGGCTCTTGAAAACATTCTTGCTGACTGTCAGCATGGGTTCCGAAGTCAAAGGTCTTGCGAAACCCAGTTAGTTCAGTTTTATCATGATTTGGTTAGTAATCTGGACCGGGCGGTGGGTCGTGGCCACAGGCAGACGGATGTGATTGTCATGGACTTCGCTAAGGCCTTTGACAAGGTCCCACATAAAAGGTTATTATACAAACTTGACTTCTACGGGATTAGAGGATCTACACATAAGTGGATCGACTCGTGGCTCTCTGAGCGCTCTCAAAAAGTGGTATTAGATGGCCGTGCCTCAGATCCAGTCCCGGTTCTTTCTGGTGTCCCACAAGGATCGGTCTTAGGACCGGTCCTATTTCTTATTTTCATTAATGATCTTCCTGACAACATCAGGTCATCTGTTCGGCTATTTGCTGATGATTGTGTTTTATACAGAAATGTCAAGTCACCATTGGATTGTCAAATTTTACAAGATGACCTGAATAGCTTGGCCAAATGGGAAATGGATTGGCAAATGAAATTCAATGTTAGCAAATGTCATTCAATGAGGGTGACGCGGCTACATCCAAGCAGGCATATAGATTTCAATTACACACTGCATCAGCAAACATTAGAACAGGTTCAGTCCGCTAAATACCTCGGTTTAACTATCACAGATGATCTTGATAGGGGTCAACACATTTCTGAAATTACATGCAAGGCAACTAAGACTTTGGGTTTTCTTCGGCGCAATTTGGCAGTGGCACCTAGGCATACTAAGGAAGTTGCATACAAAACATTGGTTCGGCCTCAACTTGAGTATGCAGCTCCTATTTGGCATCCCTATCATGAAACTCAGATTGAGATGGTGGAGAAGGTGCAGAGGACTGCTGCCCGGTGGACCTGCAGGCGATGGAGGAACACCAGTAGCGTCGGTGAAATGCTAGACGAACTTGAGTGGCCATCCCTGGAGTCTCGCAGGGAGCGGTCCTCCTTAACCTTCTTCTACAAGATACACTCCGGTACAGTGTCTCTTGATAAAGACAAATACCTGACCCCGGCACCCAATCTAAGGCATACTCGGGCATCACATGAATCACAATACACAAGACCATTTGCCTATAGTGATGCCCTGAAAAATTCCTTTTTCCCCAGAACTATTCCGGTTTGGAATAGTCTCCCTTCTTCAGTGGTCCTATCTAAGACCATGGAGGAATTTAAGGCTTCTATTTAAATCATTAGCCCAGAGGCATGCGTTTTAGTATGCCTCTCATCTATATCTTGTAAATAGTTTTAATGGTCCACCCCAAATGTTTTATTTTCCCTTGACTAAATTCTAAATTTAGCCACCCACCCCACACCTGAGGTGATGATCAGAAATTGATCGACTCAGTATCAGAAGATAGATAAAGTTTCCTTTTAAAAGGAAATCATTCGGTTCGGTTTGCTCATTTGCCCACAAAAATACGAAACGGCGGCTGCAAAAAGTTTGACATAGGGCACCTGTTTTGTGTTTGTAAACAGGTAATTAATTTCACCATTTCATTAATTGGAACGATAGCATAAAGCCTGTAAATGTGAGAAATTATTTTATGTCTCCCAAGTGTAAGTGCTCATATTATTTAGGTCGGCATACACGTTTCAATGTTGAAATTCACTCATTTGTTCATTGTTCCTTTCAACACCACCCACCCCACCTACTATTTGCATATTATTTGCTCATTAAATTGTAAAGGGGAACAACTTTGAATGCAGTTAATTCTGTAGCGAGGATGATGACGGTATATTGCCAAATGTTGAAATTCATTCATTTACATGCGCTGATCCAGAAAATTTTCTAAGGGGGGGATCCAAATTCCCAGAAGGGGTCCGACGGAAAACTTCAACATGGCAAAAATTAATAATCTGGCAATTCCAGGGGGGGGTCTGGACCCCCTGCCCCCCCCCCCCCTGGATCCGCCCATGATTTGATTTTGCTTAAGTCAAGAAAACTGTTTCAGTTGAAATTTGCTTGGACGGATCCTAGATTTCTGGAGTGGAGAGGGGGTGCAAATTTACTCTGGGTCGGGGGAGGGCAATTACCGTTTCCTTGAGACACTAGCTATCCGCACGACAGTCGTGCCGATAACGCCGCTTATCGGCATGACCGTCGTGCGGATAAGCGGCGTTATCCCCATGACAGGGAAATCGATATCCAAATGTTAAATATGATACATTTTAAGTTGAAAAATATATATTACACTGCCTTCAAAACTGAAACAGAATATTACACATGCAGGATTTTTTACTTTTTAATTAACAAAATTGTTATCGTGTAAATTAAATTTACCTGTAAAAGTCAGTCATGTGTATGCGTAAATGAGAAAGTAATTATTGTTACCTAAATAATAGTATAATGTGGTAATCCAAAAGACTAAACGGCCTTTGATTTTAACAATAGAATACTTATACTTATACTTATAGAATACTTATAGAATACTTATGGAAACATTTCAGTAGCACAATTAAAAAAAATGCAATGATTATATTTTTATCCGCTGTTACAAATCTACTGTGATTCAGTTTACATCAGCTGGATTAATCAAGTCAAACTAGTTTTCCTATCCATTAACAAAAATGTTAATTTTGAATGTATTTCAATAGCTAAAGGCATAATTTATTTAATGACAAATTAAAAGTTTAATGCATACGTAAGCTTGTTAGAAAGTCTTATACTCCCGTGGTGCAGATAGCCAATACTGCTTGCGGATAACGCCACTTATCGGCATGACCATCGTGCAGATAGCCTCAGCCTTTCCTTGACATCACCTTAATTTTCTAAATTTTCCCAGTAACAAGGTCATCGGTGCTGGTGCTGCAGGTCCAGCACTTGCTGAACCACTTTTTTCGACCACTGGCTGTTGTCTTGCTCACTTTTCTAAGATCGTATTAATCATACAATCGCGGCTTATTCCGCTTATCGGAAAAGATGGCGATGACGTCATCGATAAGATTACCTGTGAACTCACGGGTACAGAGTCAATAAATACACAGACTTAATACACATATTTGTGCGGGCAAACGCGTGTTAAATTGTAAATATACGTTGAAATTAAAGCTGAATTAACTAAAATAAATTTAACTTAATATCAGAACCACTGAAAAAGAATTATCCCCCATCTGTTAGAAAAATTATTCTGGCAAGGTTTGTTTTAAACTCGGAAAACTGAAGGAGCTACAGAGTACTGTGTAATTGGATAACTTTACCCAATGTATTCACTTATTTATTTCTAGAATTGTTTTCATCTAACGCCAGCTTATACGTATTTCACGATTTAATTTTGTAATTATGATAATTTAATATAACAATAGATAGAAATGCACAATATTCGTGCCGTTGAAGTGGTTCGAGTTTTAAAATCCAAGCAATGTGTGGTATGTTATTTAAAATCTTAAGTATGTCTCCTCCAAAAACAGATCCTACAAAATGACAGAAGAAATTCTACGGCGTAAGATTGTCATAAAATTTCAATTTGATTTGAGACTGAAGTGCCTAAAATAGGGTGCATTTTAAATAACGAGAGATCAAAGCCGCCCTCGCTTGTCGAAAAATCAAAATATTTAACTATAAATAAACACGGAAATATTTCGCTATTCACGATGTTTTCCTTCCAAATTCAAAATATATGCATTCTGGAAACAATCGTTCATCATTACACAACAAAACTTTTAAAGATTTTGGCGTTTTGTGTCATTTGTGCAAATAAAATATAACGTGTATTGGCTTTTAATAAAGCCGCCATTACTGACTTGTACCCGTGAGAGTGACCCGGATGCTGGCTGATGACGTCACGCCATCTTTTCCGATAATCGGAATTGATGAAATTATCATCAATGCTAAAAACTTGTTTCATCAAGGCAAAGGTCTGAAAACAAACAGCCCCTGAATCACAATACCTGTATTTGCAGAGGGTCAAAAATTGTTTTTAAAACCTAAAAAAATATATTCTTATTTTGTAAACAAATAAATTTAATCCAAAATATAGCCAAATCTGAAAATCCCACTAAAATATCCATAGAAATAATTTTTAAAATTTACTGCAAACTTATTTATTTGATTGATGTCGGGGGCATTTTGGAAGTTGCTCATCATGCATTTTTACACCATGGCCAGTGCATCTTAGCATGAACCACCGTGTCTGGAATCTTGTCTTCCAACTTGATTTTCAGCAGTGGTGTATTACATGAGCCGCAACGCAAGAAAACTGGTCTTGAGGGCTCTGACCAGGTCCGACTCAAACCGGCCTGTACAGTCACAGAAGAAAGCTAGAATCTTGAAATTTTGGGTTTAAATAGAGGAGGAATTGTACTATCAGTATCCAGTACTATCCATGTAGGGGAAAAAAAGGCGCGGTCAGATCAGCTGTGTAGTTACTGCACAGCTGATCTGCGCCTTTATTTTAGCATAGCCAAAAATCCGGTTTTCTCATGACACGGCTCACATATATTAGGCATAATTACAGGATTTTCTTAAAAAGCAAATTTCATCTTTTTTTGCGAAGGTTCCTTAATATATTTTGGAGGTCTGACAGTTGTTGTGTTAAGATTGATGAATCTGATAGATGTTTTTGCCTAAGGCATATTTATTGTCGAAGCCTAAAATTTCCAAAAAGAAAATTTCATGCTGTCAACTTAATTTGCATTTCTTCAGAGGTTTTATAATAAGGTAGCAAGAAGCAAACCCTGTCTGTATTGACAATTTAGTCAAACACATGATCAGATTATGTATCTGAAAGTAATCTAGTCTGCCTATGAATTGCCCGTCGTTGTCTGCCTAGGCTAGTTAAAAAAATAAGTGATATGGTATTATTGTAGTAAACAATCATCAATCCCAGTCCCAGTGAGAATTCTTCAAAGTGAAGCATATACCTGGGGACATTGTGTTTTTCTGGGATTGAGAAATTAATTATTGTGTTCTGATTAATTGTGATTAGTAATTCTGTATTTTGTTTGGAATTGATATTGTTTATCAGTTTATTTCTTGTTGTTTTAATTTTACTTCTGTTGAAAAATGGTGGGAAAAAACAGCAACAACAACAACAGCTGAAAAAACAGCAACAATGTTATATGAGCCTTGACGCGAGAAAACGGGGGTTCCGAAAAGGCCCAACACAAACCGACCTGTACAGTCACAGAAGCAGGCTAGAACATTGAAAAGAAGAGCGACTGTATCCGTGTAGTGATCAGTTGCTGCGAAGCTGCGCCTTTATTTTCATCTAGGCAAAATTCTGTTTTTTTTTTCATGATGCGGCTCATATGGTTTGATATCATTTGTAGAAAAGTAAAATGGCAGTACAATCTTACGTACAGTAAATGGCAATTTTGGTGTACTCGATGTCCATGAATCCAGGAATGTTATGGTATTTAACTCATATAAGCCTTGCATCCTTTTTATGGGACATAGGCAAATAGTATAGCCCCAGATGTGACCCTGCAGAACGGGGCATCCCATTTTGGGCTTTTCTGTTTGTTTAGAGAAATTTTATTAAAAATGGAGATACGATTTTAAAATTGCACCTGAAGCCTCTAAAAATTAAAGCGGATTCACCCAAATGATGACGAGGGGAATATCTATTCGTCACCAATGGGTTAATGTTACTTTTATGTTGACTGTCTGCATAACGCCCACACTTGTCCTGTCCATGAAACATTAAACCACAAAAAACTAGAAAACCTGTCTTCAGGCGTTTTAACTAGGTCAGACATAAAAGAGGCTGTATAACTACAGGAAAGAGCTTAAAATTTTGGATTTTGGGAGTAGACAGATAGAACTATTAGTGAAAAACATTGGTACTGATCTGACAAGTAGACAGTTGCTGCCCAGCTGATATGCAACTTAAAATGAACAGTAGACTATTTCATGACATTGTTTAGTAGGACAACCGGTAGGACAAGTCATCAGGATAATATGTCCGTGACATGAATTCCCCCTTGAATGCTACTTTTATATAGAAAAACAGGGATATGCAGGGGTATACCTATTTATTTTTATTTTTGCTCAAAACATAGATTGTGGGTACACGTAAGAACTGCCTCACCAAGGCGGTTCTAACGTGTACCCACAATCTATGTTTTGAGCAAAAATAAGAAAAAAATATCAAACAATTTCTACTGAAAGTTTTCAATTTTTATAATCTAAGAAAAATCTGTATATTACATGGGCATGTTTTCGTAATGAGCAGCTCAAGGTGACTACATCCTAATCCTATTCAGTCTCATCAGTCAAAACTTCACAAAGCTTAGATTAGTCTGTATATTTGCAAACTGTCTGATCTGAGCTTTGTTGCTTTCTGCAAATTAATTTCTCGGATTCGTGATTTCGTGTTTCCATATAAATTTGCATTACAAGTCTTTTCGTTTGCGGCAAAAGTCCATCTGTTTCTTGCTATCTCAAATCCTGAAGAATTTTCCATCACATTGCACTAAAACTATGAGTGGGTCAGGGGAGTAACAGATTTTTTTGTGTGTTCAGTGCTTCATATTTAGGACCAAAAGATATTTGGATATGGTTTTATGGTGAGTTGCCTCCCTTCATATTGAAGAGGATCATTGCTAAACATTTTCTTTTTGAATAAAAAAAAAAAAAAATACTTTGCAACTGCAAAAAATGTACTTCCAACAAGCATAAATTGCAGAATGTTTTGAATTATAAAGATAGCACTGCTTAAGATGTTTTGAGTGTTGTTGTAACTTTTTTAAGGGAAGTTTAAGATTATTAAAACACATGCATTTAAAATGAGCGACTGCACGAGAAACCCAACAAAATGCTTAGGCGAAAACTACACAGCTGATCAGTGCCTTTGTTTTCGCTACACAGTACAATATCTCTTCTACTTTAACCCGAAATTTCAAGCTTCTAGCCTGCTTTTGTGACTGTACAGATCGGTTTGTGTCGGACCTGGTCAGAAACCCAAATTCATGGGCGGATCCAGAGGGGGGAACAGGGGGTCCGGATCCTCCCTGGAATTGCCAGACTATTAATTTTTGCCATGTTGAAATTTTCTGTCAGACCTCTTCTGGGAATCTGGGCCCCGAGAAAATTTTCTGGATCCGCGTATGCAAATTGTTGGTTTTTCTCATGCGATGGCTCAGTTACTAAAATAAGTGCTAGAATAACATGGCAAGCATCCCCTTTTGCAGGCAATTCAAGTTTAAGTGGGTCAGTATTTAATATATGAGCAGCAACGTGAGAAAACACGGTCTTTGGGGTTTGCACAGGTCCGACACAAACCGGCCGGTACAGTCTCAGAAAAAGGCCAGAAGCTTGAAATATTGGATTTAGGAAGAAGAAGATTTGTACTATCCGAGAAGCGAAAACTAAGGCGCTGATCAGCTTGGCAGTTACTGCGAAGCTGATCTGCGTCTTTGTTTTCGCATATGCAAATTGTTGGTTTTCTTATACGACGGCTCAAATGGTTTTATCTGAATCTTAAGGATGTAAATATTATGCAGTCACTTCCTAAACCCTTACACTAATGTCTTAAATTTTTTAAATGATAGTGTAATTATGAAGAAAAGTTTATATGATACTTCCAACCTTACAATTTTCATATTGTGAATGTATGAAAGCGGATGTGCATAATTCTTTTATTTAAAACCTTTGTATGAAGAAAAGTTTACATGATACTTCTGTCGTTACAATCTTATACTGTGAATATGATAATTATTATGCAAGTGGATGTGTATTACTGTATTTTCATTTTAAGACTTCTGTATATTTGGCTTTACCATGAAAAATACATTTTTTATAAATGATAAATATACAAAAAAATATCACTAGGAGTGATAGACAATTATTTGAGCCACATCATGAGAAAGCCAACAATGTGGTTTTTGACCAGGTCCAGCACGACTAAGCCTGTAACCTCACAGATGCAGGCTAGAAGCATGAAATTTAGGATTTAGAAAGTGCAGGAATTGTACTTTCTCTGTAGTGAAAAAACAAAGGTGTTGATCAGATCAGCTTCGCGGCTACCGCGGAGCTGATCTGCGTCTTTGTTTTCACAGTTTTTGCAAGTTATTGGTTTTCTCACGAGACAGCTCATTTATTATTCATTTGGTCTAATGGCAATTGTTTAATATTGACTGTTATTAATGAAACATTATGAGCTGTGTCACAAGAAATGTTGCTTTCACGGTATTTGACCATGTCTGACATAAAACAGGCTATAATTCAGCTGCAAGTTTCTGGTTTGAGACATTTTGTACTATTTATGCCTTGAAAATGAAGGTGTGATTTGTTGTACAGTTAACTTTACTACTAGTCTGCACCCTTGTTATGGCAAATATGCAAAAAGGTTTTTCCATCATGGGGCTCATAATTGGGGTTGCTTATAAGCTTCAACACAAACCGATCTGTGTAGTCACAGAAGAAGGCTTAGGGTTTGAAATTTCGACGTGAAACAAAGGTACAGATCTGTTGTATTGCATCTTTTTCTTTGCGCATGTAAAATGTTGGTTTTATCATGATGTAACCTATGATTAATACAAAAGGATGAGCTTAGGATGATAAATGAGCCACCTCGTGAGAAAACCAACAATGTGGTTTCCTAGCAGGTCCGACTCAAACTGAGCTGTACAAGCACAGAAGATGGCTAGAGGGTGGAAATTTTGGATTTAGAAAGTAGAGGAATTGTACTATCCGTGTTGCAAAAACAAAGGCGCTGATCAGCGCCTTTGTTTTCGCATATGCAAAATGCTGGTTTTCTCATGAGGCGGCTCAAACGGAAATCATCAGCATTAGCAGCTTGAATAATGTTTTCATTTTATTGTTTTTAGAACATTAATTTTAACGATATTAAATAACCGATAATAACTGTGGAAGCGACATTTATTTTAATTGTGTAAGTTCTGGTGCAGAGGTGTATTTTATTTTATTTTGTTTTTTACAGGGGGAAAATTAAGACATCCTGTATACAGTTATTTGTATTATGATTAAAATTCGAAACTGGTTGAATTTGGATTACTGAAGTTTCATTTTTGTCATGTATCATTTAGACAAACATTTACGGTACACAGTAAGTTTATAGTACATGTACACATACAATGACATTGATGCAATTATAGCGTCTTTTTATACCCCCAGCCTTTTCACTAACTTTTGAAGTAACAGGCTGAAAACTTCAAGTAGAAGGCAAAAATAGGGCCATTTAAAAGAAATACACTGTGAATATATGAAAAGTAGGAGGCTGAACATTCATAATAGAAGGCAGTTTAGCCTCCTGCCGCCTGCTAATGAGAAGGCTGTACCCCGCCACTTGAAAAAGTGTGGGGTATTATGTTATACCCTCTGAATAAAATTTGCGCTTGAGTGTCCGTCCGTCCGTCTGTCTGTCTGTCCATCAGCGCTTCATGTCCGTGCTCTAACTTGAGCATTTATTGGCCAATTTTCTTCAAACTTTGTATAGGAGTTTATATTAGGAAGGAGTGGTTTGGGATTGAAGATGAGCAAATTTCGTCAAATAAGTACAGAGTTATGGCCCTTGATTTACGTTAAAATTACATTTCCAGGCTCTATCTTGAGCAATTATTGACCAATTTTCTTCAGACTTTGTATAGGAATTCATATTAGGAAGGAGTGGTTTGGGATTGAATATGGGTAAATTTTGTCAAATAAGTACAGAGTTATAGCCCTTGTTTTACGTTAAAAATTTCATTTCCAGGCTCTGTCTTGAGCAATTATTGACCAATTTTCTTCAAAGTTTGTGTAATGAGTTCATATCAGGAAAAAGTGGTTAGGGATTGAAGATGGATAAATTTCATCAAAATAACTACAGAGTTATGGCCCTTGATTTACGTTAAAATGTCATTTTGATTATTTATCTTGATTTTTTATTGACAAATATTTTATCAAATTTTGTATAGGAGTTCACATCAGGAAGGAGTGGTTTGGGATTGAAGATGGGTATTTTTTTTTTTTTTTTCAAATAAATACAGAGTTAATGCCCTTGATTTATGTTACAATTTCTTTTCCAGGCTCTGTCTTGAGCATCTTTAGACCAGTTTGCTTCAACCTTTGTATATGAGTTCATATCTGGAAGGTGTGGTTTGGTATAGTAGATTATTAAATGTCATCAAGATATTCTGTGCATTTGTACTAAATTTAAATTTGCGTGGCGGGGTATCATGCATGCCTGCAGCGCTTTTATTTTGCAGCTACGAAAAAAATGACAAAATCCACAGTGATAGGTGTTCAGAAATGCAAATTGATGTATAAATTTATAGCTATACATAGCTAAGACATACTTGATAAAATGTTCGACTCTAAATAAAATTTGTATTCTGTATGTAGTTAGTTTGGTTTTATACATTAACTTTTTAAGATTTTTCTCTTAAAGGTGAATCATAAATGGGAACCAATTGCTAACTCATCCAGTGAACTACAGCGTATTAAATAAAGAAGGTAAGATTTAATTTTACTACATTTACTCATTCTTTGCCAGACTGTAAAAGCAGCTACACATAATTACAGTATTTTTTGTTTGACAACATCATAATTGAGCCTAGACATGAGAAAACCAACAATTTGGTGTTTCGACCAGGTCCGACGCAAACCGGCTCGTACAGTCACAGAAGCATGCTGGAAACATCTGTGCCTTTGTTTTCGCATATGCAGATTGTTGGTTTTCTGATGTGGCGGCTCAATACACTTCATTACTTAGGTTATGTGAGTCAGTTGAATTTGTAAGGCTATCTTTCTTAGAATTATGGGCTTGGAAGGAGAATTTTGATCAATTTTAGTATTATGACCAAGTCATAATGCTGAGTGATACACACAGACTAGGGTATTGCCTGGTTGAACAAGATTATGGGGTTGTTGATCAACCCGGTTGACAGAGGAATTTTCACATATGAGCCGCGTCAAGAGAAAACTGGATTTTAGCTTATGCGAAAACAAAAGACACAGATCAGCTGTGCAGTAACTTAACAGCTGATCAGTGCCATTGTTTTAGCTATGCGGATAGTACAATTCCTCTTCTACGTATATCCAAAATTTCAAGCATCTAGCATTCTATTGTTACTGTACAGACCGGTTTGTGTCGAGTCTGGTGGGACCAGTTTTCTCACGTCGCGGCTTATATATGACAGGTTAATAAGTACCAATGATGTAATTACATTATTTCCATGATAATATGAAGATATGAGCCGCATCATGAGAAAACCAACAATGAGGTTTTCAAACAGGTCCAACACAAACTGAGCTGTACAAGCACAGAAGATAGCTAGAGGCTGGAAATGTTGGATTTACAAAGTAGAGGAATTGCACAAGCCATGTAGCGAAAACAAAGGCGCTGATCAGCTTCGTGGTTACTGCAAAGCTGATCTGTGTCTTTGTTTTCGCTCATGCAGATTGTTGATTTTCTCATGATGCAGCTCAATTATGGGAGAAATATGAATAGCTAAATTGAGCCATGTCATGACTTATTCTGAATTAGGCCTAAATGATTTATATGTGTGGTTCCGGTTTCCCTACCTACCCTAATTTTTTCACCCTACCCTAAACATTAAAATGGTCTTTGGTGAGATAAAGTAAGGATGGGAACGAATGGCAAATGTGCTATTCGAATATTCATATAGATTATTCAAATATATTCGAATATTCGGATAGACAAATCATCAATGTTTTCATTGAGATTTCAACTGGGAGAAGTTCCCTTAACCAAGGTGTGTTGTGAGTGCTGTCATCATTATGTCTTTTGATGGCGGCATTTTGGATATGTAATGAATGACTTAATTCTTTCAGAACTATAAAATGAATAATTTGGTTGTGTAAATTCAAAGAAACGCTAGAACAAAAATGATGCCACGCTCCGTGATTGGCTGTATTTCAATGAGCAATAATGTTTCATTGGTTTGCTGTTTTACTGTAACACTGTCGCAATTCGTTCTGGGTGGCATCTTCTACTAATCACTTGTTTAAGGTGTCAATTACAGGCGCAATAATAAATCAAACGCAGACCGTTCGCACCTTTCAAAAACAAACTCGTCTGAGACAGGTAATGATCGACTTTTGACTACTTAAAGTTATTGTTAAAACAACAAACTGTCAAACTGACAACGCAATTTGCAAGGATGATACATAGCGACTTTCACGGAAAACTGCATTTAGAGAGAAAGTCGCCGCCGAGAATGAATGCGAATTTTAGGCAAAAACTCGAGAGAAAGAAGAATGAAAAATATGAACATGAAAAAATACGAATATTCGAATTCGGAAACGCATTCAAATATTCGTTAGAAATACGAATATTCGAATGTTCGAACATTCGTTCCCATCCTTAAGAGAAAGACTAAAAATAGCCACATTTTCCAATTTTGAGGCCATTTTCTGTGTTTCAAATGTTTTGACATAAATTATATAATACTCCCTACCTACCCTAATTTTTGGGGCGTGAAGCAGGAACCACACATATTTCATTTAGACCTTAATTAACTCTCTTATAGGAATGGATGTGCTTTGTGACTATGGCCCACTACAACAGAGATGAGATCTCTCGGCAGGGAGAGGAGACAGAGGGACCAAACGTTCAGCTGCAGGTTTGTTTTGCCTTATTTTTTTTTTATGAAGATAAGTGTTGAAGATCAGATATGTTTGGCCAGTATTTTATATGTGGCAATGGCAGATTAGCAGAGTTTTAGACTGAATTGAGATGTCCTTAATTATTGCATAAATTATAGAATACCTGTGTCACATGATATTAACAGGCGTACATAACGAAGAAAAAAGCTGTGTATTAATGAGTCAATTTACCTGTGTACGTGCTTTTAATACATTGCATTTATTTATGCTCGTTAATGTAGTGCACCATTATTTTTCCGTTAGTGCTGAATTTATGCAATAATAGCGAAAAGCTATGCCCTTGGTTTTCAACACTCCCCTGAGGACCTAGCGAATGTTAATGAATGGAAATCATGTTTGATCCCTAATTCCCTTTATTGGAATTCATCTGGCACCAAGTTGTGTCCTTTAGCAAGACTGTAAATAAAGTTGATAGTATCAGGTTAATAGTAATACCCAGGAAGTGAGGGGAGCATTGTGGCCTGGTAGTAGAGCATCAGACTTCCAATCAAGAGGTTCTGTGTTTGAACCCCACTGGGGTGAATATTTAAAACTCCCTATCATACTGGGTAATGTGGTAAATAGTTTCTGAGATGATTGGAAGCAACCTTTTGGATTTTAGATCCAGATGGATCAGATTATATGTAAATGTTATTTGGATTATTTCCCTTATATCTGTATTCCAAAACATGAATTCCAACTTTTAAAGATTGTTGACCAATTACTTTTTTTCAGGCTGACCAATTTTCTACTGGAAACACTTCACAAGACCAAAGGTCTTCAGGTACAAGCCTATCCAGACATGATGGTAGACCCCAGCACAGATCTCAGGATCAGCATAACTTCCAACCACATACACGGGACCAATCATTACAAGACCTAAAACCATGCTCAAGGGACCAAGAATTAAACTTCGAATTTCAGAATGTAGATCTGAACAAAGATACAGCTGATATTACCTCCGAATATTTGACTCTTCCAAGTAAACTTAGTGGAAGATCATCTCCTTCAATGTTACACAGACTCAACCAGTTTCTCAGTCCAAACTACAGACTGGGCCAAGAGTTTAGTCAGGAGAACCAGTCTAAGAGTGATTCAAAATGGCGGAAAAGGTCTAATTCAGATTCAAGATTAGGTGACCAGTCTAGCCTGAGTTCTAGACTGGAACAACGATATAGTTATGATTCCAGACTGGATTACTATTCTAGTCACAGTCCAAGTTGGACATTGTCCGAGTGTAGAAATTTACCAGTAAACCCTTCAAGCAATTCTCAGGAAGAAAAATCTGCTGATAACATTTCTCGAATCTCTCTAGATTACCCCAGCATGGGGTTTAGTGATGTTAGTATCGTTATAGATAGCCTAGACCAAGAAATTCCGAAAATGGATGATTTAGCAACAAACATTCCAGATATTTTAGTTTGCAATAATGACCAAGATGACGAGGCCACTTCAGTTACTCAGGGAAATTGGATAGGGTTGGAACCTCAGAATAAGATTCTTCTAAGTCCAAGAAGCAGCAATGGAAGCATTTGTAGTTTCCGGTCCAGTAACGCAGATTCAGCCATCGAAATATTGACTCCAGAGGAGGAGATTTCAGATATGCAAGATTTTCCACATCATTCTGAAACTTGGGAAAGTGATTTGGTGGGTAAATCTGAAAATGTGCCAGTAACGAATCAAGAGTTTGTAGGGTACGAAAAATCTCAATTAAGTGATATGTGGAGACAGGTGATGTTCAATAAATCCAAATCTAGTCAATCAAAAAGGTGCAATGATCAAACGCAAACAGACACGCAAACATTGGAATCATTCTCATCCACCGAAAATTCAGCATGTCCATCCAACATTATTCAGCCACCATCAGTGATCATCAGTGACTACAGTACGCAAACGTTTGAAGACAAGGGATCCCAGACGGAGGGTCCAGAGGGCCGGGGCTCCCAGACGGAGGGGGCAGAGGGGGCAGGGAGCCTCCAGGACCAGTTAGATTTTATGGATAGGAAATATCTCTCGTTCCCCCGCTGTGCCTCTAGCAGTTCTATCAGTTCAACAGACACGTCACTATCCTTCCAGTCCGACTCCTCCCAGGACGTGGACCTTGAGTCAGGAGCAAGTGGCAAGGTAAGTTGTACTGCGAAAATATGAGTCCGATCTTTGAGAAAAGCACTTTTCAGTGTTTCTGACCTGATCTTGCACAAATCGGGTTGTATAACCACTAGAGATGCATACATGATAGCTCGAAATTTGTATTTAGAAAGTTGTCCCGTCTATGGGATTATAGTTCCACCAACAGTCGAGGCTTAAACATATGAGCCGCCTCGTGGGAAAACCAACAATGTGGTTTCCGAACAGGTTTGACACAAATCAGGCTGTACAGATACAGAAGCAGGCTAGAAGCTTGAAATTTTGGAGTTAAGTAGAGGAGGAATTGTACTATCCGAGTAGCGAAAACAAAGGCGCTGATCAGCTTCGCGGTTACCGCGAAGCTGATCTGCGCCTTTGTTTTCGCCAATGCAGATTGTTGGTTTCCCCATGGGGCGACTCATATGGTAGTATGCATATATGTGTCTGTAATTTTATAAGACATTTCCTAAATTTTTAGTGGTTAAGGCCTCATCACACATAAGCGAAAGTGTCTCGAGGTAGACTTCCATTTGATTGCGAAAATAACTTTATTTTTGTTTGTTTGATTTATTGCTTTACATCCCAGTCTACAGCTTTTTTCATGTCGGGATATTAGCCGATGACTGGAACATAATTTAATAAATCAGAGAAAAACTCCTTTTCGCAGTTAAACGAAAGTCTAGGTCAAAGGACTTTGGCTTATGTGTGATGAGGCCTTTAATGTTGATGGTACAGGTGATGTAGGTTCAATTCTTGTCAAATTCACTGGACCATGGCAACTGTTGGAAGGTCCATACTTAGTATTAACTAACCTCTTCGGTTATGTTTGCGGAGACAAAATTTAGTAATTGACCTTCTGAATATGTTGTTCTCGGTTGTTTACAGGGGTACCCCAAATTACACTTTCACTATTATAATCACATATATGGGAAGAGTCTGAAAGAGGAATCAGGGAGACTTTTGTTCCATTTCAGGGAAATGTACAGAATATATAGGAAAATTCTTGATTCAGTGCAGGGAGATTTTGAATTTTTGTTAAAAAAAGTGGTACATTTTAGAAGAATTTTTACCAATTCTAGGGCTCATTTCCTGGAGTCTCTCTGAGCCACCTCGTGGGAAAACCAACAATGTGGTTTCCGACCAGGTCCGACACAAACCGGCCTGTACAAGCACAGAAAAGAGCAAGAAGCTTGAAATTTCGGATTTAAGTAGAAGAAGAATTGTACTATCCGAGTAGCGAAGCTGATCTGCGTCTTTGTTTTCGCCTATGCAGATTGTTGGTTTTCCCACGAGGCGGCTCTCTCTCATGATGAGGGAGGTATCACATGTGTGTACCGGTAATCACAGTAAATGCATAGATATTAGCCAAATAATACTGTATGTTGGGTAATTTTCGTGTGACTGTTATTTCACAAATTTTCTTTTTCCAAATTATTCCTGAGTTCTTGAATATGCGAACGAGTACTCTTACAGTCTATAAAGCTTTTAGTAACTCTTTAGCAGAGAATTCGCGAGACAGCAAATTCGCAAATATTAGCGCAAATTAAGTTCTTGCAAACATTTCCCGGATGATTTCCTAAGTTACAGTATGAGCTTTAAAATCTTTAGTTATAACGTGCCTATGGTATTAGAGCAACAGATCAGCGTAAAATTGATATCACCTTGCGGACTTGGAGATGGTCACTAAAATTGCAATGTATGGTTGATGTGAACTTTGCTAAGGGTAAATGAACTACCTTGCAAGATGACAAAAGTTATAGATGTCGGGAGTTGGTCAGTTGCATTGCCCTATATTTTCTCATTACCACAAACCAACTAAATATTTGGAAGCCAAATATTTTTTTTTGTGAAATGCAACCAAGTTGTAGTGGAAAAATAGTTGTTGTACATAGAGAAGTGTAGAGACATGTAAACCGTCAAATGGTGTAGTAATCCCAAAGATATGAGCCACATCTTGAAAAAAACAACATTCCGCATATGCTAAAACAAAGGCCCAGATCAGCTTCGCGGTTACCGCAAAGCTGATCAGCACCTTTGTTTTTGCTACTCGCAAAGTACAATCCCTCTTCTTCTTCAATCCGAAATTTCCAACCTTGAGCCATCTTCTGTGGCTGTACAGGTCGGTTTGTGTCATACCTGGTAGAAAACCACATTGTTGGTTTTCTCATGACGTAGCTCATATGCCACATCTTGAGAAAAGCTCCATTCTACCTACCATACTATTCAGCTGGATGTATCTACAGAGTTTAATTGGCATCTATGGTTTGTACAAAGAAAGAAAGAAAGAATTAATACTGTTCACATTCTGTCCAGAAACACTTTAAACGACAGGACAGGTTTAAAGGTATCTCTTTACTTCGATTGTTTTACCTTATATTAACAGTAATCACGGTAGTGTCATCCGAGAATAGATAGGTGAGCGGCCACATGGGAAAACCAGCAATCTGCATAGGTGAAAAGAAAGGCGCAGATCTGCTGTGCAGTAACTGCACAACTGATCAGCGCCTTTGTTTTTGCTACACGGATAGTGCAATCCCTCTGCTGTTAAAATCCCAAATTTCCAGCCTCTAGCCATCTTCTGTGCTTGTACAGGCCTGTTTTTGTCAGACCTGGTCAGAACCTGAATTGTTTGCTTTCTCACGCACAGGCTCAGGTCACATTGTCACTCTGACGTAGGTGGATCAAATATACGGCCAATTATCTTTCGTTAATGGCTTTCACCCTTCATTTATGGGTCTTAAAATGTTTACCAAAATTAAATTTAGGTCCTATTTTTCAAAAATTTATATTTACTGCCTTAAGCAAACATAATTTTGCTAATTGAGCCCTGTCTGGAGAAAAATGGCTTTTTTACATTGGTGAAAGCAAGACGCAGGTCAGATAAGCTGTTCAGTAACTGCACTGCTGATCAGTCCCTTTGTTTTCACTTTAAGTAAAGTACAATCCCTTTTCCTCTTGGATTCGAATTTTCATTCTGTGACTGTACAGGACGTTTTGTGTCTTACGTGGTCTTAATGTCTTAAACCCTAAGACCGGTTTTCTTATGTTACTTTGTTAGTTTCTAATGTTTCTTATGTTGTTATAGAAAAAAAATTGGCATTTAGAGTACAACAATTATTCAGCCAGCACATCTTCACAGTCTGATCAGAATCATCACCTGATGTCATGAGACTTTTGACAGAAAAGTTGTTTCTTATTCATTGATAACAAGACAAAATCTGATGCAACTGCTAGCAGGGTGGGAAAGCCACAGTGTTGATAATGAAGCAGCTGCACATGAAAGACTTTCCATTGCGAAAACTTGCCCATGTAGTATACTGAGAATTTTTTCAGAAGCAAACATTGAAAATTTCATCGGAAAGTTTTTGATATTTTTAATATTTTTACTCAACACATTGATTGTGGGTACACGTTAGAACTGCCTGGTCACTTTGCAGCTGATTTATGTTGCATATGAAAGAACATTTGAGCTGCCTCATGGGAAAACCAACAATCTGCATAGGCGAAAACAAAGACGCAGATCAGCTTCGCGGTAACCGCGAAGCTGATCAGCACCTTTGTTTTCGCTACTCGGATAGTACACTTACTCTTCTTCTTAAATCCGAAATTTCAAGTTTCCAGCTCTTTTCTGTGCTTGTACAGGCCAGCTTGTGTCGGACCTGTTCGGAAACCACATTGTTGGTTTTCCCATGAGGCGGCTCATTTATTATCATGATACTACTTGAGCCTCCTCGTGGGAAAACCAACAATGTGGTTTCCGAACAGGTCTGACACAAACCGGCCTGTACAAGCACAGAAAAGAGCTAGAAGCTAGAAATTCCGGATTTAAGTAGAAGAGGAATTGTACTATCCGAGTAGCGAAAACAAAGGCGCTGATCAGCTTCGCGGTTACCGCAAAGCTGATCTGCGTCTTTGTTTTCGCCTATGCAGATTGTTGGTTTTCCCACGAGGCGGCTCACTTATTTGGGCTCAGGCCTATGCATAAATCATAAAACATGATGCCTAAAGCATGAACATTTATATGATCGTCAGAAATTATGATTGAAGGAATGCAGCAAAACTGAAACTTCCTTAATTGATTGCCTTTTAAGGTAAAATAATTAATTGTTTGGAAAGCAATGAGACACCTTGGTCATGTGAAAACCTACAAAATGTATAGGCCAAAACAAAGACACAGAACAGCTGTGCACTAACTACAACTGCACAGCCGATCAGCGTCTTTGTTTTCGCTACACGGATAGTACAATCCGTTACTCTTCTTAACTCCAAAATTCCAAGCTTCTAGCTTGCTTCTGTGATCGCACAGGCCAGTTTGTGTCATACCTGGTCAGAAACCCAACTCGGTGGTTTTCACATGCGAAGGCTCCAATGAGCCAGCAAGATAATGTGAAAACCTGCCTCCTGTGTTTCCGACAAGGTCCGAAAAAACTGGTCTATGCTGTTACTGCACAGCCGATCTGTGTCTCTTGTGTTTTCACTAATTTAAAAAATCAGGTTTTATCGTTGAACTGTTGGAAAGCATATAAAGTTGTTCCCGAGAGGTTACTCTGAAATAGGAGATTCAGAATTGTCTAATTCAGAATGAAGGATTCAGATAATATAGTGTAATAATGCAATGAAGGTGCAAATGGATCAGCCTTAGAATCTGATTTAGTTCACATTGTTTTGAAGAAATCAATATCCCGGATATAAACAAAAATAAGCCTGGTATAAAGCATGAAAACAAAACAAAAAAACAAAACAAAAAAACTTGTACAAAATGCGGGTCTTATCAATCTTATGTTGCTCTGATTTTGTTATGCAACTAACAGAAGTAACGGACTTGCAGATTTACCTGCTTATTGGCACTACATCACTCTATATACCTGTGATGCAACCAAATTTCTTACTGCGCAGATTGATGCAACATCACATGTAATATGAAAAAATGGAGTGCAACGATTGGAAGTCTGATTGATTTGGCAACAACTGACAGTGACGAGTTCATTGCCTTGCTGTTGGTTGTTGCCCAAATTGATCTCCCTTTCAATCAAGGCACTCCGTTTCATCATGTGATGTGTGATGTTGTATCAATCTACATAGTAAGAAATTTGGTTGCATCAGAGTTGTTGTTTGTAGCTTTTATTTATTTTACATTATGATGAGGCATACCAACTCAACTCAACTCAATTTTATTTGCAAATCATATAACATTTAACAATACATGAAATGCACCCATAAAAGACAGAATTTATGACAAAAGAACAAAAATAAGTGCGGAAGTACCGGGTCATGTCCTGAAATCATCAGCCAACTTTGTAATTCATCGCAAAGGGTGTTTAACAATGGTACCAACCGGGCAGTTCCATACATATTCCAAAGTCATACCAGATTGTAGTATTCTCTGAGGTGAAAAGTTGTATTTGGGCTGTAATCAAAATCAGGTCTTCAGGGTTTCTGACCAGCTCCCAACTTAAACGGGCCTGTACAATCACGGATGAAGGCTAGAAGCCTGAAAATTCCTGTTTAGGAGGAAGAGGAATGTTACTATTTAACCCATATTTGACGAACGGATTCTCCCATCATTATCATTGGAAGAGTCCACTTTCATTTTTAGGGGTGTTAGGTGTGATTTTTTTATTTTTTTGATGAAATTTCTCTAAGCAAACAGAATAGCCCCAGATGGGACGCTGCGTTCTGCGGTGTCACATCTGGGGCTATACTGTTTGCCTATGTCCCACAAAAGGGACGGCAGGCTTATATGAGTTAAGCTACAAAAAGTCGCTGTTCTGCGGTGCAGTTACTACACAACTGATTTGCGTACCTTTGTTTTGCATCCGCAAAAATCAATTTTTCTGGTGAGTGCGGCTCATTAAGTTCAGACTGTACCAACAAGACTTGTGATGTGACTTTATGTAAGAAGCAAACTAATGATTCCTTAAACAGTTTGCTGAAAATCTTTGATGCAAAATGATAATAATATGTCAGTTTGATTTTAAAGTTCAAGAATATTGAACGGCAGATTTTCATTAAACCTAAATTAAGTATGGAATTAATGACATAGTGCAATACTGATCAATACTAATCATAACTGATCTTTAATCTTATTTTAAGGAAAGTGTAAGAATTGTCCTTAACTGAAGGCTTATTCGCAATGGAATATCACTGTGTTTAATTGAGCCGCCTTGTGCGAAAACCAACAATGCGGTTTCTGAACAGGTCCGACACAAACCGACCTGTACAAGCACAGAAGATGGCTAGAGGCTGGAAATTTTGGATTTAGAAAGTAGAAGAATTGTACTATCTGTGTAGGGAAAACAAAGGCGCTGATCAACTTCGCGGTTACCGCGAAGCTGATCTGCGCCTTTGTTTTCGCCTATGCAGATTGTTGGTTTTCCCATGAGGCGGCTCAATTATAAAGGACCTAAAGGTTCTCTTTCAGAAAATTTTAAAATTTAATTTGGAATTTAAATGTATAGTAAAAATGTTTGGAGTTAAAATTCATAACTCTGCTTCTTAATGAGGTTCATGTTATGTTTGGATATCACAGACTTTGATTGTCGATCTATTTGAAAACTGAATGAAATCATAGAAATTGCTACGGTAAATTATTTAGCATCCTGATGTAAAAATTAACTTCTTTTTTTTTTTTTTTTTTTTTTTTTTTTTTTCTTTTTTAAAAAAGAGATAAAAAAGATCATGACCGTAGAGTCAAAGAGGATGGCTTGAAGCATAAAATTTATTTCCTAGATTCAGCGAAAAGGAAACTGTACAATCTAGCAGCGAAATCACTTGCTGTATTACTTTGTTGGTTTTCGTGTTTGCTTAAAGCAGGTTTGCTCGTTACCAATTCAGTTAATATCCTTAATAATTGATTAAGAAGGAAGTGTATATTTAGAAACCACCCTTTTTGTGTTCAAGTAACTTATAATTGATTCTGCATATTAATTATTACTCCTCAGAAATCTGTTACAATCGTTGATTTTGGCTCTACTGATGTGGAAGTCTCAGTTTATGTATTAAAGTTAAGAGTGCTAGTTTAGTTGCAAATGCTAAAAAATTTACAAGCTGGATTTTTAGAGCGTATATTTTTAAGACTTTATACACACAAGAAAAAACAACATTAGCATTTTAATTTGTTGTTTAGCGAGTTCAGCCTGCTTCCACCTATTGGTTAAAATTTCAAATACTTCACATATTTAAAAGACTGTGCAAAAGTGGAAAGCCGGATTCAATTTCAGTTTAAAAATATAATCTACCTACTCAAACTGTTCAGTATATTAATTTCCTAGGGAATATAATGTTGTTATTGAGATTTCTACTTGTATCAATATGCGGATTAAAAAAAAAAAAAAGCTTCAATGGATACATTAAAATATGTTAGAGGTATCTGAGAAATTCTTTATTCTACTGTTACCTGATTTGGGTTTGACTCGTCAGGTTAGGGGCATCTCCTAAACTGGACACTATTGGGGCTTAAATGGGTTCAAAGAGATATGAAAACAAAACTAGGTGCAGTTATTTGATTTACGATAGATTTTTATTGCCCTTGAGATGAGAGGTCGCAAGTATAAAATTTGAAATTTAGTTATAAACATGCCCCCAGAGGAAGCGCAATTATCAAGTGATTGATACGAGATAGATAGGCTGGATTTAGTGATCAATTTTTAGATGAAATTTCAGCTTTTGCAGTTTTTATGTTGTTATATTTGAGCCGCGACGTGACGAAAACCAGTCTTCAGGGTTTCCGACCAGGCCTGACATAAACCAGTCTGTGCAGTCACAGAAGATGACTAGAAGCTTGAAATTTTGGAATTAAGTAGAGGAGGCATTGTACTATCTGTGTAGCGATAACAAAGGCGCTGATCAGCTTCGCAGTTACTGCGAAGCTGATCTGCGTCTTTGTTTTCGCAAATGCAGAATGTTGGTTTTCTCATGATGGGGCTCATTTGTGTCCTATTGCGTGATGTGGATGCTATACATTGCATTTTAACTGCTGACGGCATCTGGATTAAGTCTTAGGAGTGATGGTTACGAAACTGTAAATTTGATAATGGGATTTACAGGAATCATTTGTAAATGTATCACGGAACGAGAAATGCAAAAACAAAGGTGCAGATCAGCCCTCTTGTTCCTAAATCTGAAATTTCAAGCTTCTAGCCATCTGGCCAGTTTGTGTTGGACCTGGTCGGAAAACCTGAAGACCAAATATCTCGCGTCACTGCTCAAGTTATACCTGTGAAATTAATTGAAATTGCTTTTTCACATGCATCACTCATACATAATTTATTTTAAAAAAACAAATGATGATTGAGAAAGTGAAGGATAATACATTATGCACGAGGTCAAATATAACAACAATGAAGTAAAAAAAATAATGATAAATAAACGCTATTAATTTTAGTGTTTACCGCTTGCAGCATATCATTTGCATTTTGTGACAAACTTGCCTACGGAGAAAATATCATATTATAGTACATGGATATATGGAAGACATTCAATAATTGTAATTAAATCTTTAATCAGTTAAGGATTCAACCATGGCAGAATATAGCTATTGTGTCAATTCGAATCATATACCACAAGAATTATTGTGTGACACTGATCATTATATTGGGAATAATTCAACAACAACAATAGCTGTCGATACTAATGCAAATGTAACTCCGAAAACCCAATCACTGGAAAACGGTGACCTCACTACACCTAGACTGTGTAATAAAGTAGATAACACAACAGATTTGGATATTGATAGATCCAATAATAGGATTTTCGACAGGTTACAGAACGAAATCAATATCCTGGATATAAACAAAAATAAGCCTGGTATAAAGATAGATATTTCTGAGGATTCTGGCCTTGGATCTGGGGAGAATTCTGTAAACAGTGCTGGGGAAGGTGGGAAAGTTAGATTTGGACTGAATTCATATGAAGAATATGATGCCTCCCCTGATTCTGAGAAGACAATTTTAGATGATAATACATTAAAAATGGAAGATAACGTTTTCAAACAGGAGTTTCTAACAAAGGCAAAAAGTGAAAGTCAATTGGATAATTATCTTACATCAGTGTCTAAAGTCAGAAAGATCAGGCCCAGTGGTTTGACTAGCCCTAGTTCTACTACAAGCCTAAGTGCAGACTTAAAATCAGTATGTAGACGTAAGCATAGTTCAGGATCGGACACCGGCAGGAGGTCACGACCTGTCTCAGAAGAGATCTTTGGCATTGACGATGAAGTTTCGGAGGATGAATTGCCACCGTGTGACTGTGATGAATGCTTGTTTAACCCTGTCGAAGAAAGGCCGAAGCCTCCCCCTGAAGAGAGAATGATGACAAAAAAGGTATTGATAACTACATTGTATACTTCTTGTATAATAATGTTTGTACTAGATCTATTGGAGGTCTTTGTGATATTATGCACCAAGCATTTGTACAGATTGCAAAAACTGTACAAATGATTGGTGCATTATGTAAGAGAACTGAGAGAAGAGCATTGCAAATTGCAATGCTCTTCTCTAAGTTCTCTTACATAAATCCCACCCTGTTGGGAGGAACTAATGGTCATAAGGAGCTAGTCATTGACCCGTATTGCGATTTCACTACACAAACAACAGCTTTACGACAAATATTTTTGTTGCATAATAAACTTAAACGTTTAAAATTTAAGATGGCGGCCCGCGTGGCCGTGTGGTTTAAAAGAGCGCTGATATTTCATTACCACAATCATTCGAACATCTTGCTGCTGTGTCTAGTGTGGGTCTGAGCCCCACATTGGGCACATAATTATGAGACAAGCCAAGTTCTGCTTGCAGGTGTGCCAGGTGGTTTTTCTCAGGGGTTCTCCCTTTTTCACCCCACCTGCTGATTGGCCCGTCTCATATGAGCTGAAATAACCTTGAACGGGACGTAAAACTGAATCACAAAAAAAAATAAGATAACTTTTTGCAAACTGTTGGCAACTAGTCGCAAGACATGAAGATGTTGTGAATGCCAGTGAGATAGGGGCTCATGTTATCCCTGACATTAGTCTGGGATATTCTTTCATGCCGATTTTTCCTTCTTTTGCTCACTTTGTTAGTTGTTGGTTTGTCAGTTATTGTATAAGGGCCCCCACCCATTGGGGCCTAGGAGAAATAGATTGTCTGCTTGTGCCTCCAGGCAAAGCTTCTAAACTACTGACCGACCATCTGATAACTGGTTAACCCCGCGAGTCTGAGTCTGCCCAGGAAAAGTGGTTTAGTCAATCCATCCATACATATAAAGTCCAATTCGCATGCGCAAAAAATACACGCGTGTAAATATACTCCGGTGTGTATTTATACTCCGGTGTGCAAATGAACCTGAGAGTAAATTTAAATCGCGTTCGCATGGGTTTTATCGCCAGGAGTATTTTTGTATGTAAATTGATCATTTCTGGCCTAAAACATGTTCATTTAAGTTTTCTGTATTTGCAAAACAAGAAGAGGCTGCTTCAAGGTGTTCATGTAGACTTTGGCAGCAGAGGGGAATCATGTAATGGTCAGGCGTAACCTTAGCAGTTATACAGTTCACTTTTTTTCATCCTTTCACAAGGAATTACTGTTAAAATGCCCCAAGAATCCTAACCAAGAATGATGAAGAAATAGTGTGGCTGTTTGCACTCCATATGATCTAAAATGTTATGAATGGCAATAAACTCTTATTTAGCAACAATGTCACTGTCATATAATCAGTTAGGAACAAAAAATGTGAAAATTTGTTATCTAAAAGCAGAATTTTGACTTGAAATAAAAATACTCATGGGTAAATTTTACTTTGCGTTCGCATGGGACATAATAGTAAATTTACACGTGTGTATTTGTAAAAATAAAATTTGCATCTGGTCAGACCCAGGAGTTAATTTACCCATATGTAAATATACTCCGGTGTGTATTCGCGTTCGCATGCGCCATTTACTTACCCCGAGTAAAATTTGCACACCGGAGTATATTTACACATGTGTATTTTTGGCGCATGCGAATTGGACTTAAGTCTTATTGGTTTGCTTAGTGATTATATTTATGAAGCACATTTTGAGTGTCATGACATCCTAATGTTGGATAAAAGTCCCATATAATGGAGGCAACATCCCAACATGACCTTGCTGTTGACTGGGATGTAAAACATTAATTCAAACAAACAAACAAAAGTTATTATTCAGATAATTGGCACGTAATACTGGTAAATTGTTTCAAAGCTAGTTTGACTACAAAGATACATGTACCTGTTCTTTCTGTTTCTGAAATTTCAAGTCTCTTGCCACTTTCTGTGGGCTTTCTAAAGGCATCGTTTCAATAGACGACTTTCTTGGAAGCTCAGTTTTTCTTTTAATAGTGATGTCAATGTCACATTTGAGCCGCCCCATTGAAAACCAACAATCTGCATATGAGAAAACAAAGCTGCAGATCAGCTATGCAGTAACTGCACACCTGATCCAGGAGCGCCTTTGTTTTCGCTCCATAGATAGTACAATGTCCCTTCTTTCTAAATCCAAAATTTCCAGCCTCTAGCCATCTTCTGTGCTTGTACAGCTCGGTTTGTGTCGGACCTGTTCGGAAATCGCATTGTTTCCTTGTGTCATGGCTCATTTGTCTTGTAATGGGTTGTTTCCTTGGTTTCACTGCAAAAACTTTATTTTGTAATCCATTCCTTCTTTAGATTTCTGATTTCATCTTTTTTCTTGGCTTAAATTACTACCATTATAGTCTGATGACTGATCGTCTGTTTTAATGGTAACCTGATCTAGCTTTAGAATTGGATGACATGTATTTTATTATCTGGATTTTGAAATAGTATGTGAAAATAGCTGCATATTGTACAGATATAAAATAAGAATAATGAAAAGTGGATACGAAAAAGATGTTGATGCTCCAGTAGAAGATATGAGTCATATTGCCCACGTTCATTATAAGGTTTCAGTCAATGAAGTCACATTGATATACCCGGTCCATATTTGTGGTATTGACAAAACCTCCAAACGGGAACGACTTTGTACTGTTTGTAATTCTGGTGAAATAGAGGACGAAGAACACTTTCTACTCAACTGCAATGCATATACATCTATAAGGCATGTTTTTTTGACATAGCTTGTTAATATGAATAATCAGTGTCTAGACCTTAAAATCATTCTTGATAACAACAATTATTATATCTTGAAACAGTCTGCAAACTTCATAGACAATTGTTTTAAACAAAGAGAAACTGTCATTTCTTAATTCAATATTTGCTTAAAAATAGTCATATGGCTTGAGTATTTAAAATAGATAAATTCTATTGAATTCGTAGACTCTAATATCCTGACTACTGTGACTACCATTTGTATATGAAATTATTTGATTTTTAAACATGTTTGTTCTATTGTGTATTATTTTTGCTCCAGCCATAACCATTGAAATGTAAATGTGTTTGTGCGGAATAAATCATTTGTCATTTGTATGGTACATCATGATGATCATGACTGGCTGAACTGCAAGGTAGCAGCAAAGGCAGTACCATTTGATTCCCCTGTTTATAAAGTGTTCAAACAAAATTACGCATAGTGTCTACGACTTCAGTTGGTTGAAGGAAAGTTTGGCCCATGTACTTACTAGGTTTTTCATTGGACACTGTTGTCAAACTTCAGTTGAGTTTTGGTGTCCTTTTAAGCCTCGTCACATATTAGCGAAAGTCCCTTGGCGCAGACTAGTGTAAAAATGTTTATCCATGTTTTGCGATTTCTGGACAAAATCATTATCTTTCCGTGTTCTTTTTGTTTAAAAGATTTATCCTTAAATTATCCTATAAAACATCTTAAAAAAATTATTTCTATGAAACATCTTAGAAATTGCAAAAAATGACAGATTTTCTCTTTACGCAAGTCTGCATCAAGGGACTTTTGCAAATGTTACGAGGCCTTTATTTTTTGACTGTGACTGGGTACCTTCAGTCTTAATGGACTTCTCTAAGTTATTTTGACCGGTATAGAAACCTTGAATAAGGCTACTGGTATAATTTAGATGTTTTCTATGCTAAGTTTGGTATCAACTGGGCAAGATAAAATGTCGAAACAGTCCTCCCACAAGTTTAACCTACATTTATATAAAGGCATTTATTTCCATGTGAAGATATATAGTTAGGGCATTTTTGAGCCACGAAGCGAGAAAGCCAGTCTGCACAGTCTCAGAAAAAGGCTAGAAGCTTGAAATTTCGGATTTAACAAGAGAAGAGATTGTACTATCCATGTAGGAAAAACAAAGGCGCTGATCAGCTGTGCAGTTTAATAATGCAAAGCTACAGCTGGGCTGCCCTGTTGTTTTCGCATATGCAAAAATCCAGTTTTCTCGTGACGCGGGTCTTATGTAACAGTGATATGCCATATTTGGAAAATTCATTGTTAAAATGTAAATGGTCCAAGTTATATTACTTTTAGTAGATATTCTTTGAATGAATATTTTGATAGATTTATAGGGCTTTGAACCAAAGAATAATCACCATAATGTTAAAAGTTTCAGCTTAAAGTGTCTTTATGCAGAATATAATGGCTTAAATGTGGCCACTTTTAGGCTAGATCCACTTCGGTACCTCGTTCCTGCTCCACTTCGGTACCTCGTTCCTCTTTCATGACAGCTTAGCATTGTTTTAGCTACACAGACAGTGCAATTCTTCCTCTGCTTATATACCCAAATTTTCAAGATTCTGGCCTTCTTCTGTTGGTTTATAGGCAGGATGTTGTCGGACCTTGTCGGAAACCCTGAAAACCGTTTTCCGCATTAAGGTTAATATGATAATAGTATTAGTATGAAGGTCATGCATTGTATAGGTGGAAGCAACAACAGTACCTTAATTAATTTTTTAGCCTATAGGGTATTTACGCACCCCTTTTTCATTCAATTGCGTATCTGGAATTTTAATTGGGTAAGTTCAATTCTGTTACACACTCTATTTTCAATCAATTGGGTAAAATGGAAAACAATTTGGTAAAAATGATGTTCGAGGTGTACTTTCCTTATTTTCTTCTACTTTCGCTTTTGCATAGCATAAAATAAAAGGGAAACATTGATTGGTTGAGAGAATTAACTAAAATCGCAGTCAACCAACGAAAAAACAGAAAAGAAATGGCTTCCAATCGATCGATTTGCGCATGCCCAATGACATTTTTGTTTAATGTAGACGGCGTAAGCCGTTGTGCGGCGCACACCGATAAAACCCGGTACGCAATTGATTTTTCCGGTATTGCGTATCGGCGATTTCTTTTGCGTTTTCTTACGCTACCAGATCGTTATTAATTGCGTTTTTTATATTTTAATTGGGTAATTACGCAAATACGCAGCCTAATTAAGGTACTGAACAACTTGAGTATTGTCCTAAGAAAACCTGTCTAGAATAATCTCAATCTTCTGGGTGGAAAGTACTTCAGCAAACTCCCTATAACTACAGAGACTAACTTGAAAATAGGCAAAATAGAGCAATTGTGCTTATAAGCTGATACAAATGTGCACACTGAAATGAACAACAAATCTGAAGATTTTCATTGCTTTGCATATGAACAAAGGTGTCTTTGTTTATTGCTTCATTAGCATTCATTGAGACATCTCAATTTGTAATGAATGTCAAAACTTTTGTTTCAAGAACTTTTAATATAATAGATTGCATGTGGGGGCGTCATTATCCAGTTGAGACAAATAACAGAAATTTATAACATGCATATTTGTGGTTTCTTAATTGAAAATTGATGTTATTAGCTCACCTGAGCCGTCAGGCTCACAAGGTGAGCTTATAGTATACCCATGCTCCGTCGTCCGTCCGTCGTCCGTCCGTCCATCGTCCACCATTTTCAAAGATCTTCTTCTCTGAAACAGCTTGGCAAATCAAAGCCAAATTTTACATGAAGCATCTATCGGAAGGGGGAACCAATGTATATATAAATAATCCAGGTCACATGACCAAGATGGCCGCCATGCCCATATATGGTAAAAACCCTTCAAAAATCTTCTCCGGAACCACTGGACCGATTTCAAGGAAACTTGGAATGAAGCATCGATGACTCAAGTACTACAATGTGTATATAAATCATGACATTGCGGTGACCTTGACCTATTTTACGGCAAGGTCAACATAGGTCGCCTTTGCATTTGAATGGGAAAAATTTTTAAATTGTCATTTAAAGGAAAAATCTTGCAGAAAATGAGCAGTAGGACTGAATATTAATGATTCTGAAAAAAATTGGGCACCAGGGGCTCATCCGCCCCCTGACCCCGGGGCAGTATACATGTATATTATCATAATATTCAAACATCTTCTTCTCTGAAACCGCTTGGCCAATCAAAGCCAAATTTTACATGAAGCATCTATGGGAAGGGGAAACCAATGTGTATATAAATAATCCAGGTCACATGACCAAGATGGCCGCCATGCCCATATATGGTAAAAAACTTTCAAAATTCTTCTTCTCCGGAACCACTGGACCGATTTCAAGGAAACTTGGCATGAAGCATCGGGGACTAGAGTACTACAATGTGTTTATAAATTATGACCTTTGGATGACCTTGACTTATTTTACGGCAAGGTCAACATAGGTCGCCCATGCATTTGAAAGGGGAAAATTGTTAAAATGTCATTTGAAAGGCAAATCTTGCAGGAAATGGGCAAATGGACTGAAGGTAGGTAATTCTGAAAAAAATTCGGACCCAAGGGGTTGGTCTGCCCCCACCCCGGGGCAATATAATACATGTATATTACAAAAATATTCAAAGATCTTCTTCTCTGAAACCACTTGGCCAATCAAAGCCAAAGTTTATAGGAAGCAGCTATGGGAAGGGGGAATCAATGTGTTTATAAATAATCCAGGTCACATTACCAAGATGGCTGCCATGCCCATATATGGTAAAAACCGTTTAAAATTCTTCTTCTGAACCAATGGACCAATTTCAACAAAACTTGGCATGAACCATCGGGGACTGAAGTACTACAATGTATATATAAATTATGACCTTTGGATGACCTTGACCTATTTTACAGCAAGGTCAACATAGGTCGCCAATGCACTTGAATGGGGAAAACTTTTAAAATGTCATTTAAAGTGAAAGTCTTGCAGGAAATGGGCAGTAGGACTTGATATTAATGATTCTGAAAAAAAAATTGGACCCCAGGGGCTCATTTGCGCCAGCCCTGGGGCATTATACATGTATATTACCATAATATTCAAACATCTTCTCCTCTGAAACTGCTTGGCCAATCAAAGCCAAATTTCATGTGAAGCATCTATAGAATGGGGGAATCAATGTGTATATAAATAATCAAGGTCACATGACCAAGATGGCCACGATGCCCATATATGGTATAAACCCTTCAAAAATCTTCTTCTCCAGAACTGGTGGACCGATTTCGAAGAAACTTGGCATGAAGCATCGATGACTCAAGTACTGCAATTTATGTGATGACCTTGACCTATTTTAAGGCAAGGTCAACATGGGTTGCCTATGTATTTGAATGGTTAAACTGTAAAAATGTCATTTGAAGGGAAAAACTTGTATGGACAGTATATTGAATATTCTGAAAAAATAATGGCCCAAGGGCTTCACCTGCCCCAATACTGGGACTATTTTCTATAACATTCGTATATACAGCAGATCTCAGGTGAGCGTTTACAGGACCAATGGTCCTCTGGTTTTTAGTATGTCTGACTGGATACGTATCAAGAAGACAGGGAGGGGGAGGGGGTTGATCCCCAATGGCATTAAGTTGTATCCTTGAGCAAAACACATTTTAAAACTTTGCATAAAACTGTGGGTTAATACACAGGCAGCAGTATCATGGCTCTTTTCTAACATGACTGAAAAATTGTTGACAGGGGCGCTCAAACTGCCTATAGCACCAAATAATTTCATTTTCATGGGGAAACTTAAAGAAAAATCAATTAAAGCGTTGAAAACGAACCCCCCTTGATGGCAGATTTAGAGGGGGTTTGGAGGGAAGGTGGTGGGGACCCGGGAGTTGCTCGAACTGCCTGTACCACCAAACAGTTTCATTTTCATGGGGAAATCTCTTAAAGAAAAATTAGTTAAAACATTGAAAAAGAACCCCCTTGATGGCCTTGACTCCGAAAAGATACATTTTGCTTGGCTTTGATCAAGATACATTTTACTCTCATAGTAAAATGGTACTGTTAGGAAGAGTAATGGCTTTGTCCCATCATGAATGAAAATTTGTTGACTGGCACATTAAAATTATTATAGTGGAGTATAATTTGGTGTAAGCAAGTTTGTTCAAATTAAAGAAAGTCATTTGCTTTTGCAATGATAATGAGGAAACAATAAATGTTGTTTACGAATCGATCACATCTCATCTCCCACACATTGAGATTTGAGCCCGGTCATGGGCAAACCAACAATGTGGTTTCCGAACAGGTCTGACTCAAGCCAAGCTGTACAAGCACAGAAGATGGTAAGAGGCTGGAAATTTTGCATTTAGGAAGTAGAGGAATTGTACTATCCATGTAGCGAAATCAAAGGTGCTGATCAGCTTCGCAGTTACTGCGAAGCTCATCTGCAGCTTTGTTTTCGCATATGCAGATTGTTGGTTTTCTCATGATGTGGCTCATTTAATGAAGGGAAATATGATCGATTAATGAGGTATCATATTTGACATGTCAATTTAAAGATGTATTGCATTGCCATGTTTTGTTTAAAGTGTCATTTTATGAGAAATATGTTTGTAGGAGGACACTTTTTGTTTTTGTTTTAAAACCCCAAAACCTCCCCGTTTTCAACCTTTTGCAGGTCTTGGTTGGCCATATGATGGAAATGTGCTGGGGTTTTATTAGCTCACCTGAGCCGAAAGCTCACAGGTGAGCTTACAGTATACCCATGCTCCGTCCGTCGTCCGTCCGTCGTTCACAATTTCAAAGATATTCTCCTCTGAAACCGCTTGGCCAATCAAAGCCAAACTTCATGTGGAGCATCCTTAGGAAGGGGGAACGAAAGTTTATATAAATGATCCAGGTCACATGACCAAGATGGCCACCATGGCTATAAATAGCAAAAACCTTTAAAAATCTTCTTCTCCAGAACCAGAAGGCCTATGATTTTGAAACATGGCATGAAGCATCACAGAAAGAAGCTCTACAAAGTTTAAATAAATCATGACCCTGCGATGACCTTGACCTATTTTACGGCAAGGTCAACTTAGGTCGCCAATGCATTTGAATGGGGAAGAATGGTAAAATGCTATTAAATGGGTAAAACTTACTGGGAATAGGTAAATAGACAGAAAATTAATGTTTATGGAAAAATTTTGGCCCCTGAGGGTTGTTATTGGTACATGTATATATCTCAGGTCTCAGGTGAGCGTTTACAGGACCATTGGTCCTCTGGTTTTTAGATATTTTTTGCAATGCCAGTTGGTTCTGAGGGAGTATATCTGACTTTATCTATCCCACAACTAATAGGGAAATCCCTCAGGAAAAAGAGAAAGAATAATCAACTTGTAATGCTATCCAAAGGTCTATTAAAAGGGTAATTTATCCAGAGAAACTACAGGTGACCTTATCCCCAAATCTAAGGCAAGAAAAAAACCCAAACAAATCCATAGCATTTCTGATATGGTCTGCTAGTACTGAGGCCTATAAATGTAGTTTCTTTCCCCAGCCTATCACAGACTGGATTCTCTAATTTTCTCTACTGAAATATCAGATGAAGGAATGCATGTCCAAGTTTGCTTCACTTGTTGGAGCTAGGGACTAAATTTCTAGTCAAGCCAAATCCCCTGGTGAAATCATGGCATTTGGTGTAGCACCAGTAACATATTCAGATTCAGTAGATTTTGATCATTAGCAACAAAATGTATGCAAAAACCTGTGCATGATTTTCCAATTTTAAACATTGACTTTCAAATCATTTGTCAAGCATGTAATTTTAATTTCCTTTTGGGTTGCTAAAAATGGAACATCCATATGTGCTTTCCATAAATGGAAGCAATTAATCATTAATGACAAATGGACTTTCCCATCAGTATCATTTGGATGAGTCCACTGTCATTTTAAGGGGCGTCAGGAGTGGTTTTAAATTTTTATTCATTTTTTCAATGAATTTTCTCTAAGCAAACATGATAGCCCCAGATAGGACGCTGCATTCTGCGGTTTCACATCTGGGGGCTGGGGCTATACTGTTTGCCTATGTCCCACCAAAAGGACACCAGGCTTATAAGAGTTAAGACCTGGTCGTAGTGCTACAGACACTTCGCTGTAATGCTGTATCAAAGGGGAACAACAACTTTTGAATTGCAGCAGTGTTTATGTGTGTATGTGCTTTTTGTAATGCTCCCAATGCATGCCTGAATGATAGATATCTTGTGTAAAGTTTCATAGTAAGTAAGTAAGTAAGTAAATTCTTTATTTAAATAGGGTGACCCAATTGGTAGGAACCAATCTTCCTTGGGGCCCTCTATAACAAGTTAACATATAACAACATATTAACATACTGGGTGAAAACAACAATTTTAAGAAGTACATGAATAATTGTACGTTTGGTTTATTCATGGTGGCAGGTTGCATTTAATTGCACGAGTTAAATTTATGAAATAAGCATGCATGCCTGTGTGAGGCTTACGCAGTGATATATTGCTCAATTCATGCAGGCTAACCACAATCAGAAGTACTAAGATGACTTACTCAATTTATGGTGTACTAAAGTAGCCATACCTAATTTGTTAAATCTGACAATAACATGTCGAAGAGTGTCATAAATTTGTATATGGAGGAGGCAAGAAAACAGGTCTTTGGGATTTCTGACAAGGTCCCACACAAACTGGTCAGTAGAACCACAGAAGAAGGCTAGAAGCTTGAAATTTCAGAATTAAGAAACAAATGGATTATAGTATCTATGAAGCGAAAACAAAGCTGCTGATCAGCCGTGCAGTTACGATCTGTGTCTTTGTTTTTTGCATATGCGAATAAAACGGTTTTATGGTCAAAGAGTGTCATAAATATGTTGTGGAGGAGGCATTTGACAGTGTTTGATCATCACCTGTCACGCTGGGAGACACTAACATACTTCCAGGTGTCCTTATAGTATCGTCCTTCACCTACATACGACTATATGTGACTACTTTATGCACTAGTCATTTGTAACCACGGCCCCCAACCCCCTTGGGAAGGGTGGGGGATAGCCATGCTAAAGTGCAGGGCAATTACTTTTCGAGTGTCCCCGCAGTGCAGGGGAAATGATGGGGTTTTGACATTAGAATCCTTACCCCAGGAAGATTTTCTATTGCTAAGGGCGGGGCAAAGAGCAAAGTTTTGACCTCCAGTTCGCCCCCTGGGGGTGGGGCATAGCAGGGCACTGAAAGCTGAAAGTCATAATCCCCGCCCTTCCCGGTAGGTGGGGGAGCAGTGGCTACAAATGACTAGTGCATTACCTATATGTGTTTCCTTTCTTGGAACATTAAGACTACAATTCAACCTCATTATAGTGCAGTTTTCAATATGACACGTCCAAATTATGGTTCCGAAAATAATTACTCTGCTACATGTATAGACATGTAAAGAACCTCATTATAACATGGTTCATTTATAACAGGGTCTGTTTCCATGGACCCTAAAGATGGTGTCCTGTAATTTGATATCGTTCAAGCAGTATAATTGCATTTTTCGATGATTTTATATAAAAAGGCAGTTCAAGCAGTATAATTGCATTTTTCAATGATTTTATATAAAAAGGCAGAAGCCCATGATGAGATGCCACATTCATTGGCGTTAGGTGTCATCTTATTTGGGGCTATACTTTTTTTTGTGAGGCTCTACACTTATGTGGGCTAATTGAGCCGCGACGCGAGAAAACCGGTCTTCGGGGTTTCCGACCAGGTCCGACACAAACCGGGCTGTACAGTCTCAGAAGCAGGCTAGAAGCTTGAAATTTCGGATATGAGAAGAAGAGGAAATATACTATCCGTGTAGCGAAAACAAAGGCGCTGATCAGCTTCGCGGTTACCGCGAAGCTGATCTGCGCCTTTGTTTTCGCATAGGCAAAAATCCGGTTTTCTCACGATGCGGCTCAATTCATGCTGTAGGAGGCTTTTGTTTTCGCTCCATAGATAGTGCAATTCCTCTTATTCTTAAATCCAAAATTTCAAGGTTCTAGCCTGCTCTTGAGATTGTACAGGCCAGTTTGTATCGGACCAAGTCGGAAACCCAAATTGTTGGTTTTCCCACGCACAGGCTCAATTAGAATTTTCTCAACGAAGGTTGGTTAGATTATTTTAATAAATATGTGCAGCATAAAATTATTTTATAATAATGAAAATTATCACCCATCATTTTCACTGGCCTTAGCTCTACTTTGGTCGTTTGACGATGGTTGACCTGATACTTAAAGACAATTGACTGGGACACAAAGAAAATGTAGACCAACTACAAAAAAAAAATATATTACTCTGATGATGAATTTTGAATTGACATTAATTTGATAAACAATCATGATCATAATTGTGATTTTTTTTTTGTATTTTTTTTGTATAAACAAGAAAAAAAGATAAGCTACTTTTCTTTTTTAATGAGAATAATGTGGATTTATATGATTTGAGACTGACTTATTTTTGAGGAAAAGTCGTGGGGGCATGGTTACAAATGGCTATATAGTGCATTATCTCACAAACCAAAGATCTTTCCAGTTTTAGTTTTGTGTGGATGCACATACCATTGTATATGCAACAGCATGATTCGTGAGACAGAATAAATTGAGCCGTGTCATGAGGAAACTGGATTATTGTCTGTGAAAACAAAGACGCAGATCAGCTTCGCGGTAACTGGGAAGCTGATCAGCACCTTTGGTTTTGCTTCACGGATAGTACAATTCGTCTACTTTCTAAATCCAAAATTTCCTACCTCTAGCCATCTTCTGTGCTTGTACAGATTCAGGTTTGTAATGGACCTGTTCGAAAACCACATTTTTTTTTTTTTTTTGGGGGGGGGGGGGGTTTGAGGTGGGTATTCGTGAGACAGAATAAATCACACATGAAGGAATGTTACATATCTTGGTTTATGCAGAATCTCATTATCTAAGTAATCATGTGTTTTCTTTGTGACCACTGAAACTGACAGGTTAATTGTATGCTCCTGCATCGCATTATTCATGTGACAAATGGGCCTATGTATGAGAAAACCAACAATTTGGGTTTATGACCGGATCCGACACAACCCAGGCTGTACAGTCACAGAATAAAGCTAGAAGATTGAAACTTTGGATATAATTAGAAGAGGAATAGTACTATTTGTGTGGCGAAAACAAAGACGCTGATCAGCTGTGCAGTATCTGCAAAGCTGATCTGCGTTTTTGTTTTCGCATATGCAAATCGTTGATTTTCTCATGCGAAGTCTCAAATCAGAAATTGCATGTTATGAGCGCAAATCTTGAAACAAGTTAACTCACTGGCTTTTACCCCATTGTAGCTGAAACATTTGTGAGTTGTTTCACTGCACTTTTCAATTTTGTAACTCACTGCAATTCTAACATTCTCCAAGTTAAGCATGTATGCAGTGCCTGTTGCAATGCTTCAGTTTTGCTTGACAAACGAGCCTGATTGCATAGCGATTTAAGGAAGGAATGTTCAGGAATCTTATTTTGTTCACTCACAGTTTCAAGCAGGCTGGTGTATTTTATCTTGTTTAAAGATTGTGTATATAATTCAAATGGATTAAAAATTCAGTAATAGGTCTAATGATGGCCATAATTATTTTGAAAACTTATTTACAAATAGATCCATATGTATAGAACAGAATAGAACAGAGCAGAACACAACCATTACCATTATGTTTTTTTTTCTGCATGATTGTGTTTGCATTTATTACAAGAGAGGACATAATGTTAGGCGTTAATCTCCCTTTACATAATATTGCATTTGGTATAGTTAAATACAATGGAATAACTGCCTTTTTAGCAAATCTTTATTGACCTAATCCATTTAGATTGTGTTGCATTTCCATTCTGGAATAATTAAATAGTACTTTTTTCTGTGATTCCATACATGCGTAGGAAAAATAAAGCTAACATGCATATTATTCATTGGAAAATTCATGGACAGGCCTGATTGTCAGCCTAAGGGATTTGTATTTTTGAAGTTTGAAGATGGATTTAAATGATACAAATATACGTGAGAATTTCTGGAAAGTGTTGCAGTGCCTTATGATTCCTTGTGGGGCATCATAGGAAAAAAATTTCTTTTTACATTCAGTGAAAGCAAGAACCTCTTATGGTCTAATCTGTGATTTTACAGCATTAAAGAGCTTTCTTATGTCTGACTGGTTGGAAAACCTGAAAGATTGATTTCTCATGACAAATAACACCGATTAAGAAGCTAGAATATTGAGTACTTGGATTGATTGAGTTTGCTGGCTGAAGAAGGGTGAAATTTAGCCTAGCCACTAGGCGTTAAAATGACAAATCTACAAAAGTAAAATCTTTTATATAAAATGTACATCATTTGGACATAATGAGTTTATTCCTTTGTCTCGATTTTAACGATAAATCTAGCCAAGATTTACACATCAGAAAATATCTGGTGCTCTAGGCTTCAAGAAAAGACAATTTAAACTTACAAAAAGAGAGAACAAAAACTTATTTATCAGACTAGTAGTTAGTGTTGGTGAAACCGTGCATTTCAGTTCTCTGCCCTTTCAGTTGCACTCATTTGTGCAAAAGGAAAAAATAACGTTATTACATGGTCATAATAGGTGGAATCTGTTATAACACATACAGTGTAATTATCACCTGTAAATGTTTGTATTACGTAGACAATATTAGAAGTCAGCATGTTTTTCCAACCGGGTTTTGGCTTAGGCGAAAACAAAGATGCAGATCAGCTGTGCAGTAACTGCACAGCTGATCAGCGCCTTTGTTTTCACTACTCAGGTAGTACAATTCCTCTTCTACTTATATCCAAAATTTCAAGCTTGTAGCCATCTTCTGTAGCAGCCCAGCCCAGTTTATGTCCGACCAGATCGGAAACCTCGAAGTACGGTTTTGCCCGTTTTGTCTCATCGTGGCTCAATATATATAACAACCTATTGTCTGAGGATCACTTCTGATATTCTGGTTTCTATGGCACCAAGCAGGCAGCAGATGCTCAAAGAGCTTTATTGACATTGATGACACAATAGACAGAAGGAAATTGATATGTTTTGAGAGAAATTTCGCAAGCTGCACTAGGCTTAGGTGGTGATGACTAAAGGAGTGAAATTTTGAAATTTTTGTTGAACTTCTATATAAATTGGCGCTGGCTGTTGCATCTGTTTGCATTGTCATGGCAAGTAAATTGCCAATCAGAAGTCGGTACTGGAGGCGTATGCAGGAGCGACAACGTTTATCAAAACCAGTAAGTCAATCAAATTTGTTTTATACTTAGATATGCAATCACAGTTTAAAGTTTTCTGGCAGACTTCTGTTTCAAGTGGTACAATCCCAGTTCCGAATAGTCATTTGAATAGTGAATTCAATCTGTTTGTGTTCATGGGTCACATCTTGGCCAGGATATGCAACATGTCATGATATGTGACAATGCAACATGACTTGTGACAAAATCAAGTTCGGTGATTGGAAGCCTGAAGATTGGGCGACAACCTACAACAAAGAGTTCATTGCCTTGCTGTAGGTAGTTGCAAAATTGATGTTGTTTCACTGTTAATTTTTAACAGAGCTATCAGACCTCCAATCTCCACACACCTTTTTGTCACTTGTCATGTGATGTTGCATCAATCTGCACTGTAAGAAATTTGGTTGCATCATGGTTGTACACAGTGATGTATGGTCCAGTGAATCTCTTTTGACCTAGAAAAAAAATTATAATCATGTCTACCTTTTGCTATGCACATTTGTTTCGCTCTGCCAGAAATCTGCTCACTTTTGTGCAGTCTTTGAGTTGAATCAGTTGTAGAGCGAAAATAGGAAATTGTAGCCATAAAAATCACAGTCTATTGTCGGGATGTACATGTAGCTGTAATGTTATGGCATAAAGTTAATGGATTATAGACAATAGTTACACACAATATTAATTATGTTTGTTGTGGGTGATGTAATTGACAGCTTTGACAATTGACTGACAGGTCCGAACCATATGTAGGTGTTTCGTGAGCTATTTTGATATATTTTTTGACGACAGTTTGGCGACAACTTCCACAAGTATATGTTTTGGTGTCTATATTTGGTCGTTCATTTAGGGAAATGGTGTTATAGATGTTTAATCAAGGAAATAATCAAGGAAATAAGCCAGAACCTTTGCTAATTCCAGCTTACAGTAAGACTTGGATAAATAGACAAACGATTGCTTGTGATTTTTGTTTGGGGACAAAACAGTTGATTAGTTGGTTTGGAATAAACTTTGTGTACCATTTCTCGTGTTGATTTGTGCATCAGATTTAGCATAAAACTTTCTGAAAAAAGTGGATTTTATACTTCTTGCTGATAGAGATTATTTGGTGCTGAGTTTAATATGTCTGCTAGTGTTAAATTTGAAACCATGATGTCACGTTTTGACTTTGTACCGAACAGTGTTTGTCAGGTCCGTGGGGAATTTCTTATACTTCCACAAGAAAAATTTCAAGAAGCTTTGCTTGAGGTGAGCTATTCTGTTTCATTATGAAAAACGCCCATGCAATGCACAGTGATTTTTTTTCTGTGGTAAAAATTGAAAATTTTGTTGGAAAAAATTTGATATTTTCAATATTTATGTTCAAAACATTGATTGTTGGTAAACGTTAGAACCGCCTCGCCAAGGCGGTTCTAACGAGTACCCACAATCTATGTTTTGGGTGAAAAATAAGGAAAATAGGTATACCACTGTATACCCCAATTTTACTGTATAAAAGTGGGTTGTAAGGGTGTATTCATTGCACGGACATGTTATCCTGATGTAATAATATCATAGCAGTCAAATGTACAGTTTTCATGGATTATTACCTATCAGTGGAAATCTGAACTATAAAATGAATTCTGTATTGTTATAACCTAATGGGTCTTTTCTAAAGAAAATTAATTTTCTTTGATAGTTATAGTTATAATTTTCTCTTGCCCTCTACACTGTAGATGCCATTGCAAAAGGTGACCCCTTTGGCTATTTTGACTAGTATAGGCATTTTGATCTTGTATTCTTGTTGTAAAATATTTAGTGTGTGCTTAGCTATGCTTATAGCTAAGGAAGTGCTCATCCATTCACCACTAAAATTTAATGGCTTGATGTGAAAGAGAAATGCCAGGCCTTGGAGTTAAAAAAAAGCTATCCTCTGAACATGGCGAATTAAATAAAATCAGCTGTAAATTCGGAAAATTTCGCGTGACTTTTATTTCGCGAATTTTCTGTTTCCGAATTATGAGCGAGTTTTTGAATTCATGTATTCTATTAAGTTTTAAGTGACTCTTTATTAGCGAGAACTTTGAATTCACGAGGCAACCAATTCGCGAATATTAGCAAAAATTTAGTTCTCACGAATATTTCAGGATCTACACTAATTTAGGTCCAAGATCCCGAGGTTATAAAACTTTTTTCAAGCTCAGCTCAGCTGAAACAAAAATTTATCCTGCTCATAAATGTTAAAATGCCAACAATTGTTGGCATTTTAAGATTTATAAGCAGGATAAATTGCAGGCTTTGGTAATCTAAACCTGAAATTTATTTTGGCTATTTCATTATTTATGAGCAGTTCAGATTTCATACTCAGCTGAGTTGAGCATGAAAATAGTTTTATAACCTTGAGGCCTGGCTGCAAAAGAACGTTTCGATTTAATCAGGATGGTAGACATTGAAAAGGTATATTAAAGCAACAAACAAACAGACAAGCAAGCAAACATCCAAATGAACATGTAAACAAACAGACAACAACAAAAAAGACACAATCATGCAGAATCTGAATTCTTGTCTTTCACCAATCAAGGCACATTTACTCCCCATATTACTGAGCATGAAATTTAAACTGCTCATAATTACTGAAATATATCCCAAATAAATTGTAAATTTAGGTTTTTAAATCACCAAAGCCTGTAATTTATCCTGCTAATAAATATTAAAATGCCAACAACAGTTGTTGGCATTTTAACATTTATGAGCAGGATAAATTTTTGTCTCAGCTGAGCTGAGCATGAAAAAAGTTTTATAATCACAGTCCCAGGTAACACCTAAGAATTAAGCATTGGCTCTATCTTAATGTAACTGAGAAAATGTTGACTGGGATGTTAAGTCTTCAGAACCAATCTGTTATGTCGTAAGGGTATCTGGTGCATCATACCAGAATTTTTGTGGTTTTTATGGCTAAATCCAGAGTGTATAACCAACAGGTTAAAGGGAGTGGATAGCTTACAAACAATGCCATATCTATAGTTATTTGCGGATTTAAACTGAAATTATTTTATCAATAAAAACAACATAATGTTGTTTGTATTGCAAAATGAAGCATTATACTGATGGGCGTTGTTTAGAAATAGACATAGTAAACAAAAAGTGTTAAATTTGAAATTCTATAAAAGGAAAAGTCTATGACATATATCATTTTACATCATATTTTGAGACAGTGAAATTAATGGAGGATGAACATTTTCATCATGTTTCACGCTTAAGTTTCAAGAATTTGATATTACAAATGTGTTACGATACATCAGTTTTATTACAAAATATGTCACAATATCGCTTATTCTTTACCACAGTTTATTGACTCAAAATTAGTGTATTGTCGTTCATGGCCAACAGTCATGTTTTATTAGTTATAAAGTGACTCAAATCGAGATAAAACAAAATATTTAGAGGAGCAATTTAAACATTTTCATCATAATTTTCTCAGTGGTTTCTTGGTAAACATGAAGGAAGCCAGTTCAGTTTTAGATCTGGTTTTAGAAAGTATGGAGGAATTACAACTTGTGTCATTGTTACATCTAGTATGTATGGTTTGAATCCATCTGAGCCTTCGCATTAGAAAACCAACAGTTTGTGATACCAAACAGGTCCAACAGAAACCAGCCTGTACAGCCACAGGATGCGTGAAATTTCGGATTTAGAAAGTGAAAGAATGGTACTAACCCTGCAGCGAAAACAAAGGCACTGATCAGCTTGGCGGTTACAGCGAAGCTGATCTGTGCCTTTGTTTTCACATTTATAATGCAGATTGTTTGTTTTCTGTGAATACCCTGCCAAATGGCAATGTTAAAATCATAACAGGCATGTCCGTGTAGTGAATATCCCCTTGAGCCCCAATTTTATATAGCAAAACTGGGATATGCAGGGGTATACCTGTTTTTCTTATTTTTGCTCCGGGGCATGGATTGTGGGTGCTCAGTAGAACCGCCTCGCCAAGGCGAGTCTAACGTGTGCCGGCAGTCTGTGTTTTGGGCATAAAAGGGAAGAATATCACAAAAACTCTACTGAAATTTTCTTATTTTTCATCTGTAATATCCTCTGTTTATTGCATGAACATGTATTCGTAATGCATAATTGTATACAAAGACTATAGCCTGAGTGAACTGGGCGCCCTGTTTGATTGCAACTTAAACCGATGGCTGGTAGGCACGGCCTATATCAGGGATACTTGTATGTATGACTGTATAGGCACTGCACCAGTTTTTCCTATGATGTTCACATTCTGGTCGGCCAGTTTGCACTATCAAAACCTCCTAAATTTAGTGTGTAATTTGTAATTGTTTGATGTCCTTTTATTACATGTTTTGTGGATGCGCTAAAATGTATTTGGCAATCTGAATAAAGAATTGAATTGAATTGAATTGATGTAGAGGCTCATGTATTTTTTGACATTATAATTTTTGCTTTGTCATCCTGAAATTTAAATGCTTGACTACAGTGTTCAGTACTCTGATAATGGATTGACAGTGCAGACAAAGTTTAGTTCACAGGAGAGTTCTGTCAGTTTATTTTACAGCTTTCTATCTGACGGTGATAAGAATATAAATCCTGCCCTTTAGGGATAAATCGTCTCCCTGAAAATTGATCATCACAGTGATTTATTATATATTTTTGTCTCGTTACAGCAAAGCTCCTGGAAAAAGATCCGTAACATTGTTCATTGGTCACCATTCATCCAACAGTTTAAACGACGCCGGTATCCATGGATACAGCTAGCTGGTCACCAAGGTGAGTGCTATTTTGAGCCGCCTCATGAGAAAACCAACAATCTGCATATGCGAAACCAAAGTCGCAGATCAGCTTCGCAGTAACTGCGAAGCTGATCAGGTGCCTTTGTTTTCGCTACAGGGATAGTACATTTCCTCTACTCTCTAAATCCAAAATTTCCAGCCTCTAGCCATCTTCTGTGCTTGTACAGCTTGGTTTGTGTCAGACCTGTTCGGAAACCACATTGTTGGTTTTGTCATTCATAGATTGCACAAATTTTTCTAGCCTTTGTCATCATGGTCATCTAGACCTAAATCAGGCCCAAGGGATTATAACAGAATACCGTCAAGATTTTATGGAGACATACAAGTTGGTCTTTTTTAGGGCTTCATGGCCATGGGATATACCTATATTGTAGACCAAATCAAACCTCTACTAGGGAACAAGATGATAATTATGCATTTTCACATGAAGACAGACTGATCTGGGCCATTGCTGTTTTCACATGTTGGGCTGTTTGTTACCCTTCCTATTTTATATACCACATAGGCTACCAATTTAAATAATTGGTCACATTCACATGTGCCTGTCCACTCCTTCATGGTTTTTTGGTGTAAATAGTATGCTTTTGTTTGTTTATTGGGGATTTACCACTTATTTTGGTAAGAAAATACACAAGGATGTTATTTGTTGGAATTTTGGGATTTGCGCAAGTTTCAAGAGTATGCAATTCAGTAAATATAGAATATAATTTGTTTGTTACGTATAAGTACTTGAATGGGAAAACATAACAGGGAAAGCTGTAATGTAAGTCATTGATCACCCTGCTCATACCAGGATTTTGTTCCTACTCATGTGGTTGCTGAATAATGTGTGATGTACAAGCCATTTGTAAACACTACCTCCCAGCCCTGGGGATCGTCAGGCTGCTAAAACCCTTGCGCTGCCAGGATAGTTGGCTAGTAAAGCCACATCTATTTTCCCTCTACAGTCTGCTACATGTATGTTTACAAGGACAGGTATTTCCCCCACACTGAGGCGACCGTGCAAGAGTCAGATTCCAACTAGATTCTTTGGGGGGAGGGAGGGGGGATGTGTGGTTACAAATGATTGGTGCATAAAAGTACAAGTACTTCATCCAGCTGACGAGTCTACATCATATGGTCTGCTGACTGGCTACCGATCATTGACTGGACAATGACTAATATGGATGATATTAGTTTTATTCAAGGCCACTTGGGAATAACACTGATAAGCCTTCATTTCCATTATGTAGTGTCTTCAGCCAAATAAAATATCTTTGAGTAACATTTCTAAATTGAAATGTCAATAAGATGAAAACATTTTCATAGCTAGAACTTTTGATGCCTTACATATTTTAAGGTTTACACCCATTCTGAATAAGGGTGGTGTCCCTTTATTGCGTATCAAAATATCACAAATATGTTTTTAATATGTTTCCTTGGGCGATGATTTTACTTATAAAAGTTGAAAAATGTAATAAGAAGACACCTTAAAGTTGAATAACCGGACAAAAGACGTCATTACCTCAGAAAAAGTTGGTGAGGCATAAAAAGTTATTAATATAATCGAAAAAATATTGCTTTTGCATCAGTGTCACATTATGAAAATTATAACCTGTAGCAATAACATCAAATTGGTGGTGAGATTTGTGTCGTGAAAAAACCTATGTTGTCTAGCCTACTTTGCCACAAAAGGAATGGTCTTCCCAGTAAGAACGGAACAAAATTGACAAGGATAAGGTTCACTGAAAAGCTAAACATGACATGAAACTTTTCTCTTTGCCCATGCCTCAAAGCTTATCTACACTGTATTTAGTAACTAGAGTTTTCAAAATGTGGCTAATAATATAACATTTTCGATATAAAATTGTTCTTAAAGGAAAAGTATCACTTATATTTTGCAGGAAATTTCCATGCAGGTGAACAGCCTGGTGCTATATTGAAGAAGTATGATGCCAAAGAATGTAAATCATTCCACAAAATCATGAAAGACGTCCTACGTCCATATGTACCAGAGTTCCGAGGGGAAGCTTCAAAAGATGGTGAACGTATCCTTTCTATTTTTAACTTGATGAAGTAGATATATGAGCCGCGATGTGAGAAAACCAGTCTTCGGGGTTTCCGACCAGGTCCGATACAAACCGGCCTATACAGTCTCAGAAGATTGTTAGAAGCTTGAAATTTAGGATTTAGGAATACGAGAAATTGTGCTATCCGAGTGGCAAAAACAAAGGCGCTGATCAGCTGCGCAGTTACTGCACAGCTGATCTGCGCCTTTGTTTTTGCATAGGCAAAAATCCTGTTTTCTCATAAGGCAGCTCAAATAATAGTGGTTAAGTCATTGGCAGATTCAATCTCGGCTGCTCCAGTCTGTTGGTGAAACTTTAAACCGAGGTCCTGTCTCCATATGACATCAGCTGTTGGTGTGATGTTAAACCCCAAATCAACCAACCAAATATGACACTCCAACTCATCATAGTACTGGTTAATACCCAGGATTCGTAGCAGCTCCGTAACATCATGAATTAAAATTATTGCATAAATACCCGTATCACAAGATATTTTCAGCCGTTTATTAATGAAGAGAAAGCCATGCATTAATATTGCAATTCACGCGCGCATGTGCTGTTAATACATGGCTTTTACTTATGCTCGTTACCGGGCGCCACACAAAGCACATGCTACTAATGAGAAACTGAAGTCCGCCAGGAACGAGCATAAAAATGAAAGCTTTTACGCGTATGAAAATGTGATGAGGCTGTAAATTATAGTGCACCATTATGTGCTTTGTTTCTGCAGAATTTATGCAATAATAGCGATCAAAAATGGTTTTGTCATTCATTAACATTCGCTAGGTCCTGAGGTAGTGCGTAGCCTTCGGTTTTCAACACTCCCCAATGTTAATGAATGGAAAATCATGTTTGATCCCTATATTGATGACTGGAACGTTAATCGCAAAACGAACTAACAAATCATACAACAGAAACAACAAAGACTGACCATATTCCTTAACCAGTCTTAGGTTGTATACAGCTACAAGACCTGTTGTGTGAGTTTGAAGCTCCGTGCGTGATGGATATCAAGATGGGGTCTCGAACGTACCTGGAAGATGAACTTACCAAAGCCAGAGAAAAACCTACTCTTAGAAAGGTACTACACCATAACCTCTTTAGGACACTATTGCTAGGGTCCATGACAGTTTCTGTGTTAGCTATCCAATCCATGTTTTAATGAGAGTACTACTCTACGAAAGGTATTGATATAAATAGGACCCTTTCCAGAGAAAAAAATGTCTTACTAGTATCAATGTCGGACTCAAATCTGGCTGTACATTGGTTGAACCTACTGAATACTGTTACCTAGAGGCTGTTTTGGATTTAAGGAAATGAAGTGAGTGTCATAATTTTAAGTTAGCTCAAAGAAAATGAAATAATGCAGTGTTACAACAAGAGATGGGCGAATGTGATGACCTGGGCCCGAGGTTATAAAACTTTTTTCATGCTCAACTCAGCTGAGCTTGAAATTTATCCTGCTAATAAATGTTAAAATGCCAACAATTGTTGGCATTTTAACATTTATGAGCAGGATAAATTACCAGATTTTGAGGTATGAACCTGAATTTCCACTAATTTTTACTATTTCAGCATTTATGAGCAGTTTAAATTGTTGGCATTTTAACATTTATGAGCAGGATAAATTACCAGATTTTGAGGTATGAACCTGAATTTCCACTAATTTTTACTATTTCAGCATTTATGAGCAGTTTAAATTTCATGCTAGTTTAGTTGAGCATGAAAGAAGTTGTTTTTATAACCTTGGGGCCTGGTCGTGAAAGAGAGGTGAAGCGTTGGAACCTCACCGGTGCTGATTTGTATTCTTGGTGAGCCGCCTTTATATCTCCCCATGGCTCCATCCTTACATGACTGAAATATTGTTGACTAGGTCAGTAAACGACATACCAACTTAAAATAAGTTTACACTCAAGCCCACCACATACTTAAGCCAGATCTGATGAGTGAATGGATGTAAAACCAAAATTATAGCAAAATTACATTTTGTATTACAAGCTAAATACTATATTAATCCCTATAAGGGCAAAATAGCTCTCAGCATCCGTTCTATTTCGAGCTTCGAGAAAGCCTAATTTCATCCATCCAATTAGTGAACAGAAGCCAGCTTGACTTTTGTAAATTTCAATATTTTCATAATGCTGTTTTTTCCACCGGCTGCAAAGGCAAAGGTCAAGGTCATACATTCAAGCCGCCGTCTGTCTTTTTGCGTTTTAGTTCGGTATTAGGAAATATTTCACGCAATATGGCTTGCATGTTAGTGTCAATGTCATCGTGTTAATTATTAAGGCCACCAGTGCGACTTACATCATTACAGTGTATCGCAAGGTCAGGTCTGACGTCAATGTCCCAGAGTCTGTGTCAACCCTAAGAAAACAATTTATCACAAATTCCTGGCAAAATTGGGGTCACTAAATCTTAATGATCACTGTATCTAGGTTTCTGGCCGTTTCTGCCCAATCTCTTCAAGTAGTGAAGGACTTTTTTGTCGGCATGCATTTTTTCTGGTTTCACATTTTGATAAGACCATATAAAGCAAAATTAAGCAGGTTGGTCAGGGTTTGTCCTGTTTGGAAGGTCTTAAACTGACTTCACCTAACCGACTTTATAATTATTTATGGTTATTAACTGTACAGTTTTTTCCTTTGTTTTAATCAGATTTAATTACATTGGTTTCTTTGATCTTGTAATGACACAGTTAAGTAAGAGTAAGTTATCATAGTAGTGGGCAATAAAACACCTCCTTGAGTCATGAAACTGTGCCACTGACGTCAGAATTTCTATAAGTGTGGTCATAAATTCTGCAACATGCAACAAGTAGCAAATCAAGTTGAACTTGAAAATTGCATATAATAAAAACACGCCCATGTACGAGGGTCATTCAGGAATTAATGACAATGACTCCATTAAACTTTATTCTTAACACTTGTGTGCTTCTCATATACTAATAACCAAATTTGAAGATGTATGCTATTCAATGGTTCCTCCAAAAGTTCACTAAGATGCCAGTTCTGTGGTTGCTAGGCAACCAAAGAATACAAGGTAAATGAGCTTGGACGCGACATACTGTTGTTTATAAAAGCTAGTACTTGCCTGGATGGAAGACCAGTATCTTGGATATGTATCAACATTTCATGAGGATAAAATATGTGGTTGTTGTAAGCATGACTGTCAATGGTATTGATCACAGTGACACTGTACACAGAGTTTCAAAATGTATCAGCACCGTCTCCAGTTCAAATTTAACTGTATCAAATCTAGCTTGTCTTTTTTAAAATCTAATACTTGTTCCATAACAGTCACAGATTTTTGAATTTTTGTTTTTGTTAAGAAGCCATAGGGATACTTTTAAGATTAAACACATCACTAGCTGTTGTAATTTATTTGATTGTTTCATTATTTGGTTTAAACCACACTGTTAGGCTCAGAATGGGTTTATTTTGTCCTGTTCTGTTGTTGCTTAGCAACCACGCGTGTTGCAAATCAGGAAATTGACATAAATGTTATGGTTGCCCTTGTTGACCTCTAGTGCTTTCATTAATCATCAAAAGTCACTGATAAGACTGTCCAAGCAACAATCCTACACGTTTTACTTACCCTACCACCATACAAAAATGAGTAAAAATTGACTTTTTCGCGTCCATAGACACTTCAGGAGCCATATTCAAATTAGCATAGCGTCAAATCTAGACATGATAAAAGCACAAAATTTTCAGCACGAATGCATAATATATGTGTCCATATGTAACATATCAAATAAAGCCGAGCTTAATTATACTTTCCGAAAGATGGATCCATTGTCATTTTAAAATTCTTGAATGACCCCCATATATAAATATACAGGTTTTTCCAAAGTTGTAGAAAAGTGAAAATTTTCAGTCAAGGCGGTTCTAACGAGTACCCATAATCTATGTTTTGGTGAATAGGTATACCCCTGTAAACACCAGTTTTACTATATAAAAGTAGGGTATGGGGGAGATACATTTCACTGGCATGTTTTCCTGATTAATGATCTGAACTAAGCAACTACATTCTTAAGAAACCCTTTTTGAGAAAAGTAACAATGCAGAACAGCCTGTGCATGCCTACAGTCTGATCAGAACTGTAAATGCTCTTTTTTCCAATTGCATCAATTTTACTAAGGGTAGACAAAAGTGTGCTTGAGAATGCAAATGCATAAAAGCAAAATATAACTCCTTACTCTTGCTAGATGCAAAGACATTTCAAAATCTCATCTTTGCCTAAGAACTCAGCAGTCATAAAATGTACATGTACTTGATAAATCAGCCTTCGTTAGATATTCTGTTTTGCTTGCTTGGTGTATGGCGTAGCCAGAGATACATACTTTTGTATGTGATCTTTTTCATCTAAACTCAAAATGTGCCACAACACAAGAAAACCGGTCTTCAGGATTTCCGACCGGGTCCGACTCAAACCGGCCTATATACCCACAGAAAAAAGCTAGGATATTGAAATTTTGGACATTATGAGGGAAAGAATTGTACAATCCGTTTAGCGAAAACAAAAGCGCTGATCAGCTGTGCAGTGACTGCACAGCTGATGTGCGCCTTTGTTTTCGCATAGGCAAAAATCCGGTTTTCTAGTATGATTTTATCCTTCCTGTTTGTGATAAAGGTACTCGAGTTTGAAATATTATGAGGCAAGAGGTAAAATGACATCTGAAAGATCTGTAAACAAAATATTTTACAGTGTATCGTCAAATTATAGTTATTTACAGGTGATTTGCACCAATCATTTGCACATTTCAGTCCTTTGTTTACGTCATAAAGCCTTAGATTTGATGTCACTCATGTTTTTATACAACATCACGATAACATGTCCATGTAATATAATTTATACCCCCTTAAAGCCCACTTTTATATAGCAAAACAGGGGTACGCAGAGGTATAACTGTTTTTTATCGCACCTGCTTATAGCAGGGTGCGATATAGGAGTCCAAATTTCTGTCCGTCCGTTCGTTCGTCCATTCGTCCGTCCGTCCGTCAACATTTACGTCGAAGTTTGGTTTTCTCGACATCAGAGATAGCTGCGAGTCTGAAACCTTGCATAGTAATTGTCCCTGACATACCCTTCAAGCACGCACCTTAACCCCATGCCCTTGACCTATATTTCACGGTCCACTGACTTTGAAAATTTTTACGTCGAAGTTTTGTCAACATTTACGTCGAAGTTTGGTTTTCTCGACATCAGAGATAGCTGTGAGTCTGAAACCTTGCATAGTAATTGTCATTGACATACCCTTCAAGCACGCACCTTAACCGGGTGCCCTTGACCTATATTTCACGATTCACTGACTTTGAAAATTTTTACGTCAAAGTTTGGTTTTCTGGACATCAGAGGTAGCTGCGAGTCTGAAACCTTGCATAGTAATTATCCTTGACATACCCTTCAAGCACGTACCTAAACCCGGTGCCCTTGACCTATATTTCACGGTCTACTGACTTTGAAAATTTTTACGTTGAAGTTTGGTTTTCTCGAAATCAGAGATAGCTGCAAGTCTGAAACCTTGCATAGTAATTGTCCTTGACATACCCTTCAAGCACGCACCTTAACCCGGTGCCCTTGACCTATATTTCACGGTCCACTGACTTTGAAAATTTTTACGTCAAAGTTTGGTTTTCTGGACATCAGAGATAGCTGCAAGTCTGAAACCTTACATAGTAATTGTCCTTGACATACCCTTCAAGCACGCACCTTAACCTGGTGCCCTTGACCTATATTTCACGGTCCACTGACTTTGAAAATTTTTACGTTGAAGTTTGGTTTTCTCGACATCAGAGATAGCTGCGAGTCTGAAACCTTACATAGTAATTGTCCTTGACATGCCCTTCAAGCACGCACCTTGACCCGGTGCCCTTGAACTATATTTCACGGTCTATTGACTTTGCCTGATGCAGGTGCGATATCGACCTCCGCGGAGTTCTTGTCTTATTTTTGCCCCAAAACATAGATTGTGGGTACTCGTTAGAACTGCCTCGCTGAGGCCTACACACAATCGATGTTTCGAGTAAAATAAAAGCATTACAATTTTTCTAATGAAAATTTTGAAAATTTTCAATTTTCACAACTTTTGAACAATCTGTATATCACATGGGCGTGTTTTCGTAATGAAAAATGTATGATTAACAAACTTCCAACTCATAACAAAGATCAACAAACTGTTTTACAGTGTAGCATTAAAATTATAGTCATTATCATGTGATTTGCACCAACGATTTGCACATTTCAGTGCTGCATTCATCAGGCTTGTTTTATTTTACGTCATTTAGCTTTAGCTTTGAAGTCACTCGAGTTTTGATGGAAAAACAAGGAAAGATATTTGTTGGTACTTTCCGAGCAGCATTGACTAAACAAACATTTTAGCGAAGAGAATGTGGTGGCCTAGTGGATAGAACATGAGCCCCCAAAGGCCTAGGGAATTTAAGGCCTGATTTCGGCCTCACGTGTTGGTAAAAAAATGAATTTTGGAATTTTGAGGAGAGGAGTATTGCATATAGCTCCTACAGATCCCTGCTTATAACTTCTAGCACAACTATCACATTCAAATTACTCGTGTTGCCATGGCAATGCACTGAAAAGCATAGAATTACCACTTTTTGCAATTTTGGGTCTATTTTTCACTATTCAACATCATTTTCAACTACCGGCCCACGCGACGAACAATTTCTTACTACCAAATAATTATGAAGTATCATCCAGAGATATTGTATGCTAAGTATCATTTTGTTCGTTGTGTGGGCTGGCACTTAAAAATAAAAAAATGTGTTCAGAAATGGTCAAAAATAGACCAAAAAGTGCAAAATGTGCTCTATCTATGGTTCTTCTGTGCGTTGCCATGACAATGCTTGTATGATAAATGAAGCATTTGTTCTTGTTTTTAATAGAGGAGACATATGACTGTTTTAAGTAACAGTTTTCTCACCTAAATTCCAAAATTTATTTTTTAGCAAAATCTGAGGCCGAAATCAGGCGTTAAACGCCCTAGTCCTTAAAAAATCAACAATCTGCATATTCAAAAACAAAGGAGCAGACCAGCTTCACAGTAACCGTGAAGCTGATCAGCGCCTTTGTTCTCTATACACAGATATTATAATCCCTCTTCTTCTTAAATCCAAAATCTCAAGCGTCTAGCCTTATTATGTGCCTGTACAGCTTGGTTTGTCTCGGACCTGGTTGGAATCCAAATTGTTGGTTTTCTTACGCACAGGCTCATATCATACTCCCTGAGACGTCTGAGTTTGAATCCCACTTGCATTGAGTTGTGTCCAAGAGCTCACCTGAGGAAGTGGCTGCTCGATCCCAACATAAATGGAAGATTGTCGCCTGGGATGTTAAACCACAAAGAAAAACAATCAATCAATTTTATCCTCACACCATAAGGCTTATCTAAAGGGTCACTGAAGAGGCTTGAGTAACCAAAATCGCGGTATGGCCCATCACTTTTTAGCTCACCTGAGCCGAAGGCTCACAAGGTGAGCTTATAGGATGGCCATGATCCGGCGTCCGTCCGTCCGCCGTCCACAGTTTCAAAGATCTTCTTCTCTGAAACCGCTTGGCCGATCTAGTTGAAATTTTATGTGGAGCCTCCTTGGGTAGTGGCATTTCAAGTTTGATCGCGAAATCCAGGTCACATGACCAAGATGGCCACCACGCCCATATATGGTAAAAACCACTCAAAAATCTTCTTCTCCAGAACCGGCTGGCAGATTTTCATGAAACTTGGTATGTAGCATTTGGGACTCCAGCCCATCATAGTTTGATCGAATGATGACCATAGGATGACCTTGACCTATTTTACGGCAATGTCAATTTTGGAAACATAGGCTTTTACATGGGAAAAAGTGAAAACTGGATTTTTTTAAAACTATTGCAGCCTGAGGCCTGAAAAGTGGTAGATGCAAACAACCAATGGAGTAGATGAAGGTATGTGATTAATTTAGGTCAAGGTCATCTCTTGACCTTGGCCTGTCTGTCGTCCATACACACTTTTCAAAGATCTTCTTCTCTGAAACTGCTTGGCCAATCAAAGTGAAATTTTATGTGGAGCATCCATGGGTAGGGGAGACGAAAGTTTAATCGCGAAATCCAGGTCACATGACCAAGATGGCTGCCACGCCAAACTATGGTAAAAACCACTCAAAAATCTTCTTCTCCAGAACCGGCAGGTCGATTTTCATGAAACTTGGTATGTAGCATTTGGCACTCCAGCCCATCATAATTTGATCAAATGATGACCCTAGGATGACCTTGACCTATTTTACGGCAATTTCAATTTTGGAAACATAGGCTTTTACATGTGAAAAGTGAAAACTATGGATTTTTTGAAAACTGTTGCAGCCTGAGACCTGCAAACAACTAATGGAGTAGATGAAGGTATGTGATTAATTTAGGTCAAGGTCATCTCTTGACCTTGGCCAGTCTGTCGTCCATACACACTTTTCAAAGATCTTCTTCTCTGAAACTGCTTGGCCAATCAAAGTAAAATTTTATGTGGAGCGTCCATGGGTAGGGGGAACGAAAGTGTGATCACAAAATTTGGGTCACATGACCAAGATGGCCGCCATGCCCAACTATGGAATAAACCACTCAAAAATCTTCTCCAGAATCGGCTGGCCGATTTACGCGAAACTTGGTATGTAGCATTTGGGACTCCAGTCCATCATAGTTTGTTGAAATGATGACCCTAGGATGACCTTGACCTATTTTACGGCGAGGTCAATTTTGGAAACATAGGTTTTTACATGGGAAAAAGCGAAAACCATGGATATTTTGGAAACTGTTGCAGCCTGAGACCTGAAAGTTGCTAGATGCAGACAACTAATGGAGTCAATGAAGGTAAGTAATTAATGAAGGCCAAGGTCATTTGTTGACCTTGACCCAAGGTTATTTAAATATCAAAATTAAAATTATGGTTTTCTCAGAAATCACTGGGTTTGGAAACTATTGCAGCCTGAGACCTGAAACTTTGCAGATGCAGACAACTTGTGAAGTCAATAAAGGTGTGTGAGTATTCAAGGTCAAGGTCATTTCATGATGACTTAATACTCCAAGATCAGGCTTCAGGTGAGCGTTCTCAGGACCAATGGTCCTCTGGTTTCATTAATATGCTCACTGCTCTTAAAGGATCTCAGTTTTATTTTTATTTACCCAGATTCATTCTCATCTTTCAGGATATGTACCAGAAGATGGTTGAGGTTGACCCCACAGCCCCCACCCCACAGGAGAATGATCAGAAAGCCATAACCAAACCCCGGTACATGCAGTGGAGGGATGACATGAGCTCTTCAGCTGAACTGGGCTTCAGAATAGAAGGAATTAGGGTAAGGAGAGAGAGTATCAATTTTGCATTTGAAGGAATAATTGTTTTTACCATCATAAGTTTAAGCCTAGATTTTACTCTACTAAAGTTTGTGCTTGCCCAAAAAGTTAGAATTGGAAGGGTGCACTTGAGGTAGAATGCTTCTTGTGGAATCTGTAAAGAGCTTTGTTAGCCAGCCCTCCATCGAAAAAATGTAGACAGTAAAACACAAAATATATATTTTATCTCTTTGTAAATGTTTTTGAATTAAAATGGTTGCTAATCTGTCAAATAATCTGAATTGTTTTAGGGTTTCAGATTTTTTATTGGTATGTTTTCAGAAGAGTGATGGTGCCAATGTAAAGAATTTCAAAACCACAAAACAGCGTTCCTGTATCAAAGAAAGCTTCCGGCAGTTTACCAGTGATAACGAGGCTGTTGCCAGTACGTACCTACGGAGACTCAAGTCCATACGGGCAACTCAGGAAGTCTCACCGTTTTTTAAGTCTCATGAGGTATGATTTTGAGTTTTGTTGAATTTTTCATTATATCAGTGAAAGGAATGATAATCTTGCGAACGATACAAAAAATATAGTAAGCCATGCAGACTTGCCTCCCATTGAGGGTCAAATTTAAAAATATTATTCTGTTACAAAATGTTGAAATAGTGGTTTCTCTTTCAAGTGACACACTACTCTTGGCTGCAAATGTAATTGCTTTCTTCTGTTCGCAAATTAAAAGAGCTGTGATGCGAGAAAACCGGTCTTCAGGGTTTCTGACCTGGTCTGACACAAACCAGCCTGTACAGTGTAAGATGAAAGCTAGAATCTTGAAATTTTGGGTATAAATAGAGGAGGAATTGTACTATCCATGTAGCGAAAACAGTTACTGCGAGCTGATCTAAGCCTTTGTTTTTGCATAGTCAAAAATCCGGTTTTCTTATGGCACGGCTCAAAATATTGTTGCTTAGACACTAAATATTGCATGTATTCATATATTTATTCCTTGTTTCAGATTATTGGCAGCTCATTACTGTTTGTCCACGATAAAACCGGTCAGGCCAGTATCTGGATGATAGACTTTGGTAAGACGGTTCCCCTAGCGGACAATATCACGATAGATCACAGATCAACCTGGGTGGAGGGGAACCATGAGGACGGGTACCTGCTCGGAATCTCAAGTTTGATCGATATCTTTGAGGACATTGTATCGGAGAAGCATCACAGTTCAAAAAGTGTTGGGGACTCGGAAGATGTGGCGACGAACATATCAAAAACCAGTGTTGATTGTAATTTGACTGAAAATAAAGACCAAAGTAAGAACAGTAACTCAGAAAGTGTTTCAGCAACAGACAAAAACAGTGAAAACAGTCACCAGTCAGAAAATTCAGACAGTAAATCGAGAGACACAGTTTCAAAAAAGAGCTTAAAGGAGAGTCATTGTTAGGCTAAATTATTTGATTCACATTGCATACCAACCTCTGGTCGCAAGGTTATAAATCAGTTTTTCATGCTCAACTCATCTGAGCATGATACGTATCCTGCTCAGAATAAGTTGAAACAACCAAATTTAGTGGGCAATTCAGGTTCAAACCACAATAACTAGTAATTGATCCTAATAAATCATAAATGTTAAAATGCCAACACTTGTTGACATTTAAAATTTATGAGCAGGGTAAATTTAAGACTCGGCTGAGTTGAGCATGAAAAACGTTTTATATCCTTTGGGCCTGGACAAGCGACAGGCTAGCTGGAGGCTGTGAAGCTGTAAAGATTATATTATCAAGGCAGCAAAAGTACAAAGATATAGATGAGTGTGTGCCGAAGCTCAGTTGATCTACATCTTTAATATCACTTTGTTGTCATGGCATAGGCTATTAGTCTACATTGTAGACCAGGGCAGCTTGATGGCCAAGGTGTATAGTGTCTGACTCGAATGGAGAGGTCCTGGCCCCAAGGCTATAAAACCTTTTTCAAGCTCAGCTCAGCTGAGCATGAAATCTCAACTGCTCATAAATGCTGAAATAGTTCAAATGAATGGAAAATTCAGGTTTAAAACTCAAAAACTAGTAATTTATCCTGCTCATAAATGTTAAAATGCCAACAGTTGTGGGCATTTTAACATGTATTAACAGGATAAATTTTAGTCTCAGCTGAATTGAACATGAAAAAGGTTTTATAACCTCGGGACCTGAGCTTTCACTGATGCTGGGGTAAATGTTGTGTCCTTGAGCAAGACAACTGAAAAATTGACTAAAACAAATACACTGAAGACCAGTTATGGAAGGGACTGATCGGTAATAAGAGGATAATTTTTATAACTTCTAACTTCTGTTGTGTTGTATTCATTAGACTGCCTAGCCAGTACAATTTGAGCCGCGTTATGAGAAAACCAGATTTCTGCCTATGCGAAAGCAAAGGCGCAGATTAGCTGTGCAGTAACTGCACAGCTGATCAGCGCCTTTAGTTTTGATACTCAGAACAATTCCTCTTCTACTTAAATCCAAAATTTCAAGCTTCTAGCCTGCTTCTTTGACTGTACAGGCCGGTTTGGGAAACCCTGAAGACCGGTTTTCTGGCATCGCGGCTCATTTTATGAATACATTATACACATATCATGTTTTCATGGAGGAACACAGAAAAGTGTCCCAGATAATTATCACCATCAACTACACTTCATTTATACATTTTCAATTGCCAAAATTATTGCCCAAGGTAGTATCATAGATGAGCCTCGACGCGAGAAAACCGGTCTTCAGGGTTTTCGACCAGGTGCAACACAAATCGACCTGTACAGTCTCAGAAGAAAGCTAGAAGCTTGAATTTCGGATTTAAGAAGGGACATTTTACTATCCGTGTAGCGAAAACAAATGTGTGATCAGCTTCGCAGTTTCTGCGAAGCTGATCTGCGCCTTTGTTTTCGCATAGGCAAAAATCTGGTTTTCTCGCAACGCGGCATAGATAATAATATAATGTGTAACATATACTTTGAAGTTTCAAATACAGATATAATTATTCAAAGGATCTCATAAAATTAAGTTGGAGGACTAATTATTGACGTTTTATGCATATATACCTTGTAACTCTGATTTACCCCATAGCTTGCTGAGTAACGAGTACATAAAGTAAGGCAGTTAGTGTATGATAATGCAGTTCGTGTATGATAATTTCTCCACAAAGTCATACTCATTTATGAGTGGTGTCTTTTTTATGGGACATAGGCAAACAGCATAGCACCAGATGAGACGCGGCAGAATGCGGCGTCCCATATGGGGCTATTCTGTTTCCACAGAGAAATTTCATCGAAAAATGAGATAAAAAATAAAAGTCACTCCTCACACCCCTAAAAATGAAAGTGGACTCACCCATTTGATAATGATGGGAGAATCCATTCGTCAAATATGGGTTAATACTTTATTTGTTCAACGAAGATTCCTAACTAGGTTTCTCCAAGTCATACATCATAGGCACTTATAAGAACTGTTGCAGAGAGTGAATGGTCTTGCTCTACTGAATTGTGCATTAAAATTGCCTTGCTATGGCAATTTTAGTGAGTTATGCATGTTTTATAGTGCCACAGTTTGATTTTATGGAGAAAAATTAACAGAAGTACCCACCGTAACACTTTCAATGCTTTTAAGAGGACTTGAGTACAAACCCAAATACATGTATTATCAGTACAGGACCTATATCTTTACTTGACTTAATGTATCAAGCTTGCTGCTTTGTATACATCTGTATTTAAAATTGGTGTTCAATTTAAAATTCAACGATGCATATTATATATAAATCCTGCATATTTCAGAATCTTTCCTAGTTTAAATTATTGAAAGATTTACTGCATATTTCATCATTAACAGCCGCTGGTACATGTATATCTTGAAATTCATGGGAAAACCAACAATCTGCATAGGCGAAAACAAAGACGCTTTTCGGATAGTACAATTCCTCTCCTAATTAAAACCGAAATTTCAAGCTTCTAGTTCTTTTCTGTGCTTGTACAGCCCAGTTTGTGTCGGACCTGTTCGGAAACGACATTGTTGGTTTTCCCACGAGGCGGCTCATATATCTTGAAATTCATGAAAACAATGTCTGATTTAGAGATCTGAAACTGTTATGGTAACTTTAAATCTCTTTTGAGGTGAAAATGGTTTAATAGTTTAATTATAAATGCAATATATAGATTAATCTACCATTTGTTTAACTGTAACTAATATTTCCTGTATTTTAAACTACATGATTCACATCTCTGTGTATTGTCTAATGATTCCACTGCTTGTGTTTAATGTGCCTTATCTTTGGAAAGTGCAATTTTACCCTCGTGTGCATTAATTGTAGCTGTACTTCCTCAGAAAAATCTGTATATTATAATTGAACCGCACAGCAAGAAATCTATTTTTGGCAAACGCTAAAACAGCTGTGCAATAGAAGTGCAGTTTGTAGTGTCAGGCCTGGATGGAAACTGAAAATATCAGCAGCTTGATGCAGTTTGAGCTCACCTGAGCCAAAGGCTCATGGGGAGCTTCTAGGATGGTACTCGAGCCGACATCCGTGTGTCTGCATGTCCGTTCACATTTTCAAAGATCTACTCTGAATCAGAGCCAAATTTTATATGAAGCATCTACAGGAAGGGGGAACCAGTGTGTATATATGAATAATCCAGGTCACTCGTCTAAGATGGCCACCCCATATATGGTAAAAACCCTTCAAAAATATTCTTCTCCGGAACTGCTGAACCTATTGCAACAAAATTTGACATGTAGCAATTGGGACTAGAGTACTACAATGTGTTTATAAATCATGACCGTGATGACCTTGACGGCAAGGTCAGCTTAGGTGACATATACAGAAAACTGAAAAAATAATCATATAAGGAAAAACTTTCAGGAAATGGGCACATGGACAGAATATTTATTATTTTGAAAAGGACATTAAAACCAGTGGTTATTCTTAGCCTGCCCTGTGGCTATATTACATGTATATGACCATTATCATGAAACAAGTTTATTGGTATTTATCTCAATCTCAGGTGAGCGTTTATATGACCATTGGTCATGTTTTGAAATGTCCCAGTCAATGTTTCAGGCATGTTGGGATGGAGCCACTGCTTCCTGGGAACATGACAAGTATGTGTAGTAAATGTGTCTTGCTTAAAGACAGCACAGCTACAGGTTTCGTACTGCTATTGGAGTTAAAAAAAATAACCAGATATTTATATTGTTAAATACAAAATCTTTTCTTTTCAATTATCTCATGTTCTTAAAACAGCTGACTTTCTTGCAATCAAAATATATGTTTGCAATTTTTATTATCATAATGCCCTAATATTGTGAATCTCATTGGCCTTGATTTGCTTTTCTTTTACAGGTTTTGTTGCTATATGTGACCTAGTACAAGACTTGAATTTATTGGCTGTGTTGGTTTATTATTATTATTTTTTTTTTTTTGAAAAATAAGTGTGGCAGAATGAATTGTATTTGCTACAATTCATATTTCACACAAAAAAAAATCATGTCACATATAGCAACAAAACCATACATCTTAAAATTTGACTGCGAAATCACCATCATATACCCCCCCATGAGAATCTCCCAATTTTTGAAGCATAGTCTACACGGTCAATTATAAGATCATGCTGAGCTGGGATAGGCTGCTTGTATATGAGCCATAACGCGAGAAAACTGGTCTTCAGGGTTTCCTACAAGCTCTGACACAAATTGGCCTGTGCAGCTACAGAAGATGCTTAGAAGCTTGAAATTTCAGATTTAGGAAGAAAGGGAACTATACTATCCATGTAGCAAAAACAAGTTACTGCACAGCTGATCTGCACCTTTGTTTTCGCCTAGGCTAAAATCTGGTTTTCTCATGAAGTGGCTCATATTAATGTTGTTGGTTCTACCCAGTTATTCGACCTTGTTCATTAATATTTTCTTGGAAATCTGTCAGATGCAGTCTTGCATGGTATATTTGACACATTGTGTATGTATTGACATGTAAAAGAATCGTAAAATATGACTATTTTATGTATAATGGTCATTTATTGACTATATTAAATTATTTGATGAATTGTATTGCTTTGTTTCATTTATTTTACCTTGTTCATAATGACAGGCACATCAAATGATCTGTATGGGACAGACAAGTTGGTTGAAAAATAAAGACGGGAATCCGCCCACTTTGTGTGTCTTGACCTATCTGGGTTATTTCAGCCAATGATGATTTTGACACAACCGTTTTGGTCAATGCCTCTGCAACATTTCGTCAAAAATTACATTTGTCGAAAATGTCCCCATGCCCAGACCTTTACCCTAACCCTAGTGGTTGGTGGCTCAAAATGTGGACCTAAAGGCTAGTCTTCTACGGAATAAATCTCAAAATTTTGCGGTGAATATTTTTGAAGTTACAACATTTTCAACAAAACAGATTTTCTACGAAATGTCTTGCATCACTGGTCATTATGCTGTTCTGGTCCAGGGGGAATGTGCTACATTTGAAATTTGGTCAATTCTATAGAACAGAGAAAAAAAATCTATCGACTTTTAAAGTCCAAAAATGAACTGGCACACATCTTATATTTCAAGCGAACAAAAACAACTGCATTAAAGATTGTCTCCCTTGAAGATATCTAAGGAGGAAATCCTTGTATTCATTCTAAAGCTACAGAACTGACTGTATCACAAATTATCTCCCTCAATTTAAAATAGATGGACAAGCCTTATTTTTCACTTGGAGGAAAAACATTATAGATTACCTCCCTTCAATGAAATCTATTGATAGGTAATTTAATTCTAAAGCAAAAGAACTGACTGCATCGCAACTAATCTTCCTTGATTAATATGGAGACTGATATTCTACCAATAGGCCACCAAGCTACCTCAAAATTTATTTTTGAAGGAAGAAAAGTGTTATCTCAAATTTTCTATTTTTTTTGATCTTAATATATACACATTTTGACAAGATTTTAGATAACTATAAATAGCTTCAGATCAGTACAGTCATCAAGTGCCATTTTTGAAGATATGCACAATCAAAATTGTTGTCTTGTTACTCAACAAGCAAAAACAAAAGAATATTCAAGTAATTTAAGAGTAAACTCAAATTTTCTATTTTTATTGATCTTAACATATTCACATTTTGACAAGATTTTAGAAAACTATATATACTAAAGGACTTTGAAAACGCCTCACTAGAAATTGGCCGCAATGATGATTATTTCTTTTAGAATACAGGATATTTCGGCAAAAATACTTTTGAACAGAAATGTACAATCAGTCTGCTTAAATTACATACCAAAACCGAAACGTCAACTGCAGTGATTTACGTCATACAGTATGATTTCAAACGTTACCAAAAATTCAACAAAACCAAACTATGAGGATGGAAAATATTCATCAGGTCCAACATGATTTCTCGAAAGAAACACCAAAAAGCAAAGCAAATGCTGTTAGTTGTCATTCAATTGCACTAAAACTGGTAATTACGTCACTTTGACGTTTAAGTAGAAAACTTAAATTTTTGCGTATAAAATGAAACACTGATTTGAAAGTTTTCAAGCTCAATAGATAGGCAAATTACCACAACTTTTGACGCAGTAATCGTATGTCTGTGTGTTTTGGCCACTTTCTGCTTGACATCAGCGAACAACGCTAGCCCCTTAAACGGCATTGAAAGAAAGTCCCCATTTTTATTTCGTTTTTTTCTAGTGCTTATGGTTGTACGCTATTTCACAAAAAGCCTTTTTATAGCCGTCATAAGGTTTTCTTTGACAAAACAACAAAAACGTTACATATCAAGAAAACAGTATCAGCAAACAATTTAGTAAACAAATCTTTATGAATAAATATTGATTATCATGTTAACATACACACTATTATGTGTATTTTATACTTCAGATTAATTTTAACCAGTTTTAAGCCAAATGATAATCAATGTATATAATTGTTTGTTTCAAATGAGGACCCCAGGGAAGATTGGATGTTAAGCCAACTGGGCCTCCTCTTTAAATAGTCATTATTATTATTATTATTATTATTATTATTATAATGTATAGGGAGGCGTTTTCAAAGTCCTTTAGTATATAAAAAGCTTCAGATAAGTACAGTCATCAGGAGCCATTTTTGAAAAAAAAAATCACACAATCTCGTATCAAAATTCTCAATCCTCAAATTATAGTAAAAGTAAGGCAGGACATCACAGATATCATACCAATACCATTCCAACAGTATACCAAGAGCAACAAGCAGAAATACAAAAATAATCATATATCTTGTACACGGTACCTCAGAAATTGGCACATCATAAATGAGCCGCGCCATGAGAAAACCGGAATTTTGCCTATGCGAAAACAAAGGCGCAGATCAGCTTCGCGGTAACCGCGAAGCTGATCAGCGCCTTTGTTTTCGCTACTCGGATAGTACAATTCCTCTTCTACTTAAATCCGAAATTTCAAGCTTCTAGCTCTTTTCTGTGCTTGAACAGGCCGGTTTGTGTCGGGCCTGGTCGGAAACCCCGATGACCGGTTTTCTCGCGTCGCGGCTCAAATACAAGTACATGTATAATGCCATTTTATAAACGTCATGACAAAGGTCATTGTGGTTCTGTGTTCCGTTAACTAAACAGTTAAAGCGTGACAAATGCTGGTCACGGGGAAGTGACAATAAACAATGTGGCCACTTTACAGCCTGAGCAAAGTTATGAGACATCAAACCAGGGGAGACAAGGGTGTGTACTGCATATGTATGCATGATTTTTCACTCTCTATAAACATAGTAAATTTCAGACCTATGCTTACCGTGCACGCAGAAAAAAATAAAATCAGCTGTATGCAGTGTTCTGTTTTCTGAAAAAAAAAAAAAAATCTATGGATAAGCTTTTTTGAGGTTCTTTACTTTAAGCTGTAAACATGATTTCCAACCATATATACGATAATATACCTCCCCATATGAAAATTTTGAACATAATTATCCCCATTCTACTGGAATTTGAAGCTTTAAAAAATGGGAAACATGGCTATTTTGATGTCATGATTATGACCCGCAAAGGAGCCAAAATACTGGAGTTATTTCAAACTTTTGGATAAATCTCTAATCCTAGCAGTTATCTGACGGCGTGTCTGTTTGCTTGTATTACACACAGTTAAAGCCTCCAAATATCTGATTTCATTTTCAACAGCACTAAGACCGGCAGCAGGCTTGTCACTAAAAGGAAGCAGCTTCTTCTTCACCCTTGTAAAGCTTATGTGCAAGACCCTGACTTCTTTAGTGTGACTAGATGATTTAACTCTATGCCTGAGGATGTCATTTAAGTTATAAAACACTTCCTTGCAATCACAACATAGGAACACGGTTTGTGCGTCAGGTCTCGGATGAATTGTTATATGATTTTCTTTTCTCTTGTGCTCAAATAATAGTAGAGGACTACATATAAACTTAGCACCACATACTTCACATTCATAGTCACCATTTTTAGTTGTCTTACACGGAATTACATCTTCTCCAAGGAGTTCTGCAAGGGCATATGCTCTATCCTTTTTGTTATGTGCACTAGTATAATGAAAAACACAGGAATAAATATCTTTGAAAACCTTGGAACAATATGGCTCAGGACATATAGGAATCGGGCCGCAGAATGCTGCCTCGTGGTATTTCTGACCAGATTTCTGATCAGTCAGAACTGGTTTGCCATTTTCATTCACTAGAACATGGCTGGAAGAATAATGTTTAGCATCTAGGAGATGTTTCAGCATTTTCCCGCCATCAGCAGATATAGTTGGACAATAATCACATTTATATTTCTTCTGTAGTATCCCACTTGTTGCCAATGTTGCTGCCGATTCAGTTACATTAGCATTTATTTCATCTTTCACAACAGAGCCTGTTTTTCCTTCATAATCAGTCATTATTTTAGTTTTATCTGTGTTATCATTATAGTTTCTATTCTTATCAACCAGAGGCTCATTCACAGCTGCTGGAGTTCTATCAATCACAAAACTAAGTCCATTATTTTCTATATCTATCATACCACTTGTACAATTTGAGTTTGAAATGTTTTGTTTCTTAGATTTTGGTTCATCAGTTTGCTTAGAGGCATGAATAACCTGACTTTTCCCTAAATACTGAACATCATCGTCTTCTGAATCACTGCTTATAATTTCACCTTCCTCTAATTCATAAACTTCTTCTATACGCTTTCTTTTCAGCGAATGTCTTGATGAACCATCTTCACTTAGAGCACCCGAACCATCACTTACAGTGTTATCAGCTAAATCAATTATCATTTCAGTACCATTAGGCAAAATCTCTTCACATGAATCAGTAGAATCGGTAATTTCTACAGGGCTATCAGCGCTGTTACTGGGCATTGTATTATCAACCATTCCTACTTCAATATAACTCTCTTCAATAACTATAGGGTTTATTTCTGTTGTTGTAATTTCACTATCTTCTAAGATTATTACACTGCTATTCAATGTGCTCTGATTGTCCTCATCTACTGATCCTACTTCTGCAGTGTTGCTCATTGTGTTTCCATTATCATTAACAACAGCTGCTTCTTGATTGTCAATTACACCTTTAGTAGCAGTTTCTGTTGAACTAGAGTCTAAATCATGTGACAAATTTTCCCCATTATCAACAATAGCATTTGCTTCTGGTTTGTTGATGATAGTTTCAGCAATTTGTACTGTCCCTGAGCTAGAAAGCATACTATTTTTATTATCATCATCATCATCATCATCATCAGTTGCATTAGCAGCTGTTCCTTCGCTTTTTTCCTTATCTTCAGCTTTATGTTCTGCTACAATATCTGAATCCAGTTTATTCTTTTTGACAGTATTTGAAACTGATTCATTATTCTTAGTATCTAAATTGTTTGAATCTGTTTTCTTATTTATTTCATCTTCAGCGTCTGTACTTGAATCACTACTATCTGATGTTGTATCTGTATCATTTCCATTCTGTTCTTGAGAAGTCACTGTGGCTACAGGAGCTGATCTACGCTGTCCTTTAGTATTCAAACCCGATTCATTTTTCCCATTTGAAAATGCCTGATAATCTGAAGATGTAACGTCGTGAGAAAAATGGCTGTTATGATTGTTTGGATCATTCAGGTGTCTACTGAAACTTGGATCAAAGTCAAAATCTTGTAAGTATTCTTCTGGTTCTCCCGAGCAAGAGAAATAATCCGAAGCATCACCCCAACCATCAAAGTCAACGTCTCTGGAACCATCCTGATAAATTCCTAACTTCAACTTGAGCTTATCGTAACCATAGCCTTCCCTCATGTCAATCAGTTTCAACAGCTCAAAGCGGGCACTCTCTAACAACATTTTAGGGTAGGGGCCGTAATAATTGGTGATTCTGGAGGAAGGATTTCTGATTGCTTCACTTCCTCCCCTCCAGCTAGTTGACAAATTGGGTCTCAACTTCTTGGATGGAGTCATGTTGACAGTAGACTTTTTGGGAGCTGAAAACAAAAAGAGTTATAGAAAAATTATGAAAAACCTGAAACATTTATAAAGAGCTTCTCTATCATAACATTTCATAATTGAGTTCAATTTTAATTCCTTATGGACTAGAGAAATACTGCCTTTGTGAAGATGGTCCTCTAAATTGCCTTAAGAATTAGTAACCATTCTGACTTGGTTCAGAGATCATTTGATAAGTTTTCGTACTTGAAAATCTTTCATTAAACACACCGAGTGCTTCTCTATGAGGAATCTATCTAGGTCTAAACTGTTTATCCAAATAAATCCCCAATATGTTAATGAAAAATACATCATCAAACTCTAAGGTCAAGGTAAACACAGGCAATTACTGAAACATTATCCCAAATAGTAATCTGATACTGTTTGGCGTTATAACTACGGTACATGTGTTTTTACTCTCATTATAACATGGTTTAAATAGGTAACAAAGAAATTGGTTGGTTGGTTGATTGGAGTTTAACTTCCCACCAACAGCTAAGGTCATATGGAGACGGAACCTTGGTATATAGTCCTATCCGACGGACTGGAGAAGCCTGGGATCGAACCTGCGACCCCTGGTTTACAAGGCGAGTGACATAACCACTGCACCATGGAGGCTTCTAACAACAAAGAAATTGGCTAGGACCATAGCAATTATGTTATTAAGAAGTTAAGGGATACATTCTTACTTGGCTCTTGGTAAGGTGAATTGATAATGGCATTGAATGCCCATCTTGCAGCCTCGGCTTTGGCATCTTTCTTGGTTCGTCCAAACCCCACCATATCCTCTCTCCCTGTGACTCTGCATATAAACCCAAAATTGGATATCGATCTTGGAGGAACCTCATAGAATTTCACTTCTAGTTTCCTCTGCTGACAGTATTCCATTACTAAACTGACAGGCTGGAAAGAAAATAAGTTTATATGGTTTTAGCTCATGTGGGTATCATCATCTAGAATAAGAGCTGTCGCAGGACAGCGTGCTCGACTGCTTCTGACCTTTGTCAAACATAAGGCCAAACCCGACCAGTAACCCAAAGCATTATGCTCATTCATCTTTTTGCCTTGATGCAATAAGGCAAAATCACTGAACCATGAAAGTTAACTATAACTACCTAAGATTTAAAGGTCTCACTCATATTGTGAAAGAAGTGTGTTCATATACCAACTGAGTGCCAAGACACAAGGCAAAATCACTGAACCGTATAAAAAGGTCACACTGACATATAAGCATTGCAGGGTCAAAGGTCTAGTGATACTTACTCATAATGTAAAAGAAAAATGATCATATACCCATTCAGTGTTGAGATATAAAGCAAAATCACTGAACCATGAAATTAGGTCATAGTGACCTATAAGTATGTTTGGGTTAAAGGTGTGGTCATACTCATTCATAATCAGAAAGAAGTATGAAAAAATACCAACTGAGTGTCGAGATATAAGGCAAAATCACTGAACCATGAAATTAGGTCACAGTGACCCAGGAATACTTTACGGTCAAAGGTCTTGTCATACTCATACATATTGTGAAAGAAGTATGTTCATATACCAATTGAGTGCCGAGATATAAAGGAAAATCACTGAACCGTGAAATTAGGTCACAGTGACCTAGGACTACTTCAGGGTGAAAGGTCTTGTCATATGCAAACATAGTGTGAAAGAAGTTTGTTCATAAACCACTTGAGTGCCGAGATATAAGCCAAAGTCACTGAACCGTGAAATTAGGTCACAGTGACCTATAAGTATATTGGGTCAAAGGTCTGGTCATACTCACTCATAATCTGAAAAAAGTATGAAAATATACTAATTGAGTGTCAAGATATAAGGCAAAATCACTGAACCATGAAATTAGGTCACAGTGACCTAGGACTACTTCAGGGTCAAAGGTCTTGTCATACGCAAACATACTTTGAAAGAAGTTTGTTAATAAACCATTTGAGTACCGAGATATAAGGCAAAAATCACTGAACCGTGAAATTAGGTCACGGTGACCTGTAAGTATATTGGGGTCAAAGGTCTGGTCATACTCACTCATAATCTGAAAAAAGTATAAAAATATACTAATCGAGTGTCAAGATATAAGGCAAAATCACTGAACCGTGAAATTAGGTCAAAGTGACCTAGGACTACTTCAGGGTCAAAGGTCTTGTCATACGCAAACATACTTTGAAAGAAGTTTGTTCATAAACCATTTGAGTACCGAGATATAAGGCAAAATCACTGAACCGTGAAATAAGGTCACAGTGACCTATAAGTATATTGGGGTCAAAGGTCTGGTCATACTCACTCATAATCTGAAAAAAGTATGAAAATATACTAATTGAGTGTCAAGATATAAGGCAAAATCACTGAACCGTGAAATTAGGTCACAGTGACCTATAAGTATATTGGGGTCAAAGGCCTGGTCGTACTAACTCATAATCTGAAAGAAGTAAGAAAATATACTAATTGAGTGTCAAGATATAAGGCAAAATCACTGAACCATGGAAAGTAGGTCAACCGACCCTTACCGTCATGACACACAAGTCAGTGTCACAAAGTCAAAAGATGAATGACCAACCATCCTCCTAAGTTGTTTCTATTAAGAAATAAAAAGAAAAAAAAATCGGGGAGTTCTAGATTTTGACCTCTAGCCCCGCCCCCCTGACTCCGACCCAGAGGTCCGATGTCATGGAACCTAAAGTGTATGAAGTATGAATGCTTTATGATAAGTTGTTGTCAAGATATGCCTCCTTGTAAAAGTTACACAGCAGTACATCTATTTTTTAGTGTTCTAGTTTTTAACCTCCAGCCCCACCCCACAGGCATGGACCCAGGGGCCCGATGCCATGGAATGAAACTCAACCCTACAGGGTACCTATGGTCCGAGTATGAAAGCCCTCTGATAAAAAGTTTTCAAGATATAGACTTCTAGAATACTATATCACAGAAAAGCCATTATTATTACTGGTGTTCTAGATTTTAACCTCTAGCCCCACCCCCTGGCATGGACCCAGGGATCTGATGCCATGGAATGAAAGCCGACCCTACAGGGTGTCAATGGCCCAAGTATCAATGCTTTCTGATGAGTGGTTGTCAAGATATGGACTTCTAGAAAACTTTAACATAAGAATTGCCATTTTTGAAGGTGTTCTAGATTTTAACCTCCAGCCCCACCCCCTGGCATGGACCCAGGGGCCCGATGCCATGGAATGAAAGCTAACCCTACAGGGTATCTATGGTCCAAGTATGAATGCTTTCTGATGAGTGGTTGTCAAGATATGGACTTCTAGAAAACTTTAACGCAAGTGTGACGCGCACGCGCACGCGCACACGCACGCGCACGGGAACGGGAACGGGAACGGGAACGTGGACGACCGGGGTGACTGCAATAGCTCTATGCACTTCGTGCAGTCGAGCTAAAAACAAATATTTCTTTTACAAAGCCATCAAAGATATATAATATGTATGCCATTTTTATAAAAACATTGTAGGAACCAGATGACCAATGGTCCTGTAAATGCTCACCCAGTCAACAACTTTTCAGCCATGTTGGGAAGGAGCCACAATTTCCTCAGTATTAACCAGTAGTATGGGGAGTTAACATCAGGATAACATGTCCATGTAACATATATCCCCTCATACCCCACTTTTATATAGTAAAACTGGGATTTACCTATTTTTCTTAAGTTTGATACAAAACATAGATTGTGGTACTCGTTAGAATCGCCTCGCTGAGGTGGTTCTAATGTGTACCCACAATCAATGTTTGGAGCAAAAATATTAAAAACACTTGACAATTTTCCAATGAAATTTTGAATTTTTACAGCTGAAAAAAATCTGTGTGTCATGTATTTTGCTCAAGGACATAATAGTCAGCTATCCATTCCATGAAAAAAATCTTTAAATGGCAAAATGGGGTAGAAGCTGGCATCCATGCTAAATATGTTCCTAGACAGATTCTATAACAGATAGGGGTGGATGCCATGTCTGTAAATGGTCCTGGGCCTTGGAATTAGGTCAAAGGTCAACTGGGTGCAAAATAGCAAGAAAATGTACAAAAACTCCATTCAGTATAATAACCTGCCTATATTTTCCCATAAAGTTCACTGAGACTACCCAGTATACACTTATTATACATGTGGCATTTATATTGTAACTGAAAATAGCACTAAGCATGTGCCCTTGCAAGGTTAAAGGTCATGTAAGTGCAAATTTCTAAAGAAAATGTAAATAAAGTTAGTGCTGAATTTCTGATCATATGAAAGCTATCAACTGATGTGAAAACATTAAAATATGCTCATAAATGGTTGACAAGTGTTGCAATGTGGTATTTTATGTACAACAAGGTCAAGATTTAAAGGTCATTAAGTGCATAGGAAGGGCACAATTTGGAAATGAGTTTATTTTCAGCGATCAGTAAATCCATCACCTCCTATTTGTTTTTGTTTGGTCTTCTTTGTTGTTTAACCTGCTGGTCAATGTTAAAGCCAAAGTAGAGAAATTTCTGCAAAGGTTAATGTGCAACCCTCGTTCCCTTAAAGTCAATATCATTCTATCAGAACTTTTTGTGAGACCATAAGTAGAATACTCTACTTCAGTACAGGAATAACACACAACCCAACAACATCAACAATGGAGAAGCTGTCCAAACTAAGAGTGGCACTGCATAGATCGACAGTTCTACAAAGGGTGGTCGCATGGAAATATGGGCTCCAGTCCATTGGGGCCATGGGAAATAAGAGAATTGCGTGTGCATACGGGCATTCTTATAACTACTGACTGATCATCTGATTACCGGTTAATCACTCAAAAAGTCTGAGCCTTTCTAGGAAAAGTTTTTCAAGTCAAACCATCCATGCTTATAGGTATTAGTTGTTTTTGTTTTCTTGTATGGTTATAATGTTGAGCACATTTTGGGTGCCATGACATCCTTATTTAGTACGTAAAGGAGCATTCCATCATGAAGAAAAAATCTGTAAAGCTGAAAGAAAGTACAAAGAGCGCACAGCCAGTGTAAATGGGTCATCACCAACTTCTTCAACATTGACTTTCTCTACTTGCAACCGATAGTTTACAGCTAAAATAGGCCTTGTCAGTCATGGAGAACTCACTGACACACATGAACAATCTAATAATCAAAAAATAGGTATTTCTCACTAGTGAGAGAGGAACAACCATGTTGGTCATACATCCTATAAAAGGAGGGAAAATTCCCAACATGACCATAGCTGCTGACAGGGCGCAAAGTTACAAATCAAACATATAAGTCCTGAAAACCTCCCACACAGAAAACTGCAAGCCATAAGAAATATGTTATACGTATGTCTACATTTACAGCTACTGGGTGCTGCTACAAGATATCGGTAGAAAAACGTCTCCACACTGAAGGAAATATTTCAAATTTTAAAGCTTTCGAGTACCAGACTGTGGAAACTATTGCTTGAAGTACTAATGGATTCCAAATTTCATGGGTACATCCAAGCATTGTTCCACAATACAGTCCAGAACTTGCAACAAGACTGATTTCGCCGTTTTTATTTTCAATTGCAATGGATGAAGGATTATGCAATCTTGAGTACTACGGACTAGGTTGTTGACATTTACTATTGTGTAATACATGATTATATTGTCATTTTTGCATTTCTTAAGTTTACAAGTACAAAATAAAAATTAAAACTGAGATCCTTTAAGAGCAGTGAACACATTAATGAGAAAGGGGATGGGCCATACCGCGGTTTCGACTATTAAAGTCTCGTCAATGACCCTTTAGATTTGGCAACATGGAGCCAAAGAGAATTACTGAAATTTTGCATTTTTCAACAGGGTAGTCGATACAAAGACTAGTATTATCTAAATGGGACCAAAATGTTAGATATTAATAAGAAAATGAATGTTAACCGATAATAAATTTCTGATTTCTCAGAATGTCCCCGCTGATCTCAAAGGACCAAAAAGAAAATATAACCTGCACTATGGATGATATACGGGGAGACTTTTTAGGGCCGCCACACGGCACAACACCAGCTGCAGTAATAGCAAATAAAAATTAAAACTGAGATCCTTTAAGAGCAGTGAACACATTAATGAGAAAGGGGATGGGCATTACCGCGGTTTCGACTATTCTGATTCCTTTTATGGTCACAAAGAAACATTTTACTTTATCAGTTTTCTTGTAAAGTTAGGAAAGATAAAAACCAACTCCGAACTCAATTGTGACGTTGACCCACTGACAAAAACCCATTTCTAACCCATCCATTTTTGTAAACAGGTAGAAGACGATGGAAATGCTATCTTCAACCTCCCCACGCCAACCCTATTGTACCCCACCTATCTCTAAATGTACCCTTAAGTAAAAGGGATTAGCATTTTTCCGCCTTAAATATATATTTGGTGTCCAACATAAAATGTTCCATCTGATCTGAATAAGGATTATTTACTAGTGAAATGTTAAACTGACAATACCACATCAGGATGGTAGATGGATAGATGCACATCGATGTCAAAAGCAGATTTGTAGATTTGTAGCGCCTTAAATTGCGATTTGCAGACAAATCTAAAAAAAAAGAAGCGGAATGTACAGCTGTATTGTGTAGTCTTGTTACATAATAATCACACTAGTACTGCCTTACTGTGTTGTAGAGTGTTGTTTTAGCACGCAATGAGACATGGTTCAGTAACCAGTATGAGCAAAAAGTGATTAACCAGTAACATTTTAACATATTACCCTATCCCAACACTATATAATCCCGTTGTATCAATCTCTATTCTAGTCTCTACACAAACCCAACAGTTTTGAAAGACCACATCCTGTGGCTACCCTACCACATGCCATCCATACCATGCCCTATACTAGCCTACCCCATCTCACCCTATTCTACCATATGTCTGCCTGCATACTATATCCATACCTTTGGAAACACTCAGGCGTAAAAATAAAGGAAGCAGTTATATGAATCTCCAGCATTGTGTTTATAGACAATGCTTAAAGGTAAATTGATATTGGTCATTAAATAATGGATGTAAAATTCAAAAATTAAACATAAATAAATTCTCCTATCCAAATGTAGACGGCTATCAACTGTTTACTCGAATACACTACCTGCTTTTTGAAAGCCATCTTGGATTTTGGCAGCCATTTTGATTTTTTATATTTTCTTTTGTTGCATATTGGTGAAATATCTAAGCTTAATGTATTCTCTAACATTTCATTACACGTAAGAATTTCTATTAAAACCCCTTTTTGTCGCCATCTTGAATTTTGGCGGCCATCTTGAATATTGTTGGTCATCTTGAAGTGCTTACGTATTTTATATCTGGACACTAATATGTAGTTACGTCTATGGAAATATATTCTGTAGATGATATTACAGGGTCATCTAGATTTCAAGCCGAACTGTATTAAATAAATTCTCTTTTTTTGTAAATATGTAAATGCCTTATTGGTATATGCAATTTGCAAATACATGTCTTGAGACTTAACTATTTATTCAATGATGCCTCTAATGTGTTTGTTTCAATAAATGGAAAGCAATTCAACCATGAAATGCTTTTAGACCGAGATATTTGAACATTTTCATAAATCATTGGCATATTTCTCTGCAAATATCCTAAATTGCACTTACTGACCTTTTGATCTCCTGTACTTTGGTTCAGACAAACATGCTTGATTATCTGACATATACAAATCCTAAGTGTACTTTCTAACTGTTAATATACCAAATTTTAGCATTCAAACCACTTTCTTTGGCCTTGATTTTACTTGTATTTTCAGCTGGGGTAAGTTTTCTTAATTTTTGCACTCGTTGAACTTTGACCTAGTTTCTGATCTTAGAAAGCAAATTTAGACATGGCATCCGCCCCTATGGCATCAGGCATGCATCAATACATATGTTTGCAATATCAAATTGCTTCTACTCAATTTTGCCATTTAAAGTGAAAATAAGCCTCAAATGTATGAATGGATGGCTGCCTATAACTCTGCACCAAATTGGGTTAGACCCATGACCAAGTGAGTCAGTCTTGAAGTTCTACGAAAAAGCCACCACACTCCCTTTTGAAATATTGCATTCATTGTTTGAAGACATCTCTGCATTTTTAGAATGTCCAAAACTTCAGAAACATTTTAGTAATAATGGTGCCTAACTTACATTTTTCTTTCCATTCTGAAAGTCCCTAATTTCCTCCTGTGATGGTTTAAGGTTGGCCGGTAGCAGCGAACTCCCAGATGTTCCTTCGGCCATTCTCAGCTACCTTGGTAGTGATGACAGGGTTATAGTGAACCTATATTGCCATATCTGAAAAGGCAAAGATCTCAGTAATCTTTTTCATCAAAATGACAATAAATGTTTAACTCCAGAGAAACAGTGCAAGAAGATCTGTACCCAGGAACTCTGATCAAGTCGGATACTAATCACACCTATGCACGAATTACATTTTTGTTTTTTTCATTGTTGTTCTGTCAAAATTATTTCATATTGGCATCGCCGTAAGTGTTCTGAAATGATTAATGGTGCAGATTCTACAATTTTTTTTTTATATTATGTATAGTTTTTTGTCACTTGTTAAAAAGACGCATCATGGTGACTTGTCTGTACATTTTTCTTACACCTTAATCATGTAGACACTGATCAGATTTTTATTTCATATCATGATAGGTTTAACTCCTTATTCATTTTAAAAAAATCCATTTTCTTGACTGAATTTCATTCTGTTATACACAATATTTTATAAAGTGAGCCGCGATACGAGAAAACCGGTCTATGGGAGTTCTGACCAGGTCTGACTCTAACTGGGCTGAACAGTCACAAGCTTCAAATTTCAGATTTAAGAAGAAGAAAAATTGTACTATACGTGTAGTGAAAACAAAGGCGCTGATCAGCTTCGCAGTTACTGCGAAGCTGATCTGCGCCTTTGTTTTTGCATATCCAAAAATCCGGTTTTCTAATGATGCGGCTCAAGTTATGATGATACGAAAATAGTGATAATGTATGAAAAAAGTTTTCTTTAGAAAAGGAAAGTTCATGTATTAAATTACAAATTCAAATGACCCCATCCTACTGTGCATGAAAGATATGTTCTAAATTTCACCTGAGGTCATCCATCAAATCTATATCAGGAGTGGAAGCTTTTCTAAAACACTTGCTAAAGTACATTCAGTATAGTGCAATACTAAATGAACAAAATGAATCCAGTGAACTATAGGTATGAATACTTTAATGATGTATAGATAAGTTTAGCCACATTCATACCTTTTTGCTTTGCCATATCTATATCTTTGGAATTTTAAAATTACATTTAGCCCCATTGCAATGCATCCATGTAATTATATGACATTAATTTCACACTTTCAGTAGGCTTGAGGGCAGCCAGGAAATTGTTACTAAAATTATCTTTTTGTGGCACATTTAATGACTACTGCAAATAATTGTTAAAAAAGGAAATGCCTAATTAAATGGTATTTACTGGTGCTAAAATGGTCTGGAAAAATTGAGATATATAGATAAATAGAATCAATCCTTTGTGTTCAATGGATATAAGAAAATCCCAACCCGAGGGTCTTTGGATGATTTGAGGTTTAACATCCCACCAACAACTTAGGTCATATGGAGACAGGACCTCTGTTTAAAGCCTATCAGACAGACTGGAGTATTCAGGATCAAACCTGCGAACCCCTGGTTAACAAGCTGAGTGAATAACCACTACACAACAGAGGCGTCTAACCAGAGGATCTAGTCAATTCCAGTGGAAATTGAAGCTTTGCAGAGTTTTCCACAGGAACAGTGAATATAAAGGATTGGGAATTTTTATATCCAAGAAACACTGATGGTCAATATAATTATGAGCCACCTTGTAAGATAACCGACAAAGTGGTTTCCAAACAGGTCTGACACAAACTGAGCTGTACAAGCAGAATATGGCTAAAGGCTGTAAATTTGAATTAAGACGTTAGTAGAGGAATTGTACTACAGCCCCTTTCACTCGAGTTTGCCGTTTGAGCATTTAGGTCAATCAAATTTGTTCACTCGAGTTTGCCGTTTGTTTGTAAATCAGGTAACTTTTTATTCTATTATAGAACTGAAACAGTGTCACAGGTGCCAGGTGTTCTTAAAATCTATTCAGCATTTATCTTTAGGTAATGATGTCACCTCTTCTGATAAAAACATTGTAATTGCTTGGTTAAAGCACATTTTTATTTCAAAATTCTTTGCACAACATATAAAATACTTATCAAGAACATACATTTGTAACAGGATAGAGGCAAAAGCAGAATTTTATCAATTTAAGCAGTTACCTGATCGGTATCTACATGGCAAAAATTCCACATAGGACGTTAAAAATTTCACTCAAGTTTGCCGTTTTTAAAGGTCATTTAGTTTGAAGCTGTCACTCAAATCAGCAGATCAATCAATCTAGATATCTTTGAAGACAACATGAAAAGAAACTCAGATCTTCGGAACACATGGTCTTCTTGTGTGCTGCAAATGCTCAAACGGCATACTCGAGTGAAAGGGGCAGTATCTATGTAGCAAAAACAAAGGTGCTGATCAGATCATAAGGGCCCAGCGCGTTTTTTGGTTGATTTGTGACACATATTAAGCGAAAACAGGTATACCTTGTAGTCACTGCGAAGCTGATCTGCGACTTTGTATTCGCCTCTGCAGATTGTTTGTTTTCCATGTGGCAGCACATTTTATCTCACATTTTCAATTTAATCAAACTTTATTTGGCCTGGTACATTGTTTTACTTTGAGCTACATACTGTATTTTATCTTTTTCCAGAAAAGACATTGAATGTAAATAAAACATTTACATTTAATTATTTCAAAATTCAAAAGGTTTATGTGGAGGCTTTGCACCATGGACAAACTGTTCCATTTATTACTGCTTGAAATTGTCGTCTTGGCTAGACACTAATGTATTTACTCATGTGACTTTTGTCTTGTATACCAGTGAGCAATGTAGCACAGACCAAAGCAGCAATACAAGTCAGATTTTGCTCAGTCCCTATTCCTTATCACCAGATGACCTGTCTTAGATGAGCCTATACAGTCACAGAAAAGGGCTGGAAGCTTGAAAGTTCGGATTTAAGAAGAAGAGGAATAATTGTATTATCCTACTAGCTAAAACAAAGGCGCTGGTCAGCTGTGCAGTTACTGGTTTTCTCATGACGTGGCTCAGATGTTTTCAACTACATAAGTAGATGGTTAAAGACTCCCAGAGTCATTTATGTTTACATTATTTTTTTTTTTTATTTTGTCTACATCCCTGTTGTAATCTGCATCTTTTTTAGTTAATACTAGCAAGATGGCTACCTTTCTGGGAACGAGCTAATAATCATCTTGCTCTTCATATGTGTTGCTAAAATGTATGTGGTGTCTGGTGTTGTCATTTCTTTCCCACCTGGTGTCTGGGTTGGGATTCTGAATTTAATTGGACCAATTTCTTACTTGAACGAAGTAAAATTCATGGACACATTTTCCTGATGGTAGGGATAGACAAGTCTGTCTCTCAGGTTACAGTTTGAGAAGCCTCCGTGGTGCAGTGGTTATGTCACTCGCCTTGTAAACCAGGGGTCGCAGGTTCGATTCCAGGCTTCTCCAGTCCGTCGGATGGGACTATAAACCGAGGTCCCGTCTCCACATGACCTTAGCTGTTGGTGGGACGTTAAACCCCAATCAATCAATCAATCAGGTTACAGTTTAGCATTAGTCGCAGGTGCCTCCTGATGCAAACAAAACAGGCTCTACTGACAGAAATTTATCTATCTGTACCTGACATACAAGTAAGATTCTTATAATCCAGCTTTATGTCATACATCAATTCCTGGATGAGGGAAATCACAAAAGTCATCAAGAAAATAATAATTTTATTTAGACAAAAACTAAATAATAACTTAAAACAAGTAATACACAAAAATATCAAACAATGATAATGTTGATTCCAACAGTATTGTGTCTGTTGTGCCTTTTACTAATGATTTTAAACATTATTTATTTTACTTCAACTACACAGAAAGCTCAACTTAAAATGTGTTCTTGAAAGCGCAGATGTTGGCGTTATGTGCTCACTGTTGTATCATTTGACTGATTTGACAAATTCAATTATTAAATTTTTACCCATAACTAAGTTTTGTTTGTTTGTATTGTGGTTTAACATCTCCATCAATAATTTTTTTGGTCATTCTGAGACACAGCCATTGCTTCTTGGGTATTTATAATTACTGTAGGAAAATGGGGATTCAGTGTGTAAAGGACACAACCCTATTGGGATTGAACATTTGGAATTGGATGCTATAACACTGAGCTCCACTAACAACTAAATGTCCAGTCCCTGAGTGATTATACTGCTAGATAAACTGTTCAAACCCATATTGAACTTCTACTGGTAGTTAGCAGACATTCAATGCCTTCAGTCATCACTATCAGCAATGCTACATATACTCAGAAGAAAAAGTTTAGTCAGTAACTTTGACAAGCCCAATGACTATCATACCCTGCAGCTTGCCTTAGATGTCTCCCCTTACAAAATTTGCAAAGTCAGTTTCTTTCTTATTTTGAAAAGAAACTCCATGAGTTGTCCAATTCGACAGAGTTATTGGCCTTTTTTGTAAAACATCATTTTTGTAACTACCCGATAATTTATAAAAGCCGCGCTTTTATTAATAACGCTTTCTGATAGAGGTTGTTGATAGTGACAAAAAAAACATTTTCAAAATACAGCCACACTATCGCGAAATAAGTCAAATATTCATTAGTTTCAGATTACCTCCCTTTCATTTAAAATAAGAACGAAAATTGGTGTACACACTCTGGAAAAACCACATGCGATATTTCAATCTTTTTAATTGGAAATGTTAGGTTTTGGTCACAGTTTTATGACTGGTAATTTAAATCCCAAACTATCAAGGGGCTCGGAAGCTACAGCGCTTTAAACTGTCCCAATGGGATTTTTCATGTTTTTTAACTGACTAAACTTTTGCCGGTGAGCATACAATGCCTTTGCATGAGTCTTGTGTGTTCTTTAAATAGTGTCATATTTCTGAATATATCTGATTTCTGCCAAGTCATGAACTATTTTCCAATCTTGCTAGAAAGTTTGCATAAACTCTATCCTTCTTTTCTAGTTGATCGAATTTCATCGTCTTTCTATGATCAGGCTGGGCATAAAATTGGTGATCTGCTGAGCCCTTTGGATTTTCTTTCAGTCTTTTCATTTCTTGTAGTTTTACATGTATCATTCTCTGTGTAGATTTTCCATTTGCAGTTTTCTTCAATTCAATAAGATTATTTATTTCTGAATTTACAATCGCTAAGTCGATCTCCTTTGTTGGTTTATATGGAAGAACAGATTTTGTTACTCTTTTGTGACTAATATGGAAGACCCTTATTTCAGCATCTATTCCTTTATTTAGTTTATTCATATGAACATGGTTCAAAATCTTAAAGAACTTGGGGGAGACCTGTTCACAATGAGTGCACAGAAATATTGTTTTAACATTGCCATCTACAGAATCTGTGTATGGTAGATGATTTTCCTTTTTCATGTGAGAAATAATGTTTTTTCTTCCAAATTTTGCCGAGCAAACTTTGCACTGTTCAAATATATCACAAACTGTTATTCTCTCTTCGCCTATTACATCAGAAAGTGCATAAACTGGACCCTCTTCTGGATTATGAAAAAGGTTGTAATGAGTAGCACACATGTAAATATGGCGAAATATTTGACAGCACTTCCTATATGGACAAGTTGCTATCACTGTTTTGAATCTAGCTGGTTCATGTGTCAACATACATTGCCATACAGTATTTTCTGGTATCCCTGTTGCGTCGACAGACACTAAACTTGCTGAATAGTGCATTGCTTCTTCGAGGTGTTTTAAAATTCCCTTCTCATATGCAGAGACAGCTGGACAAAAATCACATTTGAATTTATATGTATCTCCCTGTCTTGTTGTCATTACAATGCCTTGACTGACATCTTTGTCTAAATCAATAATGTTTTCTTCACGCCTAGAAGTTGGATTTACCACAGTCTCAGTAGTTTCATTATCATTCATTTCTTCATGATTACCATCTATATTTACTTCCCCAACATCAGCTATTTCTTTAGATGATCCCACAAACCTAGAGTTCCAAATCTCTAAACTTTTAATCACTTCATGACCATTATCATTTTCTCCATTATCAATAAATTCAATATCTTCCCTGCCCAGTTTCCTTTTCTGTCCTTGCTTTAAACCTTCAAAGATATTGTTTGATTCTCCATCATTTACAGCTGTATTGTCATTTTCTTCAACTCTAATGCCTTCAACATCAACAACAGGTTTAGGGGAGGCCTCAGCATTGACCCCTGTTTCAATACTTTTTCTTCCTATTTCTGATTTTTCTATAACATCCACAAAATTTTTATCTAATTCATTTTCTTTTGAGCCTAGTGGTTCACTTTTATCTTCTCCAATATCTTCGTCAGTCGAACAGCTGAGTTTTTGGGCATTTTTCATTCCATTTGATATGGTTGTTTCCCGGCTATCTTCTTCAATAGAACAGCATAGTTCAGCACCATTTTTATGCACAGGAGCTTGTTCATTTACATCCTCTGTATCTGAGACACTGAGATCAATCACAGCCTCAGCATCATTACCATCACTGTCTGGTAAAGTTACTGTTGCTGTTGGCACTGACTTTCTTCCACTTTTAGACTTTGTTTGAACATTAGCTACTGGAGAAGATAGACCTAATTCAGCAGAAAATTCTTCAATGTACTCTTCGGGCAATCCAGTTAAGGAAAAACAATGAGAAGGTTTGGCCCAGCCTTTTTCAGCTTTATTGTTCTTATTCCAGGGGAAAATACCACATTTTCTCTTCAATCCGTTCCAACTTGTACCGTCTTTCTCATCTATAATCTTCATCAAATATAAACTTGTGTCTACTAGTGTTGAATGGGGATATAGCTCAGGATTTTCTTCCGTAGTTTGGTTGTCCTTCTGCTTGGATCTTGTATCCATTTTGTGCTTGTTCTTTGGTCTGTCTGAAATATCATAAGGCACAACATGAGCTGTGACACAAGAAAACAGGTCTTCAGGTATAATTAGTATTCCGGCCAGGTCCTACACAATTTGAGTTGTACAGTCACAGAAAATCATGAGATGTTTGAGTTTTTGGATTTAAAAAGAAGAAGGGTTGTACTATCCATGTAGCGAAAAAAAAGGCGCTGATCAGCTGTGCAGTTACTGCACAGCTGATCTGTGTCTTTGTTTTTGCGTATATGAAAATCTGGTTTTCTCATGAAGTGGCTCATATGTTCTTGAAAATTCAATATCATTCCTATTTTTGTGTTAAATTAATCCAGGCTACCAAAAGCTGTTTATGACACTGAAGCCACATATATGCTTATCAGCAATGTTTTAGTATGTGATTACTGTAGACATATAGCACGAAAAAACTTAAACAAAATATGTCCATACCTTTACCAAAGTAGTTTGCGTTATATTCTCCCATGATGACAGTGAAAGTGTTATATGCTGCATCTCTCCTAGCTAGCTTTTCCGACACACCCACCCCTAGAGGGTACTCTCTACCATTGATTACACACTGACAATAGAATTCCATAACCTGCGGAAAGAAAATATTCTGAAGTGTTTCTTTTGGTTTGGTTTACATACAAAGTAACTCATTTGGTAAAACAGTAATTCATCTATATGACAGACAGTTGGGAATTGAAAAACAAAGCTGAAAAAAAAGAAATGACTACATTTACCATACAGACTTACGCCAAGAGTTTTACCTATTTTTCTTATTTTTGCTCCAAAACATAGATTGTGGGTACTCGTTAGAACCGCCTCGACAGGGCGGTTCTAACGTACCCACAATCTATGTTTTGAGCAAAAATAACAAAAATATCAAATTTTTTCTGCTGAAAATTTTCATTTTTTATAGCTATAAATATCTCTGTATATTGCATGGGCAAGTTTTCATAATGAGTGCATAACCTTACCTCTTCTTTACTTTTCTTCTTCTTTCCCTTCTTTTTCTTCCTAGTACCAGTCCCGATTTGATTGAAGTCCAAACTGAGCCCATGTTTTTCACAGTAAAACTTTACAACATATATCGCCTGAAATCATCAGGGGACAACCATTTGGACATATTTGAGCTGTTCATAAGAAAAACAACAGTCTGCATTGGCTAAAACAAAGATGCAGATCAGCTTCGCAGTAGCCGCGAAGCTGATCAGCGCCTTTGTTTTCGCTAGTCGGAAAGTACAATCCCTCTTCTTCTTAAACCCAAAATTTCAAGCTTCTAGCAATCTTCTGAGCTTATACAGCTCAGTTTGTGTCGGACCTGTTCAAAAAACCACACTGTTGGTTTTCTCATGAGGCAGCTCATTTTCAGAAATACTTCATAAAAGCAGTTTTTAATGAAACATTTTTTTTCTTCAAAGACTTTCAGGTCCCCTTTTTTTTTTAAAGTCAAATGAATCCGACCCAACATGGTATAAAGGAATAACAGATGTTAAACACAATTTTTAAATAACAATGTTCACACTTCTTACTATAAAGAAATTAATTGTAGTGCATGTACATGAAGGTCACTCTTATAGAATTTTCACTTCTTAAATGTGAAAATATCACCAGTATGTGTCTGAGTAAATACATAAATTCTAAAAACTTAAATCAAAACATTGAAATGTGCATGTGAACCTACTCGCTTTCTGTCCCAGTTGAATTTCTTGATTAGTTTTTGTGATGGCACTGGCATAGTACTGAAAGCATCTCTATGACTCCCTGAAGCCATCGGTACACCAATTTGCTCTGAAAGTAGACAAACAGAATGTTACATAATTGGTTACAAGTTAATAATTACAAAGTGAAAATTAATCTCTCTAGGCTTTGTGTCATTGTTATCTCTAGGATCAATGAGTTATATATTCTGTTGCATCAATTTCATTGTTATAAAAAAAAAAGAGAATTTGAAGGAGTTACACAAGAATCACTATAGACAATCAACAGCTACTTTCTTGCAGCTGCACACAGCTCTATTTATAATTTTGGTTGAAGTTGAAAGCTTGAACTACTAATCCCCTCCTGGCCTCCACCAGGGCCGAGTTTTTCAAAATTTTGTTAGCTTAACGTCATCGTTAAGACCTCAACTCGTAAAGTTAATGCCGACTACATAAGCAAATACACTTTTATTTTTTGGTAGATAAAATGTGAGAATCCTTTGCAATTATTTTTGTTGATAAAATATGAGAATCCTTTGCGAGAATCCTTTGCATTGCAAACGATTCTCACATTTTATCAACAAAAAAAATAAGTGCGTTTGTAATATTCATGTTTGATATTTAACGAATCTTTAACTAACAATGTCATTGATTTTGAACGACTGGGCCTTATTTTCAACCTATACAGTCTACTAATTCTCACAATATATGTGCCAGACCATGAGAAAATATACTGAAAACCTTGTGTGAAAAATGTTCATGAAATGTTAGACCAATAACCATTTTTTGTCTCCTGCATAGTGCACAACTGTATCATTTAATTATTTTTGCATGTCTCTATCAGTGTTTTTAAATTTCACAACTTATTCGTATCTTCATAGCATCTTGTTTGTGTATTTTATATCGTCAGAACCTCTACAGATACATTTTCTCATGATGAGGCTCAGACTATTTCAAATGAAAGATTTATAATATCAAAACATTTAACTTACACATTGAAACTTGTCGACCCCTTCCATTCAGCAATGTTGAAAAATCTTCACACAAAACAACCGAAAACATAATTGATGAATGTATGCACAGATGCAGCATACATCGTAAAAACTTTACTACATAACATGCAATATGTATGAGCCTCCCCATGAGAAAACGACCATAAGATGCATTTAAATAGCAATCTGACACACAATCTACTTTTATCATGCTAGGATTAGTAAACAGATGAAATGGTGAGCCTTCAGCAAGCCATTTTATCTGTTTACCGTCCAAGCGTGATAAATCTGTTTATCTTTGGTCACATGGTAGTTATTCACTTTATAATGCACCGAAAGTTGATAAATTTTGCGAGAAAAAAATCACCTGATGTGAGATTTGCTTTCCGCCATTTTGTTTACTTAGTCAACAGCTCAGTAATCACCCCGCAGATGGATTCCTCAAAATTTGCCACCATAGCAGTACATTTTTGTTGATTTATATTTTTCTTGTCCATTGTTTCATCTATGTAATGCTGCATAACAATTGCAGAAAACGTCACAAAACATCACTAAAACTGACGTCATTAACACGCTGTTTTGGGGCTTTCAAAACCAGTACACAGTCTTCATTTAGTTAGTAGAGTTGGCCTTTATTTGGTGAGTAGGTCAATAAAATGATAATTTATAATACCCCTTTATGAGGTCGATATTTGGAGTTGTTTCGTTATATATGTTTTATATCAGCAAAGCTTTTAAGAAAATATCGACTATTGATCTAGATGGCAAGCTACTCTTTTTTTAGAAATCAATAATGGCCAACGTCCTGCCTTTTTGCTCATTTGGTCTAGAGTCAATATTGTTATGATTCAATCATTTTGATCTCCCTGATTTCTTTCATCTCCTCTGCTGAAATGTCTGATTGTGTGTCCAAGTTCGCATCTCTTGTGAGAGCCAGGAACTAATTTCCCTCCTGGTGCACCCCCTGGTGAATTAGTGTCAATTTGGCGTATCACCAGTACACCATTCAGATTCAATTTCAGATTTTAGATGCTTATTGATCCGGTAGGCAAGCTACTCTTTCATGAGGAAAAATCAATATTGGTTACCGGAACTGCTCCATTCCTGCCTTTTTGCTCATTCGGTCGAGGGTATAACTCGGTCATTATCGCTATGATTTAATCATTTTTAGACGTATATAAAATCATAATTTGCTGGAAATTTTACGTGGTTCATACCTTGAGTTGAAGAAATGATAAGGATCTAACGATATTTTCAAAGCTTTTACGGAACATTTAATTTTGTTTTCATATTTTCTGCTTTGAATTCAGTAAGGCCATAGCGATAAACACAGAGTCATTCACCTCGTACGAATAAGCTATGACGTCATTCAGACCGGATCACTCAAACTATAATTTGCCAGATATAAAATGGATTTCATACCTTGGGTTGACGAAATGATTGTACACAAGAGATATGAGGCCAAAATTAAAAAATTGTTGGTTTGCCGCTTCCGCCTACCCAGCAATTTACACCCCTACCCAAAAAATTTTATGGCCTCAGAATAAGGATTTTTTTTTTTTTGCTTTTCATTTATGCTGACAATAAAATGCCTTAGTTTACCTTTTGTTCATGCATAAATGATGTTTTCACACTGGTAAACGTAAACGCAGTGGCTAAGGCACGAACGTATTGGCTAAGGCAATTTCAACGCTATGGCTAAGAAAGAAAATGGCGGACAATGATACACATGTGCAGGTTCGTTGTTGTTTTACACTTTCATTTTCCGGTTATCAATGATGACAGCTACTGGCTTGGCGGCGCGGGACCCACAAATGAGTCACAAACCTACGTTCGATGGTCAGATGTCGCCAGCTGCAGCCAGTAAAAGTGTAACCTCGGCAAAGTGGAGACACTGAACCACGAAATCTCATGATTTTTCACGAAATACTGTTTTTCTATGATATCGTACGCTGTCTTGTAGTTTATACATATGCAAATGATAAATCGGACGCATTTGAGCACGATTCGTGATTAAAATGAAATTGAAGGAGCCCCAGCGTGTCACAATACTTGAAGTTTCATTACAACGATACTGGCTAAGGAACTGGAAACAACGTAGTGGCTAAGACCCCAGAGTTTCTCGGTGGGGAAAATGTTATAGTATTGTAGTAAGACTCGTAAGTGTCTTTCTCAAAGTAGGTTTTGAGGTCTAAATTATTGCTCAAACATGGTCTAGAGCTGCGTTAATGAAATTAAAAAAAAATCATATCCATGCACCTTTTTTTTTCTTCGGGGGTGGGGGGACGGGTTACAGGGGGAATTAAACAAGAAAATTATCCTAATCCCTGGGAATTAGACAGAGTACCATGACCCAGGAATGGTAACTAAGAAATTGTACCTGAAATTATACAGGCCATCTTGGTAAACTATGCCTGATAGAGGGCACAACACTTCAACAAAAACTCTAAATCTGCTAGATATATCCAATTTAAAAAAATTGTACTATCTACCTTGTACGTGCAAAAAACCCTATTCAAAATTATTTTGGGGATATTTTTTTTTATTTGTGAACCGATTTGCAGTTTTGGCCGTTTTGGGGACTCTTGTATTGTAAAAGGATGACGACCAAATATATATATATACTTTTCTTCTGGTGTTTCAGAACAATGGGGTATTGAAAAAGGTGAGTTCCAAAGGATGGTGTAAGAAGAGTATCTATAAAACATTCGTAAACATCTTATATAGTTTACTTAAAATCATTTTAATTATAGTTGAGGTCCCGGGGGGATACCATGACATTTTCTGTGTACATAGGCTCGGTCTATTTTCTTTTCATTTTCTTTTTTGTGGGGTGGGATCAAAATTTGAATGTCAATATTTTGGGGGAGTTTTCTATAAAAAATGATTTTTTTTGGTCAGGGAGATTTTTGGAGATGTTTTGGGGGTCTCATAAAACATCGTATATGTTTTGGGTGTTTAATGTCGAAAAAGGGACTATTCTTAATGCGTTTTTGCAAATTTTGATATTTTGCGGGGGGGGGGGGGGGGGGGGGGGGGGGGGGTTGGGTAACCTCAAACGAACTTCAAATGGTTTAACGCAGCTCTAGACCATGTTTGAGCAATAATTTACTAAATTTAGACCTCAAAACCTACTTTGAGAAAGACACTTACGAGTCTTACTACAATACTATAACATTTTCCCAACCGAGAAACTCTGGGGTCTTAGCCACTACGTTGTTTCCAGTTCCTTAGCCAGTAGCGTTGTAATGAAACTTCAAGTATTGTGACACGCTGGGGCTCCTTCAATTTCATTTTTTTCACGAATCGTGCTCAAATGCGTCCGATTTATCATTTGCATATGTATAAACTACAAGACAGCGTACGATATCATAGAAAAACAGTATTTCGTGAAAAATCATGAGATTTCGTGGTTCAGTGTCTCCACTTTGCCGAGGTTACACTTTTACTGGCTGCAGCTGGCGACATCTGACCATCGAACGTAGGTTTGTGACTCATTTGTGGGTCCCGCGCCGCCAAGCCAGTAGCTGTCATCATTGATAACCGGAAAATGAAAGTGTAAAACAACAACGAACCTGTACATGTGTATCATTGTCCGCCATTTTCTTTCTTAGCCATAGCGTTGAAATTGCCTTAGCCAATACGTTCGTGCCTTAGCCACTGCGTTTACGTTTACCAGTGTGGTTTTCTGTATCTTTTTGACACTATTTGACAAAGGAACTATCAAAAAAAGCTTGTAATCTGGCTATTTTAGACAACTTGCATTTGTTCATTGGACATTAGAATTTGTACATGCAAAATAATAATGCTACCTACCTACCCAACTCTTAAACCTCCCAGTAGGAAGCGGCAAACCAAATATTTTTTAAGCTTGGCATGAAAAGCTGTTTACGATAAATTTAATTTGGTCAGCTGTTGGTTTCCATGATTTCTGCTTTGAGTTCAGTTAGGTCGTAGCGATAAACACAGAGTCATTCACCTCATGAATATGACAAAGGACATCATTGCGACCAGATCAATACACTTCAGACCCGTTATAACGCGCTGGTCGGGGTCCACAAGTCGCATGCGCGTTATAGGTGAGGCGCGTAATGCAAATCTACTGAGTCGGACCAGGCTGATCGCAGTTTCTGTAGTGTATTGGTGGGTGGGGAACCTATACGACGTGTGTATTGGATTAACCGAGCTTGGCGGTTTATGGCAGAGTCCTTGTAAAATGGAATAAACAAAAGTGAAGTATTGCGTGTTCCACAGTTTTATCATATAAAAAACGATCTACAATGATGAAATTTGTTTATTTACAACGTACGATTTTATGTGAAAAGAGCGTCCATGACACCGGGCTTATGTTGCTGTTGTATTGTAGAGTTCCGCCTTTGACTTATTGGCGCACACGGATATTTAACGCGGACAAGAGTCTTTTGCCGATACCGTATTTACAGTTATTTTAATTCGCCTTTCTTAATTGAATTTTCTGATCGGATAGAATTATTTGAGATATAGGTGTCCCAATGCTTAGACAATCTTTGGTTTGTGTCGCCGTCGAAAATGAGCAACGTTGCGTAACAGGTGTCATCAATAGCCTACAGCAACCTGTGTTTACGGTCTCGTTACGGTCTATCGATAATCCCCTAGCTCATTGGGCTTATTTTCACAACTTTTATGGCTTATCTTAAGAAAACAATGTGTCATCCACGCTTCGCGAACGGTGGATAGTGTAAGTCTAAAAATTACTGACATGGCAATTATCACTCTTGAATATACACGCAGCCGACACGGTTCGTAAACACATTATGCTTTCTATAAGAAAACCTGTTCTTTCAGTTTTAAATATGCAAAAGATAATTAACATTAATTGTTCTCAATGTATAATATAGAGAAACTGTTTGAAAATAGCACCTTGGCAAACGCCTGACAACTGCTTTTAATTTTTTTTCTCTCGCGTACCATAAAGAGAAACTGTAAGAAAACTGAACCTTGTTGAATTCCCTGCAAACGATCTTTTTAACAGTGAATTCATCCACACATAAATACCTTAAACTGTAATACAATAAAGGAATATATAAGGGTAAAACGGCGCCTTCGCGTCGCCATGATTTTTTTTTTTTTTTCTCAAAAGTGGGTGGGCGAAATTTTGGGATCCAAGGTGCCCTCGCGTTATATCCAACACCGCGTTAATTCAAGGCGCGGTATAGCGGGTCTGTCCTGTAATATGCGCTGCCTACATTTTTTCCCTTTTTAAGCAAAATATTGAGCAGCTTATAACTTTAAAATACAAGTGTTTAAGTCTTCCAGATTAAACCTAAGCCCAAATACTGGTCTTTATATGATTTTACCTGTTGTGTAGGACGTAGAAGACAAAATGATTTCAAAATCAACGACGTAACAAACCACGAAATCTAATGACATTTTCATAGAAGCTAATTTCAAAATGAAATTTATATCAAACCTAGATAATTTAAGAGTTAATCTTATTACAATTTAAGCGAATTGATTTAGCAAAGGAAAAAACCTTAATTTACCCAGTATTTTAATATTTCTTTGTCTTGTAATCTCCAAAGTAAAAAAAAAAAAAAAAAAAAAATTCTTCTACTATTTGCACAATTACCGTGTGGTCTCACTGTAATTCTGTAATTAAGGCCCTGAGGCCGAAATGGCACGCCGGTATTATCTTCTTAGTATAGCTTCTCGACCGTATACTATCACGCGAGTAAGTTGGTGCGCATAATTTTGTTTAGATTGATTTCGCGAATCGCCCAGATCTCTCAAGGAACTCGTCCAATATTTCATTGATCATGGGTCTTTCTTGTTCATATTCGTCCTTTTTTGTGACTGCCAGTAATACTTCCATTGACCACAAATCTATGCCCGTCTGTTGCCACATCTTAACCCTGAGTCCTTCTCTTAAATCTTGCAGTTCTTCACACTCCATCAGATAGTGTTCACAGCTCTCTATTTCTCCACATCTACAGTATGGTTCCTCAGCTACTCCTATTTTATACATATATTCATTTAGGCAGTAACCAGTTCTTAGCTTTGAAATTATTCTGGGATATTTCGGTTGGAAAAATTTATTATTCTTCACACCTACATCTTTTCTGTACTCATACAGGCTCCTACCACTATTAGACAAGTCCCATCTTCTCTGCCATTTTTTCATACAAGACGTTTTTGCTGCTGTCTTTATGTCCATTGCCGTTACAACTCTGTCTCTTGTCTCATCCATGCCCTCTGCTTCCTTCGCTGCCTCCTTAGCTAATCTATCTGCTGTTTCATTTCCTGCTATGTCAGCATGTCCGGGTGTCCAAGAGATGTCAATTTTGACACCTTCTTGTTCAATTTGTTCTATAATTCTCTTAGTTTGTTTAATGGTTCCCTGATAAGATGTTGGTTTCCAACCTAATGTGAGGATGCCAATTGCTGACTGGCTGTCACAGAATATTTTAACCCCTTTTATTGTTTTCTTTTTCATTTCACTCTGGATAAAGTTCAAGGCTATCTCAATTGCTACTAATTCTCCTAGTAGTATAGAAGCCAGTCTTGACACTGGTTTCTTCAGTTCCACACATTCCTCCTGACCAGGTAGGTATACACAGGCTCCTGCTCCACACGGTCCTGGATTCTCTCTGCATGAGCCATCCGTGAAGATAAACACACTAAAAACCGAAAGCGTCTAGTCCGTGGAAACAACCCTAACACGCTGCAACACCCCAAACCTCAACTCACCGGAAACCATGGCCCTCTTGAACATTGCAAACCACCTCATCAAAACCACCCCACAACTCTTTAAAACATACAAAACCTCATCATAAACATCGGGTCCCAAACACATCCGAACACTTTTAGTTTTACACTCATGCATATATGAGGGTCTGGATGGGGGGTCCTGGTATTCACTAATCACTAAAAATTAAGCCATTTATTCACTGTCATTAAAATTTTGGCTTATTCATTAAAATTAGCTCGATTATTCATTAAAATATTACTAGTCGCGCCTTCTTCTCCAAGCTAATAAGCATAAGCAAAAAGGTGTTCCCCACCTAAGACATCCCTTATCTCAAGCCACAAGGACCGATTGTTTTAGCATTTTAAATCTGTTGGGAGTATAATCCCCTCCACCTTTAATACTAAATATCCTGAATCTTTTTCCTCAATTATGAATACCAAAGGTTATTTAAGAAAAAATGTAACATCAGGGGTAAAGGTATAATAAAATGGTGTTGGTTTTATTTAGCAAACTAGTTAGCATAGGAGTAATATGTGATGTATGGATTTGTGCTTGCGCCTGATTGTACAATACATTTTATTAATGTCTTAAATGCCGAGCGAGCGAAGCGAGCGAGGAAAAAAAATGTAGTGCCATTTAAATTGTCAGATGGATTGGCATGTACATTCTTTGTGTTGCCTTGTTTCTGATTGCAAAATGCACTATAATTATGGTCTGTCATATAAGACACCAAGATGATGTCCATCCACATAAAAAAAGTTTAAACCATCCACAGAAAATATTATCATTATAGGATTGGAACATACATAATAAGGACAAAGTGGGGTAATAGAATAAAAAGAAAATACATGTGCATAAGCAAACGAAACAGTGAAATAGTATCTGGCTCAGTAAACATCCAGAATGATTTAATTTATTTTTCTCTGCCTTCAAATTACATATTTTCAATTTGTCCCTACATGCTTGGCTTCCAGACATATGTATTTCCAAACATTCAAGGATTTCTAAAATATGAATACAACATTTGAACTTAATCGGGTCTGGGGGCGTCCAGACCCAAGAAAAAAATGAAATTCTGGAATGTCAGGGAGGCCATCTAAGACCATTCCATAGCCCAATTTTAGCATATTCATTATTCTTTAAAATGTTATTATTCACTATTCATTATATTATTCTGCTATTCATTAAAAATTCACATTTATTATTCTTTAGGACCTCATTATTCACTAATCATTAAATTTTTTGCTCTTTATTCACTCTCATTAAAATATTTAGGCCATTATTCATTAATCATTATACCCCATCCAGACCCTCATATATGATATGGGTTCTATGTGGGCCATCTCTGAGCAAGCCCATATTGATATGCTTCCACTTGTCTTATATGCTGTCAATGTGGGCATACCCATATATATAGGCTTACTTAGAAAGGTCCCAAATATGCCTGCACATTTAGGTTACATGCTGTAACTTGAGCCAACCACAACACCTAAATCCTGTCAGTGGAAAAGCAAGGGTGGTTTACTGTGCTGTATATGTGACACTTATATATATATAACTTCAATTATCAAGTTGGAAATCTGCATAACTATTTATAGCACACTGTTACACTACTTCCCCCTTTAAGAAGACGCATCCCGAGTCTTGGAATGTGAACTTCATGGGTAAGGCAACTCCGATCTGGCAGTTGTCATTATCCAACCACTGCCACCAAATGTAACTCAAGCCGACCATAACAACAGCTAAACCCTGTTGGTGGAAAAGCATGCTCATCCACCAATGGTAGTTCACTGTGCTATATATGCAACACTTACTAACTTCACCATCTATCGATTTGGAAATTTGCATATCTTTTTATAGCACACTGTTACAATACATATGGGACAAGATCTGACAAAAGGGGCCTTATGGCCGAAAATTCAAAATTAAGATATCAATAACATGTGAAATACCAGGTTTCTCTGAGTATTTCCTGAAAATTTGAAGATATCTTCACAAATAGCAAAGATATGAGCATTGAAAGGTGTGTAGTGGATGCAATCTAAACACAATGTCTTAAAAATTGTTGATGTTTCATTGTTAACGTCTTTCTATCACAGTATTGAAAAGAAGGCTAAAATTTGGGAAATTCTCTGTTTCTTGAAGTTCAAAATCTATACCACAGTACAGACTATGCAAAAGGCACAAATTCACACATCGCTTGATAAAACATGCATAACAAAGAATGTACCTGGTTTTTGAAATGGGGTGGGCCCTTATGGTGCAATGGTTGCCATGGCAGATAACCATTTTGTTGGGAAGACTGTGTATCCTAATATGAAAGCCCCTGCATTTCTGAGGAAGCCTATGTCTTTTGACCAGCCTATGTCTTTTGACCAGTGTGTAATGGGTATTAAAGAAAACAGCCAAAGAACATGAAAATTGTATTTACAAATAACAGTCAAAACAACAAAATTCTTCATCTTCATATTCAAAAGTGAACAATTGTTAAAATGACCTATCATCTACATTTTGGACTAAGAACAATGTCAGTAAACACATGTTAACTAATAAGGTAGTTATAAGTCAAGCAATTCTTTTTACATTTGAGCCGCGCCGTGAGAAAACGGGTCTTCGGGGTTTCCGACCTGGTCTGACACAAACCGGCCTGTGCAGCTACAGAAGCAGGCTTGAAGCTTGAAATTTTGCAAATAGGTAGAAGAGGAATTGTGCTATCCGTGTAGCGAAAACAAAGGCGCTGATCAGCTTCGCGGTTACCGCGAAGCTGGTCTGCGCCTTTGTTTTCGCCTAGGCAAAAATCCGGTTTTCTCACGATGCGGCTCATTTCATATTCAGATAAGACGACTCAAAACTTTCTACATATAAAATTCCAAGATCCTAGCCATCTTTTATTTGATGATGCTCTCATCCATTTTGTGTCCTGGTTTTTGACGCAGCTTTCTCTCTCTAATGCTCATGCAGGACAAATAATGCTAGACCCGAATGGAAAAAAGTCCACAATTTACAGCAGTATGTTTCAAACTATGCTGCAGGTGATTTAATGCCACGTTCATCAGGAAAACATCTGTTAAATGTTTACCCCCTTATACCTCACTTTTATATAGCAAAACTGTGGTATGCAGGGTTATTCCTATTTTTCTTATTTTTTCTCCAAAACATACGTTGTCAGGGTACTTGTGTATCCACAACTTATGTTTTGAGCAAAAATAAGAAAAATATCAAAAATTTTCCACTGAAATTTTCAATTTTTACGTGTGAAAAAAAATCCCTGTATTTTGCATGGGCGTGTTTTCATAATGTACTATGCTTGTCATCATAAATTTGTGAAAAAAAAAAATAAAAAAAAATACAGAAGGCCTAAAATACATTACAAGCAGGCAGAAATAAAATTGCAGCTATGAAACTGGCAATATACACTGAAACAAAGTTATAAAGAGGCCACTTTTCAAACTCATTTTTTGTTTCTAAGCCAAGTTCAAAATTGCACAATTTTTTGCCAAAAGACGTGTCTTTCAAGTAAGTAAAGTTCCAAAGTGTTAAGAAATAATTTTCTTTTACTAAAGGCGTTTTTGGAGTAAAAATGCAAAAATCAATGTTTTTAAATAAAAAATTGGATACAGCACACCATTTATTGAAATTAGGAACGGGTGTCATCAAAGGGGTCGTTACGGCTCGGAAAAACATCAAACATTCGAATTTTCTCTACTGGTAGAATTTTTATGCATTTTTAAAAATCGCCAATTTTGAGATTTTTTGAAAAATTCATAAATGTGCCTCTTAAACATGTTGACCTCTGTTAAATTCATTTGATGAGGCCTGGAAATGAGAGATATAATTCGACTGAACTGTTTTTGACCATTTTCGAGGACCAACATGTCAAGGCTGCCGCACACTTCCGGTTTCAATGCCAATTTTTAACGAACAAAATAACAAAATTTGTGAACGATTTTTTTAATTTTCAAAGTTTATCAGAGTCTAGTATTTGACCTAAATAATCGCTGAAAATTTCAATGCCGTGCTGCTGATAATAACGCAACTGGAGAAGAACAAAGTTGGTATGCAAATTGCATACAAAAGCTGAATTCCTGTTATTCAGGTTGTTGTCTTCTTGCATGTGCAAAACAGAAACGAAGATTCTTATTGCAGCAACACTTTTGACGTAATTTTATCTTGCATCATGGCAGTCAGTAGCACTTTCAAATAAATTAAAATGTAAAAACACAACGTCATAATATGACATTTAATTTGATGTTAATAAAGTGTGACTTTTTGAAATAGGGTACCTTTACACATGCTTCGTCTGTGTGAGAAGTATCACGCATTTTGGAATGCAGAAACTCACAGAGCCACTGTTAGACATTGGTTTATTCATATGATCATGAATTTTAATTGATCGTATTTTACTTTCTGAACTAGAAGACAAAATATGAGGTGGCCTCTTATAACTTTTTTTCAGTGTACATGAGACTTCAAATAAAAAACAAAAACATTTTCAATTTGAAACATGATTAAAAACAAAACATTAAAATATCTCCCTACTAACAGATACAACTCTCTTAGACACCAAGTGAGCCGCGACGCGAGAAAACCGGTCTTCGGGGTTTCCAACCAGGTCTGACACAAACCGACATGTACAGTCCCAGAAGCAGCATAGAAGCTCGAAATTTGGGATTTAATAAGAAGAGAAAGTGTACTATCCGTGTAGCGAAAACAAAGGCGCTGATCAGCTTCGCAGTTACTGCGAAGCTGATCTGCGCCTTTGTTTTCGCATAGGCAAAAATCCGGTTTTCTCATGACGCGGCTCAAGTGATAATCTTTCAAATGAATTATGTATATAATTACTCAGATAAGCCAAAAAGGACATTTTAACATCATCCTGTCTATCAAACCCTTATTAGATTAATAGACATGTCCATCTAGTCAAATAGACAAGTCCATTTTTATATAAAGGTGTGTCTCATGATTTTTTTTTTCATTTCATTTTTTCTTTATGGTTTCCCATACATCATTTGAGCCACATCATGAGAAAACCGGATTTTTGCCTATGCAAAAACAAAGGCGCAGATAAGCTTCGCAGTAACTGCAAAGCTGATAAGTGCCTTTGTTTTCGCTACACTGACAGTACAATTCCTCTTCTTCTTAAATCCCAAATTTCAAGCTTCTATCCATCTTCCGTAGCTGCACAGGCTGGTTTATGTCAGATCTGGTGGGAAACCCTGAAGACCGGTTTTCTCGTTTCATGGCTCATTTATGAGGCTATAAAGGTCACAATCTACAGCTGCTAATCAAGTAGGGCTGGGCCCAAGGTTATAAAACTTTTTTCAATCTCAGCTCAGCTGAGCATGAAATTTCAACTGCTCATAAATGTTGAAATAATCAAAATTAGTGGAAAATTCAGGTTCAAAACTCAAAAACCAGTAATTTATCCTGCTAATAAATGTTAAAATGCCAACAATTGTTGGCATTTTAACATTTATGAGCAGGATAAATTTTAGTCTCAGCTGAGCTGAGCATGAAAAAAGTTTTATAACCTTGGGGCCTGGTCTCCAGACAGTCTGACAATGACCTCCACTGCTATTCCACTTGCATGGTTTGGATGTGAGCCTTTGCATGAGAAAAACAACAATTAGTTTCCAACCAGGTCCAGCACAAACCAGCCTGTACAGTTACAGAAACATGTTAGAAGCTAGAAATTTCAGATTTAAGAAGAAAAGGAATTCTACTATCCATGTGGTGAAAACAAAGATTTAATGCACAGCTGATTTGCGTCTTTGTTGACGCCTATGCATGCTGTTGGTTTTCTTATGCGGCTGCTCATGTATAACACACAATGGAAGCACCTCAGAATTTTAGAGTATCAGTATTTTGCTGATCTCCAAAAGTTAAACTTGGATGTAATCTAATATCTATCCCATTAACCTTGATCGAGGTTAAAGTCCCGCAAAAACTTGGATGTAATCTAATATCTATCCCATTAACCTTGATCAAGGTTAAAGTCCCACAAAAACTTGGATGTAATCTAATATCTATCCCATTAACCTTGATCAAGGCTAAAGTCCCGCAAAAACTTGGATGTAATCTAATATCAATCCCATTAACCTTGGTCAAGGCTAAAGTCCCGCAAAAACTTGGATGTAATCTAATATCAATCCCATTAACCTTGATCAAGGTTAAAGTCCCGCAAAAACTTGGATGTAATCTAATATCTATCCCATTAACCTTGGTCAAGGTTAAAGTCCCGCAGTATTGCTCTAAAGGCCATTAATGCTGCATCTTCTTCAGCTTCTGCTTTCGTTGTACCTTCACCAACGTCGTAAATTCTGCCATTTATTTCAGCTTGTCTCTCGAATACTCCAGTTTTCTGCCATTTCTCGAACGACCCAGCCTTGAAGTTTAGTTTTACTTTGTTCTGTTTACAGAAGTCTTTTAGTGTCAAAAGTGCCTGTAAATGGAAGTTGAAAGAAATAAGCAAACTTCGATTTGACCCTTCGCTTGAAAAAAAAAAAAGTTAGGTTTCCAGCCAAGTCCAACACAAACCAACCTAACAGCCACAGAAAATAGCTAAAGGCTTGAAATTATATTTAGAGAGAAGAGAAATTGTACTATCTATTGAGGGAAAACAAAGGTGGTGATCAGCTGTGTAGTTACTGCACAGCTGATCTACGGCTTTGTTTTCACATATGCAGATTGTTGATTTTCTGATGCAGCAGCTCATTTCAGAGTATTCACTCATGAAGAAACTTACTAGCAATCTGCTCACATATAATTTTCCACCGACAATGCTTGAGGAACAATTACATGTACAGTCAACAATATGCGCCGCCTCATGGGAAAACCAACAATCTGCATAGGCAAAAATAAAGGCGCAGATCAGCTTCGCGGTAACCGCGAAGCTGATCAGTGCCTTTGTTTTCGCTACTCGGATAGTATAATTCCTCTTCTACTTAAATCTGAAATTTCAAGCTTCTAGCTATTTTCTGTGCTTGTACAGGCCGGTTTGTGTCGGACCTGTTCGGAAACCACATTGTTGGTTTTCCCACGAGGCGGCTCAATTATGTCCATCATAATCGGATGGTCCACCATTTCTTGGGTATTAATCCTGTGCATGAGGAAAACCATCTCCAAAAAGACACAATACATGTACAACATGGGTTTCTAACCCAAGACCTCTCAATTTCGATTCTGAATACAGGGGCGGATCCGGAATTTCTGGAAGGGGGGTTCAAATCCATCAAGAGAGGGTTCATTTTCAAAGTTTTAACAGATTTTTCATAAATTTCCCCATGAAATAGAAATAATTTGTCCTAGGGGAGCGTTCAAGCGAACCACCCGAACCCCCTCTAAATCCGCCACAATTTATGTGATAAATTTAAGAATTGATAAAATCAGTCCATAGCATTAATAATAATACAACCACTTTTCTGAGAGTTTTTATCTTGTGTTTTTATCAGCCAGGTTCAGACCCTCTAAGCAGTGAACCAGAAATCAGATGGTGAGTCAGTAGGTCATAAGCATTGCCTGGAGGCATCCACAATGGGTGGGGGGGGGATACTCCCACCCTACCTCCCAAGAAGTGTGCTTACCTTTCTAGTACCATCATAGAAATTCTGAACCTGTTTGAAAGATGGGGGTTTGAGCCCAGACTCGTTCATCACACCTTCTGGAGGCTCATCCTGTAAAACATTAAACTTTCATTACAAAAACATGCCCATGCGATATGCAGAGAATGTTGAGAGCTTTAAGAATTGAAAATTTCAATGGAAAAAATTTTGCTCAAAACATTAATTGTGGGTACTCAGCGAGGCGGTTCTAACGAGTACCCACAATCTATGTTTTGGATCCAAAATAAGAAAATTAGGTATACCCCTGTAAACACCAGCTTAACTTTATGAAAGTGAGGTATGAGGGAGTAAACTATTCACAGGCATGTTTTCCTGATGGTTTGTATTGTAGTTTAACTTCCCAGTCAACAGTTTTTCAGCCATGTCGGAATGAAGTCAATGCTTCCTGGGTATTAAGCAGTACTCCAGAGAATAAATGTGTGTCTTGTACACAACATGATTCCCAAGAGGGGTTCAAACCAAGGCCCCGAGTTAAAAAACTTTTTTCGTGTTCATCTCAGCTATAAGAGCATAAAATTTAAACTGCTCATAAATACCAAAATAGCCTACATATTATTTAAATTGAAGTTTAGAACTCCAAAGCCTGTAATTTACCCTGCTTATAAATATTAAGAAGCCAACAAAATAGCAAAACATATTTTTCTATTTATAATTTACTTTTGCATCTATGACAAAAAATAGTGCACATTTGAGAAATTCATAAAATATTTTGAGACTTGCCATATTGAATCATGTGACTTAGATTTTCCCATGCTGTATTTTGTCAACATTATTTGCTGCCATATGTTGGTAACATTGGAACCAATGGTTCCATTGGTAAAACCTTGTATGGTATTTGTCTACCAACGGTACCATTTTTACCAATTTTAAGAACCACGAACGTACACACTGTTTGCAATCTAGTTTAATTGCTTTTCTATGAACATTTTATGTGATTTTAAGTGATTTCTATCTACTTAATATTCACTGTCCAAAAATACGAAAAAAATACATACAAATTGTAGGTCAAGTAAAGACTTTGGTGCGCCCATTTGCTGAGACATCATGGGCCTAACTGCCATGAATGGCTTTGGCGGACCCATGCCCATTAATGGCCGGACGGCTCCTGGTCTGCCAGGATTCTGGGATATAAAGCCTGGTTCCCTGCTCATGAAAGGATTGTTGGCTCTCGGTTGATTAAACCTGTTCTGTTGTTGCATGGGTCCTTGTGGAAATCCTCCACCTGAAAAGAAAGTCTTAAAATATATATACCATGTCATGACAGAGTTGCCTTTTACTGGATTCACCACAAGTTTATGGGGATGTAGGATGTCATAATAAAACAAAATATCTGTTATATCAAAATTACAACCATAAAATTAAAATATTTTAAAACTGTGCTTCAAGTTTACAGTATCTCCAAAGATGCAGAATAAGATAGTACAAGTCAACCTCATTATAACGCTATCTCTGGGGTGCATACAGACCGTGTTATAAGTGAACCATGTTATAAATAGGTTGCTTACACTATACATATAGCAAAATTACCAATTTGGGACCAATGGCATGCCCGTGTTATATTGAAATCTGCTTTGTAGTAAAGCGCATTATTATGAGGTTGGACCGTATACAGATCAAAATGCCCCAGGACACCATAGTCCAGTAGCCATCAGCATAACCTGGAAGATGGTGCCGCATAAAATTTTATTGTGGTTTCCAGTTCACTGGGCCATGCTAGTTTAGAAACTGCATGATGCCACCTTGGCATCATTGAGCGTTTTGAAAAAAATCAAGATGGCGTCCAAGATGGCCGCCATAAACAAGATAAGAGCTGTCGCAGGACAGCGTAGCTCGCCTGACTTGTGCTTTGCCACTAAACTTATCAAAATCTATGACCAATGACCTTGACCTCAAGGTCGCTCAGGTGGGTTGTGATGGTACAGCATAAAATTTCAGACCAATATCCACAAACATGCAAAGTTTCAACTTGATCCATCAACATAGAGATATATAGACTTCAAAAATCTTTAACCCAAAACTTTAACCAAAAATTTCTAAGGCCATGACTTTGACCTCAAGTTCACCCAGGGTGGGTCATAATGGTACAGTATAAAACTTCAGACCGATATCTACCAACATGCAAAGTATGAACTTGATCAATGTACATGTTCAAGAGATGTAGACTTCTAAAAACTTTAACCGAAAACTTTAACAAAAAAATTCTAAGTCTGTGACCTTGACCTCAAGGTCACCAAGGGTGGGTCATGATGGTACTGCATAAAACTTCAGACCAATATCTACCAACATGCAAAGTATCAACTTGATCCATCAACATGTTCAAGAGATATAGACTTCTAAAAACTTTAATGAAAAAGTCACTAGAGCGCGAAATATAGGTCAAGGTCACAAGATCAATGTGGGTGCAAAGTCGGGACATCGAGGAGAAGCCATATGTTGTAGGCTTTATAGTTGATGAGATATTAAGGGTTGGCTTCAAAAATGACAAGTCACTGGAGCATGAAATATAGGTCAAGGTCAGTAGGTCAATGTGGGTGCCCAGTCAAACATCGAGGAGAAGCCATATGCAAGGTTTGATGGTTGTAGGCTTTATAGTTGATGAAATATTAAGGGTTGGATTCAAAAATGACAAAGTCACTAGAGCACGAAATATAGGTCAAGGTCACTAGGTGAATGTGGGTGCCGAGTCGGGACATCGAGGAGAAGTCATATGCAAGGTTTGATGGTTGTAGGCTTTATAGTTGATGAGATATTAAGAGTTGGCTTCAAAAATGACAAAGTCACTAGAGCATGAAATATAGGTCAAGGTCACTAGATCAATGTGGGTGCAAAGTCGGGACATCGAGGAGAAGCCATATGCAAGGTTTGATGGTTGTAGGCTTTATAGTTGATGAGATATTAAGGGTTGGCTTAAAAAATGACAAAGTCACTGGAGCATGAAATATAGGTCAAGGTCAGTAGGTCAATGTGGGTGCCGAGCTGGGACATCGAGGAGAAGTCATATGTAAGGTTTGACAGTTCTAGGCTTTACAGTTGATGAGAAACTAACACAGCATCTGAGCATTGTACAAAGGTGTTCTAGATATTGACCTCTAGCCCCGCCCCCAGGCACGACCCCACGGGTCCCTTCACACTAAATAATAGAGGACCCTCATATGCAGCAATGTTCCAAATATGAATGATTTCTGGTCAGTGACTATCAAGATATAACAATTTTAAAAACTTTAACCGAAAGTGTGACGCGGACGTACACGTAAACGTAAACGTAAACGGATACGACCGAGGTGACAACAATAGCTCTGTGCACTTCGTGCAGGCGAGCTAAAAACGAAACCCCAGGGTTTAATAAACTCATTTCTCTGTGTTTAAAATGCTCAATTTACGCTGTAAACAATATTAAAAAGATAATTCTAAGATTTGACCCCCATGTCATTATTATGAGACAAGATGGCGGACAAGATGGCTGCCACAATCATACTTAAAGCAATATTTTCTTGATAAAACGGCAGTCAAGTGTTGCATAAAACAGTGTATTGTGCTTCGAAGTCCATTTTTGTTGTACACATAATACGTTAGTGTTTGGTTTTCGATTATGACCCCACATCATAACAGCAAAAAAGATGGCGACCAAAATGGCCGCCATAATTATAATTTAAAAGGTTGTGTTCTCTGATTAAAACACCATTCCTGTGCAGAATATACTAAATGTAACGCGTTTGAAATGCTCATATAATGTTGTGAGCAGCATGGTTTATTGTTTATCCCCACATTATAAAAATGAGCCAAGATGGTGGCCAAGACGGCAGCCATAATCATAATGTATGAGTACATAATTTCTGATTGAATCAGCATTCCAGTGCTGCATTTGCTCAATGTTTTGTAATTCAAATGTTCAAAATTATGTTGACAAATGAACAGTTTTTGATTATTTGACCCAACTTGTTAACAATAAAACAAGACGGTAACCAAGAGGATCATCATATTCATGCTTTAATGTTCTCTGGCTACAGCAGAATTCCAGTGATGTAAATACTGAATGACTTGTATTTGAAATGATCATTTTATGGTGTAAACATCGCAATTTAATGTTCGTGTTTTGCTTTTACACCGCAAAATGATACTGGGGCGTATGTGTCCTACGTAATTTTAATATGACTGAGATCTTCTTCACTGAACAAAACATTAGTTTAACGTGTTGCATATTGATTTAGCAGAATAAAGGGAGGAAAGCAAATCAATTTACACCACTAAATGAAAGTACTCGTAACATTTACAGTTTAGATATAATAAAGAAGAAAAGAGGACTGCATTTTTTAAAGATAATTTAGTGAATCCTTCAGTAGAGCTATAAAACGCTAGGCGCTTGGTCTGAAGCATATTCGGAAAGCATGTAACAGACAGAAAGGCAGATAAAGCTGGTTCACAAAGATGACAGGAAAAACTAAAACTTTCGTAGAAACTCTGAATATTGGGAAATACAACATCACAACTTTATATATAATGTGCTGTTGTCACATTTTAAATAAATACACGTGTAAACCTTGACTCAGTCTTCTTAGCGCATGGATTTAAATTGATGGATGAACTTCAAAATGTTGGCTGGAAAGTTTCCAAACAATGACGCTTGATCACTTCTATGGCTATTACAATGGCGGTACGCAAACTCATTTAAGTAAAAGCCACAAGCGCATAACCAAACTTCTCCAGCAAGACAAGAGGTTTGACAAATAACACTAGCATTCTCTCAACACTATTCGAACTTCTCAGCAGATGACATCTTTAAAACCAATGTTGAAAAGATACGATGATTTAGGTATTTCATGATTGTGCATGCATTTGTGACCATCTCACATTGAAGAAGGGCTGTGATATCACAGACTGATCAAAAGCACACTCGTGTTCGGACCTAACGCTAACGCAGTTCAGGTGAGACATAGTGTAGACATAGTGTAACAGTGGCAAGAAGTGAGATGGTTGCGAACCATTGAGGAAAATATGTCAGCGTCATACACAAACGTCTATGTATTGCTCAAGATTAAATATCTACAATCAATGTAAACCGAAAAGAATAAAAAGGAAAACCAAGTCCCTTTAAGAGCATAGAAAACATTAATGCGAAAGGGAATGGGCCATATAAAAGGGACATTTGAAGGACCGTAAATATTGGGTTAAGTGGTAAAACATCAGACCGTAGTCTGCTTCCTTCTTTCAGTCCAGTTTGAAATCAATGTCAAAGGGTTTCATACCTGACAAGCTTTAAACTGAGTAAGCCTTTACCAGATAATATCAGGGAAATTATCGCATTTGGAGGATGTTATGGCAGGAACGTAGAATTATTTCTGTAAGAAATATGGTTTAATGTAAAACTGGTAAGCAAAGGCTAATACATTCTCCAAAGCTTAATGCATATAATCACCATATACGCAAAATAATGAGAAAACAATACATGTCCAGACATCCATTTGACAATCCACGCTTGGTCAAGGGTGCATGATCTTATATCCAACTTAAGTAAGGTGGTCGAAATAATGTTGAAGGGTTCTGAGCTCTTATGCCAATTACAACAATAGACAGTGTGGCTCCAGCAACAGATAGTATACTTCAAGTAGAATGATTTGCTGTGGGTATGCTTCTGAATAACCATAATCATCATTGAAATAGAGGCGCATAAATCAATTAGCCTGTATAGTGTTTTGCAAATGCAATGAATTGAAGAAACAATTGTTGCAATAGTTGAATAATATAGATGATGACTTTGCTAAGTATTACAATGTTAATGGCACAGACGAATACCCAGTCTCGGTTTTAGAACAAAACGCCTATTCTATCTTTCATTATATGATGTAGATTTGCATCCCTCTGTTTATTCTGCTTACTTAAAACTTACTTAACAAATATACGTTTAGATAAGCTTTTTGAATCAGAGGCCATGTTCCATTATACTAAGATTAAGGCGGCCATTTTGACCACCATCTTGCATCATTGTATTGATGGGTCAGAACTAAACTCAAGCTTGAACTGTTAACAAACTAAAGTCAAAAACAAGACAGTTAAGACAGTTTATTAGAGATAGACCAAGTTCTCTTTATCATTTTTTCGGCGGCCATCTTGGTCACCATCTTGCCTTTTTGTTATGATTGGAGCTTCAAAACATACACAAAACTAAATTATGGTGTTTTTGTTAATAAGAACATAAAATGAGCATTTTAAACACAAAACGTTGTGTATATGCAACTCTGGGATGCTGTTTTCTTGTTTTTGCCAACCATCTTGAACGCCATCTTGATTTTTTATTTTTTCAAACAATTCATCATGCAGTTTTTGAACTGGCATGGTCTGATGAACCTGAAGAGGACAGTAAGGACAACAAGAGAAGTGAGCTTTTTGCTTCATATACATGTATTATGTTGATTTTTGCAATATTTTCCGCCATTTGTCGGCCATTTTGAATTTTTGAATATTTCAAAATGCTCAATGATGCCAAGGTGGCATCACTCGGATTCTTCATCTGAAAGGTGTCAAGAAGTGAAATCCATAAAAACATTTTATGCGGCACACATTTCCAGGTCACAGGCCAAATCCATGTTTAACGGCAAAACTTCTCCAACAGGGCTATCGGTATCATAAACTTCGAAAAACCTTTTCTAAATTTTATCGTAGACACTATGAATTGATTTCCAAATATAATGTTGGGTTAAAGACACTTTTAAGTGAGGGCCTTTCGGAACCTGAATTTTATGGTGACTTGGTTTACAAATTAAAGAAACTTAAAGGAATAAATGATTTTTCTCTTCAGTTCGGAAAAATCATAACACGTTACAGACGTATAGGTTATAACTTGAATGTTATGCGACAGTCTGCATGCTTAGTTTTTAACCCAATCATGGTTGATAACTATGCTGCCTTCTTTAATTGCACGCCGGTGGGTCGGGCGTCAGACTCTATGATGGCCCCGACTTAAAGCTATTCATTTTAGTTGGTTGGGGCCGGAGCTTCTTGTCTGTTGCTTGGCCCACCGGGGTCCAACTGGTGTTTTTCTTTTGCTCCGGAGTTAGTAGGTTATTCGGCGCCCAGGGATCTCCATCGTCGGGCAGCTTACTCAATCTGTGAGTCCTGGTTTTTGATTCATCAGGATGTTTATCATGATTTATTTGTTTGTTCTTGATGATTCATTGACTAGTTAGAGATTCACCACGAGGACCGAAGAAGTAACTAAATGTTGTGAACCACTGCAGAAGCTGAGGGTGAGGTTAGGTACCTGTAAAACCGGTTTAAGCCCGCCAGTAACTTTGTGTTACTGATCGTTCCAAGTCGATACTTCTGTGGTGGTTCTTTTTGTTTTATGTCTTGGTGTTTAAAATTTTTTGTGCTGTTGGCGCCTTATGTGTGTTTTCGTGTTTTTAGTTAAGTTAAGGTAACTGAGTGGCCACCTATTGGGAAAATAGCTGCTCATTCGGCTTACGATATGTTTCATGGTATAAGTACCTGATTGTTAGTTTGGTTTTTTCCCGACTCGGTTTTTGGAGTGGGAATCTTTTTCTGATTGCGCCTTTTCCTGATCTTTGCCTACTTGTACCTTTTTGGCAACTGGACTACCACTACATGTATCTGTCGAGAGATGTAGCATCATATGAGCCGCCTCGTGAGAAAACCAACAAACTGCATATGCGAAAACAAAGACGCAGATCAGCTTCGCGGTAACCGCGAAGCTGATCAGCGCCTTTGTTTTCGCTACTCGGATAGTACAATTCCTCCTCTACTTAAATCCGAAATTTCAAGCTTCTAGCTCTTTTCTGTGACTGTACAGGTCGGTTTGTGTCGGACCTGTTCGGAAACCACATTGTTGGTTTTCCCACGAGGCGGCTCAATTATAGTATAACAGTACCTCTGTTATAATCAGCTTCCCTGTAGTCCTCTTCCCCAAAACTTTCATCATATCCTCCGGCGAGCCCCGCTAACCTCGACCTTAACGACCCCTGGTTCCCTTGCCTATCTAACGCTGTCATCGAAGCCGGCCGTCTCATACCAGGATTTCCCCACCCAGAGTTTTGACTAGAATCTTGCCTCTCTATTGCCCCTTCGTCGCCCAGCTTTCGTATTAGACCACTCAATCCCTGTGGAAAATAGGTAAGCAATGATCAGGATATGACTCAAACGAAAACATTCTGCGCTAAAATAGACAACTATTTGTAAATTACTGACAGGTTACATAAAATGAGCCGCGACGCGAGAAAACCGGATAATTGCCTATGCAAAAACAAAGGCGCAGATCAGCTTCGCGGTAACCGCGAAGCTGATCAGCGCCTTTGTTTTCGCTACTCGGATAGTACAATTTCTCTTCTACTTAAATCCGAAATTTCAAGCTTCTAGCTCTTTCCTGTGCTTGTACAGGCTGGTTTGTGTCAGACCTGTTCGGAAACCACATTGTTGGTTTTTCCACGAGGTGGCTCATTTATCAAATGGCAGCTGCCTACAGTCAGCTTTCTCAACATGTAGCTTTGCTGTATAATGGATGTTCACCATCTTTGATTTTCATATACATGTACTGCCTAGCTTAAAAATTTCAAGCCTCCAGCCATCTGCGTTTTTACAATTAAATTTTTGCCGGATTTTGTTTGTTTGTTTGTTTGTATTGGTGCTTAAAATCCCAGTTAACAGCTATGGTCATGTCGGGACTTTCTGACTTTGCCTCCATTCTATAGGCTTTCACCCAAAGTGAGGATGTCCTGACATTCAACAAGTGCTTCAAATACAACCATCCAAGTAAGGCACAAAGAAACATATGGAAGGTTTCACTTGAACCACTTTTCCTGGGCAAGCTCAGACCAGAGTGGTTAACCAGAAATCAGACAGTCAGTTGGTAGTGTATAAGCTTTGCCTGGATGCACAAGCAGCCCATCTATTTCTTTAGGCCACAATGGGCGGGAGCCACTGCCTGTTTTGCAAGGAATGAAACTGAGAACAGTAACAACCAATGCAGACAACTTATTACAGGTGTATAAATTGACAAGTTTTCTGTTTAATGAGCAGCTACATATGTTTTTGTGGTTAAACATCCCAACAACAGCTATGGTAATAAAGAGACAAGTTTATGTCTTCCCCAAGACTGGACAAGACCAGGTACAATCAATGTTTGGTAAAATAAGGAAACAAAAGGTGACAGACAAACAGATGGGCAGAAATACTAACTGAAAATAGTGTACAGAATACTTTACATTGCACAGAGACGACAGAGTGCACAGGTGGTACACATAGTCATTACACAAAATGAACCATGTCATCAGAAAACTGAATTTTGACCTATTCGAAAATGAAGTCGCAGATCAGCTGTGCATTAACTGATCAGTGCCTTTGTTTTCGCTACTCAGACAGTACTATCCCTCTTCTTCTTAAATCTGAAATTTCAAGGTTCTAGCCTGCTTTTGTGACTGTACAGGCTGATTTAAGTCGGACCTGTTCGGAAACCACATGTTGGTTTTCTGATGTGGCGACTCATATAATACCTACCTGAGGAATTTCATGCTGCCCCTCTTCCTCCTCTTCTTCTTCTGCCTCTTCATTATCTAGCTCTAAATCACCATCTGCTGCAAGCCTTTGTAATATAGACCCCATACCTTGATATGATTGACATGTCTCTAACGAGGATTCAGAAACTGACTTCTTTATAGGGGGCTGATTATTCTTGGGCTTACGAGACCAGGCCCCCACATCTGTATTTTTAGAAGTGTCAGTCCATTTCTCAGCTGGTTTATTTTTAAAACTGTCATTCCATTTCCCTGCCTGTTTTGTGGCAGGCTTTTTCTGATCCCATGGTGCAATTTTCTTTTCCTCGTTTTGAGAATCAGTTCCAGTATTTTTCCCGTATTTTTTGCTAGCTTTCTGCACAAGAGCACAGTAATTCACTTTTGTAGCTGGTTTTTCAAACTTTTTTCCTCTTGGCTTTTTCTCCGTCTGTGATTCAGCCATACCTGCAAAAAGTTTACTGACAGTTTCTTCTGGCATCTCTGCACCAATGTCTGCTTTCCCCTCCTCCCAATCTCTTTCTAGCTTGGCATTTATGATTCTTTCGGCTTCATAAAAACTTATTGCATTACTGTCTTTAGCTTTCTTATCAGACGCCTTATCCTTATCTGGAAACTTTGGGAATTTAGGCTTATATATCTCAGGTGGGGGAACTTCAAGCCATTGTTTTGAATCTGAGTTAGCAATATAACTTGTCCCTGAATCAATGTTTTCACTTTGTACCCATTGGTTCAATAACTTTTTCTGGGACCCCATTCCTGTGTTGCCAGTCTGATTCCAGGGAACTGGTTTATCCTCCTGTGAATCCTGACTGCCCCACCGACTGGTTTTTCGTGTCTTATTCTGCGACATGGATGCTTGATTGTCAGGCATCTGCATTCCCTGATAAGAGGTCATATTCTGCAGAGCTTGATCAGAGTCTCGGTATTGCATTATTTGGCTCAGACCCTCACTTGGCTGATTCTTACCAGGGGCCCGACTTTGTGGTCCTTTATTAGACTTAGACTTCTCATTCTGCATATCTTGGTTCAGAGCCTTATTTTGCCAGCTCTGATCAGGGGTCTTATTTTGCTGTCCTTTATTAAACACTGAGCCCTCATTTATGGATTTCTTAAGTAACCCCTGATCAGGGGCCTGATTTTGTTGTTCTTGGTTGAACACTGACCCTTTGTTTTGAGATTGCTTTAGGATCCCCCTTTTAGGACCCTGATTTTGCTCTTCCTGATTCACTGGCCCCTGGTTTTGGGTCGGTTTTAATATCCCTCCTTGAATAAATTGTGGTGCCTGATTTGGAATTTGCTTGAGTATCCCCTTTTTGGGGACTTGTGGTACTTGAAACCCTTGGTTTGGAGCCTGAAATCTCTTTGGCCCCTGGGCCTGATCATATCCCATAAATTCTGCTTCATAAGCTGTCGGTTGTCTTGCCGTCTGTTTCAAGATGGATCGCCTTGGCTGCATCTGTTGTAGCCTTAAAAGACTGAAACAAGTATGAGAATATGAGCCGCTGCATGGGAAAACTAACAATTTGCATAGAGCCGAAAACCAAGGCAGTAACAGCGAAGCTGATCAGCGCCTTCGTTTCCACACCACAGATAGTACAATTCCTCTACTTTTTAAATCCAAAATTTCCAGCCTCTATCCATCTTCTGTGACTGTACAGCCTGGTTTGTGTCGGACCTGGTCGGATCCCAAATTGTTGGTTTTCTCACGCACAGGCTCAGATACGACTGAGACACAAAATGAAATAACAGATATTAGGTGGTTCAGATAAAGTCTAACAAAACAGATTTTATTGCCACAGAAGCTGAATGCAGAATAGGTTTGGTTATAGCTTAACCTTTAGCATGCTGTAGGCAACCATGAAGAACCTATCTGTGCCAACTTGAGATGACCAGACCCATTTTTGCCCCCATCCACTGGTGTTACACGGTTATCAATGTTACTTATCATGACACCTAAGAATACATTAGACTACATCCGAGATGGTGTTGGAAAAAGTTTCAACAAAAAAGGTTGTTGGAGATCGTAGAATTTTTGGTATAGGTATTTAAAGCCTAAACCAGAGGACCAATGGTCCTGTAAACGCTCACCTGAGATCTGCTTCATATACCAATAAACATATTTGAATATTATGGTATTTAACCCAAGTGCAGGGGCAGATGAAGCCCTTGGGCCATTTTCTTTTTTCAGAATAATCAATATTCTGTCCATTTGCCAATTTCCTGCTGATGTTCCCCTTCAAATAACATTTTCAAAGCAGATGAGCCCCTGGGGTCCATTTTTTTTTCAGAATCATTAAATTCCAGTCCTACTGCCCATTTCCTGCAAGACTTTCACTTAAAATGACATTTAAAAAGTTTTCCCCATTCAAATGCATTGACGACCTATGTTGACCTTGCCATAAAATAGGTCAAGGTCACCACAGGGTCATGTTTTATATATACATTGTAGTACTTGAGTCATCCATTTATTTCATGCAAAGTTTCGTTGAAATCTGTTCACCGGTTCTGGAGAAGATATTTTAAGGTTTTTTACCATATATGGGCATGGCGGCCATCTTGGTCATGTGACCTGGATTATTTATATATACATTGGTTCCCACTTCCTATAGATGCTTCATATAAAATTTGGCTTTGATTGGCCAAGTGGTTTCAGAGAAAAAAATCTTTGAAAAGTGTGTATGGACGACAGACCGGCCAAGGTCAAGAGATGACCTTGACCTAAATTAATTATATACCTTCATCTAATCCATTAGTTGTTTGCATCTACCACTTTTCAGATCTCAGGCTGCAATAGTTTTCAAAAAATAGCTAATTTCCACTTTTCCCATTATAAGTCTATGGAAACTTAAAGTTACCATAGCAACCAGAGTTCTTATCCGACTGGAATAAAAAACACAAATTATGTAGTGGCTACTGTCAGGAACATGTATACAAAGTACAGGATTCATCCACTTGACAGTTTCTGAGGAGAAGATTTTTGAATTTTTGTTTGTTTGTTTTTTCAAAATTTTGTCCTTTATGGGACCCCAGCAACCAATCAAAATAAAGGATTAGGACAAAACGCGCAAGAAACGTCAAACACTACTCAATAAACATTTCTGCAAAAACAAAATTCAAATGTCTGCAATTTTAGCGGAAAAATAGCCGATTTCCACTTTTCCCATTATAAGTCTATGGAAACTTTAAGTTGCCATAGCAACCAGAGTTCTTATCCGCCTGGAATAAAAAACACAAATTATGTAGAGGCCACTGTCAGGAACATGTATACAAAGTATAGGCTTCATCCCCTTGACAGTTTCTGAGAAGAAGATTTTTGAATGTTTTTCGAAATTTTGCCCTATATGAGGCCCCTGCAACCAATCAAAATGATGGATTAGGACAAAAGTCACATGAAACGTAGAGGACTACTCAATAAACATTTCTGCAAAAACAAAATTCAAATGTCTCCAACAAGACAGCAAAAACTGGCAATTTTCACTTTTTTCCATTATAAGTCTATGGGAAGCATAAGTTGCCATAGCAACCAGAGTCCTTATCCGATCAAAACAAAAAACACAATTATTCTTTCCCCCTACCTGTAGATGGTGTATGTGTAATATGAGAACAATCTGCCCAGCGGTTTCAGAGAAGAAAATCTTTGAAATTGTGGACGACGACGGACGACGGACGGACGACGGACGGACGGACGGACGCCGGAGCATGGGTATACTATAAGCTCACCTATGAGCCTTCGGCTCAGGTGAGCTAAAAATGCATCATAACTAGAATTCAAAGCCCTACCTTTCCGCCTTAGCTCTGGCTTTTGCTGCAGATTCTAGCTGTTCTAATCTACTAAGGCCCAGTCTACATAGAGATGTGAACGAGTTAGGCAGTGGCTGATCTAAAAACATAATACAAAATCTCAATGAAAGGAATAGAAACCTGTTTATTAGTTTGTATGCAAACATATTTTTTGTTAGCTGAGCTAATATTGTAATATTGGGACATTCAATTATTCTAGCCATACTGTTCCTGGGCAAGCTTCTCTATGCTCTCCAGGCCAGACTACACAGAGATGTGAATAAGTGGCTATCGGGGCCCAGTTGTTCAAAATTAACGATTTCGTTAGTTAACGATTTGTTAAAATTTCAAATGGCAATATTACAAATACACTGCTATTTTTTGTTGATAACATGTGAGAATCCTAAGTGTATCCCAGTGTATTTGCTTATGTTGTCGGCATTTACTTAACAAGTTGAGGTCTTAACAATGATGTTAAGCTAACAAAGGTTTGAACAACTGGTCCCTGTTTGTTAGTTTGTATGGAAACATATTTTTTGTTATCTGAGCCAATATTGGGACATTCATTTTTTCTAGCCATACTGTTCCTGGGCAAGCTTCCCTACACTTTCCAACTGCTCGAGTTGACTTCATTATAAGACCCAGACTACACAGAGATGTGAACCAGTTATGCATAGGCTATCAGATCTGAAAATAGTTATATTTAATTATTCGAATGAGGCTATTCCAAAGCATCATAGGACAGGGAGATTACCAAAACTACATGGACATTAGGCGGCTGCTCTATATGAGCCGCATCATGAGAAAGCCTCATTTTTGCCTATGTGAAAACAAAGGCGCAGATAAGCTGTTCAGTAACTGCACAGCTGATCAGCGCCTTTGTTTTCACTACTCGGATAGTACAATATCTCTTCTACTTATAGTCAAAATATCAAGCCTCTAGCTTGCTTCTGTGACTTAACAGGCCGATTTGTGTCACCACCTGGTCGGAAACCCTGAAGACCGGTTTTCTCGCACGGCGGCTCATATTCAGTACGTTTGCAAAGTTCTCTACAATCAATAATGAATCATTAGAATAAATCAGCTTGTTCCAGTAATACCACTTACCAGAATTATTGTATAAATCTTTGACATAGGCTACAAACGCAATCAAGGCTGCGTCACTTTTGGCTGACTTCTTGCCTTTTGAAATAGCAAACCCATATTCAACCTCGTCCAGCAAAATTTTGCAACCATGGTGTGCCTGCTCATTTCCTTCCGTATCTTTAAACTCCAGTTTTATAGACTGCTGTTGGCAGCATTCAGTCAGGGCATTTATGGTCTGAAAGAGAAGAAGAAACATGTTTTGTTGCTTTAAGGTTTTATCTAAAAAAAACTGTATGTTTGTTCTGTGGTTTAAAATCCCAGCCAATAAGTTTTAGTCATGATGAGACACAGTCATTGCTTCTTGGGTATTAACCAGAACTTTGTGGAGTTTAAATATGTGTAACTTGCTGAAGGACACAACTCGGCACCAGTGGGGTTTTAACCACCGACCTCTCGAACCAGAGTCTGATGCAATAACCACTAAGCCGTCGCTCCCCACTATCTAAAAATTGGTATTCAATAATATCTTGCTGCCAAAAGGACCTACACATGTACATTACTGTCTTATAGACATCAGGCAGCTGCTCTACGTTCAGTATAATTGCATTGATTCCTGGTCCCTCTCTTCTTACTTTATAAATTTCAATCTATCAATTTGTTCGAAGAATTTGGGTCTAAGTCATTATACTAAGACTCTAAACTGGAAATTGCCAATCAACAAAACAAAATCCATTGACTCTTCCCAACTGATATTTCCTCCTATCCGTCCAACTATGTGCACTTATTCACTTACATGTTTCATTCCCTCATAAAACTTCTTCACCAGGTCCTCTAAGGCTGGGGTTAGGGTCAGCTTCTTCTTATCTAGGGGGTCCGGCTGGCGGGTCAGGATATCCTCTCTCTTTTCCCCCGGAGTGACAGGTTTGGACCAGCGACTGGGCTTACCAGTGGGTCTTTGTTTCTCTGATCCTGGTTCTGTTCTTAACTGTCTCTCTACTTCAGGTGGTACTGCCATACCTATATAATCAGATCACACCAGAGAAAGGGAGTGATACCAGGGCCCAGTTGTTCAAAACTTTGTTAGCTTAACACTGTCATTGAGCCCTCACTTTGTTAACAGTATATCGACTTATAAAGCAAATACATTTTTTTTCTGTTGAAAAAAATGTGAGAATCTTTTGCAATGCAAAGGATTCTCACAACTGTTATTTTTTGTTGAAAAAATGTGAGAATCCTTTGCAATTGCAAAGGATTCTCACATTTTTTCAACAAAAAATATCAGTGTATTTGTAATATTGCCATTTGAAATTTTAACGAATCGTTAACTAACGACATCGTTAATTTTGAACAACTGGCCCCAGATAATAATAAAGGGATAATTTTGCTCTATTCCCCAAAAAATAAAAAAATAAATAAGCCATGTCATGAGAAAACCGGATTTAGCCTATGCAAAAACAAAGGCGCTGATCAGCTTCGCAGTAACTGCAAAGCTGATCAGCCCTACATGAATAGAACAACCCCTTAAATCTGAAATTTCAAGCTTCTAGCCATCCTCTCTGGCTGCACAGGCGATTTATATGGGCAACAGAAACCCTGAAGACTAGTTTTCTCGCGTCGCGGCTCATATGTTGTGGATGCTCATCAGAATCGGCTCGATAAGATTCTTTATTGGACAGGCAGGTTAGAATCAACTCTTAGGACGACATATTATAGGTATTACAATGACACACCCCTTAGCATGAATTCATATTGATAGTGTTTACAGATAAGTTGTTTGATATATTCCAACAATGTTTCAGCCATGATCAGAGGAAGCCAATTTGTGTCTTGCTCAAGGGTATAACTTGGGCCTGTATGTTTCGAGCCACTAACTGTTCGAAACAAGAGTCCAACACACTAACCTCTAGAGTACAGAGCTCCCTTAGTTAAGTAAGTGGGTGTTGGAAACTTTACATTAGCAGACGTACCTATTTCCTGATACAGCTCCCTGACCAGTGCTCTGAAAGCATTCAAAGCAGCTGCCGTTTTAGCATCCTTCTTGTTTGTGCCAGTTCCTGTCTCATAATATTTGCCACCAATGACACACTGCCTGGCAAACGATTCATCTCTACTGGTTTCCTCCAGTCCCAATGGTGGTCTAAACTCGGCTTGTTTCTTTCTGCGTATAAGAAACTCCATCAATACGGCCACAGGCTAAAAAAGAAGTCATAATCAAAATTTAGATACATGTACTTAGTATCCACTTTATAACCTTTTTTTTTCTCTTCAAACACTTTAAATTATTCTTAAAATAGTTTGTTTGTTTTATCACTTTACATCCACAGTAAATAGCTAAGATCAAAGTGCAATCACACAGTAGCATGTAAGACAAACGCAAGCCAGGCGTATGAAAAATCTCAATACAATTAAAACTTTAGACATATAAATTCAATTTGCTTCTTAAACTTTAATCTACAGTAACACATAAAGCGTGTAAGCCTGGCGTGAGCCGGACATATAAAAATCTCAACATGCTGAAAATTTTGGAGTATGTTTGACTATTGTTTGTGTTACCCCCCAGATACGCTAAGCACACGGTACTTGCGCATATCAAACATTTAACGCACATCTCATACACATCTGAAGCACATTACTGAAGCATTCTGCAAGTGCCCAAACCAATTTTTCATTAAATTGGCATGCGCATGTAGTGTACACTTACGTGCCTAAGGCATGCCCCGAAGTGCGTTCAAAGTATATTAAATGCACCTGTAACACTTTTGGAACATACATGTTTTCATAACATATAAGACACACATACGAGACATGCCAAGCTTCTAGAAAATCTTTAAGCATGCTTGAAAAATCTTAAGAGCCCAAATGCTTAGAGCCTATAGCAACGTACATCAATGTAAACATAGTCATTTCATCAACATCAACATCAAACATACAAAACGCACATGCAACACATTTCTAACAAGTTTCTGACCTGCTTCTAATGATTGGAAACAAACAAATCAATTCCATGACAGGTGAAAATTTGAGACTCAGGATTTCTTACTATAAACTAAAACATTCAAAATATGAACCCATGTAATCTGTTAACTAGAACTTACCGTTTTAGTTCCACTGTTGAGATGATTCAACTGTTCCTGGACATACTTTATGATATTGTCTTTCCCAGACTGGGTTTTGAGTGACTTCTAAAAAGGAGAATGAGCCAGTTTAATTTTGAGCCACCTCGTGGGAAAACCAACAATGTGGTTTCTGAACAGGTCTGACACAAACCAGACTGTACAGCTACAGAAGCAGGCTAGAAGCTTGAAATTTTGAGTTAAGTAGAGGAGGAATTGTACTACCCGAGTAGCGAAAACAAAAGCGCTGATCAGCTTCGAAGCTGATCTGCACCTTTGTTTTCGCCTAGGCAGATTGTTGGTTTTCCCATGTGGCGGCTCATTTGTAACAAATAACTGAATACCACATTGCGGATATGCTAAACAAATATGGCAGAAAGAATCAAGATTTTTTGATGGAATGCATTCTACAGTGAAGTTGGACTTGAACGTTTGTCTCCGCACTAGCCACGTGTGAGACAAGCCAAGTTCTGCTTGCGGGTGTGCCAGGTGGTTTTTCTCGGGGTTCCCCCGTTTTCACCCACCTACTGATTGGCCCGTCTCATATAAGCTAAAATAATCTTCAAAGGGACGTAAAACAATTAAAAAAAAAAGGAACTTTTGTCTAGTAGCATTCTGGTCTGGCAGTCTGGTACAGTATATGAAAATTATTTTTATTTACGAAGATGCACTATATAAAAGCCAAACCCCTTGAATTACAACAAATATGTAACTGGTCACTCACAAATGGTGCAACTCTAGGCTTTTTAATATCTGTTTTCATCATTTTCTGTTCTTGAGCAGGCAAACCGCCTAGCCCATGTCTCCCACCAAGCCTCCCCGCGGCTGTTACTGGGTCCATGATGCCCATACGGGACAGTCCCAGCCCCGTACCGGGTGTCCAACCCATCTGACATAACATAATGTTGCCAATATTGTTGGAATCAATCGGTGGATATGAATCAACTGCAAAAGAGATTCATGTAATTATCTATTGATTTTTCCAAAGTTGTAGAAATTGAAAATTTTCAGTGGAAAACTTTTGACGTTTTTTTTTTCTTCTTACTTTTGCTCAAAACATAGATTGTGGGTACAAGATAGAACCCCCTTGCCAAAGCGGTTCTAACGAGTACACACAATCTATGTTTTGGAGCAAAAATAAGACAAATATGTATGCCCCCGCATATCTCAGCATTGCTATATGAAAGTGGGGTATAAAGGGGTATATACGAGGGGCGAGCAAAAAGTTCAAAGACTTTTTTAATAACTTTTATAATTGACGTCCGATTGTTTTTGTATTTTCACAAGTGTAATACTGGTCTATTGCCGACGTTCATGTAAAATGTTATTTGCCGAATCTTTTTTTTGATTGGTCAAATTACATCGACAAACACGTGGGGTTTGCTATCCCCAGAGCACGCCGTAAAATCTTTGGTTACATGTTTATAAATATAAAAATGTTTTAAAAATGTCATTTCCAAATATCACTAAATTATGGAAATATTGATGATGATGTTATTCGGCTTGAAATGTGAAATTTCAGTTCTCGCATTCGAAAGACAAAGCTACAGTGACACTTTTTGTAAGACAAGTATAAGCAAAAATTCAGTAAAATTGACATTACTGATAAATGGCGGAAACTTGCACAACAATAAAATTTGTGTGAGACTTCCGAATAAAACCTAAAGAAACGTCTGATTTGTTACAAACAGCTAGAGAGACATCAGAACTGAAGCATACAACAGTGTTCAATGATGTGCAATGTGTTAGTCACAACGAAATAGCTGTTAAAAACAACAAGTAAGCACAAACATCTACGCGAACAACTTAAACGTCATGGCATGTCCTGGATAATCCTAGCGTCTGTCGCAGAAATTGTCATAAAAACTAAATTTATCTATCGATTTGCCTTAAACTTTCTAGTGTAATCCTTCACGGATGGGGAATAAATATATGAAAATTTGCTTGAAGTCGAATGAGAAATAATGTTTTCATAGGAACTTTTGACTCGGCCAGCGTATACAGAAAACCTGTTGGCAAATGACGTTAACGTCTTGGCATGCTCCTGACAGCGCTAACATGCATCAAACAAATTGTCATAGCAACAACGTTTATCAAGCGATTTGTCTGAAACTTTCTATGCTTGTTCATATTAAATTGATCGAAAACATACGGTAATTTCAGAGAAATCGCATAAGTACTTTTGATTTTATTGACAAAGTCCACAAACTTTTTGCTCGCCCCTCATATATTTCATGGCAATGTAATCCTAAATTGACAGTGTTGGATCATGTTCTTGTAAAATGTTCATGGTTTAAGTAATTTGACAAAAGAATACAGTGTAATAAAGTTATACATGTATGTAAGCTTTACAAGTGGGCTATTTCCTAAAATAAGCTGATTCCCTACAACTTGACCAATTTCACAAAGTATTTCCACAACTACGCCAATCTTTACCACAAATGGGCGTACTTTGAAAGTCATTTCCACAAACTAGTCAATTGCAAATAGTATATGACATATCAGTTGATCAAAATAAATGTCTATGTCTATAATGCTGACATTGAGCATTTAAGCATGTTAACCTCATAACTCAAACATCAAATTTTAGAATAATAAGAGCTGTCGCAGGACAGCGTAGCTCGCCTGACTTATGCTTTGCCACTAAATCTATTAAAATCTATGACCCATGACCTTGACCTCAAGGTCTCTCAGGTTCGCCATGATGGTATAGCTTAAAACCAGTACATGTATATACTAACATGATCCATCAACATTTTCAAAAGATATAGACTTTAAAAACTTTAACCCAAAATATTTTTAACATAAAATTTCTAAGTTCTGTGACCTTGACCTCAAGGTCACTCAGGTGGTTATGGTGGTACTGCATAAAACTTCAGACCAATATCCATCAATATGCAAAGTATCAGCTTAATCCATCTATATATTCAAGAGATACAGACTTACAAAAACTTTAACACAAAATTTCTAAGTCTGTGACCTTGACCTCAAGGTCACTCAGGTGGGTCATGATGGTACAGCATAAAACTTCAGACCAATATCTATCAATATGCAAAGTATCAACTTGATCCATCTATATATTCAAGAGATATAGACTTACAAAAACTTTAACCAAAAACTTTAACATAAAATTTCTAAGTCTGTGACCTTGACCTCAAAGTCACTCAGGTGGTCCATGATGGTACAGCATAAAACTTCAGACCAATATCTATCAATATGCAAAGTATCAACTCGATCCATCAACATATTCAAGAGATATAGACTTACAAAAACTTTAACCAAAAACTTTAACACAAAATTTCTAAGTCTGTGACCTTGACCTCAAAGTCACTCAGGTGGTCCATGATGGTACAGCATAAAACTTCAGACCAATATCTATCAATATGCAAAGTATCAACTCGATCCATCAACATGTTCAAGAGATATAGACTTACAAAAACTTTAACCAAAAACTTTAACACAAAATTTCTAAGTCCGTGACCTTGACCTCAAGGTCACCCAGGTGGGTCATGATGGTACAGAATAAAACTTCAGACCAATATCTACCAACATGCAAAGTATCAACTTAATCCATCAACATGTTCAAGAGATATAGCCTTATAAAACCTTTAACCAAAAACTTTAACATTTTGAGCAACGCCGACGCCGACACTAACGCCGACGCCGGGGTGACTGCAATAGCTCTTCCTGTACTTTCGTACAGGCGAGCTAAAAAGTATTCACTGTGATTAAATTGATAGGTGCACTACAATACATTGCACAGGTGACCTGCACTTTCATTTTTGTATCTTTGCAGATAACTTTTTCCCATGTGGCACATTTCTGTAAAATCTCCACCCCCCCCCCCCCCCCCACAAAAAAAACAAACAAAAAACAACAAAACACACCAGTGTTAAAGATTTCAAGATAATTGCTGGCTTACTATTCAGTAATGCAGGTCTACTGTTCTTTTCCACTGAAAATGCCAAAGATGGTTGATTTCCACTCCAAACCAACCCTTTCCCCCGTGGATCTATATCTTCTTTGTGGAGAGTTCTGCCTCTAATAAAGGACCCAGACATAACCTGAAAAGCAGCAAGTAGACTGTAAGTTAATGTGTAGTGAGGGGGAATATGTGTTAGATTCAATGATCCTAGGTCTTTTTTTAGAGGGGGTCAGGGCACTCATGCTCAGTGAAAAGCATGACCTCTTAGCAAAATGAGATAAGAGTTGCGCCACTAGAAATCCATATTTTGTTTATGCGAAAACAAAGGTGCAGATCAGCTGTGCAGTTAGCGCCTTTGTTTTCACTACACAGATAGTACATGCCTCCTCTTGTTAAATCAGAAGTTTTAAGTCTCTAGCATTTTTCTGAGAATATACAGGTGAGCTTGTGTCGGATCTGGTCTGAAACCTGAAGACTGGTTTTTCTCAGGCCGTGGCTAATATTAGCTTGATCACTTTGTCCTATGTGAAGGTTTGGTCATGAAAAAAAATGTCAATGATTCAAGAAGAGCTGCTAGTTGTAAATGGTGAAAATTGTACATGTTAACTGCCTCCTTGAGCATTGCCAAAAAACAATGTGATATGGCTAGGATCTCTGACTCCACCCAAACAAACTTAAAATATGAGCCGCATCAGGAGAAAACCTGACTTTTACCTATGCGAAAACAAAGGTGCAGATCAGCTTCGCAGTAACTTTGACGCTGATCAGCGCCTGTTTTCACTTCATGGACAGAACAATTCTTCTACTATCTAAATCCAAAATTTCCAGCCTCTAGCCATCTTCTGTGCTTGTACAGTTTGGCTTGTGTCGGACATGTTCAGAAACCACTATGTTGGTGACGCTGCTCATATGTTGACTTGTCACACTCTTCACAACATTGTGTTTCATGAATTTTGAATTTTCTCAGTATACATACTGTATTAGATGAGCTCATCTGTACAGGCATGCTAGTGTTCATCACCAGTTGGTTAGGCATAGGATTGAAGGCTGGTGTTGGTATCCCCTCATCATCATAGTCTTCCTCACCCTCCGAGTCTTCCTCCTGCTGGTCGGCATCTGCATTAAGACAAAGAAAAAAGAGGTGTTTTAAAACAGGTGATTGTTATTGACAAGCGGTTGTCAATAGCAACTTCCTTTACGGTAAAAATTCAAGGTGAACATTTTCTATAATTGAAAGATAACTTTCCTTTTATATCCAACATAAAAAATTTTGGCCACTATTTTAACTTTTATATTCCAAGCTGAAGCATCTTCAATGGTGTAAGGAAAAAGGAAAAGAAAAATAAACTTTTAGAAATCGACATTAATAAATAAGTTCAACACCAACTACAAGAGCCATAATCAACATAAATGTAAGAAATGCTAATTAAGGATTACCTTCTTCGGCATCAAAATCTTGGTCGTATTCACTGTTTGCAAAGGATAAATTCTTCTTTTTCATTGACACAGACTTCAGTGAATCTTGTGACTGCACAAAGGCCTGTGGTCCTCTGAAATTCCCAATTCCTTGCATTGGTTGATCAAAGTTACTGCCACCATGCTGCCCCTTGTTGAAAGAGGATCCCATCAAAGGCATAGGTGCTTTGAAATTTTCTTCGTCCCTATTATTCCTACCAAACATTGCAGGATTATTATTACCTGCTTCTTTTCTGTAATCATTTTTAGGATTAAAACCAGACTTTCTGACATTATAACTGTTCTGTTTGTGGTCTTTTGCTCCTGGTCTTGGTCCCTTCATACCAACATTTTCATTCAGTCTTCTATTGTAACTATCAGTCTTATGTTTGTTATCAAAGGAATGATCTAGTATGGAGACTGGACCATCACCAGTTTTATCAGTTTTGCCACTTGCATCTTCATCTTTATTACTATCCCTCCTAGGAATATGGTACTTTTTCAACTTTTCAATGTCAGGTTTTGGATCTTCATTACTTTTTGTCTCTTTCTTTTCCTCTTTGTCATCTTTTTTTGTTTCTTTTTTCTCAGTTCTTGACTCAGTTTTTGCTTTTTCATCACTTGCGCTTTTTGTTTCCTTTTTAGCCACTTTAGCAGGAGTTGCACCGTCATCATCGTCTTCTAAATCCATATCTTGCTCACCTTGATTTTTGCCATCATTGTCCATTCCAGTGTTTGGACCACCAAATCTCATCCCTTGACCAAAATTGCCCATGCCTGGATTGTGTCCTCTAAATCTTGCTTGTTGATTAAAGCTAGCATTGTTCATTTGTCCAAAACCCATATTCCCACCACCAAACCTTTGTCCTCGGAAATTCTGGTTCATCATGTTCATGTTCTGATTCATCATGTTCATGTTCTGGTTCATCATGTTCATATTATTTTGGTTCATCATGCCAAATCTAGGATTCATATGTTGATTCATCATATTCATGCCAGGACCTCCCATCTGCATGCCGAACCTCGGATGCATGCCCCGCTGTCCTGGGTTGAACCTCATACCCCAACCCCCTGGATCCTGGTTCATAATGGCTGGAAGCTTGTCACCTAGTCATCAACTGAAATAATTAAACAAACTTAATAAAATCTGAGTGTTTCCACTATATTTTGAAGTTGAGGGTACACTTGACCATTCTGCTGATTTTTATACCTGCAATGTATTGCAGCATATAGAGAATGCCTTTAATATTTGTTGTACATGACAAATTTTTGGGGTAAAAATCCCTCTGCAGTGGGAAAATAAGAGATCCTGACTGACATACTTTAAAATCACACAATTTTAATTCGGTTATCATTTGCCTAAACATAAATTTATATAATGTTTTTGATGTGTTGTTGAACATATAGAATTGTACATCATCATGTATATTACAGTAATACATTGTATGTAGGCAATTATTAACCAATGTCAGTTGCTGATCAATGCTAGCAGTGAAGTTATCACAGATGGGTAATTTCTGGATAATTTTGTGCAGGGATTATTTTCTAGGGAGATTGTCAGATTGTGAGAGATTTGCTCATTTTTTGCCAAAAATCCATTGAAATTGGCTAAATGATAGGAAAATCTGTTCAATTTTGGTTAAATGAGCGTTTTTCTCTCATGATATTTCTGAGCAAGAATAACCCGTTTGTGTTAGGCTAATCTTTCAAACAAGAAATTTATAGTTTCCTGGGAAGCCTGATGACGTCTCTTAGTCATGCAAATAAAAGTCTACCAATACCATTTTCTTTAAAAACATGAACCACTGACATTGTTGTTCTGTTTTTCATATCAAAATTAGGCAGTAAATTTTTGTACATTACAGGGATTTTTTTGGCAATTTTGGGAAGGGGTCCTAGGGCCTTTCCGATTGGGAAAATTAGCAAGGTAAACCCTGAATTTGGGAAATTTTCAGAATATTCAAAATTGATAATATTACCAAGTTGACATAGTTTATCAAGCTTATGCATTTAGAATCATTTAATAATAACATAAAGGCAGTGGCTATTTTGCCGGACCCGGCAAAATAGCTCCTAGGGGCTATTTTGCCGGACCCGGCAAAATAAGGCAAAATAGTCTGTAGGCTATTTTGCCGGACCCGGCAAACATGGCAAAGTAGCTATAATATACATATAGGCTATTTTGCCGGACCAAAAACTTAGTAAAATTTTTATTTTCAATTTTTATTTTTTTTTAATTTTTATTCTATATTTTTATCTACATTTTCTTTTATTTAATACCTATTTATTTGAGATAATTATGTTTTTAAAAGAATACACATACCGAAAATGTTGATAAAAGACTATATTCAGATACAAATGGAAGTATGGCTGGCATTCTGGGACACTTTAGAAGGCAATCTCTTAAGAAAAGGAGAAAAATTGTAATGAAAAGGTCTGAAGATTAAAGCCAGAAAACACAAGAATATAAGCATTGTAGAAATCAACACTCATTGGCATCGCATATACGTTTAGCTAGCAAAGAAGATTTCAAAAGCAGTTTCTTTCCACAGACTATCAGGGACTGGAATTTTTCACCCATCAGACTAACATATTCCTTGGTGTGCCTGTCAGAAATTTCACTATCCCAGTACTGGTAATTTTCAGTTGTCTCAAAATGTCATTATACCCCCGGCATTTATGCCAATGGGTATATAGCTTTTGCTTTTCCGTTCGTCTGTTCGTATATTAGTTAGCTTGCATGTTTATTTGTAATTCCGGAACGTTTGTAGAATTTATGTCAAAGATTTGGTTAAAGTTTCTTTAGTGGTGTATATCTTATAGGGTTTGCTTTGTTTCCACGAGTTCGGATCCGAGGGTTCATGCCCGGGCTGGAGGTCAAAATCTAGGTCACCTTTAAAATGTGCTATTTACAATGTTAATGTTTCTTCTCTAAGTTCATATCTTAGTAAACGGTCATAGGAATGTACTCCTATAGAGATCATATATAGGGACTGGGTTTGCTTTTATTTCATGGCACGAAATCCTGGGTGCCTTCCCCAAAGGTGCAGCTAGAGGTCAAAATCTAGGACACCTGTAGAATTTAATAGATGCCATGATAAGTTTTCTGTTTGTCTGTATCTTGACATCATCAAAGTCTTATCAGATAGCATTCTTAGATAGTAGGTACCCTGTAAGTGTCAGACTCTTGGGTCCATGTGTGGGGGTGGGGCTAGAGGTCAAAACTAGAACATCTGGTAATCCAGGGTAGCCGGGTCTGCCCTCAAGTTTCATGGAACTAGCCATGATCAGCTATAAGTCTATTTAAAATTTCAAAACTCTAGCATTCACCATTCGAAGATTTAAAAACGTGACCAACAGACCCAGCCAGAGGCAACATGCCCTTCCAACTTTACCAAAGTTGTGTCATAAAAAAGGCACAAAAAGCAGCCTACTGATTGAGAAGTATCTCAAATAAATAAATAGATAAATATAACAAAAATGTAGATTAGAATACCTTACAAAATATAAAATAAAATTTTTAAAAAGTATTTGGTCCGGCAAAATAGCCTATAGGTCCAATATAGCTATTTTACCGGGTCCGGCAAAATAGCTCCTAGGGACTATTTTGCCGGGTCCGGCAAAATAGCTCCTAGGGGCTATTTTGCCGGTGTAACAGGCCGGAATTTCCCCCCAGTCAGTTTTTTCCCCGGGGAAAGAATGGGCCGGCCCATTCTTTCCCCGGGGAAAAAACTGACTAGTCAGTTTTTTCCCCACCCAGTCAGTTTTTTCCCCCCGTGTAAATTTTTTGTAATCAGTATTTTGAAGAGCTGATCTTTTGCAAAACTTAATAAGTCACTTCATAATGTATATTTGCACAATTTCTCTTATTGATTGATTGATTGATTGGGGTTTAACGTCCCACCAACAGCTAAGGTCATATGGAGACGGGACCTCGGTTTATAGTCTCAATCCGAAAGACTGGAGAAGCCCGGGATCGAACCTGCGACCCCTGGTTTACAAGGCAAGTGGCTTAACCACTGCGCCACGGAGGCTTCAATTTCTCTTATGTTTTACACATTCTTTAGTAATTGTTGAGTAGTTGGGATTGGGCCTGTAGGATTTCACATCATACCCAAATTCAGTAAATTATATCACTCAGCTTAAGCTTAAAACAAAAACAGATTCTATGCCACTTTAGTATGTAGATGAGCACAAAATATTTTATTGACTCAACTACAATGATCCATATGGGGGTGGGGAAAGAATGGGCCGGCCCATTTCTTCCCCGGGGAAAAAACTGACTAGTCAATTCTTTCCCCCCCTATAATTACGAATCCATAAACTTGTAATAACCACTCCTATTTCGAGCTTCTCTGCATATTTTAGAATTATTTTCTTAGTTGAAAAGCTGGTCTTTGAATATTTCAATGCTTTGACTTAGGAATTATGAAGATTGATATGTTAAGGTAGGGGGGAAAGAATGGGCCGGCCTATTCTTTCCCCCCTATACATACAAATTCATCAGCTTGTAATAACCACTCTATTTCAAGCTACCCTGCATGTTTTTAGAATTAGTTTCTTAATAACAAATATGGTCTGCTTTGACTTTGGATACATCAAATTTTAGATGTTAAGGTATGGGGGGGGGGGGGGGGAGAATGGGCCGGCCTATTCTTTCCCCCCTATGAATACAAATTTGTAAGCTTTAGCTACCCTGCATGTTTTAGAATAAGCTTCTAAGTAATAAAGATTGTCTTTGAATTTTTTAATACTTTGACTTTGGAATCATGAAAATTGAAATGTCAAGGTAGGGGGGAAAGAATGGGCCGGCCTGTTTCTTCCCCGGGGAAAAAACTGACTAGTCAATTCTTTCCCCCATATAATAACAAATCCATAAACTTGTAATAACCTCTCCTATTTTGAGCTTCTCTGTATATTTTAGATTTATTTGCTTAGTTATAAAGCTGCTCTTTGAATATTTTAATGCTTTGACTTAGGAATCATGAAGATTGATATGTTAAGGTAGGGGGGAAAGAATGGGCCGGCCTATTCTTTCCCCCCTATACATACAAATTCATCAGCTTGTAATAACCACTCTATTTCAAGCTACCCTGCATATTTTTAGAATTAGTTTCTTAGTAACAAAGTTGGTCTGCTTTGACTTTGGATACATCAAATTTGAGATGTTAAGGTATGGGCTGGGGGGAAAGAATGGGCCGGCCTATTCTTTCCCCACTATGAATACAAATTTGTAAGCTTAAGCTACAATGCATGTTTTAGAATTAGTTTCTAAGTAATAAAATTGTCTTTGAATGTTTTAATACTTTGACTTTGGAATCTGCATGAAAATTAATATGTTAAGGTAGGGGGGAAAGAATGGACCGGCCCGTTTCTTCCCCGGGGAAAGAACTGACTAGTCAATTCTTTCCCCCCTATAATTACAAATCCTTAAACTTGAAATAACCACTCCTATTTCGAGCTTCTCTGCATATTTTAGAATTATTTTCTTAGTTATAAAGCTGGTCTTTGAATATTTCAATGCTTTGACTTACGAATCATGAAGATTGATATGTTAAGGTAGGGGGGAAAGAATAGGCCGGCCCATTCTTTCCCCCCTCCCCACACATACAAGTTTTGATGAACCTTAAGAAAAAGCATTGAAATGTTCAAAAACAGCATTGTTACTAAGAAAGTAATTCTAATATATGCAGTGTAGCTGAAAATTAGAGTGGTTATTACAAGCTTATGACTTTGTATCTATAGGGGGGGAAAGAATAGGCCGGCCCATTCTTTCCCCCCTCGCCCCTCCCCACATATACAAGTTTTGATTAACCTTGAGAAAAAGCATTTATATATTCAAAACCAGCATTGTAACTAAGAAAGTAATTCTAAAATATGCAGAGTAGCTTGAAATTAGAGTGGTTATTACAAGCTTCTGACTTTGTATCTATAGGGGGGAAAGAATAGGCTGGCCCATTCTTCCCCCCCTTCCCAACAAACACAAGTTTTGAGGAACCTTAAGAAAAAGCATTTACATATTCAAAAACAGCATTGTAACTAAGAAAGTAATTCTAACATATGGAGAGTAGCTCGAAATTAGAGTGGTTATTACAAGCTTATGACTTTGTATCTACAGGGGGAAAGAATAGGCCGGCCCATTCTTTCCCCCCCCTTCCCAACAAATACAAGTTTTGAGGAACCTTAAGAAAAAGCATTTACATATTCAAAAACAGCTTTGTTACTAAGAAAGTAATTCTAAAATATGCAGTGTAGCTGGAAATTAGAGTTGTTATAACAAGCTTATGACTTTGTACCTATAGGGGGGAAAGAATAGGCCGGCCCATTCTTTCCCCCCCTCCCCACACATACAAGTTTTGATGAACCTTAAATAAAAGCATTTACATATTCAAAACCAGCATTGTACTAACATGACTAAGAAAGTAATTCTAAAATATGCAAAGTAGCTGGAAATTAGAGTTGTTATTACAAGCTTATGACTTTGTACCTATAGGGGGGAAAGAATAGGCCGGCCCATTCTCCCCCCCCCCCCCACCCACACACATAAAAGTTTTGATGAACCTTAAATAAAAGCATTTACATATTCAAAACCAGCATTGTTACTAAGAAAGTAATTCTAAAATATGCAGTGTAGCTGGAAATTAGAGTTGTTATTACAAGCTTATGACTTTGTACCTATAGGGGGGAAAGAATAGGCCGGCCCATTCTTTCCCCCCCCTTCCCACACATACAAGTTTTGATGAACCTTAAAAAAAAGCATTTGCATATTCAAAACCAGCATTGTTACTAAGAAAGTAATTCTAAAATATGCATAGTAGCTCGAAATTAGAGTGGTTATTACAAGCTTCTGACTTTGTATCTATAGGGGGGAAAGAATAGGCCGGCCCATTCTTTCCCCCCCCTCCCAACAAATACAAGTTTTGAGGAACCTTAAGAAAAAGCATTTACATATTCAAAAACAGTATTGTTACTAATAGTAAGGGTGCCAGCCATCAGAAAAATGGTAATAGGTGGTCGGAGAGTAGCAAAAATTTCATTCATACCCCCTGGCAGAGGACCCCACTGGAAGCTTGAAAACCAATGTTTGGTCAATTTTAAGTCTTGCAAAAGTGTTGAAATTAACGGATGTATAACGCAACACATGACATTCTAAAACATGGTATTCGAGGATGGGGGTGTACATACGAAACAGCTCATATCGCAACTAATACTTATCTTAGACCAATGAATTTGCTGTCCTGTTACAGCTTAGATACTGTCCTTTCATTCAGAAGTAGGAAATGACAATAAACTTACTTGCATCATTCATGCATATTCATGAAATATCAAATATAAGGGATATCAATTATAAACTATTTTCTGACCCATTCTATCCTTCTTGACCATAATTTGACTGATGTTATAGCTCAGTGATACAATTTCACAATTTCTTTAATGCAATAGGGCTACATATGTACGAAAATCATCACAGCTGTATTTTCATGAATATTAATGAAAAAATGTGTCCTTGGTCACCAACAATATGAAAAAGAATGGGTGCCTACATACGAAAATGCTCACATCTGAGCAGACAATTGTTGTGAAGATGACTAAAATTGAAACCACAGGAATTCATGGATATAGAGCTGTCTTTCCGGTTGTCAATAATGCAAATACTTACTAGTAACTTGTATATTTATGATGAATATGTTTAATGGTATATATCAATAAAATCACAAAAATCATTAAAACAATGTTTTCTGAGGAAAACTATGTCCCCCCAACCGTTTAGTAATTGAAGTGTAGTTACCTTGTGATATGAAGTTTTTCTAGGGAAGACACCATGTAAGGTGTGATAGTTTAAACTTGTTTTGGACCCTGTCTAAAATTGGGTCACAATCACCAAATTCTTATAAACTCTGAACCTCCTCACAACAATGCTTCTGAGCAAGTTTGGTCAAAATCCATCAATTAGTTTACAAGATATCGTATCGGAAAAACTAATTTCAACAGTTTTTATGGACCCGTGACCTTGGAAATTAGGTCAAGGTCATCAAAATCTAATCAACTTTGAGCCTCCTCCAAACAATGCTTCTGTGCAAGTTTGGTCAAAATCCATCAACTGGTTTACAAGATATTGCAGTGAAAAGACTAATTTCAACATTTTTTTATGGACTCGTGACCTTGAAAATTAGGTCAAGGTCACCGAAATCTAATCAACTCTGAGCCTTCTCGCAACAATGCTTCTGTGCAAGTTTGGTCAAAATCCATCAATTGGTTTACAAGTTATCGAGTTGGAAAGATTAATTTCAACATTTTTATGGACTCGTGACCTTGAAAATTAGGTCAAGATCACCAAAATCTAATCAACTCTGAGCCTCCTCCCAACAATGCTTCTGTGCAAGTTTGGTCAAAATCTGTCAATTGATTTACAAGATACTGCGTTGGAAAGACTAATTTCAACATTTTTTATGGACTTGTGACCTTGAAAATTAGGTCAAGGTCACCAAAATCTAGCCGACTCTGCGCCTTCTCGCAACAATGCTTCTGTACAAGTTTGGTCAAAATCCATCCATTCGTTTACAAGTTATCGCGTTGGAAAGACTAATTTTAACATTTTTTATGGACTCGTGACCTTGATTATTAGGTCAAGGTCACCAAAATATAATCAACTCTGAGCCTCCTCCCAACAATGCTTCTGTGCAAGTTTGGTCAAAATCCATCGATTGGTTTACAAGATACTGCATTGGAAAGACTAATTTCAACATTTTTTATGGACTCGTGACCTTGAAAATTAGATCAAGGTCACCAAAATCTAATCAACTCTGAGCCTTCTTGCAACAATGCTTCTGTGCAAGTTTGGTCAAAATCCATCTATTGGTTTTCAAGATATTGAGTTGGAAAGACTAATTTCAACAGTTTTTATGGACTCGTGACCTTGAAAATTCTGTCAAGGTCACCAAAATCTAATCAACTCTGAGCCTCCTCCCAACAATGCTTCTGTGCAAGTTTGGTCAAAAACCATCATTTGGTTCACAAGATATTGCATTGGAAAGACTAATTTCAACAGTTTTTATGGACTCGTGACCTTGAAAATTAGGTCAAGGTCACCAAAATCTAATCAACTCTGAGCCTCCTCCCAACAATGCTTTTGTGCAAGTTTGGTCAAAGTCCATCAATTAGTTTACAAGATATCGTATCGGAAAAACTAATTTCAACAGTTTTATAGACTCGTGACCTTCAGAATTAGGTCAAGGTCATCAAAATCTAACCAACTCTGAGCCTTCTCCCAACAATGCTTCTGTGCAAGTTTGGTCAAAATCCATCAATTGGTTTATAAGATATTGCGTTGGAAAGACTAATTTCAACATTTTTTATGGACTCGTGACCTTGAAAATTAGGTCAAGGTCACCAAAATCTAATCAACTCTGAGCCTTCTCGCAACAATGCTTCTGTGCAAGTTTAGTCAAAATCCATCAATCGGTTTACAAGATATTGCATTGGAAAGACTAATTTCAACATTCTTTATGGACTTGTGACCTTGAAAATTAGGTCAAGGTCACCAAAATCTTATCAACTCTGAGCCTCCTCCCAACAATGCTTCTGTGCAAGTTTGGTCAAAATCCATCAATTGGTTTTCAAGATATTGAGTTGGAAAGACTAATTTCAACAGTTTTTATGGACTCGTGACCTTGAAAATTAGGTCAAGGTCACCAAAATCTAATCAACTCTGAGCCTCCTCCCAACAATGCTCTTGTGCAAGTTTGCTCAAAATCCATTCATTTGTTCAGAAGATATCGCGTCAGAAAACCTAATTTGATCAGTTTTCATGGGCTGGTGACCTTGAAAATGAGGTCAAGGTCACCAAAATCTAATCAACTCTTTCCCCCCTCCCAACCATGTATCTATGCAAGTTTGGTCAAAATCCATCCACTGGTTCAAAAGATATCGCGTAAGAAAGAAGCTACGCGGACGCGGACGCGGACGCCGACGCCGACGCCGACGGGAACCGCACCAAAAACAATATGTCCCCCACCTTCGGTTGGGGGGACATAATTAAAGCCCAAAAATAAACTCATTACAGGCCCAAGCTATCATCATGACATACTGTTGTTGCACCACTGATGCCATTTGGCAACTTTACAGATATCAAAGTCCTGTTTTAGAATCATCTCATTTGCATATTCATGATTATTATTCATAAAAACCTAAGAAAACTTGAGAAAAAATGCTAAAACCTTAAAGAGTAAACTTACTAAATCATTTGTATCTGACCTTTAAATTGACACTGGATGCTGAAAGTGGTATTGAATAAATGCTTAGACTATAAACTGTTGCCTTAAAGTAAAAACATATGAATCATTTGCTTTTCACTTTCAAGAATATTAATGTTAAGGTAAGAATATTGGTTAAAATCACAGAAAAGTTAAAAAGGTACACCTTCAAAATGATTTTTATCTTCACTTCTGATAGCATAAGAGTGCAGAAATTGGTAGCAAATGGTTGCTTTGAGAATGTACCTTAACTGTGTAATCTGATTTTCTGATCTTATGTCTCATGAATATTAATGAAAACTTCAGAAGTAAGAAAAAAGGTTTGAAAAATGAAGGGATATACCAATTAAATCACTGATATCTCGGATGACCATTGCCTTTGAATGCTGAAAATAACATCAAAGGATAGCTAGGACAATTTATTATTGCCATGTGGTCTCTTATATGAATTCTTTGAGATTTGGTTTCATTGATATTAAGTAAAACATTTAAACAAATAGAAAATGTCAGACTAGTAAAGAATGTCCATCCACGAAAAGCTTGTATTTTGGTTGCTTACTCATATGCTTTGTGGTATATCTGACAACTTGGCAATATAACATTCTTATAGCAATTAGCTGATGCTATTTTGAGCTCTCAAAGGTCATTGCCAGCAGAGAAATAGGCGATTATGTTGGGTTGTCCAGTTTACATTTCAGCATTGTTTCTCTCATTTCCGGAGTTCTCATTAAATTCATGAAACAAACATTCATATGATTTAATCATAAGATTACATGGTTAAAGAGTATTTGTCCTGGCAATCAGTTTATACCAATTTCAGCTCCATATGGCTATCAGTAGCCAATATACATAGTGGTTAAGTGGGTATATCCCACTTAATTCTTCCACAATTTTTCTCCAGTATCTAAAGATTTCATTAATACTCATGAAATCCAAAAAGTCAAATGGCTTGCATATTATAGTACATGCTTATTGAAAACTGCCCTAGCAGTTGTTTGGTACCATTTTCAGCACAGTAAGGATTTTGGTGCTTGAGTTCTATGTCATTTTGCAGGTATATTCACTTAATTCTTCTGTGGTGTTTTCTCCATTTTTAATTTTCAAAAAATAATCATGAAGATTATATTTCTATAAAGCTAGAGGGCAACAGTACATTGCATTAATCATCTGTTTGATACCACTATAAGCAATCTAGGTCTTTAAACAGCCCAGGCACAAAACTTTGTTATTTTGTAGGTATATCCTTTATTTTCCAAAGTTTTCTGCGATTTCCTAAGTTTTTATTCGTATTGATTAGGATGCAAATTAAATGGTTTGCTTCTTAAGTATTAAGGAAAAAGTGCTACGCCCATGGATGCCTTTGATGAAGATTAGTTTGGGGTCACTTCAATTGATGTTTTGTTCAAGATGAAGCATCTTCTCTGCTCTACATATATTTCAACATTAGAAAGGCAGTATTTGAATACCCTTTATTCTATACATAGATTCATAGGCATGATTTTTATAAATGAATAAGTAATATCTGTTGTTTTATTTACATTAAAGACTTTCAATTACTCATAGGAAACATAAAGTCATCACATTGTTTTGAAATATAACATGTAGACAGCGACCTTCTTTATTCATAATATGTAATGTTACATGTGTTACATTATTCAGTAAGATCTCTGAGCCTAGGTTCTTTGTAACAGTCGCAACAGTTGTTCAAAGCTTTGTTACCCAACTATCGAGGAAGCATCAAAATCATAAGATATAACCACTATTCCAAAGAAATACATGTAACATGTTATAGGTAAATAGTAATACATCATTTGGCATATGAGACTGGGGTTAGGCTGCTGAATACTTCATTTTAGACAATGCATATAAGAAAGAAAAAATAAATCGTGCATGTCATTTGAACATGGTTATTGGAAATAAATATCTTGTTTTTGGCAAAATGCATAGAACACCCGCAAAAGTGAATGACGCCTCGTAAAATTGTGTTTTTCAAAGGATATCTTAATTTACATAACATGTAAACATTACAGTCAGTGGAGGTCAGAAGTTTGTTCAAACAGCTTTAATAAGAGTATGTAACATAGACATGCAGAATGCAGATTTTATGAGTAATATGAGTAAAATGATAAAGTGCTGTCACTTTTCTGTAGCTCAAACAGTCATATCATATTTTCATTTTTACCAGTAATGTATGTAACGGCCTATTACATGATAATGCCCCGATGCTGAGAGTGCAAACTTCTCTTATTCAACCAAGCTTGAGTTTTCTCTAAGATAAATGCATTTATATTGTCCAAAGACAGTACTCAATACCTGTTCCAGCAAAAAAATGACTATTCAAAGTGATATTATGAAGCTATTTCTTTGTTTTGAGCCTTACCTATTGACAAATTAACTCTGTTACATACGTTACATGTCACAAAAAGCTAAAAAAAAATGGCCAAACACATAAATTTTGTAAAAATATTTTGCTAGCTTCATTTTCGAAGATATTGGCTTTAAGGTTTTTTAAAATGAATTTTCAAGTTGACGGGTCACTATAGAATGACGCAAATACAGGGATTTATTTTGTTTATAATGTTACACTATCGACAATTATTTATACTGTAAGGATCTATAGCCTTCCATTATCTTAAAATAGTCTATTACTTTCTAAAGTTTAATGCAGAATCAAACAATTAGTCAAAGTGAACCAATGAACAAAAGACTATAATTTACAATTCAAAATAAATTTTAGACATCTCTTAAAGATGGGGTAGTTACGTCCTTAAAGCGTAACGTATGTAACTTTATTTTTGTTTTAAAAAGCATATTCAAGTCTCACTAGCAACTATATGTAATTACTAGCAATTGCAATGAAAACATATTGCATGAACATGAAAATAGGCAATATATTTATGGTTTGGGAATCTGCTGGCTGTACTAGAAGTCACGGATCAAATAAGCTAGGGTACGCCATTTTAACCCACAATAAAAGTCCTTTTGCAAGTCCGAAAAAAATTAAAACATTGGTTTTCATACTTCCCAAAGACAGTACTAAACAACTATACAAAGGAAATTTTTGCTAAACAGGTGGCCACCTAAAGTGTATTTTTGGTGGCTTTTTCGCGTCTGGCACCCTCACTATAAGAAAGTAATTCTAAAATATGCATAGTAGCTCGAAATTAGAGTGGTTATTACAAGCTTCTGACTTTGTATCTATAGGGGGGAAAGAATAGGCCGGCCCATTCTTTCCTCCCCTCCCAACAAATACAAGTTTTGAGGAACCTTAAGAAAAAGCATTTACATATTCAAAAACAGCATTGTTACTAAGAAAGTAATTCTAACATATGGAGAGTAGCTCGAAATTAGAGTGGTTATTACAAGCTTATGACTTTGTATCTATAGGGGGGAAAGAATAGGCCGGCCCATTCTTTCCCCCCCTCCCAATACATACAAGTTTTGATGAACCTTAAGAAAAAGCATTTACATATTCAAAACCAGCATTGTTTCTAAAATATGCAGTGTAGCTCGAAATTAGAGTGGTTATTACAAGCTTAAGACTTTGTATCTAAAGGGGGGAAAGAATAGGCCGGCCCATTCTTTCCCCCCCTCCCAACACATACAAGTTTTGATGAACCTTAAGAAAAAGCATTTACATATTCAAAACCAGCATTGTTACTAAGAAAGTAATTCTAAAATATGCAGTGTAGTTCCAAATTAGAGTGGTTATTACAAGCTTAAGACTTTGTATCTATAGGGGGGAAAGAATAGGCCGGCCCATTCTTCCCCCCCCCCCCCCCTCCCCACACATACAAGTTTTGACGAACCTTAAATTAAAACATTTACATATTCAAAACCAGCATTGTAACTAAGACAGTAATTCTAAAATATGCATAGTAGCTCGAAATTAAGAGTTGTTATTACAAGCTTATGACTCTGTATCTATAGGGGGGAAAGAATAGGCCGGCCCATTCTTTCCCCCCCTCCCAACGCATACAAGTTTTGAGGAACCTTAAGAAAAAGCATTTACATATTCAAAACCAGCATTGTTACTAAGAAAGTCATTCTAAAATATGCAGTGTAGTTCCAAATTAGAGTGGTTATTACAAGCTTTAGACTTTGTATCTATAGGGGGGAAAGAATAGGCCGGCCCATTCTTTCCCCCCCCCCTCCCCACACATACAAGTTTTGACGAACCTTAAATTAAAACATTAACATATTCAAAACCAGCATTGTAACTAAGACAGTAATTCTAAAATATGCATAGTAGCTCGAAATTAAGAGTGGTTATTACAAGCTAATGACTCTGTATCTATAGGGGGGAAAGAATAGGCCGGCCCATTCTCCCCCCCCCCCCCCCTCCCCACACATTCAAGTTTTGATGAACCTTAAGAAAAAGCATTTACATATTCAAAACCAGCATTGTTATAGAAAGTAATTCTAAAATATGCAGAGTAGCTCAAAATTAGAGTTGTTATTACAAGCTTATGAACTTTTATTATTAGGGGGGAAAGAATGGGCCGGCCTATTCTTTACCCCCACCCCCTATCTTTCAATTGTAAAATCTCATATGGTCAGGTCAGCTTAAAATATGTTTTTAAGTTATATCAGCTATTTTCACTTATAAATTATGATTTAAAAAAAAACATATGGGGGGAAAAAACTGACTGGGTGGGGAAAGAACTGACTAGTCAGTTTTTTCCCCCGGGGAAAGAATTGACTAGTCAGTTTTTTCCCCGGGGAAAAAACGGGCCGGCCCATTCTTTCCCCGGGGAAAAAACTGACTGGGGAAAAAACTGACCGTCACACCGGGTCCGGCAAAATAGCCACTGCCTAACATAAAATACCAAGTTAAATAGCATTTCAAACAGCAGAACTTATATTTCACAAGGAATTGAACTATTGAAAATAATTTTCAGCTGTAATTTTTTTCTACAAATTGGGAAAAAATTCTCCTAAATCTCATTGGGAATGGGGCCTTATTTCGGCCCCTGAGACACCAAAAAAAAATCCCTGCATTATTTCTCAGGTGAACTGTTCAAAAGCCATTTTTAAGAAATAAATCTGTGCCAGTCTGAAAAAAAAAACAAAAAAAAAAACAGTGGAGTGAGAGTTGCGTTTTTAAAGTATGTCAGTAACTCATTATAGATTGACTCAGAATGACAGAATCAGAGAAGTTCATACCATACCAGGCAGATGAATCCTGTGCTTAAAACGTAACCAGGACTGAGGCTGTACCTGTAGCGTAAGTGCCAATAAAGCAGCATACACATGAGTGTCATGCCAAATTTAAAAGTATATAAAAAGGATTTTATAAGTGTATAAAAATGTATATAGGTGTAAGATTAAATCATAACGATACAGATCGAGCTATACCCTCAACCGAATAAGTAAAAAGGCGGGAAAGTAGCAGTTCTGGTAAGCAATATTTTTTCACACAAAAGAGTAGCTTGCCCATCGGATCAATTTACTAATAATGAGGTGGAACGGTATTGACTAAATCTACATTATTTTGCTGTTTTCCAGTTTTCCAACAATGAATATTGGTAAACCAGGTAACCAGTAAAAACCCCCTCAGGTAGCCATTGGTCAATATTAGACACATCTTTAAATATTGACTAATGGCTGACTGAGGGGGTTTAAATGAATACCTTGATTTCCAATATTGATTTTTGATAAGCTGAAAACCAGCAATTAATGATAATCACACCTAGCCAATAAGGCATTATTGTCAAGACATGTGCAATAAGATAGCCTGTGTTTTAGGTATTGGCTATTGGTACAACAGAAGCATGACATAATCTAACAAGCTACTGACATATAACCTTTTAACTATAAACAATAACTTATGCTAAAAACTGAAATGAAATGTGTTGGACAGGTGGGAGGTCGCGAAAACTAATGACATTAACAAATCTTCGCTTCCTCCGGGCTATTTTATGTGTGAGCTGTAATGAGCTTGCCATTGATGTTTAAGGTTTTATAGGTAACAATGATTGATCAAAAGCATGAGCACAATTACCTTTAAATGCCTAAAAATCGAGAGAAAAAAAGCATTTTCTTATTTTGTGATCCTTGGCAAGCGGAAGCTTGTTCTGCGCTTGACCGACCCCGATAGATGACTGGTTCTAAATTTATTACAGGTCTGATTCTACAAATTTTACACAAATTAGCGTCCAGTCCAACACATGTAAACTAAAGTTTTCAGAAAGTTTATACTTTGTGCATGCACTAAGGTCATGGCAGAGCTAACAGAATTAATCCCGAAATTAACTGCGTCTGTGGAGATGATAATGAATCCAGCCACATCACAAGATGCAAGACTACAGGCCCACCAAGTTAGTTCAGAATCAGAGGAAAACAAGTAGTAGATTAAAAAAAAGAGGCGTGGGCTTGAACAGCTGTTCAGTGTCAAGACTGCTTAGTGTCAGCAATCCCATTTTCTTTCTTTCTTCAGATACTGAGTCGATCAATTTCTGATCATCACCTCAGGTGTGGGGTGGGTGGCTAAATTTTGAATTTAGCTAAATGGGGGAAACATTCGGGATGGGCCATTAAAACTATTTACAAGTAGCTAGACAGAGGCATACTAAAACGTATACCTCTGGACCCTTGGTTGTAAATAAGAGCCTTGAATTCTTCCGTGGTCTTAGATGCGACCACTGAAGAAGGAAGACTATTCCACAATGGAATAGTCCTTGGGAAGAATGAATTCTTCAGGGCATCACTAAGTAATGGTTAGATCATCTGCTTCGGGAACGGGAGGTTTTGGGTTTTAAACCCAAAACCTTCCACTCTCGACCCCATGCTGCTTCATACCTTGGATTAATATTTTTGATATGTAAGACTTTAAAAATGGCATATGTACCAGTGTTTGCTTTGCACCAGTAGCAGAATTTAGTGTGTGTGTGTGTGTGGGGGGGGGGGTTCAAGGGCTTCACTTATTCACTCAAACACCCCCCACCCCCCCCTGTAGCCAAATTATTTCATTTTCATGGGGAATTTCAAGAGATTTTGTGTAAAATTAGGCAATCAAAGCCCCCTTTTCTACTTTTGAACACCCTCTTCAGAAATCCTGAATCCGCCCCTGGGCACTCAGCATTATAAGGCTATCACTGGGACATTCCTGTCATGCTGGTGACAAATGTTATCCTGATTAAAAAAGGCAACCCACCCATAAAAATAAACAATTGCCCACTTGCCCATATAAGGGTTGATTTTCCTGGATACAAGTTAAAAAGTCTTGGAGCAACCTGAAATTCAAAAAAAAAAAAGAGAGTCAATATTTCTTTATCTTTAATTACACTTGGTGTAGCCATTGCGGATCTGTAGATGATCCGGATCAAAATAATTTTCAAAAGAATTTCACAAAGATATAAAACAAGAAATTTTCAAACGAACTTGACGACTTGACTCTTGATTCAAACCTGTTTCATTCCACCACTCAATGATTGTGGATAATGACGTCAACATCTTGTTAACGTCAATGGTTCCCGGCTCATATACAGAAACTCGATGGAAAAAATGTTCTTTTTCAAAGGCGGTTCGCCGAATATCCCGAAAATGAAATGTACCATGTAAGATATCTTTCGATTTTGATTGCTCATATTTTTCCCCCAATTATTTTCTGTCAATTTGACATAGTTTCCGTCCCAAAATCGAATATTACGACATATTTAATTAGAAACTTTGAAACGGTGTCATTGTAGTTACACTGAATCACGATTAACCGCATACTGTCATTTTATGCTCTCAAAGGACTTGGACTGTTTGATATTTCGATCTAAAGGTATATTTTTACATTCTGGGTGTTAATGTTATAAAATTAAGTGTAAAAATAAAATAATCTGTGTTTTTAACAAGCATCATATATTATTCCGACGTTATTCAAATCACCCATGGAACATCGTGTGTTCGGTGGGGTCGGGGGTGAGCAAACAGGGCTATGGGAAAATGCCGCCGAAAAGAGCATATGTTTTGGTCCTCGGAATATTGCATAAGGTTCACTATATGACTCCATGCACAGAATTTGAAGGATAAACCCATCGATGGTGATATATAGTCCATGATTTGGATTACCTCCAACTGATTCGCTTTGACTTCAATTATGCATAGACTTTCACGCTCCAGTGGTCACAGTCGCGTGCTTGATCAAAAATGAAAAACATTACAGTTGACATGGTTGATGAGGAACTAAATTTGCTTCAAGATAATACTAAGTTTATAATACTCAAATCATTCATATGCGCATGTGCAGCAATTTTCATGAACTTGATCCGGAATGGGTATAATAATTGTATCATTTAACTATATATTATACACTATAGAGTAAGGGGACATGATTTCACACAGTGCATGGCTTCGCCCACAAAATGTTTTTACATCAGAATAAGTTTGTTTTATGTTTAATTGCTTACCATGCTGTTTAGAATGTTTACATTTGATAAAAGCATTCATATGCCATAAATTACCTAACTTGACTGTCGCATGCAAATTTGCAAATGGCGCCATAATAATTTAGATGTTTAAAGTCTTATGAATTTCATAAAAGAACTGTCTTTTCGATCAAGATCTCAGATTCAAACAATTTTAGCATTTGTCTTTAAGTACTTTTAAACAAATGTATAATACTAAATGCTTTCTAAGAAACCTCAGCACTATGTAATTACAAGAAGTTAGATTCTTTTAGCAAAGCCGGACATTTATTTTCAGTGGGACCCATGAACAATATGCTTATAAGAAAAATAGTAAATGGATTTATTTGATTTATCCTTTTCCTGAGCATTTATACCGCTTAGACAATTAAATTGCTAGGTTTCAGGGATCATTTTCGTGTCTCAGTTGCAACCATTTCATGTGTGGTGGGATTTTGAAATACCAGTACACATGATTTTATTGCTCAGTCAATTTGGCAATTTTATTCCCGATGGGTGCCCAAAAGGACTTTGTATTAGGTTTATAACTTTAAATCTCTTTGTAAACTAATTACTTTATCTGACTTCGCATACTGTATTATACACTAAAATCGCCATTGAACATTTAGCCATTTAGCAAAAAGAAAAGGTGGGTGAAGCCATGTCCCCTAACAGTGTGAAAACTATGCCTATGAATCTGATGCAATATAGCACATGCATCAAATGATGTAAAACCATGGGGTCATTTAATGCATGGTATATTATGATAAACTTGTTAATCTTTGTTTACAAAACAACAGTTGTGTGGTAAGATCTCAAGAAAAGCTTGAAAAGCGTGCAAAATCATGTCCCCTTACTCTCTGTATATAAAGACAACTCTACAGCCTATATCATCAGACTGTCAGCTCTTAATATTCTCCGGCATCAACCTGTGGTTGTCAAAACCTCAATATATGCCATAATGCCCAGCCAAAAGTCAGTGTTTATTGTTTCGCTTAATGAATTATTTTCATTAATTATTTTATTTTAATATTTGATATTGATTAATTCAAAATACATTGTTTATCGACAAAATTGTCCATACATCTGACTGCAAACAAGCAAAATACTGATTTTGAAAAGTAAAATTTGCTTATAATTTAATCTAAGGATGTGGAATTTTTTGTTGGTTTCATCATGTTATGATTCATATAGGTGATAGAAGAGTTTAAAGAAGCTTCCCAACTGTGTATTCCATGTGGTCTGCATCTTGCGCAGGCTGGTGGTAACCCTGTTATGAGACATTTTGGACTGCAGCTACTTGAACATGGAATAAAGTAAGTTTGTGACTTTGTGTATATATCGGTTTATTGGTATGCTGACACAAGTAGATTGCTAAAGCCAACATGTCCTGGAACAAGCTTACTGTCAAATGACCAGTGTTGTGTGTATTATCTACTATACTTTTTAACTACACATTATTATTGCACGGATTACAGTACGATGAACACACATTCTTTTGGGTGGATTGTCAAACCTCCTAGCATGTACATTAACAGAATATTTTAATTTTGGACATTTTGTGGTATTCTTATTGAACATTAGAAGACAAAAAATTCATAACATTTGATCAAGGCATATCAGTGCCATGGCAGTGGTCGAAATTAGGATTTTTTCTCACTAGCCCAAACCCTTATATCTTTAATCATTTGCAAAAATTTTCTAATTGCCTGACCTATATAGGTAATGGGTTTAACTGAGAAAAACTACTAGCCCGACAACCCTTTGGCTAGTGTCGGGCTAGTGCTAATTTCGATCACTGCCATGGTCTTCTGATAGTTTTGTAAAACTACACCCTGTTTGTCTTCTAGGTTTAAGTGGAACACATTCACAGACCAGGATAAAGAAGTGCTGAAGACAAAGGCCCTGGAGCTGGTAGCAAATGTAGGTAGCTTTTTTTGCGGACTGGGAATCAGACATAATAGTCGATTACTTGAGCCTCGTCGTGAGAAAATCGGTCTTCGGGGTTCCCGACTAGGCCTGACACAAACCGGCCTGTACAGTAACAAAAGATGGTTAGAAGCTTGAAATTTTGGATTTAGAAAGTAGAGGAATTGTACTATCTGTGTAGTGAAAACACAGGCACTGGTCAGCTTCGCAGTTAATGCGAAGCTGATCTGCGCCTTTGTTTTCGCATAGGCAAAACTCCTGTTTTCTCATGACATGGCTCACTTCATGTTTTTCACTGAGAGTTTTTAGATATTTTTGTTAAATGAAAATTGCCATATGATTCTTCTGAAGTAAAATTGAACTCTTAACAGGGTGTCAGAAGTTTTGGATTTTTATGTCTGAAAATTTGAACTTTTTGGGCGAACAGAGCAAGACTCAAATGTTTGCACTTAGTACTGGTTAATGTCTTATCTTAAAGCCAGCCTCTGAGCAATATGATAGGACAACTTTTTTAAAAATACAAAAAAATGTGGTATTTCTTCATTTTTTTCAGGGTTGTGTGAATATCCTTGAGGAGGAGTGTTATATAAAAGATGCAATCTCCAGAGTGTTAGTGGAGGTCATCAAACACGAGTGGCCAACTAAATGGACGTCACTACTCGGGGACTTGTACAAACTCAGTGAACAAGGGGTAGGCCTTGCTTTGATAGGAAAGTGACGATAATGGCAAATACGTGGATACAACAGAATATAAGGGACTTTCTGGGATCTTGTAGTTTTTTTCGATTACGTATCACTTGTTGATCACATATGTTTTTAGTCGCTCAATGATATGAGCTACATCTGTTCCGGAATTGACACAAACTGGGCTGGGTGGCCCCAGTGACCGAGCGGTTAAGAGCGCTGTTTCTTAATCACTTGATCATCTCACCACTGTGTCTGGTGTGGGTTCGAGCCCCGCTCTGGCCACATGTGAGGCAAGCCAAGTTCTGCTTGCGGGTGTGTCAGGTGGTTTTTCTCGGGGTTCTCCCGTTTTCGCCCCACCTACTGATTGGCCCATCTCATATGAGCTGAAATAATCTTGAAAGGGATGTAAAACTGAATTAAAAAAAACACAAAAAACTGGGCTATGGTTAAAGAAGGTGGTTAGAGGCTTGAAACTTCATATCTAGACTGAAAAAATTGTACTTTCTTTGTTGCAAAAGCAAAGGCTTTGATCAGCAGTGCATTCTTGTCAATTTGCATCTTCGTGTCATGACTCATGTTATCCTTAAAATAAAGTATATACCATAGCATCATACAAATTGTACTTGCTTTATACATACCACATTTTCAAGATGCTGTGGATATAGTTTACCTTGTCAATATATCTGCATAAATTGATTATCATTTCTTTTTTCCCCAGTTGAGCCAAACAGAACTGGTTCTGAAAGTCTTCCTAAGGCTAGTTGAAGATGTGCTTACATTCCAAAATGTCTCGCCAATGCGTAGGAAAGAAATCTTGTCGGCTCTAACTGCGAATACTATAGAGATGTTTGATTGGTTTATTTTGTTGTTGCGGACACATTCCACCAAAGCTCAGGCATTGGTAAGGCTTAAGATTTCTCTGCAAAGATATCTGATTTGTAATCAAAATAGTTTTGTAAGAGACCATGATTTGAAAATTGAAATGCGAACCTGGTTGTTCATAAATGCATAGAATATTTTCTAATAATTCATATACACGCAAGTGTACACTCACTCCCCATAGGGCTGGTTAATATCCAGGATACAGTGAGTCTGTATCTACGTAACTGACAAGTTATTGACTTAAAGTTCTAACCCATATTTGACGAATGGACTTTCCCATCATTATCATTTGGGTGAGTCCACTTTCGTTTTTAGGGGCTTTAGGTGTGATTTTGCTATGAAATTTCTCTGAGCAAACAGAATAGCCCCAGATGGGACGCCGCATTTTGCGGCGTCACATCTGGAGCTATTCTGTTTGCCTATGTCCCATAAAAGGGACGCCAGGCTTAAATGAGTTAAACCACACACAAAAATGGAATTATACATTTTGTGTGGTCTGAAATTTTAGCTTCTAATCACTCTATTAAGCTTCTAATGAATTTACATAGTCATCTGTTTTGATGGTTTCTTTATTGCTAAAGTCCATATCTTTTGCTATCGTACCTTTTAGAAAACATGAATTTGTCAATAGAAAGCATAATATTGGGTAGACGCCATTTAAATTTCTAGCTTCAGGAAGACTTTATAGCCAGCCAAGGTCATGTGAAGGTCAGTGCGGCAGTACTAGAAACCCTCACAGGGTTTGCTGATGCTCTCAACATTACCCCGGTGTTGGAGAAAGATACTTCCTTCCTGGAAACGCTGTGTTCGTTGCTAGGCAACAGTTCTCTTCAACTTACTGCCGCAGAGTGTTTGCTGGTTCTTCTGAGTAAAAGGGTAGGTCAAGCATTTAGCAAGTTTATGTCTTTTCAATTGAAACATTGTGATGCCAGTACCTTTTCCTTCTTTACTTTCACATGTAGGTATGTTAAAGGTTATTCTAACATGTTCCAACAAACATGTTTCGGGTTAAAATAGGCTTAAAAATGTGTTCCTATGTGGAACCCAGTTTTCCTAAATACATTGATGTTGATACAAATGAAATGGCAAATGCTCAGAGAAAGCACCTGATCAGAGTTTGCACCATGGATTGCTGTTCAGTGTTCATCTATGTCAATTATTTTCGGATTTTAGGAGAATCTGTGTGTTGCCAGATGTTTTGCAAAATTTACCGCTCTTCACATTGATAGAACTGTTTTTCTTGTATAGGGTCATCCAAATGAGCGGACCCCATTTCTGGTGCTATTTTCTGAAGGTGCTATGAATATGATCTTGAATGCTGCAGTGTAAGTTTCTTTATTGAGCCGCGAAGACTGGTCTTCGGGGTTTCCGACCAGGTTTGACACAAACCAGCCTGTACAGTTACAGAAGATGGCTAGTAGCTTGAAATTTTGGATTTAAGTAGAAAAGGGATTGTACTATCCGAGTAGCGAAGGCAAAGGCGCTGATCAGCTTCCCAGTTACTGCGAAACTGATCTGTGTCTTTGTTTTCCCATAGGCAAAAGTCCAGTTTTCTCATGACGTGGCTCATTGTACTCTTACAAGTCGGTAAAATCATGTCAGATAATGCCAAAAGCTGCCTTTGAGGGACTTGTCAAGAAACAGCTGGTTTAGGAGTACTGACCAAACTTGATATGAGCCGCGTCATGAGAAAACCAACAATTTGCATATGCGAAAACAAAGGCGCAGATCAGCTTCGCAGTAACTGTGAAAGTGGTCAGTGCCTTTGTTTTTGCTACATGGATAGTACATTTCCCTTACTTTCTAAATCTATAATTTCCAGCCTCTAGCCATCTTTTGTGCTTGTACAGACCAGTTTGTGTCAGACCTGTTCAAAAACCACATTGTTTGGTTTTCTCATAATGTGGCTCATATAAATCAAGCTTCGCCGCATTACGGCATGCAAGAAAAAGAATCCATCATGCGTGTAAGGTATGGATAGACAAATCTGTCCCTCGGGTCACAATTTGGCATCACTCGGCGAGCCTCGTGATGCCAAAATGTGACCCTCGGGACAGATTTGTCTATCCATACCTGACACTCATGTAAGATTCTTATAATATCACACATAAAATGCAGATGAAATGAATGAAAAAAAAAATCAAATGTAATGTAATTCTGTAGAAGGAAGTTGTACCGGTAGTACCATATCTAAGCTTGTGTATCCCTCTCATCTGCAGAGCAGCCGAGGCGGCATCGAAGGATGAACATTTCTACCTCTTCCTGAAGAGATTGTGTCAGGTGATAGCGGAGCTCGGCAAGACACTGCATGCTCTATGGGTAGGTGATGCTCTTCTTTTTAATAGACCACCTTCATTAAGCTTGAGTTATAGATTAAAATTAGGGATGTCAACGAATAATCGAATGTTCGAATATTTGCATTTTATACGAATATTCGAATGCGATTTCTGAATTCGAATATTCGCATAATTTTCTAACCTGCAATATTGTCTTGTATCAGTTTAAAGGAGGACTCAAATTTAAGGCCAAAGGTCGAAAAATAATTTGACCAGTAATCCTCTTGTCTTTTGAGTAATTCAAAATGGTCAACATTTTGACACACTTGCAAATTGGGATGAGTGCAATGATAAGGTTAGTAAATCATCTTGGTTCTTAAACTTTGTAAATGATCTTGCAATTCTGTGACAAAAGCTCTGAAAGAATGTTATAACCTGTGTGTCCGTCCCCTGGCTGGGGAGAGGGGGGGGGGCAAATGTCCACCTTTATACATTTGATGAGGGGGCAAATGTCCTCACCCTTAGATGAGTTAGGGGGCAAATGTCCTTACATGCCATTTTTGGGCAGGGGGCAAATGTCCGAGGGGGCACATATCGTATCTGGGCTACATGTCAATCCCAATTGGGGGAGGGGGCACATATCGTATCTGGGCTACATGTCAATCCCAATTGGGGGATTGCTCCATTAACGGTTTGACACTTTGTTGTTTCAAGTGACACATTGTTGATTCAAGTTGAGAAGAAAGCATTGCTTGCTTTCAATAAATGTTTTTAAGGTGTGAAAGTCCTTTAATTTGAGGTGTGTCATGTGAAAACTTAAGATGGCTGGATAGATTGACAACTCAATCCTTTAGGAACAACACAGTCACAACAGACCTTTCACAAAGTACATGTAGACCCTGAGCATTCTTGATGGCGGATATCAACGACATGCATGCAGAACTTAATCTTGGTTGACGATAATGGTGTGTCGTTGCTTTCTCAGACAGAACCCCAGAGATTTGTCATTATTAAACACCAGATTGTCTAGTTTTCTGTGCAAAATATTTGTGTATTTTCTTACATGGCGCCATTGGTATAGCCCAGATACGATACCATGCATATACATGTACCTCATATTTTCAATACATGTACCACCAAGTTAGTCATCGTAATGGGTCTTTTGGGCATAGGTGTGTATATCATTCGAATATTCGAATATATTCGAATATCCTATGCGAATATTCGAATACCAATTTCGGCATTCGTTGACATCCCTAATTAAGAGTGTAGGACAAAATCCCCCCTGGACAGAATCCCCCCACTCTTTTTTGTTTACTAGGACAGAATCCCCCCCAGTATATCTTGCAAATAGGACAGAATCCCCCCCACTCCCGGTCAGAATATCCATTATCATATTGTTACATTTTACAGCTATATGTCAACTGTTTTTGCATCAAAAAAGTTTCTTTATTCATTGTTTGCTAATGATTGGATAATTATGTTGTTTGGTTTTTATTTTTCTTTAATCACCACTTACTATAGTCAACTTAATAATATCTAAATAAATTCAAAGATTGCTCAATTATTGAAGTAGAGTCTGTCTGAGAAGGGGTGGGGGGATTATGTCCTATTTGCAAGATATACTGGGGGGGATTCTGTCCTAGTAAACAAAAAAGAGTGGGGGGGATTCTGATAAGGTAATTTTTGAAAGAGTAGAGCTGATGTTGTTTGAACTATAGATCATCTTTACTTATTTTTCAGGGGTCCTCAAATGTTGAAGTGAGTGTTCCACCCAACTTTGAGAAATTCCTGGAGGCACTGCTGGCTTTTACCCAACACCCTAGTCAGGTTGGTACCATGTTTCACCCAAACTCCTTTTAAAGATTTTCTCACAGATCTAGTCTAGATTTGGTACCTATCTAGCTCATGCCAATCACATTATGCTCAGCAATCCAGTATTATTTATTAGAATGATTCATAGTTGGTGAAAACTATCATTCTTTTAAAAACTAATTTGTTGTGGGAAATCAGAGAAATTACATTGCTTTTGATTTAATTATTTTTTATTAAATGATGATTTTATATATACAGATATTGGAGCCTGATTTAACATTGTTATGACGCTATTATTTGAAGCATGACTCTCTGCTTATTTTCAGTTTACATGTATTTAAGTTCTGTATATTTCTTTTAGATGTTGAACAATATAGCCCAGGGTGTTTGGACGTCCTATATAAAACATGAGCATATATCAGAAGATCCCACGTTTGTCAAGTTTGTACCTCGACTCATCAGCTCAACCAAAAAGACTTTACACAAGGTAACAATTTACTTGGATACCAATTGCCCGCCTTTGTGGCAGATTTTTAATGTGGCTGATTTCGTTGATGCTCTTAAACCTTTGATAACTTTTCCAGTGTGGTTTCAAATCCCATGTTGTGAGACAACCCAAGTCCTGGCCCCGAGGTTATAAACTTTTTTCATGCTCAACTCAGCAGAGCATGAAATTTCAACTGCTCATAAATACAGAAATAACCAAACTTGGCAGAAATTTCAGGCTTAGATTAGCAAAACCTGTAATTTATCCTGCTGATAAATGTTAAAATGCCAACAATTGTTGGCATTTCAACATTTATCAGCAGGATAAAGGACTAGGGCATTTAACGTCTGATTTTGGCCTCAGATTTTGCTAAAAATAAATTTTAGAATTTAGGTGAGAAAACTATTCCTTGAAACAGTCATATATCTCCTCTATCAAAAACAAGAACAAGTACAGTCCAACCTGTCTTAAGCAAGCGGCCAAGGTAACCACTAAAATTGCTTGCTTAAGACAGGTGCTTGCTTAATAGAGGTTATGTTCTAACACTATGGTGGCTGTTCTAACCAAACTATGTTAGCTAGAAATAAATACAATGTAATAGCACTGCCACTGTCAGTGGTGGCTGTTACTGAGTTTTCCAAAATGCCCAGACAAGCTGTCTAGGATTATCTTTTGAGACAATAAACAATGAATTATGGCATCTGGAAGGTGTGAAGACAATTTTGACACCTGACAAGAGTTTAAATATCCATGTCAAAATATTTCTTTTTATGTAATTGATGAAATGAGTGGCAGCTTAAAGCCACAATTGGGACAGAAACTAGTGGCCTCTGGCCACATAAGACAGGTGCTTGCTTAATAGAGGTTCATTTACATGTAAAATCAATTGGGGGGAAATGAAAGTGCTTGCTTAAGGCAGGTGCTTGCTTAATACAGAGCTTGCTTAACACAGGTTGGACTGTACTTCATTTATTCTACAAGCGTTGCCATGGCAATGCCCAGAAGAACCATAGATAGAGCACATTTTGCACTTTTTGGTCTATTTTTGACCATTTCTGAACACATTTTTCAATTTTTAAGTGCCATCCCACACGACGAACAAAATGATACTTAGCATACAATATCTCTGGATGATACTTCATAATTATTTCATAATAAGAAATTGTTTGTCAAGCGGGCCGGTAGTTGAAAATGATGTTGAAAGGTGAAAAATAGACCCAAAATTGCAAAAAGTGGTATTTCTATGCTTTTCAGAGCGTTGTCATGGCAACGTGGAATTTGAATGTGATAATTGTGCTAGAATTTATAATCAGGGACCTATACCTGCTATTTGCAATACTTCTCTCCTCAAAATTCCAAAATTCAACTTTTTACCAACACATGAGGCCGAAATCAGGCCTTAAATTCCCTAGGCCTTTTAGTCTCAGCTGAGCTGAGCCTGAAAAAAGTTGTATAACCTTGGGACCTGATTGCGCATGTGTCAGTTGTTCTTTCTGGGGGTGAAATAGTTGTAAAAGGGATGTTAAACATTGAAAAGGACTATGGCTAAATTTGGATTTCGGATTGAGAAATTAGGGTGTTCAAAATGATGGATAGATGTAAATGCTTACATTTTAAACAAGCAAGATTTTTTATATGGATTGTACCCAATAAACTCATATTCCAGGGCCCAGTTGTTAAAAACTTTGTTAGCTTAACGCTGTCATTAAGCCCTCAATTTATTAACTATATATCGACTTCAAAAGCAAATACACTGCTATTTTCTATTGAAAAAATGTGAGAATCCTTTGCAACAAAAAATAAAGAATGTAGGGCAAAATCCCCCCCCCGGACAAAATCCCACCCACTGTTTTTTGTATACTAGGACAAAACGGATCCATGACATTTCGTCTAAAACCATTTCGTCTAAAAGCCATTTCGTCTAAAGGACATTTCGTCTAAAGGACATTTCGTCTAAAAGACATTTGGTCTAAAAGACATTTCGTCTAATGGACATTTCGTCTAATGGACATTTCGTCTAATGGACATTTCGTCGAATACGACATTTCGTCTAAAATTCGTCTAAAAATGTCTAAATTCGTCTAAAATTCGTCTAAAACTCGTCTAAAACATAAATGATAAGGAAAATATTTTGAACAACATTTTATTGGATATCAATTTCATTATTTAATATGACAAATTGTAGCCAATCCCTCCAGCGATGTTGCAGCAGCATCTTTTATTTAAAAAATATATAATGCTTTTATTGTTTACCAATCAACAACTGCAACAGACAACAATGGACCAAAACTAATCCTAAACACTGCATTATAGCTACCAGTTTGATAACTGCTCACTATGACCAGTTAAGATATACCAATATACATGTATTGTCACCATAAGCTTGCAGGTAAACGGAAATGATAAATAAATATTTCAAGTCACATCTCTGAAATTGATTTCCAGTAAGGTGCGACATTTGGTCTAAAAATTCTTATATTTTTTTTTCTTAACTTTTTTTTAGACCAAATGTCGCACCCACTAGATTTTTTAGACGAATTGTCCATTAGACGAAATGTCCTTTAGACCAAATGTCCATTAGACGAAATGTCCTTTAGACCAAATGACCTTTAGACGAAATGTCTTTTAGACGAAATGTCCTTTAGACGAAATGGCTTTTAGACGAAATGGTTTTAGACGAAATGTCCTGCACCCGGACAAAACACCCCCCAGTCTGAAATGCAACTAGGACAAAATCCCCCCCACTATATATTACTACTAGGACAGAATCCCCCCCACTATATATTGCAAATAGGACAAAATACCCCCCGGACAGAAACCCCCCAATGTGTTCTGGAAGGAAAGTGCCATTAATAGAGAAAACATAGGCTATGAAATGCATGTGAATTCACAATAAACTGGATTAAATGAGTTTTTGAAATGTTAAATGTGCTTCAAATGACAAAAAATGTGCTTAATTAATATGTCATGCAGCAAATGTGCCAAACACAATTTGTATTGATTTCTGGATACAGTGCTAAAATTTGTGGTATACTTTAATTTCTCTGTTTGAATTGAAATTGATTTAAATATTTAGTTGATTATAATAACTGGTGATTAAATTAAACATTGTCAATATGTTAATTTGATTACTGCAGTTAATTTTCCTATTATACAATTAATTGGACAATTAAAGAAGTTTGTCTCACCTTTTCATTAGCAGTAATTGTGGCATATTATGATGCAACTTTCTTTAATAATAAAATTTAGGTGTTTTGGCCATTAGCAAACAATGAACTTTGTCACAGTTTAATAAGTTAATATTTTGCTGTGTGAGAAATTGATGAATGCTTGCTTTAATTTTTTTTTTGTCTTTTGTATTAATAATTGAGCCTTTGCATGAGAAAATCTGCATGTTGTGTTCACTGACCAGGTCCAGAAGCAGGACAGAAGGTTGAAATTTAGAAATTTAAGAAGATGAATTGTACTAACTATGGAACAGAAAGAAAGACGTTGATCAGCTGTGCAGCTGATCTGCTTCTTTGTTTTTTGCATAGGCAAATTCTTAGTTTTCTTGATTCTTTGTCATATTGTTTCAATGCATAATACCACCAGAGACACAGAAAAGAGTGATTGTACTATCTGTGTGTGGAGATGAGCTGCACCACTGCATGTAACAAATATCATGTTTGTTGTTTGTATGCCATTGCTAAATTGTAGGTTACAATACATTGTCTTATATATGTTATATCACATTAAAATTAAACAAAGGGTTATACATGTGTTTTGTCTATATTCGTCATATTTATGCACAAATCATTAGTTCAAACCAACATTTTCATGCATGTCTCTCTTGCAATGCAGTGTGAATTGGGGGGGGGGGGGGGGGGGGGTTCTGTCCGGGGGTATTTTGTCCTATTTGCAATATATAGTGGGGGGGATTCTGTCCTAGTAGTAATATATAGTGGGGGGGATTCTGTCCTAGTTGCATTTCCGACTGGGGGGTGTTTTGTCCTAGTATACAAAAAACAGTGGGGGGGATTTTGTCCGGGGGGGATTTCGTCCGGATACCAAAAATAACAGTGTATTTGTAATATTGCCATTTGAAATTTTAACGAATCGTTAACTAACGACATGTTTAATTTTGAACAACTCGCCCCTGTTTGCAATTTTTTGTACTTGTCTAACTTGTTCCAGGTTGGGTACCCTAGTCAGACAAACTCCCTCAGTTGTGAGTATGCCAGGATTGATTTTGATTGTGATGAAGAGTTCTCTATGCTTTTATCTAGTAAGTTTACAGAATGATGGCAATGAAAATTATGTGAATACGTGGGATTATCAAAAATTACGTGGACTTTTCCCATAACTTGACAACGATTCAGGCAAACATATTCAAATGTTTGCTGACGATAAACTTGCTTAAATCCACTACATTCTGAAAGTTTGGTTGATCTAATGTGTTTTATTAGCGGTTGGTGGTGGTTTTACTTACCCCACCCTCCCTATGGCGGAGCACGTCAGAAATGACGTTAAGCTTTGCACTGTAGTTTCGCATTTCATTTGCGTTTTCTTCAAAACGGTTTTGCAGATCACAGCCAAACGTAACATGTGTCTTAAAGAATCCATAACAAAACAATTTATGCTTGCTCAATAATTACGGTGGACCGGTTATGCACCTACGTTGTTTTGCTAAGGCATACATGTTTGCTTTTTCGGAACTTTTAAGCGATGTCTGAATTTCATGCAACACAGATCAACCAGCAATAGCGTGCAATTTCCAGTTTGAAACAAATCCTAATTACATATTTGCCGGTAACACTTCACGGTACTTTGATTAAGCATTACAAATGAAACATTGCATGCACGTTTGAACAAAAAGGACCAAAATAAGTATCAAAATTCCTACCCGTCATTTAAAATGTTTTAACGTCTAAATCATAATGTTAAAAGTCAGCATCAATATGCCCAGTCCAAATTTATTCTCAAATCAAGGCAATACATTAATGATTTTATTCAGATTGGTAATTTAAACCATGCTCCAATAGTGGACAAATTTTGAAGATACTTTGAGCAGTAAACCTGTAAAAATCCGTAGCCCTAAAAAGGGCTTTTTGTGGTTCAAAATCAGTGGTTTTGCGTCGACGTCACTGACGTGATCGGTGTGCTCCAGGATGGCAAAAGTGGGTGTTTTCATTTCAAAATAATTTTGTAACGGATGAAGGGATTGTGATAAAATTTTGCACACTAATGCATATTACATGGGTCCTTGTGGATTGAAAGTTTGAATGGAATCGAGTCATATAATCAGACGTTATGGGAAAAGTCCACGTAAGTTTTGATAATCCCTCGTATATGAGAAGAATGCATGACCTTATTACAGATCAGCTGTGCAAAGATTCTCACGAATGTCAAATACTGTGTTTTCTTAATTTGCTGACATCATAAAATCAACCTCAAAATCCTTAAATTAGAACAAGCTATTACACATTGGAGTAATACCTTTAATAAATAGAAAGATGCAAAACTGAATATTGTCTGTATAAGCACAGCGCTTGTCCATGTCTTACTGGGTCAAAGAGTAAAAAGTCATACATGTGTATTTTCTAGTGAAGATGATGTATACTGTGTTTGTTTTGTCAGAGTTCCGCAGTGAGGTTCTTGAGACCATGAGGCAGGCGGCCATTAAATTTCCATCTCTGACCTTCACCTTCGGATCTCAGTGGTTGCAGACGACACTAGAAACACCGATAGATTTAGGAGTAGGTAAGTCAAGTTTTAAACATGATTTTTGGGAGCATGGTGGCTTATTGGTAGAGTGCCAGACTCTGAAATGAGAGGTCCTGGGTTTGATACCAGCCATAATTACATGTAAACACAAACCAAAAGGTTCTTGAAACTTAATACATGTACATATAATATTATGTCAAAAATAGTTTTAAGACATGTTGAATTATTTTTATCGGGAATTAAAAACATTACACTGAGGACCTAGGTGAAAAGAGTTTTACTAGAAATTTTGTTTTAATATCTTTGAATTCAGCAACATGGCTGTATTGTAGCATTTGTGTATTAGGGGTTTTGACTTTGACCTGCTTGTCTGGTAAGCTCACGAGGGTATCGATCATCACAGTACTATAAAAAGTCGAAGTATATCAATGTTAGAATTTAATTTGTGGATGTTATTGTATTTGTTATTTTCAGAATTAGAAGAATCCAAAGGATATTGCAACCTAAGTTCCCCATCTTTCATTGAGTGGGAGGCACTCTCCTCCTATCTGGAAGCTGTCATGTCAAAACTGAGCCTTGGTGATGAAAATGATTCAGAGACACAGCAAGGTGTCACACTCCTCAAGGCTGTTCTCAAGTATGAAACACAGGTTGGTTTTAGGTTTTCATTCTTTAAACAGTCTGATTTGCGAGTTATTAAACTGAGACTGAGATACCGGGGTTCTGTTGTACTCAGTTTCATATTCATTCATCTATCATACACATGTCTTATTGGTCTGATGGCTAGACTATATTAAACTATTCTCATTTGCATATTTTTCCTCCAGTTTTGAAAGAAAACATCAACAACAACAACTAAACAGTGTTTTTTCTTCAATATTTGTGTTTCAAATGTATTTTCAAACTGACAGAATTACCCAAGGGTAGTGTGATGGTCTGGTGCTTGGGCATTGGACTCTGAACTGACAGGTTCTGGGTTTGAAACCTACTTCTACCGCATTTTGTCTTTAAGCAAGGCACATTTACTCCCATACTCTCTTTTAGCACAGGGACTATACAAAAAGTGTTGGCTAGAGTCTGACATGACCAAAAGATTGTTGTCAGAGACTCTATAAATATCCATCACAAACATTTTTGTCTGATTTGTTTTATTGTAAAGCATTGATGTTCTAAAGTTCAGGCCCCGAGGTGATCAAACTTTTTTCTTGCTCAACTCACCTGAGCATGAAATTTAAACTGCTCATAAATACTGAAATAACCAAAATTGGTTGAAATTTCAGGTTAAGAATGCCAAAGCCTGTAATTTATCCTGCTCATAAATGTTAAATTGCCAACAATTGTTATGAGCAGGTTAAATTTTAGTCTCAGCTTAGTTGAGCATGAAAATAGTTTTATAACCTCGGGACCTGGACTTTAATTGTTGTTTCAGGATCCTCTTATTCTATCCTGCCAGCTGTCCTGTTTATCAGCACTGTTTATCTTCCTGAAGTATGTACCAGACATTCTCATGGAAATCTTACAGAAGGTAAATTAAACATAATTTCAACAACATCACAAAGTTTAGATTTGACTCTGAATGTTACCTTCAGAAGTCATCTAAAGGCTGTAGAAATTAGGGAGATGATGCAACCATTCAGGATGTTCATCAGACTGTGTGTTTATCTTGGCCGGGTTCTTCAAAGCATTGTTAAAATAAACAATATCATTAGGCTATTCTATGCAGTTTTTTGTAGTGCAAAACAAGGCTTCTTCAAGCCATTGGTCAGTATTCATGCTATTCCCTGACATCAGAATGAAAATAATGTGGAAGAATAGCAAAATTAGCAGAAACACTTCAGAGGGATCTTAAATAGGGAAGATTAGGTCTTAGCTCTCATGAGAGAAGTATATCTGAATCAAAATCACAATAGTTTTTAGCTCACCTGAGCCGTTAGGCTCACAAGGTGAACTTATAGGATGGCCATGATCCGGCGTCCGTCTGTCGTCCATCCGTCCACAATTTCAAAGATCTTCTCCTCTGAAACCGCTTGGCGAATCATAGCCAAATTTTATATGAAGCATCTAAGGAAAGGAGAACCAATGTGTATATAAATAATCCAGGTCACATGACCAAGATGGCCGCCATGCCCATATATGGTAAAAACCCTTCAAAAATCTTCTCCAGAACCGGTGGACCGATTTCAACGAAACTTGGCATGAAGCATCGATGGCTCAAGCACTACAATGTATATATAAATCATGACCCTGTGATGACCTTGACCTATTTTATGGCAAGGTCAATTTTAGAAACATTGGCTTTTACATGGGAAAAGTGAAAACTATGGATGTTTTGAAAATTATTGCAGCCTGAGACATGAAAAGTGGTAGATGCAAACAACTAATGGATTAGATGAAGGTATATGATTAATTTAGGTCAAGGTCATCTCTTGACCTTCGCCGGTTTGTCATCCATACACACTTTTCAAAGATCTTCTTCTCTGAAACCACTAGGCCAATCAAAGCCAAATTTTATATGCAGCATCTATAGGTAGTGGGAACCAATGTTTATATAAATAATTCAGGTCACATGACCAAGATGGCAGCCATGCCCATATATGGTAAAAACCCTTCAAAATTCTATTTTTCCAGAACCAGTGAACAGATTTCAACGAAACTTTGCATGAAGTATGGATGACTCAAGTACTACAATGTATATATAAATCATAACCCTGTGATGACCTTGACCTATTTTACTGCTAGGTCAACATAGGTCGCTAATGCATTTGAATGGGGAAAACTTTTAAAATGTCATTTGAGGTAAAGTCTTGCAGGAAATGGGTAGTAGGACTGAATATTAATGATTCTGAAAAGCAAAGGACCCAATGGCTCATATGCCCCCACCCTGGGGCAATATACATGTATATTACCATAATATTCAAACATCTTCTCCTCTGAAACCACTTGGCCAATTAAAGCCAAATTTTATGTGAAGCATCTATAGGATGGGGCAACCAATGTATATATAAATAATCTAGGTCACATGACCAAGATGGCCGACATGCCCATATATGGTAAAAACCCTTCAAAAATCGTCTTCTCTGAAATTCAATGAAACTTGGCGTGAAGCATCGATGGCTAATGTACTACAATGTGTATATAAATCATGACCCTGTGATGACCTTGACCAATTTTATGGCAAGGTCAACATGGGTTGCCTATGTATTTGAATGGGGAAAACTGTTAAAATGTCCAGCAGGAAATTGGCAAATGGACAGAATATTGATTATTCTGAAAAAAGAAAATGGCCCAAGGGCTTCATCTGCCGCTGCACTGGGGTTAAATACCATAATATTCAAACATGTTTATTGTTAATGCAGCCGATCTCAGGTGAGCATTTACAGGACCATTGGTCCTCTGGTCTTAAAAACTCACCATGCAGTATTCAGTTGAAACTGACAAATGCAGGATTTGTAGAGCAATCTTATTTTGACTCTAATTACAGATATTCCGTACAGTAGTGTTTGAGCTGCCGGGTCAGACCAAGGGTACAAGGAGTAAAGCTGTGAAGAACGTCAGACAACACGCGTGTAGTGGCCTAGTCAAGATGTGCACCAAATATCATGAGCTCATATTTGTAAGTTTGCTATTTTGTATGGTGTTGTGTTTCATTCCTGACCATTCCTAGCCTATGTCTTTTCAATTTTAGGTATTACCATTATTAAGCCTGGATCATTTAATTCACAAATGTTGAAAACTTACATATGCTTAGTGGTGGTGACCAATCAGCATAATGAGCATATCCTTGGAGTCTGATCAAAGCCTTTGTTGTTAAGGGACAAAATGGTACGGCCAATATTACAGTTTTTGATAAATACATTGTACTTCAGATTGGCATTTTCATGGTAGGCACACATTTTCCATGGTTGAATGAGCATACTTTGAAATGTTATTGATATTGTGTCTCAAAAGTGGACTTACAAGAGGGTATCCTGAACGTATATTTATGTATATTCCAGCCTGTTTTTGACCAGTTATATGATCATATCAAGACAATATGTGTAGACCCCAAACAGCTGTCTCAGATGGAAAAATGCATCCTAACAGAGGCATTGATTCTTATGAGGTATAGCAGCTGATTTCCCCTTGTCATTCATCTTCATCATCATCATCATCATCATCATCATCATCATCATCATCATCATCATCATCATCATCATCATCATCATCATCATCATTTTTGTTTATTTTTTCTCGTCACCTGTGTCAAAAGGTGACTGATTAGCAAAGGTTAGTTTTTGTCTTTGATGATTTTCAGTACTTGATGGGTTTCTTTTATCCTTCGAAGTACAGTACTTGTTTATGCTCTCTTTTGCTCATACATACCAAGTTTTAACTTCATTCTCCATGATATTACAAGAGAGTTTACGTAAAATGAGCAGTTTGGTAAACCCATTCTGTCTGATAAGGTCATTTCTGTCATGTCTTCTAACATGGATCTGAAAACTTAGGATTTGGGATTTTATGTGAATAGTACCTTTGTTTCCACAGCAACCATTTCAATAACTATGAGAAACAAGCTGCATTCATTGGTGAAGTGATGAAGCCTGTGAAGGAACTATGGCTGTCTGAGGAATTTAACCAGTTAGTATAACAATCAGTCTTGTGAATACATGTTTTGTTTTCATTGTGTTAAATCAGAGGAGCAATTTGGTCCGGTTATCTAGTCTGGAGTAAAAAGAACTGGAGTGAGAGGTGCTGGATTACCCATGTAGCTTCATTGAGCAAGACACTAAGCTCACCACAATACTGGTTAACACCCTGGAAGCGATGGCTCCATCCAAACATGGCTGAAAAAGTATTGAATGGGATGTTAAGCCATACCAAGTAATTTTTACCAGATCAAATTCTAAAAGACAGTTGTAAGTTAGTATGAAAATGTCATTGTAGGAAGAAAATCACTTTATCATAAGTAATAGGCGAGAGAATCTGCAAAATATTTTCTTCTGAAAATTTTATACAGGGGCTTTTTAATGCAATGACCACAATATTTATTGCCCAAATCCTTTCCAGAGCGTTTTGGAATCCTGAGAAGTACATGTCATACATTGGTCTAGACCAGCCTGCTGTTGAACCTAGCTCAGCTGATACCTGTGGTATAAATAGGTCACATGTAAGTTGAAGTATTCATTAAAATAACTTAAAATTTATTTTGCTTTATTTACACTGAAAGCTTCATGTTCTCTTGAATGCTCAAATGTTGGCATTATGTGGGCATAATATGTAATGAAGGAAACCAGGGGACCTTGGACGGGTAACCACTACCCTACCACATGCCTTATTCAGGATTTGAACTTAGACCACGGAGGAGACAGGCAAATGTCCAAGCTTCCTGATTTCATTTACAAAGTGCTTATGATTATTTTTATTCTCATATGAATACATTCTAGCTTTTAAGACAGATGCACAAGTGATTTCATTTTTCTTTTGCAAATTCTTGAAATGATGTCTGTTAGTGTCAGGAAACATAGTTACTAACTTAGCTTCAGTCCAAACATTTAAATTAGCCTGTGATGTCACCACCATGTACACAAATGATAGCTTGCATGGAGTTTTGTTTCCTGACACAGTGTCTTTTTGTTAAGAGGTTGTCTTAATGGAAAAAAAGTGTGAACTTCATTTGCTCTTCTTAAACCTAGCTTTACTGTGGGTTTTATTTTATTTCTGTATGATGTGATTGTTGTAGGGGTAAATAACCATTCATTTTCTCTCAATATATTTTCTTTTCTTCAGATTAACTACTGTATCAACCTGATACTGGCTGTAATGAAGAGAAGTATATGGCCAGACGATACTGAGGTTTGTTTGTTGTTGTCTTTGCTACAAGTAATAGAATGTCTGACTCTGGAGTGAAATGTCTTGGTTTCAGATCCCCTCTTTGATGTATTATGCGTTTGAGCATGATAGTTTAAGCTTCCTAAAGCAGTAATCAAAAGTACAGAGGAAGTGGTGGCTTGATCCCAACATGATTTGAAAATACTTGATAGGGCGGTGAAGCAATAAATCAAGTGCAACCTTTTGATTTTATTGTGAAGATTGCATGTAAAATCATGTAAGCCTGCACTGTTAGCGGCTTAAGTATGGAAATTTCATGCATAGAAGTTAAAGAGACATCATACATGAATATTTTTCAGCTTAACAACGAGTTTGTAAAATTCCACATTGATTTCTGGAGATTTTTCGAAGCATGGATTTGCTTCATGACAGTGCTCAATTTTGAAGTGATTAAGACTGAGTGTTTCATAGTACCTCATTGAAGTTTGGTTGGTTGTTTTGGAGTATAACACCTCACCAACAGCTAAGGTCATATGGAGGCGGGACCTTGGTTTAAAATCACATCCGACAGACTGGAGAAGCAGGGGATCAAACCAACAAGTCTAGATTTACAATGTGAGTGATTTAGCATTGCATCATGGAGGTTATTTCTGAAGTTTTGTGTATGTTTATTTTGTAGAAAGCTGAGTCAGGAGGGTTTGTGATATCCAAGCTGGAAACTGGTGTCCATGTAATGAGGAACCCAGCTACAGTTCACATCTCAGGGCTGCTGGAGAATGCTCTAGCTCTGCTCAAGTAAGATTTCATTATGATCTGGTTCTGCTATATTGGCATTTCGCTTATGTCTCTAAAATAAGATGCAAAGTGTACTGTCTGTTTTGATAATACTCTAGAAGTTGCTGACCTGTGTTTGAATTTGTGGGATATGAGCAATCTTGTGAGAAAACCAACAATATGGTTTCCGAACAGGTCCAACACAAATCAGGCTGTACTCACAGAAGCAGGCTAGAAGCTTGAAATTTTGGATATAAGTAGAAGAGGGATTGTACTATCCCTTTAATGAAAACAAAGGCGCTGATCAGGTTCGCAATTACTGCGAAGCTGATCTGCGCCTTTGTTTTCGCATAGGCAAAAATCCAGTTTTCTCACTGTGGCTCAAATAGTAATGAAAATTTATGTTAAAGTGATAAATTTAAAGTAAAGTGAAATAAGCTGTGATCTTTTAGAAATGGGCCTTGATAGTGATGCTTAGTATAGGTACACTTCTTTGTTTAGTTGATCAATCAATGACCTGATAGATCAATTTATCAGGTAATCAATCAATCAATTAAGGCTGCTAAAATAGTATCGCTTAACTATTTTCAGATCTATGAATATGTTATATCATGAAGACTATTTGAAACTTCGACATGCAGACTTTGAAAAATCATATGACCTGTTACCAAAAGAAAAGCAAGCTTTATTAGGTAAAGTATATAGCTTTATGCATTATACAAAGTATGGATTCTTAAAGTCATATTGTATTTGATGAATTTTCAAAAATATGTCTGACATTCTGCCCATGAGAGACACTTTGTGTGAGCTCATTGGGCATAACCTCAATTCGAGCATTTGCTACAATACCCAGTAATATCATATGCTTGTCATAGAATGCGCACAATATGTGGTCCTCCTTGCTTTTGCTCGCTAGTCATGGCAGCGCTGTCTGATTCTCATTGCAATTACAAAGGTACAGATCATGTGAGCTGTAATATAATTCTACTTTCTAAATCTGAAATTCAAAGCATCTAGCCATTGTCTATCATCACACAGCCCAGATTAGTCGTAACTGATTATAATCTTGAAAGATGCTTTTATTTTCATGGCAGGAATACCACCCCCAGTTACAGATAATACCAGTCTTTCTAAACATAAAAAGCCAATGGAGAGGATGCAGAATTTCCTTCTCTCATCTCATGAAACAAGGTGAGTTTCTTGGGGAACTTGATGATTATATGAGCAGCATAGCGAGAAAACGAGTTTTTTTGCCTATGTGAAAACAAAGGCGCAGATCAGCTCTGTAACAGCCAAGCTGATCAGCGCCTTTGTTTTCGCTACACAGATAGTACAATTTCTCTGCTTCTAAAATCCGAAATTTCAAGCTTCTAGCCTGTTCTGTGACTGTACAGGCAGGTTTGTGTCAGACCTGGTCGGAAACCCCGAAGACCGGTTTTATTGTGTCGTGGCTCATATTCTCAGTATTTATGCTATTATCTACTTAATTCTACTTATCATATGACATCACAGTTTTCTGGTGGGTAACGTCATGTAATAAAAGTGTATTAACACTTTTGCGGGAATACGTGACGTCGTTGACGATGTCAGTAACAACAATAAAGCAAATCATCGTCATTTCATATGAAATTTATTAAACTTGCCGAAGGCTCATATGAAATAATCACTTGTGTAAGATCCTCTATTTATCTGTTTGAAGTTTGGTAATAAACAAATGAAACTACCTTGTTGATGGAATTTTGACTTCAATGTCTAAAGATTTGCCTACTTTAGAACTTGTGCTGAATAGAAAAAACTGAATTTTGGTATCCATTTAAGAATTGAAGATTTGAACATAATCATAACATGACATAACATGCTCTTCATAACGCATCAGGGCTCATTTGTTCAAAGTTAACAATGTCGTTAGTTAACGATTCGTTAAAATTTTAAACATGAATATTACAAATACACTGTTATTTTTGTTGATAAAATGTGAGAATCCTTTGCAATGCAAAGGATTCTCACATCTTGTCAACAAAACAATAACAGTGTTTTTGCTTATGTAGTGGCATTTACTTAACAAGTTGAGGTTTTCAGTTGACGTTAAGCTAACAAAGTTTCAAACAACTGGCCTCAAATATGTAATTTGAAGCAGCAGAACTCTGAATTTAGAGACCTTGGTTGCATCCTAGGTCTTGACAACAATTTTCACAGTTCTGGTATAGGCTTTAGAAGCTTTGACGCCATCCTCACGATACTACAATATTGTTGACTGAGATGTTAAAAATAGTCAAACTTCCCTATAAGTGGCCGCGGTGGCCGAGCGGTTAAGAGTGCTGTTTCTTAATCACTCGATCATCTCACCCCTCTGTCTGGTGTGGGTTTGCCACGTGAGACGAGCCATGTTCTGCTTGTGGGTGTGCCAGGTGCCCACCTACTGATTGGCCGGTCTCATATGAGCTGAAACAGTCTTGAAAGGGACGTGAAACTGAATTTAAAAAAACAAAAACTTCCCTATAATTAAAGCTGGACTTTGTATTTTCAGCTGTCATATCCTAGGCAATGCCGGCGTGTGCCTAGGAAGTGAGTTCTACACCATTCCTAACTTAGCCAACTCTATCAACCAGACTATACTATGTGGCCTAGAACATATTCCTGATTTTAGACTCAGACCTATAATTCATATCCTTTCATGTGACCATGCTAACTCAAGGAAGTTCATTATCATGACTGAGACCAAGGAAACAGTTGAGACCAAGGAAACAGTCATCTGATCTAGATTTAGATCGGATACAGCTCAGCAATTAATAGCAAAAACAAATGCACAAAGTACTGGTAATCTGACAGCGTGGTTATGATTACTGACCATCCGTGAGCTCTGCCATATACATTGGGCATATAAAGTAATAAATCAGTCCAGTAAGTCTAACATAAAGGTGTCTAAACAGCCTCAGACGAAGGTTAGAGATTTGAAATTTTATAATCATGATGTATAATTTTAATATATGGACACATATCACCTGCACGCCTAATGCATTAAAGCTCAAAGTGTTAGTCATACTAAGACTAGCATGAATTTCGCATTCTAACAGTGTTAACTGTGATAAATTTTGATATGATGTGTTAAATCAGATTTGAAAACAAGAATCATAAAAGAAATTCTGAAAATTTCCTTAACCGTGTGTAAGTGTAGGAATCAAACCATATATTCAGAACTGTCCCAAGGAGCACTACGCCACAGCAGTTATACCAATCCTGGCTCATCTCTGCCCCTATATGTATCAGGTAGGTTGAACAAAAGGATCATTGCAATGCTATTAGTTTCACTGTTCAACATTTAGTTTGGTAGCATTATTAATTCGCGCAGTGATGCGAGAAAAACGGCTTTTTGCCTTTGCGAAAACAAAGACACAGATAAACTGCACAGCTGATCAGCGCCTTTGTATTCACTGCTTGGATAGTACAATCCCTCTTCTTCCTAAATTCAAATTTTCAAGCTTCTAGCCATTTTCTATGACTGTATGGGCCGGTTTGTGTTGGACCTGGTTGAAAACCTGGAATGAGGATAGGACTTAAAATTAAGAAAGAGATGATCTCATTCAACATTTCATCATTAACTTTTATCTTGTTTCAGCGATTAGGTGCAAGATGGCAACAAATTAATCAGAAATATCCTCTTGGGTAGGTACTCACTGTTTCGTTTGACCTGCGACAAGAGAAAACTTGTCTTCGGGGTTTGCAACCAGGTCCGACACAAACCAGTCTGTACAGCCATACAAAATGACTAAAAGCTTGATATTTTGGATTTACATGTAAGTAGAAGAGGAATTCTACTATCTGAGTAGCTAAAACAAAAGCGCTGATCTGCTGTGCAGTTACTGCACAGCTGATCTGCGTCTTTGTTTTCACAAATGCAAAATTGTGGTTTTCTCATGATGCGGCTCATTTACATCCCATTTTGAGAAAAATCTGTCTCTTTGGATTGCAGAACTTGTAAACCAGGGGTTGGAGGTTTGATCCTGGGATTCTCCAGTCTTTTATGGATGGGTCTGTAAGCCAATTTCTTATAAGGCGTAAACAAAAAATAGCCGTGTTTCCGCTAACCCGACAGACTCTGATTTTTTGCGCCGACCCTGCAGTTTTTAATGCCAATAAAAATAAAATACAAATATTTTCATGCCGACCGACCCTCAACATTTGAAGTGGAAAACAGACAATGATTTAAAAACTGCTATAATTTCAACAATACTGGGTCAACTCGCGTTCTTTAGCTTCCTACTGGTTTTAAACTTCATCGCATGTTTGTTTCGAGTGCTTATGATTAATTTTAGAACGTCCTTACCTTTTTTACCCATTTTCAAAAAAGAAAAAATACACGGAAAATAAAAAGATTTTCCGACCTACCGACTCTAACCCGTCTTCGGCATGTTAGCGGAAACAAGGCTATTTATACCCCCGGCATTTATGCCGACGGGTATATAGCTTTCGCTTTTCCGTTTGTCCGTTCGTATGTTAGTTAGTTAGTTAGTTCGTTTCTTCGTTCGTAATTCCGGAACGTTCATGGAATTTACGTCAAAGTTTTGGTTAAAGTTTCTCTAGAGGTGAATATCTCATGAACCAATGGTCAGAAACCATTCATATTTGGACCATAGGTACCCTATAGGGTTTGCTTTGTTTCCATGAGTTCGGAGCCCAGGGCCCATGCCCAGGGGTAGGGCTGGAGGTCAAAATCTAGGTCACCTTTAAAATATGCTATTTACAATTTTAATGATTCTTCTTTAAGTCCATATCTTAACAAACAATCATAGGGATGTATTCTTATTTAGTTCCTAGATACCCTATAGGGTTTGCTTTCATATTCCATGCTCGATACCATCGCCAGGGGTGGGGCTAGAGGTCAAAATCTAGGACTTATTTATAATATGATAAATACCATGATAAATTTTCTGCAAGTCTATTTTCTTGACATCCACAAAGTCTTGTCAGAAAGCATTCACACTTAGACCATAGGTACCATGTAAGGTTCAGACACTAGGGTCCGTGTGCAGGGGGTGGGGCTGGAGGTCAAAATCTAGAACTTCTTTAAAAATTGTATTTTCTGTACTTTTCTTTATCACCATGTTTAGAAATGATTTGTACGTGCACCAAAGGGACTATATAAGGTTTGCCTTGTTCCTAATGACGTCAGACTCTAGGGTCCGTGCCCAGGGTGGGGCTAGAGGTCAAGATCTAGGACATCTTATTTTTTTTTTTAATATTGAAGAATGACATTCTACTTTACATCTAGGACTGAGGACCTGACCCTCAATGTCCGCGATCAAGTCCTAGATTGAGTATACAAGTCAGCTCTGTATACTGTTCTAAAATAGATCTGTCATTCTACTACACTCCCCCCCCCCCCCTCCCATGGTTTTAGACAGTGCTTTTTGCAAATACAAATTTATAAGATGTACTTGTTGAGGGCGCTCTCTTTCATCAGCAATTGAGGTTCAGTGAGCATGTCTGGATTGGAGGGCGGTGGGCTAAGGGATGGGGGCATTGGAGGGTGCTACCAGCCGGGGGTATACGTGCCTCTCAAGGCACTTTTTCTAGTTTTATTTTACGCCTAATGGTTATGACAAATTGATGACAAAAAGAAACCTGTTGTGATGGTGCTTGAGACTATATTGTGCCTATTTTATTATTCCAAATGAATCTGAAACCAGTCATCAAGATGAGATTAATTTGGAAATTTGGTTTTATACAAACCAATAAAGTGATTTCCACATCTGTTAATTTTTTTCCAAACTTGTTTTATTCAGTCAGCAGCAGTCTGAGGATGAGAACTTGGAATCTGAGGAGGTCTTCCAGGAACAGATGACACGTCTTGTTACACGGGAATATATAGATCTCTTAGGTAAGACACATTGTTACATGGGAATATATAGATCTCTTAGGTAAGACACATTGTTACATGGGAATATATAGATCTCATAGTTAAGCCATGCCTTGTTACACGGAATATATAGATCTCTTAGGTAAGACACATTGTTACATGGGAATATATAGATCTCATAGTTAAGCAATGCTTTGTTACCCGGGAATATGCCATGCCTTGTTACACGGAATATATAGATCACTTAGGTAAGACACATTGTTACATGAGAATATATAGAGCTCTTAGGTAAGACACATCGTTACATGGGAATATATAGATCTCTTAGGTAAGCTACGCCTTGTTAAACAGAAATATGTAGATCTCTTAGGTAAGACACATTGTTACATGGGAATATATAGATCTCTTAAGTAAGATACATTGTTGCACGGGAATATATAGATCTCTTAGGTAAGATACATTGTTACATGGGAATATATAGATCTCTTAGGTAAGACACATTGTTGCATGGGAAAATATAGACCTCTTAGGTAAGACACATTGTTAGATGGGAATATATAGATCTCTAATGTAAGACTCGTTGCATGGGAATATATAGATCTCTTTGGTTAGACACATTGTTACATGGGAATATATAGATTCTCTTAGGCAAGACACATTGTTACATGGGAATATTGTTACATGGGAATATATAGACTCTCTTAGGCAAGACACATTGTTACATGGGAATATATAGATCTCTTAGGTAAGACACATTGTTACACAGGAATAAATATTCCTCTTAGGTTAGATACATTGTTACATGGGAATATATAGATTCTCTTAGGTAAGTCCTGAGGTGACATTACAAGCCTCTGAGGTATAACAATGCACCAATTTATCATGTGTAAAATCTGATATCTTATACTGTATTTCTGAGACAAGTTTTATTTTTTGGATAAGAGGAGGCATGTTTTCTTAAAAAGAAATTTTTTCACCAACATCAATTTTGAACAGGCTTGAATTAGCCAGGGAGATAATCCTGGAATGTCTAAATTCATTTTATACACACAGTTTTCCTTGAAAACACTTGAGTTTGTCCCATTTAATGATTTAAGCTGTGTCATGAGAAATCCAGATATTTGCCTATGTGAAAACAAAGGCGCAAATCAGCTGTACAATTGAACTGATAAGCACCTTTGTTTTCACTACACAGATAGTGCAATCCCTCTACTTCTCAAATCTAAAATATCAAGCTTCTAGCTTTCTGTGACTGTACAGGCAGGTTGGCATCGGACCTGGTCGGAAACTCGGAGACTGGTTTTCTTGCTGCCTGGCCCATTTGTCCCTGGTTTTCTGACTGTAAGAAACAGATTGGCTGCTTGAAGTCTTCCTGACTGACATCCTGAGTACTTTCTGATCTGTTGGAAGCCATCTGAGCTTACACAGGAAAAGTGGTGGAGTAAAACCATCTATACACATAAGCCGTAGTTGTTAACTTTCAATTCACAGTGTTAAGTAGCTCCCACTGTGTCCCAACATGACCATAGTTGAGAACTGGGACATTAAGCAGTACTTTTTAAACAATTAAATCATTAAAACAAACTATACATGTACTTAAAAAAACGCAACAACACTTTATTAATTTTTTCTCTCAGAAAACAGAATATTTCCGAAAATATATTTTGAAGTGAAAAGCACAATCTGCCTGCTAAACATCAATACCATAACCATATCAATGATTGACCTCCTGCACAAATTATGATTTCAAGCATTATCCAAAGTTCAACAACAACAACAACAAAAAAAAAAAAACAACCAAAAAAACAACAACAACAACCCTCCCCCCCCAAAAAAAAAACAAACAAACAAAAAAAAAACAGTTTGATGGGGATGAAAAAACTCTTTAGGTCCAGTGTGATTTCTGGAAAGAAACACCAAAAGCCAAACAAATGCTGTTTTGTAGAAACTGAGGTTTTCCTCTCATAAAGTAACATCACAATGGCATAAGAGAAAACAATTTTAGCAAACAATTCAGGGAACAAATCTTTGTGGAAAAAGATACTTAGTATACTCAGAGGAAAAAGTTTAGTCAGTAACTTTGACCAGCCTGATTACTTTAATGCCCAGCTGCTTGCCTTAGAAGCTTCCTATTATTAAATTTGCAAAGTCAGTCTCTTTCTAATTCTGGAAAGAAACTCTACCAGTTGTCAATTTCGACAGAGTTATTGGCCTTTTTCGTAAAACGTCATTTTTGTAATTATCGGATAAGTGATCAAATCGGTGCTTTTATTGATTGCACTTTCTGAAAGAGATGGTTGTCAGTGACAAAAATCCGAAAAAATCCTTTCAAAATTCAGCCACAATCTCGAGAAATAACATGTCTAATATTCATTATTTTAAGATTACATCCCTTTCATTTAAAACAAGAACCAAAATTGGTGTATGCACTCTAGCAAAACCACAAGCGATATTTCAATCGTTTTTGTTGGAAATGTTAGGCTTTATTAGCTCACCTGAGCCGTTAGGCTCACAAGGTGAGCTTATAGGATGGCCATAATCCGGCGTCCGTCCGTCGTCCGTCCGTCCGTCGTCTGTACGTCCACAATTTCAAAGATCTCCTCTGAAACCGCTTGGCCAATCAAAGCCAAATTTTATATGAAGCATCAATAGGAAGGGGGAACCAATGTATATGTAAGAAATCCAGGTCACATGACCAAGATGGCCGCCATGCCCATATATGGTAAAAACCCTTCAAAAATCTTCTTCTCCAGAACCGGTGGACTGATTTCAACGAAACTTGGCATGAAACATTACTGGCTCAAGCACTACAATGTATATATAAATCATGACCCTGTGATGACCTTGACCTATTTTACGGCAAGTTCAACATAGGTCGCCAATGCATTTAAATGGGGAAAACTTTTAAAATCTCATTTGAAGTGAAAGTCTTGCAGGAAATGGGCAGGGCAGTAGGACTGAATATTAATGATTCTGAAAAAAAATGGACCCCAGGGGCTCATGTGCCCCCACCCCGGGGCAATATACATGTATATCTCCATAATATTCAAATGTCTTCTCCTCTGAAACCACTTGGCCAATCAAAGCCAAATTTTATGTGAAGCATCAATAGGAAGGGGTAACAAATATGTATATAAAAAATCCAGGTCACATGACCAAGATGGCTGCCATGCCCATATATGGTAAAAACCCTTCAGAAATCTTCTTCTCCAGAACCCATGGACTGATTTCAACAAAACTTGGCATGAAGCATCGATGGCTCAAGGACTACAATGTATATAAATCATGACCCTGTGATGACCTTGACCTATTTTACGGCAAGGTCAACATAGGTCACCAATGCATTTGAATGGGTAAAACTTTTAAAATGTCATTTAAAGTGAAATTCTTGCAGGAAATGGGAAGTAGGACTGAATATTAATGATTCTGAAAATAATTGGACCCCAGGGGCTCATGGGCCCCCACCCCAGGGCAATATACATGTATATTTCCATAATATTCAAACGTCTTCTCCTCTGAAACCGCTTGGCCAATTAAAGCCAAATTTTATGTGAAGCATCTATATAATGGGGGAATCAATGTGTATATAAATAATCTAGGTCACATGACAAAGATGGCCACCATGCCCATTTATGGTAAAAACCCATCAAAAAACTTCTTCTCTGAAACCAATAGACTGATTTCAAGGAAACTTGGCATGAAGCATTGATGGCTATAGTACTCCAATGTATATATAAATCATGACCCTGTGATGACCTTGACCAAGTTCATGGCAAGGTCAACATGGGTTGCCTATGCATTTCAATTGGGAAAACTGTTAAAATGTCATTTGAAGGGAAAAGCCAGCAGGAAATTGGCAAATGGACAGAATATTGAAGATTCTGAAAAAAAAAAAAAATGGCCCAAGGGCTTCATCTGCCCCTGCACTGTAGTTAAATACCATAATATTCAAACATGTTAATTGGTATATGCAGCAGATCTCAGGTGAGCGTTTACAGGACCATTGGTCCTCTGGTTTTCAGTTTTATGACTGCTAATTTCAATGCTAAATTATCTAGGGATTTTGAAGCTATAGCGATTTAAACTGTCCCAATGGGATTTTACATGTATTTTCACTGATTAAACTTTTGCTGGTGAGCATATTATGTCAGCTTTATTAAAAGAAGTTTTAAGCAAATGATATTAAGTCTGTCAATCTAATTGTGTGGGATCTTATTTGAATGGAAGATAGATTTTCTTGTGACACAGCACATTTCTTCAGACTAAGCTAGTTTGAAAATATGTAGGTATTTGTCCTCATAACAGCCCACAACTAAAGTTCCATCACTGGGTCTGTAATCCAAGCTGTATGGATCTTTTATGCCATCCTTGCTTGACAGAAGGGTTGCATGCTTTGTGCCTTGCGCTGTTAAAATGTCAATAGAGTTTTCTCCACAAACCAACAGATTGTCTTCACTATCTACATAAATCCCAGATGTACCTCCTAGTGTTTCATCTGTGTATTGATAAACTGCTTTTCCATCAGATTCTAGGCAACATATGGTTTCATAACAACTATCAGAAACATATATCCTTTTACTTCCTGAAGAGACAGTAACAAATCCTTCAACTCTATGTTCATGTTTTTCTTTGTCAACATTGATTTGCCTTTTTATATTACCAGAAGTATCTAGCACCCTTACAACAAATCCGTCTTCCTCTATATCTAAGACATATAGTTCATTGTCTAGTTGTTTCATAGATATGCATCCATTGTGACCAAGGGAAAATGAGTTTCCTTCCTTTAAGTATGGTGTTACCGCAGTTACCTGAATATATTGTAATATATATCCACCTGATCCAGCTACATAAACAACAGATGTATGGTCATCAAAAACTGCTACTTCATAGGGGTAAGGTAACTTTAAATGACCCTCATGATTGAATGTTTGATTCAGCAACTTAATGATCTTATGTTTTGTATTTAACGACAAAAGTTTCCCATTTGGCATGAAACATACATCAATATATGGTGGTACATTTGGCATTCTCACTTTAACTTTGCTGGATGAAACAACTTTTTTGCCTAGAATTACCGATCTATCAGGTAGTGTTGAACCTTTTTCACCCATTACTTTTAAAGTACCAAGCTTTGATTGTTTTATCAGCCCTTCCAGATTTGTGTTGAGTTCAAAAGTAAGAGAAAGTGGTTTCATTTCCTTTTCCATGTCGGTAAGGGCCATTTCATAAACTTCAAGATTTTTGGACACTTTTATACCAGCAGCAAAGATTGCTTCCTTACTTCCTTTCTGTTCTGTTTCTTCCAAAAGTTTACAGTCAATTTTTACAATGGGCAAAGTTGCTGCAAGGGTTGAGACTTGTTCATCTATGACTTCTGTATGTTGATCAAGAATTGGATCTATTTCACTTTGTAATTTCTCTTTCTTTCCATCAAGAATAGCATTAAGTTTTCTTTGGAATGTTTCTATTTCATCTTTGCACTCATCTCTCAGTTTTATTGTTTTGTCCTTTTGAGCATTTCTTTCATCTTGCATATGCCCTATTTTATCAACAAGACTCTTTGCCTTTGACATGATTTGGCCTTGATTGGAAGCATTCATTGATGTTACTTTATCTTGAATAGTTTCGATCTGACATTTTCTGTGTTTAATGGTCTTGCACTGTCCACAAATTACATCATTATGTCCTATACAGAAAAAACTCCACCAAATTTTGATTGCACATGCATTTGAGACCAGGAATTCCAGCTTGCTTTACAGCTTCATTATTTGTTGTCATGGCAGCAGACACTATCTTGTGATTTTGCAGTTCCTTAAACTTCCTATGTTGGCCCTTGCATTCTTCGCAAAGGTAGTCGTTGCATACACGGCAGTAGTATTTAGCTTCCGAAACTTTATCATCAGTTTTACACGGGCCACATTCATGAGTGAAAATTGAGTCAGAAGTTTTTTGCAAAGAACGCCTCCCATCAACAGAAGCCATATTGAAAGTCTGAAAGCAAATAATAGGACATGATGCAAGACAGTCCCTAAGAGCAAATGAAAAGCAGAAAAATGTTGAGGCTAATGCACTAGTATCCATTTACGTTTACTGTCTCCACACCTTTAATGCACTGTGTAAACTCAACTCTTTTGGAGTGAAAACTGACAGGGATAAGCTGGCATTTTCTTCAAATTAATTTAAAGTGGAGCATGGTGGCCTAGTGGTAGAGCATCGGACTCTGAATTGAGAGGTTCTGTGTTCTAACCCACTGGCTTTATGTGGAGGTTTGTGTCCTTGTGTAAGACACATTAACTCCCCAACCCAGGAAGTGGTGGCTTCTTCCCATCGTGACTTAAAAATGTTGTATTGGATGTTAAACCTCTATTCAAAGAAACAAATAAAGCATTGGGACCTCTGATATTGAAGTACAGAAGAGAGATTGAGAAGGTTGTAGATAAAATTAATGTGTTTACAAATAGGGGTAATCATAGATTGGATAGGTTAGTGATCAGGGACTGGGTTAAGATTAGGGTCCTACATACATTTTCTCAAACTAATATTTGCTATCAAATGCAATATGAAATGAAAAAAGAAAAATATAACTTACTTTGCTTACTTCATATTCATTTTATAATCCTATCATTCTGGCTCTTTATCAGTTACATTTATCATAAATGGCGGTCAAAGTATGATTTGATAAAAAGCATGTCACATCACAAGAAATGTCCTTGCTGTTTATGGGATAAAAATTAAAAGGCATAATGTACAGCTGAAACTTTTATTATGTTTTAAAACTCACCTAAATTCTGTCTTATATCAGCTTTCACATAAACTGTCTATTTAATTGTTATCGGTATATCAGAAAAACTTTTCTCCCAACATTTTACTGGCTTTAAGCTTTTAACATTTTTCTAAATAAAAAAAAAAGTCTCCTGTCATCTTTAACTTTATTTTAACATCAAAAGGATAAGATAGTGTTAAACTATCAAAATGGCCTTCAGGTTTGCATTAATGATGATGACCATGTTGTTGATGATGATGATGATAATGATGATGATGATGATGATGATGATGATGATGATGATGATGATGATGATGATGATGATGATGATGATGATGATGATGATGATGATGATGATGATGATGACGACGACGACGACGACGACGACGACGACGACGACGACGACGACGACGACGGCGGCGGCGGCGTCGACGACGATTGATGATGATGATGATGATGATGATGATGATGATGATGATGATGATGATGATGCAATAAAGATTTGATAAAGATTAAGATAAAGATTAAGCCAATTATCCAATCTATGCTATCATGACATTGTTGCTTGGGTTTCTGGAGAGATTGGGGGTTCGACTCCCACCAGCCCCTAGTTGTGTCCTTGAACATTTACTCCCATTATTACTGGTGAACACATAGGACTTGGTGGATCTGTCCCAATATGACAGAAAATTATTGTTGACTAGGATGACAAACAGAAATGAAAATAAACAGATCCTGTATGTGTAATTACGAAAACTTGGCCATGTAATATACAGTTTTATTTCAAAAGCAAAAATCGAAAATTTCAATAGAAAAAAAAAAGGATTCTAATACTATTGCTCAAAACATACATTGTGGGTACATGAGGCAGTTCTAACGAGTACCCACAATGTATGTTTTGGATAAAAAATCCCCTGCAAACCCCAGTTTTTTTTATATAAAAGTGGGGTTTAAGGGGCTATACATTACACAGACATGTTTTCCTGATGTGAACTACTAGCTTCAATACAATTTTATTGTAGAATTAATGTTCTATTTTTACCAGCATACATCTTGGTGGGTAAGAAACAAGAGCCAATAGAAGACAGAATGGAAGAGGAAGGTGCTGACAAGCCTGCGCCTCATCAGGAAGTTACCCTGGGAGATCTAGGCCTACTGTGCCTCACTACCGAGGTTTGTGTTATTATTATTAATACTGCACAATTTGGACAATTTGGATAAACCAGTATTTTCTATTCACTTAGGTTGTAACTTATCAGGGGCCATTAGTTCAAAACTTCGTCAGCTTAACATCATCGTTAAGCCCTCAACTCGTTAATGCTGACAACATATGCAAATACAATGTTATTTTTGTTGACAAAATGTGAGAATCCTTTGCAATGCAAAGGATTCTCACATTTTATCAACAAAAATAACAGTGTATTTGTAATATTTATGTTTGAAGTTTTAACGAATCGTCAACTAACGATGTTGTTAATTTTGAACAACTAGGCCCAGGAGGTCAAAGCAGCTGATTTAGGATTTATCTTTCAATTGTGCTGGTGAAAGAATGAGCACAAAATGCTGGAAAATTACTACTGAGAGGCTTGCCCAGGATCAACGTGGAGTGCAATTTTAGAAATACAATTGTGGCACATTGTTTTCTCAAATATCTGTGTACGTACATATGTGTTTCTGATATTTCCTACTTCTTGACACATTCATCTCCCCACATTTTATAAAGCAGGAAGTGATGGCCCCTTCACAACATGACTGAAAATTTTATCCACAAAATTATCAATTTATTTTCAGTCTGTGTTTGAGCCGATAGTGTTGAATGTGTTTGGTGCACTGACGTGGAGTGATACAACTCTGTGTTTGAAATGTACAAGGCTAGCCACACCATTGTTGAAAGAGGTGGGTGTGATAATAGTGTGAACAGAGGCATAAAGATTTGAGCCACTGTTTCAGAAAAACAGCAATTTGCATATGCGAAAACAAAGGCACAGATCAGCTGTGCAGTAACTGCACAGCGCTGATCAGCGCCTTTGTTTTAGCTACATGGGTAGTACCATTTCTTTTCTTTTTAAATCCAAAATTTCCAGCCTCTAGCCATCTTCAGTGCTCGTACAGGCTGGTTTGTGTTTGACCTGGTCAGTAACCCAGATTGTTGGATTTTCCGTGAGGCAGCTCATATATTTAGTCCCTACTATTGCTTATTGACTTCATCTGCATTGTTTTTTTCTAAGACGGGCTGATTGCCTCTGGATAACAAGCAAGATGGTGACTGCGTAATTAGAGTGCTTTTATCATATGAAGTCACTTTTTTCTGTAGATAATGTCATGTTATAGTTATTGTATGTTCAAGCAAGTATTAACTTTTGCGGGAGTTTTTTATGTCAGTACTGAAATATTTGTGTGACTTAATTTTCACTAACATTTGAATTCAAAGTTCTTGCTAGTAAAGAATTACTATAAGCTTTATAGACTGCAAAAGTACTCTCTCACAAATTCAATAACTCGCTTATAATTTGGAAATAGAAAAATCACAAATTAAGATTGATGCAAAAGTTTCTGAACTTACAACACTTTTCTGTTACCTATCTATGTGCAGTTGATGCAACAAGGGAAAATGACCCCAGAAGCAGCTCAGGCGTTTTACTCCAGTATTCTTATGGGTCTCCAGATGCATGGGCAGCATGATCTGAGTCAACCGCTCATACTAGCACTCGGGGTTCAGGCTTATGATATACTTGTGAGTATACATTTGGTTTTCCCATCCACGTGGTAAAAAAATTTGGTCCTCAAGACTGGCACTCAGGCATCTCCAGTATTCTAATGGGTCTCCAGATGCATGGCCAACATGATCTGAGTCAACCATTGATACTTGCGCTGGTGGTTGAGGCGTATGAGTATAGAAATGTTTTTTTTATTTATTTATTTTTATCCTAACAAAAGTTGACTGGGTCCTCAAGACTGAGATTTAGGCATTCCCGCCAGTATTCTTATGGGTCTACAGATGCATGGACAACATGATCTAAGTCAGCCGTTGATATTGGCACTGGGGATTCAGGCTTACTATATACATGTACTAGTGAGTTCAGAATTTGTTTTCCCACCCCAGCAATAGTTGACTGCAGCCTCAAGAATGGTACTCAGGCATTTTTCCTAAGTATTCTCACGGGTCTACAGAGGCATGGACAACGTGGTCTTAGTCAGTCATTGATACTGGCATTTGGGGTTCAAGCTTATAATATACTCGTGAGTACGACATGGGAGCCGCATCATGAGAAAACCGATTATTGCCTATGGGAAAACAAAGGCGCAGATCAGCTGTGTAGTAACTCTTCCTAAATCCCAATTTTCAAGCTATTAGCCTTTTTCTGAGACTGTACAGGCCGGTTTGTGTTGGACGTGGTCGGAAACGCCAAAGACTGGTTTTCTCACGACGTGGCTCATTTGGTAGCTTGGTCAGTCGAAAGTAGCTTGTACAACATTATATGAGCTGTATGATGGGAAAACCGGGTTTATGCCTTTGCAAAGCAAAGACGCAGATCAGTAACTGCACAGGTGATCAACGCCTTTGTTTTCGCTACACAGATAGTATAATCCCTCTTCTTAAATTCCAAATTTCAAGCTTCTAGCCTTCTGTGACTTTCTTCTGTGACGGTATAGGCTGGTTTGCATCAGACCTGGTCCAAAACCCCGGCGACCTCTTTATATATTCCTGTTACTGATTCTAGAAGAACAGGTGTCACTTTGTAGCAAAAGAAAATGCATTGATTTTGCTTTTGGGAGGCTTCCCTAGGAAAATTTCTTTATATCACTCTAACGGCAACTTGTGACCTAAAACACCAGTCCTATTCATACAAAAAATCCAGGGGCCGGTTGTTCAAAACTTCGTTAGCTTGACATCATCGTAAAGACCTCAACTTGTTAAGTATATGCCGACTACATAAGCAAATACACTGTTATTTTTTGTTGATAAAATGTGAGAATCCTTTGCAATGCAAAGGATTCTCACATTTTATCAACAAAAAGTAACAGTGTATTTGTAATATTCATGTATGAAATTTTAACGAATTGTTAACTAATGACATCGTTAATTTTGAACAACTGGCCTCAGCTTATTTGACTGTGTTTTCAGAGGCCAACATTTAATTCCATAGCACAGATGATGCTATCAATACCCAGCTGTTCAGAAAAGGCTCTAGCGGTAAGTGCATGGACAATATAGGTATCTATGTGGCATAGTGGTTAAGCCAATCACGTTGTGAACCAGGGGGTCATTGGTTTGAGCCCAGGCTTCGAGGTTGTAAAACTGTTTTCATGCTCAACTCAGCTGAGCATAAGATTTAAACTACATATAAATATTGTAATAGCCCAAATAAAGTGAAATTTCAAGTTTAGATCTCCAAAGCCTGTAATGCCAACAAGTGTTGGCATTTTAACATTTATGAGCAGGATAAATTTTAGTCTCAGCTGAGTGGATCATAAAAAAGTATTAAAAGCACCAAGACGATTGATCAGCTGCTGTGATGGACCTCTACAAGCAGTATTGCTTAAAATAAGGTCTCGGGAACCGTAAGTTAACCGTAAGTTATAACCATGGGACCAAGTTTCTATAGTCTTTCAGACAAAGTCCCGTCTCTGTTTGATCTTAGCTGTTGTTGGTACATTCAACCCCAAATCAGTCAACCAATGTTAAACTATTACCAAACTCAGCCAAAGGCAGATACATATAGAGCTTATCTGCAGCTTTGTTTTGGCATAGGTGCAGTAATTGCAAAGCTGGTCAGTGCCTTTATTTTCAACACTTGGAAAGTACAGTTCCTCTTCTACTTGCATCCAAAATTTCAAACTTCTAAACGTCTTCTGTGTCTGTATAGGTTGGTTTGTGTGGGACCTGGTCTGAAACCCTGAAAACCCTTTTTCTCCGGATATGGCTCAAATATGTGATGGCCAGAAAAGTGCCATCTACATTTGAGCTGCTGCATGAGAAAACCAACAAGTTGGGTTTCTGACCAGGTCTGACACAAATTGACCTGTACAGTCAGAGAAGCAGCCTAGAAGCTTAAAATTTTGGATTTAAGAACAAGAGTGCTTTTACTCTCTATGTAGTGAAAACAAAGATGCTGATCAGCTGTGCAGTTCCTGCATCTTTGTTTTCGCCTATGCCAGTGGTTGGTTTTCTTATACGGAGGCTCATTTCAGAATTATGATCAGAAGTTTCTGGCGCAAACGCAGACAAAGACTGCAAAAGGAGCGGAAAAGAAGAAAAAAGAAGCATTTAAAAAGCTGGTTGAAAGTGTAATAGCCGTGAGTATTGTTCATCCTATAGCAAGAAACATAACTCTCTTCCCAATAGTACTGAGGTGGACTTGATTTAGCTATTCCAGGAATTCTTTGTACCCTGAGCATGCAAATTTGCAGTCAAGTGTAATGGATAGCTGCTCCAGACCGACTGGAGTACTCCACTATCTGAGATGGTCAGTTGGAGTAGAGTAAAATGTCATGTGACCTGCCCAAAAACCAAAACTCATTTTTTTTATATGCATTCCACTCAATATATAACATGCAATATACTCAATATATAACATACCAATTATGCCAGAGCTCTCTGAATACTCACAAAATTACTAAAACAAGTCCATCCCTGTTTTTAAGTACCTTAGATGTGGCATTGTCCCAACATGACTGAAAAATTGCTGACTGTGACTTTCTAGCAACAGGTCAAACATTAAACAACAGTTTTTCTGTAGAGTTTGATGGGTATTGTTTGATGGAGTCACTCTTGGCAATTCATTATTTGCAAACAGATTTCTCGAACAGTATTACATGTAGTTGTAAGAAGCACCCACAATCTATCTTTTAGAGCAAAAGTACTGGAAATACGCAGTTTTTCTTTTGAAAATTATCTGACAATTGCAAAAGATGTTTTGATATTTATAATACTTCAGGTGAATGTGAGTGAACAGTTCCAGAGGAAAGCCATCTACAGACCTGTCGGGATGTTGTTTCGACAGAGAAAGAAGCAGTCTGTCCCAGAGGACACAAAAGATCTGGGACTTTGCTCTCTGTTTAAACCAGAGGACGCTAACAATGGACAATGTGAAGATGGAGATATAACCAATGGACAGGCTATAGGGGGTTTAGGGTCTTGACGAAAGATTACCAAAGTTTAGAAATTTATAAAAAAAACTACATGTACTCAAAATGAGTTGGATGAGATTAATCTTCACATGAGAAATTGGTGCATTTTTGTGTTAATTTGAGAATAATCTTCTGCATATTTCCAATGGACAGGCAATGGGAAGTGTAGGGTTTTGACGAAAGTTTCCAAAGTTTAGAAATACTTATTTTTCTTAAAGGAGAATTCTAACACACCTCGCCTATATAGCCAATGGTAAAATAACCTGTTATATTGTGCAACAATTTCACTGGGCGAATAAGCGTGACGTTACTTTGCGGCATTTGTGACGTCAGCTATCCCACAAAGCAGCGTTAGACGGTGAAACGTCGTTTTAGTGCACAACAAACGTAATAAGTGTGTATAAATACCAGCATTACAGTCAAATACTTGGCGGGATATCTGCAATGCAGTGGCGGAAAGCTGAACGATATCGACGGTTTCAGCAACATTTATTCCGTTTATTGTGTGTTAGAAGTGATTACTCCCCATTTATCACCTAAAATGCACCAATTTTATCAGACCTTCCTTTTAACTTAAGGGAAAATTAAGAAATAGATCAGCTCAAGTGCGTGAATTGTTGAGTAATAATTCACTGTTTGTCGGTCAATTGTAAGAAGATAAATCACTAAAACTGACCTCCAAACAGTGAATTATTACTCAACAATTCACTGCTAGAGCTGATCTATTTCTTAATTTTCCCTTAAGTTAAAAGGAAGGTCTGATAAAATTGGTGCATTTTAGGTGATAAATGGGGAGTAATCATTTGCCACACATACCTCCAAAAGAACGTGTTTGTTTTGTTCTTAGATTTGAGCCGCATCATAAGAAAACCAACAATATGGTTTCTGAACAGCTCCGACACAAACCAAGCTGTACAAGCACAGAAGATGACTAGAGGCTGGGAATTTCAGATTTAGAGGTAGAGGAATGTACTATTAGTGTGCGAAAATAAAGGCGCTGATCAGCTTCATAGGTGTAACCAGAAAATTTCAATTTATATGCACCAAGGGCAAAAAAGCGAAATTTGTATCGAAAATTGACAAAAAACGCCATAATTTTAGCTACTTTTAACTTTTTACATTACGCACTTGCGTACTGTGCGTAATGGGTGGTACGCCTATGAGCTTCGCAGTTACTGTGAAGCTGATCTGCACCTTTGTTTTTGCATATGCAGATTGTTGGTTTTCTCATGATGTGGCTCATTTATAAGAGGTATGGGGAAATATATTGAAGTAAAAGGCCTTGAAGGCATGTTGTAAAGAAGTGTTTTGACACAGGAGTCAAAATAAAATCATGTCAGAGTAAAGCGTTTCTTCTTTTGATATTACTTCTCCATATCTACAATATTTGAGCCAGGTCATGAGAAAACCAACATTTTGCATATACGAAAACAAAGGCGCAGATCAGCTTCGCAGTAACTGCGAAGCTGATCAGCACCTTTGTTTTCGCTACAGGGATAGTATAATTCTTCTACTTTCTAGATCCGAAATTTCCAGCCTCTCGCTCTCTTCTGTTCTTGTACAGCTCATTTTGTGTCGGACCTGTTCGGAAACCACATTGTTGGTTTTCTCATGTCGCAGCTCATTTGTACCGCCTCTCCTGAGCCAAAGGCTCATAGGTGACCTTATAGGAAAGCTATGCTCTAATGTCTGTCATCCACAAAGTACAAACATCTCCTCAGGAACTGTGACAAACAAAAGCCAAACTTCATGTGGAGGGGGGAACAGAATTTTTGAGTAAATGGTCCAGGTCTCATTACCAAGATGGCCACAGCCAAACCCTTTAAAAATCTCCAGAACCAGAATGCCTATGATTTTGAGACTACTGTCTGCACAGCATCTTCCAGAAACTACATTGTTCACAATCTCACTTTTACGAAGGACCTCAAGAAAAATATTACCACGTCACCATTTTGCATTCCAAAAGTCTTAAAAAGTGCTACAAAAATTTTGAAAATCGGTTAACAAATAAAAATTTTATGCCAGAAAATAGTTTTGAATAGGGCTTTTTCCATTGTAAAAATGTCAGCAAGGGAAGTTACTATTTTCCCAGAAAAAAATCTTAATTTGTTATTTTTCATAGAAAATGCGCCAAACCAAAACAAAATTCTATTGTATGGATAGCTGAGTGCAAAACTCTTAAAATTATGCCACAGATTTGCTTGATTTTCATTTTTAAGGCGTTTGGATTACCTCCCTTGCACATGCAAAAGGGCTATTCAAAATAATTTTTGGGCATAATTATTTTATTCGTGAACCGATTTTCAAAATTTTTGCGGCACTTTTTAGGACTTTTGGGTTGCAAGAAAATGACATGGTCATATTTTTCATGTGGTCTTTCAGGAAAGTGAGATTTTGAAAAATGCAGTTTCTGTAAGATGGTGTGCAGACAGTAGGCACAAAGTAAAATGAATGGAACAGTCGGCGTCTAAGAAGCAGAATTGCTTAGCTGAGTAGAAATGCCTAGCTTGACGTTTATTTCCAGTTAGTTTGTTCTTAGATTTTTGAGAGGTATGGGGAAATATATTGAAGTAAAAGGCCCTGAAGGCATGTTGTAAAGAAGAGTTTTGACACAAGAGTCAAACTAAAATCATGTCGAAAGTAAAGTGTTTCTTCTTTTGATATTACTTCTCCATATCTACAATATTTGAGCTGGGTAATGAAAAACAACATTTTGCATATGCGAAAACAAAGGCGCAGATCAGATTCGCAGTAACTGCGAAGCTGATCAGCACCTTTGTTTTCGCTATAGGGATAGAACAATTCTTATACTTTCTATGTCGGAAATTTTCAGCCTCTTGCTTTCTTCTGTTCTTGTACAGCTCAGTTTGTGTCGGACCTGTTCGGAAACCACATTGTTGGTTTTCTCATGACATGGGTTATTTGTACCAACACTCCTGATCCAAAGGCTCATACATGTAGGTGACCTTATAAGGAAAGTCATCTTACAATGTCTGTCATCCACAAAGTACAAACATCTCCTCAGGAACCGTGACAAACAAAAGCCAAACTTCAAGTGGAGTGGGGAACAAAATTTTTGAGTAAATGGTCTAGGTCTCATTACCAAGATAGCCACTAGGGCTGTAAATAGCAAAACCCTTTAAAAAAATCTTCTCCAGAACCAGAATGCCTATGATTTTGAGACTTGGCACAAAGTAAAATGATGGAACTCTATAGAGTTTATATATATCATGACCCCGGTATGACCTTGACCTATTTTATGGCAAGGTCAACTTAGATTGCAGTGGAAAACTTGCTGGGAACCAAGATGGTCACCAGGGCTATTGATAGTAAAAACCTTTAAACATTGTTTTCAAAATTTACACTCTTTGTGCAGTTTGCCTTCATTATGTCAGGATGAACCCTTGTGTCGAACATGACAGGCATGTACCAGCCGGGTTTTGAACCCACAACCTCCCGATTGCAAAGTGAATGTCCATTTACAAAATGTCATAATTTCTGAATACCTGTTTTTGTCCTTGTAACATTTGAGCCGTCTCGTGAGAAAACCAACAATGTGGTTTCCGAAAGGGTCCGACACAAATCAGGCTGTACAGTCACAGAAGCAGACTAGAAGCTTGAAATTTCGGATTTAAGAAGAAGAGGAAGTGTAGTATCCTTGTAGCCAAAAACAAAGGTGCTGATCAGCTTCACGGTTACCATGAAGCTGATCTGCGTCTTTGTTTTTGCATATGCAGATTGTTGGTTTTCTCATGAGGGAGCTCATTTAATATCCATAGCATTGAAGAGGAGATCTGTCCCCAGGCTGTATGTCTGGGGGTGGGGCTAGGGATCAAACCATTCCCTGCATTAATGATGAGTCAAACACTCGTAGGCCTAAAGTTTGAATCTGAAAGTATTTAGTATTTTCAGTGTTAATACCATAATTTTTACACTGGGATGGAACTTTTGGTAGTTGAAATCGGACACTGCATAAGGTTAAATTTCTTCCTTCCACTTCAGCCCAAAGAGGACTGAAAAAAACAAACAAACTTATTTTCACCCACTAAAGAAAACAGCAAGGAATTATCTGCAGATGCTCTACCACCAGGGGTTGGGGATACAAGCTTCTCAAGGTACTTTTTCCAGTCATTTTGTAAGGTAAACATATATTCATCACACTACAGGACATACAGCAGAGTCAGCACTCTTCCTGCATTGCTCATCACTTTTGTTCGCTCACCTGAGCCGAAGGCTCACAGGTGAGCTTATAGTATACCTATGCTCTGGCGTACGTCGTTCACAGTTTCAAACATCTCTGAAACCGCTGAAGGGGAAAAGTTTGTACTAACGGTCCGGGTCACATGACCAGGATGGCGACCATGGCAGTGGCGGATTTAGAGGGGGTTCGGGGGGGTCGCTTGAACCCCCTCTGTAAGCAAATTCTTTCATTTTCATGGGAAAATTTATGAAAAATCAGATGAAATGTTGGAAAAGAACCCCCCTTTGTGGATTTGAATCCCCCTTCCAGAAATCCTGGATCTGCCCCTGCATGGCTATTAAAGGGCATATCTTTTTTTATTTTGTAAAATTGAAGTAGACATTGATGAAAAGAACTGATAGCAGAAAAACGCACCAAATTATCATGACTGGTTCCGGAGATAGCTTGATTTGAAATTTTGCATATTATCTCATGAATATTCATTAGTTCCACTATGACGTCATAGTAGATCATAGAAAATTGGGAATATTATCAGAACAAACAACTAAAACAAATAATTTATCATTTGAAAACAATTTAAAATCATTTATACAACTTATTTTATCAATTTCAAAACTTCTTTTGACCATTTAAGTGAATTATTTTGGTTTTTATCTTTTTCACCAAGGGAGGCTACTCACACATAAAAATAATACTCTTATTTACATATAGTCCCATATCTTTTGAGCCAATGGGTATATTTGGGTTTAGTTTTCGATAACCAAGTCCCAAGAACAAATGGGATCAGCAGACAAAGAATAAAAGGGATCTAGAAGAACTTCCATCTATTCCCTTTTAATAGCAAAAACCTTCTTCTCCAGAACCGGATAGCCTATAATTTTGAAACTTGGCATGAAGCATCAGGGAGAGGAGCTCTACAAAGTTTACATAAATCATGACCCTGGGATGACCATGACCTATTTTACGACAAGGTCATCTTAGATCGCCCATGCGTTTGAATGGGGGAAAGTTGTTAAAATGTCATTTGCGGGGAAAAACTTTAAGGAAATGGGCAGACGAACTGAAGATTTATGAAAAAATTTGAAAAAAACTGAAAAAAAAAAATCTGAAAAAAAAAAATTGGACACCAGGGGCTGGTCTACCCGCACCCTTGGGCAATGTATATTACCATAATATTCAAATGTCTTCTTCTCTAAAACCACTTGGCCAATCAAAGCCAAACTTTATATGAAACATCTATAGGAAGGGGGAACCATCTTAGCCACATGATCAAGATGGCTGGCATGCCCACATATGCCCTTCAAAAATCTTCTCCGTTGGTGGACAGATTTAAAAAAAACTTGACATGTAGCATTGGGGGCTAGAGTACTATAATTTGTACATAAATTATGACCCTGTGATGACCTTGACCTATCTTACAGCAAGGTCAACATAGGTCGCCCATGCATTTGAATGGGGAAATGTGTATAGTATATTACCATAATATTCAAAGATGTTCTCTGAAACTGTTTGTCCAATAAAAAACACATTTTATATGAAGGATCTATAAGAAGGGGAAACAACTCTTGCATATAAAAAATATGCAAGAGTTGTTTCCCCTGTGAGACGCAAGGGAAGTTACTCTAATAGACCTTAACAAGGGAACGAACTCTTTCAATTGCAGTTAGCATTATAGATAATAAAAAAATATAGAAGTTGTTTCCCCTGTGAGATGCAAGGGAAGTTACTCTCAAACACCTAAACAAGGGACTGAATTCTTTCAATTGCAGTTAGCGTTTTAGAAAATAATAAATTTTCCTTGTTAAAAGGAACGCTTGGCTAGTCTGTATATACCATTATTTGTCCGTGTGTTGTGGTTTTTCGTAGGTTTGTGGAGTTTGTCGGTGACTCGATGGATCGCATCGGTCATGAACACTTCCTCGCTACGGTGGATTTCAAGCTTGTTCCGGGGTTTAGCATTATCCGTCCAGAACGCCAACTAAATGTTTAACGTTAGATCCAAGTACGTCATACTTCCCACAAGTTCTAATAAAAACGGCGGAGAGCAAGTCTGGTTTCCGTCTTCAGTTGCTTTATTATGCAAGAAGTGTAGCAAAACATTGCGATTGGAACCAGGCCCCTGGATGTCAAAGGGAAACCCCACAGATTGAAGGAAAAACCCCACAGATTGAGGAGAAATCCTCATTCCGTTTCAATTGCTTGACGCTGTCGCGCCAAGCAAAAACAATATTCAAGAGTTGTTTCCCTGTGAGAGCAAGGGAAGTCACTCTCAAAGACATAAACAAGGTCTTTCAGAGTGACTTCCCTTGCATCTTAGGGGAAAGAAATCTTGCATATTTATTTTCTATAATGCTAACTGCAATTGAAAGAGTTTGGTCCCTTGTTTAGGTCTTTGAGAGTGACTTCCCCTGCATCTCACAGGGAAAACAACTCTTGCATATTTTTCTATCTTCTACAACGCAAACTGCAGTTGAGAGTTCGGTCCCTTGTTAAGGTCTTTGAGAGTGACTTCCCTTGCATCTCACAGGGGAAACAACTTCTATATATTTTTATCTTCTATAACACAAACTGCAATTGAAAGAGTTCAGTCCCTTGTTAAGGTCTTTGAGAGTAACTTCCCTTGCATCTCACAGGGGAAACAACTCTTGCATATTTTTTTATTTTCTATAACGCTAACTGCAATTGAAAGAGTTCGGTCCCTTGCTAAGGTCTTTGAGAGTAACTTCCCTTGCATCTCACAGGGGAAACAACTCTTGCATATTTTTTTATTTTCTATAATGCTAACTGCAATTGAAAGAGTTTGGTCCCTTGTTTAGGTCTTTGAGAGTGACTTCCCTTACTTCTCACAGGGGAAACAACTTCTATATTTTTTATCTTCTATAACAAACTGCAATTGAAAGAGTTCAGTCCCTTGTTAAGGTCTTTGAGAGTAACTTCCATGCGCGGATCCAGAGGGGGGGACCGGGGGTCCGGACCCCCCCTGGGATTTGAAAATTTTACCTAAAAAAAGGTAATTTTGGGATTTTTTGAGGGTTGGACCCCCCCTCGTCTGTGACCAAAAATTACCATTTTCATTGGACCCCCTCTCATGAAAATTTCTGGATCCGCGCATGACTTCCCTTGCATCTCACAGGGGAAACAACTTGCATATTTTTTTTATTTTCTATAACGCTAACTGTCATTGAAAGAGTTTGGTCCCTTGTTTAGGTCTTTGAGAGTGACTTCCCTTGTGTCTCTCAGGGGAAACAACTTCTATATTTTTTATCTATAACGCTTACTGCAATTGAAAGAGTTCGGTCCCTTGTTAAGGTCTTTGAGAGTGACTTCCCTTGTGCCTCACAGGGGAAACAACTCTTGCATATTTTTTTTATTTTCTATAATGCTAACTGCAATCAAGAGTTTGGTCCCTTGTTTAGGTCTTTGAGAGTGACTTCCCTTGTCTCACAGGGGAAACAACTTCTATATATTTTATCTTCTATAACGCTAACTGCAATTGAAAGAGTTTGGTCCCTTGTTAAGGTCTTTGAGAGTAACTTCCCTCGAGTCTTACAGGGGAAACAACTGTTACATATTTTTTTATTTTCCATAATGCTAAATGCCTGGGGAAACAACTCGTATTTATTTTTTTTTTATTTTCTAATAATAATAATCTTTATTTAAAGTTGCTTCATATTTCAACAACCAACATAAGCTCTGTAGAGCTTTTATTGCGACTATTTAAGAACATGTATACACTATATAGGCCTCAACAGACGAACCGGGGAGCCCTCCGCCCAAAGTCTGATGCGCTACCAACTGCGCCATCCCGCTCTGAATCTGAAAGTATTAGTATTTTCAGCGTTTTTATACTGAGATGGGACTTTTGGTAGTTGAAATCGGACACTGCATAAGGTTGAATTTCTTCCATTTACTTCAGCTCAATACAATGTACATGTATATGTAATTCTTCCTTTGGTGTGTTAGTTTTAAAATTTCGGGTGGTTCTATAAAATGGGGTGTAAGAAATAAAACAGCTGAAAAAAGGCTTAAAATGGCAATTTTCAAGTTATTGGCACACTACCCTAAATTTTTCATTATTTCATTCGAAGAATATAGACAAGCTCTATGTAAGGGAAAGTTTGAATCTACAAATATGGATTTGACACATTTATAGATATTGAATTTTTCCGACTTTTCAAGTTAGGGGGTAGGGTTGACTACGAGTCGAAAAAAATTTCTCATCCACTTCAAGATGTATGTTTCAGGTCCTACTTAAACACAATGACATTTGAAAGCATTCGTGATGTATTGTTTGTCCCCCAGATGTGAAAGAAGCAGCTTATAAAGGACTGGTGCGGCCGGTCTTGGAATATGGAAGCTCAGTTTGGGACCCTCACACTCATGGCCTCCAGGAAGAACTGGAAAAGGTCCAAAATCGTGCGGCAAGGTTTGTGACGGTAAATTATGTTTTTGAAACTGGGAGCATGACTGGCATTTTAGGTCAACTGAAATGGGAATCTCTTAAGAAAAGAAGGAAGGATAGTAGACATATTGCTATACAAAGGTCTAAAGGGTAAAGCCAGAATACCCACAGATGACCTTATCCCAAAGAATAGGCGTTGTAGAAATCAACACTCTTTGGCTTTTCAGATCCCTTCAGCTAGCAAAGAAGCGTACAAAAGTAGTTTCTTTCCACAGACTATCAGGGACTGGAATGACCTCCCTGATTCACTTGTCTCCTCTGCTGAAATGTCTGATGACTGTGTGTCCAAGTTCGCTTCACTCGTGTGTTCAAGGGACTAATTTCTCCCCTATCCGAACCCCCTGGTGAAATAATGTCATTTGGCGTGTCACCAGTAAACTATTCAGATTCAGAAGGTATATTAGCTAAAGCCCCAGACTGAGAAAAGCCATCAAAAAATTCACTTTGGGTGGCCACCTGTTTAGCACAAATTTCCTTGGTATAGTTGTTTAGTACTGTCTTTAGGAAGTATGAAAACCAATGTTTTAATTTTTTTCGGTCTTGCAAAAGTACTTTTATTCTGGGTGAAAATGAAGTACCCTAGCTTGTTTGATCCGCGACATTAAGGATATTTATCTCCGGGTACCCCAGGGGCTAATTTGACCTACCTTGCACGTCCCTTCCCAGGACAATCTTTAAAGGGTGCCAAATCATTTATTGGGACCATAGAAATGCAAAGAATTTTTGTTGTCAAAGATAAACTCTTTTGCTCTATGAAATAGTTGCATGGTTTCCATGGCAACCATTAACATGATTCTTGAGCATGGGGTTGTGCATACAAAATTGGTCATAAACCCGCTGTTACTTATCCTAGACAACTGAATCTGGTCTCATTTTAAAGCTTAAAACACAGCCCTTTCAACCTATGGTAAGTAATGCAAGTTATCTAATTTGCATATTCATGAATTGTAATGAAAACATAAAAATGACAGAAAAAAAATATGATTAAAACCGTTAATAAACTACTTTCATGACCAAACTATCAACGTGACACTTTGTTATTGAGCCAGTAATACTAGTATCATATGACAAACGTATTGATGTCTTTGACCTAAACAAAAATTATCTCATTTGCATATTCATGAATATTAACTTGTCAAAATTCGAGGAAAAACATGGGAAAAACTGTAGTCATTGCAGTTTTGGATGGGTAATTATCTATATTGCATCCCTGGGACCAATTCTCATGGCTGACAGTGTAGTCAGAGGGATCACCTTAATGCCATAAAATATTGTCCTCAACCATGAACACATTTACATAATGTAAAATTACATACTAGTTTCCACACCTACTCCTAGTGTGATTCTAATGAATAGGGTACTCACAAAAATATACATATACCAAGATAGCATGCTGTAGAATACTATAATTGGTCTCATAGTGATGCATGGACGAAGCAATTTAATCTTAATAGCTATTATTCAAATGGTTGAATTTGCTTATTCATGAACATTAATAAAAATACATACGAAATAGTTGAAAAATCTTAGACAAGTAGCGGTAGACATACAAAATCACTTGTGGTAACAAACTCAGGATGCTGAAAAAGGTATCAAATGAATGCTATGGCAATGTACTATAGCCCTTTAGTCTGATATAATAATGATCTGACTTTCAGTTTCATGAATATTATAATAAAAACTCTAGAAACAGGAATGAAAAAAAAAAAAAAAAAAAAAAAAAAAAAAAAAGAAAAAGAAAAAATGAAACTGGCAAACGTACCAAAATGACTTGTATCTCGGCATTCAAAATCCCTAACATTCTGAAAATGGCATTAAATGGTTGTTAGGGCAAAATTATGCTGTCCTATACTACAATAAATGAGTCATTTGATTATTTGCTTTATGAATATTAACAAAACCTTTGGAAAATTACGGAAAAGTTAGGGAGGTATACATAGAAAACCACATGTATCTTGGCTACTGATAGACCTAGAGGGCTATAATTGGTATCAAATGATTGCTAGGACAAAGTTACATAGCTAAATTATCTGATAAATAAATAATCAGTTATTTTTGTTGTATGGATATTAATAGGTTCTTTATGAATAATAGAAAAATCAATGAAAAATTAAGGGGTACACAAACAAAATCGCTTATATCTCAGCTGCAAATGACCTGAGAGAACTGAAAATGGTACCAATAGAATGCTAGGACAATGCACAATTGCGACATGGTCTGATAGCCTAAGCATCAGGAAAACATGTCCGTGCAATGAATACCCCCTTAATCCCCACTTTTACATAGTAAAAAGGTACAAGTAGGCAAAGATCAGGAAAAGGCGCAAACAGAAAGAGATTCCCACTCCAAAAACCGAGGTGGGAAAAAACCAAACTAACAATCAGGCACTTATACCATGAAACATATCGTAAGCCGAATGAGCAGCTATTTTCCCAATAGGTGGCCACTCAGTTACCTTAACTTAATAAAAAATATGAAAACATACATAAGGCGCCAACAGCACAAAAAAATTTTAAACACCAAGACATAAAACAAAAAGAACCACCACAGAAGTATCGCCTTGGAACGATAAAAACTGGGGTATGCAGGGGTATACCTATTTTTCTTATTTTTGCTCCAAAACATACATTGTGGGTACTCGTTAGAACTGCCTCGGCGAGGCGGTTCTAACGTGTACCCACAATGTATGTTTTAAGCAAAAATATTAAAAATATCAAAATTTTCTGATGAAGTTTTCATTTATTACAGCTGAAAAAAAGTTCTGTATTTTGCAAGGGCAAGTTTTCTTAATGCATATGTTATTGCATCTTCTGAATGTTATACAAAATTTTGAAAAATTGTGGAAATGACAGAAAATTGAAGGTTGTGCTCCAACAAAATTTATTAAATCTTGATTTTCAGCAAGCATGCTTTATATATCTAAATACATGGAAATAAAACAGTATCCTACCAATAAAATGATGCCATTTTAAGTTCTCTACTACAGCTCTTGGCAGTCAAGATAAACGTGAGTTTGTTTGTGTACCCCTTCATTTTTCGTTGTTTTTTGTCTTATTTATAAAGATCTCATTTACATCAGTACATCAAAAAAAGCTGATGATTTATATATGAGATTACATGGTTATAGAACATAGTCCTAGCAATCATTTGACACAAATTATAGCTCTCTAGGTCTATCATGTGTTGTTCTACATGTATGTATACCTTCTTATTTTTTCCGTATTTTGAAATTCTGAAGGTTTTGCTAATATTCTTAAAACTAAAAATCAAATGACATATTTTGTAGAACAGGATGGAAAAAGATTGCTTTAGCAACAATTTGATGCCATTTTCAGCACTTTAGGGCTTTTGATTGCTGAGATATAAATCATTTTGTAAGTTTACCCGTTTTCATTAAAATTCATGAAATTGAAAATCAGATTATCATAGTTTAGGATAATAGTACATTGCCATAGCAGTCATTTGATACCTCTTTCAATATCCTGGGTTTATTAACAGCTTTGGAACAAGTGATTTTGTACATGCACCCACTATTTTTCCTTGATTTGTCTCCAATTTCTTATGGGGGATATTTTTTGTAATTTTCATGATTAAGCAAATTCAATGATTTGAATATTAGGTATCAAGGTTAAATTGCTAGGTCCATGCATCACTATCAGACCAACTATAGTATGGTCCCAGGGATGCAAGATAGACCTTTCAACCCATCCAAAACCTAGCAAATGGCTATAGTTTTCCCTTGTTTTTCCTCGATTTTTTGACATTTTCGTAAATTTTCATGAATATGCAAATGAGATAATTTTCATTTTGGCCCTTTACATCAATTAATTTGTCATATGATAGTACTGGCTCAATAACAAAGTGTCACAGTGATAGTTTGGGCCTGAAATTAGTTTATTTATGGATTTTTAATGTTTTTTCTGTCATTTTAATGTTTTCATTTTAAAAAAAAGTCATGAATATGCTAATTATAAAGATTGCAACACGTGTCATAGGATAAAAGGGCTATGTCTCAGCTTTGAAATGAGACCAATTTCAGTGATATAGGACAAGTAACAGCAGAGATATGACCAATTTTGTATGTACACCCTCATTTGTGAGAATCACATAATAGAATGTCATGTGTAGCAGTATACATCCCATAATTTCAACACTTTTGCAAGACTTAAAATTGACCAAACATTGGTTTTCTAGCTTCCAGTGGGTTCCTCTACAAGAGGGTATGAATGGAATTTGTGCTACTTTCCGACCACCTATCACCATTTTTCTGATGCCTTGGGCCCTAACTATATGTAAAAGAATTGAAAATTAAATTATTTTTTTCTAATTTTCAAACAGGTTATTTATTCATGTCTCATTCAGAGACCAGTAGCTTGAAAAAATGCACACTACCCTATATTTATCTTGTTTTCATATGTCTTATTTCAACAATTTTTCAGTCATGTCAGGATGGAGCTACCACTGTCTGGTTATTTATCAGTACTCTCTTGTGTTTGTGTCTTGCTCAAAGACAAAACACTGTGCCCCCTGAGTTGAGATTGAACCCAGGACCTCTATTTTAGTCAGATGCTCTACCACCAGGCCACCACACTACCCTCATTATTTTTGGTAAAATGTTAAAAATTTATGATACCAGTTGATGCATATTTATTCCTTGCTATTTTCTTTTTGTGGTTTAACATCCCTGTAGACAATTTTTCAGCCATGTCGGGACCAAGCCATAATTTCCTGGGCTATGGGTAGTTGTGTCCTGCTCAAGGTCACATGGCGCCCAAACATAGACCCCTTAATTCAGAGCGGCACTCTACAACTAGGCCACCACACTCCCTCATCAGGAAAACATGTCCGTGAAATGTATACCCCCTTAAACCCCACTTTTATATAGTAAAACTGGGGTATGCAGGGGTTTACCTATTTTTCTTATTTTTGCTCCAAAACATAGACTGTGGGTACTTGTTAGAACCGCCTCGACGAGGCGGTTCTAACGTGTACCCACAATCTATGTTTTGAGCAAAAATAAGAAAAATATTGAAAAATTTCTATTAAAAATTTCATTTTTTACAACTTTAAAAATCTCTGTATATTGCAAGGGCATGTTTTCATAATGTTTTTGCTGTTTTCCACAACAGGGTGTACAGCTAGATTTTGACCTCTAGCGCATCAAAAGTCAGGCAAGTACTGGTATATGAAGTAGCACATCAAAGGAAAATGAAGACGAAATCCCTCCAAGTTCTCTGATACACTTAACATAACATACTTGAAATGCTACTTCATGCTATATTTGACCGGCAAAAGGTCAAAATCGAGCTAAGAGGCCTGTAGTACAAATGGTTTTGCAGAAAATCAATAAAAAGGGACTTCTCAGAGGAATATGAAAAAGAAATTAACAACATTTTTGTTTTACACTCCTGTTATATTTTGATAAAAATCTCGGTAATACTATAAACTGTAACAAACAGTAAAAATCACTAACAAAGTGCATAGGAAGTTACATAAATCTAAATTTGCATAATCAATCATGTTATATAGAGTATTTTGCTATAATGAACATATACCTTTTTCGTATTTCTCCATCAAATTAATATGAGCCATAATGCGAGAAAACTGGCCATCGGGATAACCGACCAGGTCCCACACAAACCGGCCTGTACAGTCAAAGAAACAGGCTAGAACACTGAAATTTCGGATTGAAGAAGAAGAGGAAATGTACTATCTGTGTAGCGATAACAAAGGCGCTGATCAGCTGTGATCTGTGCAGTTGATCTGTGTCTTTGTTTTTGCATTTGCGAAAATCCGGTTTTCCCATGACGAGGCTCATAAGTCTAAATTGGTACTCATTAGAACCACCTTTTGTGAGGAGCTTTAAGTTTGAGCCACCAAATAAAGTTTTATGAATAAGAGTTCAGAAAAATTTTCATTAAACTATCACCAAGCACGTCCCTTAATTCAGCTACTAGGAAGCTACCTGATTTCTATGCTTTTAACAATTTCAAATGATTCTCTCTTTTTTTTTTTATTCTAATTTCTTTACACGTGGTAATTCAAGCTTATCAGATGCACAGATTTTAAAACCGATCCCACTTTCCAGCCAGGTTTGACACAAAACAGTTTGCTCTGTACCAACGACTACTATGAGCTATGAGGACCACATGAATGATTGCTCATTAACTGAGCAGTGTGCTCATTAACTGAGCAGTGTCATAAGAAAGCCAGCAATGTGGTTTCCAAACAGGTCCGACACAAACTGAGTTGTACAAGCACAAAAGATGGCTAGGGGCTGGAAACTTTGGATTTAGAAAGTAGAGGAATTGTACTATCTGTGTAGCGAAAACAAAGGTGCTGATCAGCTTCGCAGTTACTGTTGATACTTATCATTAGATATTAGCTGAACAGGCAACGACAAAGGCACTAGTTAGACTGTATGGTTGTATAAGCTTACTCTTGTTTGGAAAACTGCTAGCGGAAAAGCCATACAAAAATTTTTATAGCATTGAGGTTCAATGTCCTCACTCGAATACTACAAATACCGGTAACAAGCTGATGCGGCCCTAGTCAAAGGCTATGCATAGAAAAAAGTAAAGAAGAAAAAAAAGTTTCAAACTTCGTTGTGTGGAGTAGGAAGCATATAAAATATCAACACGAGTCTGTGTTAACGTTGAGCACTTCAAGGACACTTCGTACGGTGGGGAATGTCTCCCAAACCTTCGGTAGCCCGGACATGGGAGAATTGAGTCTGGAAAATAAAAATTGTGACATGCATTTATACATGTTTGAGCTGATTAGAAAGCGATTTTGGCGGACCTGAGTTGTTAAGAGTGTGGTTTCTTAATTACTCAATCATCTCATCGCTGTGTCTGGTGTGGGTTCAAGCCCCGCTTAAGACCTTGGGAAGTGGCTGTTTGCTAAGAATTCATTTGTTTTGAGGTTTAACATCCTAGTCAACAATTTTTCAGTCATGGTGGGATGAAGCCACACTTCCTGGGTATTAGCCAGTACTACCATTAGTTTGCTCAAGGACACAACTTGGTGCTGGTGGGGATCAAAGCCCCAATATTCTCCTTCTAGACCACCATATCCAGAAGAATATAATGCTATTTCAAGGTTACATTTTCCTTTACACCAAATTTGTACACCAAAGCTGAGAATGGTTCACATCTTCCTGTCCTGAGACCAGAAACAGGTCATCAAATGCTTTTAATGCTCAACTCAGCAGAGCATGAAACTGTTCATCAATATACTTAAATGCACCAAAAGTCTCAGCTGAGTTGAGCATGAAAAAACTTTTCTAACCTCAAGGCCAGATTAACTTACTTTTTGATAGCCATCCACTGTTTGGTGACAAGAAGAAAAGCATCAGGAGCACCTGATAACATCGCCTCCATCTCCATTAACTGAAATATAGAATTTGTTGCTGTTTAACCCATATTTGACGAATGGATTCACCCATCGTTATCATTTGAATGAGTCCACTTTCATTTTTAGGGGTGTTAGAATTGATTTTTATTTTTCATCTCATTTTTCAATGAAATTCCTCTGTGCAAACAGAATAGCCCCAGATAGGATGCCGCGTTTTGCGGCGTCGCATCTGGGGCTATTCTGTTTGCCTATGTCCTATAAAAGGGACGCCAGGCTTAAATGAGTTAATATCAGACTCAAAAAGTGTTTGTCATGTTGCGACGGTGTACCTCTATATCCTTAACCAGCACTAATAATCAGGAGTTAATATGTCTTGCTCAAAGACGCAACTCAACACCCTATGAGATTTGAACTCTCTATCCTCAATTTGAAGTCTGATGCTCTACCACTAGGACACCATGTGTCCCTAAAATACATAATCAAGGTTCACAATCATGTAATATAGATAACCATTTGGCACAGTTACAGGTCCGAGGTTAGCTGTATTGGACCGAGGCCGAAACGGAATATGTAGAATAATTTGCCAAATGAACTGTCTCAAGTTTGATGCAAAACCCAACACCTATGCCTCTTCATAATCAGAATCCAGATAAGCCACAAATCAGTGCTAAATGGATCTAAACATTGGTAAAAGCACTAAAATGTACACCTGTTGGTTCTCATCCATGCAAAGGATTCTCACATTTTATCAACAAAAAATTACAGTGCATTTGCCTATGTAGTCCGCATTTACTTAACTAGAATTTGGCTGCAAGCAAGGCTTTCAGTATACCCCCCGCAAAATAATCTGAAGCTGGCCAATAACTTCCTAAGTCAAACACACAGAAAATTTGTCAAAGATATCTTTTCAGCATTATAATCCTTCATGTACATCCCCAGTATGCCAGTCACATCTATAAGATATCAAAAGAATATATTGAAAGCTTCAGGTTGATTTCACTGTATGCACTATGATCATTGTTTATCATGAGAAATGGTAAAAATTGGCTATGTTAAATAAAAGCTGTAAATTTGTCAAAAATTAAATTTTCAGCATGAAAATAATTCATGCACATCTAAAATATATCTGGAACAAATCTACAAAGAATTTAAAAGAAACACTGAAAGCCCTAGGAGGAGTTGATTTCACAAAGTATGCAATACCAACCATTATTGTATAAAAGCAATGGTCAAAAAATGGCTATGTTGAAAAATGATGTAAATTTGCCAAATATCACTTTTTCAGTATTATAATTATTCATGCACATCTTCAATATGTGTGGAACATGTCTGCAAAGTATTGAAAAGAAATACTGAAAGCCCTAGGAGGAGTTGATTTCACAAACCATTATTGTATATAAGCAATGGTCAAAAAATGGCTATGTTAAAAAATGCTGTAAATTTGTCAAAAATTATTTTTTCAGTATTATAATTCTTCATGCACATCTTCAATATGTGAGGAACATGTCTGCAAAGTATTGAAAAGAAATACTGAAAGCCCTTGGAGGAGTTGATTTCACAAAGTATGCACTACCAACCATTACCGTATATAAGCAATGGTCAAAAAATGGCTATGTTAAAATATGCTGTAAATTTGTCAAAAATTATTTTTTCAGTATTATAATTCTTCTTGCACATCTTCAATATGTGAGGAACATGTCTGCAAAGTATTGAAAAGAAATACTGAAAGCCCTTGGAGGAGTTGATTTCACAAAGTATGCACTACCAACCATTACTGTATATAAGCAATGGTCAAACAATGGCTATGTTAAAAAATGCTGTAAATTTGTCAAAAATTAATTTTTCAGTATTATTCTTAAATATGTGAGGAACATGTCTGCAAAGTATTGAAAAGAAATACTGAAAGCCCTTGGAGGAGTTGATTTCACAAAGTATGCACTACCAACCATTACTGTATAATATTATAAGCAATGGTCAAAAAATGGCTATGTTGAAAAATGCTGTAAATTTGTCAAAAATTATTTTTTCAGCATTATAATTCTTCATGCACATCTTCAATATGTGTGGAACATGTCTGCAAAGTATTGAAAAGAAATACTGAAAGCCCTAGGAGGAGTAGATTTCACAAACTATGAACTACCAACCATTATTGTACGTGTATATAAGCAATGGTCAAGAAATGGCTATGCTGAAAAATAATGTAAATTTGTCAAAAATTATTTTTTCAGCATTATAATTCTTCATGCACATCTTCAATATGTGTGGATCATGTCTGCAAAGTATTGAAAAGAAATACTGAAAGCCCTAGGAGGAGTTGATTTCACAAACTATGCACTACCAACCATTATTGAATATGGCAATTATCGAAAATTGGCTAAGTTCAAAATGCTGTAAATTTGTCAAAATTCATTTTTTCAGCATAATACTTCTTCATGCATATCTTCAATATATCTGGCACATATCTGCAAAGTATCAAAAGTGAATATTGAAAGCTGTAGGAGGAGTTGATTTCACAAAGTATGCACTATTAGCACTATGGCAAACATTCTATGTATAGGTTTAAAAAGTCCCATAACGCTTGCAAAACTGACCCTTTGGCCCCTAAATTCATATCACACGTGTTGTCTAATGGTGCAGGTGTGTTGAAAATTTGAAGAACATCGGGCAAAAACTACTTAAGTTATTCAGCAAAGATGTCAAAATGTTGACTCAATCACGGAATTACGGACAGGCTGAAAACAGTATACCCCCCTAAAACTTCGTTTTGCGGGGGGTATAACAAGTTGAGGTTTTAACGATGACGTAGTTTGAACAACTGGCCCAAGAAGTATTATCACCTACCTTTCCGGTGGGTAATTTCCCTGTCACCTGTCTCCCCACAGACATGATCAACCCCAGAGCTACCGAGTAGGCTACCACACTGAAATGGACATAATCTTGTGTCTTAAAACAGTGGAACACACTCCACATTTGAGCCGCCCCATGGGAAAACCAACAATCTGCATAGGCGAAAACAAAGGCGCAGATCAGCAGCTTCGCGGTAACCGCAAAGCTGATCAGCGCCTTTGTTTTCGCTTCTCGAATAGTACAATTCCTCTTCTACTTAAATCCGAAATTTCAAGCTTCTAGCTATTTTCTGTGCTTGTACAGGCCGGTTTGTGTCGGACATGGTCGGAAACCACATTGTTGGTTTTCCCATGAGGCGGCTCATTTATTGTAAACTAACAATGAACTCGCTATTCTCGACACCGTAGCAAGCTATTAACGGTTTAGTCTGAAGTCTCTGGTATGGCAGATGGGTTGGTACCATGTTGGTTCAAACTTGGAAGGCGCCTGTGCCAATGCTTATTGAGTCTACTTTTAAAGCTATTCAAGGATTTAAAGCTATTCAAGGATTTAAAGCTATTCAAGGATTTAAAGCTATTCAAGCACGTTGTCTGGAAGGTCATTTCATAATTTAACCACTCAATTACTGAAAGTGTTAGCCCGAACATTATGATTTTCTTTTGTGTAGCATGACCTCAAGTGGCTGTATACTGGGCTTGTGTGAATAACTTCTTTCTCGATTCAGTTGATATCATTGTGTATTTTATATACTTGTATCATGTCAGCCCTTTCACATCTATACTCTAGTGCCGGAAGTCCTAATTTCTGCAGTCTTTCTGGGTAGCTAGATTTTTACAACATTTTAAAAGTCAAAACTTAAAATATGTGGTTTTATTTTAACAAGGCTTCAAAAAGATAAAAAACACACTGTAAAGATCTGAACAAGACTTATTAATCTGGTCTACTCTGCCCCATCTTGTCTTTGTAAAGACTATAGATTAACACGTATAAGTTTGAAAAAGAAATCTAAAGTTACCGTCAAGTCTGAAGTACATGTACACAGCTTTACAAAATATTCACAGACTAAAAGCATACAATTTAGTTTTGCCAATCAGCATCAAGGTCATTTCAACTGTTCAATGAATCACTGACTGTTTCTTGATAGGCCTGATTGTACTCAAAGACAATCTTAAATTGCATGCTTTGCTGAATTGAGCATGAAGTTCTTACAACCTCAGGTCACCATCTAATAATTTGGCAAACACACCTGGATCCTCTTGATAAAGGCATCCAATTGTAGAAGTAATAAGCCATGGACAGTATAATGTTAACCACGGAATCCATCTCCTGGAAATGGAAAGAATAAGAATACTTTTAGAATGGACATTCTTATATTTGAGCTGCCACACCTGAAAACCAAAAATCTGCATATGCGACAAAAAAGAAGACGCAGATCAGCTGTGCAGTAATTGCACAGCTGATCAGCGTCTTTCTTTTCGCGATACAGATAGAACAATCACTCTTCTTCTTAAATCCCAAATTTCAATCTTCTGACCAGCTTCTGTGACTGTACAGGCCAGTTTGTGTCTGACCTGGTCGGAAACCCAAATTGTTGTTTTTCTCATGCGAAGGCTCAAATTTTGCTGTTGTTTTTTTTTTTAATCTGGACTGGTGTTTTACAATCATGGTGAACAACCAAGGTTATATGTCAGGATGATCAGTTACTTAACCATGCTGTTACTAGGTAAGCTACACGAAGGTAATTTATCAATATTAAATGCCCATTCTTTTGTGACTGAAGAATTGCTAGTGAATCATCTGAGGGGAATATTTTCCAAGAGAGAATGTGCCAGATGTGGGATCAGTCTCCGGTTTGTATAAAAGGACTATGATACAACACTGGAATGGCAACAATCATAGACACTTTGATTAACAAATGAGCCTGTGCGTGAGAAAACCAACAATTGAGTCCTCCGTCAAACCACCCATCATTAATATTTATTTTATATTGACCATTCAAATCTGCACATTAGCTAACGGTCAATGACGGTTAGACAACACGTGGGTTAGACAAACAAACCAACACGTGCTTTTTACAGGTAAATATAGGTGCAAAAACACAATGTTTGTCTAAGGAAATAGGGGTGGGTGTGGCTATACCTTGCTGGCGGAGGAGTCAATTTGAGTTCTGACCAGGTCTAACACAAAGCGGCCTGTACAGTCACAGAAGAAGGCTAAAAGATCGAAATTTCGCATTTAGGAAGTAGAGGAAAGGTACTATCCGTGTAGCGAAAACAAAGGCGCTGATCAGCTTCTCAGTTACTGTGAAGCTGATCTGCGCCTTTGTTTTCGCCTATGCAAATTGTTGGTTTTCTCATGCGGTAGCTCAACTGCAAAACACCATTCTTTAATTGCTGGTATGGTTTTTTACATGACCAAATATACCTGCTAGTGCACACTTTGCAACAATAAAAGAGGATTCTACAGCTATCAACCAATACTTTACAACCAGAACAGATCTGTAGTTAAACCAATAGCTATTAATTGAGCCGCATCATAAGAATAGCGGATTTTTCGCTTATGCGAAAAGAAGCAGATCAGCTGTGCAGTAACTGCACAGCTGATCGTGCCTTTGTTTTCGCTACTCAGATAGTATACAATTCCTCTACCTCTACCCAAAATTCCAAGATTCTAACTTTCTTCTGAGACTGTACAGGCCGGTTTGTGTCAGACCTGGTCCGTAACCCCGAAGACCGGTTTTCTAGCATCACAGCTCAATTCATGTCACATATCTTTTTGTTACTGTTCCATAGTCTAAACGACATTCTTACCGCAACTTTACTGGATCCTGCTCTCCTTATTTCATCCTGTAATTGGTTATAGATGTAGTCTAATTCTGCAGTATATTCGCTGGTTCTGGTCCGAGTATTGGCGATATCTATGGTGAATAGTATCTGGTCAGCTCTACAATTAAAGTGTTTCATTACTTTCAACAATATTAGCATTTTGTTAAAGATGTACCCAGAATTTTACGGTAAAACTGTGCCATCTAAAATTCTGGTGAGCAATGTAAAATGATATTGCAATCAACTATTATTTATGGTTGTGTATTCGTACTTTCAAGCCCGGCAGAAAGAAAAAAACGTCTTCAGGGTTTCAAACCAGCCTAAGCATCTCAAAGCTTAGGATAAACTGACTAGTGACAGAAAATCACTGATCAGCTTGCACGACGGGCAAACCTGCTTTGATTGTTTTTGTATACAATTTGAAGCCTTTCAAAAAGGACTTGCAATGGATCTTTGAAACCATAATGATCACAACATTTTTTGTATCTGTTTTCTTTCTATCTTTTTTAAGGGGGTGGGGGTGGGGCAATATTGGGGGAGGGGTTTACTCTGGTGTATCGGGGGGGGGGGGGGGGGGGGGGCAATTTTGGGGTGTCATATACTTACACATCTTCAGTAAGCACTAACATAGCTCCCTCTAGCCTATCCTTGTCAGCCCGTTTCCTGGTGCTCGGAACTTGAGTGGACACCACAAACCCATTCTGATTGCTCTGATGTTTCTGAAAATACAGGGATCATGGCATGATTAACCCATTTATGACATTTAGACTTTCCCATCACTATCATTTGGGTGAGCCCACTTTCATTTTAGGGGCATCAGGGGTGATTTAAATTTGTTTTGCGGCGTCACACCTGGGCTATACTGGTTGCCTTATGTGCTATAAAAAGGGCTGTTTTCGCCAGCATCTTACTAAAGCAGTCATAAGTCAAAATTGCCAAAGAAATTCTAAATTCTGAAATTATAGTCCCCATAAATTGACAAAGAGCCAAATAATAGAACATATTCTAAGAATCGGATCAGAGTGAATAACAATTTATTTTGATGGCCTCAATACTTCATAACCCAGCCACCTTCAAAGTCCAACTGATTGGTAAACCCAAATATTCTGTTATAACAAGCTAAGAAAAAAAATAACACCTATATATAGGATAATATTGTTTTAGAAACAAACACACTGTAAAATACATTTTTTTTAGAGAAAACCACCCAAAAGCCCTGAAAAATATACAACACCAACCAGTCAAGAAAAAAATACTTCAAAGAATATATCTTAGCTTTCCTAGAATATGTCTAAGCTTTAAACAAGTTAAATTTCCTCCAAAAGCTATGCTAGCAAGTAATCAAATACCATATTACAGCTTCCAGGTTTGTGACGTAAGTTATTCAATTTTTTGATGCAATATACACTTTAAACTGGCCCCGCGACCAACTGCCTTGAATGACTAACTGCAGTCAGTGACCACAATTTGCTAATGGTGCTATATGTAAGATGAAAAAATAATAGTTGCCCCTTTATTAAATGCTAAAAGCACCAGGAAAAAAAATCCGAAATATGAGAGCAGGAAACTGCATATTGTCAAGGATCAAAATCATGTTGGCATAATACAATATAAAGGCAGAATGATAAAAACTTGTTAAGGTTAAGCAAACATCTTTTGTGATAATTTAACAAGACATTGAAAAGACAGCAGTAGAAGGATACAAAATTAATTAAATATATTAAGTTTTAACATATTTGTTAAGTCTGATTATTTTTCCATGGTTAAAGAAATTAATCAAATCCATTAATTAGCCTGATTACATCAATAAATTTGTTTACGAGTTAATGAGAATTGCAGTGAAAGTCTTGAACTAAACAGAAAATCAGTTTTTCCAACCATGAAAGACAGACCAGCTTAAATATCCAGAGCTAGTAGAGAAATAATGGCTATAGAATATTTTTTCAATTTTTATACTTATTAGACAAGCAATAAATGAACAACAAAGCAATGATCAGACTGGTAGAATGTACAGGGCAGTCAGCACACATATCTTAATAGGCAAAAGCAAATTTTCACATGACAAAGTGGGAAAGAAGAAATGAAATAATAACGTAAGAAATGCAGACTAAAAAAGATGTAAACTTGGTACATTCTAAAATGGTATTGAAATATGGAACAATGCTCAAACGTCAAAACTTCGCTAAAGCTAGACATGCTGACAGCCATAAACTAGAAGGGCTCATTTTGCACAAAGGTGCTTTATGTGTAAACCTGCCTATGCAACTTCAAAGGCACAACAGACATAGCCTCTTTTTAGATCATGTATGTAAACATAATGTAAGTAAACTTTCGAAGGTTTTTCTATAAGTGAAACGACTAGTTTGTGACTGCCCTGGTCTAAGTACCAATAGCAGGTTTCTTCATTGAAGAGCTGAAAAACTGATATACTGTATACATGAAAGCCATGAACACCATGCAGAAAACCATCTCACAAAATCAATATTCTTAAGCTAAGATCCTTACATACTACTAAATTGTCTTTACAATTAGAAACATTCAAGTAGACCATCAGCGAAAAAAGTCATTTGCAAAATTCCTGTATTATACAAGCATATTATATGTAAGTTTGTACAATTTTACTCAGATTTCACCAAATGATATGAATGACATGAATCTGTGGAAATTCAGAAAAGTTTATATTTGGTCTTAAAGGATATAAGTATTGGCACTTTTGTTAAGTATGCACAAAAATAAGCTAATGAGTTAAAAATTGTCTTTCAATGTTTCAATCCATTAATACTATCTAGAAACTTAATAGAACGCCAATCAGTTTGTGCTTTAACAGGTTGTCACTCGTATTATGTCATGCTCAACTCATAATCATGCACTGTTTAATCACTTCAAGTTCAAGCTACTGAAAGACTATATGGAGCATGAGAATCTCTTGCTTAATAAGACATTTGTGTGTATAAGCCCCTTGGGAAAAGGCCAAACTTTTATCATATGGCATCATACTTCTGTTTGATATGATGTCATTGAAAGATACAAAGTGTGGCAAAGTTGTCCAGCAGGACTTTGAACAACAATCAATATAAACTACATGTACTTTTCATATCTGAGCCGCTGCATCAGGAAACCAACAATCTGCATATGCAAAACCAAAGGCACAGATCAGCTGTGCAGTCTGAGCAGTAACTGCACAGCTGATCATCACCTTTGTTTATGCTACTCAGACAGTACAATTTCTCTTCTACTCAAATCCAAACTTTCAAGCCTCTAGCCTGCTCCTGTGACTGTACAACCTGGTTTGTGTAAGACCTGGTCGTAATCCCAGCATGTTGGTTTCTCACTTGAAGACTCATTTTATTGGCTGGCATGTGTCAGATCTGAGGAGACATACATATATCTTGCATGAAAAGCGAATTCACATCAAGTTCTGGGAAGGTTCAAGCATTTGGTGAAATCAATGAGCACAGGGGTAACACTTGTGCTCCTATTCTTGATTTGTTTGTAAATTGTATTGCCAATTAACAAACCAGTTAACAATTTTTCAGTTAAGTCTTTACAGAGCCATAACTTCCTGGGCATTAACCAGTACTCTTGTGAATTAATGAGTCTTGCTCAAGGACACAACCCAGCATCTGTGGGGATTGGACCTAGGACCTATTGACATGGAATATGACGCTCTACCACTAGGCCACTGCACTCCATATTCCCTAATCTTCTTTTGAGCAGACCACTTATTGACACACATGCAAAAATGAGTTCTTCTTTTCCTTGGCAGATAACTACTTTATACAGTGAATTCTGGTGACATTTTGTATAGGATTTGGTATTACCCCTGTGATCTCAAGAGTTATGGTTAGATGGGGGAGGGAGATGATGGCACCTTGTCTTTATGCTAGAAACATATTGCAGGGATAATGCCAGGATAGGAGTGGGGATGAGAGCCTCTTTATGTATAAAATAGGCTTGTGCGAAAATGGTGCTTTTTCTCAGTCTTATCACTGAAAAGCATATATAACAGGAATATCTAGTCTCCAACAATGAGTACCATTTTACAAAAAGCATTTAAAAAAAGTTTGAATGCGAATGACTTTAGTTCCCATTTCAGCATTAAATGACATGTCTCTTTAAGTAAGCATCTTTCCTGTAGGGTAAGGAAGGTATCTAATGATAATTCAGAAAATATTCAATCATGGGCACCTGAGGCCACCCACTTTGAAAAGAAGAGCCACTGCATCAGAAAACCACCAATCTGCTTATGCGAAACCAAAGGCACAGATCAGCTGTGCGAAACCAAAGGTGGAGATCAGCTAGTGCCTTTGTTTTCGCTACTCGGAGAGTACTAGTCCTCTTCTACTTAAATCCAATATTTCAAGCTTCAAACATTTTTCTGTTGGTGTCCAGCCTGGTTTGTGTCAGACCTGGTCGGAAATAGAATCGTTAGTTTTCCCATGCAAAGGCTCATGTAGAATTATGGAATCATCATCAAATATGCCTCTTAAAATTCTGGTGTCAAGGGCAATGTAGGGGAGGGGGGATGGGGAGTGACAAAGGGCAGTAGGACCAGTTTCAGGAAAGGGGTAGGTGCCATAATCCTCCTCACAGAACACAATACTTACTTCCTGACCCTCTTCAGGCGTACACGAAAACAGACCAGCCTAAACAATTACCATGCTATAGTATAGTTGTTTTATACAACATGATACATATTTTACATACACATTTTGGACATGTACAGTACTAAGTAAAATCAAATCCTTAAAGCACAAAGAAGTCAATTCACAAAAAAAAATCATCAAAGAGTTCAAAATTATTAGACTGTCAATCAAGATAACCAGATCATTGATTATCTCAACTAAAGAGCATAAATTTGCAATTCAGATATTGTGGCGTTCTTTTGTGCTTTTAGGATTGATACAAACTGCTCTTTTTTAAACTTCTTTTCACCCTTTACATGTAGTATTTTAATTCAAGTTTGTAATGGTGTATGCACATTTACAACCGAAGAGCACTGATTTACCATGATATTCAAACTGCACTACAAGGATGTTTTGTTCATTTTACTTACCAACTGAAAAAATGAAATGAAATATATATGAGCCGTCGCATGGAAAAACAAACAATCTGCATATGCGAAAACAAAGACGCAGATCAGCTTCGCGGTAACCGCGAAGCTGATCAGCGTCTTTGTTTTCGCTACACAGATAGTAGAATCCCTCCATTACTTAAATACAAAGTTTCAAGCATCCATCATTCTTCTGTGACTGTACGGGCCGGTTTGAGTCAGACTTGTCAAAAACCACATTGTTGGTTTTCCCATGAGGAGGCTCATATATAAAAATCTTTCTGAAGTCCCCACAATTTAGATATAGGATCTAAATCACTGATTACAAGTGCAAAGGTAGCATGCAACTACAGTGAAAATCCTAAGTTTTCGGACAGATAAATACTTTGGTTTAAGAGTTATGTGCCTGATTTCACTGATTTTTTATTCCTGCAACTTCGTAAGCATTGATGAGTGGCTGTTATCTTAAACCAATTTTTTGTGAATTTCACCAGAAGAAAAACATTAGTTACTATCTGAAAATCTTTCTTGCACTGTCCAGTTTTGTAATCTGCAAAAAATAATTTGGGAAAACCTTGACTTAGGATTTTCACTAGTGAACTACAAGTGAAAGAAAATCTATATTACATTCTTTACATTAACCTTTGTGGCCTCCAGTAAATCTTCACAAGTTTTAGCTTTCTCAATGTCTTCTTTAGCCTCAGCTTGCTTTGCCTTACTACTGTCACTGAAATGAGGAACAAAAATCAAGTCACGAGAGAACAAAATGGTTTGTTGCTCTTATATTATTAATAATTCAGTTTACGTCCCTTTCAAGATTATTTTAGCTCATATGAGACTGACCAATCAGTAGGTGGGGCAAAAACTGGAGATCCTGGAGAAAAACCACCTGGCACACCTGCAAGCGAAACTTGGCTCGTCTCACATGTGGCCAGTGCTGGGCTTACAAAGCGATGAGATGATCGAGTGATTAAGAAACAGCGCTCTTAATCTGCATTTGCGAAACCAAAGGCGCAGATCAGATGTGCAGTAACTACACAGCCGATCAGCGCCTTTGTTTTTGCTGCATGGCTAGTACAATTTACCTTCCACTTTAATCCGAAATTTCAAGCTTCTGACCTGTTCTGTGACTGTACAGGCTAGTTTAAGTCGGAACTGGTGGGAAACCCAAATTATTGGTTTGCTCATGCGAATGCTCATTATTATTTCATAAATAATCCTTTACCTTTTTTTGCTATAATGGTCCAACATAGTTTTCACCAGTTTAAACACAAGGTCAAAATAAGGCATAGTTTTTATGTTGTGGACAGAACCTCTGAAATAATGAAAGTGATATGGTTTTACAATCATGAGAAAATATTTTTCACTTTACATAGAAGAACTACATGTACAAAGTTAGGTCCTAACAGACACTCTGATGTTGGGTTACAGCCAGCCAACAATATAGTAAACATCATTTGTTGGTAATTTGAAGACAGTAGAATTTACATGTAGTTGCACAGAATAGTCTCCAACCATCAACTTTCTCTGATCAGTAAGACAGGCAAAGAGAGGAAGCTACTACATGTATGTATCTTTGTTATTAAGCTGCTTTTTTATGTTGAATAAAGATTATTTCAGGATTTAAAGGTAACCATCTACCTAACTATACTCCTCCTCAAAAGAATCCGCTCACTCAGTTGTGTTACTCAACTACTCAATAAATGAATAGGAATTACATTCTAAAAATCACATGACACAATCTTGTGTGTCAACTGCACTTTGGAATAACGTAAACATCGTTTAAGCATGCTCACTATTGCACATAGATGTTCTATGGTTATAAGGATCCTAATTGGTAGGGATGTAGAAAGTCAGCCCAGCCCCGTGATGCTTTTTCCTACTGACACATCCATAGCGTAGATGTCTCTGTAATGTAGTGGTAAAGCCACTGGCTTTCTAATCAGGGATCATTTGCTCAATCAAGAGCCCCATCAGCCTTTCTGATGACATTTTTAGCATGGCATGTCTTCGTATGACATAAGCTGTTGAAAGGGCGTACAACTCCTTTTACAGCAAAAATCATTCAAGTTTTAGGTTTGGAATAGAGTAGTTAAAGATAAAAACTTATCAACCAAATTCAATTAAAAGTAAACAGAGTGCAAAAACAATTTACAATTGTTACAATTTTGGGTGACCAGATATTTTTGAGGAGTATATTAACCTTAGCTTGGGTTGAAACAGTTAGGTCTTGCTTATCAGTAAAAAAAACTTCAAGATAGTTACATTCACAACTTACTGCACTAAAGCTATGTCAGTCTTGTATCCATCTTTATGTTTATGGTCTGGTAACATGTCTAACCAGAACACTGGCTGATCGGGATCTACTAGTCTTCTGTATTGGGTGGCTAAGTTATACAAGTCTCGCCAACTATGGGCTTGATCTGGAAAATACATTATCAGGTATCAAAGTCTTACCACAGGAAGACTGAAAATGTGAAGTTAGCACACACAGGAATAAGGTTTTGGCATTCCCAATTCTATAATTAGTATGCCATGTCAAGCTTAAAGTCCTAAGACAGCAGTGAGAAAATGACAAAGGCATGTCTATTACCCAGAAGTATATTTTACAATCTGGTTGTATTTGAAAGGATGCTACTTTAGAAACACGAGTATGACTGTTAAGTGTGAATGTTGCTTTAACTGAAAACAACATAGAACCATTTTACCAAATCGAAGTCATGATAGCCATAATGTGCTTGGTGGTCTGATCAAGGTTTGCTCTGTTTTAAAGGAACCAATACAACTTACCAAAAGGTTTATTTTGTCGTAAACCTCGCCATCTCGACTGAAATCAGAGCAAAGATATTATTATTATTATTTTTTTTTTTTTTTTATTTTTGTTTGCCTTACATAACATCACCAAAAACAAACTGCACTGAAAACGTAAGAACTCCTAGGGTCAGCTAGATTAAGAATCACAGAATAGATGTGATACAATGGAAAGACACATTATTCTAATATCAAGATGACCAAACTAAGCATTGCACCGTTGGACCACAAACAAAGCTATGAGAAGCTTGTTACTATCAAACATATTAAGGACATGAATCAAATCAGAGAAGACACTCAATCAAGAAGAGGGTGAGTAATATGTGGTTTTATCATATGACGTCGCTGTTTTCAAGTGGATAACAGTGTTATTAATGTCTATTAACACTTTTGCGGGAATATGTAACATCATTGACATCGTCGGTAACAACAATGTTAATTTTCATTGGAAACATGTTCACTTTAAAGGAGATAAAATCGTATTAAGAAGTCAAATGATAAAACTAATCTTACACTCATGGTCATTTCATATGAAATTTATTAAACTCGCCAAAGCTCGTTTAATAAATTTCATATGAAATGACCATGAGTGTAAGATCCTCTCTATGTATGCATACAGTAGATATCTATCTTAAGTCTTACCTCATATAATTGTGCTATATGTATAGATGATAATCCCATGGCTAGATTTAATCTCTTATTGGGTGTATAACCATCCGTATTGACCTGCATTAACCAACCAATCGTATGGGCCTTGCATATTAAATTTTGCACCATTCTTGGATAGTCACCCAGAGTAAAACTGGAAACATCCCTGGAAAACAACAATCACATAAAACTTTATTGAAAATAAAGCAATGTGGCATTTCTACATGCATTACGAAAACACACCCATGCAATATACAGAGATTTTTTTTAGTTGTAAATATTGAAAATTTTCAGTAGGAAATTTTTTATATTTTTCTCATTTTTGCTCAAAACATTGATTGTAGGTACATGTTAGTCCTACAATGTGTACCCACAATCTATGTTTTATAGCAAAAATAAGAAAATTAGGTAAACCCCTGCATACCCCAGTTTTGCTATATAAAATTGGGGTATAAGGGGGTATATATTACACGGACATGTTAACTCTTTTCATTCGCATAAAATGTAAACTACATGCACTTGTGAAGAGTGAGACACATGTAGGCTAAATCGAAAATTCCCATTTAAAATACCAAAGTCAGTGATTTACCCTGCTCAGTAAGTAACTGTTACTGGTTTAATATTTAATATTTATGACAAAAAGCTATATCTGTTATACTTTAAGCTACTGTTGTATCCATTCTGGATGTTATATATTAACTGCTTAAGCCCCGTTTACACATTCACGATTTTCTCTACGATTCACCACGATTCACCCCGATTTCTCATGGTCAGAAAAACCGGGTGGATCGGGATGAATCGTGGCGAAAAGTGGAAATATTCAGTGTCACTGAATGTCCAGTACGAATGTCTACGATATTAGTACGGTGTCTGTAAGGTATCACTACAAATCAATGACGATTCATGACGGCAACGCTACGGTCAATGAGGATTAACCACGGTGGCACAACGAATGCTCACGGTGCTTGTACGGTTCGATACGGTACTAGTACAATTCACGGCGGTAGCCGTCGTGGCCAATCGTGGAGCTCCATAGCGAAACCGTGGATGATTCGTAGGACAACCGTACACAATTCGTGGTGAATCGTGAGAGTTCGTGGTGTCAAAGATTCCACGGTTTCGCTACAGAGCTCCACGATTGGCTACGATCTCTCACGAATAGCCGCGAATATAGCTACGGTGTCAGTACGAATAAACACGATTCCGCTACGGTTGCGCTACGAATTAGGCCACGCCCAATAACCACCACGATTCGCCACGGTACTCCATGAATGTTTTAAACAGTTTAAAACTTCCATAGCGCTACCGTGGAGTTTCCCGAATTATCACGATTCATCAAGATTCACCACGATTCACTACGGTTCTACTACGAATCACCACGGTACACGACGATTTTACAAATCGTGGCGAATCGTAGCGGCACCGTAGCCAAAAATCGTGAATGTGTAAACGGGGCTTTAGATTCTAATTGATGCAAATAGATCTATAATGAATATCAAGCATAGTTACCTGATATGTGGTTGAATCCCAGGCTGCTCTTTATAACTAGCCTGAAAATATTTGTACATCAAAGAAATGATTCACCTCATGAGAAAACCAACATTATGCGTATGCAAAAACAAAGGCGCAATCAGCTTGGCAATAACTGAAGCTGATCAGCACCTTTGTTTTTGCTACAAAGGTAGTACAATTCCTCTACTTTCTAAATACAAAATTTCAAGCTTCTAGCCATCTTCTGTGACTGCACAGACTGGTTTGTGTCAGACCTGTTTGGAGACCACATTGTTGATTTTCTCATGACGCGGCTCAAATGTCATTCATGTGTCAAATTAAAGTTCCTAAATACATATCAGATTTTTTCAGTTCATTTTTAACTCTGTTTAAGACAAGACCTTGTTGTTTGTCATGCCTATGACCAGCAAATTGGTGAGTTTCATTTTGATTTCAAACAACATAAAATGTGTGATTAGAAAACCTTCCTTTTAAGTGGGAAAGCAAAAGCACAGCACAGCTCAGCTCAGCTATAGCTACTGCACAGCCCAGAAATACCACTCCTTTCCTATTCTTAAGTTTGAAACCACAGTCTGGTTTCTGTAACTGAGCAAAAAGGTTAGTGTTTGTCCCCGGTGGTGTAACTCTTGAATTTTTTTGGGACCATGCTTGTTCCAAAAATCGCGGAAAAGGGGGTACTTTTGAGGTCAAAACGCGGACCGCGTTTTCGGGAAAAAGGGGGGTAATTTCAGATCGGGTTCCTCGTTTTCCATATTTAGGGGTGTTTTTCATTTCACTGTATTTCCGCGTTTAGGGGTGTTTAAAATCTCTCGCCGCATTTTTCGATGGAAAGGGGGTGTTTTTATCTGATTCTAATTCCGCGTTAGGGGTACTTAAATTCCGCCCCTCCGCGTTAAGGGGTATTTTAATTCCGCCCCTCCGCGTTTCCCACAGAAATGGTGTTTTCGTTTACGCTTACGGGAACGGGAGGACTTTCCGTAATTTTTTGTGGAAACCAAACCAGTCAAATTTTATAAAACGTTTTTCTATTGGACAATGATTTTTAAAATCAACAAATAAATGATGAGATACATATAAAATCAACCAATCAACGAGGATATTCCATCTTGTGTCGGATTTTTTCTCGGCTCCAAAACTTACTAAAATGGACGTCGATTGTTGGGGCAATCGGCGTGGGGCCTGCCGAAATTGCCCTGACTGTAGCTTCATAAGTGAAATTGGGGCAGTTAGGTGTGCATACTGCGGTTGCCCACCGGGGCAGCACGAGCTTGTAGAGGATGTAGAGTTAAAATAGCAATTTCGCACATGAATTTGGATGGTTCAAAAGTTGGTCAATCACGGAGTTGGTGGGTGGGGTGGGTGGGTTTGACTTTACTAGTTGGTTGGATAAAAGGGGGTGATAATTTTGTACAATGTCCTGGTTTTCGAAAAAAAGGGGGGTATTTTGACAGTAGGTTGTCCTTGTTTTTACGATAAAAGGGGGTGATAACTTTGTACAATGTCGTGATTTTGCCAAAAAAGGGGGTATTTTGACAGCAGGTTGTCCTTGTTTTTGCGATATAAGGGGGTAATAATTATGTACAATATCCTTGTTTTTCTGAAAAGGGGGTTATTTTGACAGTAGGCTGTCCTTGTTTTTGCGATAAAAGGGGTATAAAATCTGTCAAATATCCTTGTTTTCGCGCGAAAGGGGGTATTTTTACAGCAGTTAGTCCTTGTTTTTGCGATGAAAGGGGGGTAAAAATGCTCCAGGAAGTCCTTGTTTTTGCGACATAAGGGGGGTGTTTTCAAAAACGTGGAACGAGCATGGGGTCAAAAAAATTTTAAGAGTGCCACCACCGGGTGTTTGTCTTGATCTGAAGCTCCTTTCTTTCCTTTTATTTTATTTGCACGATTAGCCCATTTTTGACGAATGGACTCGCCCACCACTATCATTTAGGTGAGTCCACTTTTATTTTAAAGGTCTTCAGAAGTAATTTTTGATTTTTATTCCATTTTTTGATGAAATTCCTTTAAGCAAACAGAATAGCCCCAGATCGGATGCTGCGATCTGCGGCGTCACATCTGGGGCTATACTGTTTGCCTATGTCTCATAAAAAGGGTGCCAGGCATATATGAGTTAAACTGTGGTCTTACTTGAAATTCAAATGGCAATCTCTTTAACCAATGGTCTTTAAAATCATCTTCTAAATCAGTATCTGCATTAACTGACTCTAGAGGTTGATCTAGGTGGGCGTGTAAATATCTTGCATATTCTGAAAACAATAGAATATTTTCTTTTAACTATTGTACAGACAAATTAAATTATAAGAAGTATTGTCCATCCAAAACAGAAGAATATGTACGAGGGGCGTTCGGAAAGTTCAAATAATTGTATGATCATTCACATAATATGCATAGTAAAACAAAAAGAAGCATACCTATTTTAACTTCAACATGTCCTCTATAAATGCTGTGAAAACCAAGATGATGCACTAAGACATAATAAAAATATGTCCATTACAAAAAGGTGTGGTATGGGTACCTGGAGCACGCCAACGTCAAAATGACATTGCGAAAACGTCAAACATTATTTTAATCCAGTTGGCGATGATCACGCTTTCTCAGCATAAACACCAACAATATCTACTCATTTCATGTGTCTGTCAATTCTTTTGTAATAAGTTTTCACAGCCAGTATCAGTATGTGGTGATCAGGCTTGGGGTCAATTATTTTGAAAAGTAATTAATTGAATTACAATTACATTGACATTTGTTCAATTAAATTACAATTACAATTACTAGGCATTTCAGTAAAGTAATTCATTACATACAATTACTTAGCCCAATGTAATTCATTACATACAATTACTTTGCACAGACCGTTTAGATGCATGAAATTTTGAAGTCCCAAAATGCTGATAAATGGAATTAAAATTTGACAACACTTGGAGTGTTAAGAATTATCTGACAGGAACCTTTTGACCTAAGAGTCTTCCTTGTCTTTTTACCCCCGTTGAAAAAAGAATGTTGTAAAGTACTGATGTATGTATATATATTGAATTAACCAATAAATGATATGGTTATAGGGTTGACATATGTGTCGCATGAAATGTCAAAATTTTAGTTGCAAATATTACAACTCCTCATATCACTGATTTATTATAAGGAAGCAGTATATCTGAAAATTGTTAACTCTCACACTGAAGCACAATGTATATTTGTTTTAATTCTCCCAAGATCATTTTGCTGACTATGCTGACTTATTGATAAAAAAAGCGAATGATCACTCCTGATTTCTAACGAATGGCAAACGAATCACAAAAAAATAACATTCCCAGTGTTAAATGGCTAAAGGTTTAAATGTCTGCATGCACTGTCCTTAAAACTCCGCAAAATGTCAAGAGGCATACCATAACTTAAAAGAGTCCTAACAACAGCTAAACTATCTGACTGCACGGGTATCTTAGCAATAGAATGGAACCCTGAAGGAAAGCAGTTTAATTTTGTGACCGTTTTGGTTTAAATGACTTCAAAACCTTTAAATTGCCTAAAACATATTTCTGTATAATGCATCTTATTCAATTATGAATCTGTCAGTGAGGTGTGAAAAATTAACAGCAATTGGAGACAATACACCAATCAAGGCACAAAAGAAAAGATAATAATTGAGTTTTCACACTTTCTTTGCTCAATCATTATTTGGTGATATTTTAAGATAATAAATCACAAGTTAGAAAAGGTTAAAAGTACCCAAGACTTTATTTCATCAGTAGAATGAGAAACAGTTTTATAAATGAATAGACAAATAAAATTGAAATATTTTTTTTCTACACTTACTGTTGTACCTGATGTCTATGAGAAAATATATTTATTTGAGTACTGTATGATTGACCAGATACTTCAATTAGATATGCAAGAAAAAATATACAACAGAATAATCTGTAGTGCACTCTTACAATATTAATCTTTAAATAGAGATATTTTTCTTGAAAGTAATTAAAAGTAATTCAAAAGTAATTGTTAATTACACCCCTTTTTGACACTGTAATTCATTACATTTCAATTATTGTAATTAAAGTAAAGACTGAATTACAATTATTTTCAATTATTTTGAAAAATGTAATTAAATTGCAATTAATTACAATTACAATTTTAATTACCCCAACCCTGGTGGTGATACGTCTCCCTGAGTCTATTTTGCTAATATTCTCTGCTGAATCATCCAATTTTCGCAATTCTAAATGGAACACAATTCCACTGCCGGTTGTAAAATCGCCATTAGTTGCTTTTATTTCACTTTTAAAATTTGAAAATCATTTGTTCATAAGTGCTGGACTACATTATTCATAGTTTCCAGTTTATTTGACCGTCCTAAGCGTTTCTGTGTGTGTTTTATGAAGAAAATACTGAAGTTCATAACCTGTTGCAACGCAACGACACAATTTGTCATCATGGTTTTCCCATACAATCCTCAAAATAAAGGACCATAACTTCTTTGTGGAACATCAAATTGATTTCAAATTTTCAGGAAACAATGTCATGTTGTTGAAATATTACAGGATGATTCCCATGCTTTTCTGGCAATGAGCAAACAGTCAAAAATTATGTTTATTTCTTTAATACTTCGTTTCGGACTGCTCCGGATACTGATGATGACGTTGTCACGACAACCTGTATTTTTGGTTTCTATGGTCAGTTTTTCTTTTTTCTATCAAAAATTCAGAATAAGTGGAAGTTCACGCACACCAACTTTCCAGTACAATGGATGAAAATTATGAGAGATATGACACAATTACACGAACTTTCCGAACAACCAACACATTTTTGACCGGCAATGGTGGTCTAATGGATAGAATGTTCCTTTTACAATGAAGAGGCTGCAAGTTTGTTCCCCGGCAGGTACATGCCTGTCATGCTGATGAGTGATGAAGGCAAACTGCCCATCTTAAATGAGCCGCGTCATGAGAAAACCGGATTTTTGCTTATGCGAAAACAAAGGCGCAGATCAGCTTCGAGGTAACTGCACAGCTGATCAGCACCTTTGTTTTCGCTACACGGATAGTACAATTCCTCTACTTTCAAAATCCAAGATTTCCAGCCTCTAGCCATCTTCTGTGATTGTACAGCTTGGTTTGTGTCAGACCTGGCCCGAAGACCGGTTTTCTCATGTAGCGGCTCAAATGTAGTGTACAGTAAACATGAAAATACATAAAGTCTTTAGGAGTTTTCAAAAGTGACAAGCAATTATGTCTATTGATTGTATTGAAAGGTTTCGGATGGAATTCAATACGAGAAGTACATTCAAGGAATACACAATTTGCCATTACATTTGAATCTGTAAGAGGCACGTTAGGCTCTAGTTAAATGAATGCCTGGTACGTGTCTGAAAATCAAAACTATACAAAATCTTTGGAAATAAAATTTTGGCCTACCTCTTAAATAGTGAGATTTAATAAAATCTGGATTTGCTTTAATCATTGGAATGTTTTTCACCATAACCTGAAACAAAAGGTTGTACAAATATTTTTTTTTTTATCTCATTTTCAGTCAGATAAAACATTAAAGAGCAAAGTCATCAATACTGCCATTTGAAAATGTGAGATCTCTGATTAGGGCTATTCCAGTTGAACATAGGTACCCCGGGAAGACGGCACTTTAATAAACTTCTATCGTAGGGTCCTTCGTTGGTTAAAATACTTCTGTACGTGGTGGGAGTTGGAGAAAAATTGCTTCTATAGGAGGTGGGGTATTTTTTCGTGTTGAAAATTGGTTCTTAGGTGTAAAATTCAATGCAATGCATAGAAGCAAATTAAACAGACTAAAAACCTTTCGTTCGCCCGATCCGACTTCGATTTTTTTTCCTGTGAGAGTGCATTGTCGCTGACAGGTAGCGCTTCACGCACTGACCTGTCGCAGTTGGCCAATGGGATCTGGGAAATTCATGCGGGATGCCCCAGCTTTCTTCGTGTGTCGTCTGTAGCCAAAATCGGCTATATCCCACAATTCAAAGCGTCAAATGCGAGAGATCAAGATGAGGTATCGTCTGATCTCGCGAGAATGGTGAAAGTGCTCTCTATAACGTTCGCGCTGGTGACGTGTCGGGAATCGGGACATTATCAGCGATCGAGGTTGTTTTTTGGCATTTTAAGCCTAGAAAAGGCATTTGAACCAGGATTTTGGTCAGAAATCACAATTACAGACCTGTTGAGAGCTAAAATGGCGGCTCATTGATGAATTTAATGATGTTTAGACACAAAACGTAGCAATATACGAACTTGTATCGCTCTCCCAAAGCAAGTATTAGCTTTTTGGAAAATGCAACATAGTGTTTTTTGAAGCCTGAAAAGTGGCGAAAAAGCGATTTTTTTTGCACAAAAAAAAAAAAAAAAAAAAAAAAAACCTCAGTGGCACACGTTATTGGAAAAAAAATAAATCTCAGCATGATAACGGTCACAATAATTAATTGGATATAGCCCATTGTTGAAAATAGGCACAATAATCATGAAAGCTGATGAGTCTAAGATTCAAACATGCTTCCTTGTCCACATGGCTTGCTGATCAGGATGATAAAATGAAGATATATTTTCAAAAAATAGGTATTCAATCTTTATTATTATAGTGAGAACATTATTTTAATGACTTTTGACAAAAATCACACAATACAGTTCCGTAAAACAGCAATACAAAAAATTCCCTCTTAATTTACTTCTATCCGTATTAAATTTTGCTTCTGTAGGAGGGTGTTTTATTGAAATGAATGGTTCTGTAGGTGGCTCAGTCGAGATGAAATTCACTTCTATAGGTGGAGGGTCAAAATTCAAAGTGCCTTCTTCCCCCCGTACTTATGTTTTACTGGAATAGCCCTTATATATACTTCTACATCCTACATCCAAATTTCAATTCTGTAACTATCCTCAGAGAATGTTCAGCATGTTTTGTGTTGGACTATGTCAGAAATAAACTGTATAATTGCCGCTTAATGCATGACAGAGAAATCCTTCATTTAACTTTACTTAACCTCAAGATCAGGGCTGATCTACCGAGGATATTCAGCACAATTACCTTCGTAGCTATTTTAACACCCTCATAAAATTTCCCAACAGCCACAGAGGATACAGCTTGCATATAGGCACATGGAATGTTAGAAGGTTCTTCACCAACACATTTCTGTTGAAAGAAAAAACATTTTTGAGCATATTTTGACATACACACATCCCAAAAATTCAAGCCAATATAAAATTTTACAAGTTCTCTATAACAGTACTCCTTAATGCATGGTTATGCGTACAAAACGATATAGAGGTGGACCCAAAGGTGCTATCAGCAACTCCCATTTCCTATATAGTGCATGCATTTTAATCAAGATATAATAATGTGAAAATCTTGTTATAATGAGGTTGAAGAAAAGCATACTCAGCACAGATGCGAGATATCTCTGAATTTTCAGCCCTTGCCATATTTTGAGCTATGTTTGACCATCAAGCCTAATAGTGAAAAAGATCTTTCAAGAGAAAAACCATAATACACTCAACGTTTATTTATTAATTTCAAGTATGCAGTCATTTTATTCCACAAATTATGTTACCTTAAAATCTTGCATAGCTTCATGAGGTTCCCCACTGTTGTATAGCATATCACCCCGGAGCTGCAGGGTTAGGACGTGGTAGGGATTTAACGCTAATGAATGGTTAAATCTACTTCTTGATGCTCGTATATTGCCAACTTCCCTGCAAAAAAAAAAAACAATCAGAGATGTCATGAGCAAACTTGTTGTTTAAAGGTAAACATTTAAGACACAGATAAGTCTCCATAACTCTGTTTAGTATTGTGCTATCATTCTCTTATTGCTGTAGTCACAGTCTATAAGCAATCACATTTCTTTGAAAAAACATAACAAAAACGCCAAAACAGCTAAAAGATCACTTTATGTTCTTAGGGTCAGTTATCCTACCCAAACTTTGTCCAACATGCATAACCTAAAAGTATCATGAGGTTGAGGAGATTAGCCTGTTCTTGATGCTTATCCTGTCATTGATTACTATCTACTAAAAGAATGTGTGATATGTACCATGTCATGAGAAAACCAACAATCTGGTTGCCGAACAGGTCCCAAACAAACCGAGCTGTACATGCACAGAAGATGGCTACAGGCTGGAAATTTTGGATTTAGAAAGTAGAGGAATTGGATTATCCGTGTAGCGAAAACAAAGGCACTGATCAGCTTCGCGGCGTCACCGCGAAGCTGATCTGTGCCTTTGTTTTCGCATATGCTGAATGTTGGTTTTCTCATGATGCGGCTCAATAATATTGGAATCAAATCTGCAAGATTGCAAGCTGAGGCAGGCTTCTGCACTAACCGGACTGGCTGACAGTGATGAATGTAATCAGGTATTATAAATAGATTTCTGTCACAACTTAGTAAGAGGGTAGACTAAGAACTGTCGAGCCTCACCTGAAAGCTTGAGCAAGGCTGGTACAAGCATCTAAATGATCAGGATCTTTCTTTAAAACTTCTTTGAATACTTCTATAGAATTCTGAAAGAGAAAGCCAGGAAACTGGAAAAGCCTTTGATAAAGTTTTGTCAAGTGAATTCAATGACTTATCTAAAGGTTGTTTATGCTTTTATGCAATGCATTCTGGAGCCTTATTTACGTTAAATCGTGGCTCAGAAGTAAAGAATACTGTTTCACTTTTGGCCAAAATACATAATAACATGATGCCTGTTTCTGTGAGATTTAGTCATTATATGAGCTGCGTCATGAGAAAACCAATAAGAGCTGTCACAGGACAGCGTAGCTCGCCTGACTTGTGCTTTGCCACTAAACTTATCAAAATCTATGACCCATGACCTTGACCTAATGGTCGCTCAGGTGGGTTGTGATGGTACAGCATAAAATTTCAGACCAATATCCACAAACATGCATCAACATAGAGATATATAGACTTCAAAAATCTTTAACCCAAAACTTCAACCAAAAATTTCTAAGGCCATGACCTTGACCTCAAGTTCACCCAGGGTGGGTCATAATGGTACAGCATAAAACTTCAGACCAATATCTACCAACATGCAAAGTATCAACTTGATCCATCTACATGTTCAAGAGATATAGACTTCTAAAAACTTTAACCGAAAACTTTAACAAAAAATTCTAAGTCTGTGACCTTGACCTCAAGGTCACCCAGGGTGGGTCATGATGGTACTGCATAAAACTTCAGACCAATATCTACCAACATGCAAAGTATCAACTTGATCCATCAACATGTTCAAGAGATATAGACTTCTAAAAACTTTAATGAAAAAGTCACTAGAGCACGAAATATAGGTCAAGGTCACTAGATCAATACGGGTGCAAAGTCGGGACATCGAGGAGAAGCCATATGCAAAGTTTGATGGTTGTAGGCTTTATAGTTGATGAGATATTAAGGGTTGGCTTAAAAAATGACAAAGTCACTGGAGCATGAAATATAGGTCAAGGTCAGTAGGTCAATGTGGGACCGAGTCGGGACATCAAGGAGAAGCCATATGCAAGGTTTGATGGTTGTAGGCTTTATAGTTGATGAGATATTAAGGGTTGGCTTCAAAAATGACAAAGTCACTGGAGCATGAAATATAGGTCATGGTCAGTAGGTCAATGTGGGTGCCGAGTCGGGACATCGAGGAGAAGCCTCATGTAAGGTTTGACAGTTCTAGGCTTTACAGTTGATGAGAAACTAACACAGCATCTGAGCATTGTACAAAGGTGTTCTAGATATTGACCTCTAGCCCCGCCCCCAGGCATGACCCCACGGGTCCCTTCACACTAAATCATAGAGGACCCTCATATGCAGCAATGTTCCAAATATGAATGATTTCTGGTCAGTGACTATCAAGATATAACAATTTTAAAAACTTTAACCGAAAGTGTGACGCGGACGTAAACGTACACGTAAACGGAGACGACCGAGGTGACAACAATAGCTCTGTGCACTTCGTGCAGGCGAGCTAAAAATGTGGATTTTAACAGGTCCGACACAAGCACAGAGGATGGCTAGAGGCTGGAAATTTAGGAATTTAAGTAGGGACATTGTACTATCCCTGTAGCGAAAACAAAGGCCCTGATCAGCTTCACAGTATCACGGTTACAGCGAAGCTGATCTGTGCCTTTGTTTTTGTATATGCAAAATGTTGTGTGTTTTTTATGATGCAGCTCACATATAAAATTCTGGCCACGCTGTTGCTATAATGCCATTTGGTAAACAAAGGTCATTTTGGTTCCGTCTTCCGTTAACTAAACACTTAAAATGGGACAATGCTGGTCACGGCATGACACAATAAACATTCTAACACAACGTTATCTTCTTTCCCATTGAACCTAATGGAAACGTCATCATTTGCAAATTAACAATAATTCACTGTAAACAAAATTACGCGCATAAGGTGGCGTTTTTGTGACGTCGCACATAAACAGTCATGTCCACCGCGAATGAGTCCACTGAAAGCAATCTTAAATGTAAGCATTTATTTATAAATCGTGTTAGAATTGAAATAGTTTAACTTTAATGTGAATTATCTTTGATTAACACATGATGTTGTCGGGCAGATGCGATATTTAATTCACTCCGGCTGCGCCTTCGTGAATTAATACATCACAATCTGCCCTCCAACATCCCGCGTTAATCACGATAATTCACCGCAAAGTAAAATTATTTCTTAAATGCAGCCACTGAAAGCAATACTCAATGTCTTTCTGGAATTATGCAAATAAAACTGATCATAATTTATACCAAGATTACCTTTCATGTGTTAAATATTGAATATTGTAGTGCTTAGAAAATAAATCCATCAGCAAAACTTGGTCCATCACAAATTTTGAGTGGACAAGATACAAAATTGTTCAAGTATTATCATGAAACACGCTGATTATTATTGTTTATTGCAAAAGTTGACATACCCTGACTCTTCCCCTATAATACTGTGCAAGCCCAGTGTAAAATAATGTTGTTGTATCCTCTTCTGTTAATTCCATCTTTTTTCGGAAATCTATCTCCGCATCTATAAAATTCTGAAATATGGACAAGCAATCAAGTCTTTGGTGTCAATGATAACAGCTTTCTACGCAGATAATCTTTGCAAATAGTTTGGATTGGATTTGTGTACAGCTCAAACTGAAAAAAAAGTGGTAAAACCTAGCAAATTGCTTGATGATTTGCAATTATAAACTACAAGCATTAATTAGAAAGTTAGCCTTGATTGAATTACAAATGCATCCAAGACTGCAAAATCAAAAATCTGATCTGCACTTTCCTAGACAGCATACAAATCATTCAAACATTTTTATGGGGGATTTGATCTGACAATTCATTACAAAAACATGCCCATGCATTATACATAATTTTCTTATGTTGTAAAAATTTACAATTTTCATCAGAAAGTTTTTGATTTTTTCTCTTATTTTTGCTCAAAACATAGATTGTGGGTACACGTTAGAACCGCCTGGGCGAGGCAGTTCTAACGAGTATAAACAATCTCTGTTTTGGAGCAAAACTAAGAATAATAGGTATACCCATGCATACCCCCCTTTTGCTATATAAAAGTGGAGTATAAGGGGGTCAACATTACACGGACATGTTTCCCTGATGTTCTGGCTTAAAATCCACTCTCTACAGCTACATATAAGGCCATGTTCTAATCAGCATTTATCCTTGATGCCCTTATCTCTGAACTGGCTTAAATAAGCAGTTAATCATGACTCAGTGCTCATTCTTGTAATAGAAACAGCCAACCAATGAAAGAATGTGTCAGACATAGGATCTAACTTGCAAAATTCCCAAGACTCTGTGTGCTATCAAAGGTGCAAATTGGGCCAACACAAAGACTCTAGTCATTAGTAACCAAGGCCCGCACCCCCTGGGAAGGGCGGGGGATAGCCTAGGAAATGACCAAAAGTTGACAAAATGACAAAAATGAGGCTTTGACCAAAGTTTTGCTACGGCAGTGCCCGGCAGTGGTTTTACCAACCAGCAGACGCCGCAGTGTGGGTTTTTTGGCGGAGATTTGCTGGACCGCTATCTCTGGGGGGTGGGGGTTGTGGTTACAAATGACTAGTGCATAATGTATACCTCTAATAATAGATGTACTACTCCTCTTGCAAACAGAGCTTTACCAGTTGGAGCCAGGTCTATCACTTTGTTAAGATCCTCTACAGCTTCATTGTACTGACCCATGGCTATGTGGGCCTAAAATGAAAGGTAACACAGGTTAATCTCATTATAATGCTGAGATCCTCTATACAGCTTCATTGTACTGACCCATGGCTATGTGAGCCTAAAATGAAACATAACACAGGTTAACCTCGAGTCATTATAGCCAGGTCTATCACTTTATTGAGATCCTCTACAGCTTCACTGTACTGACCCATGGCTATGTGGGCCTAAAATGAAAGGTAACACAGGTTAACCTCATTATAATGCTATCTTACCCATGGCTATTTGGGCCTAAAATGAAAGGTAACACAGGTTAACCTCATTATAATGGCTATTTGGACCTAAAATGAAAGATAACACAGGTTAACCTCATTATGATGCTATCTTACAACAGTGTGAGTTACTGGTGAAACTGTGTTATTGTGAAGCTACAAGTACTTGCAATAGACAAATACATGTAGCAAAATAATCACTGTGGAGACCATCACATAGCTGTTTTAATAAAAACCACATTGTAGTGAACAGTGAAGCATATTATAATGTTTAACTATAATTGAGCCATCACATAATAAAACCGACAACATGCATAGGCAAAAAAAAAGGTGCATATTAGCTGTGCAGTAAAGGCACAGCTGATCAGCATCTTGGTCTGGTCTTGGTTTGTTCCGACCACTCCGACCAGGTCCGACACAATCCGGCCTGTACGGTCATAGAAGAATGCTAGAAGCGTGAAATTTTGAACTTATGTACAAGATGACGTGTACGATAGGAGTAGCAAAAACAAAGGCGCTGAGGCAGTAACTGTACAGCTGATCTGCCCCTTTGGTTTCTTATATAAGGATTGTTGGTTTTCTGATGCAATGTCTCATTTAACGTTTTGCTGATGCTTAAAAAACATAATTTTAAGGAAAACCATAAAACTGTTTGAGCCTCAAGGCAAACTTTAAACAACATTATCACTTGGAAAGTTATTTGCAGGAAGTGTCCCTGTAAAATAGAAAGCTATTCATGTAAACAACAGGTCCAAAAACTATATAACTTTTTTTTGTTTGTTTGATATTGATTTAAGGTTTACAGCCCTTCAAGATTATTATTTTTTTTTTTGTTGTTGTTGTTTTTTGTTGTTTTTGTTTTGTTTTGTTTTGGGGTTTTTATTTCTTGTCAAATATTCTGGTCAGAGTGTTTGACAAAGTTCAACAAGGCGATACCACAACATACATAAGCTTTTATGGATTGCTTAGCAAAACTACCCCTCAGTAATCAAAATTGCCCTGTATTTGCTCCACCAATTTACCTCAGCTTTTCTCTCATAAGCAGGCACAAACTTTTCATTTCTCTCTAGAACTTCCTTGAAATCAGCCAGAGCCATTTCTGCATTTCTAGAAACCTAATTATAATGAGAATGAACAAGAATGTTAAAATTATGCACCTGTCATTTGTAACCACTGCTCCACCACCTACAGGGAAGGGCGGGGATTATGACTTTTCAGCTTTCAGTGCCCTGCTATAAGGCCCACCCCCAGGGGGCAAACCAGAAGTCAAAACTCTGCTCTTTACCCCGCCCTTCGCAATAGAAAATCTCCCTGGGATAAGGATTCTAATGGCAAAACCCTGTCGTTTCCCCTGCACTGCGGGGACACTGGAAATGTAATTGCCCCGCACTTTAGCCCGGATATCTCCACCCTTCCCCATAGTGTGTGTGTGTGAGGAGGGGGGGGGGGGGGGGGGGCAGTGGTAACAAATGACTAGTGCATTACATGAACTTTCTTTCAGAATATTATGTAGCAATGGCCATACCAAAGCCAAGAAACATTATAAATCATGGCGGAAAGTTGTTTACATTTACTATTGTGGTTTAACATTCCAATAAATGACTGGATGGGACCACCACTTCTTGGGTACCAACAAGCACATTATACAGTAAATAGGTCTTGCACTGTTGCACAAGGACTCTATACGGCATCAGAAGGATTTCAGGACCTCTTCAGCGTTTGATGCTCTACCAAGAGGCCACTATGCTCCTCACAGTGAAATGGACAGCAAGACTGGACCATTTTACATGAATACAAAAATTTTGAGCCTAAGCACAAAAGCACCTATATTTGAGCCACATCATGAGAAAACCGGACTTTTGCTTATGCGCAAACATTGGCCCAGATCAGCTGTGCAGTATTCGCACAGCTGATCAGCACCATTGTTTCGCAACACAGATAGTACAATTACTCTTTTTCTTAAATCCGAAATTTAAAGCTTCTAGCCTTTTTCTGAACCTGAATAGGCCGGTTTCCGTCGGACCTGGCCGGAAACTCCAAAGACAGTTTTTCTAGCATCACCGCTCATTTGTAAGAGTTACATTATCTTACCTTCAGACCTTTGCGACTATGTGCCACTCCTCTCCCATAGTATGCCTCTAATGCATTTGGTCTGTCCTAAAATTAAGCAAACCAATGATCATTTGCTTTATAATGACTCTTTTTTTTTTTAATTCAGTTTTACGTCCCTTTCAAGATTATTTCAGCTCATATGAGATGGCCCAATCAGTAGGTGGGCGAAAACGGGAGAACCCCCGAGAAAAACCACCTGACACACCCGCAAGCAGAACTTGGCTTGTCTCACATGTATGATGTGGCCAGTGCGGGGCTTGAACCCACACCAGACACAGCGGTGGATAATGATTCTTAAGATGGTGAAATCTAAAGATGTGATATTACATGGCCAGAAAAGACCCTGAAAAAGAGAATATTTAGAGTAGCTAATAACTACCCTTCAGCTGATCTGTGTCTTTGATTCCATCAATAAACACTATGATGGTGAACATCAACTTTAAAAACATAAACATGCATTTTACACATACAGCTATATATATTCTTTATTTTTTAATATGCAAAAATTGTTAAGTAGAGGCTGATGTCATTTTTGACAACTAGCTCCGGATCTCTTACCTTTAAAATATTAGTGTACTGGCTGATAGCTCCATCCAGATTTCCAGCATTTTGCATCACCAAGGCTAGGGCTGTCAAGGACCAGAAGATATGGTAAAACAGGGTGCATTTTATTTTGCCTATGCGAAAACAAAGGCGCAGATCAGCTGTGCAGTAACTGCACAGCTGATCAGCGCCTTTGTTTTCGCTACATAGATAGTACAATTCCTCCTCCACCTATAACCAAAATTTCAAGCATCTAGTCTTCTTCTGTGACTTAACAGGCCGGTTTGTGTAGGATCTGGTTGGAAACCTCGAAGAACGGGTTGCTCGTGTCGCCGTTCATTTTATGACAACAGAAAATTTAATGTTGCCTATTATCCACCCTATGATGGGGAGGCACTCAAAGCACATGCTTTTATGAATAATGGAGAGAAATGGGCTAAAAATAAGACCATCATGGTGCATGAATGTGAATGGCTGTCATTATGTATTTTCACACTTCAAGTAAAAGTTATGTTTACACAGCGCCTGAATTTCAAAATGCCTATTTATTACGTAAATATTTTGTTTCATAACTTATCAATGGCTTCAAAACTGAAACTGTGATAAAACATTAACTGTAAAGCTGCATGTAGTGGTTTACCAAGAATTCTGTCAATACTTTCATCTCCTGTTGCCATCGGAACCAAATTTTTGTACATTATTTCTTCGACCAGCTCCTGAAAAAAAACAACAACATGGAAATCAAGCTTCTTTTGTAACACAAAATACAAAATGTACATCAAAATATTATTATTCAAATCCAGAAGATCTATTTATTTTAAATGTCATTTTAATATAAATGTATCTGAAGTATCTATTTTTTAAATAGATATGAACTAGTTTTGTAAAAAGTCAATTATGACTGATGTAGTCCTCGCTTCCACGGACAATTTTTCTTTGACAAAGTAAGTTTGTCGCAGAAAAATATGCCCATGTAAATTCAATTCTGTGGCGAAGTTTCATTGTCAAATATCTGTGACAAAGGTGAGCGAGCTAAGTAATACCAGAGGACCAATGGTCCTGTAAACGCTCACCTGAAACCTGAGATATATACCAATAAATTTGTTTGACTAGAATGGGAAAATCCAAGTATGTAAGCCAAGCGCTTGGTCAGAGCAACCCCTGGAGTCAATTTCTTTTTGAAAACATAAAACTGCAGTGCATTTGCCAATTAACTGCAAGTTTTGCCCTTCAAATGACATTTTAACAATTTTCCCCATTCAAATGCATGGGCGACCTAAGTTGACCTTGCCGTAAAATAGGTCAAGGTCATCAAAGGGTCACAATTTATATAACTTTGTAGAGCTCCATTGCCTGATGCTTCATGCCTAGTTTCAAAATCATATGCCTTCTGGTTCTGGAGGAAAATATTTTTAAAGGTTTTTGCTATTTATAGCCATGGCAGCCATCTTGGACATGTGACCATGACCATTTATATATACTTTCATTCCCACTTCCTAATAATGCTCCTCATAAAGTTTGGCTTTGATTGGCCAAGCAGTTTCAGAGAAGAAGATCTTTGACTATCACTGTAATATACATGTATATTGCCCTGGGGTGGGGGCTGACATACCCCTGGGGTCCAAATTTTTTCAGAATCATCAATCTTAAGTCCATTTGCCCATTTCCTGCAAGTTTTTCCCTACAAATGACATTTTAACACTTTTTCCCATTCAAATGCATGAGCGACCTATGTTGACCTTGCTGTAAAATAGGTCAAGGTCATCCCAGGGTCATGATTTATATTAACTTTGTAGAGCTCCAGTCACTGATGCTTCACACCAAGTTTCAAAATCATTGGCCTTCTGGTTCTGGAGAAGAAGATTTTTAAAGTTTTTTTTCTATTTATAGCCATGGCGGCCATCTTGGTCATGTGACCTTGACCATTTATATAACCTTTCTTTCCCCCTTCCCAAGGATGCTCCAAATGAAGTTTGGCTTTGATTGGCCATGCGGTTTCAGGGGAGAAGATGTTTCATTTTTATGGAAATATACATGTATATAACCCCGGGGCAGGGGCAGACAACCCCCCAGGGGCTAAAATTTTCCATTAACATTAATCTTCTGTCCATTTGCCTATTCCCAGTAAGTTTTACCCATTAAATAGCCATTTACCATTTTTTCCCATTCAAATGCATTGGCGACCTAAGTTGACCTTGCCGTAAAATAGGTCAAGGTCATCCTAGGGTCATGATTTATATAAACTATGATGGGCCCACGTCCCCGATGCTACATACCAAGTTTCATGGAAATCGGCCCACTGGTTCTGGAGAAGAAGATTTTTAAAAGGTTTTTGCTATTTATAGCCATGGCGGCCATCTTGGTCATGTGACCTGGACCATTTATATAAACTTTCGTTCCCCCTTCCATAGGATGCTCCACCTGAAGTTTGGCTTTAATTGGCCAAGCGGTTTCAGAGGAGAAGATCTTTGAAAATGTGAACGACGGACGGACGACGGACGGACGACGGACGGACGCCGGAGCATGGGTATACTATAAGCTCACCTGTGAGCCTTCGGCTCAGGTGAGCTAATAAGTTATCTTTGCTGTGTGTGAACGAAAGCTCATTGCCAGTTTCTGTGACAAATAATCTTCGTCAAAGAAAAATTGTCCGTGGAAACCAGGCTGATCAGACCACAGTAGAGATGTTGTTATAAACTTAATGGACTTTTCATTATTCCCAAATTCTGAAATACAAATTATTTGGGCAACTTTTATGGACTATTCATTACATTTACCTCTGATGCTGATGGACATGACTCTGTATCTTGTATGTTACACATTCCACTATCAGAGTTGTATGTACAAAGCCCAAGAGGCAAATCTGAACGACCTGAATCTGAAAAGAAAACAGTTTTGGTCCATCACTACCTGGCTTTCTAAAAAGCATCTGCAAAGTCATCTTAGCTGTTGCTGTTCATTTTGGCCATAACTGAAAGAAAGCTGGAACAGTTGCAAAGCTAGGACTTTGGGACATGTTGAAATGATATCAATACCTTAGCCTTACAGACATGGTAGTGATGGAACCCTATCTTCTTCATGTAACACTAGATACATGAATCACATAATGATATCACTCCAAATACCGCCTAGCAAATATTCTCACAAGAGTTTTATTATCTAAAGTGCTTAAGTATCACATTTTCTAATATTTGAAACCAGTTTTATCCACTTTTTTAATTACTGGGCAAATTAAGTGGTAAACTTGTTAGATTGAATTGAGATATTGAAGAAAACTTAAGTTTATCATAATGCCATCATAAGCCAGTCTGAGAAAATACAATATGATTTTGCTACATTCAATGTAGTGCATGGACACCTTCTCCTACGGTTATTGGATTAAGTCTCTACAGGGTTGCTGATCAGTTTGGGCATTAGCAAGTCAACATTTCATTGGTAATAATCAGAAATTAATTAGTTGAGTACACATTAAAACAAACACATTTAATAGATACAGGACAGACCCGCTATACCGCGCCTTGAATTAACGCGGTGTTGGATATAACGCGAGGGCACCTTGGATCCCAAAATTTCGCCTACCCACTTTTGAGAAAAAAAAAAAAATCGTGGCGAGGCGAAGGCGCCGTTTTACCCTTATATATTCCTTTATAGTATTACAGTTTAAGGCGTTCATGTGCAGATGAATTCACTGTTAAAAAGATCGTTTGCAGGGAATTCAACAAGGTTCAGTTTTCTTACAGTTTCTCTTTATGGTACTCGAGAGAAAAAAATTAAAAGCAGTTGTCAGGCGTTTGCCAAGGTGCTATTTTCTAACAGTTTCTCTATATTATACATTGAGAACAATTAATGTTAATTATCTTTTGCATATTTAAAACTGAAAGTACAGGTTTTCTTATAGAAAGTGTGTTTACGAACCGTGTCGGCTGCGTGTATATTCAAGAGTGATAATTGCCATGTCAGTAATTTTTAGACTTACACAATCCACCGTTCGCGAAGCGTGGATGACACATTGTTTTCTTAAGATAAGCCATAAAAGTTGTGAAAATAAGCCCAATGAGCTAGGGGATTATCGATAGACCGTAACGAGACCGTAAACACAGGTTGCTGTAGGCTATTGATGACACCTGTTACGCAACGTTGCTCATTTTCGACGGCGACACAAACCAAAGATTGTCTAAGCATTGGGACACCTATATCTTGTATAATTCTATCTGATCAGAAAATTCAATTAAGAAAGTCGAATTAAAATAACTGTAAATACGGTATCGGCAAAAGACTCTTGTCCGCGTTAAATATCCGGGTGCGCCAATAAGTCAAAGGCGGAACCTCTACAATACAACAGCAACATAAGCCCGGTGTCATGGACGCTCTTTTCACATCAAATCGTACATTGTAAATAAACAAATTTTATCATTGTAGATCGTTTTTAACTGATAAAACTGTGGAACACGCAATACTTCACTTTTGTTTATTCCGTTTTACAAGGACTCTGCGATAAACCGCCAAGCTCGGTTAAGCCAATACACACGTCGTATAGGTTCCCCACCCACCAATACACTACAGAAACTGCGATCAGCCTGGTCCGACTCAGTAGATTTGCATTACGCGCCTCACCTATAACGCACATGCGACTTGTGGACCCCGACCAGCGCGTTATAACGGGTCTGAAGTGTATGGACCTGGCTTATGATACAGTGTTGGACTAGGGGTGAAAGGTATACACCTCTATCAACCTTGATAGAACTGAGTCAATCATTTTCTGACCCCTCCCAGCCTTGACCAGATAGCAGTGAACATCTTCTAAAGTAATGACAGTACTCACTGTCAAGTACAAATAAATCTGATTCTAACAGTCGAACATTTTGGAAAGCTAATACTTGTATAAAAAAAAATGACATTCAAGACTCCTTGCATGTCTTTATGACAGATCAATGTCTATAGTCATTATTGCATAACAATGGGGGTCAATCGTACCACATTCTGACGACAGTTCCTTGTCAGCAACAGAAAGAATCAGTTGGGATTTTAGAGCAGAAATCTGAGGGGTGAGGTTCACAGCAGGGTGGGCGCAAAGTGTGCATGCCTCTCCTTTAGTTGGCTCAAGTTTCTTCATTTCAAACATTTGCGTTCTTCCATCTTCGCTTTCTACTTTCACATTAGCGACTTCACACATTAATTCCGCATGAAATGCACTAAAAATTCCATAAAAACTCAACATCAACAAAACTTTAACCCGCGCCATGTCATCGTTTAACAACCAATTGTGATTTCTTTTTTCGGAGAGCATCGACTATCTTCCTGATCATCGTGTTATGAAAATTCCGCCTGAAGCGGAACACCTTCAAGCCAGCGACATTAAAGCTATCGAGTGTAATGGGAACTCTCTCTCTCTCTCTCTCTCTCTCTCTCTCTCTCTCTCTCTCTCTCTCTCTCTCTCTCTCTCTCTCTCTCTCTCTGTCTCTCTAACCATTATAAGAATAGAGACCCAGGAATTGACACAATAAAATTTTAAACACAAACACACGTACATGTAACCAGGCGGGAACATTACGAAAACACGCCCATGCAATATACAGAGATTTTTTAACTTGTAAAAAATGAAAAATTTTGGTAGAAAATGTTTGATTTTTTTCTTATATTTGCTCAAAAAATAAGAAAACTAGGTACATGTATACCTCTGCATACTGTGACCACAGTTTTACTGTATAAAACTGGGGTTTAAGAAGGGTACGGACATGTTTTCCTGATGAAAGAAAAAAGACCAATATAAAAACATTACAAAACATTACAAAACAAAAATAAACATGTCTAAACAAAATAATTATTATAATAAAAATTCTAAATAAGATAAAACACGCAGGATAACATTTTTCCTATCATAAAAGTAAATAAATAAATAAATAAATAAATAAATAAATAAATAAATAAATAAATAAATAAAGATTGAAAAAATATCAAAGAGAACAACAGGGATACAGACAGAATTAACAGAAACCATAAAGATAAATCACATTAAACTGCCTTGTAACAAGCATTTGACTTTATTTTCAAATAAAGGCACCCTAGAAAAGTTTGGTGGTCATCCGACCATTGGTTCATTCAACCCCGAGAGGGCGAGGTCGGGGTTGCTGTGATTTAACAACAAGAATGTTCGGTTCTAATAGAAGCTTCATAGTGCCAAAAATATTAAATTTTGAAATTATTAACTGTCTTTCATTAGAATGAATAGGAAACGTTTTTTTTTTTGTTTTTTTTTTTTTTTTTTTTTTCGTTGTAATCCTATATGTTGTAATAAAAGATATTTAATAATTCCATTTTTTAAACAGAATCAGAATCTTATGATAATTAATCAAATATGACAAATCCCGATAATAAGTCATTTAGGGTAATTTGGGGGAATATGGACCGTTGGGAATATGGACCACCCTGATGTTTTCATCAAATATTTTCACCAAAACTCCTGTTTGACAAAAAGTAATAACATTTTGTTATTCCCCTGGCTATCCGTCCTAAATTATCGAAATCATTTTTTTTTTACATTCATAACCAAGCTGGTATTTTCGGACAGGTTAAATTAATCGACCCCCGTAAAACAACCTTTGAAAATCGTGTACTTAAAATGCCTTAGTTTACACTTAAGAACCAATAAAAAGATAAAGGATATTTATATAAAACCAAGTTTCACGCTTAAAATTAACCTAATTCATCATTTAAGATTACGCAAATGGTCATTTGCTTGAGCTATTTTTAAGTATTGGGGAAAATGCCTCTATTTGCATAATTGTCGTGTTCGGGGTAATATGGACCACCAACTTCCCAATGTAAATTTTCCATTTGGGGTAATATGGACCACCTAAGAATTTTGTCACAAAATCTTTCTTAAAGGGAAACATTACTATTTAAATCCCGCATATGATTTTCATGAAACTTTCTATGCTTCAAGATAATTGTATCCTTGGACTAAAATCGAAATAAAAGTGGGGAGTCACCGGCCTCGTTTCCATGGTATCAGAACTTTTTGGATGTTTCTCGTGAATTTCAGAAAACCGCACTCGTAGCGAACATGTGTTTTAATATATACATTATTACAGCAAAAACAATTTAAACACACGATGAGTGTTATTTTCTAACATTTTGATAGTATTTGATCTTAAACTGAGGAGATAGCATGCAAAATTAACTTTCCCGCCATCTTTTCAAACCTGGAAAAGGTGCGTATTTTTGCGATATCTCCTAAACTACGCATATGATTTTGATTAAATCACACCAACAGACAGGAAACGTGGTAACCATTTAAAAGTTCAAATAAAAGGTGGGGGCCACCGGATTGCGTTGGAAGATGTAGAGAAAAAAGCGTTCAATATTCCCGCCTTTTTCGTTTTAACGCCAAACGTTGCACTGACGTCGCGTATATTTATACGACGTCATCAATAGCGAAATAAACGTTTTCACATATAATTAACCTTTTACACGAATTTGGGTATATCAATTACCACAGAACTTCTTTTAAAATAAAAATGAACATTATGTATACCCGCTTTAGGACTTAATTATGCAGAAACAAACAGAATAAGATTCTACAGCTTGCAACGTCATTGAGAAATCAAAACAAAACGACGTTAGAAACTACGCGTAAAATGCACATACTAAACGCCGACGTTGCGCAAACAGTGTGCTCATAAACAATAGTAATGTTTACCCTTAAAGTGATACACTGAACGTTTGATACCACATGTCTTTAGAATTTTAACTTTTGCACTTGCGTGATATGTTTTTAGCTAGTTTTTTTTAATAAATTATTTTACAAACGATGTTTATAAGCAAAATTTACATATTTTGAAATCTGTGACATTTTTGTCCGTTTTGTAAGTTTTTCAAGGTGCTTTGATTTTGATGCGAAATAATTTTCTAGTGAATTTGTTTCGTGAACACCTAAGTTTATTTTATGCTAAATAGACTTTTAAATAGAAGTTTACATATTGTTTTCCTAATTCACTTATATGTTGACATAGTCAACATTTTTAAGTTGTGGTCCATATTACCCCAGTGGAGTGGTCCATATTACCCCAAACGTTTGGGGTAATATGGACCACCCAGTTGGTGTGTTTCTCGTAAAATGCAACAAAAACTAGCTTACGGAATGAAGTAATTTTTATATTAAAATGGTTCACAGATGCCCGCCTCAAAATAGACACAGTATAAAATAATAACGTTTTAGCCTGTGGTTGAACTGATTCGTAATGTGCTTAAGCGACCCATATTCCCCCAAACTACCCTACTCGTTGTCGGTGCGTTGCAAACTCGTTTACTATACGTAAAACTCGTTGCCTGTACATAAAGACAGACCAGCATATATTTAGGAATCCAAAGTTACTGCAAACTCCAAGCCGCGGTGTTCCACTTCCGGACGAAAGTCCTCCCAGAAAACAATATCGGAGAGCAACGGAGGTGTTGGCACTGTTGGAGAGTTTGAAGTTACCGGTGACACGCCAAACCAGCGCTAGAACGCACGAGTGAAGGAACTAGGACATACAATCATCTGACATTATAACAGAGAAAAGCAGGGAGGTCATTCCAGTCCCTGATAGTCTGGGGGAAAGAAACTACATTTATAGGCCTCTATATTAGCAGATGTTAGCTGACATGCCTTGAAATGACGCCTAGTCTTGGGGATAAGGTCATCTGTAAGTATTCTGGCTTTACCCTTGAACAGACCTTTGTATAGCGCCTCCTTTTCTTGAGAGTTTCCCATTTGAGTTGTTCAAGAATGCCAGACATACTTCCTTCCTCGAAAGTATAATTCCTAGTTTTGTTGGCTTTAGTAGGCCTACAGATATTTGTGATTGCTGTCAAATACCAGAGAACAACAATTTTTAATTGAAGTAGGTAATGAAGCAGAAACGTGATCGGATGATTCAACTGTAACGCCATGGAAATAAAGCCAATATCTAATACCCGGTGGAACCGACCACCGAGTCTGAGGTCCGACCAACTAAAACATTCTTATTTTATTTCGTCAATAAGTCGAATCATGTGCACAGAATCGATTAGTTTTCTGTCAGACGTCGAGGTATCATGACGGAACATTAGATTAATTACGCGAAAACGTCATTAATACTGTGACTTTTGACGTCAACAGCACGTTCTAACCATGACGTCACCTTATTCTGACAAAATGGCGGCCTGCATAAAATAACGAAAAATGGACGTCAGAAGAATATTTTCGGCGATTCTGTGCTTGTTTTCAGTCGAATAAAATGGCAACAAGATGACATTTCCTAATGTCCCATTCACAGAAGAAGGACGTGCAAAAACGGGCAAAGTTTTGGGCATTATTCACTGGATTTCCATAGTTCCTGCTGTTTTCTGTCTGGTTACTGCTTTGTACATCCAGTTTGTGATTTCAGATCAGATCTATTTCATTGAAAATTACAACGGTCATGTACTGCCAGGCTTTCTCGTATTCACTGGACTCTTTAGCCTAACTGGTCATATTCTATGTGGAAAAGTTTTCTGGGCAAACCATAAAATCCTAAAACGAGAGAAATGGGCGAAATTTCTGCTCCCAGCGGTGGTTGTCACAGTTTTCATTTTCTTGGTTCAGTTTATAGCTGGCATTGTATGCATTGTCCATGTCGGAGAACTCCAAGACTCCTTGGCGTCCGGAATCCTGACGGCAATGAAAAGCTACAAAAATGATCTGACGACGAAGGAAGAAATGGACACGTTACAGATCGAGTACGAATGTTGTGGCAGCAAAGCATACCAGGACTGGTTCCATGTCGCCTGGGTACATCCTGATTACTTGAGTAACGCCGCAAAACATCAGAAAAGGTATGATGCTGTTAGGGTACCTTCGATCATTTGATTTATATTATGATAGGTTTCTATATTTAGAGAGTTTGTATAAAAAAATAAATAAAAAATAAGAAAAAAAAAACAAAACATTAACTCATGAATTCATGGTTAATCACATGGGATAGTTGGCAAAATATGGGCGTCCCAGAGGGTTTTCCTGTTGCAGGTAAAATATTAATAGGGCTGACTATGTGAACTCTGTCACTTTCCACGTGTTTTGGACATTTAAAGTTTTATAAAATAATAATAATAATAAAAATAATAATAATAATAACTTGCTCAAACTTCAGCAGTTTTTTTTTTATTTTATTTATTTTTTTATTTTTTATTTTTTTTTTATTTATTTATTCTTTTCTCACAAAAAGCTGAATTGTCTTAGTCCCGGCTGCACAACCTTTAGTCATTCTCAGTGACATTTCACTATTAGAGTATAAGTCACATTGCGAAAACGCCCACAATATACAGAGATTTTTCAGCCGTAAACATTCAAAATTTCATTGGAAAAAGAATGATATTTTTAAATTATTTGCTCAAAGCATTGATTGCGGGTACACGTTAGAACCGCCTCGCAGAGGCGGTTCTAACGAGTACCCACAATCTATGTTTTGGATCAAAAATAAGAAAGATAGGTATACTCTTAGTCTTACAAACCCCATTTTCACAATATAAAAGTGGGTTTTAAGGGGTATTTATTGCACTGACACGTTTCTAATTCCAGGGCGACAAACGACGACGTCCCATTCAGTTGCTGCTCGTCCCACGTTCTCAGACCGTGTATCTACCACCATGTGCACGATAACGTTAGACACTACAACTACGATTATCGGGTAGAAACCACGTTGCACAAGAAGGGGTGCGCTCAAAAGCTGATGGATTTCTACCAGAACGCCCTCTTGTCCAACGGAGGGGCAGTCATTCTGGGCTTATCATTTATTCAGGTAAAAATTTAAGTAAGGCTGGAATTAATTAGTAAAATATAAATTTGCAAATACAATAAATAAATAAATAAATAAATAAATAAATAAATAAATATCATCCGTGAAAAATTGTTCAAAAGGTTTTTTCCAGTTCAACTTAAAAATTACACATAAAATCATTTTTCAGCCTCTCGAGTCCATTTTACATCAGCCTTGCGATTTTTTGACGTGTAATGTCTCAGGTGATGCGTACGCAGATGATTTCACAAAATGTTCAGACGGGTCGGATATAGACATTGCAAGGCAGTGATATTGCGGTGCGTATGTTATTTGCGAGAATGTAGAACAAGACAGTCGTGTGAATCTCATGACTATCGCAAGGCTGTCGCATAGAAACCACAAGACGGCCTTGCCACTCACACGTTTTGCAAGACGGCCAATGCCATACGTTGTTCTTGCGTTCATGACCAGTGTGTTACGGTCAAATTTGAACTTGGCGGCTCCGTGGCCGAGTGGTTAAGGTCGTTGATTTCATTACCAATCATCGATCCGCTGTCTCCAGTCACATTGCCTCGTTGGGTTCGAGACACGCACACTGGCACATACGTCAAATTCCGCTTGCGGGTGTGCCAGTTATTTTTCCGTCTTTACTCAACCTACTGATTGGCCCCTCCCTTATTCTGAACAGAAATAATCTTGAAAGGGACGTTAAAATGAACCTAAAAGAAAATTTTGCCCAATGGAGAAAGTATAAATGCAATAGTATTAAAACCCAAACATCATACACAGATGGACACAGACCAGTAATTGTAACGTTGCATGTGATTGGCCCGAAGTGTGGGCAGATCTACCGAGGTAAATTTAAGATGTAATGCTACCTACGATTGGTCATAAATGCGTGTCTATCAACCGTCTTTTGTCACATGATAGTATAACCCACCTCGAATATTTTGCTATATTGTGTTTAATAAAGTCATACAATGGCCAAATCGCGGATGTAGTGATTTTTGAATAATCAAGCGATTTTCGGGTGTCCCTCAACAGCGAAAAATACCGTCTAACATCATATTTTTGCTGCACTTGTACACGGCCTTGGGCGTTCTCTCGTCTGCTGAATATGTTGGGGTCCACTATAAGTTGTGACGCATATGAATGAGTCTTGTTTGGGGCTAAATTACAATGGGGGTCTATGGGAAATTCGAATGATAATTATAGGTCTCTGCCCAGATGCATTTTTCGTGTACAATAACGTTATGTACAAGAAAAAGTTGAAGCCGGTATCATAGCATTAGTGACAGAATGCGACCCAATGCACGTTTCACATTCGTTTGCTAGGGACTGCTACGAGCTTTTAAGTTACAGACCGGTGTAGTAACACCAGCAACGTATGTTATGCTAAACTGTAATGAATGGTCTCGTTGAATGCATTGTTTAAATAGCTGGACTGGCCCCGCGAGTATCATGTATTATAATTCTGAACATTTTTCAGCTGATAGTTGCTGCTGTCGGGAGAATATTCCAAACTGCTCTCGTGAGCTCCCAGGAATCTGATGGTGATGGAGGGGTGTCAATTGGATATTTGTTCGGAGGAGGAATGGTGCAAAGTGGAGGCATTGTCAGTGAAAAAAGCGCAGGTATACGTAATGATAATATTACAATTTTGTAAAACGTCGATTCGACATTTATGCCTCATAACTGATATATACATTTGCTTCTAGCAAATGATTCGGCCATCTATAATGCCTATGGTGATTTTTGGTATACATGTACTTGAAAACTGAAGCGGATGCGTTTTCAACAAATTCACGGCTAAATATGTAAGCTTTGATGCAATGTCTATCAGTTTCACCGAGCGCGATCTCTGACCCGCACATTTCTTCATAAAGATTTTGTCATGAAAATAGTCAGAAATGTGCATTTTGAAACGCAACTGGTAGCCTGCCTTTGGAAAGCCTGTCCCGGGAAGTGTCTACGCGTGACATGGACAACTTACCTTCACAACATGACCACAACAACAACAACAATAATAATAATAATAATAATAATAATAATAATAATAATAATAATAATGATGATGATGATGATGATGATAATGATGATGATGATGAAACCAGTGCATTTGTTTTACTATTATTGCAGAGCTGGATACTACCACGGGCACTGTTGACACAGAGAACATTGATGTGTCATGGGGTACAGACTTTGACGATACTGTAGACGAACCGTCAGTGGAGGAGCCGGGATATCTTCCCATGGGCGGTACAGAACCAACGTATGAGAACACCAGGCCTGATCAATCTGAGGAGCCTATCTATCACGATGGAGAAGTAGAACACTATCTTCATGATAAATTCAACCGATCGAAACACTATTTTGAAACGTGGTCTCCAGGAGATCCTCCAATGCCGTCCGGATCGGAAGATTACGAGGAACCTTTACCTTACCCTGGGGACGAGTTGGAGACCTCAGCCACAAGGCACATCGAGAGCAAAAGTCGATTTCCCTCGAAGAGCACTTTAAAGAAACAAAGTTCAACGTATGTCGGTTTTGACCCAGATCCAGGAGCCAAGGCTGCTTCAAACCTACATGTGGCGTACTCCAATGTTATACCACCTGCACCCCCACCTCCCCCACTACCACCCCCACCCCCGCCCCTGCCAATTCCTGGTAATTGGGAATCACATAATAACAGTAGCATAGCAGATGACAATATATCCAGAAATCACAGCATGTCGATGAAAATAGGCGACTACTGTTATGTAGTGCCTACAAGAATTGTTCGTTCGCCAGTTCCATTAAAGAAGAAGTCAAAAGAGACAGATTCTGGAAGATCAAAATCAGAATACTATCGAAGATCTTCAAATGAAAGACCATCTAGACGTGTAAACTCTTTACCAAAAGCCACCAGCGAAGGCGTATACGGCAGCTTTCTACAGAGAAGTGCATTAAACCAAGTATTAGGGAAAACTGGGAAGCACGTTTCAAGGAAAACTTTGACAAAATCGAGGACAAAGAACACTAAAGATGACAGACCACGCAGATCGGCAACTGAGCCTCTTCTGTCGAAGAAGACAAGAACTCTTGATTCAGATAAGAACAAGGACGATGTAAATAAGAGGTTCAGTATAAAACAACAAGTTCAAAGTTATTTCAAGGCACCTTCAACGCTACATCAACGGGTCAAGAGAGTTGATCAGAAAGCAGTGAACGCGAACATTGTAACTCAAGAAAGGCACAGAATTTTGCTACAAGATACGAATAAAAATCATAGAAAGCAATCTTCCCAAAGCATACTAGAAAGATCTGATATTCAAACAATGCGCGTGCAGCCTGAAAGGTTTGAGACAAACTATACACCTAATGTAAATGTCGGCAATGTACAGGGACCTGAATATAGCTCTACTAACCTCAGGACCTCCAACCTACCTTTCCCTGATGTAAGGCCACAATACCGTACTGTGTATCAGGCCAGACCTCCAGTGACTGCCACGAATAGCTTTGAGAGCAAAACAGACTTCAAAGAGCTGGAAACACACAATAGAAAACGTAAAGCTACCTACGACGAGGGCATATCGCGAAAATATAGTTTTACGTGTAACGAAGAATTCATAAGAACAAGGAAACCGCAAAACGGCGTTTTCTACCCCGGAGATTATGATGATCCAATGAGACAAGAGGACGATACGGGTATTTATATTGACAGTTTTGCTGAGTCACTGAACGGACTTGGAAATAGAAGCTCAAATTCTGTGAATGGATATATTGCGACGACAACGGCGAACAAGAGCTCTAATTCTGTGAGTGTAGAACTTCCCAGGAGTCAGTCACTTTCCCCTATTTATCCTGTTAAATCTCAAGAGCCTTTGTCACCCAGAAAGCAAACGGAGGATGAAAGTGACAGTGAAACGGTAGTCATAAACTTAGTGTCAGGGTCTGCATCAGATACCAGCACTTTGAAGAATGAAACAGACTAAACTGCAATAGCTATGTACAGTCATTGGAATTATTTTAAATAAAGTACCCTGAGCTTTAGGTTATTAAGCATTTTATGGTCAACTCGGCTGAGCTTGAAATTATACAAGTTTCATAATTACATCAAAATATCCATCATCTTCATGTTTATATAGTCATCTAAGGAATTCATTTATCCAGCTTTGGTGTTAAATACAGCATAGCAGTTGAAGACGAGTTTAAAGCTCAGCCGAGTTGAGCATGAAGATATAATCCCAGGGTCTGGTGGAACTGAATGGCAAATTATAACATTTGTAGAACAGTTTAGATTATTCTGAAACAGTATCACTGTGGTGGTTTGAAATAAAGGTTACTGTGACAACGTTTTATTTCCTTACATTGAATAACGATTTGAAAAAATAATGGAAACCTAACTGATTACTTATAAATATATAGATCCAAATAATTTGAGAGAACGAAGAAAACTTAGTGAATTTGGATTCCGAACTGTTTCTAATTCTAAAGTGTGTTTCGTAGTGTTTGATAATGTTTTTTTGCAGTTATTTTACAACTGTTCAAATGTAGAAGAAATGTTTTCTTGGCACAATTGAGCATCTAGTTTGTCGCAACATATGCAGCAAAATTTTGAAAATCGGTTGACAAATAAAAAAAGTTCTGGTCAAAAACATTTTTGAATAGGGATTTCCTGTACAAAAATCTCATGGAAGGGAGGTAAATATTTTCCCGCAAAATTTTGAATTCTTACTATTTAATCATGATTGCCCAAAATCATTATAAAATGACAAAAACGACATACCTGAGACAAAATCTTCATGATCAAGTAAAAATTCTCGAAAAAATTTTATATGTATTTTCACGATCATCGATCATCTCCCTTGTCAATGCAAATTCATTTTGGCCATAAAAACTTTATTTGTTCACCGATTTTCAAAATTCTTGCTGGTCCTATTAGCACAAACTAAAATCAAAATTCTTACATGAAAATATTTTTTCTGTCGTCCCCCATACAAAAATCTTCTGCCAAAACCATTATAAGAGGCAAGTTTTTAGACTTTAGATCTATATCATAGCATACAAAATTCAGAACATATGTACATGTTTTTAAACACAGATACCTAGACGTAAAAATGTGGAAGGTGTCAAAATGAGTCACAAAATTATCAGGTAATAATGAGCCTATTAAAATGTCAGGTTGAGTGAAAACTTCTGCATTATCAAAACAGGTGATAAGTTACATTAGATTTAATATCTGGAGCAAATTGGTTTGAAACATGATAGGTATTAAAAGTTCTAGAGATAAGACAATTCTGATGATAGGTTTCCTACCGACATGCTATTTGAGCCGCGTCATGAGAAAACCAACGATGTGGTTTCCTACCAAGTCCGACACAAACTGAGCTGTACGCTAGAGAAGATGGCTAGAGACTGGAAATTTTGGATTTAGAAAGTAGAGGAATTGTACTATCCGTGTAGCGAAAACAAAGGCGCTGATCAGCTTCGCAGTTACTGTGTTTTCGCATGTGCAATTTGTTGTTTTTCTCATGGCACGGCTCATTTGTGTTATAATTGGCAGCGAAGTGCCAAATCGAAATGTATCCAACAAAGCAATATACTCACAGGGCTTGCAAGTTTATCGTTCATGGGCCTATAAATCTCAATAAAAAAGGACCAGCATTTCAGCATTGGGGAGTGTGGTGACCTAGTGCCAGTGGTAGTGCGTATGACTCCGGCTTGAGAAATTTGGGATTCGAACACCAACGGGGGTTGTACCCTTGAGCGGCGAGACATATTAACTATCCATAGTACTGATTAATACCCAGGAATCCTGACATGGTTGAAAAATTGTTAATTGAGACATAAAACACCCGTTGCAAAGAATTTTCAGATTCTTATATAAAATTGTTTGCCGTTTAATCAACTGGAGAAAAAGTCCCATTTAGTTTAAATAATCATCGATGAGACAACCAGCCTGGCTACTGACCGAGCTTCCGCGCCTGGTCTTCAACGACATACAGTCAGTGGACATAATTATTCGCCACCTTTGGAAAATGCCATAGACTTGCATGTATTTTCATGTTTGCAAAAAAAAATATTCTACCTCTTCAAGTCAACATATATTCATGATTTTGGTGTCGTTTGAAAGTTAAATGAATAAAGCTATTAACAAAGGTTATTTGGTGAAGCTTAACATTGCATTTTTCAAATACAGCAGTTTAAAGTTTTAGGAAATTTTGGAAACGCCACTTTCACATTAACGTAAATGAAATACCTTATTTTTCATTTACCTTTCAAATGACACCAAAAACATAAAAATACGTTGACCACGAGAAGCAGAATAATTTTTCTTGCAAACATGAAACTCCATGGAAGTCTATATATGGAGTTTTCCAAAGGTGGCGAATAATTATGTCCACTGACTGTAGATCTGGACTAGTCTCTGCATGTCCTAATCATCTAGTCTCGCAAATCTTCCACTCTGATGTCAAACAAATGTACATATATGATATTGAATTTAGCGTATGACAAGAGCTTCACGGGGCCCTAAATAAAATCAGTGGTCCCGCTGCTATACCGCTGGGACATACTCATCAACTCATTATCCGCTGACTCCCTCATTAATTCTCCATGAAATCATCTCCAAGGAGTACAATACAAACATGCACTGGCAGTAATTTGTTATGCACGCTACTAACTGTTTATCACAATGTTTATGCAATAATGTTCCGAGACAAGAGATTTTGTCATGGCATGTACAGTTCCCAGAAGGTTGCACGAGCCTGGACGAATACAGTAGACTTTCAGGCTGGGCCTGGCATACAGTTTATTTTATTTTGTGTCAAATACATGAGCCACCTCATGGAAAAACCAACAATCTGCATAGGCGAAAACAAAGACGCAGATCAGCTTCGCGGTAACCGCGACGCTGATCAGCGCCTTTGTTTTCGCTTCACGGATAGTACAATTACTCTTCTACTTAAATCCGAAATTTCAAGCTTCTAGCTCTTTTCTGTGCTTGTACAGGTCGGTTTGTGTCGGACCTGTTCGGAAACCACATTGTTGGTTTTCCCACGAGGCGGCTCAGTCATGTACGTCATGGTTCTTCTCGTCCCTGCAAAGCCGGAATAGACGGAATATTTCCATCGGTATTCCGTTAAACCTCTCCATCATGACCATGTCTGGAAAGTGGAACGAGGTACCGAAGTGGAGCGGAGTGACAGTTAGCCAGCTGATCTAAGCCGGACGGGGTCTGGGGTTTTAAAACCTTGTTTTTTCGTTCTCAGTATACTTGAATCTCAAAATGAGCCAAATAAACACATCTGAGCCGCGTCATGAGAAAACCAACGAAGTGATTTTCGAACAGGTCCTAAACAAACCGAGCTGTACAAGCTCAGAAGATGGCTAGACACTTGAAATTTCGGATTGAATAGGAATTGTAATATCCGTGTAGCAAAAACAAAAGTACTGCGAAGCTGATCTGCGCCATGCAATTGTTGGTTTTCCCATGGTTTTCAAATTTTGTATTTCATCAAACATTAAAGAAGGAAGAATAGTAACCATCGTGATTGGGCTAAAATTGTTGGTTTTCCCATGATGCGGCTCAAATTTTGTATTTCATCAAACATTAAAAAGGAAGAATAGTTACCATCAATTAGCAAGTAAACACCAATGTGGCCCCTGCCTGTCGATCAGGGGTCAATAAATATAAATGGTTATAGTGAAAAATGGTTTTATTTAGAAAATTTCACTGGTCATGCACTTATAAAGATGATATATTTTTTAAATTCTGTATGGATCAAAAGTCTCTTGTACTCCAGATGAATCACATATTACCTCAAATCTGTAATCATAAATATGTCTGAGTGTCCTTAAGTTGTATTTTTCATTTTAATTCTATGCCTCATTTAAGAGCAAAAATTGTAGATATTTTGATAGGTATTCCAGACATCATATTTTGTACATATGTATATAATCATGTAAATATATGTTTTACTCTTCAGAGGACCATATGTGAGATTAGTTTTTGTACTAAATATGTCATCCTCTTTAAATAAAGACATTATTATTATTATTATTATTATTATTGGACTAAACTTTGATTAAGCATGCAGACTGTCGCATCACGTTTAGGTTATATAACTTTCATGAAGCATTTTATTTCTCTAGTCCGGCTGGTTGCGAAACTGAGGCCCTGGCGCAGAAGTGAACATTTAAAGACAGATGTACGTAATTGAAGGCGCCCAAAGGAACGTGCGTATCTAAGGGTCGAAACGTAATTTTTACGCCGCATTCGTAATTTAGATTTCGCTCGAAACGTCATTTCTAGCGTCAGTTTACGTTCGGAATACGAAACTATATCCATACAATTACGCAGAGGACTTCAGAAATGTAAAAAGTTTGATATTATTTATTATGTTTGCTCAAAATATAGATTGTGGACATGTTATCCCAAAGAAAACAACATTTCCGCGACAGTTAGCAATATTGAATACTAAACAGTGTCGGAAATTTTGGCGCAAAATCGACGTCGCGCGTAAACTGTACTGATTTCAGCAACGACTACCTCTCTTCGCACGCCTATAGCAGGAAAACGAATCCGGTAACTAAGGACTTTCTCGTTATCTATATGTAGTTCAGGAATTTCTTAAATACATATCAGTTTTTTTAAAAAATCCTACCGTGGATTTTTTGAAATATATCAAGAAAATTAACAAAAAGGGGGTCTAAAAATCGCATTTTACGTTGACGTCAATGTATTTTTGCTCTCATATTTAACGATTTTGAAGGCCGATATCTCGAAAACAAGCTCGGAATGGTATCGATTTCTTTTCATTTTCGTATGTAGGACATCAAAATACACTCACATGCAAAAAATAAAAAATTTCTACCGTGAGGTCAATTACGTACATCTGGCTTTAATTTGGATATCAATTCATAATTGTCGGCGATTAATTTTAGAAAATGTATTTCGAAAGTCAGATAAAATTTGAGCCGCTGCATGGGGAAACTAACCATTTGCATAGGCGAAAACAAGGCGAAGCTGATCAGCGCCTTTGTTTTCGCTACACGGATAGTAGAATCCCTCTTCAACTTAAATCCATAATTTCAAGCTTCTAGCCTGTTTCTGTGACTGTACAGACCGGTTTGTGTCGGACCTGGTCGGAAACCCAATCTGTCGGTTTTGTCATGCAAAGACTCATTTCTGATATGTCAGTTCCCGTGATCAATGCTATGGAAATGCGGAGGCTGCTGCTGAAAGAAAATATATAAACAAGTGAAGACTTGGTATTGAGTTTTCAAGCATTTTAAACCTACTGAAAAAATATTATCCCCTTCACGCAATCATAAATTATTACGATTTACATGTATAACACTAAAACTGTAAAAAAAGTTCCAGGAAAAAAGAAGTGTGTTTAACATCACGTCTTAATCAAGCACCACGCCTAACTAAAACAAATGAATCAGGTTTGAAGAGCACGTTTGCACATGTGTCTGGGTTTACTTTTGGACATAGACAAGTGGTGAATGTATAGATTCTTTGGCGTCCGTGTGGCTTCCATAGTCGCTACCATTTTCAGATCACGATTACTGCATGATCATTCCAACATAAATTCTACAAACACACGGTTGGGAATCTAGGTTACATGGACAAGGACAGTCATGTTTAAGGGTGGCCGTGGCCAATTAGTTGCGAATGCGTGAAACATTCTAGAATTTGTCACTGAAAAGACAGTGAATGAATGCTAAGGGTGTGCAAAAATACCGTGGCACATCATGTGTATCCCCTGATGAAGAAACCCAATAAATAGGTGGGGTGGGGGAGTTTTTCACATTCTGCGCCTATTAACAACCGTTGCCTGGAAAACCCTTTTTAACTCACCTGAGCCGAAGGCTCACAAGGTGAGCTTAAATAGGATGACATTGCTCCGGCGTCCGTCCGTCCGTCCGTCGTCCACAATTTCAAAGATATTCTCCTCTGAAACCGCTTGGTCAATCAAAGCCAAGGCTTCGTGTGGAGCATTCTTAGGAAGGGGGAACGAAAGTTTATATAAATGGTTCAGGTCACATGACCAAGATGGCCGCCATGGCTGTAAATAGCAAAAACCTTTAAAAATCTTCTCCTCCATAACCAGAAGGCCTATGATTTTGAAACTTGGCACGAAGCATCAGGCAAAGGTTAATATCAATCATGACCCTGGGATGACCTTCACCTATTTTACGGCAAGATCAACATAGGTCGCCCATGCATTTGTCAAAATGTCATTCGAAGGGAAAATCATAAAGGAAATGGGCATATGGACTGAAGATTTATGATTCTGAAAAAATGGGCCCTAAGGGCTTATCTGCCCCTAACCCGGGGGCGATAAACATGTATGTTACCATAATATTCAACGATCTTCTCTGAAACCGCTTGGCCAATCTAAGCCAAACTTGATGTTGAGCATCCTTAGGAAACGGGAATGAAAGTTTATATAAATGGTCTAGGCCACATGACCAAGATGGTCGCCATGGCTATAAATAGCAAAAATCTTAAAAAATCTTGTTTTGTTTTATTTTTATTCTCTACAACCAGACGACCTATATGATCTTGAAACTTGGTATGAAGCATCAGAAAGAGGAGCTCTACCAAGTTTTTATAAACGATGACCCTATTTTACGGCAAGGTCAACATAGGTGGCCCATGCATTTGAATGGGGAAAATTGTCAAAATGTCATTTGAAGAGAAAAACTTGAAGGAAATGGGCAAATGGACTGAAGATTTATGATTCGGAAAAAATGGACCCAGGGGCTGGTCTGCTTCCACCCCGGGGCAAGATACATGTATATCACCATAATATTCAAACTGAAACTGCTTGGCCAATCAAAGCCAAATTTGATATGAAGCATCTGCAGGAAGTAGGAACCATGAACAATGTGTACATAAATAATTCAGGTCACATGACCAAGATGGTCGCCATGTCCATATATGATAAAAACCCTTCAAAAATTTTCTTCTCCGGAACCGAAGGACCAATTTCAACAAAACCTGGCATGCAGCATTGTGGACTAGAGTACTACAATGTATACATAAATATGACTCTGTGATGACCTTGGCCTATTTTACAGCATGGTCAATATATGTCGCCCATGACCATTATAGTCTAACAAGTTTATTGGTATATATCCCAGATCTCAGGTGGACGTTTATAGGACCATTGGTCCTCTAGTTTTTTGTTGTTGGTGTTTTTTTTTTTTCCATTTGTTTCAAGATTTTTGTTGTTGTCATCAGTTTAACAGCACTAAACCTATGTTTTTGGCCTTTAAAATCAACTATTAAAAGATAACTAACATGAAGATGAAAGTTGCTGAAAAAGTGATGTGTTTATAAATCAATTTCTCGAAAATCCCCGCAGCAGCCTATGGTTAGGTTACTGCTAATCTAGGAACATTAATTAATGAGTTGATAATTGATGCTTCCCACTTCATTAAAATAAGAACGATATTAACACGCACCAATCAGGAAGGTGATTAGCTGTTAGCGGTATATACAAGACAACATCTGTATCTTGATAACCCCACCCACATGTCAAATTATGAGATCCTATTTCATGCATGAGGTTTGCTGGAAAGAAACATTTAAAGTTTGACATAACACACACGTAGGGTGTGAAATAGCGTTCTCGAAGCCATTTTAGTGAGAATTAATATAATTTCAATCGTACGAATGTTCCGTTTAAACCCGATGCCATAAAATTGGTGTCTTTTTTGGATTACAATCTTGAATGTTATTATTTACCTGACATTATGATGTTATTTATTATTTTCACAATAGTGCTGTTTAAGAGATAAGACAGGTTTAATTTGGCGATAAAATTGGTGCCATTTTTGGGTTAAAGTCTTCAATATTTTTCCTTATCTTTATCACTTTATTTAGTTTTAAAGACCTTGGTTTAATGTGATAAAATCACAAAAGGATAAAACATGTTTTACAACAACTGTTCAGGCTGTTTGCAAGTACCAGTGCCGGTGCATTACTGGAGCCCTTACGTTGTACCGTCAAAGAAAACGTCATTCCATATTGCGGATATTCTACGTCATCATATGACAAATTCAATTCAAAGCCAGGATATATCACGACACACTGTACGTTCTGACGTTAAACACGTTAATGAAAACAGTATCAGAAGTTCTAGTGAACAAGAAAATGCGAGTATCAAACGTTTCAAACATTCACACTCGTCACAGTTGGTCAACGTTGGAACGTCGAAGCAGAGAAACGCCGCTGAGTGCTCACTTCCATCCGCGCTGGCGCCGTTGCAGGCACTGTGTTCCGCTGACGTTACGTCGTACAGTCATACGTGTAGAAATGTGCAGAAAAGTCATTCCGAAAGAACAGACAGTAATAGTTCTTTGAAGTTCGGAATAAACAGAATTTTGTCAGAGGACTTTGGGAAAGAGAGAACAGAAAAAGGTAATGGAAAAAATATATAATTTATTTCATCCATTTGTTGATGCAGAAAATAAATTGTATGTAATGTCTACAATGCACCGCCGCAAAGTTTGCATTCGATTAATGTCAAAAATGTAAATAACAGTTAAGTAGAACTAAAATTGTTCATTCAATGGGGGTCTAAAAATAGTTTGCTTAAACGTGAAATCAAATATCAAATCCAGAGCATTTTATAGAGAAATGACAACAAAACTGTCATAATGAAATGCGAATCCATTATGCCTATGTGTCATAATTATATTTTTTTTGTCCAGAATATTGAAATACCTGATTATGCACGGAGAGTCTAAAACACCCATTTACTGATGTCATTCAACGGTATAGGAATGCTCTCGTTTTTCAGAATTATTTTTAGTTCCAACTGTCTATCCAAAATTCCGTTTCATATACGTTTTATTTTACAACAGAAAACAACCCAGAACCGACCGATATTCAAGACGGCTCTTGTGACTGTTCTGACTACCGTCCAGTGACCTACTCAGCCTACGCTCTATCGGCCGTTCACGCCCTGCAACCCCCACGATACCCGCTCTCGCCTACAGACTCGGACACACTGCCAGGTATACTGTTATAGGAACATTTTTCACATTTGTCTTTTTTGCACGATCATACTGAAACTAGAAATGCGTGTTTGTAAAACACTATGCCCCCAACTGTATACTTGTCCCTAAACTGGCAGTTTGTATGATTCATTTATTTCATTCGAATGCAGTCAAAATTAATTTCCTGAAGAAGCTGTCGGTTGCGTCTGTTTTGACCTCGATCCAGAAACAGAATGTAAGCTTTTTTGCAGGCGAGTTAGAAATGAAGTAAAAATTTAAAAATGGAGTAAATTTGTCAAAATTTGACAGAGAGTCCTCAAAAGTTAATCAGATGATCTTCTCAGCCCCAACCAGCATACCAAATATGAAGGCTCTAGCTAGCTCAAATACGTTTTGAGATATCTTGCACACAAGATTGTCAAAATTTGTTTTCAAAGGGACATTATTCCAACAAGGGGCATAACACGTACATGAAAAAAATACAGGCCAACTATTTTTAAGAGGAATCTGTATATGAAATTTCAAAACCCTAGCATTCACCGTTCAAAGGTTTCAAATTTCACCGAAAAGTGGAAAAATCAATCAAAATTTCAAAATTCTGTATTTTTCATTTTGTAAAAATTTGACGGAAAGTTCTCAAAAGTTAATCAGGTCGTCTACTTCTCAGCCCCAACAAGTGTACCAAATATGAAGGCTCTAGCTTCAATACTTTTTGAGATATCTTGCGCACAAGATCTTCAAATTTTGTTTTCAAAGGGACATAACTCAAAAAAGGGGCATAACTTGGCCATACAAAAAATACGGGTCAACTATTTTATCATGAGGAATGTGTATATGAAATTTCAAAACCCTAGCATTCACCGTTCAAAAGTTTCAAATTTCACCGAAAAGTGGAGAAATCAATCGAAATTTCAAAATTCCGTATTTTTTGTAAAAATTCAACAGAAAGTTCTCAAAAGTTAATCAGGTCATCTACTTCTCAGCCCCAACAAGTGTACCAAATATGAAGGCTCTAGCTTTAATACTTTTTGAGATATCTTGCACACAAGATTTTCAAATTTTGTTTTCAAAGGGACATAACTCAAAAAAGGGGCATAACTTGGCCATACAAAAAAATACAGGTCAACTATTTTATCATGAGGAATGTGTATATGAAATTTCAAAACCCTAGCATTCACCGTTCAAAAGTTTCAAATTTCACGGAAAAGTGGAAAAATCAATCAAAATTTCAAAATTCCGTATTTTTGTAAACATTTGACGGAAAGTTCTCAAAAGTTAATCAGGTCATCTACTCCTCAGCCCCAACAAATGTACCAAATATGAAGGCTCTAGCTTAAGTACTTTTTGAGATATCTTGCACACAAGATTTTCAAATTTTGTTTTCAAAGGGACATAACTCAGAAAAGGGGCGTAACTCGGACATGAAAAAAAATACGGGTCAACTATTTTTTCATGAGGAATGTGCATATGAAATTTCAAAACCCTAGCATTCACCATTCAAAAGTTAACACACACACACACACACACACACACACACGCACACACAGACAGACAGACAAGCCAAAAGCAATATGCCCTTCCAACTTTTTCAAAGTTGGGGGCATAAAAAGCAGAGAAAAACTTTGAATTAGCTTTTTCATTGTAAACTGCTCTCTTGTTTTATTTGGTAAACATGCGAATCAGATCACCTGAGTCAGTATAATCCTTGCATTGTTTTTATTGTCGCACCCCCGTGACCTGCTTTGTCCCGTTTACATGTTCACAAAATGAGAAGTTGTACCTATTTTTCTTCAAATCTGAAATTATGAAAAGAAAATAACATTGAGCATGTTGTGCACTTGAAAACCTGTTTTATCAACATTTTCTACACTGAAATAAAGCATAGAATATTTATATAGCGTACATGACTTTTCGAATGTATGCAAAACATTTTGCTCTGTCATATAGACCTGCGTATACGAATTATAAACTGTCACAGTTAGATGCTCTAGAATGGAATTGTAATGGTCACCCATTTGCAATTATATTTACAAACTGATGTCATATATTTTAGGCCCCTATTCCGTTCTCAACACCGATGTGACAGGGGGTCATCACAACAAAAGAAAACGATCGTGGTCACGTGCTGTGTTTTCCAACCTCCAGAGGAAAGGGTTGGAGAAACGCTTTGAGGTGCAGAAATACGTCACCAAACCCGACAGACGACAGTTGGCGGCCATGCTGGGATTAACTGATGCACAGGTGAAGCATTAAGTACTGCTTTTGTGGTCTATTATCTTTTCGGAGAAATGTCGATGTTTTTTTTCATAAACAACCACCATCTGAAAAACTAAAACAAACACAAATATCACTATAAAATAAAGTAAAACTCTCAGAATATTTGGCATAAAACTCCGCTAAAAATATCAAAGAATTGAATAAAAATAGATACTTAAAACTCAGAATTGCACATGATACTCAGCCTTGAATATCAAAGACCTGAACTTGAAAATAAATGTACATCTACATTCATTTATTTTTTCTTCGATTCTTTGATTAGCTTAGTATCATCCGCTGTTCTGATAGTTTTACTGTGTCAGAGCAGAAAGATACTCGTACTTACGCAAATGTTTACCGGTTTTCAGGTGAAAGTGTGGTTCCAAAATCGTCGTATGAAATGGCGACACACGAACCAGCAACAGAAACAGTCGGATGACGAGAAGGATACGAGTAACGATAGTCGGGATGAGGAGCTGAACTGTAATGATACGACCATTAACAGTCCTGAAAAATCTGAACGAAATACTTATTGAGAATTGGGGGAGAGTTAAAGATTTTCAAGTGCTAAGATGTTTCTGTTCTCTTCTGTTCAAATGACTTACACATTAGACAGGAGCATGTGAGAGATTATAGGCTCCTGCATTAGATAAATAGCAATTTTGTAAAGGGTATAGTGAGTAGCATGCCGGTGACGATGGCGTGCGGTTTTTTTTCAAAATTGAAATGTGACTGTGTAATCGAACAGTTATTGAATTGTTTCTGTAAAACTTTGACAGGTTGTGAGAAACTAAACAAAATATTATGGCGATAAATGCACATGTTTGGTGTTATGTTTCTATTCACAGTAAAATATAAAATATTGGTGCAAAAATAGATAAGACAGTTTTTGTTTCTTATTCCATTTCAAAAACTGAAACAGGCTATTGCCACATGGAAGGCAATTCCTAACACCCCAAGTAATATTGTCTCACTTGAAACGCAACTATTATGATTTCTTTATTTAAAGATTCGCAAAATATGATTATGTTTCTTCTGAAAAATCGTCAAAGGGTCTCAAAGAAACGTTTTGAATTATGTCGTTTGCTTTTACGATTGAAATGAACATTTATCATGCATAAAACCGATCTTTGTACCGCCAAAACCGAATTCTACGCCAAAACCGAGTTCTAAGGAACGGACCAGTAGAAAATCAGTAATTGTTTCTGTTACATCCACATAAACAGCCATTAAATAATTTATGTCAGTCAGTATTGTCAATTTCAGAACATTAGTTCTCAGTAAATACTATCATTGAACTATTCTATCTTATCAATGGGCAGCCATAATGTAACTTTGTGTTATTATTACATGCATGCCTTGCGAGTTGCAAGGCCATTAACCAGAATCGACATCCAAGAGCAGAAAATGATAACATAATTAGGCAACCGGTTGGCCACAGTTTATTTACATAACACTTAAATTAAACTAAAGCGTTTATGATAGGTTAAATTATAAATACTTCACGGTTTTATTTCCAACCAAATGCTGTGTCTGGTGATCGCCTAATGAGGGTTTAACATCTGCCCGCTATCAGGGATGCTGACACACCGGTCCCATATCCCCGTCAGTCTATTTATTCTAACGGAGTTGAGATAATGTGGCACTGCACCAAACTACCATGTACGTACGTACATTTCATACGCTATACTCATCAAAAGAAATTTTGCAGCACTTACTATAATTACTATTATTATTATTATTATTTTCTTTTATTTTAAAACGTAAAAAAATCGATATAACCGTAAAGGACTGGATTTGGTGAATAACATAGCAATAATCTGTTTTGATTGGGGACATTAAATTAGAATGTAAAAAAAAAAAATGCATGTTTTTGAAAACACCAAACATTTTATTTCTGGGCTTCAAAACTTGGTTTCGTTTCATATCCTCTCTCGGGGTAGTTAAAGCAATCATTTACAGCAAAAGAGAAAAAAAAAATGAATTTAAGAGATAAAATGCCAATTTTGAGAATATGTTTAAATTCTCAGATAAAGCTTATTAGGCGGTGTAAAAACACCTCGTATTGAATAGAAATGATAGGAAAGTTGATTTTTCTCACTTTCTTATTTATGAAAAAACATGCAACTGAGTAAAAAAAAAATGCATGTTTATCCAATTTTTGAGCTTTGCCTATTTGTGTTTTCTGGTTTAATTCTATATATCATTATATCATTCGCACCCCCCTCCCCCTAAAAAATCTTTTGTGGCACACTCTTATTAAATTCTTAGACTGCGCACATTCAAAAAGATCGGTTTATTAGTCATAAATATAATTTTAAAATATGTTGAAAAAATCCAAGTGGTGCAAAACGTCTTTTGAGTAGTAAATAAAGGTCTAAAATAATGTGACATATGCGATATGCGAAAATTAGATCAGTCTGGAAATCCACAAAGTTAGACCAGCTTCTACAAGTTCTACTATGCTTTGCCACTAAATCTATTAAAATCTATGACCCATGACCTTGACCCATAGGTCTCTCAGGTGGGCCGTGATGGTACAGCATAACTTCAGACTAATACATGTATACTTGATCCACCCACACATTCAAGGGATTACGACTTATAAAAACTTTAACCTAAAACTTTTTTAGCATAAAATTTCTACGTCCGTGACATTGGCCCCAAGGTCACTCACGTGGGTCAAGATGCTACAGCATAAAACTTATGAATAATATCTATCAGCAGAGATCCATCCATCTATTCAAGAACTATAAAGTTAAAAAACTTAAAGCAAAAGCTTTAACATAAAATTTCAAAGTCAGTGACCTTCACTCAGGTGGGTCATGATGGCTCAGCATAAAACTTCGGACCAATATCTATCAATATGCAAAACATCAACTTGATCCATATACATATTCAAAAGATATAGACTTACAAAAACTTTAACACAAAATTTCTGAGTCTAACATGACATTGACCTCAAGGTCACCCAGGTGGGTCATGATGGTACAGCATTAAACTTCAGACCAATATCTATCGATATGCAAAGTATCCACTAAATACATTTACACATTCAAGTGATATACACTTACAAAAAACCTTTACCAAAAACTTTAACCAAAAAAAAAAAAAAAAAAAAAAAAAAAAAAAAAAAAAAAAAAAAAATATAAGTCCCTGACTTTGACCTAAAGATAACCCAGGTGGGTCATGATGGTACATGGTAAAACTTCAAACCAATATCTACCAACCTGCAAAGTATCAACTTAACCCATCAACAAGTTGAAGTGATATAGACTTACAAAAACTTTAACATCTGAGCTACGCCGACGCTAACGCCGACGCCGGGGTAACTGTAATAGCTCTTCCTGTACTTTCTTACAGGCGAGCTAACAAAAGGCGGAACGCTGCTAATCAGGCCCAAAATGTTATATACACACGATAACATATCAAAATACAATCAATATAAAGTCTGGGTGCATTTTAATCCGGATCAGACTGATTATGTAGCCCAGCTATTTTCAAAGATGACCTGTGAAAATCAGAAATCAGACTTTTTTCGTTCGCCAACAATTGAGTAAAATCTGACGAAGGGGTCATTTTGAAAAATGAAGGAAATCAGCGATTTTGACGAATTTCTTGATAAGCTGTGCAAACCAACCTATTCTTTAGCAGCGAAACACAATGGAAACCGAATTTCCCATAGCTGCAATACACTTTATTCAATAAGACAAGGCTGCCATTACAAAATAAAGCATAATTATGGTTGAAATTTGCAGTGACGTCGACCACGTGACCAAGTGACGTTGAACGTCTAAAAACAAGCAATTTTCGGGTACTGAAAATCAATGCCCATTTCTGGCGTTAAGCCATAGGTTTAAAGATTGGTATTGCCATACACTCATCGGGCGATCTTCCAAGACTTGAACTGCGTGAATTGTTTGGAAAATTTCGAGCCCGCGCGCGGGGGCACGGAATATGCGTTTTGTACCCTGGGGCGTGTTCCCGCGCATGCGCACTAAAACCTCAGATTTGATAACGCATAAAGATTTTCGAGTCCTTTAAAGATGATTGGGCACAAAAGTTTTCAGATAATTGATCAATGATAAAATAAAGTTGCGTTGGCTGTGGAACTCGGTATATATCCGCCAGCACCGAAAACTCGTAATGCAATCTTTGAAGAATGCAAATGGAACATTTTTAAAAACAATTTCAAGATATGACACGATTCAAAAACATCAAAATGACCAAAGGGCAAACGAGACTACCCATTAATGTTTATAAGTTTATTTTTATCCCTGCCACGAGTCGAATAAAAATCTCATTAGTACAGCTTCTACAAATATTTACAGTAACTGTCAGGAAGATATTGGCAGCTATTACTTTCTAATGGTCAGTTTCACCATGGTAATTTTTCATGTAGCGTTTGAAATTATTAAACAGAATGCCAAACTCCAAAAAACATTAACAACATCAATAATAATAATAATAATAATAATAATGATGATATAGTTCCCGGACGATCGTAGTAGACTTTCTTCACAGATGTAACGTTATACATGTAAATATGAATGGCACGCCTGTTCCTATTGGTCAAATACATTCATTTCCTTCATATGTATAATGGTAAATCTGTGACAAAATTCTACTCCAATCGTCCGGCATCTATAATAATAATAATAATAATAATAATAATAATAATGAATGTCATTAATTCTTGAATGAATCTCCTAACAATATACGTTTTGTAACAGCTTTCGGATACAATGGTTACTTTTTGAAAATCTGTGAAGTAAAACAATTATCCACTAACAATCGTTGACTTATGGGGGAAACAAAACCTATTCGCAAAAATAGGAACTAAAAGAATATCGATAGCTCAGAACGGTCGCTTTTAAAATCTTTTAATATTTGCTTAATAATTTTCAGTATCAGACTCTTCTGTAATATAAGCGCTATTTACCAAAACAGCTGTGCGATAGCAAAGGTCATGCCAAACATTTAATTACATACACTAAATATCAAAATATATACATCCTAAGAAAATATGGCATTTATCTTTCCTCACAGGAAAATATTTAAGCAAAATTACTAGCTTCGAGGTTAGAAGGCTCCTCATTATTAAAACAAACCTTTCTATGATGTTCTGTTCGTTGTGAGAACAAGTTAATAATTTTCTTATCTTTTTTCTGCATAAAGCTGGTGAAAGTTTAATGTTTTAGTTTCTTTTGGCCTCACATATTGAAACATCTGTCGCAAAAAATAACTGAAAATCACTTTCAGGAAAGCCAAAACGAGGTCAAGTTTAGATTTTTTTCTCTCTCTGCTTTTATTAAAAACTACCTTGTCACGGTAGCAAATCATGTTTATGTGGCAAACATACGTTTAATACATTTTCTGTTATAGTATGACCTACATGTGTATATAGTAAAATTAGGCAATAGCTGGCAATGATCAGGAAATGGCGCATTCACTGAGTAATTTCCACTCCAAAAACTGAGAAGGGGAAAAAAGTTTTAATGTTTCTAAAAATGCATCAAATAAACATATACAGATTTTACAAATTGATTATTTTTGTTATTATTTTACAAATGAAGTATTGGAATCTATCTGTACCACACGGCATGATTTCTAAAGTTGTTTGTGACCCATTATCTACTTTTTCAATCTTCTCAAAAACCACTTTCCATTTTGTGTGCCGTCCATTGTTACAAGGCTGTCAGTTGAAGTCGTTTTTCCGTTGTGTACGGGAAAAGCAGGCAACCTCCGTCACTTTTATTCTCAAGATGTTGTTATATGTTGACAACGGCCAGATACGTATGAAACACCAATATAAGAATACAGCGTGTTCCAACACACATCCAACCAGTGTCTAAAAGGGATATCCAGGGATTATGACTTCTGTCCCTGTCCATTGTCCTCGTAAACCTGGACGCCGCTGCTACTGTGCTAGCTTTCCGGTTTCGTTGTGCGCTGCTTCTGGTGTTGAAACTTTGGAGAGTGCCACCCACTTATTCTTTACTGTTGAAGGGTTTTCAGAATTAGGAAAATAAATACACATCCGGAGCAAGAACTCAAGAAATTATAGTTTTGTACAAATTACTGATCGTTGCTTACACTTACATTGTACTTGTGTTACGTCATTACAGACCAACAATAAGAAAGCTGTCATATTCCTCCTATTTTTCTTCTCATGGACTCGTCAACTGAATTTTCCGTTACGTCGAAGTTCGCCTATTAATGATTCTGTACACACACCGTACAACCGGCTCCTTTGATGACGGATGACTAACATTGATGACAGATGGAAGATTTTAGATCTTTAGAGGGGTGGGTTATAATTTTTGGTTTGTAAAAATAGAATGGAAGTGCTCCGATATTCTGTGGCCGATGCTTTTGAGATGTTATAGACACAGGCTGAATAAATATTTGTCGCAAACAAAGCCATAATTTGCCATTACTTCACACATGTCTCGAGAAATGTCACGAAAATTGGGTATCTGACGTGATGGAGTGTATCTCTGTCAAAGTCTGCTAATTTTACTTACATCTAATACAAATTCAACTATTTAACTACAGTTCTGCCAAATCTCAATCCGCTACTCCATATCATAAAGAAACTGGACCCTTTCAAAGATGACTGGTAGACGGAAAATGGCTGCCGTTGTCGACAGATCAATTTTAGAGCGGCTGACTGGGATGACAGATCAGAAATTTTAGTGGCTAACGCTGGTGACAGATGGATATTTTAGGATTATTCTTGTATAAAGACCATTTATAAATACTGTTTTGGTCAACTTGTATATGAAAATACAGTGTATATCTCCCACGAGTCAAAATAAAGCTGACTTTGAATTCCAAGTATTTGTAAGATGATATTCAGCTCGGGTGCATCCGGATTTACTTTGACTCTAAAGCTCATATCCCGGCCTCATATTACCTTCAAAAGAAGGATTTTTACTTCTCGCTCCTGATGCCTGTACTCTAACCCTAACCATAGATCACTGCGCTATCCTAAGTTTGGGTAACTGAGTGGCTGCTTATTGGGAAAATAGCTGCTCACTGTTTTATTACAAATACTTAGTTGTTAATTTAGTTTTTCCCCACCGCGGTTTTTGGAGTAGGAATTATGTCTCCCAACTCCAGGGGTCGGAGGCTGGCATATTGTTTTTGCCAGAGTTGTATGTCTGTCTGTCACAAATCGTGTCCGCTCTGTAACTTGAGAGCCGTTTAAGATACTTGATGAAACTTCACAAGATTATTAACCAAAATGAGACGATATGCAGAGCACAAGAACCATAACTCTGGATTGCGTATTTTTGGAGTTATAGCCCTTTGAAATGAAAAATAGCAGAATTTGCATTCTAGTCGTGTCCGCTCTGTAACTTGAGAGCCATTTCAGACATCTTGATGAAATTTCACAGGATTATTTACCAACATGAGACAGCATGCAGAACGGAACAGCCATAACTCTGGATTGCGTATCTTTGGAGTTATGGCCCTTTGAAATGGACAATCGCAGAATTTGCATTCTAGTCGTGTCCGCTCTGTAACTTAAAAACCGTTTAAGATACACGAATTATGATGAAACTTGATAGATTTATCAATCATTATGTGACGATGTGCAGAAAATAAGACTTGTAACTCTGGTTTACATATTTTTCTTGTTATGGCCCTTTGAAATTGGAAATAGCCAAACAAGCATTTAAGTCTTGTCTGTTCTGTATCTTGAAAACCATTAAAGATACCATGATGAAACGTCATATCAACTAGCATGAGACGATGTGCAGAACATAAAAACCGTAACTCTGGATTACATATTTTTCGAGTTATGGCCCTTTGAAATGGGAAATAGCAGAAATTGCCTTTAAGTCTTGTCTGCTATGTAACTTGAAAACTGTTTAAGGTATTGTGAGAAACTTCATAGGATTACTAACCAACTGCAAGCTGATCTGCAGAACACAAGGTCCGTAGCTCTGGATTGCATATGTATTGAGTTATGGTCCTTTGAAATAGAAAAAAAACCCAACAACAACAGAATTTGCATTATGGTTGTGTACACTGTAATATAAGAATCGTTTAAGATAGCTTCATGAAACTACAAAGAAATATTTATCAACATTTGACGATGTGCAGAATTCAAGAACTGTTACTCTGGGTTGCATGTTTTGGAGTTATGGCCCTTACAGATGCAAGATAAAGGATGTTGCATCGTAAGCTGTGTCCGCTTTAACTTGAAACCCCTATGATATATCATGATGAAATGTTGTAGCATTTGTAGACGAGACGATGTTGCAGAACTTAGGAACCATAACTTTGGATGGCATATTTTATTACGGCCCTTTGGGATGAAAAATTGCAGATGTTGCATTGTAATCACATAATGGTGTACCCTCTGTAACTTGACAACCGATTAAGATAGCTTCATGAAACTTCAACACAAGATTTAGCTGATCTGTCATCCCAGTCAGCAGCTCTAAAATTGATCTGTCGACATAGGCAGCCATTTTCTGTCTACCTGTCATCTTTGAAGGGGTCTAGTTCCTTTATTATATGGAGTAGCGGATTCAAATTTGGCAGAAATGTAGCTAAATCGTTGAATTGGTATTGGATATAAGTAAAATTAGCAGTCTTCTACAGAGATACACTTCATCGCGACAGATACCCAATTTTCGCGACTTTTCTTGAGACATGTGTGAAATAATGACAAATTTTGGCTTTATTTGCGACAGATATTTATTCAGCCTGTGCCTATAAAATCACAAATGACCTACAAGTTTAAGCATCGGCCACAGAATACCGGAACACTTCCCTTCTATTTTTACAAACCAAAAATCATAACCCACCCCTCTAACGATCTAAAAGCTTCCATCTGTCATCAATGTTAGTCATCCGTACGGTGTGTTAAAGTTGTTGTCGAATCGAACTTCAACTATCTAGTCATATGGCAAAAGTTGTACGGTGTGTTAAAGTTGTTGTCGAATCGAACTTCAACTATCTAGTCATATGGCAAAAGCCTGTAAAACATTTGAAGCATTTAAAAAAAAATGTTAGTACAAAATGTCTACGGAACAAATTCTGCAACACGTGTTGCATGTGCTTTATTAGCACACTGCATCAGAGGCTACGTCGTAACATACGCGCATTTGAACGCACATGGTTGCTAGATACAAATCGTCGTCAAAACAGATTAATTTTTGTAGGCATCTTCGGGGCAAAGTTGCTTTGGTGTACGAAATTTGAGTATAAATCATTATTTTTTCGTGTGTTAGTATATATTGAAAACAAGGGTGATGGTTTACTTAAATGGACTTGCATCTCAAGCAATTCATATTAATATTCTTGAAAAAGCATCTATCGCCAAGAAACGCACTCCCGATAAAGCACCGACGTTCTAAAAGCATTATCTCTCTGATGTTCAAATGAATCCGTCTGGTTTAAGAAATAAGGTGATAAAACACTCAATTAGTTAGCTCATTTGTTCTTCTCTCTCTTAATAGAAGTATCTATTCATTACTGAGTTTTGCGTCGATCATACAAATTTATATTCAATAATCTGTAATTTAGCCAAAGGAAAGTCGTGACGATATATTTTCGTGAAAAACCACCGAGAGTCATCCTTTGATACGCACGTACGTACCATACCTAGAAGACGTCAATAGGTTTAGTACACGTACGTGCCGATGATCGCGAGCCTATGCATCTTTATTAATTTCGAGCCGAGTGAAGCATGTTGGATGTCCCATCAAGGAAAATCGGATAGGAAATGACTAACGAATAAGTGAGAATTTTCAGGTAATCCTGCAAATGATTAATTTCAGCATCTTATCGACGACATGCACAAAGACGAAATAAAACAATGGTGTATTTATTCAGATTCACATTCTGTTAGAAATATTAAGCAATTCTTCACAATTTATATAAACACAGCGAAATAACATCTGGATTTACATAACAGTGTCTTATCTTGTCTAAAAGACATGGAGTTTGAAAACGATAACCTTCACATATTTGAAGCAAGTTCATTTCCATAAAATAAAAAAAAAGTTTCACCCTGTTTTCTCAAATATATGGAATCTAGGATGACGGTTTCTCCGATGGTCCTTTAGATTCTATGCGTTACAACTCGTCAAACCTGATCAGTGTCGAAACTGTTTGGTACTCTTAAGATATATCCTGTTCTTATTCTTCTTATTTTCATCTTTTAAGTTAGTTTTGGAAAAAAGAGCAAACTTGCTCATCAAAATTACGGTCTCAAAGCCAGCTGTGGTACAATATGCCTCTTCTGTCAGAACGATCATATCGTTGAACTCAGGCATCAAAGGAGTTTAATCGTAGAACAGACTAAACAGTCTCGGAGTAACATCAATTACATTTTAATCAAATTGATGTTAAAGTATCTAGATGATACTTGAATGACTAATGAAAGTGAAAGATATTTCATCTAAGTTCTTTGTGGGCATTACTTTTATTAGTCTGTATTCTCTTTAATTTAAGCTTCGAACACATCGACATCGTAGAATTATTAAAGCGGAATGGCCGCATTATAATAATTAAGGGAAGTGTCAACTCACCGGTGACTACAATCCTGTTGTGTTTTCCGTTTTGGTAGGTCAGTCCCTCATTTGTTGACATGTACAACACCTGGTCATAAAGCCAGTACCTGACATGAACATGTTATTTCGGACAAGAGTTTGGTATCAAAGCTTAGGGGCGCCCGGATAGCTCACTCGGTAGCGCATTTGGCTATGTACCTCTGCCGTGCAGGTTCGAATCCTAAGTTGGCAACGCCAGTAAAAATATCAATTATTGAAGAACTATCAATGGTTCCTGTATCGGTATGTACCAAATTGTCCAGACTGTTGATTTTTGACCAGACTGTCGCCTTCCGGTCGCGGTAGTTTCACAGGGTATGCGAGAACCCACCACTAGACAGTCGGCGTTTAAGAAGCAGTAGAAATGCCTAGCTTGACGTCTATCTCCAGTAAGTAAATAAATTGTACCATTACAACAGCCAGCTCACGTCCATTTAGTTAGTATGTCAGTTCCAACTATTATAAACACGCGTCAGTCGATGATTTATAAGCTGATGATGGTGTCCATTACCCTTATCATAATATGATATGTACCGCTCAGAACGATATCAGCAACATGATATGCTATTAAAATCAGTAGAATTAATATCTTCGAATCTGTCAAATTCACTTGCAAATTCTTACCTGACTCCCGTAGACATCTCTCAAAAATAGACTCGATCAGGCATTTCATTCAAGTTGGACGTTTGTACGGAATGTACCTTTCACGTTTGACTCTTTCAAAGTTATCGTTCTTGAATATTGCGATTGTTTTAGAATCCATTTTCACGCTCGCACGCTCATAATTCGGCAGTGTAATTGTCTAGCGGTAGATTTTAGCTTACCCGAGCCGTAGGCTCATAAGGTAAGCTTATATGATAGGCAGGTACCCGACGTTCGTCCGTCGTCGGCCAATCAAAGCCAAATTTTATATGGAGCATCTATAGGGGGGTAGGGGGAAATGAGTACAAAAATAATCCGGGTCACATGACCAAGATGGCCACCATGCCCCGTATATAATAATAAAAAAAACCTTCAGAAGCCGTCTTCTCTGGAACCGCTGGTCTGATTATAAAAAAAAAAAAAAAAAAAAAAAAAAAAAAAAAGAAAGAAAGAAAGAAAAAAAATTGGCATGTAGCATCGGTGAATTGAGTATGTACATAAATCACGACCCTATGCTGATCCTGGCCTATTTTATGGCAAGGTCAGTATAGGTCGACTAGATGCATTTGAATGGGGGAAAACAATTTAAAAAAAAATGTCATTTGAAGGAAAAAAATACACTTGCAGGAAATTGGCAAATAGACAGAACATTAATGATTCTGAAAAAATTGACCGCAGGGGTTCATCCATTTCCCCGCCCTGGGGCTATATAGTGCTAGCGGACAAGACAGACAGACCAAGGTCTCCTTGAGAAATTGCCTTGACCTTAACAACATATCTACAATAACCTCATTAGTCGTCAGCATCTACAAACATTCCCAGGCTGCCTTCACTTTTCCCCATACCCTAGAATCCAGCCAGGATAATTTTTGACATCTTCTGCTATAGTTGGTTTGAATGCATTTTTGAATAGTTTTAACCTTCCCATAAATGGTTTAGGTGGGCTGCTCTGGAAATTTTTTTGGCAGATAGGTTTACTCACACCATGTTCTGAGGTACCATGGGAATATACGCATTCCATACAAAGCAGATTTTTACATCATTTATAGGGTCATTGTGCTTTTTTGATAAATAAAACAATGCTCATTTATGCAAATACTTTGAATATGAATAACTTCACACAGTTTAAAATGTATTTAAAGATCATAAAGTGCTATAAATCCTTTATAATGTAGGGTTTTGTCATGCCAAGTTACCCCACCCACTTTCAAGCAATGTGCGTGTTCGAAATTTATCTATAGCTTTGCGTTTTAGATACTTTTATTTGAAACATTATGATTGATCGAGATTACACTCTGTCTTTGTGCCTATCTGGGAATTTGTATATACAGCTGACCGTTTTCGGTCTGTTCAAAGTTATTGTACTTCAGCTTCTCACGGTAAAGGCTGGAAATGGTATCGAAAAAAAATGTTGAAACAATGTAAAGTCGGTCACTGTCAGATATATAATCATGGCTTAAAGTGTCAAGAAAAAGTTATGAAACAAACAAACAAACAAACAACAAACAAACAAACAAACAAACAAACACTTACGCAAAATAATGGAAAAAAGTAAAGAGGTATACCTACAAATGTTCTGGTATCTCTGCTTCTGACAGCTCTTAATAGCTGAAATGATGTTTTATGATTACTTAGACTTGGTTCTATAGGCTGGTTTTCAGATAAATTAATTTTATGGCTTAAAATATTAATATTTTTGATGAATGCATTGAAAATAGAGGAACAATGCGAACAAATAAAAGGTGTATACACAGAAAAGTTCTTCTTTCTAGGCATTCAATGCTCATTTAGAGCTGAAAATAGTGTAAAATAATTGCTGAGATAATTATCGTTTGGTATGAAATCGGATTAATTAATCATTATGATTTAAAAGTTTAAATCTAATATTGAAATCATAGATAATTAAAGAAAAAAATGAGGAAAAAATAAAAGGGGTATACTTATGTATAGCTGAAAATGGTGTCAAATGATCGCTTTGATTTTGATATATAAGCTTGTATTCATATACATAAATCATGTGACTCTTTAGAGCCTCCATTGTCAAAGTGTTTTACATTACCTTATATTGCCATTTATATGATGGACTGAGTGAAATAAAGTTTTAATTGAATTGAATTGACTCAAAGTTGTAATATTTTTATGAAGGCATAGAAGATATGGGGAAAATGTGGAAAAAGTAAAGTGATATACGCACAAAAAACCTTGTAATTTGGTCTCTTATGAGCCTGAATAGCTGAAAATGGTAACAAATGATTGCTTTGACGTTGTTCTTTAAGCTTGCATTCATATAATATTATATAAATCACATGACTTTAAGTGGTGATAATTTTTATTAAGGCATAGAAGATGGATGAAAAATGAAAAATAAAGCAGTATTCTTACAAAAGTTCCTGTTTCTAGTCAAACAATGATTATAAAGAGCAGAAAATGGAATCAAACAATTGTGTAGACAACTATTTATTGGTTTGTTATCGGATAAGTTAATCATATGATTTCAAGTTTCAAAAATATTATTGAAATCATGAATAGTTAAAGAAAAATTGAGGAAAAAATAAAGGGGTATACTTACTTAAGTTCTTGCATCTCGGCCTCTGGTGGCATAAAATGGCTGAAAATTGTGTAAAATGATTGCTTTGACCAAGGGACGTTGGTTGGTATTCAGATATATAAACCATATGATTAAATGTATTAATGATTTTTATGAATATATAAAAAATATAGAAGAAAAATGTGGAAACGATGGCAGAGTATACATACAAAAGTCCTTGTATCATGGCATCAGATGACCATAAAAAGCTGAAAATGGTGTTAAATAATTGCTATGACAATTATCTTTTGGTATGAAATCGGATGAATTAATAAAATGATTTCAAGTTTAAAAATATTATTGAAAACATAGATAATTAAAGAAAAAGTGAGGGAAATAAAATGGGGTATACCTACAAAAAATCTTATATCTTGGCCTCTGATGGTCCGGAATAGCTGAAAGTGGCGTCAAAAGATTGCTTTAACTTTGTTCTATAAGTTTGTATTCATTTATATAAATCAAAGTGACTCTGAGTGCTAATAATTTTTGTGAAAGGCATAGAAGATGGAGGAAAAATGCGGTAAAAATAAAAGGGTATACTTACATAAGTTCTTGTTTCTAGTCAACCAATGATTATAAAGAGCTGAAAATGGCATCAAATAATTGTTTAGACAATTATCTATTTGAGTGTAATAATATAAATTATTCATATGGTTTCAAGTTTTAAAAATATTATTGAAAACATAAATACTTAAACAAAAATTGAGAAAAAAATAAAGGGGTATACTAACATAAGTTCTTGTATCTCGGCCTCTGATGGCCCCAAATAGCTGAAAATGGTGTTGAATGATTGCTTTGACCAAGGCTCATTAGCTGGTATTCAGATATATTAACCATACGATTAAATGTTTTATAATTTTATGCATGCGTAAAACTTATTGGGAAAAAAATGCGGAATCAATAATGGGGTGTACATACAAAAGTCCTTCTATCATGGCCTCAAATGGCCATAAAGAGCTGAAAATGGTGCAAAATGATATCCAAGACAACTGTCTTTTTGTATATGTTCAAATAAATTAATTATGTTATTTCAATTTTCAAAAATATTTATGAAAACTTAATAATTAGAGAAAAAATGAGGAAAAATTGAAGGGGTATACTTACAAAAGTTACTGCGTCTTGGCTTTTTATGGCCCTATAGAGATGTAGATGGCATCATAAGATTGCTCAAAAAATGCTCTATTGGTCCATATTCAGATATATAAATCGTGCGACGTTATCTTTCAATATTTTTAAGAAATAAGAGCAAAATGCAGACAAATAAGACATTGACTAACCAAATTACCTGTAAATTGGCTGCTAATTGACCTGTAAGGCTTCAAATGTCATCCAATTACATGTATTGCTAAGGCACTGCACAGTTGCCTGTGATATTTAATAACTTAATATCATTTATAGTTTCATTTAAATGGGAGTAATACTTCGGAAATTTTTAGACAGAGTATCAATAATATGCAGAGTTTTTAAGTTGGTGGGGTAATTCTGTGTGAAATAATGCCATACTTTCAAAAGATCATGAGGTTTTTAGTGTAAAATGAGACTGCACTTTATACTTTTGCTCACAAACAATGTACAATGCATTGGAAAGTAACTAATAAATAAGAAACAAGAACCAATTACTACATTTTAGCAGACTTTTCATAGGATATATAGCTTTTTGTCATAGCATACATCAATACATCATACCTCCATACATCAATGAATTTGAGCAGTATGCCAAATAAAATTCAAGAGTAGCCCACTTGACCCTTCATCAGGAAGGTGAGGACTACTCAAAAACATAGCAGATGTCACCTCAAACTCAAAATATGAGAGATACAGGTTTTTGTGTTCTAGGATAAGAGACAATATTTGATTTCAGTGTATAGTAAGGTAAGTATTAGAAATATTCCAAAAAATGCTTAAGCGTCCATACAATTGGTATCTTGTGTTTATACTGAGCTTGACCATTACCAAATATACCTAAACTGATTTAATATGCATCATTCAGCTCTAAGAAAATGCCACAAACTTCACTTTTAATTATAGTCTGGATTGTTGTAATGCATTACACCCTCGGTAATTAGTTATGGTCTTGTCGGGCTGTCAGTCGCGTAGCAGCCACCGCTCCTGTGCATAGAGGCAAGTTATCAGTCCTTAGTTCACATTTCTTTTGCCATTAACTTGAATCAGTCATTGAAAAGGAAGAATGTCTAATTTAGAAATATTTTCAAACCAAGACTTTGTGAAAATATTCGCTAGTACAAATGCGCATGTAGTTGATTTTACGCTGTTTGATACCATTGATGCATTAGGTATAACCTTAAGTATAGGTCCATTAAGTTTCAGTTTAGTAAACAGTTTTATTGCTTTTCAGGCTATTGTTTAAGCATGTTAAAGAGGATAGATTGTTAAAAACAAACTAACCATAAGAAGATTAACATTAAAATCGCATACATGCATATTATTAAGGTGGGTGGGGCAAATTTACATGTTAAGTGGTAAAAATATTAATACAGAATTATGTTTTAGCAATGCAGGTGTTTCATAATCAAATCAGTAGTTTCTAAAATTGTTTCAAATACAAAAGCAAGTCATACAGACAGGGAAAATGACTGGATAATGGAAAAGTATCTAGTTGTCTGTTTGTTAGATTTAAAGCTTATTTCATAGCAGTACCATACAACATCGCCTGATTAGACTATCGTGCCAAAAAATTTCCAGAGCAGCCCACCCAATCCTTCTTAGGGAAGGTTAGGACTAGCCAAAAATGCATTCAAACCAACTATAGCAGGAGATGTCACCTCCAACGCTAAATATGAGAGATACAGGATTTCGGGTTCTAGGGTACCATGTAAACGCTTACTGAGCTTAAGGTTCTAAAACTGATATTGCCGTAAAATAGTTTAAGGTCATCATTTGAACAAACTATGATGGCTTGAACATTTAGCATATTTTATGAACCTGTAGACATCGTTGAGCATGCGATCCAGTATTATGCGAAAAATATTAATTCCCCTTACAATGTTCCCATTGTAGCGTCCAAAGTTGGCTCTTTGAAAGTGTGAACGGACGACGAAGGGCAGATGTCGGATCATGGGTATTCTATACAGAGCTGACCAGCCTTTGACCCTTAATTAGGTATGGATGGCTGTGACCTATCATCGTGTATTTGGCCCATCAAATGTGTCTTAAATAGTGGCTCAATGCAACTATACTTATTTGCAAAAGAAATGCGAAAATAACTAATAGATCTACACTTGTTTTTTTCTTTCTATATCGCCAAAAATTATTTAATATAAATATCGATAGTCCCGTTAATTCTCTTTCACACAATTAGAAAATCATGACGTTAAGACTTACGCTTGTCGCGTTGCCTCGATAAAGCAATCCCCCATTTCCATAGCTACAGGGTTAGGATACCTTTAATTACCTTGCAAAAGTTTCCAAACCAATACCAATATTCGAAAGTCTTTTTCGACGCTTTTTTCTTGTTCGTGACGTCGTTTTTACTTTTTGACGTAAATTGACGTTTTCTATCAAGCGAATAGACGTACTGGAAATCGTTTAGTGCCATAAGATAGCTGTTGACACAATGAACAGATAACTACAGAATCACAATTTGAAAGCCCATTGCGTGTCTGTAGTGAACAATAATGACGATCCCAAAACAATAGGCTGACGTCAACAGAAAAACGCGACCCTTGGGAGCGTCGACAAGCGGTATTTTCCCAAACTTTTTGTACGATTTCTTTAGATTAGACACCCGGCTACTATTTTACACCATCTGTTTTCAAATCGCATTAATCGTGAATGTTATACTTCAACCTCTTCATAATACACGAGATTGTACACAAACGTAATTGTAACGTCTTAATGAAGCATGCTACAGAAATTTAATTTTGGTTGATTATTGCTCACTGAAAATACTCATTAGTTATATCACTTAAAATTCCATCACACTGATTCTTTTCAAGAAAATGGTGATTGAATATTTTCGCGTTTCTTATACGGATAAGTATATTTTGGTTTTGTCAGTTTTGAATAGAAGTTACCGTATAGTAGTTTTCAAGTCGGGGTAGGCTTGTGGCTCCCAGACATCTGCGGCATACCTTAAAAATGTATAACCAGAGGACCAATGGTCCTGATATCGCCCATCTGTGGTCTTTGATAAATCACCTTTGGCTAAGGTCATGTTAGTCAAAGTAAAATGTAAATTGACCTCTGATACTCACATAATTATCAACACTTAAACTGTCTGTATATACCAATTTTCATGTCACAGGCTACAAAACTTTCCGGAACACATTACGAAAACTTGCCCATGCAATATATAGAGATTTTTTCAGACGCAAAATTGAAGATTGCATTAGAAAAATTTTGATATTTTAATGATTTTGCTCAAAACATTGATTGTGGGTACACGTTAGAACCGCCTCGCCGAGGCGGTTCTAACGAGTACCCACAATCTATGTTTTGGAGCAAAAATAAGAAAAAATAGGTATACCCCTGCAAACCCCAGTTTTACTATATAAAAGTGGGGTTTAAGGGGGTAAACTTTTGATGGACATGTTTTCCTGATGATTCAATGTTTCCACTTTTTCAATTGAAAAGCCTATGTAACAATATTTGACCTTGCTCTTAATAGGTCGATGTCAACCCAAGGTCATGGTTTATATAAAAAGATGGTCCAGAGTCCTTTTTTTTTTTTTTTTTTTTTTTTTTTTTTTTTTTTTTTTTGCTGTTGTGTGAATTTATTCCCCCGCTATATACAAGGAGGGGGTCGGGGATCCCCCTCACCTGTTTACAATGCATGCACTATAATGAAAAATTACACTCTCACATTTTCGCATTCATACATTCATTTTCAGTTTTATGTTTATGAAGCAAGTGGTTGAAAAGCATGGGGTTTGTTGGATTTGTACTTTTTAATAAATTTTCACACATTTTTAATTAGAGTAGAGACAGGAGGAGAGGAAGAAGCATAGAAGAGAAAGACTGATCTGTCATGCGGGGTCGGCCAAAATTATTTTCTTGTAATCTTTTCATTGTTTAGACATAAGTTGTTTTGTTTTTGTTTTTTTTTCAATTTCGCTACTGTTGATTTTTGGGTGGTAGTTTCGATAGGTGCTTGGGATTAAACAGTGGTTGTTAACTTTTGAATGTATTTTTTTTTTTTTCTGGTTTAATTTCTTTGTTTAATTTTTGTTAAAACTATTAAATTTATTTACTGAGGCTCAGATCACCAAGCAAAGGATGTTGCAGATACTACTGTTCTGATCACTGTGGAATCTGTGCTGGTCTATTTATAATGCATTACATTAATATTATTGGTGTGGGGTTAGCCCAGACTCCACAGACAATCAGGAAAAATACCATAACTAGAATCTCACATACTGTTTGGCCTTTGCTTGGATGATCTAGTTTATACCATCAATTTATGTCAAATAAATTATTAAACGGTGCCCATGTTTCTAGAAAATTCTGCAATCTATTATTTTCTAGTGCAATTTGTTTGTGACTTTGCAATATGGACTGGACATTTATTTTATATTCTAGAAATGTCAAATGTTTATGAGTGCCTTTGCATATATTGATGTAGTATTTTGCCACAAGCATTAAAAACTGGATAATGTCTGATGTGTTTGGAGGATAAATCCCTAGAATAAATTTGCATTCATCCAAATTTAATGAGACGCTGATTTCCTGAAATTTGTCCTTTACTTTATTTAAAAATTGTTGTGTATTTGGGCACTTCCAGAATAAGTGTTCAATAGTTTCTTCGTTATTACGACATAAAGAGCATGTAGGACTATCAATCATTTTCATCTGATAAAGTAATTTATTAGTGACCAAAATTTTGTGATTTATGCATGTTTGAAACCATCTCAGCTTTGTACACTTTGTTATTTTAAAAGGGGCCAAAAATATATATTCCCATGACTTTTCATCAATATTATATATGTGGTTCCATCTATTTTTTCCTGATGGTGCATCATTATTTTTATTTAAGACATTATAAATATTTTGAGAGCCTTTCTTCTGTTCAAGTATTGATTTTATTGCTTTTGGAAGTATGGGTCCAATCATATTCATTTTAGTGTTACCCTTGTTGTCTTTTTTCTTCATAAATTTTCTAAGACATTCAATGACTCCTTGATACTTTAGAAAATTTGTATTTATTGTTGTTGACTGAGAAAATACATGCAAATTAAGAAAATTACCATTACTGTCCATAAAATCGCGAATGTAAAAAATTCCTTTGTCTTGCCATGACTTGTAGAAAAAACTCTTGCCACCAATTAGTAGATTTTCATTGTAAAAGATAGGTGTTTGGTAAGGATTGGATTCATCCCAATCAACATTTAGCTGCTGCTGAAACTTTGCAAAAGCTTTAAAAACATCTTTCCAAAAACAATTTTTTAAGTTATTCAAAGCTGATTCTATATATGCCGAGCCACAACAAAAAACATTTTGTATGTTTACCTGCTTTGGTCCAGAGTCCTTAATGCCGCATACCAAGTTTCAGTGAAATCGATCCATTGATTCCAGAGAAAAAGATTTGATTTTTCAAGATTTTACCATATATGGGAGGCAATCTTGGTCATGTGACCTGAACTATTTATATTTAAATTTTCGTTCCCCTTCTTAAGGATACTATATAAAAAATTGGCTTTGATTGGTAAAGCGGTATCTTAGAAAATTAAGTTTTACATTTAACATGGCTACGTTCGGGGTTCTCCCAATGGTAAAATCTGCAAATCCACCAATGGTACTGTTGGTACCATTTTTACCAATGGTAACCAGAAAACCCAGAACGTTTTTCTACTGCCAATGGTACCATTGGTAGATCACATGGTGGATTTTTTATCATATTGATCAATACACCTCACTTGTTTTTGTCTTTCTTATTTACTTCATGTATATTGTGTTATTTATATCATTTACATTTGCATGTATGACAAAAATATTGCTTTAATATTTACGAAATTCATGATATATTTTAGGCTCGACATATTGAATCACGCGACTTTCCCGCGTTGGTAGAATTACCCACGCTGTAGTCTGTCTGCATCATTTGCTGCCGTATGTTGGTAACATTGGTACCATTGGTAAAACCTTGAACGATATTTGTCTACCAATGGTACCATTTTTACCAATGGTAAGAACTCCGAACGGACCCTATGTAAATAACCTTTGGCCAAGGTCAAGACATTGAATACTCAACTTCAGTAGCTTAACATGTTGCCTGTATCTACCAACCTTCAGGCCACAGACTACAAAACTTCCTGAAAAATTCAATGTTTTCACAAAACCTATGTAACCAAAATTGACATTGCCGAAATTGACATTGCCGTAAAATAGTTCAAGGTCAACCAAAGGACGTGATTTATATAAATTATGATGGGCTAAGAGTCCCCAATGCTACATTAACAACTTTCGATTGCTTCAAGAGAAGATGATTTTAAGGGTTTTACCATATATGGGCATGGCGGCCATGTTAGTCATACGACCTGGACATTTATAAAATTGTCGTTCACCCTTCTAAGCGATATATATATAAAAAAAAAATTGACTTTGATTGGTCAAGCGATTTCTGAATAAAATCGGATGAAAATTAAGCATTAAATCACGTGCGTTTCTAGGGTAACACAAGTAAAACCGGCCCAACGTCGTTACAACGTCATGATATACTCATCCATGCCGCTGTTTGCTAGCTCAAGCATTTTTGGTACCCATTTGGCCTTCGGGCGTCTAATTGTCAGTTGTGCGTGTATAATGCGGTAAATTGTGCTGAAACTACAATTCGATATATTGTGTATTTCACGAATTCTACTCTTTTCTATCATGACGATCATTTTCGACATTATGGCGTTATTTGACGTTACACTGCGCGAGTCGACATGGACGCTTTTCTGGCCATGTAGAGATCATGCATATTACTTGTAGATTGCCGTTTTCTTAATTTCCTTGTCGCCTTATGCGTCTTCTGCTCTTAGCAGTATTTCTTTCTTTTAATCCGTTCCAAACACATAATTTATCAAAGACCGTTGTTCCCCGCGCATTTTAGGCATACTCAATAAACTATATGACCGCCTTACGCCTAAATGACGTCACATACTTATTTGACGCCATGTGCTAACAGCTAACATATGAACTTTACTTATACAAAGTTTGGTGAAAATAGCAACGTCATCATTAAACATCGACTTTTTGTCAAGGTGAACAAGTGGGCCGGTAATCGTGATGTACGGTTTCCATAGCAACCTCTGCTACCCGAGCAGCAAAATTTGCTGTATATGTATATATTATGTTTGTCTATATAACTGTACGAGTTTAATTAAACTAATTTACAAACTAAAGGTATTAAGGCATTTTTCCGCGAACTTTTTGAACACCCTTTGTATATGGGCATGCCTGTTTTAATATCCATTCCCATCCAGAGGAACGGACAGTGATCCCATGTCATAGAATAAAGACCAACCAAACATGGTGAATATGGTCCAAGTCTGAATGTGTTTTTTTTTTTTTTTTTTTTTTTTTGGTGAATGAAGTTAAACGCAGTGTGACGCACACGCATGCAACAGAGGCGACGGGTAGTAATTTGCAATTGTTTATTGCTGTTTTACGTACCTTTCGAAATTATTTCAGCTCACATGAGACAGGTCAATCAGTTATTTGGCGAAAACGGAATTGCCCAGGGAAAAACATTTGAAAAGTGAACTTGTCTTGTAAGACACTGGATATAGGATGGAAACGAACATAATCAGCGTCCTTATGATTCACTCGCTAGGAAGTAGGAGCGAACAACTAAATATTACTGTCAGCCACGGCGAGGGAGCATGTAGAGGGAATTGAAAGAACTGACATATTCCCTGGGTGCTCCCCGAAAAGTTGGATATGTGTGGTTAAACCACCTGACAATTTATAAGAAAATCTTATATCCTTGCATTGTTATACTCTAGAAAATGAATATCACCCATTCCAAATGTAGGATATAATTCCTACGAAAGCAGAAGGGCTCATAACTTTAACAAGAGGACCAATGGTCCTGTAGCTCACCCGAGAGATTTCCTCATTGTAAACTTGAAGGTCAGGTGATGATATACCCAAAGTCCTGCCTGTATGGACCGGAGGTGCATGACTGATATGAAATGGATTCGGGCGGGTCTGTCTTTTGCCGAACTCCTTGTCCTAGCTCAGCGCTTGGTACATCAATCCTTATTTACAAAAGATGCTTTTAAATAATCCATCCTTTCTATCTGGCTGCTGCTACAGAGTATTTATCTTGTAAATTTTACTTAAATATTGTTAGTCACGCCCTTGCGCTCGTCGCGCATACTTTTGAGCACGTGCATAAGGACAGTCTTGTCATCGGACTTAAGCTCTCATTTTTATTCCCAAAGTAGTAATCCAGTATGCTGCGCATAATCGATCCACCAAATTTATGCATTCCTGATAAAGCAATTCTGATCACCAAGTGCTCGGAAATAGTCTGATCCAAATTGAGAAGCCGGCTAATTCCGAACAGCCCTTGCCGTTGTTATAAAGTTTGCATGTTTAGATGAATTCGAGTCAGAACCTGGAAGGAAACGATGTTACGCGTTTTCATCGTGGAATGATTTAGTCTCTATCTTCTGAAGAGACTAACCCGAAGTGTTACAATACTGATAAACCGTTTTCGGCAATTTTCGGTTTGTATTGGTTTGATAAAATACTAAAAACATTGCGTGCGTTCGTAGTTCTTACCAATGGTAAAAATGGTACCATTGGTAGACAAATTCCGTTCAATGTTTTACCAATGGTACCAATGTTACCAACATACGGTAGCAAATGATGCAGACAGACTACAGCGTGGGTAATTCTACCAACGCGGGAAAAGTCACGTGATTCAATATGACGAGCCTAAAATATATCATGAATTCCGTAAATAAGCAATATTTTTGTCATACATGCATATGTAAATGTTATAAATAACACAATATACATGAAGTAAATAAGAAAGACAAAAACAAGTGAGGTGTATTGATCAATATGATAAAAATCCCACCATGTGATCTACCAAAGGTACCAATGGTACCATTGGCAGCAGAAAAACGTACAGGTTTTTCTGGTTAGCACTGGTAAAAATGGTACCAACAGTACCATTGGTAGATTTACAGATTTTACCATTGAGAGAACCCCGAACGTAGCCATTGTTTGTCACTGCTGTTGTAACAAACCCGGTTTACGGGTCTGTTGATAATATCTTTTCGCTATACTATAAAATTGTCCAGTCCCAATATAAAATCTTATTTTTCTCAATTATAATTGTAGTTTTATGTCTACAGCCGTTAGGAGTTAGACAGTCCGTTCGTTTGGGTGACCCGGCTAGTTCAGAATTACCCGGCAAAGGTATTGTAACTTGAAGTCATGTAATCGGTAGGGGTGAATAATTGAATAATTCGTGATACGTCGTAAACGTTCGGCACTGTTTACCGAAATTATATCATAGCTGTTCGGAAATACCCAAACCCGCTCTACTGTGCATTGCTATAAAACAATGACACAAAATACAAGTTGGCTTCTTTAAAAAGAAACCAATGAAAAGGTCAGCAGCCGTTTTTATAAGAGATTCCTTTAAATTTGCTCTAGATTTCAGTGTTCTTGATTCTCTGGTTTGTCATTAATTTCGATTCTCATACGTTTCAGTTTCGTTTCCTATACATGAATGTCTTTCTTGTTATGAACGCTTGACCAGTGTGTGTATCTGTCACTCAAGGCATTGACCAAAATTTCTGATGTTATGGAACCAAAGCCAATACTAAAGGAAACACGATTACAATCAATATGTCGATGTGTAGAAAACCATTTTGCAGTGCAGTCAATTTGTGACAGAGTTCTGAATTTTGACCTGCAGCCACACTACCAGAAACAGACCCATGGGACCGATGTGATGGACTAAAAGTCAGCCATATAGAGTTCTTATAGTTTCTGTACCCCTCGTCAGGGTATCTACGATCTAAACCTAGATGCGCTATGATAAGCAGTCACCACGATCGAGACTGCTTGCCAGGTTTTACCGTTATTTGACCGGGAGTGTCAAAAATGGATAAATTTAATTGATTGCGGTTAACTGTCTAGTCAGTATAGACGGGTTCACTAGTTTTTATTAAGCGCTTTATGTGACAAAACGCGTAATTGAGAGAGAGCAGTCGATCATGGGTAGAATTTTCTTCATATTCAAAGTAAACACTGTGGAAAAGGTCCTGAGGGACCTTTTCCAATAAAAGCTCAAGGGCTAATGATTTCAAAAAAGAAGATATTAAATAAAATATAAACGTTTGATCCTTTGGAAGCAGTGAAATCGTCCAAAGGGAGGTAGTATGGGCCATATTGCGCAACTTCGGATACCCTCATCAGTGACCCTTAATAAAAGCGGCGATGATAGCCAGATACATGTAACAAGAGGACCAATGGTCCTTTAAACGCTCACCCGAGACCTGAGATATATACTAATAAACTTGTTTGACTACAATGGACAAACTTGTTTGACTACAATGGTAATATGCATGTATATAACCCAAGGGCAGGATCAGAATAACCCCTGGAGTCAATGTCTTTTCAAATCATGAAAATTCAGTCCATTTGCCAATTTACTGCAAGTTTTGCATTTAACAGTTTTCCCCATTCAAATGCATGGGCGAGTTAAGTTGATCTTGCGGTAAAATAGATCAAGGTCATCCCAGGGTCATGATTTATATAAATTTTGTAGACCTCCATTCCCTTATGCTTCATGCCAAGTTTCAAAATTATTGGCCTCCTGGTTCTGAAGAAGATTTTTTTTTTTAAAGATTTTTGTTATTTATAGCTATGGTGGCCATCTTGGTCATGTGACCATGACTATTTAATTCACTCTTCCTGAGGATGCTCCACATAGTTTGGCTTTGATTGGCCAAGCCGTTTTAGAGAAGAAAGTGTTCGAATATTTTGGACAAAAACATGTATATAGCCCCGGGGCAGGGGCAGACAACCCACTGTGCCTTTATTATTATCATAAGCATAAATCTTCTGTCTATTTGCTCATTCCTAGCATGTTTTCTGCCATTAAGGACTTATGTGTGGTCACTGTATATACATGTTTGAAGATTTACCTGTATAAAAAAAGCATTGTTTATTTTTGTCAACAATGTTACATTCTTTAGCATGCTTTATCATGGGGCTGTTGAATATGTAGCAAATACATGGATTTTAGACTGGTCTCAGTCTACTAAATAAAACAATAAATTAAAAAATATATATATAAAAATATAAAAAAAAATCATCACAAGATACACAAACCCTCTTGAGGTGTAATAGTTTAAATACAGGGCCTGAATGCCAGGCTAACATGGATTTGTGTATACATGATTAGATAAAGATAAAGATAAAGATAAAGAAGCTTTATTTAACGTCGCGTTTTTAACAGACAACATTAGCTCATGAGCTATTATGCGACATAACAAATATCCTTAACAGATACTTACCTGCCTTCTTGTATCTTCCTGGAACTACCCTTTTATTGCGAGTGTCAGCAAGGGAGCTACCAGTACCATTTTTTACGCCTTTGGTATGGCGCGGCCGAGGATCGAACCTGCGACCTCCCGATCCCGAAGCGGACACTCTACCACTTGAGCTATCGGGGCCGGATTGTGAAATGAGTGGTCAGCTCAGAGCAAGTGAGTTATTTTTCAGTTACTTCCGGGTTGAAATCGTCGCACCCATTTTTCTTAGCTTTTTGAAAGACATAAGCCAGAATGTTCGATGTAGTCAGTGACTTCAATTATATAAGAACCTGAAACAAAAGGCATGTCATCTTTCAGCTAGCAATAAGCGCACACGAGCCGCCCCAAGCACCCACTTTGAGAATTTTCCAGAAAACATGTTTACACTAACCTTTCCCAGAGAAATACATTTCCATGACCCCAAAATAATCCTCAATTTTGCAGATTATGTATCCTAGACATGTAGGCTTTGTGTATTTTTTATTCAAATGCATTCCATTTTCCAGGAAATAGGTCCCACGAAAACCAGTTACATTTTCAATTCTAAACCAAGCTATTTAAAATTTTAAAAGAATAACTATACTGAGTCATTCCTAGTATCTGTGACGTTTATTAGCAATAATAGCACATCATCATTTGATTGACAGATTAAAAAAAACAGAAGATGTCTGTTAAACATACCCCACCCACTCATGTCAATATTGACAAATACTTAAATGACAGTTTCCTATTTTCCCCCATGCAAATGCATGGGCCAACTGAGTTGAACTTGCCGTCAGACAGCTCAAGGTAATCCCAGGGTCATGATTTATACAAACTTTGTAGAGCTCCATTCCCAGATGCTTCATACCAAGTTTCAAAATCATAGGCCTTCTGGTTCTGGAGATTTTAAAGGTTTTTGCTATTCATAGCCATGGCGGCCATCTTGGTCATGTGACCTGGACCATTTATACAATCTTTCATTCCCTGTTCCTAAGGATGCTCCACATAAAGTTTGGCTTTGATTGGCCATGCGGTTTCAGAGAAGTGAATGTTTGAATATTTTGGTCATATACATGTATATAGCCCCGGGACAGGGGCAGACAACACCCTGGGCCCAAGATATTTTCATAAACATAAATCTTCTGTCCATTTGCTCATTTCTAGACAGTTTTCTGCCATTAAAGACCTACTTCTGAAGTAGCTAATAGGGGTACCCCTGTTTATTTGGTTAATGACCCCTAATGATGCAATATGGTCCTTAGATCAAAGGACTGTCATAATGAGGTGATTATCGCATCTCTGCAGGGGGTCATAAAGAGGCCCCTAAAGGATAATACCTGTAGTTCCACTGTTTATTGATTTTATGGTCCCTGATAACCTGTGCAATAAAACTGCAATCAATATTGATTTTTCCTGTTTTGGCCCCTAACTGTATTCTGAGTTATTGTCAGGGCACTAGGTTTTTTAATGCCCTGTCCCTTATCTAATGACCCCCAATAGACATGGAAATAGGTCTTTAAATGACATTTTCCTATTTTTCCCATTCAAATGCATGGGCGACCTAAGATGACCTTGCCATAAAATAGGTAAAGGTCATCCCAGGATCATGATTTATGTACTTATTCGCAAAAGAAACGCGAAAATAACTAATACTCTTGTTTTTTCCTTCTATATTGCCAAAATTTATTTAAGTGATTTAAATATCGATAGTCACGTTAATTCTCTTTCACACAATTAGAAATTTATGACGTTAAGACTTACGCTTGTCGCGTTGCCGCGAAAAACAGTTATCCCCCATTTCCATAGCTACAGGGTTAGGATACCTTTAATTACCTTGCGAAAGTTTCCGAACCGATACCAATATTCTAAATCAATTCGGAAAATTTTATGTCTTTTTCGACGCTTTTTTTCTTGTACGTGACGTCGTTGTTACTTTTTGACGTAAATTGCCGTTTTCTATCAAGCGAATAGACGTACTCGAAATCTTTGAGTGCCATAAGATAGTTGTTGACACACTGAACAGACACCTACAGAACCACAATTTAAAAGCCCCTAGTGTGTCTGTAGTGAACAATAATGACGATTTCAAAACAACAGACTGATGTCAACCGCGACCCTTGGGAGTGTTGACAAGCGGTATTTTCCCAATCTTTTTGTACAATTTCTTTAGATTAGACACCCGGCTACTACTTCGCGCCATCTGTTTTCAAATCGCATTAATCGTCGATTGATTTACAGATTGTTTTAAGATTCAATTTCGTAATAGACGAGATTGTACACTAAGGATGTTCCCATGAAATTTGAATTTGATTGGCCAAGCGGTTTCAGAGAAGATGATTGAAAAGTGTGAACAACGACGACAACGACGGAGCATGGCTATAAGCTCACCTTGTGAGCCTAACGGCTCAGGTGAGCTAATTATACTGCAATTTCAAATCTTTACTCAACTTCGTGTTTTCCCTTGTAAGGAAATGGGAACTAATGACCCCGGGGGTGGGGCCATTTTTGACCCAGGGCATGATTGACAGGATTTATGTAAAGCTCCACATAACATTGTTGTATACTAATTATATCTTAACATATATCTAATATATCTAATGTTGACCACAGAGGCACGCACGGTTGGCTGGATTTATTAAGAGAATCATTATACACAAATAATATGAGCCGCGTCGTGAGAAAACCGGATTTTGCCTTGTTGAAACAAAGGCGCAGATCAGCTAAGTTTTGTTTTCGCTACACGGATAGTACAATTACTCTACTTTCTAAATCCAATTTTTCCAGTCTCTAGTCATCGTCTGTGCTTGTACAGCTCGGTTTGTGTCAGACTTGGTCTGAAACCCCGAAGACAGGTTTTCTCGTGTCGTGGCTCAAATATATAAGTTCTGGAATTTGCAGTTTCAGAGATTTTTCCCACTGTAAGTCTATGGGAACTGCTGTGGTGAGGTTTCAGAGATCTTTGACAATGGTGGACGACGGACGGACGCAGGGTGCCTGTCTATCATCTAAGCTCACCTGTGCTCACCAGTGAGCCTTCGCCTCAGGTGTGCTAAAGAGGACCATTAGTCCTGTAAACGCTCATCTGAGATATATACTAATAAACTTGTTTGACTACAATGGTAATATGCATGTATATAACCCCAGGGCAGGGTCAGAATAACCCCTGAAATCAAAGTCTTTTCAAATCATGAAAATCCAGTCAATATGCCATGTTACTGCAAGTTTTTCCCTTCAAATGACATTTTAACAATTTTCCCTATTCAAATGCATGGGCGATCTAAGTTGACCTTGCCGTAAAATAGATCAAGGTCATCCCAGGGTCATGAATTATATAAATATTGTTGACCTACATTCCTTGATGCTTCATGCCAAGTTTCAATATCATTGGCCTCCTGGTTCTGAAGAAGATGATTTTTTTAAAGATTTTTGTTATTTATAGCTATAGTGGCCATCTTGGTCATGTGACCATGACTATTTATGCAAACTTTCATTCACTCTTCCTGAGGATGCTCCACATAGTTTGGCTTTGATTGGCCAAGCGGTTTTAGAGAAGAAAGTGTTCAAATATTTGGGTCCAAAACATGTATATAGGCCCGGGGCAGGGACAGACAACCCCTTGTGCCTAGAATAGTATCATAAGTATAAATATTCCATTTGCACATTCTTAACAAGTTTTCCGTCATTAAATGACATTTTCCTATTTTTCACCATTCAAATGCATGGGCGACCTAAGTTGAACGTAAAATAGGTCAAGGTCATCCCAGGGTCATGGTTTATACAAACTTTGTAGAGCTCCTTTCGCAGATGCTTCATACCAAGTTTCAAAATCATAGGCCTTCTGGTTCTGAAAAAGATTTTTAAAAGGTTTTGCTATTTATAGCCATGGCGGCCATCTTGGTCATTTGACCTTGACCATTTATATAAACTTTCATTCCCTCTTCCTAAGGATGCTACACATAAAGTTTGGCTTTGATTGGCCAAGCGGTTTCAGAGATGGTGTTAGAATGTTTTGGTCATATACATGTATACAGACCCGAGGCAAGGGCAGACAACTCCCCTGGGCCCAAAATATTTTCATAAACATAAATCTTCTGTTTATTTGCTCATTCCTAGCAAGTTTTCTGCATTTAAATGGCATTTTCCTATTTTTAAATGCATGGTCGACCTAAGTTGACCTTGCTGTATAAAGGGTCAAGGTCATCCCAAGGTCATGATTTATACAAAGTTTGTAGAGCTCCATTGCCTGATGCTTCATGCCGAAATCATAGGCCTTCTGGTTCTGGAAGAGAAGATTTTTTAAGGTTTTTGCTATTTATAGCCCTGGCGGCCATCTTGGTCATGTGACCTGGACCATTTATACAAACTTTGGTTCCCCCTTCCTAAGGATGTTCCATATGAAATATGAATTTGATTGGCCTTGCGGCGTCAGAGATGATTGAAAAGTGTGAACGACGACGAACGACGGAGCATGGGTACACTATAAGCTCACCTTGTGAGCCTAACGGCTCAGGTGAGCTAAAAATAGGGATAAAACTTTTCAGTATGCATATTTGGTTCTACAGATAGGTAATCAAGTTTTGATTTATATGGTCGGTAAGCATTTTATGGCATTTTTATGTCATTGAATCTCGGATACCCATTATCCAAGTATGACTGCTGTATTACAAGTTATAGCGTAGACGTAAATTTCTACAAAAAACGCAAAAGTGTAATGTCAGTGTAATAAAGCCAACCCTACAGGGTTTGTATGATCCAAGTATGAATGCTGTTGGGCAAGCGGTTGTCTCCTTATAAAACTATCCACAGAAAAGCTAAAGGCGTATTTAACTTGTAGCCTTATACTTCAGGATAGAACTACTGCTTCCTGTGGGCTGAAACGAAGCGGAGATTTAAGTCGCGCTCCAAAGAGCACGGAAGACCCCAACTGACTCCATCGTCTAATACTCTTCCACTAAGCTACCACACACCCAGACCCCATACCTTACCTGCGTCACAGCGAGGAGATTGTGATTTAAAAGCATATGGGCCATCATTTTGATGTGGGCTGAAACGAAGCGGAGATTTAAGTCGCGCTCCAAAGAGCACGGAAGACCCCAACTGACTCCATCGTCTAATACTCTTCCACTAAGCTACCACACACCCAGACCCCATACCTTACCTGCGTCACAGCGAGGAGATTGTGATTTAAAAGCATATGGGCCATCATTTTGATGTAATTTCGGCTCGTCTCGACGAGCCGAATATACGATAGGATTTTGGCTGGGAACCTACGAAAAATACCGAACACTCCGCATGACTACACAGGTTGGTTTCCGATCTACACTAATTAGTCATTCGGTAAGCCGAAAACGTGATGTTTTAAACGTTAGCAGTGATTGGTTTAATGAAATCCAGCCAATCATCATTTTTCTTTTAAGCAAAGTTCGGATGTAGACCATTTTGCGTATGCTGAGATCGGGGCCATAAGGGTCGACTAATTACCGAACAGGAAATCCAGGAAGCAGGTCATCTCTGCCTTTTTACTTTTCGGTCTTACCAAGTCCACTCGGCCTTTTTTTTTCTTTTTTAATTCAATTTTATGTCCCTTTTAAGATAATTTCAGCTCATATAAGTGGGTGGAACGAAAACGGGAGGTCCACAAGAAAAACCATCTGGCAAACCGCAAGCAGAAGGTCTCGCACCGTGATCAAAGGGACCCCACTTTCACTGACACAATTCACACCAAGTAAACCATGTACACGACTTCCATACATTGGACCGTGTCTGTTCGCCTCCGAAACACCTCTAATTTCTATAGCTATTTCATTGCAAGCAGTACTGTGGCTTATGCCTACTTAATGACTGATTAGTGTGGGTCGGAAATCAACATATTTTTATCCCACTTGTCCATTATGTTTAGGCACACAGAGCCGTTTCTAGCCTATAAAAGTGTAACGGAATCTCTCTCTCTCTCTCTCTCTCTCACACACACACACACACACACACACACACACACACACACACACACATTTACTTTACGACTAATTCTCATGAGATCAGTGTGAGAGTAATCTTGAGCTCATGCACATCAAAATAAGAAATTTGTTTTCTCAGAAACCACTAGCATACAAGTTTATTTGTTTAAAAAATGAATAGATTTCGAAAATGGTGTGGTCATAATGCAAAATGCTAAACGAGCCGCTTCTAGCTTTTTTAAAAGCTATCCTTGTGTCAAATTTACGTTACACCAAACTCAAGAGGAACTGCAATTTCACCATCTTTCGAAACATTACAAGGGGCATTTGCAATTGGGTTGGAATTAAATAACACTGAACAAAATTACATTTATTTCTAATATATACATCTTAAAGGGTCAAAACGTATAATGATACGCAATGTCTTACAAAATAAGCAATGTGCAAGAACAGGAACAAAAATCGCTGAATAGCGTGAAAACATGAATTATTTTTCTTATGTCCTTAAAAATTATGACGCCAAAATAAGATCAAAGCAACTTGTACTATGTTCTTGTCGTGCACATGTACAAACAATTCAAAGTAAAGTAGACGATTGTCAGTTTTAACATTAAAGTCAACTTCATTTATGAACTACCCAATTGCTTGAAGCATTTCCAATTTGAAAGCTGATCAAGAACTCATTTTAAAATTTGGATTTAAGTGACCCTTTAAGATTACCTAATGAAGCAATACAATGTCGTGAATATGGAACTTGCGAATTCGCTATCTCATACAAGGACCAAAGAGGTCTGCTGAACACTAGTACTTGTTAGATGACTCATTTTGCTCATTTGATGAGACAAGAATGTGGTGCAAGCGTTCCATAATCACATAAAACTATGAAGGAACTCACCTGCTAACCGCAGACAACATAAAAATAGTAATATACAAACTATAATTGAGTCACCGCATCAGAAAAACAACAATTTGCATGTGGGAAAACAAAGGAGCAGATCAGCTGTGCAGTGACTGCACAGCTGATCAGCGCCTTTGTTTTCGCTACTCGAATAGTACAATCCCTCTTCTACTTAAATAAAAAAAAATTCAAGCTTCTAGCCTGTTTCTGTGACTGTACAGGCTGGTTTGTGTCGAACCTGGTTGGAAACCCAAATTGTTGGTTTTCTCAGCAAAGGCTCATGTGTTGCATGTACTCAATTAAGACTGATCAGATTAGATAGACCATCATGCTGACCGAAGACCTCACTGGGCTAATATGCGATAGATACATTTGTCAAGCTGTGGCTTACTAATGGGTGTATGTCACTATAGCGAATCACTTGTTTTGTGTTTGTGACTATTTCCACTAGCTGTCTAAAACCGTGTTTGTGACTGTTTCCACTAGCTGTCTAAAACCCAAATATCATCTTATACAATGTAGCTTTAAAATTCACACAACACAAGCGTGCGTCGCTATAGCAACAGATCATTCAAACAATACATGTATGTATAACATTGTTGTTGAATAACTAATGATATCTTAAAACATAAACATGTTTCAAATTGAAATATACAAACGACAAAAGAAATTTAATACACCTGTTCATATGAGATGGAGCCAACCAAAAGACAAAAACGTAAAAATTTGACAACCAAGACAACCCAAGTTGCGAAACGATGCGCAGAAATCAATGTAGTTCGGGACAAAAAAGACTCAATGAAGAATTAAAGAGCAGGTCCAGCTACATGAAAATTGAAGGGATATTCCAATGGGATATCTATCAAAATAACCAGCATCCACACACACACTCACTAAACTGGAAAATAATGTATTTTATGTTGTTTACACGCGCATACTATCCAAGGATAACATGGACATATTTATGTCGAAGACCAAGAACGAATATAATCATACACGTTCCCATTGTCAATCAACGAGGTACTCAGGTCTGATCAAACTTAAAGTCAACCCAATTATGGATTCTAAACACTTTTATGGATGAGATTTTCCAGGAATGATGATTATAATCCAATTATTGGATTAATTATTGTCGTTTCAAAACGATTTTATGTAATACATACCTTGAAGCATAAATCGACTTGCAACCTAGTTACGGTGATGTCTAATAAATCGGGAGTAAGATTGCCTTGTAAGCGGCGGTTCAGATGCAGTCAGGGTGTAAACAGCAACTTGAATTTTAGTAAAATAGTTTTTCTATGTAGTAACTGAGAGATCAAACGCAATTATATACAAAACCAATAAAGCACGCCCTTCAAATATACAACATATACAAAATTTATCGTGTTACAACAAAGCTATTCTGGTAATTGGCTAATAGTCACGTTCTTCATATAAAATCAAATTAAGCCGACATCATAAACAATGGTAGGTCTTTATTCCATCTGTGAAGGCGTTCTGGTAGATAACACAGGTCTTTAATAGTCTCTCTAATCTTTTATAAGGTTTAATAGCTGTGTAAGTAGAACGCCGTGAAGGCCTTGCTCTGTCCACTGAAAAAATAAATATTTGCACATGAACATCTCAAAAACACAACAAAGAAGTTGGATTTTCACATGTCAAGTTAAGCAAAAGGTACTTACTTTTATTTTGGGTTATACTTGCTTGTTCCACGTTCATCCTTTTCAGTTCTACTTGGGCTTACTAATATTAATCAAGGAGCAAAGCAACCAGTCGTATGGACAATTCGATGTATTTCCAATAAAAGATCTATACGTGTCCAATGCTAAATATGGGATATCGACAGCTTGGATACGGAGAGTGTTTGTTTTATCTCATTATGGAGAGAAAGGAAATAATCAATAGGTATCATTTACATGAGGTGCCAAATAATAAACTCTTCTGCTCTATAAAACATAAATTACGCCTACAAATCAGTTTCATGAAGGCTTCCAAACGATGTAACTATACTCCAAACGAAAATCAAAATACAGAGCCAGCGACTTCTTGCAATGTTCCAATTACTGTTTTCATTAAAACCAGGTCTGAATAAATCACGTTAGATCTTGATGAATTTCAATGTTACCTTATTGAAATTTAATTCAATAAGACAATTCACTGATTTTCAGTGTATACCAGTAAATCTATGAGTCAAAACATAATAGGCTGCTAGCCAGAGGGTGGATTGCTCCCCCCCCCCCAGGGAATTTTGCAGACATACCCTATCTTAAAGAACAATTCAAGCTGAGTAGAATAAGAGATGTTTGCACCCTGAGCGTTAGGGCGTTATCCTGTAACAGCCTGTTACATACGTTACCTAAACAAAATTAAGAAATTATGATATGGTGTTTTCAGCTATAGAAAAATGACAATAGTTTATCATTTTACTCAACTTTTTCATACTGTCTGCTTGCTTTATGTCTATACTACATATTAAAATCATTTGAACAAAAATTTGACCCACACTTACTGTAATATACGTAACGTAATTTAAGATACCCTTTGAAAATACCACTTTTGAGTGATATCATTTACTTATACTGTTGCACTATGCATTTTTCCGAAGATATGAGATTTATTTTCACCAGCATGTTCCATTGGCAGATAGAAAAACCAAGGTTTGATTTCCTATCATGTATATATTGCCTTTAATGAAGTATTTAGTAGCCCTATCCCCAGTTTCAAATGCGAACTATTCTATTGCAATGCACGAGAAGTATGTAAAATACTTGAAACTGGTGGATATATATCATAGTTTCTTGCTTATTTTATCATGAACCATGGCTCTGAGGATCTGTAACCAAGTATCTTGGATCAAAGATTTTGATCCAGAATGTAACATATGTAACATACATGTAATGAATAATGAAGGGCATTGTACATAGCAGGAATGCCAGTACATGCCAGTCTAATGCTCTATTTCATTAGATATTTTGCAAACATATATCTTAAACGACAATTCAAGTTTGCTCCAATAAGAGATGTTTGCTTTATGTACATTGGAGCATGTGTCTGTTACAGTATGTTACATATGTTACCATAATATGTTTTAAAAATAATGGTATGGCAATTTTAGCGTCAGAAAAAAAAGAAAAGATTTTTATTATTACATTCACCCATCTCATATAGTCTGCATGAAACATGTCCATTCTCAACACTAAAGTTGCTTGAGCAATAATCTGACAGTGTAATGTCTGTAACATATATTAAAATAACCCTTTCAAAATTAGCATTGTGAGTGACATCGTTTGTTTTTTTTTAGTTACACATTCCAGCTTTTTTTTCAAATATATGTGATTTTTTACATTACCATGTTCAATGGAGGAGATAGAAAATTTCTATACTTTATATATTATACTAAATGAGTTATTTAGCAACCCTACCCGCAGTTTCATAAGCCAAATATTGTATTGCTAATTACGTAAAACGTGTAAATAATCATTTCTAATGGCTATATCTAATGTGGTTAATTATTTGCTTATATTCCATGCTTATAGAGAACTATAGTTCTGAGTGGGTGTCACCAAGTATCTAGGCTCAGACATCTTAATGAGGAATGTAACGTATGTAACATATATGTATGAATAAAGAATGACGTGGTCAACAGTAGATTAAATGATGTTATTTCAAAAATAATGTCAACACTTCACGTTTCCCTATGAATAATTTAGTTTTTGGTGTAAAACAAAACTAGAAATCATATTCAGTTCTGATAATCATGTCTTTGGACCCCATAAATACTATTTTTAAACGTTTAGAAATCTCTTAAAAATGCAATAAAATTAGTTTATTACTACAAAATCGTTTGTACCTGAAATGTTAATAGAGCTGGAATGCTGAAAGTGGTATCAAATAAATGCGACGGCAATGGACTTAATGTCCTACATCATCTGAATTTCAGTTTTATGAATATTAATGAAAACTTTAGAAATTAGAAAAAATGCATAACAAATAAGCAGGTATACCTACAAAATAAGAGCTGTCGCAGGACAGCGTAGCTCGCCTGCCTTGTGCTTTGCCACTAAATCTATTAAATCTATGACCAAAGACATTGACCTCAATGTCACTCAGGTGGGTCGTGATACTTCAGACCAATATCTACCAACATGCTAAGTTCAACTTGATCCATCTACATATTTAATATAGACTTATAACATAAAATCTAAGTCTGTGACCTTGACAACAGGTGAGTCAAGATGCTACAGCATAATAAAAGAATAATATCTAACAGCAAAGTATCGACTAGATCCATCCATCTGCTCCAGCAATATACAGTTCAAAACACTTTAAGCAAAAGCTTTATTATAAAATCCAGATGGGTCATGATGGTATAGCATAAAACTTCAGACCAATATCTACCAACATACAAAGTATCAACTTGATCCATCTACATATCCAAGAGATATAGATTATAAAAAACTTTAACCAAAAACTCTAACACAAAATTTCTAAGACCGTAACCTTGACCTCAAGGTCACCCAGGTGAGTCATGATGGTACAGCATAAAACATTAGACCAATATCTACCAAGATGCCAAGTATCAACTTGATCCATCAACAACTTCAAGAGATATAGACTTATAAAAACCTTAACCAAAAAACTTTAACACAAAATTTCTAAGTCCGTGACCTTGACCTCAGGGTCACCCAGGTGGGTCATGATGGTACAGCATAAAACTTCAGACCAATATCTACAAACATACAAAGTATCAACTTGATCCATCAACAACTTCAAGAGATATAAACTTATAAAAACTTTAACCAAAAACTTTAACACAAAATTTCTAAGTCCGTGACCTTGACCTCAAGGTCACCCAGGTGGGTCATGATGGTACAGCATAAAACTTCAGACCAATATCTACCAGCATGCAAAGTATCAACTTGATCCATCCACAACTTCAAGAGACATAGACTCATAAAAACTTTAACCAAAAACTTTAACATTTTTAGCAACGCCGACGCCGACGCTAACGCTGACGCCGACGCCGACGCCGACGCTGGGGTGACTGCAATAGCTCTTCCTGTACTTTCGTACAGGCGAGCTAATGAATATGTTTTTTAGCAAGCTAAAGTCTGAATGTGCTAAAAATGGCAAGGGCAATTTTCTATCATCCTTCATTTGATGAGCATTAATAAAATATAATGGTTAAATTAGATGTTGGCGATTAACCGCCGAAGAATTGAGGTGGACCCCTATTAAACCAGATGAGTCTTGGATACTGGAAGACCTAGACAGCTGAAATTGGTATCGACCGGTTGCTAAGACAATGTTCTTTAACCATATGATGTTATGAATAAATCATATGAATGTTTGTTTCATGAATTGCAACAAGAACTTCAGAAATAGAAAAAATTTGCAGAAACGTGAAGGGGTATACCAACAAAGTCACTTATACCTCCACTATCAATAGCTGTCGAGTAGTCAAAATGGCATCAAATGTTACTATTTGGTCACCTTAATAATGAATTGTTGTCAGGTTATCACAAAATATATGAATTAATGTCATGCTGTCATGTATACATACCACAAAACATGTGAGGTTAAAGCAAAGGTACACACGGCCCTTTGCTGGACACCCTTAATTTTTTGCTATTTACCATTTTTATCAACGTTTTATGAATATCCATGAAAGTAAATCTGATATGATTTGTATATAAGAGCAGTGGGAAATGGTGCATTGTCCAAGCAATTATCTGATACCAATTAAGCCCTCTAAGGCAATGAGCAGCCGGGATATAAGTGATTGTGTTGGTTTATCTCTTCATTTTTCTCTTATTTTCTCTTATTTATGAAGTTTAATTCTAATATTAGTGACCTTTATCAGATAAGAAGGTTTATATATCAGGTTACAGTGTTATAATTCATTGTCATAGCAATCATTTGATACCAGATTCAGTACAGTAGTGCTATAAGTAACCTAGACACAAGCTATTTTGTAAGGTATACCCTCTTATTTTCCGTGATTCTTCTCCAGTCTGTAAAAATTGCATTAATATTCATTAAAGTTAAAATAAGTTTATTCATTTATCAGACTAGAAGACAAATTGCATAGCCCAAAGCATCAAGCTGCTACAGTTTTTATCATTTTAGGTCTATTGACATGCCAGACACTAGTAATTATGTAAGTATAAATGTTATTTTTTCGTGATTTTCCAAACTTTTCATAATTTTTTTTTATATCAATATTGAAAATATGCAAATGAGATAATTTTCAAATAGACCCAAAACATCTGTAAAATTGTCAAATGGTATCACTGGTGTATAATCTATGTGCAACGATGATAGGTTGGGTCTGAAAGACGTTTTTTATGGGTTTTTAATGATTTTTTGGCCATTTTAATGTTTAAATTAAAATTCACAAATATGCAAATAAGATAATATGCATATTAACTTACCTGAAGATGAAACGGTATAGTGAAGAAGCTTTAAAATGAATCCAAGTTCAGTGGTCTATGATAAGTCATAACATATATATGATCAATTTTGTAGGTCAAATTAACCCCATGCGGTATTGGTAACACTGTAGCATTACATGAAATCTAAATATAAACAACTTGGCGTTACACCGTTACAAATTAGGCACACCTAGCAAATGAAAATAACACAAGCATGTCATTCTTACCTTGCACATTGGTGATTGTAGCTTTGTAATCCACAGAAACTATTACAGAAACCCTTATTTGTTTATAAATGTAAATTCGCATATTTTTGTTACATACGTTACACAAATTGAGAACCATCTATGTCAGCTTGATAAAATTATGTATCACACATATTGCTCTTGAAGAATCTTGTATGTGAAAATGGTAGAATTATGGTAAAACAACCTATTGTTCAATCGCAACCAAAGAATACTGCAAATATAATAAGCTGGTAACAGTTGTTATTTTTAAATGGCCGTTACACCGTTATGCCCCGGCGTACAAAGTGCAAACATCTCTCATTTGAATGCAAGTAACACAAACAAGACATTCTTAACTTGCACATTGATGTTTGCAGATTTGTACTCCACAGAAACTATTACTGAAAACCTTATTTGTTTATAAATGTAAATTTGCATATTTTTGTTACATACATTACATACGTTATACAGGTAGAGACCCATATATGTCAACTTGATAAAATTATGCATCCCACATATTTTCCTCGAAGAATCTTGCAGAAAAATGGTAGATTTATGGTAAAACAACATATTGTTCATTCTCAATCAAAGAATACTGCAAATATAATAAGCTGGTAACAGTTGTTATCTTTAAATAGCTGTTACACCCTTACGCCCCGGCGTACAAAGTGCAAACATCTCTCATTTGAATCAGAAAAGACTGCTCTTTAAGATAGACTATGTCTGCAAAATTCCCTAGGGGGGGGGGAGCTGGACCTTTTTCAGCCAGAAGTCTATAAGGTCTGTGACGAAGTGTCTTTCATTTTTGTTCAGTGTGTTTATACGCTAAATATATACGTGGTACACAATTGCCTACATGTAAGTGTAGCTTTTACAAACTTTTTCCATGATATGCCATATTTGTGCGATACGAAAAAATATAATTTAGATACTTTTACTTTGGAAACACCTTTTAGTTAGATAGTATGGGTTCCCGATTGTACTTTCAATCGTGCTATCACCCCAGTAAAAATCTACATTGTCATTGACAATTTTGTGCTTCCATTCTACACCTGAGCTCCGATATATGGAAGGGTACTCCACCCACCTAGAATTTATGGGATATCGACAGCTTGGATACAAAGCCTCAGACACCACTCACATTACATTTGTATATAAATCAATACTTTCCCCCACCCACTAGTCATACAAAATCAAAGAAAAAATGGTGGACACATGCAATTAAGTATCGGATATGCCAATTAGTATTTTACTGTTTCCTAATTATGGTAAACATCTGGTACGTTGATAGGTACAATATCCTGCAGCATGCTAAAATGGTGCACTGGTACTAGTAATAGAATTATCCATAAACCAAGGTTCTTCTCAGTTTCCTCTTCACACAGTTTATTTTTTCAATTACTAATTCGATTTAGCAGACCTCATAATTAATTGAAATGATCCCTGCTAGAGTTTATTATAAACACATCTACATCAAAATGTAATTGTTTGGAACTGAATCTAAAGTGTTGTATGTCATTCACACTTCAAACGTCTATAAAAGCACGCTCGTGTTTGAAATGATTGCTGATTTATTGTCTCGGAGAGTGTTTGTTTTATCTCATTATGGAGAGAAAGGAAATAATTAATAGGTATCATTTACATGAGGTGCCAAATAATAAACTCTTCTGCTCTATAAAACATAAATTACGCCTACAAATCAGTTTCTTGAAGGCTTCCAAACGATGTAACTATACTCCAAACGAAAATCAAAATACAGAGCCAGCGACTTCTTGCAATGTTCCAATTACTGTTTTCATTAAAACCAGGTCTGGATAAATCACGTTAGATCTTGATGAATTTCAATGTTACCTTATTGAAATTTAATTCAATAAGACAATTCACTGATTTTCAGTGTATACCAGTAAATCTATGAGTCAAAACATAAGGTCTCTCTTTTTTCAGCTGTGACGAAGTGTCTTTTATTTTTGTTCAGTGTGTTTATACGCTAAATATATACGTGGAACACAATTACCTACATGTAAGTGTAGCTTTTACTAACTTTTTCCATGATATGCCATATTTGTGCGATACGAAAAAATATAATTTAGATACTTTGGAAACACCTTTTAGTTAGATAGTATGGGTTCCCGATTGTACTTTCAATCGTGCTATCACCCAGTAAAAATCTACATTGTCAATAACAATTTTGTGCTTCCATTCTACACGGGCCTGGCTAACCTGAGCTCTGATATATGGAAGGGTACTCCACCCACCTAAAATTTAATTATCAGGGTGGTCCCTGCTTTTTATTTATATGAATCATTTGCTTGTCAACAAGAGTAATGCATCATTATTCTTATATAAACAGTTAACTCTGATATGATTTCATCGTACATCAGTACAGTATACTTCTGGAAATGTGATGTAACACACATGGCAGCTATATGAGAAATGCAGAAAAAAAGAGAAACAAAAAAGCTATGTTAACTTGAGCACCTATGATTTTCTAAATTTGTTTTATCATTTTGTTTCACTCAGTTTCAATGTTTGTTTTCTCATTTTGTTTTACCCACTTTCAGTGAAGAAACTCTTCATTAAACTGAGTAAAACAAAATGATAAATAGATATATAATACATAAAATCATCAAATAAAATGGAACTAACAGATTATAATTTGGTCAATTTAAAATCAATAACAGACACTCTGAGTAGCAATCTTTGCCTAAAATGATCATTCACATGCACGAAGCATGCAAATAGATAACCAGGGATACCCCTATACATTTTCAACTTCTCAATATGAAAACAGAATGAGCATTGAACAGTGTGACATTTCAGTATATCCACTAAAACCTTTTCTAATTTCAAATAGCATATGCTCTTCTATGTAACACATGGTGAAAGACGAACACTGATCTGTTATAAAGTAGATTAATGCCAACCAAAGTCGAACAATTATAAGGGTTTGAGTCATTGACTCTCAATAAGATGATTTTAGTTGTTTAACCATATACTGATGAAGCGGCCTATTGTGGCTATTGATCTGTTGTTGGTTTTTACCAGACATGGGGTAATCATAATCAGTAATTTAATCATCAGTAATCGATTACAAATTTTTGAATAATCATGGATAATCAGTAATCACAAAATTTCAAAGTAATTTTAATCATAATTCAATCATAATCATGTTTTATTAGGCAAGTAATCTTGATTATTTATGATTACTTATATGATTACTGAAAAAAAGTTACAATCTTCCTAAAACAAGTTTGTATTGCCAAATAAAATATGTTTGTATTGATAAAGCTTCCCACTTAGAATGAATGTAAACCTGTGCCATGCATTCTGTATATAAAGCACTGCTCAAGTAACAGATGGCCTGGCTGACAAACCATGTCTGGTCTGACATAACCCCTTTCCTAGGAAGGCTGTAACCTTGTACATGTTAGTGGTTTGCTCTGTCATTTATCATATCACTAGAAAGGCGTCTGGCAGCCCAACAATTTCTCACAGCTTTAATAGACAGAGATGAGAAATGAGACACTACCATCATTGTGAACAATTGTTTTCAGTTCAATTGTTGAAGGGTAAACAGTCAATTTAAACTTTACAAACAGCCAATTATCTCTCATTTACTCAAACACTTTTGTTTCTCATTTACTCAACATTTCCCCGAGAGGGTGTGAACTGTCACTGAGGCAATGTGTATTAAAAAGTGACTGTTGCAAAACAGCAGTGATTTATAAATAGGGAGTTAATGGACCATAGTTTTTTTACCACCAGGGACTGGTGAACAAGTTTGATCTTTATCACAATGCGGTAGGTCTGAACCCCGGTCTGAACAGGATATACACTTTTCATTCTAGAATGTACACCCTTTGAGAGGGGTGTCTATGGTGAATTTCAGAAAATGTTTCATGGATATTTAGAATAACTACATGTAGTCGTAGTAGAGAACTGAGTTGTTGTGATCCAATTCAAATTGTCCCTTCATTATTTTATCGAAAATTCAATGGCAGGTACATCTGTGTAATGGTCAGGGCAGCTATACCTGTGAGGTTTCTGTTGTACCAGATAAAGTGTCTGCTTCAACAACAACAGAAAAAATAAATAAAAAATGCAACAACAACAAAATTGTAATCATTAATCATAAAAGTAATCTGATTACTTTTTCACATTAATCATAATTTAATCAATTACTCTTGAAAAAATGGGTAATCATAATCATAATTTAATCATACAGATAGCCCAGTAATTGTAATTTAATCATTACTGATACCCCAGTAATCGCCCCATGTCTGGTTTTTACAAACCCCAGTTCCATATTACAGATGAATTTGGGCGTTGTTTTACCAAGTGACCTTGGAGATCTTACGATCAAAATACTGCACTGAATAAGCAGATGATAGTTTGATGGTTATCTAGACGACAGCAAGAGAACTTGTGGTAAGACACCACTGATTGTGATATTGTTAATTCCAACTTTTAAAACCTATCTATCCCACCTGCACGTGTTTAACTACTGACTGCAAAACTATTACGCAAACTACCAGACCAAAAAAAAAAGAAACCTTTTTACCAGGGTGTGGCCTTTTTAATAAAAATACCAACATCAAAGATAATAAAATTGATTTGTTTGCTTGTTTGAATTGATGCTTAACGTCCCAGCCAGCAGCTAATGATCATGTAGGGATGCTGCCTCCATTTATTTGGACTTTTACCCAAAATTAGGACGTCATGACATCCAAAAAATGCTTCGAATATAACCATCCAACTAAACCAACAATGCTTCTGTATTGATAGTTTGGCATACACCACATTTCCTGGGCAGGCTCAGACCTGAGCGGTTAAACAGTAATCAGATGGTCAGTCAGTAGCGAAGAAGCTTTGCCTGGAGGCACAAGCAGCCCGTCTATTTTTTTTAGGCCCCAATGGGCAGGGGCCTATATTCCCACCCGACCATCCTTTAATCAAACTGAAACATAACATGTAGTACTTCAGCTTACCATAAAAATTATCTATGGATAATATTGATTTTTCAAAAGAGAAACTTCATAAAATGATAAATAATAAAATCTATTGTGATGAAGATGTAGTTGATAATGACTGCCGTGCTTGCAATGATAAAGGTGAAAATAATGATCTAGTACTTTTGCATAATCTATTCTCTTTTTAAATACCAATTTGATTTTGAAAGCAATCAGGGTGGGCAAGCTCAGACAACTGTTATTATATTCAAATGACCTGTCAATCACAGGCTTTGACTTTCTTTTCTGTCCACCTATTTTGCTAAATATTTATGCATTCAGTAGAAATGCTACAGTAAAACCCTTATTCCTACTTCTTAAATCTATCTATCTATCTATCTATCTATCTATCTATCTATCTATCTATCTATCTATCTATCTATTCCCTTATCTATTCCCTTAGGTTATTAAAGTTCAAAGGCAAGGCTTATCAGCGCATATAGACTTGGTGCAATCACATTTTCTTCTTTTTGAAATAAACACGAAGCCTATACATCTAATGCTTATATTTTCTTATAATCAAAGGTAGACAATAACCACTGAGTGAAAGTTTCTCCCAGTAGAGTTTATTGTCATAGCTTCATCAATAAAAAGATATGCTTGACTAGTATTTAACATCTGCACCTTTATCAAGATCAAGATGCATGCTTTAAGGGTATGTCAAGGACAATTACAGATTCTGAAAGAAAACGACAACTTGAAGATTTAAGGCTGGGACTTCACACACTCCTATATTGCTGTTTGTTTGTTCAGGTTTAACGTCGCTTTCAACATTATCTGTCATATCACGACGGTGTCTGGTTGTGACAGGGAGCTCAATGCTCACTTTTATAGTGCTGCCTCACTGTGGTATCAGATCAAAGACACTTTTACCTGATACCACCCCCAGTCACATTATACTGACACCAGAGCGACCAGTCTTAGCCCTACCCCGAAAATCCGAGTGTCAAGCGGGGAGCAACTAGTACCATTGTCAACGACTTTGGTATGTCGCTGCCCGGGATCGAACCCGGTACCTCCGGATCTCGGAGTGGACACTCTACCTACTGAGCTACCGAGGCCTTATATTGCATCATGCCATACAGTTGTGGTAAAATCACTGGTATTTTATCTGAAGAGGTGCAACAACAAAGAATGCATATATGTTGAATTCTTACAATTATTTCAAGCGAGTTTTGTTAATATTTTGGGGAAAATACATTTGGTATAGAATCGACATTCCCAGGAAAACTACATGTAATAATAGAAAGTTGGAACAAACTTATTTTACACGATAGCAAAAAATACCAGAACGTTCACATTACACTCTAAAAATGCTGAGGCTGGCCAACCATCATATCACTTACACATAATGTAAACTGGAAACAAAGTCCAATCATTCATAATAAACCATTTAAAATGGTACCTATCTAAAGCAAGATATGGATATGGAAGACAGTTCAACTATAGACCATGTGTTGTCATTACTCCATGGTTCAGACTCCATGTGTAAGTAAATATATATAAAAAAAACGCCGTGGAAGTCGATATCGCACCTGCATCGGGCAAAATAATTCAAAACGTGAAATATAGGTCAAGGGCACCAGGTCAATGTGTATGCTTAAAGGGCATGTCAAGGACAATTACTTTGCAAGGTTTCACATTCGCAGCTACCTTAGGTGTACAGAAAATAGGAAATTTGGACTCCTATATCGCACCCTGCTATAAGCAGGTGTTATAAAAATGAGTACAATCAAAAATGGAAGTATACCAGAACAGGGACAGGTATGTGTAGACAGGGCTTCAAATTTACCAACTGGGTTCACATAATTTTTCTCAAATTTATCTGCAAGAATGAAATCATTTGTCCGATCAAGAGGTTCAGGCCAACTTATTCTAAATCAGCTGAATATGTCCCAAAAATATTATGAAAAAAGAAAAAAAAAGAAAAATAAGAAACTTACCTTAACCTACCTTCCTTTAACCCTGGGATAGGACTACATCAGTTGGTAAAAAAAAAAAAAAGTTTACTTACCTCTGACGACAAATTTCTACTCTTGAAACATTTCCCTTCATTCTTTGACTAAACTGTGGCATTCTGATTTGCTGAGTATAAAATGTATGATTCTTGCAAAAAAAATGGTAATGGTAAATTGGGAGTCATATTCAACATATTCATTCCCTCAGAATAAAAATAAGAAACATGACAACAACCCTAAATTCAAATTTCCTAATGACATCAATAATCATCCCAGTATAAAACATGGACACTTACCTGCTTTTCAGCCTCTAAACTTACCTTTTTTATCTTTAAAGTATGCAGGCAGTTTTCAAATAAGTCATTATTAACTAATGCTACAAGCATCATGCCAGGTTTGTCAGAAAGTTTGTGGACACTTTTATAATTGTACATTTAAACATACTGACTATCCTCTTAAAACTGTGAGTATGGTCTGCTCTTTTTGACTCAGCAGAAGAATGGATGCTTTACTATTAAACTAGAAAAAGTGCCTTGAGAGGCACGTATACCCCCGGCTGGTAGCCACCAAGCCCCCTTCCCTACCCCGGTTGGTAGCCATCCCCCTTCCCTACCCCCTACCTAAACAACCTGGCACATGCTCACCCCTGACATTGAACCTCACATTACCAATAAAAGACAGTACCCTTGTCAAGTACATTTTAGAAATAAGCAGCGTAAAGTACTTTGCATACAAACATGGGGAAGTGTAGTTTTAGAATGACATATCTATTTTAGAGCGGTATACAGAGCTGACGTGTATACCCAATCTAGGACATAAGCACGGACATTGTGGGTCAGGTCCTCAGTCCTAGATTGAAATGAAAGTAGAATGTCAAAAAAAAAAAAAAAAAAAAAAAAAAAAAAAAAAAAAAAAAAAGAAGTCCTAGATCTTGACCTCAGGTCCCACCCCCACCCCCACCCCCATGCATGGACCCTTGAGTTTAGCCCTTATGTGGTACCTATGTTGTGTTGTGAGCATGAACATTTTCTGACACATGGTTGTCAAGATATAGACATACAGACTATTAATCTTGGTAACTATTCTATCTTATAAATGTGTCCTAGATTTTGACCTCCAGCCCCACCCCTGGAGTCTGGTGCCATGGAATTTAATTCAACCCTAAAGGGTATCTGTGATGCAAACAGGAATACATTCCTATAAGAATTTGTTAAAATATGAACTCAGAGATGAAAAAACACTATGTAAATAGCACATTTTCAAGGTGACCTAGATTTTGACCTCTAGCCCCACCCCCGGGCATGGACCCAGGGTCCGAACATACAGAAACAAAGCAAATCATATATGGTACCTATGGTTGAAATATGAATGGTTTCTGATCATTGGTTCATGAGATATACACCACCAGAGAAACTTAAACCAAAACTTTGACCCAAATTAAAGGTGACCTAGATTTTGACCTCTAGCCCCACCCCCGGGCATGGACCCAGGGTCCGAACACACAGAAACAAAGCAAACCCTATAGGGTACCTATGGTTAAAATATGAATGGTTTTTGATCATTGGTTCATGAGATATACACCACCAGAGAAACTTTAACAAAAACTTTGACATAAATTCCACGAACGTTCCGGAATAACGAACGAACTAACGAACAAACGAACATACGAACAGACGAACGGAAAAGCGAAAACTATATACCCGTTGGCATAAATGCCGGGGGTATAATGAGCCGCCTCATGGGAAAACCAACAACCTGCATAGGCAAAAACAAAGGCGAAGCTGATCGCGCCTTTGTTTTCGCTACCCGGATACTACAGCTCCTCTTCTACTTAAATCCAAATATTCAAGATTCTAGCTGTTTTCTGTGACTGTACAGATTGGTTTGTGTCGGATCTGTTCGGAAACCACATTGTTGGTTTATCCATGAGGCAGCTCAAATGAATATTTCTAAATGTGCCAGACATGGTGTTGGGTGGTATACTCCATCATTTTCACACTGCTCATATCTAATAACTCCTCAAAGCTGACCAATGCATTTGTAACTTCTTTTTTATTTAAACTCATGATTCTATACTAAAAACCTCATAACCATTTGACATTATTTTCCACACATCCATTCAAAAAGCTTTAACTGTGTGGTTAAGTTTGGTAACAGGCTGTCCACATACTTTACTGACAAATGCAGATATACACAAAACAACATCAACTATGTTAATAATGCATTTTTTAAAATGAACAGTATATTTTCTATACTCATGAACAGTCCACAATTTGAAACAATATGTACCTTTATTATAAAATTAAAACATGTAAGATTTAAAAATATTTTGTTCTTCTGAGTTGGCGTTCAGCGTAGGTATCATCAGTGATTCTTTCCCAATCTCTCTGTGTTTGTCCAACCACAAAGCCAAGGTCTCTTCTATATGACTGTTCTTTTCTTTCTTCTAAATCAGCCCAACGAACCTGAAATAGATTCCGAAACTTTTTGATACATGTACAACCAACATTTTTGCCATGTCTTTTGTTTTTCAAAAGAGGATGCTTCAAACACGCCTGTTTGTTAGAAAATGTTTGATTAATCAATCCAAATAGACCAAAACAAATAGACATTTTTGAACAAAACATACAGTAGATGAGCCTTTACATATATTTCAGACACAGCATATCTTGATCTTTTATCAAATGTATCATGGAACAATGTTTAAGTGCAGTGTTGAGTTGCAAGTGTTGATAATACATATAATGCCATTTACCCTCTTCTTCCCAGGCTCTCTAATCTGTCTGGCAAAGTATTCATCAGCCAGTTGGAGATATTCATCCATAGACTGTGTGGCATGTTTAGGTCTGTGTTGCAAACCATCAAGTTTATCTGCAAGGAAAAATCACAGGCATACCAAACTATATGATTTCCAATTCATTTAGTCACTTCTAAGCCATGTATGTAAATGAAAGGGATTAAAAATGGTACATGACTAGAGTATGATTAAATTTTGATGAACAGTCACACTATGTTCTATGGTATGAAATTTGTATAATACATACAAAATTAAGACAGTAACCAGAAACTGAAATTCTTCCATACAATATTACATTTAACACATTTCATTAACGCTCTTAAATTATAAAGATGATGTTGACCAGAGTATGTGTAAAATATTGCATGACTGGGACACAAAAATTTCGTTTTGTCGCAGAGACAAAAAGACAAAAAATGACCTTTTCTAGCACTTGTAAGTTCTCTATGCAATGCATGAATGGTACAGCCAGTAACATTCTATTTTGTCCTCATCCCATGGAAGTCAACACATTTAAGCCTGGCAACTTTTTTATGGGACAAAAGCAAACATTATAGCCCCAGATGTGACGCCGCAGAACGCTACATCCCATCTGAGGGTATTCTGTTTGCTTAGAGAAAATTCCTCGAAAAATTGAATAAAATTTTAAGATTGCTCCTGATTTGCCTAAAAATGAAAGTGGGCTATCCCAAATGATATGGATGGGAAAGTCTATTTGTCATTAAAGGGTTACAAGTCTTACCTAGTGTTCCTTCTGTAATGTCAAGTTCCCATTTACTTTTCTTCATAAATGCCTAGAAAGACAATGTACAATGATATAACAACAAAATAATGTAACAGTAGTATGTATTGCTCAGCTGGTTTGTTGTTCTTGTTTGATATCACAAACAGATGAGGCGGCCCCTGTGGCCGAGTGGTTAAAAGCGCTGACATTTCATTACCACACTTCACCCACTATGTCTGGTGTGGGTTCGAGCCCCACAGTGTGGATTCGAGCCCCACATGGGGCACACGTGAGACAAGCCAAGTTCTGCTTGCGGGTGTGCCAGGTGTTTTTTCTCGGGGTTCTCCCGGTTTCACCACACCTATCGATTGATCCATTTCATATGAGCTGACATAATCTTGAAAGGGATGTTAAACTGAATGTAGGCAACAGAGCCCTATCTAAAAGTCTAACAACTTTCCTCTGGATCCCATTTTTATCTTCATGTTCATTTATACTATGCTATTTAGTTAAATGTTATAAGTTTCATATGCTGGAATTGAAATGAGTTTAAATGTAAGTATAATGATAAAAACAATATAACACATAAGGACATGTGGAAAGAGTATTACATCTTTCTGGACTATTTAGTTTTCCAACTTGTTGTAATATGTACTAACATGGGAAAGTCTTTTTCCCAATCTACATTACACAGACCAGTTAAATTACAATAATGACCATGTACATGTATGCAGCTAATATACTATGAGACTATAAACTGTACATCTATATAAAAATACATGGTCTAGTTGATTGAAACTGCATCACAAGAAAGAAATCAATGTGCTGATTCTCTCTGTCCATATAGCATTATTTTGACATTCATATTAATAATATCTACAGATGAATCATCATTCTCAATCACTTGGCACTGATAGATAAATGATTTCACAATCACTATTTAGTCAGTATCAGTGCAAGTAAAATTGAACCATTAACGCAAAACAAACCCTTTTCAAACTAAAATCATTGTAGAACAGTAGAAAAAGTCCCACCCATCCCTCCACCCACCTTTTCCCCCACCCCCAACCCCCCTTAACCACCCACCCTCTCTACCACTGTGAATGTGTGTATGTTAAAAACAAAATAAATTACATTTTACATGTATTTATAGCAAAAGTTCAAGATTGTTTCTTTCCAGGTTATTTTAGGACACTTTTGTTCCAACTGATTTAAATATCTCTTCTGTTACAACTACCAGAGATCCATCTTTTCTGTCACCTGTCACAAGCATCGCTTTATCTAAAATTTTACCAACATCTTTCTTATATAAATGAGACTGTAATTGAGTAAAATATTGTGACAATTTACAAAATATCTGATTCTGAAACTACCCATAATATATTTCAGTTTCAGTTTTAATCAATCTATGATACATTTCATGACCTGAAGTTCTTAAACTTATCACATTAGTGTAACCACACTCGATACATAAAAGCTGAGTCTGAGAACTGGCATGGCCAGTTGGCAATATCATGATTCAAAAAAGGTAATGTTTCAAGCCACCCTCCAAGAACATCAATGTCTATCTGTGTGTGAAGACAATCACAGTTTCTAAAACTTATTTAAACTATCCACCATTTTTATTTCATTGTGTTTATATTCAAAACCACCCAACCTAACCACCCACCACTTTATCTACATGTATCAACCCTTCTATTTTCTTTGTTATTATATTCAAAACCACCCAACCTGACCACCCACCATTTTATCTACATGTATCAAATGTTTTATTTATTTTCTTTGTTATTATATTCAAAACCACTCAACCTAACCACCAACCTATGCTATCGTTGTAGTCGTTTAATATTCAACTAAATAATGGCAAGTCTGATCCGCTTTGCTATTGGACAAAGATGATGCTGGCCTGTTTGTACAGATTATTTTCAGATAAAAGATGCTTTATTCATCAATTGGTTCTTCCTTCATTTCAGCTGGATTGCATTTTTTTTTTTTTTTTTTTTTTTTTTTTTTTTTTTTTTTTGCAAGCATGGGTAGTTTTTTCTATTCACTTAGCACACATAATGATAATACTGGAACCATTTCTTTTGTCAGTGTGGAGGTCTGAATCTTTTCTCACTCAGGATATGGAGAATCAAGAATAATATTTCCTTAACTGCTTCAATCTATTTTCATAATAATTATGTTGTTTACATTACCAAAAAAGTCTCTGATGCATTTCTGTTTTTATGATGCTAATCAAGGTGTAGGCAAAAGCTAAATTTGTATTTGTTTTCTTGAGCTGATCTATAGACTACATATATCACCATATCATTTGAGTCGCGTCATGAGAAAACCGGATTTACTGATCTGCGTCTTTGTTTTCGCTACTCGGATAGTACAATTCTTACTCTACCTCTACCCAAAATTTCAAGATTCTAACTTTCTTCAGAGACTGTACAGGCCGGTTTGTGTCGGACCTGGTCAGAAACCCCAAGACCGGTTTTCTCCCGCTGCGGCTCATTTACCTTTTCCATTTTATCTAGATCAGTTCTACTATTAAAGCGATACAATTTTTAAAGCAGACAAGGCAAAGAGCAATGTTCCAGAGAATCCATTGTAATGTATTTGCAATTTCTACACCAAAGCATTTTATTGTACAATACTGATATATGAGATGTCAGTACTATGACATATCATATTCACCAAGTAATGCACAAAACCATATATTTAATTCATTGATTTAGGATGTAATTCTTTCTGCTAGCCTCCATCCTCTTTCAGGAATAAAAGTTTAAACTGGATAGTCCACTGACCAGATAAATGCGCTATTTTATTTTCTTCTTACTACCACCCATTATTTAACATATAGCTCAAAGGAAATGACAATTCTGCAATGGCATTTTCACCAGGTTTACATCATAAAAATTTGATATTTCATCAGGCAATATTGTGAGTAAAAATAAGAAGAGTAAAACTTTAAACCACCCCACCAAAAATGAAAAGATATGTTCAACTGTAACACCTTCGTTTATAAATTCCGTGTTTTCTTTCCCATCCATTATAGCTGTCAGACTCTAAGTCTGTTTTTAATAAACAAACATCTTGAAAAACCTCTTTATAGATTTCACATTAAATCTGTTCTTGAACAGCCGAAAACTCACTAAATGTACAAGTGGGCAGCGCCCATGGTCAAGTGGTAAACCTTGCTGATATCATAACTGCTCTTAAATGTCCGATCATCTCACCACTGAGTCCACTGTGGGTTCATGCCCAACATAGAGCACATGTGAGACAAGCCATGTTCTGTTTGCAGGTTGCCACTTAGGTTTTATCAATGTTACTCACCTTTTGACCTACCTACTGATTGGCTTGCCTCCGCTGAAATAATCTTGAAAGGGGTGTAAAGCTGATAAAAAAAAAACAAACCCTTTTGAAGACACGGATTCAGAAATATTTAATATCAAGGCCACAAGACTTTTGTTAAATCAGTCCCATGGTCATTGGAGGAAGCACAGCTCATTAATAACCAGACATTCCTATCTCAAGTCTTTTCAACTATCTGAGATATTGATCTAACTAACCAAACACTTTCATTTTCACTGACACTACTTTAAACAATACATGACATGTTATCAAATTTCTTAAGTAGGCCCAGTGTATCAGAAAGTAAAACTCTCATTCTCCCAACATGATTCATACTTAAAGACCACCACCCTCCAAAACCACCCACCATCTATTCCCCACCACCTCCCCCCTTGCCAAAACCCCATTCCCCTGTTTTCACCACTTTCACATCTCTTGCAAAACCAGATCACGTATTATAAGTAGAATATCTTGGCTGATTTAGGAATATTTTTCAGCGTAAATGAGTTATATTTTATGTTGTGGGCTCATTTAATACTAGAATTGATAGAATCTCATGCTGTAAGCACTTAATTCACTACATATGACCTTCCATTTATTTTTTATCAAGAACAAGTAAGGGAAAGAAATTCATCCTTTTGTTGCAGAAACCTTCTGTTTTGTACATGTGTACCTGTGTGTCTTTTTCTCACAGTAAGTAATTTTCATAATAAAAAAAAGAAAAGAAAAAAAATATGTTTTATCAATATGCAGCACCATCTCTTCACAAATCTGCATGAACACAATTCCAAACATTGTAAATACAGAAAATATTTCTTAATCATAATTGTTACATACCACAACATCCATCCGTCAGGCTACCTGCAAGTTAAGAAGCCAATAAGATTAATATTCAGATTAAGATAAATTAGGTATTACTTACCCCTCCGTAGTCATCTTCCTCCTCATCTACCTTTTGATCTTTAGATGTTGAAGGACCGGCATCCATATCCATATCCTCCATTTCAACCTACCAACAACAAACTCATGAGTAGTTTTGACTCGTACATATCACATACTTTATCTTTCAATCAACGAATGATTTTTATCGTTAATACAATACAAATTGCACTAAAAGCTAATGTCAGGCTGGACTATTTGAGCAGCATCATGAGAAAACCAGATTTTTTCATATGCAAAAACAAAGGCGCAAAAACAAAGTAACTGTGAAGCTGATCAGCGCCTTTGTTTTCGCCACTCAGATAATAGAATTCCTCTTCTAATTAAATCCAAAATTCCAAGAGTCTAACTTTTTTCTATGACTGTACATCTCGGTTTGTGTCGAACCTGGTCAGAAACCCCAAAGACCAGTTTTCTCGCGTCGCAGCTCATTTCATCATATACTAGCACTAACTTATTATGCTTTGTAGTACATGTATATGCAGCTTACCTCATGTGCCCAAAGGAAGAAGAATGGAATGAGAGTCTGCAAAATCTTTTAAAAAATCGCTCAAATGAAAATATAATTGTAGTGAAGGTAACAATCACATACCTCTGTAATAGAATCCTCCTGTAGGAGTGACCTGATGTCCAGTTTGATGTAATGTGATGGGGTCTCATCCCACTTGTTCTTCAACTGAAACATCAAAACAACTTCAATGGAACAATGCAATTAGTCTTTCTGTATGTCCCCTGCAAAAATTATCAGAATATTCAAAGTCCACTGAATATTTCTGTCTGCCTGATATTTGTAGCATGCAAGAAGTTCATGGTAATTGCTTAAGTATGACTTAACAAATAACCCTAAAATCACCTGAAAACTGTATAACAGCTTGATTTGAGTCAAATCGAGCTGTTATACAGCTTTCAGGTGATTTTAGGGTTACTTGTATTGTGACCATCATTACCATGAAAGTACCATGGTATTATAATGTAATCAACTCAAATCAACGTTCTGAAAAGATTCCAATTTAAAATCCCAAACCAGACACCAGGCCCCGAAGTTATTAAACTACTTTTTTATGCTCAACTCAGTTGAGTACAAAATTTTAAGCTGCTCATAAATTCCGAAATAGCCCAAATATATTTAAATAGAATGTCTAGATCTCAAAAGCCTGTAATTTATCCTGCTTATAAATGTTAAAATGCCTACAATTGTTGGCATTTTAACATTTATGAGTAGGATAAATTTTAGTCTCAGTTGAGCTGAGCTTGAAAAAAGTTTTATAACCTCGGAGCCAGGCTTGAAAGAAATGACAGGACATCACAAAATGTATGGCTAGCTTTTTCATAGCCATGTAGCCATCTGGCTAGCCCCAAGGAAATAAAAAATGACGACCTCAACAAAGACAATCAGAACAAACAGACAAATGAATCACAGCATGACCTACATTTTATTTGAGCCATAAAAAACTTTTTTTTTATTTTTTTTCCTCACCTTTTCTATTTCTCTCTGTGTACGTTTATGGGTATTTCTCTTGGCACAAACACTCACTTCAGATTGTAACTCAACTACATAAACCTGCAAAATTGAATAAAAGTGTAATGTAAATTTAGAGGATGAAATAAATTGCCTTTCTCTTGTAAGGGAAATAACTACTGCAGTCTGCAAGAGACCAAAGTAACTGTTTTAACTTTTTAATTGCAAAGTACATCAACATGTATTTTGTACAGGTGTGCTCAAGATGTTAACCCATATTTGACGAATGGATTTTCCCATAATTATCATTTGGGTGAGTCCACTTTCAGTTTTAGGGGCGTCAGGAGTGATTTTTAAATTTTGTTCAATTTTTCGATGAAAATTCTCTAAGCAAACAGAATAGCCCCAGATGGGACGCCACGTTCTGCGGTGTCCCATCTGGGGCTATTCTGTTTGCCTATGTCCCATAAAAGGAATGAGTTAAGATGAGTCCAAGTAAAACTGATATCTGTAAGCACAGTTTAACTGATAGCTGAGCCAAAGGCTATGTGACAGTGCTAATGAGTTTCAAAACAAAAGGACACATCATTTCAAACAGCAACTATATCCATGATGACATTTTTAGTACGGTGGTGTTGGGTATGAGACATCACATTTTGTCATTCACTATGAATTTTATCAAGAAATAGCACGCTTTATTTCTCTGGCTTGCCATTGTTCTCAGACAGTTCAGTGCACTATCCTATAACCTAAGACCTACCTGAAAGCCTTTAGATTTGGCATAGCTCCAGAATTCTTCAAAATGTTTCACTCTGTCGAACACAGCGTCCACAATGATGAAGGGAAAGAAGCCATCATCTATAGTTTTCTTGAAACTTTTCAACATGTTCTGTCTGTATGCACTCTCCATCTCAGCTTCATACTCATACTCTAGTGTCTGGATAGAAAGACATAATGTCTGATAAAAAGATTTGAGCCACCTGATGGGTAAACCAACAATCTGCATAGGCGAAAACAAAGACGCAGATCAGCTTCGCGGTGACCGCGAAGCTGATTAGTCACCGCGAAGCTGATCAGCGCCTTTGTTTTCGCTACTCGGATAGTACAACTATTGTTCTACTTAAATCTGAAATTTCAAGCTTCTAGCTCTTTTCTGTGCTCGTACAGGCCGGTTTGTGTCGGACCTGTTCGGAAACCACATTGTTGGTTTTCCCAGGAGGCGGCTCAAATAAAGAGGCATGAATTTTGCCTGTCATATCCATGTACACCAGCAAACATCTATCCAAATACCATCCAGTTAAAATTCAAGGAGCAGGTCACATGATCTGCAGCGAGGAGATGGTGCAAAGGAAGAGTCATGAAGACTGTGAGTGTTGCTGCTGAAAAAAGAACATCCCCAAAAATGAGAGGATCAGTACAGTGCCTATTTTACACATTTTAAATGTTAATGTTTGTCTACAACGGAGACAACTCTACCTTTTTCTTGACTCTCTTGCCAGTGTCAGGATCTTTTTCTATTCTATCCACCTCTATCATGAAATAGTCATCTAGACACAACATCCTTGGAGCACTACCACCATTCGATACTTCCTTATCCTGGAATATAGCAAAAACAAATGAGCCTCGTCTTATGGGTCAACTTATTGAATTAATATGCAATGGTACTGAATTTAATTAGGATGATGTAAATTTTTCTATTCATACAATACTGGTAAGTGTCGACACTCTCAACATAAATGCCTGAATCTTTTCATTCTTTTGTAGGCACACAAGACAATTAGTTCATGTATAAGCTAATGAGGGAGATAACTCAAATATTTTGTAAGCCTGAAATATTGTAGTTTGATTTTATTATTGCTTAATATCCCCATCAACAATTTTTAGTCACGTCGCTACAGAGCCACTGCTTCCTCAATATAAGTCAGTATTATGGGAAGTTAATGCGTCTTTGTGGAGAACACACTGCTACACAAATGGGAATCAAACTCCAGAGCCCAACTAGGTCACCATACTAGGTCACCACACCCTAAAGAAATACCCTTACAACAATTCTAATAATTTTTATCACCTCTTAATCCAAATCTCAAAGCTGAGTAATAATTTGAAGTGCCGCTATAAACCTTATTAAACTTTAAAATGGTAAATCCAGAAAAAACATCCTATTATTTTCATAACTGATTCATCCTTTTAAAGACAAGTGCCTTGTTGCAAACTATAAAATCAAGTATCATCTTACTTTGATAAGCTTGCTGACATAAGTCTTCCCTGAGCCTGGCAACCCCCTCACAATACACACAATCTGTTGTGGCCTAGATGCCCGACCAGGCTGTACCAGTATATCCTCAATCTTAACTTTCTCTGACTTCTTCTCCTGTGGGCCCCCTGGGGCTGGGCCAGGTGGGGCATGGCCTGGGTGCCCTGGGGGAGGGCCAGGCGGGGGCCCAGGTGGGGGTCGACCACCATACCTCTCACGATCCATGAACGGTGATGGGAAACCTCTGTAATGGTAAATACATGGTTTACAGTTAATAGGACTCCTAAGGCTGGGCAGCATGAAAGGGAAGGGGGCATAACTTGTCATTTACCATGCCTTTTTGAGGTCCATGAACTAGCAGTACAGACCCCTTTCATGGTAACAGCTTGTTCATCATATTTTTAAGTATTTCTCAAAAGTTCAACACCAAACAAATTAAATGCTTTAATCAATCACTATAAATCATCAAACTATTAATCTTAATCTACCATCTTTCAATCATCCTGCATCAAAAGGTTTTAGAAGCTTTTCTTATCAACCTACATTTTAACTGCAGTTAAATGTATGCCTCTTATAAATTATATGATTACTTCCCCTTAACTGGCAACTTTTAATTGTTTGACATTTCCTCATTTTATTTTTTCAAAAGTAGCCGAAAAAAATCATAAACCAGAGGACCAATGGTCCTGTAAACGCTCACTTGAGATCAGCTGCATATACCAATAAACATGTTTAAATATTATGGTATTTAACTCCAGTGCAGGGGCAGATGAAGCCCTTGGGCCATTTTCTTTTTTCATAATCTTCAATATTCTGTCCATTTGCCAATTTCCTGTTGGCTTTTTCCTTCAAATGACATTTTAACAGTTTTCCCAATTCAGATGCATAGGCAACCCATGTTGATCTTGCCATAAACTTGCTCAAGGTCATCACAGGGTCATGATTTATATATACATTGGAGTACTTTAGCCATCGATGCCTCACGCCAAGTTTCCTTGAAATCAGTCTATTGGTTTCAGAGAAGATGATTTTTGATGGGTTTTTACCATATATGGGCATGGCGGCCATCTTGGTCATGTGACCTAGATTATTTATATACACATTGATTCCCCTATTCTATAGATGCTTCACATAAAATTTGTCTTTGTTTGGCCAAGCGGTTTCAGAGGAGAAGACGTTTGAATATTATGGAAATATACATGTATATTGCCCCGGGTGGGGGCACATGAGCCCCTGGGGTCCTATTTTTTTCAGAATCATTAATATCCAGTCCTACTGCCCATTTCCTGCAAGACTTTCACTTTAAATGACATTTTAAAAGTTTTCCCCATTCAAATGCATTGGTGACCTATGTTGACCTTCCCGTAAAATAGGTCAAAGTCATCAGAGGGTCATGATTTATATATACATTGTAGTACTTGAGCCATCAATGCTTCGTGCCAAGTTTCGTTGAAATCGGTCAACCGGTTCTGGAGAAGAAGATTTTTGAAGGGTTTTTACCATATATGGGCATGGTGGCCATCTTGGTCATGTGACCTGGATTATTTATATATACATTGGTTCCCCCTTCCCATAGATGCTTCATGTAAAATTTGGCTTTGATTGGCCAAGCGGTTTCAGAGAAGAAGATGTTTGAATATTATGATAATATACATGTATATTGCCCCGGGGTGGGGGCGGATGAGCCCCTGGTGCCCAATTTTTTTCAGAATCATTAATATTCAGTCCTACTGCTCATTTTCTGCAAGATTTTTCCTTTAAATGACAATTTAACAACTTTTCCCATTCAAATGCAAAGGCGACCTATGTTGACCTTGCCGTAAAATAGGTCAAGGTCACCGCAAGGTCATGATTTATATACACATTGTAGTACTTGAGTCATCGATGCTTCATGCCAAGTTTGGTTGAAATCGGTCCAGTGGTTCCGGAGAAGAAGATTTTTGAAGGGTTTTTACCATATATGGGCATGGCGGCCATCTTGGTCATGTGACCTGGATTATTTATATATACATTGGTTCCCCCTTCCCATAGATGCTTCATGTAAAATTTGGCTTTGATTGGCCAAGCTGTTTCAGAGAAGAAGATCTTTGAAAATGGTGGACGACGGACGGACGGACGACGGACGGACGGACGGACGACGGAGCATGGGTATACTATAAGCTCACCTTGTGAGCCTGACGGCTCAGGTGAGCTAAAAAAATGGAACATTGTGGTTAACTATTAAAACTTACAAATGAGCTGCATCATGAGAAAACCAGATTTCTGCCTATGAGAAAACAAAGGCGCAAATCAACTGTGCAGTAATTGCACAGCTGATCTGCGCCTTTGTTTTCGCTACTCGGATAGAACAATTTGTCCATACCTGTCCATGGGAGGAGGTGCAGGTGCTTGTCTCTCCCAGCTACTGCCTCTTCTATCACCTTCTACAAGAAAAATTAGAGAAGAACATAAAAGGTACATATTTTTAGAACATAGAAATAATTCATATATTCTTGCCTATAAATAAAACTGAAGTTACTCTTTATATAAAGAAAAAGCATTCATCTGTCCAAACCTTGGCAAAAGAAAGGCATTTTTCTAAGTGATTAAAAGAATAAATCAAAATTCAAACCTCTTAATTCCATGGGCCTAGGGTTAAATCCTCCAGGAGGGTCTAGTGGTCTGTCTTGTCTATCCTGTGCCCCATGGTGATCATCACGGGACTGAGAACCATGGCCATAGTCTATCACTGCTGGTGCCTGGAAAGGTTTGGACTGCTCATCTGAAAATACAATATTGTCATGAAGAGACTGGTTATATTATTTTTTTACATGAAAACTACACCACAACCTCTTTATAACACTACTGTTGGGGTCAAAGCTAATTTCCATGTTATAACAAGAGTAATATGGACATAATATTGAGCAAAAAAAAAAAAATAAAAATAAAAAAGGTCCATTTTTGGGGTCCAACAGTCAACAGTATTATATCCAAAACTGTGTTGTAATGAACCATGTTATAAAGAGGTCAAGGTGTATGATGTTCTTTTCCTTTGTAATGCTGTTAATGACAAGTTGCTGGATTCCTATTGCCTTTTTTGTATAAAGCTGATAATTTTTTAATTATTCTAAATGCTCTTTAAGTCACCAAGCCTTTTGCAAGAGTTCACACAATTTAAACCTTAGCTTACATGTATATCAGAGTAAGACATAACTAATTTGTAATCTGCGCAATGTTTTTGTGTACTTAGTATTTGAGAAATGCATATATGACATATGAGCTGCGGCGCAAGAAAACCGATCACCGGTGTTTCCAACACTGTTCGACACAAACCAGGCTGTACAGGCACAAAAAATAGAAGCTTGAAATTTTGGATTTAAGATGAAGAGGGATTGTACTATCGGTGCAGCGAAAACAAAGGCACTGATCAGCTGATCTGTGCCTTTGTTTTTGCATATGCAATCTGCTGGTTTTAAGGTGCATCAGCTCACATAAATCATACCTCTAGCTGTGCCTTTATGACCATAGTCTATGGTTTCTACAGGTTTGAATCCTGGCCTGTCAGGACCTACTGGGCCGGGTCGGTAGGGGTCTTCATAGCCACCATGTCGGTCAAAACCATGTCTGAAAATGAGGATTAAGATTTTTTCAATTATCAAAATTCTATTCTATATTACTAATTCAGTCTTAAATTCTCCTGAATTTATGGCTAATTTGCAAAAGTTGAATTTTCTTATGTATGATGGCACCTTCGAAATTCGGGTAAACAAATAGCTCTCCCTAAAATCTCGGGTTCAAAACAGTTCTTGCACACATGCAGTGACAAATACTCTACCAATACAGAATGAAGAAAATGATTACTTTCATATGTAAACATAAGAATCCTTGATCAAAAATCCTTGATCAAAATTGCTGAGGTAGGATTTTCAGCCAGACGAAAAGTCCCTTCTAAATTCGGTGTACCAGTAAACAAAGCTCAAACTACAATTACCTGGTGGAGCTACAACAGCCTGAGTTGCAACAATTTGTAGAGCGGGATATCTCCAAAGTACTAATGGTAATGCCAAATATTTATCATGCCCGGTTTGTATTTGGGGTAAACTTAATCTAAGGGACTTTATCTTATTAACACAACTGGCTTTTTGTTACAGCTATATCAATGTCTAGAAATTTAGCAACTAAACATCATCAAAATCCTTACCTGTAAGGATCATCCATTGGTGGCCTTCTATAGGGATCCCTCAGCCTGTCATCATGTCCCCTGTCCCTATCATAAGGGCCCCTTCTGTCGTAAGGATCACGGTAGGGGTCTGCTCCATACCTGTCATAGGAATCTGGTGCTGCGCCATAGGGGTCAGCCTGAAACAGTGTAAGTGCAGAAATAATGTTACCTGGTCAAATGGCCCTACAGGTCAACCTAAGTGTAAGTGCAGAAATGAACTGCGATGCGAGAAAACCTGTCTTCGGGGTTTCCGTCCAGGTCCGACACAAACTGGCCTGTGCAGCTACAGAGGAAGGCTAGAAGCTGGGAATTTTGGATTTAAGTAGAAGAGGAATTGGACTATCCAAGTGGCCAAGACAAAGACGCTGTTCAGCTGTGCAGTTACTGCACAGAACTGCACAGCTGATCAATACCTTTGTTTTTGCTTAGGAAAAATCCCGTTTTCTCATGACGCGGCTCAAATTGTCCTAAAAGCAAAATAATGAACCCCATTTGACAATGAACCAGAAGCTCATCAAAGATCCAAACAAGAGAATGAAATATCTTTCCCTGAGTATGATAAACATATTCATGAAACATAGGTGAAATGCAAAGATTGTCTACCAGTATTTGCCCTACCAGCCTTTTCTACTACTGAAGTTCGGAAATTTTCAAATGACTTTTATTTTGCGCATTTTCGACACTTCCAAATTATCAATAGCGAGTCTTTGAATTCGTGAACAAGTAGAGTCCTCGTGCAGTCTATAAAGCTTATTGTAATTCATTATTAGTGAGAACTTTATTTTTGCGAGGCAACCATTTCTCGAATATTAGCGAAAATTATAGTTCTCGCGAACATTTCCAGATTTTATAGTAGTTAGGCAGCGCAATTACTCTACTTCCTTCTTTCTGATTATCATGTTAGACATAGTTGGACACCCGATAGATGTTGTTGTTGGTTTTTGTTATCGACTTTTAATGATGCAGCTCAGCTGTTTCTGACAAACTTTTTGTACTTTCTCACCCTGTCATCAAAAGGCCTTCTGCCATGTGGTGGTTTCCTATAGTCCTCATGTTCACCATATCCCCTCTCATCAGCGTAACCACCCTGTTCACCATAAGGAGGCCGCTGTCTATCATAGGTGTCCTGTCAAATAAGTAATGAAAATTTCTATTTGAGTCATGACGCAAGATATCCAGTCTTCAGGGTTTCCAATAGGTCAGACACAACTGGCCTACACAGGTACAGTAACAGAAAAATGCTAAACCCTTCAAATTTTGGATTTAATAAGAAGAGGGATTTACTCTCCATGTAGCGAAAACAAAGGTTCTGATCAGTTGTGCAGTTACTGCATGGCTGATCAGCATCTTTGTTTTCGCATTCCAGTGTTCTCATGAAGCGGCTCATTTGTACACTATGGCTGTGACTTATGTACTGTCTGTAAATTTTATGGCTTTTTTTTCTCTCTTTTGGTACCTCTAAAGTTTGTATGTGTATCTCATTATAAGATTCTTTAACTCACATGTGACTCGGTATGAAGAAATCATTCTTATTTCAACTGAAATCTGAAAATTTCTTCATGCAACACCTTTTTTACTGTGTACTTATCAACTTCTGACCATTACCTCAGGAGCTGTGGAACGACCACAACCAACATCGCCCTGGCTGAGGCTTGAACCCAAGACCTCTGGGACCGGAGTCCTAAAATACCATTGTGCCAGTCCACTTCACTTTATTATTTTTTTATTAATGCTATTGCCTTTTTATTTTCATCGATAAAAATCTTGCGCACATACCTCTCTGTTCCCCCAGCGACCCCCTCTATCCATCGATCTGTCTCTGCCCCTATCTGGCCCCTCAAATCTGTTCTGGCCCCACTGATCCCTCTGTTGTCTATCCCTATCATACTGTTGATTCCTTCCAAACTGACCCTTTTCAAACTGACCCTTTTCCTGCCCGTAGCCCTCATCCTGATAGTCTCCCTGACCATATTCCTGTCCGTAACCTTCCTGTTCGTAACCCTCTTGATTGTCCTGTCCGTAACTTTCCTGTCCATAGTTTTCCTCTCCATAACCTTCTTGTCCATACCCTTCCTCTCCGTAACCTTCTGCGTACTGATCATATCCTTCTTCATAACCTTCTTGCTGCCCCTCTGCACCAAACTGTTCCTTAGCTCCTTGAAAATTCTGCTGTTGTTGCTGATTACTGTTGTTTTGCTGTTGTTGGTTTCTATTATTTTGTTGATTATTTTGTCTATCAAAGTTCCTTTCATTATTTTGTCTTCCAAACTGTTGGTCATTATTAGTTCTTCCAAATTGTCCCTCACTATTTTGTCTTTCAAATGGTTTGTCATTATTTTGTCTACCAAATTGTTGGTCATTATTTTGTCTCCCAAAGTTTCTATCATTATTTTTATTTTGGAATTGTCCTTGACTATTTTGTAAATTCCCACCACCTTTTTGATTTTGGAAGTTTTTATCATTGTTTTGACTAGAAAGTGCAAACTGTCCTTTATTATCTGATGGCTTACTAACACTCACTGATGTTGTAGTAACAGCCGATGTTGAAGTTGTTACAGCTGTTTTGTTAACACTTTCAGAAGCCGATGACACGGGAGTTTTCCCCTGAACTTTATTGTCAGTCTTTTCATCCTTCTTGCCAGCATTGTTTTTACCAATGTCTGATTTCTTTGGATCTTGAGTACCAGTTTTGTCATCTTTCTTGTCCCCGGGTTTACCTGATGAAGCAGTAGTAGTAGTTGTTGTTGTTGATAGCTTGGCTTGTGTTGTTGTTGCTTGTGGTCCAGAACTACTTGGAGTAGATGCAGGAGTAGGGGGCTTCTTCTCTTCTTTAGGGGGTTCAAATACTTCACCCTGCAAGGAAAAGTACAGGCATTTTATGCCGCATTTAAAGTAAAACACAAAGGGGGGAATTACAAAAATTCTTTATTTAAAAAAGTGATGATGCTCCCAAAATCTCTCGTCTAATTTGCTACATGTATATTTATCAAAGGGTGCACTGCTAGCAGGATCAGTGGTCAGACTTGTTCAAGTCTGAAATTGCTAGTTCTTATATAGATACATGTAACTAAAAGTGAGTAAAACCTGCCCATGTTGTACAACCATACCAGAAAACTAACAATCTGCATATGCAAAACCAAAGGCAGAGGTCAGCTGTGCAATTACAGAACCTTTGTTTTCACTTCACAGAAAGTATGATAATGACGCCACTTCTTACTAAATCAGAAGTTTGAAGCTTATAGCCTGCTTCTGTGACAGTACAGGCTGGTTTTGTGTTGGACCTGGTCGAAAACCCACATTGTTGGTTTCTCAATGGCAGCTCATACATATACCTGAAATCCTTCTGGTAATCCCTGGCTGTCCTCATCCATGTCTTCAAGTCCTTGTCTGAAAAAAATAGCATACTGTTTTGTTTGTTTTTTTTTTTGTTTTTTTTTTTTTGTGTGTGTATGTGTGCGTGTTTGTTTGTTTGTTTGGGTTATGTCTCAGTAAACAGCTTTGCTCATGTCTATCAGCTCCATTGTTTATGAACATCTTCCCTGTTGTCGGGACAGAAATAAAATTTTCAAATGTCCTACATCTGCAACTGTGCAGACTCGTTTGTGTCTAATATGCTATAAACTCCTAAAAGCAACATTTTTCATAACAGTACTAAACAGGATGTCTACAGTATTTGTTAATCAAAACTGAATAATTTCATTTCACTTTTGTCTAGAGAAAACATTACTTTGCATAAAGGGGCAGATCAGTTGAGCTACACGGCTGATTAGCTTGTTTGCCTTTACAACATACATATTAAAATGAATTACTCGATTTTATAAATCCAAAACTGCACACCTATAACAACTTTATGGCACTATATAGTGTACATACTGGTTTGTACTGAATATGGTCTAAATGCAAATTACAGGCTTTGTTGAAACTAGAGGACCATATGGTCCTGTAAACGCTCACCTGAGATCTGGGATATATTGCGAGTGAGGGTCATGATTTATATAAACTTTGTAGAGGTCCTCTACCTGATGTTTCAAACCAAGTTTCAAAATCATAGGCCTTCTGGTTCTGGAGAAGATTTTTAAAGGTTTTTGCTATTTACAGCCATGGCGGCCATCTTGGTCATGTGACCTCAACCATTTATATAAACTTTCATCCCCCTTTCCTAAGGATGCTCCACATGAAGTTTGGTTTTGACTGGTCAAGCAATTTCAGAGAAGAAGATGATCAAGTGATTAAGAAACAATGCTCTTAACCACTTGGCCGCAGGGGCCGCTAAAGATCTTTGTATATTATGATTATATACATGTATATAACCCCGGGGTTGGGGCAGACCAGCCCCTAGGGTCCATTTTTTTCAGAATCATAAATCTTCAGTCCATTTGCCCATTCCCTTAACGTATTTCCCTTCAAATGACATTTAGACAATTTTCCCCATTCAAATGCATGGAAGACCTATGTTGATCATGCCATAAAATAGGTCAAGGTCATCCCAGGGTCATTATTTATATAAACTTTGTACAGCTCCTCTCCCTGATGTTTCATGCCAAGTTTCAAAATCACAGGCCTTCAGGGTCTGGATTTTCAAAGGTTTTTGCTATCTATAGCCATGGCAGCCATCTAGGTCATGTGACCTGGACCATTTATATAAACTTTCTTTCCCCCATCCAAAGGATGTTCCACACGAAGTTTGGCTTTGATTGGCCAAGCGATTTCAGAGGAGAATATCTTTGATATTTGTGGACGGACAGACAACGACGGAGCATGGCCATCCTATAAGCTCACCTTGTGAGCCTTCGGCTCAGGTGTGCTAAAAAGACAAACAACAGAGTCCACTCACCCAAATTTTGACTGTTCAGCACCTGGTGTTGGAGGCCTATTGAAAAATAGTGACATCAATGGCACTGGCGCTATGCCCCCTGGGCCCACGGCTCTGGGTTGTGGCATACCCATGTTATCCATTCCTGGCCTTGGCCCTTGGTTGTCCATTCCTGGCCTAACACCTCCCATGTTATTAAATCCTGGTCGAGGACCTCTGACGTTATTGTCCATTCCCATTCTTGGACCTCCTGCCTGGTTCATCCCAGGCCTTGGTCCTCTTATATTGTCCATTCCAAACCCAGGTCTAGGACCTCTCATATTATTATCCATGCCTGGACGTGGCCCCCTGATATTCATCCCTGGACTGGGGCCCCTGACATTATCTATTCCAGATTTCAATCCAAACTGATCTCCTTCAGGTTTCTGAGAATCAAATCTTTTACCAGAATTAAACCTATTATTTCCCATTCCAAAATTCTGGTTCATCTGATCTCCCTCTTGATCAAAACTGTCTTCCATTTGGTCTAATTCGTCATCAGGTTCTTCAAAGTTTGAACCAAAGCCCTGGTTTGGCCCACCAAATCTTGAACTACCCTGATCAGGCCCACCAAATCTTGGACCACCAAATCTCTGGCCCCTGGGTCCGAAATTTTGCTCCAATAAAGGCTTTGGGCCCCTTTGGCCTTCAAACTGATTTCCCAATAATGGCCTTGGGCCCCTGGGTGTATCAAATCTTTGTCCCCTACCCATTCCCATGCCTTGACCCCTACCCATTCCCTTGTCTTGTCCTGCATCTATACCAGAGTCAGTTCCAAGATCATCCGGAACTTTTAGTCCACAAGCTCTCATTTCATCCATTAATTCTGATTTCATTTTGGCCCTTAGATCTGCCCTCACTGGTCTTCCTGTCCGTTTAGAAACTTTAATTTCATCACCAAAATCATTAATCAGCTTGACCATTTTGTGTAACTGAGCTGGATTCATTTTGCCAAAAGCTGCTAACACTACTTTTCCTTCTTTACCAATATGATTTATCAGTTCTCTAGATTCTTCACTTAACATATTCAACATCATTTTGTTAACACCCACATTTTCAGCATTGAGCACATTATCCACATAATTGTTGTCATCATTACTTTCTAACACATCTAACACCATATCTTCTTGATGATGGTCATCTCCAGGGGCCCCAGGCTGGCTACCTGGCCCTGAACCTTGAAAGTCTGGCCTGAAATTCCCTCCTCTCCCTTTTCCAAACTGAGGTCTGAAACTGTCTGAACCTGGGCCCCTTGGTCCACCGGGCCCTCTCGGACCTTCAAACCTTTGTCCTCTTGGACCAGGACCTTCAAATCTTTGCCCCTCAAATCTAGGTCTTTCTTGTCTGGGCCCTACAAATCTCTGGGCATCAGGTCTTGGACCATCAAGTCTAGGACCATCAAATCTTGGGCCTCCAAATCTCTGTGGTCCATCAAATCTAGCACCTTCTGGCCTCGGTCCATCAAATCTGGGCCTCTCTGGTCTCTGCCCTTCAAACCCTGGTCGTGGCCCCTCAAATCCTGGACCTGGTGGCCTCTGCCCTTCAAACCCAGGGCCTGGGGGCCTTTGTCCTTCAAACCCTGGCCCAGGTGGGCCAAATGCTGGCTGACCTGGCATCATATTCTCATGCCCCGGGGGAGGGCCCTGCCCTGGGGGTGGGCCTTGCTGCATCTGTTGTAGCTGTTGCTCAGCCATCTCCTTACGCCTTGCAATATCAGCTTTCTTCTCTTCCATCTGTTTTTCATACATCTGCCATTGTTGGAGGTACTGGGCGAACTGCTCCTTGTTCGGGTGTGCTGGAAACAGATTAACACATTTTTGACGAATGGATTTTCCCATCATTTTTAGGGGTGTTAGGAGTGATTTATATTTTTTATCTCATTTTTGGTGAAATTTCTCTTGTGCACACAGAATAGCCCAAGATGGGACACCATGTTCTGCGGCGTCACACCTGGGGCTATGCTGTTTGCTGATGTCCCATAAAAGATGCCAGGCTTAAATTAGTTAAGAAATTGCCTGATAACCTCTAGAACATAGTGCGAGTGCACAAGGACCTTGATATTATAATAACATGTATTACTAGAGGGATCAATTCATTAACATTTGCTAGGTCCTGAGGGAAGTGTTGAAAACTGAGGGCATAGCACCTGCGCACTGTATTTTATAGCCCTGTTGCATTTTCATATGCATAAACCAGAGGACCAATGGTCCTGTAAACGCTCACCTGAGATCAGCTGTATATACGAATATTATAGAAAATATTCCCAGTATAGGGGCAGATGAAGCCCTTGGGCCATTTTTTTTTCAGAATAATCAATATACTGTCCATACAAGTTTTTCCCTTCAAATGACATTTTAACAGTTTACCCATTCAAATACATAGGCAACCCATGTTGACCTTGCCTTAAAATAGGTCAAGGTCATCACAGGGTCATGATTTATACATACATTGTAGTACTTGAGTCATCAATGCTTCATGCCAAGTTTCTTCGAAATTTGTCCACCGGTTCCAGAGAAGAAGATTTTTGAAGGGTTTATACCATATATGGGCATGGCGGCCATCTTGGTCATGTGACCTTGATTATTTATATATACGTTGATTCCCCCATTCTATAGATGCTTCACATGAAATTTGGCTTTGATTGGCCAAGCGGTTTCAGAGGAGAAGATGTTTGAATATTATGGTAATATACATGTATAATGCCCCGGGGCTGGGGCAAATGAGCCCCTGGGGTCCAATTTTTTTCAGAATCATTAAAATTCAGTCCTACCGCCCATTTCCTGCAAGACTTTCACTTTAAATGACATTTCAAAAGTTTTCCCCATTCAAATGCATTGGCGACCTATGTTGACCTTGCTATAAAATAGGTCAAGGTCATCCAAAGGTCATAATTTATAAACACATTGTAGTACTTCAGTCCCTGATGCTTCAAGCTAAGTTTTGTTGAAATCGGTCCATTGGTTCAGGAGAAGAAGAATTTTAAAGGGTTTTTACCATATATGGGCATGGCGGCCATCTTGGTCATGTGATCTGGATTATTTATAAACACATTGATTCCCCCTTCCCATAGATGCTTCCTATAAAATTAAGCTTTGATTGGCCAAGTAGTTTCAGAGAAGAAGATCTTTGAATATTATTTGTAATATACATGTATATTGCCCCGTGGTGGGGGCAGACCAACCCCTGGGGTCCAAATTTTTTCAGAATTACCAACCTTCAGTCCATTTGCTCATTTCCTGCAAGATTTGCCTTTCAAATGACATTTTAACAAGTTTCCCCATTCAAATGCATGGGCAACCTATGTTGACCTTGCCGTAAAATAAGTCAAGGTCATCCAAATGTCATAATTTATAAACACATTGTAGTACTCTAGTCCCCAATGCTTCATGCCAAGTTTCGTTGAAATCGGTCTAGTGGTTCCGGAGAAGAAGAATTTTGAAGGGTTTTTACCATATATGGGCATGGCGGCCATCTTGGTCATGTGATCTGGATTATTTATAAACACATTGATTCCCCCTTCCCATAGATGTTGGGCTTTGATTGGCCAAGTGGTTGCAGAGAAGAAGATCTTTGAATATTTTTTGTAATATACATGTATATTGCCCCGGGGTGGGGGCAGACCAACCCCTGGGGTCCAAAGTTTTTCAGAATTACCTACCTTCAGTCTATTTGCTCATTTCCTGCAAGATTTGCCTTTCAAATGACATTTTAACAATTTTCTCCATTCAAATGCATGGGCGACCTATGTTGACATTGCCGTAAAATAGGTCAAGGTCATCCAAAGGTCATAATTTATAAACACATTGTAGTACTCTAGTCCCCGATGCTTCATGCCAAGTTTCGTTGAAATCGGTCCAGTGGTTCCGGAGAAGAAGAATTTTGAAGGGTTTTTACCATATATGGGCATGGCGGCCATCTTGGTCATGTGACCTGGATTATTTATAAACACATTGGTTCCCCCTTCCTATACATGCTTCATATAAAATTTGGCTTTGATTGGCCAAGCGGTTTCAGAGAAGAAGATCTTTGAAAATGGTGGACGACGGACGGACGACGGACGGATGCCGGATCATGGCCATCCTATAAGCTCACCTTGTGAGCCTAACGGCTCAGGTGAGCTAAAAAGTACAAATAGGCAATGATCAGGAAATGGCGCAATCAGAAAGAAATTCCCACTCCATAAACCGAGGGGTGGATCCCGGTGGGAAAAAACTAACATGACACTTAAGTACTTATACCATGAAAACATGTCGTAAGCCGAGTGAGCAGCTATTCCCCAATAGGCGGCCACTCAGTTACCCAAACTGAACTAAAACCAATGGTCCTGTAAACGCTCACCTGAGATCTGAGATATTTACATGTACCAATAAACTTGTTAGACTAAAATGGTACAATGCATCTATATAACCCTGGAGCAGGGTCAGAATAACTCCTGGAGTCAATGTCTTTTTCAATCATAAAAATTCAGTCCATTTGCCAATTAACTGCAAGTTTTGTCCTTCAAATGACATTTTAACAATTTTCTCCATTCAAATGCATGGGCGATCTAAGTTGACCTTGCCGTGAAATAGGTCAAGGTCATCCCAGTGTCATGATTTATACAAATTTTTATAGACCTCCATTCCTTAATGCTTCATGCCAAGTTTCAAAATCATAGGCCTTCTGGTTCTGAAGAAGAAGATTTTTAAAACTTTTTGCTATTTATAGCCATGGTGGCCATCTTGGTCATGTGACCTTGACCATTTACATAAACTTTCATTTCCTCTTCCTAAGGATGCTCCACATAAAGTTTGGCTTTGATTGGCTATGCAGTTTCTGAGAAAAATCTGTTTGAATATTATGGTCATCTACATGTATATAGCTCCGGGGCAGGGGCAGACAACCCCTGGGCCTAAAATATTTTCATAAGCATAAATCTTCTGTCCATTTGCTCATTCCTAGCAAGTTTTCTGCCATTACATGACATTTTCCTATTTTTTCTGCCATTACATGACATTTTCCAATTTTTCCCCATTCAAAAGCATGGGTGACCTAAGTTGACCTTGCCGTAAAATAGGTCAAGGTCATCCCAGTGTCATGATTTATATTATTTATATAAACTTTGTACAGCTCCATTTTCAGATGCTTCATACCAAGTTTCAAAATCATAGGCCTTCTGTTTCTGAAGAAGATTTTTAAACGTTTTTGCTATTTATAGCCATAGTGGCCATCTTGGTTACGTGACCTTGACCATTTATACAAACTTTCATTCCCTCTTCCTAAGGATGCTCCACAAAAAGTTTGGCTTTGATTGGTCTAGCAGTTTCAGAGAAGAAGATGTTTCAATATTATGGTCATATACATGTATACAGCCCCGGGGCAGGGGCAGACAACCCCCTGGGCCCAAAATATTTTCTTTAACATAAATCTTCTGTCCATTTGCTCATTTCTAGCAAGTTTTCTGCCATTTAATTACATTTTCCTATTTTTTCTCATTCCAATGCATGGGAGACCTAAGTTGACCTTGCCGTAAAATAGGTCAAGGTCATCCCAGGGTCATGATTTATATAAACTTTGTAGAGCTCCATTCCCAGATGCTTCACATCAAGTTTCAAAATCATAGGCCTTCTGGTTCTGAAGAAGATTTTTAAACGTTTTTGCTATTCATAGCCATGGCGGCCATCTTGGTCACGTGACCATGACCATTTACATAAACTTTCATTCCCCTTTCCCAAGGATGCTCCACATGAAGTTTGGCTTTGATTGGCCTAGCGGTTTCAGAGAAGAAGATGTTTGAATATTATGGTCATAAACATGTATATAGCCCCGGGGCAGGGGCAGACAACCCCCCAGGGGCTAGAATTTTCCATTAACATTAATTTTCTGTCCATTTGCCTATTCCCAGTAAGTTTTACCCATTAAATAGCATTTTACCATTTCTTCCCATTCAAATGCATTTGCCTAAGTTGACCTTGCCGTAAAATAGGTCAAGGTCATCCTAGGGTCATGATTTATATAAACTATGATGGGCCCGCATCCCCAATGCTACATACCAAGTTTCGTGGAAATCGGCCCACTGGTTTTGGAGAAGAAGATTTTTAAAGGTTTTTGCTATTTATAGCCATGGCGGCCATCTTGGTCATGTGACCTGGACCATTTATATAAACTTTCGTTCCCCCTTCCTAAGGATGCTCCACATGAAGTTTGGCTTTCATTGGCCGAGCAGTTTCAGAGGAGAAGATCTTTGAAATTGTGGACGGACGACGAAGACGACGGACGGACGATAGAGCATGGCCATCCTATAAGCTCACCTTGTGAGCCTTCGGCTCAGGTGAGCTAAATATGAAAATGTACATAAGGCTCAAACAGCACAAAAATTTGACTCCAAAACACAAAACAATTAGAACCACAACAGAAGTATCGCCTTGGAGGCTTTCATTTTTATGCTTGTTTTGGGTTACTCATAGTTAGCATGTGTTTGAAATAGCGCCCTGTAAAGAGCATAAATAAAAGCAGTGTATTAACAGCACTTGCTCTCGTGAATCACCTGGTTAATACAGAGCTTTTGTCTTCATTAATATATGCCTATTAATATCATGTGTCACAGGTATTTATGCACTACTGAGAGTTAAGTCAATGCCTGTCTTGAGTGTGCAAATAAAGTATAACAAGAGTATTTAGTTTAACGTCCCTTTCAAGATTATTTCAGCTCATATGAGATGAGCCAATCAGTAAGTGGGGCGAAAACGGAGAACCCCGAGAAAAACACCCGACACACCCGCAAGCTGAACTTGGCTTGTCTCACGTGGCCCAAGCGGGACTCGAACCCATACCAGACACAGCGGTGAGATGATCGAATGGTTAAGTGCGCTAATGAAATATCAGCGCTCTTAACCACTCGGCCATGGGGGCCGCCATATTAAGTTTTGTAACCAGGGTGGTCATTCGCATTGGGTCTAACACAATAATGCAATTTTTAGAAGTGCCTCAGCTTGCTAAGCACCTGATCTGCACTCATGTTTTGCAAATGGATAAGGGAGGTTTTCTCCATGACAGTGCATGTTTAGGAAAGTGAGCTTACATTTATTTTGTTCTCTCCAGTCGTTATACTGCTGTTTCCACTGATCATACTGTACATTGAATTCCTGCTCTTCTTTCAGTATGGCATCTACAGGGTTGTACTGCTGGTATGGCACTGAAGAATAGAATAGCCAAATTCTAAAAGGAAACCCAGATCAGAGAACATTATTTATTTCACTTCAATTATATAAAAAGCTAATTAATAAATCATCTGCGTCATGAGAAAACCGGATTTTTGCCAACGCGAAAACAAAGGCGCAGATAAGCTTCACAGTAATTGCGAAGCTGATCAGCGCCTTTGTTTTCCCTATACGGATAGTACAATTCCTCTTCTTCCTAAATCCAAAATTCCAAGCTTCTAGCAATCTTCTGTAGCTGTACCGGACCTTGTCGGAAACCCTGAAGACCGGTTATCTGGCGTCGTGACTCATTTAATACATGTTATGTATGCATTCTTGAAGTTACAGATGTTGGCATAATGTTGAGGAAACTTGAGGACCTGTGGAAAACTAACGATCATGGACAGGCGACCACTATACTGCCATAGAACATAAATTTTCTGTTAAAAATCTAAAATATAAGTTTTATCAATACATACATACATTTTATTTTCTTTATCTTTTTTGTGCATCCACTATCCCGCCACAGAACAGAAATTTTCTGTTACAAATTTTATCATTAATACAATGTATACTTTATTTTCTTTAACTTTTTTTGTACATTTATGAGAATCGTATGCAAAAGAATGATAATTCAGAAAATTTTCCTACAAAAACATGTTTTTTTTTTTGCTTTTTTTTTCAACTTGATTGATTAGACAGCACACACTGAATTAATGAGGAGTTGAAGTATTATTAACAGAACTGTCGGGCCTTGAACAACTAGCACTTTAGCTAGTGACTCGGAAATATTTGAATGATAATATAAAATTTTGAAACAATCAGCCCCTTGAGACTTTACAGTGACTTACTTCCTCCCCACTGCTGTCCCCACATGGCCCCCTGTTGTTGTTGCATCTGTTGACTTTGTTGCCACACAGCAGCCTGGTTCTTCAACATGGCCAGTTTCTGCTCCTCCACAGGGTCCTTGGGTTTCAATTCATCCTATAAAATATATGAGTATGTGCGTGAGAGAACTAACAATTTGGGTTCCGACCAGGTCCGACACAAACAGGGCTGTGCAGTCTCAAACTAGAAAAAGTGCCTTGAGAGGCACGTATACCCCCGGCTGGTGGTCACCCAGTCCTCCTTCTCCCTCCCACAACCACCCAGCACATGTACAACCCTGACATTGAATCACAAATCCCGAACAAAAGACAGTACCCTTATCAAATACTTTATAGAAGTGTGCATTCTAAAGCACTTTGACCACAGACATGAGGGAGTGTAGTTTTTAGAGTGACATATCTTCTTTAGAGCAGTACACAGAGCTGACTTGTGTACTCCATCTAGGACATAATCACGGACATTGAGGGTCAGGTCCTCAGTCCTAGATGGAAAATGAAAATAGAATGTCAGTCTAAATTAAAAAAAAAATAATAGTAATAATAAAAGTATTGATGTCCTTGATCTTGAACTCAAGCGCCCCCTCCCCCCCTCCCCAACCGCAACATGGACCCAACCCTTTACCCTATAGGGTACCTATAGTCCAAATATGAATGGCTTCTGATGATTGGCTCATGAGATATACCCCACTAGAGAAACTTTAACCAAAACTTTGACGCAAATTAAAGGTGACCTAGATTTTGAACTCTAGCCCCACCCCCGGGCATGGACCCTGGGATCCAAAATCATAGAAACAAAGCTAACCCTATAGGGTACCTATAGTCCAAATATGAATGGTTTCTGATATATAGTTCATGAGATATACACCAATAGAGAAACTTTAACCAAAACTTTAACCAAAACTTTGACGCAAATTAAAGGTGACCTAGATTTTGAACTCTAGCCCCAGCCCCGGGCATGGACCCTGGGGTCCAAACTAATAGAAACAAAGCCAACCCTATAGGGTACCTATAGTCCAAATATGAATGGTTTCTGATATTTAGTTCATGAGATATACACCAGCAGAGAAACTTTAACCAAAACTTTGACGCAAATTAAAGGTGACCTAGATTTTGAACTCTAGCTCCACCCCCGGGCATGGACCCTGGGGTCCAAACTCATAGAAACAAAGCCAACCCTATAGGGTACCTATAGTCCAAATATGAATGGTTTCTGATATACAGTTCATGAGATATACACCAGCAGAGAAACTTTAACCAAAACTTTGACGCAAATTAAAGGTGACCTAGATTTTGAACTCTAGCCCCACCCCTGGGCATGGACCCTGGGGTCCAAACTAATAGAAACAAAGCCAACCCTATAGGGTACCTATAGTCCAAATATGAATGGTTTCTGATATTTAGTTCATGAGATATACACCAGCAGAGAAACTTTAACCAAAACTTTGACATTTTAACTGAACTAACGAACCAACGAACCAACGAACTAACGAACTAACGAACATACGAACAGACGAAAGGACGAACGGAAAAGCGAAAACTATATACCCGTCGGCATAAATGCCGGGGGTATAAAGATGGTTAGAGGATGGAAATTTTGGATTTGGAAAGAAAAGGAATTGTACTATTCGTGTAGCGAAAACAAAGGCGATGATCAGCTTCGCAGCTACTGCGAAGCTGATCTGCGCCTTTGTTTTCGCCTATGCAGATTGTTGGTTTTCCCATGCGGCGGCTCATATAAGAATACCAGTACATGTAGAGAAACCTTAATTCATTTTATTAAGTTATTATTATTTAAGTTTTGCAAACTTCTGTGTTAAATGTGAAACTTGTGTAGAAAACTCCTTTTACGTGTAAATAAACATGGCGGAAAACAAAGAATTTATAAAATTATAGCAGGAATTTGGAAAAATACTTTGTTGTTGAAAGAAGGATGTTTGCAACCGACACTAAGGCCTGCTATACCAGTTTAAACAACATGACCATGATTTGATCCCTCTGTACTTGCTATTGTGAGAAGAATACTAAAAATTGTTTGTTAATTTGTACAAAAAATACAGTACATGTGTAGCGACCATCTCAAGAAAGTAAGTCAAAGTTGAGGTATAACTCCATCCTTCGCCCTTTTAAACATTCTAACAACTTGACCTAGTCATTTGAGCCCAGTGCTTGCACTAACTTTTTGAATCAGGAAGTCATGACTTCCACCCTTTAAGATTTGGAAGTCACAGGCCCAAAATCTGGAAGTCATAGATTACTCGCAGTGCCGCATGTCAAGTGTGCATCCGCACATTAAATCAATTTGTCACTACATCTAAGAAGACTTCAAAGGTGAAAATTCTGTTGTGGTTCTATTTGTTTCATGTTTTAGTGTTGTTTTTGTAATGTTTGCACCTTTGATGCATGTATTCATATGTTACTAGTTCATGTAACTTAGTGGCCACCTTTAGGGGAATAGTCTCTCACTTTGTTCAGACAGGGTATGTATTCTTTGTACCAATACAGCTAATGACTAATATAGCTCATGAATATGTGAAAATTATTATTAATTTATGTATTTCATTTTTTTATTTTCATTATTATTATATATAGTTTGTTTGTTTTTATTTTCATTATTATTGTTATTAAATCTATTTCATTTTTATTTTAATCCTTATAATAGTAGATCTATGTTATTTTTCATTATCATTATTTGTTATTATTATCAAGGTATTGAGTTACCTCCCTTAAATTTTTTTTTATTGAACATATTTTATTTTTATTTATTTATTTATTTTTTTTTTTTTTATTTTTTTTTTATCCTCAACTTGCTTAATAAAAAAAAAATTGTGCCAATTAGTAAAGATGGAAATATCTAAGTTAAAAAAAAAAAAAAAAAATATGCAAAGTTTAAATGTTTTAAAATTGCGTATTAATTAATTGTGATGAAATTCCTTCAATATTGATATTCCAACCTACAGTGGACTAGTTCAATTTTACCCAATATTTTACCCAATATTACAATGGATTAGTCCAATCTACATGTACCTCTCTAGCAGTAAATATTGATCACGCTTGACCTTGATCACAGTGTATATCCGAGCGTATGCAGAACAGACGGTTACGGAACGGACAGACGTTTACAAGAGCACGCGCTTTTTCGCGCCAAAAATGTTTTGTACAGTTTTTCATCCAAAACTGTACGCTTCGAATGTATTGTTATATCGGCCTTGCATGTCCATCTACTATCTTCCAAAACACCATAATTTCCGGCATGGAAGCCTTGTAGTTTAAGCAGAATTTTGTTGCTTAGCAACAAAAACATTACGGAGCGGAACAGTCTACAGATTCGTTTATGTTACGGGGCGGAACAGACGTAGCCTACGAAAAAAACAGACGAATCAGCATACGGAGCGGTCACAGACGGCCATGAATACTACATGAACAACACTGTGATGTCAAATATAACACTTTGCGGCAACCTTCTGTATTGTAGCACTCGAACGTGACCAGATAAAACACACCTGGTGACCTGGATCAGCATCGTACATGTATCAGAATAGCATCGACTATAGTGTGAAAACAAAAAGTTGTTTGGAGGCAAACAGCAGATCAGAGAGAGAGGGGGGAGAGGTCCCGATAGCTCAGTGGTAAAAGCGCCCGCTTCGGGGGCGAGATGTCGTGGGTTCGCCCAGGCCGCGCCATATCAAATGCGTTAAAATGGTACCAATGGCTTCCTTGGTGCTCAGCATCACGAGGCAATCACGGCTTTTCTTCTCCTTTAAATATAGTATCACTAATAGTGCATATCTAACAATAAATTCTAAAATAAAAGACTGAAAAAGTCTGAAAAGGTCCGATAATAAGACTCATGTCTGTTTTAACCGGAGGTCTATATGGAAGGCTGGCATTCGTGCTGAATACATGTACGTTAGTAATATAGAGACCCTGGAATTTCGGTCAAAGGAAAAGGTTCCCTGTTTGCATACTCAGTCCTTAAGCAAAGTCATCAAGCGAACACCCACCTCCGTACACACCGGCGGGAGTACTCTCCAAAGCATCGGTCATATATTCCAAAGTCTTTCCATATATGAATGATGCGTGAGAATCAGCCAAGACGCCGCAAAAGGGAGCTTGCGGTGGGAGATAAAATCTTTGGCGTGATTTGTAAGCATATATGATTCTGTCATGCATCTTACTTATTTGATTTACTCGCAGTTTATTACTATTTAGCCATGCTTGTGCATATTAACACGATGAAGCATCGGAATATGAACATGATGAGTGCATCGAATGAATCAATGTTGTTATAACGTACGCCATAAACATTTATTAAAGTAAGGATTTAGAATTTTAGATGTCATGACAAAAACCTGTCGGGAAATGGCTTCCGCTGCCTGATTACTCATTGAAGTGCTAGTGTCGTCTAGCTGTGACAAGGACACAATACCGACTGTCAGCCACTAGCTAGCTGCGATCCACTGTATACTGGCCGATTGAGATGGCATAGTTGTTCATGACACTGCACCTGGGTTAAAATTGTTTGATTCACCCTATGAATGTGGTGAAATATTTGCTAAGCAGGATGGTGAGGAACAGATGGACAGACAGACGCTGGGTCTGTAAAAATTCCGTTGTCTATAGTGAATCAGAAAGCTCGAGTGAGCTAAAACATGTTTGTATCTTACATTTCTACTATACAGCGTCTGTTTCTATCCGTATTCTAAAGCTCGCCTACGTCTGTTCCGTTTCGTATGGAAATGCGTCATTTCGTCTGTTCCGCTCCGTAACAAACGACTGTACCGCCCCGTAACCATGAAATTACCATACGCTTCAGAAAAAAACAAATATTGGCTATTTTTACTGGAAAACATATAAAATATTTAATGTCTGGTGGTTCAGGACATATTTAACTACATACGGACTAAATCCAAAAGGTTGACAATGGCTTATTTTGCAAGCAATCTCGACACACAGCCAAAAAACATACAAAATATGCCATTTTTCACACGTCTTGGGCAGTTATGGCGAACCCCCTGAAAAATCATTGTGCTCTTGAGCACAGACAACTAGACGGGTATGTATGCAACACATCTGCTCTAGTTTGGTCTCAATATTTGCATTAGTCACTTTAAAAGAACGGAAAAACATTTTTGGCGCGAAAAAGCGCGTGCTCCTGTAAACGTCTGTCCGTTCCGTAACCGTCTGTTCTGCATACGCTCGGATATACACTGTGTTGATCTGTTAATTGTTTTGACACAAATTACTCTTCTCAACACTTTAAATGAGACACCTTTACACCCTGGAGGCATGGTCTCGCTGTCACTAATCCCTGAATAAACAGTTTTAAGATGGTTTTCAATACACTAAAATAGGTAAATTTTCATCTCTGACGATACGTCGCGTGCCTTGCTGCAGGGCGTATGATGATTTTTGTGGCAGTCAGCTGACGTCTGCTGTGTCATTTTTCGACGTACGGGAGTCATTTCAGGACGTAAAAACACCCAAAACGTCCACTAGTGCAAGCACTGTGAGCCACCCCATGGGAAAACCAACAATCTGCATATGCGAAAACAAAGACGCAGATCAGCTTCGCTGTAACCGCGAAGCTGATCAGCGCCTTTGTTTTCGCTACTCGGATAGTACACTTCCTCTTCTTCTTAAATCCGAAATTTCACGCTTCTAGCTCTTTTCTGTGATTGTACAAGTCGGTGTGTGTCGGACCTGGTCGGAAACCACATTGTTGGTTTTTCCACGAGGCAGCTCATTTGTAACCACTGCTCTCAGGCCAAGTGTGGGCTCCAGCAATCCGCTGTTAAAAGCTCTGCACTGCATGGATTGTAATTTGATCCGCCTCGTGGGAAAACCAACAATGTGGTTTCCGAACAGGTCTGACACAAATCAAGCTGTACAAGTCACAGAAGCAGGCTGGAAGCTTGAAATTTCGGATTTAAAAAGAAGAGGAAGTGTACTATCCGTGTAGCGAAAACAAAGATGCTGATCAGCTTCGCGGTTACTGCGAAGCTGATCTGCGTCTTTGTTTTGGCATATGCAGATTGTTGGTTTTCCCATGAGGCGGCTCATTTGGTAGCAACCCTGCTAATTTCTCCTGCAGTCTGTTTTTATTGCAGTACAATTTTTGCATGTATGAAGTGCAAACCAAGGTCAGTTCTCCTGCACTGTGGGGATAATATGAAAGTAAATCCCAATCAGTTCCATGGCCTGAGTTGGGGTCCGTATGGGAGCATGCCTTACAAATGTCTATTGGCATTTAGTGCTTTAGTCAAAGCTGTAGAAATTGTAATCAGTAATTGTAATCAACTGTAATTAAATACAATTTTCAAAGTACGGTAATCATAAGTAATTGTAATCATGAATTGGCTCAAATAGTTACATGTAATGTAGTGATTACAAGGCCATCCTTAAAAAAGTGTTTGTTTGCTGTGCTCCGACTGACCCGCCAAAATCGCTACGACCCAATTTTTTTTTTTACTTTTCTGAAACTTTTTTTTTTTGTGGGGACGAAAAGTCCTGGTGCCGAAGTTTTCGCGGGTGCGAAATGTCCAGGATTGTCTTTTGTCCGTTGCGCTTTTTTAAAATCGATTCTGGTTTAATCAATATCGCATATTAAGCGCTTTGGTTATTTTTTTGCATATGGATTGCAAGCGTCTTTCGTATTGCTTTTTCATTATGGCGGCAAGCAACTCTGTCATGATTTCCGTCTCAGTTTTTGTGGAAAAATAAAGCACCAACAGAAAAATCATCCAGAACGCCCTCAGAAAAATAATTGTTAGAAGTTTGTGGTACAATCTGTTTGAAAATGTGATGGAAAACGTGACAGAAGGGCCAGATTTCCCCCACAGTATCTTGGAAAACTTTGAAAAAAAATGCAAAAATTTCTGTACAATTTTATCTGTTATTTATCATTGTTCAAATCATTTTTCACTAAGTTTAAAGTACAAATGTCCATATGTAATAAAAATGCCTTATTCTCTTGATTCTACAATCTTAAAACACACTGTATGCGATTGAACTCAAACTCTTTAAAATATATTACTCGTCATATAAAGGGTGTCTGCCAGGTTATAGCCCATTCTTGAAGGAAACACTGTGGTCTCCTTTGTGGAGAGTCTTCTTGCATACAACATGTTATAAAATTGTAGAATAAAGTGAACAAGGCATTATATGAACCATCTAAAGGATAAAAAAGCCTGATCAAAAAAAAAAACAAAACAAAAAAACCTACCTACCTACCAACTACTAAAATGGTGGGTAGGAGCACAGCAAACCAACTATTTTTTAAGGTCGGCCCAATTACTGAAAACTTTCAGATATTTTAGCAATACAACACCTAAACCTTATCATAAATCACCCCAAACCACTCCAATAAAACAAAAAACAAACCACACTGAAGAAACTCCCCTAAACGCCCAAAAATTACACCACTTCAAAACACCCCAAACCTCCTCATCAATATCCCAAACCACATTAAATCACAATCAAACCACATTAAACACCCATATAAACTTACTCAAGAAGATCTCAGATACGTTCAACATAAAAAGAGTGAAACGTTGCATGCATGTATGTACACCGTACATCACTAGATGTCTATATGGGTTTTATATGGGCTTTTTCTAGGCAAACCTATACGCTATGTTTATTGAGGGAGCATGGTGGCGTAGTGGTAGAGCGTCGAAAGGTCCTGGGTTCGATCCCCAAAGGCGTCACCGTATTGTGTCCTTGAGCAAGACACATTAACTCCCTACTGTTGGTTAAACCCAAGAAGAGTTGGCTCCGTCCCGACATGACTGAAAAATTGTTGACTGGGACGTTAATCCTCAATACAAACAAAGCTATGTTTATACCCATCATACAAGTCTAATTTGGGGGGTTAGGTTTCTGAATCCCATAACGATCTGGTTTGGGATACAGTAAGTGTATTTCATGTAGTTTGGATGCGCTTATGATGAGGTTTGGGTGGTTTTGAGGTTGTTTGGGTGTGATTCCACGTTCCGCCGTATTGACAATACCACGTCAGGTTGTGTTTACCTCTTTAGGTTTGCCATCATCAGCTGGTGGTGGATCAGGAGGCAGTGGAGGTTTATCATCTGGGGGTTGTGGATCTTCTCCTGGAGGACCCATTACCCCACCCATCATATTTGGCATTGGGGGCTGCTGTGCCATGCCCTGATTTGGCCAACCAAACCCTACAGGCTGCATAGGGACCATTTGAAACTGTGGCTGCATGAAGCCTTGTTGCATTGGATTCCATCCTGGAAACATTTTTACTTAGATCGTGGTATTAAAATGCAATTTATCAAAATAAATTATTTTGGGAAAACAATGGCGGCGTGCTTCTGGTTCTATTAGTACGAATGTCGTGCATAATTATGGTCTTTTCGTCCCTGTTTTTCTGTGAGTCGTTTCGTCCAGTTGTGTTTCGATATGGGCATTTGGATATTAAGGCGTTGTGTTTCGTCACGTTGTTTACGGGTGTGGGATTAATACGTATATTCTGATTCTGATGAAATACGTTGCAGGGCCTTTCAGCGTTGATGCAACTGGGAGAGAGCTGGGAAAGAATTTAATCCCAATGATAAACAGCTTTCCTGAAGCTGTCGACTGTCTCAGTGCGCACTATAGATCCTCTTCCAAATGGTTCCAGTCTATAATTGTCTTTGGAAAAATGAGTTTTTATAGGTATCAGAATTGCACTGCACAGTTCTAAAACATTAACCATTATTCGTGGATTGGCTGTCAATGATGTTTTTAGTGACACAGTCTACTAGTAAATTTCTTAGCTTTAACAAGCCGTTTCCCCCGAACAGGAGTCAAAAAGTCATGAGACTGCATTGCCGTCAGCAGCCCACCCACCTGTTTGCCTTCCTTCTATCCTGGAGTGACGGTAGCTTGAGTTTGGAAAGCATCTGGGAGCCTTGATGTGTAGTCCCCTGTAATAAATCTGGCGGCCCGACGCTGTACCTTTTCCAGTTTATCAATGTCCTTTTGAAGGTAGGGATCCCAAACAATGGAGCTGTAGTCGAGAGTGGATCTGACGAGTGACAGGTAGGCAGTTCTTCTAGAATATTGTGGGCAGTGCTTTAAGTTCCTCTTCTAGAGTAGAATTGGCTTTGTTTGAGATCTTGTTTATGTGGGAACTCCATTTCAGGTCATCAGAGAGCGTCACGCCCAGTTATGGGTTGTCGGGAACCTGTTGTAGAATATGGCCATCAAGTTGGTAGAAATGCGTCGATTTCTGATTTATGCTCACTAGGTAGCATTTCTTTGCATTGAAGCGCATTCCCAATGTCTTGGCCTATGCTTCTAAGTGCTGCAGGTCCCTCTCAAGAGCAAGTGGTCGGCCATGTTATGGATGTTGCGATAAAGAAGGCAGTCGTCAGCAAATAGGCGGACTGTTGACTTCACTGCATCTGGAAGGTCATTGATATGGCATAAAAACAGTATAGTATCTTCCTACTTCAGAGGAATCTCCATTTTTTTTTATCTTTCTTTTCAGAATGTCCTTACATGTGGGGATCTTCTCCTGTGATGTGGGAACGCTGACTGCAGACCGCGATCCCTACCAAATATCAAAATTTTTCTCCTTTGTTTAATCATTCTTCCTATTTTGAAAAAATCTCCAGATTTGACTACTCTGATGTATCACATGTATGAAGGTGGTTTCGGTTCTGAAAGTGTTGTTTTCTGTCATCGTAGTTGATGCAAGCTTGCTTTTTATTTCCTCTGGACTTTGATTTTGTTAAAAAAAAAAAAAACAAAAAAAAAAAAAAAAACAAAAAAAAAACAAAAAAAAAAAAAAAAAACATTTAATGATTATTCTTTTTCTTCTTCCAGATGATGGTCTTTCTTCAGATACTGAGTCGATCAATTTCTGATCATCACCTCAGGTGTAGGGTGGATGGGGGAACCATTCGGGATGGGTCTTTAAAACTATTTACAAGAAGCTAGACAGAGGCATACTAAAATGTATACCTCTGGACCCTTGGTTTAAACGAAAGGCACATACGTACAAGAGTTTCATCAAGGACTTTCTGCGGTAAACACCTTGGTTTCATTATGATGCTACATAAAACAGGTCAATATCCACGAAAAGAAACAGCGGCAATACTATCAATACGAGAAATCTTTGACGTTTTCTCCCTTAGGCTGTTTACATTGGATATTTATCTCTTGAAATTTCGGATTACTGGTAGCCATCGGTGGCGAAGCATGAACTTGGTTAGCGGTACATGCATCACTATATTCTTTGTATGTATAACAAGAAGTTTCTAATTTGCATTTTAATCTGTCGGCATAATGCAAAAATTACAAATTGCCAAAACAAGTTACAAACATAGGATCGACCTTTCATGTATGAGAGCAAGGGATTCGAGACTTAGGATGCGTTTACATCAGACAATTTACATCGGATCAAACTGATATGGATAAACCAGACCAGGATGAAGTTTGCGTTCATTGTTAATGGGACCGCGGCACTCTGATCGCTCCCGTGCAGTCTGTTCCCAAGACTCTATCGGGATGTCGAAATCTTTCAGAGAGACTTTGAGGGTGTCTTTGTAGCGTTTCTTCTGGCAACCTTGAGAACGCTTCTCCATTGGAATTCAGGCAGTCTTATAACATGACCAGTCCATGCTTTAAGACTGCATACATGTATACTTGGCATCCCTGCCTTCTTCAGGACCTCTGTGTCTGGAATCCATATTGCCACTCGACTGTACTTTAACTGGAAATTAAAATTTATTGTCTTTGAAAGAAAAGAGACCAAACCGTCCCATGCTGAAAATAGAACGCTACCGACTGCGCTATTGCATTATACACATTAGGCACAACGTAGCCACAGTCTGTCCATGTCAGTTTTATATCCTAAGCAAGGACATTCTGAGAAATAGAAATTATTATCGGTTTAGAATACATTTTTACTTGCATTTAATTGGTCCCATTTGGATAAGATACTAGTCTTTGTATCGACTACTCCGTTGAAGGGTGCAAAATTACAGGTAATTCTCTTTGGCGCCATATTGTCAAATCTAAAGGATCACCGACGAGGCTTAAGTAGCCGAAACCACTGCTCTTATCTTAGTTTTAGTTTTTCTTTGCTATTACTGCAGCTTGTGTTGTGCCATGTGGTGTCCTTAAAAAGTCTCCATAGTGCAGATTATATTTTCCTTTTGTCCGTTTGAGATCAGCGAGGGCACTCTGAGAAATCAGAAAATTATTATCGGTTTAGATACATTTTCTAACCTACATTTAATATATTTGACCAAATTTGGATCGACTACCCTGTTGAAAATTACAAAATTACAGTTATCCTCTTTGGCTCCATGTGACAAATCTAAAGGGTCACTTACGAGGCTTAAGTAGCCGAAACCATGGTATGGCCCATCCCCTTTCTCATTAATATGTTCACTGTTATTAAGGGATCTCACTTTTAGTTTTTATTTATGTACATTTCGTCATCGGAAACGTCACGGTGCTAAAGGCTCGAAGTGTAGACCGGGAGGAAAGGTATGTTCATTATATTTCTGTCCTTCGAAAATCCAAATATTCTTGTATTCTTGTATATTAATTAAAGTAATATTACTGAGAGTAACTACATGGCTGAAAAAAATGGCAGTCTGTTCCCAAGACTCTATCGGGATGTCGAAATCTTTCAGAGAGACTTTGAGGGTGTCTTTGTAGCGTTTCTTCTGGCAACCTTGAGAACGCTTCTCCATTGGAATTCAGGCAGTCTTATAACATGACCAGTCCATGCTTTAAGACTGCATACATGTATACTTGGCATCCCTGCCTTCTTCAGGACCTCTGTGTCTGGAATCCATATTGCCACTCGACTGTACTTTAACTGGAAATTAAAATTTATTGTCTTTGAAAGAAAAGAGACCAAACCGTCCCATGCTGAAAATAGAAATAAACCTTGAACGCTACCGACTGCGCTATTGCATTATACACATTAGGCACAACGTAGCTCTTATAGCATCGTCACAGTCTGTCCATGTCAGTTTTATATCCTAAGCAAGGACATTCTGAGAAATAGAAATTATTATCTGTTTAGAATACATTTTTACTTGCATTTAATTGGTCCCATTTGGATAAGATACTAGTCTTTGTATCGACTACTCCGTTGAAGGGTGCAAAATTACAGGTAATTCTCTTTGGCGCCATATTGTCAAATCTAAAGGATCACTGACGAGGCTTAAGTAGCCGAAACCACTGCTCTTATCTTAGTTTTAGTTTTTCTTTGCTATTACTGCAGCTTGTGTTGTGCCATGTGGTGTCCTTAAAAAGTCTCCATAGTGCAGATTATATTTTCCTTTTGTCCGTTTGAGATCAGCGAGGGCACTCTGAGAAATCAGAAAATTATTATCGGTTTAGATACATTTTCTAACCTACATTTAATATATTTGACCAAATTTGGATCGACTACCCTGTTGAAAATTACAAAATTACAGTTATCCTCTTTGGCTCCATGTGACAAATCTAAAGGGTCACTTACGAGGCTTAAGTAGCCGAAACCATGGTATGACCCATCCCCTTTCTCATTAATATGTTCACTGTTATTAAGGGATCTCACTTTTAGTTTTTATTTATGTACATTTCGTCGTCGGAAACGTCACGGTGCTAAAGGCTCGAAGTGTAGACCGGGAGGAAAGGTATGTTCATTATATTTCTGTCCTTCGAAAATCCAAATATTCTTGTATATTAATTAAAGTAATATTACTGAGAGTAACTACATGGCTGAAAAAAACTGTAATCAGAATACACTGTGTAAGTTATATTATTTACTAGCATCTTATTTTGTTTCTCCGTTAAGCTTTTCGTCATTTCTTCATTTTTTCTTCCTTTCTGTATTTCTTTATTTCTAATCGGAATGCATGCAACACAGAGTATGAAAACATCTGCAAAACTATTCAAACGAGGCTATGTGCTGCTAAAATTGATGACATAATAATATTTGATAAATGAGTGTCATAGTTTTGAAAAATCATGTGCAAATGTTCTGTTTATTTAACACATCTGCATTTTTCTTCTCAAAACAGCTGCAAATTTATGCAGAATTTTGTGCATTGCTGTTGGCAAAGAAAAATATAAAAGAATAAACAAAAACATTATTAAGAAAACAGACACCCAGAATTCAGTCTAGTAAAAACTCAAAACGATCCCACAAAACACATTGCTCAGAATTACATTTTAATGACACAATATATTTCCTTGTGTATAGAGCCCCAGACATCAGACATGCAAGTTAGACCCAGTCATATATTATTTTGTACAGCAAAATAGGGCAACTGATAAGAAATCAGACGCAAATACATGGAAATATTTGAATTGTATTTCATTTATGGAGCCCATTTTTTAAATTCAAAATTGGCATTCAATATGCCACCAAGGCGGGTTTTCATGGATGTAAAACCTTTGTGCACTTGAGACAATTCAAGGTTTTCGGAATTTTTTAATCATCACAGTTGATAGTAAGGCAAGATTTTTTTTTGTCATCAAGAAACTTTCATGAAACATTCTTTTGCACTTCAAGTATACAAAGCAACGCAGCCCCTTTTAGACGTAGAGGAAGAAAAACAAAAATAATAGATGAGAAAATCAAAACCATAGAGAATATAGTAGAACGAACAGTCCATCAAAATTTGATAGATATTTGGCTTCTGTTTGGCCGTGTATCAAAGTTGGACTCTTGATGGTAACGAGCCGTAAAATGGCTATTCTGGACGATATAGCTGACTTCCTAAGACAGAGCTTTGAACTTATAAAAAGATTAACATCTAGAGGTCATCTTCAGGATAAGTTTCTAGGGTTTGGATTTTGCTTTGAAGATATTCCTCTGATTTCGAAAAAAAGGTATTTAGAAATATTTTCAAAGGATGGACAGTATAAAAACATGGACCGTTTACCGCATACCTCTGTCATACCAAGCCACGTTGGAAAGATGCAAGAGAGTAACTACTTTTGTAAATACAGGTGGCCAACAACTTCATATGGGTCTTGTTTTAACTTTGCTATCTAGAGATGCAGATTTGCGTGGCAGAGTCAGGGTGGAAAATATTTTCTGAATATGTTCGTATCTTTATTCATCACTCCATCATCAACGAAACCAGGAAGACTGGGTATATGCCGGTAATATCGGAAGCTAAGAGTTTGACCAGTTATCTGACTGTCTCAACATAAAATGTAGTAGTCGTTCCAATCGAGAACCCATTTCTGTTCACCTGGAATGGTTTGCAATCTGAAAATGTAAGAAGTGACCAGGAAATGATCAAAACTGTTACAATGGCCGTACTTGATATAGCCAATCCGATTGATCCGATCGACCGGAGCATACGGATTCTAAATCAAGTAGTCGCAATGGAGCGTGACGAAGCGCTCCGCCGTCTAAGGTGGTGTGGTCGGATCAAGTCACGTGACCTGCTCTAAAAAAGGCGTCAAAATATTTATACAAAACACAATCGTACAGCGAGAGTGCGAGTGCTGGTGACTTGTGGAAGTACTCTTCATCTGAATCATCTTGAGATGAGCTGTGGAATCGCTCATAATTAGACTCGCTACGACCGAATTCAGAACATTGCTTTTCCTCACTTGATTTAGTAATGGGAATGCACTCCGTTTGCCCACTTTCCCTTGATTTAGCGTGCTGCTCGGAGCAATCCGATCACTCTTAAAATTTCTAAATCAAGTACGCCCAATATGTGATATTGCGTGCGTTCGTAGTTTTCTCCAATGGTAAAAATGGTACCATTGGTAGACAAATTCCGTTCAAGGTTTTACCAATGGTACCATTGGTAATGCCATTGGTACCAATGGTACCAATGTTACCAACATACGGCAGCAAATTGTGCAGACAGAATACAGCGTGGGTAATTCTACCAACGCGGGAAATGTCACGTGATTCAATATGGCGAGCCTAAAAATGTATCATGAATTTCGTAAATAAGCAATATTTTTGTCATACATGCAAATGTAAATGTTATAAATAACACAACATACACGAAGTAAATAAGAAAGACAAAAAACAAGTGAGGTATATTGATCAATATGATAAAAATTCCACCATGTGACCTACCAATGGTACCATTGGTACCAATGGTACCATTGGCAGTAGAAAACGTTCAGGGTTTTCTGGTTACCATTGGTAAAAATGGTACCAACAGTACCATTGGTAGATTTTCAGATTTTACCATTGGAAGAACTCCGAACGTAGCCATTGAGTGTAGCATCACTTATAAATGTGTCATCTACATGGCTTTGTAGACCAAGCTACTGCAGTACTACAAGTATATGAGTATTTATAGGATGATGGTTATTTGTTATTACAACATTACTTCATATCAATCTTTGAAGATGCTTTCGAACGGGATTGCAAAGAATTGTATTTACGATATTAGTCAGTGCCATAACATAATAACCTAGCCATAAGAAAACCCGCTTTTTACACATACATGTATATGCGAAATATGGGATAATACAGACACACTGGATCGACGCTTTCCGTTTTTGCTTTTAAGCTAGAACAGTGATAATACTACTTCCTTAGGATCAACAAGGACAGTGTTGACTGTGTCCAAAAACCTTGACTTTTCAGAGACAGGTATTATCGTGATGAGCCCAAAATATCATTCATCTCATAAGCTATTCTCGTTTACCTTGAAGTTGTTAATTTTCAATCTCGACCAATGAGCGGGCGGATGCTGACGGATTCGTTGGCATGACGACAAACGATGGCAGCGTCGTTGATATTTTGGCGCCGGACCGTGTAAGTGATATAACAGGACCCGCAAAGTGAATTGCTAGACTAGTTTACTATAGTTGTTACTCGTATGAAACGAGGTGATCCGAAGTGCTTCATTCCATAACGACATTATATGCCTTGCAAACATTCAACTATATTAAGCATAACATTCTCGTATCTTAATAGACATAATTTGGCGTTTCTTTAAATCGTATTTATGAATGAACCGACATAAAAGATTGAAATTGTTAGTGAGTAAATTAAAAAAAATCGCATAAATAGAGGATATTTACTTTTTTGAGGTGAATACCAAATATATTTCATCGAGTGAGTTGAAAACATCAAAATTTTCACGAGTGCGTAGCACGAGTGAAAATTTAGATGTTTCAAGTCACGAGATGAAATATATTTGGTATTTACCGATAAAAAGTAGATCTAAATTTTCTTTTTATTTTATACAATACACGGGCATTTTCCTATTCACAAAGCAGGCGGTGAAAATGCAAAAACCAAATTGAAAACACAATTTACTTTAGCTCACAAGCTACACTTCTGAATTTTCTTCAACTAGAAGCATGAAATTGATTGTTTACACAGATTAGTGATAAGATCACTGTGGCCTGTTAATGGCCTCATAAAACTGCCCCATTGCTCCAAGAGGATTCTTAGCAGGTGGTGATTTCTACTGTCTGAAAAATTTTATTGCCGGTCAAACAAACATACTTTTTCTAATGGTTAATACCAGCCTGCACATATGTTAGCAGTGAAATACTGCATTATGCCTTTCTGTCAGGATATAAGTCAGACTACTAAACACATTGATAAAATTCTTGCAACAACAATCCAGTACCATTTTTTTTATTCAGTTTAACGTCCCTTTCAAGATTATTTCAGCTCATATGAGACGGACCAATCAATAGGTGGGGCGAAAACGGGAGAACCCGAGAAAAACCACCTGACACACCCGCAAGCAGAACTTGGCTTGTCTCACATGTGGCCAGAGCAGGGCTCGAACCCACACCAGACACAGCGGTGAGATGATCGAATGGTTAACGAAGTGCGGTAATGAAATATCAGCGCTCTTAACCACTCGGCCACGGGGGCCGCCACCATTTTGTTTGATTTTCCAATGTTCGCTTCGGATGAAAACCACAAATACAAGGTTTCTTGAAACGGGGCTCATTTTAGAGAGCTAAGTATTATATTCAGGAAACACAGTGCACAATATTTTGGAAACTGGAAAATGCATCCAATGAAGACTACGGCCAGTGGTCCGGTCTGGTTCATCATACAATTAGTAAATTCAATAATACTTGGGCCATTCAAAATTAATAAAATGTGAATAATTTTTATAATTTTTAGTCCAACCCCTTATTTAGATTTGAATTATAAGTAACATAAATTTGTTTCATCATATGACTTCTAAAAAGGATTGCATCGCCTTGTTTAATGAAAATTTACATTGTTGTTATGGACATTGTCAATGACGTTATGTATTCCCACAATAGGCAGCCCCCGTGGCCGAGCGGTTTTAAAGCGCCGCTCTGGCCACATCTGAGACAAACCAAGTTCTGCTTGCGGGAGTGCCAGGTTTGTTTTTCGTGGGGTTCTCCGGTTTTCGCCCCACCTTCTGATTGGCCCGTCTCATATGAGCTGAAATAAACTTGAAAGGGACGTTAAACTGAATAAAAAAAGTGTTAACACACGTGAGGTCATAACAATTTTTATTACATGACGTTATCCACTGTCATATGAGCCGCCGCATGGGAAAACCAACAATCTGCATATGCGAAAACAAAGACGCAGATCAGCTTCGCGGAAACCACGAAGCTGATCAGCGCCTTTGTTTTCGCTACACGGATAGTACACTTCCTCTTCTTCTTAATTTGCTAGCCTGCTTCTGTGACTGTGCAGTCTGGTTTGTGTCAGACCTGTTCAGAAACCACATTGTTGGTTTTTCCACGAGGTGGCTCATATGATAATAATAATTTTAACTTCTTATTTAAGTTTGAGTTAACAAATTCAGTCTGTTATCTTAGTAGTAGGTTTGTTCCTGTTTACACTTTGCATTTTGGTGTATGCATATACATGTAGCATCAGTTATGATTCCATTTCAACAATGCTGCAAATGAATCAGGTTATGACAAAAACTGATTTTGTATACATGTGAAAACAAAGGCACAGAACACTACAAACCTGATAAGTGTCTTTGTTTTCGCTACATAAACTGTTTAACCCTTTTTTTTTTCTCTCTCTCTTTTTCTCAAATTGAATTCAAGCATGTTGCATAATCTGCAAGTGCACATCCCGGTTTGTAAAATATCTGGTTAAAGCACTACAAAAGGTTTTCTTGAGACATGGCCTCAATATAAATGGGGTTATAAACTCTTTGAATGGGAGGGAAGAGTGACCACTGCAGCCAGTTCACAGCTGGAGTTTATTTAGTTAATGTTCTGTGAAAATCTGTAACTGTACAAGTGCCATTTAGTGATTAGATAGGGTAATTTGAGCTTTCCTCAAAATGAGGGAATTCTTGAGCTTGTGGTATATAGTAAATTGGTACCACATTGTTCCTAACGTTCTAACTAAGGAAATGAATACCCACACTTTATGTTTTCGTTCGTAAATAACGGAGTTATAGGCATTTGAATTTCTGAAGTGAGGCACATTTAATGACGTCAAGTGAATGGAAACGTCAGAAGTAATCCAAACTCTACAGTGAAAATATCGGCTGATATCAATCACTAGTGAAAATATCAATATCAATTCTGCAGTGAAAATATCACTTTTATCCATTTTTGATATACATTAATTTCACTGCTAAGTATAAAATAAATGTCGTTTCGTTCACGTTAAAATTCTATGAGATGAAAAGAAATGTGTCAGCAATTTATATTGCTGCCATGTTGTTTAGATTTCAAATGCGCTTTTGTATACATGTCTGTGTCCGTTACACAGACCAAACGTCCAATTTCAATTCGCATAAAGGCTAAAATGAAAAATGAGGAAGCGTGAAAAACCTAAAAATCAAAGAACCTTTGACTAGTATGAACAATTGTTGAGAATGGAGCAAACCATCGAACAAACATAATTATCTCAGTAATGACTTGAACCTGTTTTGCATTTTTGTTTTGAATTCCTGTCTCATTCCATCAGGTTAACCCATATTCGACGAATGGATTCTCCCATCTTTATCATTTGGGTGAGTCCACTTTCATTTTTAGGGTTGTGAGGAGTGATTTTTATTTTTTATCTCATTTTTCGATGAAATTTCTCTGCGCAAACAGAATAGCCCCAGATGGGACGCCGCGTTCTGCGGCGTCACATCTGGGGCTATTCTGTTTGCCTATGTCCCATAAAAGGGACGCCAGGCTTAAATGAGTTAAGTCTCGGCAGAGAGGAAATCGAGACGATTGCTTATCACTCAGGTTTGACAAGTACAATTCATTATGAAAATGTTTCTTTTTCTGAGAGAAATGAATTTCATTTTTCTGGTGTTCATGGAGCTATGAACCGCAGTGGGTCGCGTGCAAAGTGAATGAACCCCGAAGGGGTTCATGTAAGCTTTGCTAGCGACCCACTGCGGTTCATAGCTCCATGAACAACAGAAAAATTAAACTCATTGCTTATATTTACATTCATTTCTCTCTATCGCTTGTTGAAAAAATCATCAAGGCGGTCAAAACAAGCAAACAAAGTATCTAGACACAGTTGGGTGTTCAAACAGCGGAACGGCGTCGACGTTTACAACGTCCAATCAGATTGGCGAGATTCATGGTTTGGATTACGTCACGTCGCGTGACACAATGTTGTTCATGGAAGTATGAACACGGATGGACATCTAATGGTTCATCTAAGGAGGTTTTAGAATAATGTAAATATTACTAAATCAAATAGTTATAATAATATATTCAGACTACTAAATCACACACCCGTACTTTATGTTCTATATGTTTTACGGCAACACAGGCGATGTATCAGAAGTAACGAAAGTATCATACCCAATGGTTCGTCTTGCCGTTTGACACTAGCACATTGGCAAAAGGCTAAGTTGTCACCATTTTAGCTGTTTCTTTGATTGATTGATTGATTGATTTAATTGATTGATTGCAGTTTAGCAAAGCATACATTAACTGTGTAAAAATAATACAATGTAATAACATGTTATTATACACTGATAAATGGGGTCAAACAAGGCTGTGTAATGGCACCAATACTTTTCAACATGATGTTTTCTACCATGCTCATGGGTGCTTTTCATGGCTGTGATACTAGTTTCCTATAATCAGGTACCGCTTTCATGGCAAATTATTCAACCTAAGATGGTTGCAAGCCAAAACTAATGTGCAGACAGATGTGCTAGATGAGCTCCTCCATTCTGATGACATTGATAAGAATGCCAATTCAGAGGCAGAATGCAAAAGACAATGGATCAAGTTTCACAATCATGTGATAACTATGATCTTACAACTAGCACAAAAAACAGAGGTTGTACGCCAAAGATCACATTGAAAGCCATACAATGAACCAACCATCACCGTGAATGGATATTGATAGATTCACCTATCTGGGAAACACCCTCTCCAGAGTAGTACACATTGATGATGAGATCACTGCCAGAACTGCAAAAGCCAGTGTGGCATTTTGGAAGTCTGGGAGCAAATGGGATCAAGCTTGACAACAAGGCTGTAGTACCGCAAACCTTCTTATACGCATGTGGCACATGTACAGTATACCAGCGTCTTGCAAACAGACTTAATAAAAATGTCGAAAATCAAATGGCAACGCAAGATACCAGACACAGAGATACTGAAGAAGGCAGGGATGCAAAGCATGCATACTGTCTTAAAGCTAGCACAGCTGAGATGGACGGGCAATGTTATAAGAACCCAAAGAAAATTTTCTATGGAGAACTACAAGAGGGAAAGCGCTCCCAAGAAAAAACAAAACATAGACACCCTCAAAGGACTTCGTCATACCAACAGAAATCTTGGGAACAGGCTGCACAGGATCGATCAAAGAATGGCGCTGTCTCATTAACAAAGCAGCAGCCTATTATAAGAAAAGAGAATCTGTGGAGCTGAAAGAAAGCACAGAGAGCGCAAAGCCAGAGTCACCAGTCTCTTCAACGTTGACTTGCTCTACATGCAGCCGACCTCATCAACCAATCAAATAAGGATTTCCCATAAAGTCAATGTCTGAAAACAGTTTACTACGACATCATCAGTACTTGGTATTTTTCTTTTCAATGGATGGCAGTCAGACGTCAAAATGATAAACAATCAGGTAAAGGTTTGATCCTTTGGAAGCAGTGAAAACGTTCAAAGAAAAGTAGTATTGTGCAATTTCGGTTACTGAACCCTCATCAGTGACTCTTTATAAACCAGGATAGCCAGATACATGTAAATGTACTACAGTTTCAAACCTTAACACACGGCACTTCAAAGAAGACAGGAACGTAGCAGCCCATGTTGACATAGAAGGAAGCATTTTAAAATGATCTTTAAGGATTGAAATTCATATTTGTAGCTTCCCTGTTTTAACCCTTATTTGACGAATAGAATTTCCCATTATTATCATTTTGGTGAGTCCACTTTCATTTTTAGGGGCGTCAGGAGTGATTAAATTTTATTCCATTTTTCGATGAAAATTCTCTAAGCAAACAGAATATCCCCGGATGGGACGCCGCGTTCTTCGTCGTCACACCCGGGGCTATTCTGTTTGCCTATGGCCCATAAAAGGGGCGCCAGGTTTAAATGAGTTAATGTACAAATGCGCAAAGCAGATTCCACAAAAATTAATCTGTCCCTCATACTCGTATTCTTGTCACAGAGCTATACTATAATTATATTTGCAACATCGGCAATACATGCCCTAGTCGATTTTGTTTTTAATGAGTTAATGTACGAGGAATGATCGGAAAGTACGTATAAAAATGCTGTAAAATTAGTTTGCGTCAACCGATTGATATGAAATTTAATACGAATAAACATTGATCCTTTTGTAATTGAATGTTACTGTCATTTTAAGGATGTTCGCTGCTAACATTTGACATTTCGGAACTTCCGGTTTTTCTTTTCTTGAATATTTCGTAAACGGTTGCAGATATTTTATATTTGGATACATATTGATAATATGTATTGAACGAGCCATGAAAATTGTCAATCTAAGAAACTTCATTTTTTCACCCCATTTTCTGCAACTTTGTAGAAAAATTTTGTTGTCAGTAAAATTTAGGGGGTAGGGTAGATTAAACTTGAAATATTACACATCTTCAAATTAATTGCACTAGTTCGATGTTTATTTTAGCAGCAGTATATGTGTACATGGTCTTCTAAGTCATTCTTTGTGTCGTTGGTGTGCTGGTTTTAAAATTTAAGGTGGTTTTATGAAATGGTCTTTTAGAAACAAAACAGCCAAAAAAAGGCTGAAAATGGCGATTTTCGAGCTGTTGGTTCTCTCTTATATGCTCACTACCCTATATATTTCTTTCTTTTATTCGAACAATATTACCAAGTTCTATGTTGTGTGAAAATACAAGAAAAAGTTTGAATCAACAAATATGGGTTTGGTACATTTCAAAATATTGATTTTTTCCGACTTTTCAAGTATGGGGGTAGGGTTGGAAAAGGAATCGTAAAATTTTGTCATCCACTCCAAGTTGCAAATTTTTCAATGCTTTTGGTCCAAAATTGTCTGCGCTACGTAAATATTATGACTTTTGAAAGCATTCTAGGTGTATTTTTGTTCAAGACAGGTATGTTTCAAAGAATTAAAAATTAAATTAATTTTACCAAATTTAAGACATGGTGCCTAAGAGGTCTCATTCAGAGGCCTGTAGCTTGAAATAATGCACACTACCCTATATTTATTTTGTTTTCAAATGTCTTGTGTTGTATTTTAGAATAAAAAAAGAGTGGTTAGGAAAAAAGTTTGAATACTTTTTCATTGGCAGCGAACATCCTTAAAACAATGACGTCAGACGTTCATGCACGAGACAGCGTAATGACGTCTCTTCACGTGACCCGGCGCACCTGTGCCCCTGGGTTGACTTGGTCAGTGTATTTTGGGGTTTGGGAAAGTTGGTCGACATGTTTTTCATGAAAAATAATATTCTAACATTGGTTGACCATTTTTCGAAAACATACGACATTCTGATGCTTTATCTACTTTATCTACTAAATAAGGTGAAATTGAATTCAACAGGTTAGCGTAAAATATGCTAGAACTTCCATTTCATTTTGTAAAGTTAAATTCAATACCTTGTTTTCTGGCCGAAGTTTAACGCAATGATAAAAAGACTGACATAAACTATAACTAGTAGAGACAATGTCAAGAATAAAAATTTTTCGACATTGCAGTAAATCCCGATATACGTTTATAAAATGAATTCGCGAAAATGCAACATTGTCGAAAATCTTAACAGTTTAATTGGTCTATTTGATAGAGTCGGTATTTGTAAGACTCTAGAGACAAATCCATTCGATAAAAATCCTCGTAACTTTACAAACAAAAGCCGTGCACGTTGTAGTTTATAAGTATTAAATAAAATCTAGGCATACACAATCAAAACGGGTGTTACAATACTTTGAACTAAGAAGTATTTTGAAAGAATAAAGCTTCGACGTTACGCTGCGCCGCATAGCATTAGGCGGTGGCTGCAACGCGCGTATGCGTATTATGCATGCGTTGTTGCAATGGACTAACTGCATATATATTGCTGCATATTGTGATGAAATTTTATCTCGAAATGATAAAAACTAAAGAAATAAGAACATTTTTATACGTACTTTCCGATCACCCCTCGTATGTTAAGTATAATGCAATACTGATTCCTGTACTGAAGCAATGTTTATATACGATACAAAGGTGACGTCTCTTCTTCTGATAGAACCAGTCCATAACTTACTAGACATTTCATCAAGTAACTTTGGGTAGGTTACTTTTAGAGAAATAAAGCACAGGGCCAGAATTTTGGGGTTGACATGCTGCAAGCAGACAGAGATGGTAATTATACAGAACAGTTTACGTGGGGCAATAAAGTTTGAAAGATGACTTTGTGTTAACTGATTGGTAAATTTAACGACTGCAAAAATGCAAACAGTCAGGGTGGTAAATAGAATTTTACACAACTCTTCTATCAGAATGAGTTTGTTTCTAATAAATCCTGAAGAAAGAAATGTATTTAGCAAAAACAACATTTGCAGAAATTATGCTGGCGCCGATGTATTTTATGCGTTTTTGATGACGCAAAAACTACCAGACGCTGCTCCACCGCCATATAATAATGAAAATGGCAGCAGTAGTTTTTCATTTAACCCATACATGACCAATGGATTCACCCATCGTTATCATATGCATGAGTCCACTTTCATTTTTAGGGGCTTCAGATGTGATTTCAAAATTTTATTCCATTTTTCGATAAAATTCCTCTAGCAAACAGAATAGCCCCAGATGGGACGCCGAGTTCTGCGGCGTCACATCTGGGGCTATACTATTTGTCTATGTCCCATAAAAGGGACGCCAGGTTTAAATGAGTTAATGTACAAATGCGCAAAGCAGATTCCACAAAAATTAATCTGTCCCTCATACTCGTATTCTTGTCACAGAGCTATACTATATATTTGCAACATCGGCAATACATGCCCTAGTCGATTTTGTTTTTAATTGCTAGCCAACTTGAAAATCCTTTCAGGTATGGTTCCGGCGCAAAAGGGAGAAAGCAGGATGAGATGAAATGATACAATCGAATACACCAAATTAAGGGACAACAGCGCACGAAGGGGTGCCAGTTGTATATCGTGAAGATTGGTCATGAACAGTGCATTTCTTTTTCCGTTGAAAAATTAAGAAACGCTAGTAATTTGTCGTTCGATCTGCCTTTCGTTTTGCTTTTTAAGCATTGTCCTGAATCGAATTCTGGATAAAATTCCGTCTTACATAATCAAACTGCATAAGAATGATAAAATGACTATAAATCCACATCAAACGAATTCTTGGGGGATAAGGATCATAAAACGTATATTAAAATATTGTTAACGCTACTTAATCTTCTTTGATTTTGCGATTATTTCTCGATTGACGAAGGAAAAGTGGTGATAATGGCGTCAAATCCTAGAACTATTTCTTATGTCGGAAGTTGACGCGTTTTGTCAGCTGCGATTTGACACTTAAGTCAATCACTCATAGCATCTCGACGCGAATTACCGCGTCTTAATTATTTTACCAAACCTGCATTTAGGAATATCTGTATGAAATTATATTTGTTAAATCTGTGGGGATACATAGAGTAATAACCATAATTTATCAGATTAGGCACCAAATATAATTGCTTTCCCAGAACAATTAGCTGAAAAAATCTTCAGCGGAATGTTTTCAGACTCATACTTCGACAACGAGTACCCAAAGTACACTGCAGAAAAGGTCTACATGCTTCTGCAATTTCGGTCATAAACCCCCATTTTATAAAATAAATTTGGGTTCAGTGTGGAAAGCCCTTGAGGCGGAATCTTGGATTAAGTCCGTTCAGCCCGGGAAGACGTTAAAAGCCCACTTACTACTACTATTATTGCTACTACTACTACTACTACTACTACTACTACTACTACTGTGTGGAAAGCTTAAAGTTAGAAATGACCAGGAACACTGGTGCAATCAGAACAGAAGTCCCACCCTAAAACCCAGATAAAAATGAATGACACAAAGAGAACATATTGTAAGCTCAATGAGCAGTTATTTCCCTAAAGGTGGCCGCTTAGAACTTTATCTAAATATATGAAAACGCACATGATAGGCACAAACAGCACAAAAATCCACTCGAAAGCAAAACACGAGACAAACAGAACCACAACAGTAGAACTGCATTTGAACGGGCGGCTTCAAATAAAATCGATCGATGTACCCAACCTCGCCTTCAGCTTCTGCAAGTAGCTTTGTCCTAAATGTATACCCACTATATACTATATTGCTATATACCCACGATCTTTGTAACTGTGAAAAGGCAAGTCTCTGTTTGAAAATTTCGCAGCCGTAGAATATATAATTGCACATGCGCTTAAGCAAATACTACACATATTAATTTACATATGTGCAGATTACGTTACATTTTGACGATTGCAACATCCATTATCACCGAGACCTTGGTGAAAGTTATATGAGATGTCAAATCAACAAGGCAAACACATTAACAGATTTTCAAACCCGAATTTCAGCAGCTAATATAGCTAGAGAAACACTAGAATCAATTATAATGACAAATGAGAAGAAAGAGAACTGCTCAGAAAACGTTAAAGATTTCTGCAGAAACTGGGTACCGTGGGAGCAGAAATGGCAGCTCCTAAACTTTTAAGGTACATTTTTGCCTCTAAAAGTGTGTACATATTCAATAATAACCAGAGATGTAGATCTAGTTCTAGAGACTTGGAAATCCTGACCAATCAACGTTTTACAGATACAGTCCTACCTGTCTTAAGCAAGCCCTGTATTAAGCAAGCACCTGTCTTAAGCAAGCACTTTCATTTCCCCGTGTTTTTTTTTTTTTTTTTTTTTTTTTTTTTTTTTTTTTTTTTTTTTTTTACCGCATGTGTATTTTTACAAAGTATATATAAAGTAAGAAACTTTGAGCTATTTTTAAAATAAAAATTATAATGAAAATTAAATATCCTCTTCAGAAAGGGGATAGTAACACAATATTCAGTCTCATATGAGCCGCGTCATGAGAAAACCGGATTTTTGCCTACGCGAAAACAAAGGCGCAGATCAGCTGTGCAGTAACAGCTCAGCTGATCAGCGCCTTTGTTTTCGCTACACGGATAGTACAATTCCTTCTTAACGTATACTCAAATTCAAGATTCTAGCTTTCATCTGGTAGGTTTGTGTCAGACCTGGGCGGAAACCCCGAAGACCGGTTTTCTCGCGTCGCAGCTCATATTGTAACTGATGTGTTTTCTGGGCTTTCAATAAAGATTATGTTTGTTTGATTGTTGGCTACTTTTCTCCAATTTAAAACAGTCAGGTGTTAATAAAGTAGCATTATTTTCATTATTAACGTGGAACCGTATTAGATAAATGTATTATAAATGCAATATAGACAATTTACAAAACTATGAAAGCATAGGGCAAGTACAAAAAATAATCATATAGATGACGACAATATGAACAACTAGCTAAATAAATGTATAAATACTTAGTTAAATGTGATTTCTAAGATTATATCAATTAAATCGGTTGCTTAGCATAGGTCCGAAAAGCCATTTGCTTCATGTGTATTGGCAAAATCAATAATAGGTATAACTCTTAGTGCAGCAGCGCCCTCTGGTGGAGTACTTTACCTCTTATCTCTCCCATTGATTTTACATGTAAATGAACCTGTATTATGTGGCCAGAGGCCACTAGTTTCTGTCCCAAATTTGGCTTTAAGCAACCACTCATTTCATCAATTACTAAAAATGAAATATTTTTACATGGATATTTAAACTCTGTCAGGTGTCAAAATTGTCTTCACACCTCCCAGATGTCATAATTCATTGTTTATTGTCTTAAAAGATAATCATAGACAACTTGTCTGGGCATTTGGAGAATTTAGTGACAATTACCACTGACAGTGACAGTGCTGCTATTTATTTCTACACTAGCTAACATGGTTTGGTTAGGACGCCCACCCTAGTGTTCGAACATAACCTCTATTAAGCTAGCACCTGTCTTAGGCAAGCGATTTTAGTGTTTCCTTTGGTCGCTTGCTTAAGACAGGTTGGACTGTATTCCATTGCCAAAAGACAATTACATACATGGCAGCCCTCGTGCAATGTGCTACTTGATGATAACTGTGGTTTTGGACATTGCATACACGAGGTCGAATTCAACGTAGACACGAGGGAGAATGATATTCAGATTACAAACATATTAATTATATATAAATATTTATTATATAACTATAAATAGACAGTATTTCAGACAATGCTTTCAGCCTATTGCATATTTTGTCATATTCTATGACCTGGGTTTTTTCCCACTGAATATATGTTACTAAATTTAGAACTCTGTCATCGGAAATGTACATTGATTCAAGCAGTAATGCCGATGAAGTACAAATCATGTTTATTACTGTTTAGTTTATTTGAATTTAGACTTAATGTCCCAATGAACATTTTTCAGTCATGCTGGGACTATATGTAAAACTATATGTATACACTAATTCATTTACAGATAAAAAAGTTATTTTAAAATTATATTTATCATGTTTGTATAAAAAGAGTGTTATATAATAAATTAATTGATGATAACTGTGGTTTTGGACATTGCATACACGAGGTCGAATTCAACGTAGACACGAGGGAGAATGATATTCAGATTACAAACATATTAATTATATATAAATATTTATTATATAACTATAAATAGACAGTATTTCAGACAATGCTTTCAGCCTATTGCATATTTTGTCATATTCTATGACCTGGGTTTTTTCCCACTGAATATATGTTACTAAATTTAGAACTCTGTCATCGGAAATGTACATTGATTCAAGCAGTAATGCCGATGAAGTACAAATCATGTTTATTACTGTTTAGTTTATTTGAATTTAGACTTAATGTCCCAATGAATATTTTTCAGTCATGCTGGGACTATATGTAAAACTATATGTATACACTAATTCATTTACAGATAAAAAAAAGTTATTTTAAAATTATTTTTATCATGTTTGATAAAATTATTTTTATCATGTTTGTATAAAAAGAGTGTTATATAATAAATTAATTGTTGACTATTGAGTCACTGAATATGATGTGATATCCAACAGAGACTACCAATATTGACCTCGGCTTCGCCTCGGTCAATATTGTTAGTCTCTGTTGGATATCACATCATATTCAATAACTCAATAGTCAATAATTGTATATTAGTGCACTGTTTTTTTCTTTCTAGATTTCAAGGTATTGCAAACAGCAATATTCCTAAAGATTCAGAAAATGAGACAAGTAGGAGCACCTGCTCCTAGGCCTACCCAAACTTTTCCTCTGTTATGACAAGCAAGTCAGCTGACACAGCCATATATCCGGCAGTTATGCTAAGTATGACAGAAAATACAGATTTCTTGATTCAGTTGGACATGTAATTTTCTGGTTGCTGCTAAAACCCGCTCTTTATGACTCTTTTATTCACAGAAAATTTGGAACTAAACGAGCTTTTCTTGCGTCTACATCGCATCTAGTAGAATAAACAGTTTGTCTTGGTGGATTGATTGTGATCATGGTGGTATATTGTGTTTGATGGCATGGAGTTTTGCTATGCGAGCCCGGTGCGTACAGTAGATAATTCCAGATTACGATGGTTGTCCCAAAAGTTTCGTTACACTCACAGTTTTGCCAGAAGTACAGCACGTCAGATCTTACAACAATTATTGTCACCAAGTACTATATCTTGGGGCTCTGGGGGGCAAATTTTCGTACTACTACTTACACCTGTTAAAACGCAGTGTTCAACACTTGCCCCCTTACTGCAGCGGAGCAGGTCTAATGACGTTGCCGTCAATTATGACATTTTCTCAATATTTTGCCGTTTGAATAAATATGCTACTACAAACAAGAACTCTATTTCAAAATTATACTTATGTCTAGCTTAATGATCCTGTTGCATATATTTGGATATCTATGTAAAATAATCACACGCAAATCGTCAAAATAATGCTATAATGATCAGTCTAATTAACTAGTGCTATCCACTCCCCGTGTTTAATTAGGTCATGTTATGTAATTGTTAGCTGAAATATCTTTTTGAAAATATATGTTGTGTAATGACATTGGAGTCTCCAGCTAATATGAGGCTACGAAATTTCTTGGTTTCCATTAAAGAACATATTTTAGATGTTTAAACATAATGACCCTGTATTTTTGCTCCGCATGTTTTTGCCGACGTCATAATTTTGCCGTTGAAACATTATAGGTTTAAGCTTCTTCGTTTTTCTCCAAAATTATCAAATCGTCCTCAAATTTCATAATATTATCAGTAAATGACGCTCATAGACTGGTAGTAAGACTGGTATAGTTTTCTTAATAATTACAGTATACCTACGTTGATTTAACAGACTGCGAAAAATGGAAGTTACGAAAACATTTTCCATAATTTGACCTGCTCCGGTCACGCCTACTCACGGTTACTAAGGTAACTGTAGCAGTGAGGTCATCGAAGTGAGTGCCATGTTGTACAGTAAAATAAGTTTCAATATAGCCAATTATTCTGCATGAGAAACCTTGATTGGTTCCTGCTATGTCAGAATAAAATGCATGTGTAACGGGACTTTTGGGACAAGCCACGTATACGCGTTACCTAACAATTCAAAACCTCCCTCTAATTTTTGTCAATGGAAATAAACAGTCAGCCGAGAGGAAATATCCCATGAATTATAAATCGAACTTGTATGAAACTCTGTGATTGTCCTTATTACCTGCAAGTTAGACTGAAATTGTAATGAAAGCACGACGCCCATTCTGCTTTTCTTTTCTCGCAATAGGAGACATCAGTTACCAGGCACGCGAGAGCTGCCTATTACTTTATTCAACCTAGGACCCCTAATATTAACCCTTGAGTAAAACAAGTGTTATGAAGGCAAACATACATACCATCAGTCGTACACTTCAAGCAAACATATTTTATGCCCAAATATATTGGCCTAAATGAACTACTGTTATCCTGTTTCCAAACGCCACTCCAGCAAATCATTCAAAGTCACCACCCCATTGACTACACTATGCCATAGTTAGTTTAGTGGAATAATATTTGGTAAGGCGTCGTTGAGGATGCACTTCACACATATTTAACTCTCTGATCAGTGTGAAGATATTGTATATGGCTAATTGCTTACGTATTCCCAGACAGTTTGATCATAGCAACAGAAACAAATGTCACTCTTACTTACTTCAGTGCTAATGATTTGTACAACAAATATGCTTATTGAAGGGCTATAGTTCTTGGATGGCAGTCAGATTTTTGTGAAAAAAAATATCGTGGACACAATTACCATTGTCACTTCTTTGATTCGAACATGCTAACCGAAAAAATAGGCAGCGGTATGACTCCATCGTGATAACCGGAGTAATGGCATGCAAGCACTTTTATAAATGACAAAGTTAAGTCATATACATGTACAACTACACACGTATTTATTACATATTGTGTTAAAGTGAAAAAAAAATAAATCTGTAAATTTGCGGATTATGTCTAGTGCATTTTCTCTTCGTAGGTGACCCTTGAAATTCGTTTATCAATTATTTAAATGAGTTTTACTGATACTGGAATTATATGTGTATTAAAAACAATTTCATTTTTAATTTTTGTCGAGATAAGTGTTAAGTTTGCTATTTGCATTCGTTTGTATCGCAGATATTTTGTAAATAGTACCCTAATAATGCAGTATAACAACCAGAACACATCGCCAGGAACATGCAAACACTAATCCTACAATTTATTTAAATCTTGAAATCGAATGTCCAAATAATAATGTTTGATGACACTTGAAATGTGAAAATTTGAAAGGTAAACCGAACATGGTAACGATTCAAATAACACCAGTTTCAGATAAGCCAACCCAAGAGGTAAGGCGGGCCGTACCGGTCATCATTAATGGTCATGGCACACTATAAGGGGAAATATGATGCGTTGGTTATTTTACCTTTTTATAAAAAGTGGTTATGTCCAAAAATTCTGTAAGATTCGCAAGAGCTTTTATTCGCTAATTATACTGTTCAAAGTTTTAATACAATAGTGGAGATTAAAAGAAAATCAAAAATCAAAATGCATAATTTCCCATCCATGCATTCATGAGCATTCTAAAATTTAAAAGAAATATTTTTTTTTCTATAAATGAATTGTCCAATTAAATGACAGCCTTCCTTAAAATTCTAAAACATGATATTAACATTAAAAAGAGGGTGGCATCCAAAATAGAGAACCCGAGTGTGACGATATAACTTTTGACTGTGATGCATTTAATTGTTCATATTCGAACTACTATTCGATGATAAATGATGGTTTTATCAACAATAAATGCTGCTTCTGATAAAGTCCGATTGAGTGAAGACGCGAAAATTGCTGATGAAAGAAATATTAGGAATTGTAACCTCTGTGTGGCTTTTAAATTGATCTCCACGGGGTTAATTGATGTTCGGGAGAAACCGGAGATAAATTTTGATACAACAAGTAGGATACTGATTAAAATGATGTACAGGTTTTTCGAAAAATGACATTTTTCTTGTACTGTAGCTGCAATTGTGCTGTCATTTACACTTGAGCCGCCGGATGAGAAAACGAACAATCTGCATTTACGAAAACAACGGAGCAGATCAGCTGTGCAGTAACTGCACAGCTGATCAGCGCCTTTGTTTTCGCTACATGGATAGTTAAATCCCTCTTCTTGTTAAATCCGAAAGTTCAAGCTTCTAGCCATCTTCAGTGCTTATACAGCTCGGTTTGTCGGACCTGTTGGGAAAAACAAATTGTTCGTTTTCTCATGCACAGGCTCATTTATTTTTTCCACAAACAGGTTTAAAATTATTTTCATTAAACAAATCACGAATATATTTAATAATGAATTACACAACTAAAGCATTGATAGACATCGGATTAAGCGCTCATTGATTCCATTCTTTGATAAACATGATAAGCCTACTTTCTGTTGTGCTGTCTGCGCACATTTTATGTGCGTATAATGTAACAGAGTGGCCATTATTGCTCACTACAGCCTTCGGTTCTCTTTGTATCATATTGCCAAACTTTGTTCTTATATATTTAAGTTTTACCGTATAGAGCTTATAGCTGCCAAAAAGCATACGATATAATAATAAAAGCTATTACACCAAAACACACTTCTTAAATTTTGAAACATAATTCCATGCGCTTAGAACAATCACGTTATTTCAAGGGTATTTCAGTTCCATTCTAGAACCATTGCCAACCCCATATCCGCTGCCAGTAATTAAAAGTAAATGATTTATTACCAATAACTCTGTAGTACTTAGATGACTGGAACAAAATTTGGCATATCTGACAATATTTCACAACTCTTAAATGCTTTTATGACCATCTTGTCAGAAAAAGGCGTAAAATCTGTCTCATTTGATAAAATTAATAAAAGTTTGATATTACCTGTGCCACCATAAGTTTGAGCAGACAGGGTTTTGGTCAGAAATCAAGATGACTGGTGACCACAAAATTAACACCATGTGTTGCAATGTCGTCTGCACTGAATCTGTGAGTCCTCGTTTTTGATTCGTCATGGTGGTTATCATGATTTATTTGTTTGTCCATGATGAGGACCGAACAACTAACTAAATGTTGTGAATCACTGCAGAAGATGAGGTTGATGGTAGGGCCCTGTAAAACCGGTTTCAGCCCCCAGTAATTTTATATTACTGATTGTTGCCTGGCGATACTTATACTGGTTGTGTTTTGGAGACGAATGTTTGAGCCTTATGTGCGTTTTATTTTTAGTTAAGTTCGGGTAACTGAGTGGCCGCCTATTGGGAAATAGCTTCTCACTCGGCTTACGATATTTTTTCTTGGTATAAGTACCTAAGTGTCAATTTAGTTTTTCCCACCCCTCGCTTTTTGGAGTGGTAATTTCTTTCTGATTGCACCATTTCCTGATCATTGCCTACTTGTAACTTTTTTTGCAAAACTGAAAGAAACAAACACACTTCGTGAAAATGTTTCGACACAAGCTTTAGAGTGATTCTTTGACAAAATTGTGGCCACCAAGGTGTAGTACTTGAATTGCATTCTATGACTATTCTAGGTATTTCCTTTTTTAGGGTCATCAACCATCATCCTCAAAATGCACAATGAAAAGAATATACGGATATTCCTGTGACAGTTTGGCTTCGTGGCAGATTATAACCACAAAGATGCGTTACCATCATGTTTTGAATTGACAGAACCACCGTTAGGAAAAGATCAAGGGTATCACATTTCCAATTAATTAAAACAATTGAAACATTTTTCTTCTACGCCCAATTAGCATAGAGACAATGCAAGATTAGGTAAAAAGATGAAAGGTCCACAATCAGCGCGCCAGTTGTGTGAACATGGCATTGGGGTCACATCTTGACCTCAACTGTAACGTACAGGTGCCTGGGAAAATAAGTTTTTACTGCGTTGACAGGAGTGGCTTTCTTCAATTATCACTGAGATAGCATTGTGATTTGAACAAATGTTGTGGTTTTAACATGGCCAGATACGTCATACTTAGTCATGTAAATACCAATTGTATATTTTTCGGAACCCATTATTTATTCAGCCCAGCAATTAGCTCACCTGAGTTGAAGGCTCCTAGGTGAGCTTATAGGATAGGCATGCTCCGAACACAATGTCTTCTTCTGTGAAATCGCTTGGCATATTGAAGCCAAGTTTCAGGTGGGGCCTCAGTGGAATAAATGCATGACCAAGACGGTCGCAAGGGTTGTAAATAAAAAAACAAAAAAACAAATCTTCATCTTTGGAAGCGGTGGACCGATTTCAACAAAACTTGGTTAGTAGCATAGGGATCTCCTGCCCATCATAGTTAATATACATCATGACCTTGGGTTGACCTTGACCTATTTTACCACAATGTCCAATTTGGTCACATAGACTTTTCTATGGGCAAAAGCGTAAACATTGAAATTTTCAGAAATCTTTGTAGCTTGTTACCTGAAGTTGTTAGATACGGCCAGCTTATCCAATTGATGAAGTTATGTGAGTATTTAAGGATTTAAGGTCAATGTCATTTCTTGACCTTTATCCCAAGGTCATTTACGAGTTAAAATTAGGACTTACTTTTCTCAGAAACCTCTTGGCAAATCAAAGCGAAATTTTATGCGGAGCCTTATTGGAAAGATTGAATGGAACTGATCAAGTAGCTTATGAGCTCTTGAACTATTCCATTTCTCATTAGCAAGATGGTCGCCACAGCCATAGTATATGGCAAAAGCACATAAAAAATCTTCTTCTCAGGAACCGGTGGACAGATTTCAAAATAACTTGGCATGTAGCATTGGGGACTCTAGCTCATCATAGTTTGTATAAACAACGATCTTTGGTTGACCGTGGCCTATTTTACTATAAGTTTAAATGTTACATAAGCTTTCCCATGTGAAGGAGTGTAATCAATGGATTTTTCAGAAAGTTTTATAACATGTGAGACCTAAACAAAAAGTAGATACAGACAGTTTTAATACTGAGTTAATGAAGTTAAATGTGTAGGACAATGTCATTTCTAAACGTGGACAAAGTACCTTGACCAAAGGTCATTTTTAAAGGACCAAATCTCAGGTGAGCATTCCCAGGACCATTGGTCCGTCATAGTAATCATATGAAAACACAAACTTATTAGTTTCCCAGGAAAATGCGATATTGTGTCAAAATTGAATACAACCGATTGTTTGACCGAGTTACCCCGTATATTTTCTGATTTGGTATCAACTTCTGTGCTCTTGGCGCTTGTGTTCCGTGTTAGGTGACTGAGTGGCCATCATTTGAGAAAGGGCAGCTCATTCGATTAACAGTCTTTTCTCATTGCATTAGGCATATTTTTGTTGGTTTTGATTAGTCTGTGCCTTACAATTTACGAATGCCAGAGTTTCAACAATATTTTTGCAATACTGTAAGTAACATCTTACCTAAAATTAAATAAGTGGTAGTTGTGAGTGAATTTTTGCACAACGAATTCCGATAAACCATAAAACTACAGATTTGGAGGTATTTTCCACGCTTGAATGCAATGTCATATTATTTATAAACCATTGGTTTATCAAAAGGCAATCAATTTTGAGTCTGGAAATATCCATTTTACACAAGCGCTTGATAAAGCTTAATTGATTGATTTGGGTCAAAGAGAAAACTTACAACAGAAACACAAAACAGCAATAAAAGTGTCTAAATCACACAGGTGCTGCTTTAAACAGGAAAGAACATGCTCTCTCCAGAGCAAATCTTTGCTCTACAAACTATTTTTCTCATAAATGAAACTTAAGATGCACCGAAGACCACACTTTATCTGACTTTGGTTTTGGTTGAGACTAGCCGGATATCTACCTTGTTGGGAAAGAGCTAGTCTTCCTGCTCTTTGAGTGTGTTGTCGGATTGTTTTTCCTGGTGTCTATGTTGGTACTTTAAATTCGTGGGACCAGTTGTTCAAAACTTTGTTAACGTCATCGTTAAGACCTCGACTCGTTAAGTCAATGCCGACTACATTTAAGAGCAAATGCACTGTCTCACATTTTATCAACAAAATATCAATGTATTTGTAATTTTCGTGTTTGAAATTTTAACGAATCGTTAACTAACGATATCGTTAATTTTGAATAACTGGGCCCTGGTCTTTCTATTCTTACTTGATGCTGTAATGCATGTAGGAGGCATCTTCAGAACACAGTTGGTCGTTCAAAGGCGGTGCCACTGTGGCGTTTTTACATTAACTTTTTCACAGCACGTTTTGCCAATGGTTCTCAAAGCGTTCGACTGATTGGTGTGTTAAGTTCTTAAATATTTAAATTCGTTTCTAATACTGTAGTTTGATATATACATACCTATTTCTAGACATAAAAGGGGATGTTTTTAATGTGGAAAATGAAATATGATTTTCATTATGAGACAAGTAATCCTAAATTTCCTTGGAAATCCAGTATAATTTATTTTTCACCCAGTCAGCATTGTCTTGGTATTTTTGCACTTTACCTCATACTAGTGAATTTATCAAAATCTCAACCAAAGACCATCATTAGGACTGTTCTCGGTGGTACATATCAAGTTTCTTGGAATGGGTCTAAATGGGTAAGGGACAATCTTGGTTATGTGATACTTAACTGATTTCCATTTTCTTGTAACTGTTAGCACACAAAATTTAGTTAAAATGGCCTAGTGGTTACTCTCTTATTCTACTATCGAAATAGCCTTGTGCCGGTCAAGAAATTACATCGACCTTGTATACTAACATACCTAACATACCTAGCGGCTTCTTTAATTGCCTAAAACCATTTCCCGCGTAAAGTCTGCGGTTCCAAATTTGATATTAACAACTTGTACGGTGTATATAAACGGTTCTCAGATGCTACATGTAATGTTTCTTGATAATCCACCCGCTCGCTGGTTCCAGAGAACAAGAGTATTTATGAGCTTGCCGGCAGTATGTGGTCATGTGACCCATTTCTTCACCTACTCATGGAGGCTCCACATAAATCCAGGTGGTCGAACAGTTTTGCCTATTCAAATTCATTGACATTTCAGTAAAATAGTTCATGATCGCCCCAGGGGTCATCGTTTAAATACTTCTTTGTAGTACTAGCATTTGAATCCATGATGTTTCATGCCAAGTTTCGCATATTTCTTTTGGATCCTATGATTCCATAGTCTTTTAAAACGTTTTACAATTCATTGCCATCTTAGTCATGTGACCTGAAACATTTGAGCCACCTCATGGGAAAACCAACAATCTGCCTATGCGAAAACAAAGACGCAGATCAGCTTCGCGGTAACCGCGAAGCTGATCAGCGCCTTTGTTTTCGCTACTCGGATAGTACAATTCCTCCTCTACTTAACTCCAAAATTTCAAGCTTCTAGCCTGCTTCTGTGACTGTACAGGTCGGTTTGTGTCGGGCCTGTTCGGAAACCACATTATTGCTTTTCCCACGAGGCGGCTCATTTATATATATATACGCACTTTCGTTCAGCCTTCACAAGAAAACTCCACATGAAATTGGGCTCCTGTTGGCCAAGTAGTTTTTGAGAAGTTATAGCCCAAGGACAATGACAGACGCCTCTAGCGTCAAACGATTTTCATATTACCATAAGCAGAAGTATTTGGCAAACCAGGTGGCCAGAAAACAAAAGCAGCCCTAGTGGTAAGTGGCCTATCCAGATAAAAATTCAAACATCAAAGAAACCAGGTTTGATGATTGACATATCCTTAAAACATAACAGTAAATGCAGTATTTGATCTTACCATAAACATTGTCCAAGGAAATAAAAGCTTGATCATTTGGAAGCAGTGAAAACGTTCAAAGGGAGGTAGTATGGGCCACGTTGCGCATTTTCGGGTACTGAACCCTCATCAGTGACCCTTTATAAATCGGCGACGATGGTCAGATACTACAATCTCAAAAATTTACACAAGGTAAGTCTAAATCAAAGACACATGCCTAAACGGTTTCAAACGTACAATTTTTAGTACAATTTTTAGTACTCTGAATATTCTAACTGATCTTAAAGGACCGAAAAAAGTAATGGTCTTTTTCAGTTTCATAAACTATTCTCTTCTAAAATGTCAACTGTTTATTTGAACTGTTTACGGTAACAGTATAGGCAAGATCCAAGACTACTGTTATTCAAAGGACCTGTCAGTCTCAGTAGCCTGTCCAGGTGTTTTGCCAAATACTTCTGCCCTGGGAAGTAAATACAAATCTTCAGTCCATTTTCTTCTTATATGACATTTTAAACAGTTTCTCCTATTCAAATACATTGGTGACCAAGGTACACGTTGTCGTAAAATGGGTAAAGATCATTCCCAAGATCATTTTTCCCAAGACCATTTTATACCAACTCGGTAGAACTACAGTACCTGATACTTCCTGTGGACTGTGTGTTTAATGGATTGGAGTCTTGGAGTGGAGTCATGGACTAGAGTTTTGGAGTGGATTATTGGTGTGGAGCCTTTCGGGGAAATTATTGAGAGGAACAGAAAACTCAATTTAAGACAAAGCCAATGACACACAAAGACATTTTCCGATATGGGCGTGAATGTCTTAGCATACCATCCTCTGTTGAAACAGATTGACTGATCGAAGTTTAGGATATACCAAAATGAATATGGATAATATGCTAAAATATAAACGCCCATTTCCAATATATCTTTGTATTTTATCAAGTATTAACTGGCTTTGATTTATTTGAGTTTTCTGCTCCACTCCAAATTTTTCCTCAATAATTCCACTCCAAGAACTCACTCCAATACACCAGTCCATTACTTCACTCCAACTCCAACCCATAAAATGCACGGTGTCTACTTCCTGTCAAGTTCCAAGATCATACTGACGTCACTCGATTAGTGCTAATCTACAACAGGTTGACCAATTAAGATCATAGGTTACTGGTTCTGGGGAAGAAAATTTGAAAGATTAAATCATATATGTGCATTGCGATCAAATATGGGCATTGCGGCCATCTTGCTCATGTGACCTGGACAGTGAAAACAATTTTTTCTTTTCCAATTTCCCATAAACCACCACATGAATTTAAACATTGATTGGTACAGTAATTTCAAAGAAAACTATAGTTTTGAATATTTTGGTTATACTCACGTAAAGCCCCGGCGCAGGCGCAGACAACTCTCTAGGTAATCAATTATAAAACCAAATTTATTTGTCCATTTCCAAGACCATTTCCTGTATGTATTTCTTCTTCATTCAAATGACATAGGCGACATAAGTTGTCCTTGTCAAGGTCATCATTTCTACAAACTTTTAAGAGCTTGAGTTTTCACTGCTACATACCAAGTTTCATGATCAGTGGACTTTAGGTTCTGAAAAATAAATTTCTGAAGGGTTTTACTATTTATGCACATGGCCGCCATCTTGGTCATGTGACCCAGGCCATTGAGGAATACAAACATTTTCTCCCTTTTTAATTTTCCTATGGATGCTTCACAGAAGGAGGTTTGACTGAGGAGAGGCTGGTTGAACGGTGTGAACGGAGACAACGACAACAACGGATGACGGAGCATGGGTATACTATTAGCTTACATTTTGATGCTGGCGGCTCATGTGTCACTCAGTCGTAGGATGAGGATTCGGTGCCACTTGGTCGTTTAATAAACCAGAGGACCAATGGTCCTGTAAACGCTCACCTGAGATCTGGGATATGCGACCTCAGCTGACCTTGCCATAAAATAGGTCAAGGTCATCCAGGGGTCATAATTATACAAACTTTTTAGAGTTCCATTCACTGATGCTTCAGGCAAAGTTTCTAAATCTTAGGTCTTCCGGTTCTGAAGAATGAGGTTTATAAAGCCTTAGCTATTTATAGCCATGGTGGCCATCTTGGTCATCATTTGATCAAAGTATGATGGGCTTGAGTCCCAAATGCTACATACCAAGTTTCGTGAAAATCGGCCTGCCGGTTCAGGAGAAGAAGATTTTAGTGGTTTTTACCATATATGGGCGTGGCGGCCATCTTGGTCATGTGACCTGGATTTTGCAATCAAACTTTCGTTCCCCCTACCCATGACTGCTGCACATAAAATTTCACTTTGATTGGCCAATCGGTTTCAGAAGATCTTTGAAAAGTGTGTATGTATGACGGACAGACCAAGGTCAAGAGATGACCTTGACCTAAATAAATCACATACCTTCATTGACTCCATTAGTTGTTTTGCATCTACCACTAATCAGGTCTCAGGCTGCAATAGTTTTCAAAAAATCCATTGTTTTCACTTTTTCCCATGTAAAAGCCTATGTTTCCAAAATTGTCCTTGCTGTAAAATAGGTCAAGGTCATCCTAGGGTCATCATTTTATCAAACTATGATGGGCTGGAGTCCCAAATGCTACCTACCAAGTTTCGTGAAAATCGGCCTGCCGGTTCTGGAGAAGAAGAATTTTGATGGTTTTTACCACAGCTGGGCATGGCGGCCATCTTGGTCATGTGACCTGGATTTCACGATCAAACTTTCGTTACCCCTACCCATGACTGCTCTACATAAAATTTCAGTTTGGTTGGCCATGCGGTTTCAGAGAAGAAGCTCTTTGAAAAGTGTGTATGGACGACAGACCGGTCAAGGTCAAGAGATGACCTTGACCTTAATTAATCACATACTTTCATTAGTTGTTTTGCATCTACCACTTTTCAGGTCTCAGGCTGCAATAGTTTTCAAAAAAACATAATTTTCACTTTTTCCCATGTAAAAGCCTATGTTTCCAAAATTGACCTTGCCGTAAAACAGGTCAAGGTCATCCTATGGTCATCATTTTATCAAACTATAATGGGCTGTAGTCCCAAATGCTACATACTAAGTTTCGTGAAAATCGGCTCGCTGGTTCAGGAGAAGAAGATTTTTGAGTTGTACCATATATGGGCGTGGCGGCCATCTTGGTCATGTGACCTGGATTTCGCGATCAAACTTTTGTCACCCCTACTAATGGATGCTCCACATAAAATTTCATTTTGATTGGCCAAGCGGTTTCAGAGAAGAAAATCTTTGAAAAGTGTGTATGGACGACAGACAGGCCAAGGTCAAGAGCTGACCTTGACCTAAATTAATCACATACCTTCATCTACTCCATTAGTTGATTTGCATCTACCACTTTTCAGGTCTCAGGCTGCAATAGTTTTCAAACAATCCATAGTTTTCACTTTTTCCCCATGTAAAAGCCTATGTTTCCAAAATTGACCTTGCCGTTAAATAGGTCAAGGTCATCCCAGGGTCATCATTTGCGCAAACTATGATGGGCTGGAGTCCCCGATGCTACATACCAAGTTTGGTGGAAATCGGTCCGCTGGTTATGGAGAAGAAGATTTTTGAGTGGTTTTTACCATATATGGGCGTGGCGGCCATCTTGGTCATGTGATCAAGATCCCGCGAACAAACTTTCGTTCCCCCTACCCATGGATGCTCCACAAAAAATTTGGCTTTCATCGGCCAAGCGTTTTCAGAGAAGACGATCTTTGAAATTGTGGACGGACGACGGAGCATGGCCATCCTATAAGCTCACCTTGTGAGCCTTCGGCTCAGGTGAGCTAAAAATGATTTTATCTAATCACTTGGTGCTCACTTGGTCCCGGTATAAAAATGTCTTGTTTGATTTTGCTATAGGTCCCGATAGCAATGGATTTTGTTTGATTCTGGTATTATTTTTTTCAGGTGGCTCATTAGTCACCTGTTTTTCTATAATAATTCATTCCTAAAATTTGGACAATGCATTTAGATTCTCATTCATGAAGTTATTGGTAGAATTTCATGTCATAAAATTGCAGTTTGAATCCAACATTCAATAAGTTTTTTCATCCGATTTGTTAATAAGTGATATATAATAATAATAATAATTATATCGTTGTCAACTCTGCTTTGAGGGGATTTGCTGTTTTACATAATAGAAAAAAAATCCGTTACCAACATGTCAAACAACATGTATATCGGGATCGACCAAGTAAGCACCCAGTGTTAATAGAAAAACGCTTGCTAAATTGCTGCAGCGTGATCTGTTTCATGGAAATTTTCTGAAAATAAAGAAATTTGCTGTTACAAGATTTTTCTATGAGCGACCCATTCGTGAAATTCAAATCACGGAACTGATGGATATAGTTGGCCTCCCAAGCCATCAAAATATTTTTCTGTTGGCATTTTTGAGTACATTTTGGCATCCATGCTAAATGTGTCCCTTGATGTGTAACAATACACGCTAGGGTGGATGCCAAGTCTGAAAATGCCCCGGAGTCCCAAAAAAAGGTCAAAGGTCAACTAAGTGCAAAATTTCATATATTTCAACATAACAGCAATATCTTATGCAATATTTTCAATTTATTTGTTGAAATAAGCCCTAAATTACATCTAGTACATTTGTGAGGTTCAATCAGCAACAATTGTTACAACAAAGTGGTGCAGATTTAGGTCAGAGGTCACAATAGTGCAAAAATGCTTATTTTCATGCCCTTTTACAATTGTCTGTATAAACATCAGTGCCAGTGGTATTCTGATGAGAATAAAGTTCTTTTAGGTACTTCTTGAGACTACTGTTTGATTTTGTAGTTTTTGTCATTTCAAGATGGTGTTCAATATGGCTTTCAAAAACAAGAGAATGCTATAACAGTTGATACATGTACAAGTAACTTACTCCATCTAAAAATCTTTATACACATCCAATTTTATTGTACTTTCTCAGTTTGCAATTGATCAGTTTTGTTAAACCAAGAAACATTTGATACATTTATGGTGTTGATCGCCATCAGTTAGTTTGGATTTATAAATGATATTGATTACTTGAGGTTCAATGTCATGTAAGGACAAAATAATGATTTATCATGTTGTTTTCTAATTTTGGCCCTGAGAAAAGTGATGATTGAAAAATAAGAGTATTGATGGTAATCAGAGTCATTTCAAATGAGTCAGATTGATACTAATGTTTTATTTTTTACTTATTGTATAATGATGGTGGTCAAGATGGCCGCCACAACAGCAATAATTAATTATGTATTGGTAAATTTTTATTACCTTACGTATGGAGAACTTAAGTAATCTTGATTTCATCGCAAACAACTCTGTTTCTTCAGGACATATTCTCTTCAATAATTTAGTTGTCAAGCTAATCTATTCTTCGAAACTGCCAGCTCAATAAATAGTGTGTTAATGATAAATATAAATTGATTGAAATTCTGGCTGTTTTGATGTCTGTGAAGCCCGAAGGGCCTCTCAAAGACATTAAAACTGATGTTATTCATCATCCAGTGAAAGCTAAACATCTGAATTTCAGTTCTGACATTTACATTTTATTATCAATCAAGTATCTGTCTTTTAGTTTCAAAAAGCTGTTGCTAATTTTCCGGATATTTGACATTAAATCAGACTTACCGGAATTTTGGAACAGCCCAAACGCTAAATTTTCGAGCTTAACGTTATGGCAATATGAGACCGACGTCACGCCAATATGAGTAAACAAACAACGACACTGGCTGACATTGACCAAACTCCAAGCCTCGGTGTTCCACTTCTGGACGGTAGTCCTCTAATTAAACAATATCGGAGAGCAACAGAGGTGTTGGCACTGTTGGGGAGTTTGGATATTGACGTGACTCCGTCATTAGGTTTGGTTTACGGTCATGCGATATTGTTTGTAAGCAGTGTTATCAAGAGCAAAACATTTTAAAGCCTTTCGACATGAAAGATCTTTACGTTTTTGTGGAGACTCTGATTATGTAAAGATGTCTTGCACTGGTAGAGATATTGGCTTGGTTGTGCTGGCATTGAGATGCTAGCTTTGACTTAGGCATTTGTACATACGTCCATTCATTAAGGTATTTTATAGCAACTTGGAGAATTTTACACAATCGAAAATAGAGTATGGTACAAAATCATAAGATGTATGTTATTGCGTGATTAGCATAAATGCATTACTTCATTGATTAAGCTCAGCTGCCGCTTTTTATTATTTGATGAGACTACTTACATTTATATTTTACTTATGAATTAAATAAACTTGTGTATGTTTGGTGTTTAGACCGATAAAAGTGAATAGTCACTGCAGATCCAAACTAATATCTGGTGTAGCTTTACTGAGGTCGCTCCTCATTCTATAATTTAAAACCTTAAACATATTGTCAGTACACTATTTATGCAACATGAGTTGTACTAACAACAAATCCTGTTAATGAAAAATCATTCTCATTTACCAAGTGGGGAGTACTGCACATATGATATATATGCAAGCTTTACTTGTGTCTCAAAGTACTGAGTTTCAACATGGCTCTCTGCGTATCATATCATGACACACAGTGTCACATTACTCCCTTGTCCCGAGACTTGGCCTAGGAATAGCATGGGTTAGGCAATTCTTGCATGACAGTTGTTATCATCCCGCCACTGCAAACACAAAGAGTGTTTTACTGCACTTATGCATGCTATCTTTGCTCGTATTAGAAGTACCAAGTTTCTTATTTTGCATATTTTACCATAGCTCTCAAGCATAGTGTAAATGAGGTTACAATTATCATTTTATTCATTCTTTGCTTACCTCAGCTTACTCAGAGGATAAAGTTTTGGCATTGTTATTTACTTTGACAAGCCCTGTAACTATTTATCCTGCTGATGGCCTTAGCTGTTCCTTCTTGTTGAATTTGAAAAGATTCTTTCTTCCTAAATTTGATTAGAAATTACCCAAGTTGCACATTTTGATACACTCATTGGCCTTATTCGCAAAACATCATTTCTGCAACTACCCGATGAATGATAAAATTATCACTTTTATTTGTTGCTAGTGACAAGAATCCGAAAACCTCTCAGCAAAATTCAGCCCCAGTCTCGAGTAATAACATTTCAAAAATTAAGAATTTGGACATTGCCTCCCTTTGATTTGAAATAAGAAGGAAAATTGGTGTATGCACTCTGGCCATACCACATATGATAATTTAATTGTTTATATTGGAAATATTAGTTAATATTATCAACGCTAAACTATCAAGGAGGTTTGAAAACACATTGATTTAAACAGGTTCAATGGAATTTTACATGTATTTTCACTGACTAAACGTTTGCTTCTGAGCATATGTAGTTGGAACGCTGCAATACCTATCAATTTTGCAGTTTTATTTGCTAAATAACAACTGACTGTGGAAAGCTATACCAAACTTAAAAGTTATCGCATAATCAAAAACTGACCAGCAAGTTTATCATAACAATATTGCTCTCCAAATTCCAAGCATTTTATGATGGTAGCCATTTTGTACCCCATCTTTGAAAGTTCCACAATTTCCAAATTTTATATGATTTAAATTCTGATTTAAATTCTGGAAATTGCTACAGTTCTAAAAATGGGCAAAATGAATAGTGCATTCATATGATTTGTTTTGTCGTTTTGCTTGTTTGTTTTCTTGCAGGGGGAGGGGTCAGTGGGTTGGGGCAATCAATTACATTCACTACATTCACTAAGGAAGGTATCTTCACATCATGTACAAATGATTCAGAAATGAAATGAACATCCTATGGTATAATCTTTACAAAGGTAGATCAGATTAAGAAAATTTATTTTTATGAGTAATAGTGAAACATGCTTGTTTTAATAATTTAGTCTTGTTTTGCTACACTCTCATCCTTAGCGAAACAGTGCGATGGGGTACAAATAGACCTACAAGAACAGATGACTATAGTCCAGATTTTGTATTTCGTACTTAAATTATCAATGCCAAACAAGCACATCAAGACCTCCTATCTCTGTCAGCTACTTTTACAACTGAAACGTTCCAGTAACTGAAACTGTGAAATGTATTTTCAGGGTATACCCTGTTTTGAATTGATGACCTCATCTGACCTTTGGCCTCAATGGCTGACATGCATTATATTCTAGATTAGCCTTAAATCATCTCAGAGATGTCCTACAAATGCTTTGGGAAACTTTCTTTCAGCCAGCCCATGATTTTGTGATAGAAATGCATTATTTAGTAATCATTATCGGTTTTGATATTTTTGCACTCATATGACCTTTGACCTAATTCTGTGACCCAGAGGCAGTAACAAACCTGGAATATACCAGTATGAGTTTAAGCACTTATCAATGAATAGGTCAGGTCAGTTTAACTGCTACTGTAACATGTAATCAGTACTACCTGTTGTCATGCGGTGCAGATGGGGCTCGTTAGCCTTGGAAGGCAACTCATCTAGGAGTTAAGCTAGTTCTCTACACAAAAATCTAGCTGGGCAGGGGGAACTCATTAGTCTTGGTTGACAGTCCTCCTAGGAGTTTACAGGTCTCTAAACAAAACCTAAGAAAGGGTAGATGGAGCTCTTCAGCTGTGGCCAGCAATTCATCTAGGAGAAGGAAACTCCAAAATCAAACCTGTGTGTCTGGATATGCCTAGTCCAGATATGCAAAGACTGTTTCGGTAGATGGAGCGGAAGAAATCACCTGATTCAACGGTTCAGAAAGCGATACAGCAACATGTTGTGGAACATGCAGAGCGTGACAAGGCACTAAAGATGTTACGGTCATCCACTGCATCCAAACCCAACTCCAGACGTCTTGACCTGTGTCTTGCCTCTGGGCGCAGCTGGGCGAGGACTAGAGAGTGAGGTTGACGTTGCGCACCTCTTCCTCACTATAATCCAATTTCATAGCGCATGTCATCTTATTTCTCAACACACAAGCACTTGCATACACAACAATTTCATCACACTTGCACCCACATACCTACAAAGTCCTGTGGCGATGGGCGAGTGGCGAAGCAGCAGGTGTAGGACACACTGGGAGCTGTAGTTACAGACCTGCACACAGGCGGCTCAGTTCTAATGGTCGTTTTCTGTGAGGAGAAGCAGTAAGCAGAATTCGGCAGTCGGCTGAGCGACTGAGCAGACCTATTTAGGACCGCACTGCTCACCCCCGTAGCATGGGGAAGGGGCTAGAAAAGGTGCCCTAAACAATTGCCTGCTTCAAACCCCCTGGCTGGTTAACCGCGATCAGCGGGGATCCCCTTAAGCGGTCGAAATACAAAGAAAAAAGCTAGAGTAATCCCCTTACGGATTGGCGCATGGAATGTGCGTACTTTAATGGACAATGCTGGGTCAGATAGACCACAGCGTAGAACGGCCCTTGTGGGCAGAGAACTTGGGAGGTATGATATACAGATAGCTGCATTGAGTGAGACTCGGTTCGCAGATGTTGGGGAGATCAAAGAAGTTGGTGCTGGATACACCTTCTTCTGGAGTGGACGCAAAAGTGAAGAGAGGCGTGAAGCAGGAGTTGGCTTTGCCATCAAAACAGAACTTGTTGGTAAGCTGTCAGGATTGCCAAAAGGCATTAATGACCGTCTAATGACATTGAGACTTCCTCTGTCAGGCAATAAACATGCAACTATTGTCAGTGCTTATGCACCCACAATGACCAATCCAGATGAGGTCAAGGACAAGTTCTATGATGACCTAGACAATGTTATTTCTGCAACACCCCGCACAGACAAGCTTATCCTTCTTGGCGACTTTAATGCCAGAGTGGGTACAGACCACCAGACCTGGGAAGGAGTTATAGGTCCAGAAGGGGTTGGAAAGTGCAACAGCAATGGTCTCTTGCTTCTCAGGAAGTGTGCTGAACATGACCTTCTAATCACCAACACAGTCTTCCGTCTACCTAATAGGAACAAAACATCCTGGATGCATCCCCGTTCCAAACACTGGCATCTCATAGACTATGTCATAGTGCGGAGAACAGACAGGCAGGATGTTAAAGTGACAAAGACTATGTGTGGTGCAGACTGCTGGACAGATCATAGACTGGTTGTCAGCAAACTCAACCTAAGAATACAGCCTGCGAGGCGACCTCAAGGCAAGAAAGCTCCTAAGAGACTGGATGTCTCAAAGCTGAATAAAGACAGCATGAGACAAGATTTCTTAACAGACATTTGCAACCAACTGGATGCAATGAATCTCAGTTCAGAGGACCCCGAAGAAAACTGGACAGTTTTCCATAAAACAGTTCTTTCTTCAGCTGCAAGCACCTTAGGCCATCCATCTCGCAAACATCAAGACTGGTTTGATGAGAATGATGACGAAATTCAGAGGCTTCTTGAAGAAAAGCACCGATTGCACAAGGCACATCTAGATGATACTAGCTCAGTATCAAAGAAAGCAGCCTACAGCAACATTTGTAAGACAGTTCAGACCAAGCTTAGGGACATGCAAGATTCCTGGCTGAGGAAGAAAACAGAAGAAATTCAGTCTTTTGCGGATAGAAAGGACATGAAGAAATTTCATGATGCACTGAAAACCATTTATGGTCCAAAGAGTTCTGGAGCCACCACATTGCTCAGTGCAGATGGAAACACTCTTCTCACAGATAAAGAAGCTATCTTGGAAAGGTGGGCAGAACACTTCAATAGTGTGCTTAATCGACCATCAAGCATCAATGAGGATGCAATCGACAGACTTCCACAGATAGAGTGCAATGTTCTGTTAGATGAATTTCCTACCGTTACGGAAACAAGAAAAGCAGTTCAACAACTATCATCTGGCAAAGCCCCAGGTGCAGATGCAATTCCTGCCGAAGTTTACAAGGCTGGGGGGCTACCCATGGCAGAGAAACTGACAGAGTTGTTTCACTGTATGTGGAGAAAGGAGGCTATCCCACAAGAATTTAAGGATGCATCCATAATCCACCTATACAAGCGGAAAGGAAATCCTCAAGTCTGTGACAATCACAGAGGCATCTCCCTCCTATCAATTGCTGGGAAGATACTTGCAAAAATTCTGTTGAATCGTCTGAATGTTCATCTTGATCAGACGGGACTTATCCCAGAAAGTCAATGTGGATTCAGAAAAGACAGAGGGACAATAGACATGATCTTCACAGCAAGACAGCTTCAGGAGAAATGCCAAGAACAGAATGTAGATCTATACATGACGTTTGTTGACCTCACCAAAGCTTTTGACACTGTTAGTCGTGATGGACTCTGGAAAATCATGGCCAAGTTTGGCTGTCCACCCAGATTCATAGCAATGGTGCGGCAGTTTCATGATGGCATGCAGGCACGTGTGCAAAATGATGGAGAGTTCTCTGAACCATTTGAAGTAACAAATGGGGTCAAACAAGGCTGTGTTCTGGCACCAACACTGTTCAGCATGATGTTTTCTGCCATGCTTATGGATGCTTTTCAGGACAGTGACACTGGTTTTCCAATCAGGTACCGTTTTGATGGCAACATATTCAACCTCAGAAGGTTGCAAGCCAAAACTAAGGTCCAGACTGATGTGCTAGATGAGCTCCTCTATGCAGATGATATGGATAAGAATGCCAGCACAGAGGCAAAAATGCAAAGAGCCATGGATCAAGTCTCACAGTCATGTGATAACTATGATCTCACAATCAGCACAAAAAAGACAGAGGTTGTACACCAACCAGCGCCCGGAAAGCCATATAATGAACCAACCATCACTGTGAATGGGCAAAAACTGAAAGTTGTTGACAAGTTCACCTACCTGGGAAGCACTCTCTCCAGAGCAGTGCATATTGATGATGAGATCACTGCCAGAATTGCAAAGGCTAGTGTGGCATTCGGACGACTCCGTGCAAATGTCTGGCAGCGAAATGGAATCAAGCTTGACACCAAGCTGAAAGTCTACAAGGCTGTGGTACTGCCAACCCTCTTGTATGCATGTGAGACCTGGACAGTATACCGACGCCATGCAAAGAGACTTAACCATTTCCACTTAAGCTGTTTGAGAAAGTTGTTAAAAATCAAGTGGCAGGACAAGATTCCAGACACAGAGGTCCTGACGAAAGCAGGGATGCAAAGCATGCATACAGTCTTAAAGCTAGCACAGCTAAGATGGACTGGCCATGTTATAAGAATGCCTGATGCGCGACTTCCAAAGAAAGTTTTCTATGGAGAACTACAGGAGGGAAAGCGCTCTCAAGGTGGCCAGAAGAAACGCTACAAAGACACCCTCAAAGCCTCTCTGAAGGATTTCGAAATACCAATGGGGTCCTGGGAACAGACTGCACAGGAGCGATCAAAGTGGCGAGGTCTCATCAACAAAGGGGCAGCTCTTTATGAAAAGAAGAGAATCTGTGAAGCTGAAAGAAAGCGAAGAGAGCGCAAAGCCAAAACCAATGTGCCACCATCAGACTCTATGACATTGACTTGCTCTACTTGCAACCGACAGTTTAGAGCCAGAATTGGCCTAGTCAGCCATCAAAGAACTCACCAACACACATCAGCACTATTCAAGAAATAATGATGGTCTTTCTCACTAGTGAGAGACGAACTATCATCAATGAATAAAATGAGCATATGTTGCTTTAAGTCAGTCCATGTTTGATATGTAAATTACTTTATTATTGTAACGGGTGTTTGTTATTTTGCACTCATTTGACTTTTGACCTAATTCTGTCACCCAGGAGCATTTACAGTTTTGATACCCACCCCTATGTCGTACAAGTTACCTAAAATCACACCATGATTTTCCAAAATAATAATGTTTATTTTTATTTTTACAGAATTTTGCTATTTTGCACTCATTTGACCTTTGCCCTAGTTTTGCGACCCAGGGTCATTTACAGACATGGCATCCACCCGTACGAGTTTGGGCACATGTCAAGGAATAATATGAGTAGAATAATGTACTCAAAAATGCCAACAAAACGAAAACTAAACGACTTTTATTGATTTGGACTGCCAAGTAATAAATGTACGGGTACGTTTAAGGAAAGGCCTAGGGGATTTGAGGCCTGATTTCGGCCTCATGCGTTGGTAAATAAAAAAATGAATTTTGGAATTTAGATGAGAAAAGTATTGCAAATAGCAGGTATAGGTCCCTGCTTATAAATTCTAGCACATTCAAATTACACATATTGTCATGGCAACGCTGCCAAAAGCATAGAAATACCATGTTTTTTGCAATTTTGGGTCTATTTTTCACCATTTAACATCATTTTCAACTACCGGCCCACGCGCCAAACAATTTCTCATTATGAAATAATACTGAAGTATCATCCAGAGATATTGTATGCGAAGTATCAATTTGTTCGTCTAGTGGGCCGGCACTTAAAAATTAAAAAAAAAAAAATGTGTTCAGAAATGGTCAAAAATATACCAAAAAGTAAAAAATGTGCTCTATCTATGGTTCTTCTGTGCGTTGCCATGACAACGCTTGTAGGATAAATGAAGTGTGTGTTCTTATTTTTAATCGAGGAGACATATGGCTGTTTTAAGGAATAGTTTTCTCTCCTAAATTCCAAAATTTATTTTTTAAGCAAAATCTGAGGCCAAAATCAGGCGTTAAACGCCCTAGGCCTTTCGAAACAATTATCATCATGAATTAAAGGCTGTGTGTTTAGGAGGGTCTAAACCTGAATCATGGTTTTACCGTTTTACCTGAGACAAATACAGCCCTAGGTAGCATCAGAAGTTATTTAAAGCTCTGACTTTGCAGTAAATCTGGCAGCTTTTCAAAGTCAGCCAAAACAAATTAAATGATAAAGCATCGCAGGATAACGTAATTAATGCGAAATCAATGTATATGATTAAAGAGGGTCACCTTGAATTAAAGTAAATCAGGTAAGATAATATAGCTTAACATGTAATGAATAAACGGGGATGAAGAAATTCAACAGAAACAATACCAATTTTGCTTGTATACTAGTTCTGTACGTGTAACAATTTTCATTTTTACAACTTTTAAAATAGCTGTATATTGCATGGATGACCAAACAGGCAATTATGTATATAAAGATAGGCAGCTATAATATTTTGGTACCCTGAAGTAAGAGTGGCAGGAACAGTTAATGAAGTTAAACAAAATATTCTGTGTTATTTTATTTAAAACATGCTCAATGAATATAATGAATAATGACAGCATGCCATACTGACAAACATTAAAAATGACGAAACATGCATAAATTGGCACATTGTTTATCTTTAATTAACACGACGATTTTTTCCAATTTTAATTGGCACATTGTTAAAGCTAGGTTTATATACTCATTTTTTTTAAAAGATCACATTATTGATCATTATTCGTCAAATTTTCTTGATATATATACTCACCTTTCCAATTTTCAATTACAGCAACAATTTTCTAGCGTGTGACTTTTGGTAAAAATATAACCAATGTGAACCTAGCTAGAAATAGACAGAAATTTTGGCAAGAACTTCATATACATATCCCCCAGTCACAGTTTCCCAATTTCAATGGTAGACTATTATCTAGCATGTTACATTTCCACCTTTATATTTTAATTTCTGTCCTTATCTCCACAACAATAATGTGTGTATATCCTATAGACTATAGTACTGTCTCCACGTCCCCGTGTCCCCACGAATGAGAGTGTATACAGTTAAAATATGCTAGTATTCCCAAATCCACTCGAATATATATACAGTCTACAAATCTTTCGAAAAAATCCAATGTTTTCACGTTTGTCCCTTCGAAAAGCCAGTACAACCAAATTTGACCTTACCTTAACATAGGACAAGGTCAGTCAAAGGTAATGATGTTCATAAACTATGATGGGCCCGAGTCACTAATGCTGTGTACCAAGTTTCATTGAAATCGGTCCACATGTTCCAGAGAAGAAGATTTTTAAAGATATGTACCACATATGGGCAAGACCACCATGTTGATCATGTGACCTGGGCCATTTATACAACTTTCGCTCCATATAAAATGTGGCTTTGATTGCCCAGGTAGTTTCTGAAAATTAAGTTTAACTTTCATCATTTCTTGACCTTTGTGCATGGTCAAAAAATGACCTTGACATTGAATACTCGGATAACTTCATTAGCTCAATAAGCCGTCTACAGTATTTACCAACTTTCAGGTCACAAGGTACAAAACTTTCTAAAAAATTCAATGTTTCCACCCGTTTCACCATTGAAAACCCTATGTATCTAAGTAAAGAGGTCCAGGTCAACCAAAGGTCATGATTTATATAAACTATGATTGGCTATGGTCCCTTATTCTACATACCAAGTCCAGAGAAGATTTCTAAAGGTTCAGTTTGTTATTTATAGCCCGGCGACCATCTTGGTCATGTGACCAGGGCCATTCCCTTCCTAAGGTTGCTCCACGTGAAGTTTGGATTTAATTGACCCAGAGGTTTCAGAGATGTTAAAATATTGTGAATGACGCTAGAGCATCCTATAAGTTCACCCATCCTATAAGTTCACCTATTAGCCTTCGGCTTATGTGAGCTTAAAAAGACTCACTAAAGTATGCATCGAAATTTGCACCAAAAATATCTCGCAAGCACTATCGTAAAATATATAATTCAAGAGTTATTCCACCTCTCATTCAGAACGCACTTATTCTTAAATTCATTTTATTAAATTTATCACAGTTAACTGAGTTAAGACAAATTATTGTCAAGTTCAAGTTACAAAAACGATCATAAAATGGTGTTTTAAACGGTTTCATAGCACAGCTCTTATCTACCTACTCATATCTTGCTGGCCAAATTATGTTCCAAGTAACGATGCGGTTCTTTTGATGTTGGATAAGCCAAACCAGAATAAAAGTTTTGGGTACAACTCTTTTGTAATCGAATACAGCTTTCATCAGTTTTATACTTTCAGTATACAGATGGTTTGCAATGGCAAAATACTCGAATCAGTTGCTATTTGAAAAAGTATCTTGCATAATGCTACTTCCAATTCCACTTACTATCACCGTATCAGATTTTTGTTGAGTGATATAGAAGGGTCCATCGGCAAAGTTGAAAATACAGTTTTCCTCCTCCAAGCACTTATTCGCCAAGTTATTGAGTTCTAGCCTCTGGCTAACATTTTCATTTACCAGTCAGTGTCCTTGGCCCTCTAACACTTCTTCAGCATACGCTTACCATTTTGGTACCATCTAAAATAAGCACCATCTAACCACTATCAGCTTTGCAAATACATTGGCTGCACCGATTGTTTCATTCCATAATAGTTCATGTTATAGTTCTGCCCAATCTGATGATTGTTCATGGGCTCGCAAGGCATGGGCGAGGGTTGTGACATGGTCTGTGTTGGTGCCCTGAATCCCAAAATGTCATTAACGGAATGTGAAGATGCCCAAGCCCGCATCATACATGGTGTAACACATTGAGACATTTGTGGTTTATTGTTCATCTGATTAAACTGAGAAAATGAACCCTGTGATGGCATGGGAGGGGGCGGGCAGGAGGGCATTGAGGGTGCTGGACATGAGTATGGGTACACTTGAAACTGGGGATTATAAATAGGCGCGGATGGTGGCGGCATGGCCATCGGTTTATTCTCATAAACCGGACTAGTATGGGTTGGACTAGTGTTACCTATTTTGTTACGTAATATCCTACTTATAGAACTGACTGATGGCACATTGTATTTGTCACATACACCGTCAGCAAGAAGTTTATCTCGAATTTCCCACGCGAATATCCCAGGGTCTCTGTCCTTGTACATTTTGATATGCTTCACGACGTTCGGAGTTGTAACCCTTGGTTTACTTCCGCCGATGGCTCCCGGTAGTATACTTCCGGTTTCATTGTATCTGGCAAGAATCTTGCTGACACATCCATGAGAAACTCGCAATTGCCGAGAAATATCACATGGCCGGACACCAACTTGGGCTAACTCTATTATCCGTAACCTGATTGCGTTGGGTAGAGGTCGTCCATTTACAAATACCCCTCCAAGTTGGTTCACTTCACCAAACGTGCTCTGCTCTGAAAGGAGTTTAGTTTAGTTTAAGTTTAATAGTTTATTTAAGTATCACATATCAAATACATATACTATATACAAATTTACAACAATCAACAACATATTTGATATCCAGTCTATATAGACTTATGAGACACTATACTATTTGTATTTTGCTTTAAAAAAGAAAACATGTTATCACAGATTTACATAATGTACATTGGTTAAAGCATTAGAAGACATGTCACAGTTTAGCAAAGAATCAAATCAAATAAAACACAAGAAACTTTAATTTGTATTAAAAAATAGAAAAGTAGAGGAAAACACCTAGTATGTAAAATGTTTTAAACCACTTAAAATTTGCACATCACGAAGATTGAATGATAATTAAAATATAGACACAAGACATACTTGATCATCTTAAAGAGTGTTCGCTGCAGAGTGCAAATACCAGTAGACCTAAAGGAGCGAGTCAGCGAGTCTTTAGGAAAAGGTATGTTTGATGTTAATTGTTTAATTAAACAAAATGTAGTGATTTGTAAGAAATGTTCAGAACGGTTGTCGCAAGCACAAACAAACACATTTTAAAATATACTCATCAAAAGAAGTTTTGCACCAGTTAATATTTTTCTCATTTTAAAATAATGTCTAGTATTGATATGTTTCAAATAAACTTTTAAAACTTAATACCCTCTTAAAGGGCCGGACGTCCTGAATGACAAATCAATATTTCTTCTTAAAAAGATTAAATAAAAATGTGCAAAAATGCATGTTTTTTGAAAACATCAAAATTTGGGATGCAGCAAAAAGCCCACATCTTTATTTCTGGGCTTCCAAATCCGAATTCGTTTCACATCCTCAGTCAGGATACTGAAACCATTCATTTAAAGCAAAAAAATAAAAATTGAATTTTTTGGACAAAAACACTATTTTTGACCAAAAATAACGATTTTTGAGATTTTGTTTAAATTCTCAGATAAAGCTTAGTGACTCATCTCTCCAATAAAATGGGTTGTTTTTCTTTCAAACACAGCATGCAGCACCCATTAATGTTTAATTGAAGGTACTGGTTTTCAAACCATCCAAATTTAGAATTTTTAAAAAGCTGCATGTCAAAAAAGTACTCATGCAACATCTTTGACATGAGATTGCCTTTAACATAAAGAAAACAGGCGGCAATATTTGGTGTCAAAACGTCTCAAAATGATCAAAAATTGAAATGAATTTCGATTTTACTCATTTTTTCCAATATTTATCATTTTTTCTCAAAAATTGCAATTTTGTCAAAAAATAAATTTTTACTAAAGTTTTGAGAATTTTTAAATTGTTTTTAGGCTTAATCATTAGCTTTGGAGCTCTTGTGTGTAAATTTAGAAACAAAAATGTGTTCTTGATGTTGTGGCATTTTTTGTGCAATTTTTTCGATTTTCCAATTTTCAGCATTTACAGAAAATGGGAATTTGCAATTTTTCCTAAAATCGTTTCCGCAACAATTTTTTGTCTTATCACACACATTATCAAACTCTTTCAGACTGTGCAAATTCAAAAAGCTTACTTTAAAATTTGTTAGTTAAAATGTCACTTAAAAATATGAAAAAATCTAAATGGTGCAACACTTCTTTTGATGAGTATATATGACGGCGAAACACAACGTATTAAAATAACAGTAGGACAGCATACAATAAGACCAAGTTGTAGTTTGACTCTGTTTTTCTTTTGAAGTTTTATGTAATATACTCAGAGGAAAAGTTTAGTCAGTAACCATGACCAGGCCGATTACTATAATGCCCAGCCGCTTGCCTTAGATGTACCCCTTTATAAAATTTGCAAAGTCAGTGTCTTTCTAATTCTGAAAAGAAACTTCACCAGTTGTCAATTTCGACAGAGTTATTGGCCTTTTTCGTAAAACATCAATTTTATATTTACCCGATAAATGATCAAATCGGCGCTTTGATTAATAACGATTTCTGATAGCGGTTGTTGCCAGTGACAAAAATCCGAAAACATCTTTTCAAAATTCAACAACAGTCTCGAGAAATAACAAGTCAAATATCCATTATTTTGAGCAATATTCATTATTTTGAGATTACCTCCCTTTCATTTAAAACAAGAACGAAAGTTGGTGTATGCACTGTGGCAAAACCACATGCGATATTTTAATCATTTTTGTTGGAAATGTTAGGTTTTAGTCACAGTTTTATGTCTGGTAATTTTAATCCCAAACTATCGAGGGGTTTTGAAGATATAGCGATTTAAACTGTCCCAATGGGATTTTACATGTATTTTCACTGACTAAACTTTTGCCGGTGAGCATATTAAATTATCAAACATATAAATACTAAGAGTGTATAATAACTTCCTGATACTGGAAGTTACAGTACGGATCTGCCAATTTGTGTTGTGTCATACTACAAGTAAGTCAAAGACCTCGTAGAAAAAAAAAAATAAGTAAAGACAGCTCTTCTTCCACTCGCTTATTATTTTACTTCTTTATTCTACTCGGTACTTTCACTCTAACTGATAAACTGAGCAGATATTTTCCATTCATCTGAAGTGGCCACTTGTCCACCTTATAACCGAACCACCTTATAACCGAGTACATACTTAATAAATTTACGTTGCAGACAGAATGATGCATAGCAGAAGCAACACCTTAGAACGCTCAGTAATAATTAGTGAGGGCCCAAGTCACGAAGCATCAACTTTTGACCAAGGCTCTTTATGTTCTTGGGTGAATAGTTTATTATGAAAATAATTAGATTTAGATTGACAGTCCAGGGAATGCAACAATCATATGACGCGGCCTTTTCTGAGAACCACGAGGAAAACAATTCTTATTGAAGAAAGCCCCTAAACAGTACATATGTTTTCAACGGCGTCAAATTTACAAGCATAAATATTAAAACTTCAGTCCAAAATATGAGCACATATATATACCGATGGTTTTGACTGACATCATCGGTCTTTATTCATCTCACTGCATGTCGCCAGAGCAGACAGCATCGCCTTGCGACAAATCGTATATGTAAATGTGTACATACGATCACGTGATATATTTCACATTCGATGACACTCTTTGGAAAAGGTATTCTGGACTGAGAAAATTATAATTCAGACAGACGACTTTCTCCAATTTGACTTATCTAGAGCTCTACACTTCTCTGCAAGAGTGTTTGGATAAACTGGTCATATATCATGAAATCAGCAGTGCTTTGTATATATGTAACTACATGATAGTAAAAGAGTGATGTTAAAAGCAGCAGAGTGGCTGTAATACTACCTGTCTTATAAGTAGATTTAAACTGAAGCTAATTAACTGCAAGACCTGTTGAGATAAAATGAAAATCAGAGGAATTTGAGAACCCCAAAATTGGGGGAGATTGGTGGAGAAAGTCGCCTGTCTGAATTATTCAAATGATATCTCGAGCGTTGGCAGCCATTTTAAAGACTAATTTTCTTCATGACATTTGACCCCTGTCTTTCGGTAATAAATCGTGGTAAATTGGGTGTCAGAACATTTATTTAAGACGCATAAATCCAAAGCAATCAAGCAATCGGGCGTTAATTGATGTACGGCCATATCATTACGCTCTCACGTAACCCGCGAAATCCCCGGTGTGTGTTTGATTGAATATTACCAAGAATTTCCTCAGTAAATTCTCCAGGGAGAAATTGTGGCTATTACTGCTGACTAGACTGACCATCAAAATGATAAGTACGCTGCAACAAGTGCTCATAAGAAATTGATTGATAGACTCGACCAATAAAAAGAATTTGCTTGAATAAAAAGTTGTGAATAATTTCAAACTTAAAACAACTTTCAAAATTAAATTGGATATACGTGTTTTTCTTACATTTCATTTGCGCAAAAATTCACATTAATGCATTGTAAAAATGTGTTCACACCATGTAAGATGGAACACATTTCATTACGAAAACTTGCCCATGCAAACAGGGATTTTTTTTAGTTTTAAAATTGAAATTTTCAGCTGATAGTTTTTTTTTTTATTTTTATTTTTTTTTTTTTTTTTTTGCTCAAAACATACATTGTGGGTACACGTTAGAACCGCCTCGCCCACAATCTATGTTTTGAAGCAAAAATAAGAAAAAAATATGTATACCCCTGCAAACCCCAGGTTTTCAATATAAAAGTGGGATATAAGGGGTATACATTTTACGGACATGTCCACTGGCAACTAAGCAAGATATCAGGTGGAAAATAGCCTTAAGCACCGTCCAGCAAAATACATTTCTTCTATTATTAAAATTTCCCTAGACAGGGTGGTCTTTAGTTTCTTTTTTCTGTTAAAGTTTTGATATAACGTAGGTGTAGGGGTTATCTTTCAGTCCTTAATACCCCTCTTGTTTCTAGATTAGGAAATTTAATGGACTTTCCTAATTCAATTTAACAGGATGATGTCTGGTTTAACTGAATTTTTATCAAATATTCTTTAAGTGTTTTAAGTATGGGAACAAATTTAACACAGTCCAGTTTTTTCTTACAGAAGCATTTAACTAGATAATTAGAAAGGAAAAGTTCTCTGCTCTTAAAGGATCTCAGTTTCATTTTTATTCGCTATTACTGCAGCTGGTGTTGTGCCGTGTGGCGGCCCTAAAAAGTCTCCCCGTACATCATCCATAGTGCAGATTATATTTTCTTTTGGTCCTTTGTGATCAGCGAGGGTATTCTGAGAAATCAGCAAATTATAATCGGTTTAGATTCATTTTCTAACCAACGTTTAATATATTTGGCCCATTTGGATTATACTAGTCTTTGTATTGACTACCCTGTTGAAAGTTGCAAAATTACTGTAATTCTCTTTGGCTCCATGTTACCAAATCTATAGAGTCACTGAATATGCTTAAGTAGCCGAAACAGCGGTATGGCCCATCCCCTTTTCCATTGATATCTTTTCTGCTCTTAAAGGATTTCAGTTTCATTTTTATTATGCAAGGTCACCAATATTTTTTTTATTATTGATCTGATGAGCTAAGAATGTATTCTTTTTGCTCCCAACTCAAACGTGCACAGTATCCATAAGTAAACATCGATCAGGAACGGTTGCAAACCGGACAAACAATGTGACCGCCCCCGAAACCAAGTTTGAAAATAATCAATAATCAATGGAACCGTTTATCCGAGTGAGTAGCTTCTTCCAGTAAAAGTGGCTAATCAGTTACCCCAAGCTTAACTTTATATATCTACAGCTGAAATGAAAACTGGTTAAAAATCCACGAGGACTGATTTGATAAAAAAAATTACCCTACCGTAAAAGTGCGTTTGATTAAATGCAAAAAATACATTTTTTTTTCAAATACACTATGGAAAATCATAATAAAGCTTCAGTGAGACCGTTCTATTGGCCTTTAATTTGCCTTTAATTTGCATATAATCACGTGACAAATGACAAAACGAACACAATTACATTTACATGGATGTATTTCTTTTTCTGGAAAATTTTCCCCAGAAACTCTTCGGTTTTTATTTGAAGAATATTACTAATGAAACAAGTCGTTACATAAATAATAGTGAAACGAATCGTGACATAAATTATGTTTTGATGAAAATACAATGATCAATAGCTGATTAAAAAAAAATGGTAGCCACAGAACGTGAACGAAGGCGGGGCAATTTCCATGTTCACAACGATTAAAACAAGAGAGGATACAAAGAAATAAATCATTTTCTTAATTTTCTCTGTGTGTCATTTTTGTGCGCTATTTATTTTTCTCGCCAATATATCATTACCTCTAAAAGACATGTGGAAACCATATGAACCAATCGTGAAAAAGCATGCTTAATTCATACGTGAATAACAGAATATTTGTCATTTATTGCCGGCTGATCAGAACCTTGTATGTTCGTTTTCATGTTAGTAAACATGAAATACATTTAAAACCAACCATCATTTTCTAATATTCTTGACAATATATTGATGCAAAACTAGTTTCCAATCAGAAATCACAATGAGTGTTTTCTCATAACCCTATAGCCTATGCATGAAAAAGTTTGCATGCAAATGTTTGTGGTTAGTGCCTTCAAAAGTCATTCAACGTTCAGATTTTCGAACATAAAATGTATCATTGTCAGGAACTAACACTATTATATCCCGATATTTTGTTTTGAAAAAATCTGGAATATCAATTTATTGACATTTTCACACGGTTTTGCTGTGCAAACACACTTGTTTCATGTTTGAAGTTTTGTTCTTTGCATCAAAACAGCTCATGTGCGTTATCAAAAATGCTAGAAATTATATGCGAAATATAAAGAAAGAATGAATATTCTTAACACAACCGGTTTCAATTCGATATAAATTAAAACATATAGATTACAAATAAAATGTTTTATTATAATTTCACAAGTTTTGTTTACTTCTATTCAATTAACTTTAAACGAATCGCTGAACTCTTAACTTTCGCAGACACCACTCGGCCAAAAGACGGCATCTTTTGGCCAGATTTGTCATAAAATTTAAGATTCGCCAAAATGCAAATTATGGATTTTTGAGAATGCAAAAATATGCCTTAAATGACATTGACCAATAGAAATACATTGTTTATGTTGTTTATATTCCGAGTCATTCTACAGAATCCGCAAAACTTCAAAAACATATGGTACTTTGTAGCTAAAATGTATACGTATGCCTCATTTTTCGTTGTCATCCTGACAGTAACATTCGTCAATTTTTAAACTTTTGTTTGATTCCCACGTGAACTATGCCCTGGTCCAGAGCAAAGGCGTGTCGTTAAATTAAACTTTCGATTCATTGTAGAGATTGCTAGAGATGTATAAAAGATCCTCTTTTCTTACAGAATATACCCTTCTACACGTATGTTCTTGTCTCGGTGAAGTTATATTTTCATTACCTTTTGGGAATTACATGAAATTGAAAAAGTGTTTTGCTTAAGTCCCAGTGCCACTGCGCTTAAGGTCGCTTAAGATCGCCTTACGATTGGCTTAATATTAATTGAGGGGAGGGGGGGAGGAGGAAGGGGGCATTTCTTTGACCCCAATGTGCAAATTAAAGAACGCAGAAACAGGTTGATAAATATTTTACAGATTTTGCAAACGCAGTCTTGTCAATAAACTCATTAGACAATCGTACGATTGCTTACGATTCAGTGGGACCGGCACTTTACTTAAAACATACTGAATTGAAAGTAATACATACTACCAAGTAGCACCTAAGACATATAATAGTAATAATAAGCTCTTGATACTACGAGATCCACTATGCCTTTAACAAAATAAAAAAAAAAATGATGAATAATTCCAGGAACATCAGGACTTCTGTCGGGTTTTGCTCTGTCCCAAATAGTACATGTATGTATTTCACATTTAGTGGAATAAAATACACGTTATACACGTATCAGCTAATTAAAATTCATTCAGAATTAATTACTTACCAATTACTAAATTACTTTTATTTCAAACTGGTAAGAAAAGTTCATTACACCTTTGAAAATACCTTAAACTTCATTCCAGAAATAACTGTTACCAAACATAGGGGTAAAAAAGAAACATAAAAGTAAAAGTAGGAAGTGATCAGGAAATGGCACAATCAGTAAGAAATTCCCACTCCAAAAACCGAGTTGGGAAAAAATCTAAGTTAATAATCAGGTACTTATACTAAGAAAACATAATGTAAGCCGAATGGGCAGCTATTTTCCCGATAGGTGGCCACTCAGCTACACAAACTTAACTAAAAATATGAAAACATACATAAGGTGCTAACAGCACAAAAATTCAAATGTTTAATTTAATAACAAAAATGTTTAATTTAATAACAAATAAACAAAGGTGACTTACCCATCAGCTGGTTAATCCCGGGATCAAAACCGTGGCACGCAATTTTGAATCGTTCGATTTCAACTGAATCCAGAATTTACGGGTGTTTTGATGGATGAACTGATCAAATATAGGCTGTTAAAATACAAAGTAAACAGTGAAATTGTTCAAGAGATAGTAAAGATCTGTGATGTTAGGTATGCATATCAAGAAGTTAGTGTATGTGATGTTATTAGCGGAGCATAAGTTCGGACTGCCCCGTTCGGTATCTTATCTCGTCTTGATTACCACGAGCGCACGATGATTGGATTTCCCGCGTGAAACTGTCAGTCAAAATGGAAATTACACCGCCTTATGTTTCTTTCTGCTACACTTGTTACCTTCAGTTTCGCAAACTTGCATTTCAAAGTGACTGAAGCAAGGTGGAACGGTTCCAATACATGATAAGTATTCTGTTGTTGAAAAACGCATTCTAGTGTTTGGATACGGGCACGTGCAATTCGTAATTGAGGGTTAAACCGATATTTTGTCATCAACCTACTAGAATACGACAAAGCCAGAATTGCGTACTCGTCACTAACAATTGCCAAGACAAATGTTGAAAATGCCAAATTCCCAAAATAAGTTCAAGCGCAAAAGATATGTTGTGACGAAGAAGCAGAAGAAAGAAAGAACGACCCACCGACCGACAGTTGAATCACTTACATTGTGTCAACATTTTTCAAGAAATTAATAAGATAGTTAACGGAATTGGCCAAATGTTTACAATCAGCAGATTAGCATTGCTTAAAATAAAATAATAAAGATGATTCTATAAAATATAGCTGATTCTATAAAACAGTTCTTGGTTCTGACCATTTCAATAAACCTGTGTTTGCTCCTATTTTTCATATAACATGTTTCAACCTTATCAAACCATTCTATAATGTATTCATATAATATACCAGTAAAACCCATAACGTCGTATATAACACCACTATGATTAAAAGTTTTGAATGCCTAATACCATACATGATAATACTTCAACAAATTTTTGTTTTTATTCGGTTTTACTTTTTGCCAAATTTGAAATATCAAAGTTTTGTGCTGTGTTGTTCATTCTTATTAAAATAATAACCAGTATCCTACCGCTAACGTACTTTACGTTAGAATACTCTCTTTTTTATTATGGTAGACTATGATTTACTTGTTGGGTCATGGTACAGCACGCGTCGATTCATGTAATTTGAAAATCAGGGGCAATTTTCGATCACTGTAACAAAAGCGTAATAAGTTTCAAGGTCACCTTGCTTATGCATTCAGAACATGCAAATGCCAACTTTCTTTTCCATACATAAAAATGGTTCGTTTACGTTCATTCTATTTCAGAAAAACATGTAGTTGATGTACGGAATAATGTGTTATATTTATATATATTATGTTTGATACTAAAATGGAGTTTATAACAAAAATAATTTCTAAAAGTTGGGAAAATATACCATGTCAGTTCTCAGAATTTTTGAATACACTTTACTCATTTTTCGAAGTGTAAGTACTGTCATTCAGAAAAATAAAATGCTATATATATACACATTGTCGAATGGCTATTTTTAAAGATTCATCACTGGGTGAAAATTCAAAGAACTGTGTGTGGATACTGGATACTTAGGCACGTAGACACTGATAAAATTGCAAAACAATCTAAAGGGTTCAAACGTTTATATCGACTATATTACACATTTTCATTGTAAATGCAATTTGTCTTAAAATATATTACAAGAAGACCAAATACGTCATTTATTGCGAAATTTCTATCATAATATATACATATACAAAGCCGTGCATACATATGCTTAGGCTATGCCTATTTTTGTCTTGACATTGTGTCTCATTCTAGATTCATGTTTTCATGATATCTTTTTGTCATTAATTTACATGTATGTTGAGTTATTGCACTAACCAATAATACCAGTATGCCATTTTCGTTGTCTTTATGTGAAATATATAGCCTTTTGGAAGTAGTCGTAATATTCTGACGAAAGAGAGTGGGCTATATTGCGCAATTGTAAAATATTCCTTTACCAACTGGCAACAAAAGCTAAACAATAGTGTAGTAATTTGAGAAATTAAAATAAGGACAGCCCGAATCAAATACATATTATAGTTTTTAGAATATTTTACTTAATATATGGCCTGATACAACATTCTCAGAGTATTCATACTGATCTCAAACGACCAAAACGAAATGTATATAATCAACGTCATGGAACTAAAACAATCCAGTCTCAGTATCTGACTGTAAATGAGCCCGTTTTCACAGTTAACACGGGAACATAGCCCACTAAATTATAGGGGCCTGACATTGTTTACATAACATTCGTATTATGATTTAAATTATCAGGCGTATTGCCTTATTCGCAGGGACATGTTCTTTTTTATTTTTGTTCAAAAACATATAGATTGTGGGCCCTCGTTAGAACCGCCTCGACAAAGCGGTTCTAAGGTGTACCCACAATCAATGTTTTTAGAATAATTTTTCCAGCTAAAAAAATCTCTGTATATTTATGGGCATGTTTTCATAATGAAACGTATGATTTGATTTTGCATTCTCAGGTTATTCATACTCATTGAAAATGGACCAAAACGAAAACTAATGGAACTTAGACTATTTAGTTTTAGTATGCGACAATAAATGAGCCTGTTTCCGCAGTTAAATCGTATGAGAAACAATTACAATATGACATTGCACTTTTTAATCGGTATAATGATTTAAACTGTCAGGCTAAAATCTATATTGCCATATAATTGTATTCAAAGTTTTAGAAATAAAATTATTTAGTCTCTGTATCATAATATATAAAAATTGAATCATTTTACGGGTACAGAATCAAATACATCCAAAATATTATAAGATACAGTATACAAAAATATACTATTAGTAGTTTAAAAGTCCCAGTCCCACTGCTTAAGATTGCCATACGATGGTCCTTTGACCCCGAAATGCAAATAAAGAAATCAGAAACACGTTGGAAAACATTTTATAAATTTTGCATTCGCAGTCTTATCAATAAACTTATTATTAGACAATCGTACGGTCCCTTACGATTCAGTGGGACCGGCACTTTAGTTTTAACATATTTTATTGCCATTCTGTAAGTAAAGGGGTTGGGCTACAACATTAATTACAACCCGCCCCTACAACATATATAAAACAGCAAACATGGGTAAACATTTTACAAAATATACTATAAGCGCCAAAAAGAATTATCAAATAGAATAATTACTGTTTACTGTGTGTTACTAAACATATGCTTTGAGTTCGCAATTTCAGAATATCCATACTGATCTCAAAAAGGACCAAAAACGAAACGTTATAGAACTTAAACTATTTAGTTTTAGTATATGGCAATAAATAAGTTTGTTTTTACAGTTAACATGGAAACCTTGCCCCGTAAATCGTATAAGAAACAACTACATTATGCCATTACAATTTTAATTGGTAAAATGATTTAAACTGTCAGGCTTATGTCATATATTGTCATAAAATTGTACACAGCGCGTTTTAGAAATAACATCATATAGTCTCCGTATCTTAAGATAAAAACTGAATCATTTTATGGGTACTGAATCAAATATATCCAAAATATTATAATATATATCCCAAAAACATACTATTGGTAGTTTAGTTTAAACATATTTATCGACATTCTTTAATTAAACAATGGTGTTGGGCTACAAGTTCTTACAACATTGATTACAGCCCGTCCCCTATAACATACGAGTATATAATACAGCAAACTTGGCATAAGTAAACAATTTTACAAAATATATACTTTTATCATTATTAACATACCAACAAAAAGCCAAAACGCATAATCAAATGCTGAAAAATACATCTAAAAATATTATAAAATATATGTACCAAAATATATATAAGTATTTTAGTGTCATGCTTTAGCGTCATTCCGTTTAGGTAACTGAGTGGCCATCCATTGGGAAAATAGCTGCTCATTCGGCTTACGATATGTTTTCATGGTTTAAGTACCTGATTGTTAGTTTAGTTTTTCCATCTCGGTTTTTTGGAGTGGGAATCTTTTTCTGATTGCGCCTTTTTTTGTCGAAGACATCTCAGATCATTTTTGACCTGCATCCGGGTTTTTTCCATATGGAAGATGAAAAAGGCAACAAACTGCATCTCTTTAAAAAGTACTTTAAGATGATTTTTTTTACTATACAAGTCATCATTGATCCTTATTGTTAGTCATTTTAATCACTTTTTGTGTGACAAAAGCTTTTGCAAAGAAAAATGAAAATGAAAAATCTGTGGATTTTGAAATTTTATGATCCATGCAGGCCATCGTAGATAAGATGCGTTCGGATTTTCTCCATTGAATTTAGGCGTGTTCGGATCAAAGGCCCTGCTTCACAGAACGAGTTGTTTCCGCCAGTAAGGGCTCACCGCACAATAACGATATTTCATCAGATTGATATCCAGGAATCTTGGGGTAGGTATACTATGCATTAAAACTGTCAAAGTTAAAACGAATAGGTACAGTTTTTTCACTGAGCTTTTAGCTGTCAGGCTAAGGTAGTGATGTCATTTCAACAACAGAGCAAACTAGTCTTGTGTCCGTCAAAGATGGTTTTCAGTCCCAAAACTATATATCTTGTGCTTAGGTATCACTACTACATCACTGGGCTTCTATGCACTGTCAACAATTTATATTTCAGAATAAAGCATAAATAAAATGTACATCATGCATCCTGTACCCGATATTAATCTTCGACAATTATCTTTTTTAAAGATGTTTCTTGTCTGATCTTTGCCTACTTTTACCTTTTAATCCATGGGGTTGGGCTACAAGTTCTTACAACATGAAGTACAGCCCGTCTCCTCTAACATAGGGGTATATAATACAGCAAACTTGGCATAAGTAAACAATTTACAAAATATATACTATTGTCATTAACATAACAACAAAAGGCATAAACACAATTTATCAAATGAAAAATAAATACAGTTACTGAATCAAATACATCCAAAAATATGTAAAATATATGTACAAAAATATACTATTAGTAGTTTAGTTTAAACATATTTTAGTGTCATTCTTTAAGCAATGGGGTTGGGCTACAAGTTCTTAAAACATTAAATACAGCCCGTCCCCTATAACATATATAAAATAGCAAACTTGGCGTAAGTAAAGTGCCAGTCCCACTGAATCGTAAGCAATCGTACGATTGTCTATTCATAAAGCCTAGGTTACATTTGCCCCGATCATCGTACGATTTTGGTCTGCGATTTTCTCAACGATTTTTAGACATCGTAGGAGATCGTGGGCTACGACGTATGTGTTTACAATTTATACGGGCATCGTGCGATTTTTTTGAACTGCCATTTGTCGACGTTCTCATACAAAAACGCAAGGCGATCGTACGGTAGTCGTATGTCTCCGCAGATAGTACGTAGATATCGTACGGATCTCGTGCGTTGTCCGTACGGAGTCCCTATACGTTTTGGTACAAAACGCAAGGAGGCCGCACGGTAGTCGTAGGGTCTCCGCAGACTGTTAGTGGATATCGTACGGGGTCCCTTGGACTTCTGACTGATGCCTCGGTTACATTTGGCCTACGATTAGCTTGCGATGATCGTACGATGCCATTTTTTTGCATTTTCGTGCGGCCTCCGCAGAGTGACCTTACGATGTCCCTACGATTCTACGACTTCCTACGATCTCCGTAGCCTCTACGATTTTGTAATAGTCTGCACTAATGCAAATTTTAAAATCGTAAGACCGTAGCCCGTAGACACGTCGTAGGGCATCATACGGGCACCGTACGGATACCCTGCGATAATCGAGCGGTCACCGCACGATTTTTTATGATAATTTGGGAACAAAAATCGTACAGCGATCGTAGGGAGGCCGCAAGGGATCATGCCAAGTAGGTTTCATTTGCCCTGATAATTGTACGATTTTTCGGTCCGCGATTTCCCTACGATCTTTTAGACATCCAATGTGATCATGTGCTACGACGTAGGTGTTTACATACGCATCATTCGATTTCTTGTTCTAGCTTTCTTCGATGTTCTGAGTCGGAACCGTTTGGAGATCGTAGGGAAATCAAAGGGTCTCCGCACACTTTAAGTTGAAATCGTACGGAGCCCGTGCGATGTCCGTGAGGAGTCCTTACGATTTCTTGCGGTCTTCCTACCATAGCCGTACGATGTTATGTGTCCGTCCGTCTTTTGTGTACTACCAAACGTGTACAACCTCACAGTACATCATGGCTCCCCCGAAAGGAAAAGGCAAGCGTTCAAAAAAGGAAACACCACAGCATTATACAGATGAGGAAGACGAACCTGGAGAGAAACAAGCCGCATGCACTGAACAACAGAATCGTGCAGTTTTTCGAAGACCGGCCTTACTTCTACGCTATATGTTAAGTCGAAAAATTCCGCTGCCGGTTGGGAACGGGACTGATTTTTCTTCATGTGCCCCTTTAAAGGTACAAGTAGGCAACGATCAGGAAAAGGCGCAATCAGAAAAAAGATTCCCCCTCAAAAAACCGAGGCGGGAAAAAAACAAACTAACAATAAGGTACTAAGACCATGAATACATTTAGTAAGCCGAATGAGCAGCTATTTCCCAATGGTAACTCAGTTACCTAAACTTAACTAAAATATGATAACATACATAAGGCGCCAACAGCACAAAAAAATTAAACACCGAGACATAAAACAATAAGAACCACAACAGAAGTATCGCCTTGGAACGATCAGTAATATAAAATTACTGGCGGGCTCAAACCGGTTTTACAGGATCCTAAAGACACACTCGGATCACGAAATATTGTTGCTGATGGTGTTTCCGTTTAGCGGGACATACTTTTGAATTTACATAGGAAACACGCAGATAGTTTTATTTTTAATCTGCTCAGACGATCGTTGTGGCGCCTATTGAAACCTAATGGTGAAATGCAACAATATCCCATAAAAATGCACAGCAATCACAGAGCGGCCGCACGATAAACGTGCGGACGCCGTACTATGTCCGTATGATGACCGCACGATTTCCGTACTATTTTAATAAACTTGCGATATAACCGTACGGATGCCGTAAGATCACCCTAAAGGTTATCTTACTATTTTAGTCCCAAAATTATCATATCACCGTGCGGTGGCCGGACGATCAACGCAGGGTTTCCGTAAGGCGCGCGTACGATGATGCTACCTACGACGTGTCTACGGGCTTCGGTCTTACGATTTTTAAAATTTGAAAAATTGCAGACTTCTACAAAATCGTAGAGGCTACGGAGATCGTAGGAAGCCGTAGAATCGTAGGGGCATCGTAGGGTCACCCTGCGGAGACCGCACGAAAATGCAAAAAATGGCATCGTACGATCATCGCAAGTTAATCGTAGGGCAAATGTAACCTAGGCTTAAGTTTACTAATAAGGCTACGTATGCAAACTTTGTCAAATATGTTCCAATGTTTTTTTTTTTTTTTTTTTTTTTTTTTTTTGTTTGTTTGTTTGTTTTGCCTCTACGATTTTGTAGTAGTCTGCACTTTTACAAATTTTAAAAATCGTAAGACCGTAGCCCGTAGACACGTCGTAGGTAGCATCATCGTACGCGCGCCTTACGGAAACCCTGCGATGATCGTCCGGCCACCGCATGGTTTTATGATAATTTTGGGACTAAAATAGTAAGATAATCGTAGACCTTTAGGGTGATCTTACGGCATCCGCACGGTTATATCGCAAGTTTATTAAAATAGTACGGAAATCGTGCGGTCATCATACGGACATAGTACGGCGTCCGCACGTTTATCGTGCGGCCGCTCTGTGATTGCTGTGCATTTTTATGGGATATTGTTGCATTTCACCATTAGGTTTCAATAGGCGCCACAACGATCGTCTGAGCAGATTAAAAATAAAACTATCATCTGCGTGTTTCCTATATGTAAATTCAAAAGTATGTCCCGCTAAACGGAAACACCATCAGCAACAATATTTCGTGATCCGACTGTGTCTTTAGGATCCTGTAAAACCGGTTTAAGCCCGCCAGTAATTTTATATTACTGATCGTTCCAAGGCGATACTTTTTTTTCAGTTTAACGTCCCTTTCAAGATTATTTCAGCTCGTATGAAACGGGCCAATCAGTAGGTGGGGCGAAAACGGGAGAACCCCGAGAAAAACCACCTGACACACCCGTAAGCAGAACTTGGCTTGTCTCACATGTGGCCAGAGCGGGGCTCGAACCCACACCAGACACAGCGGTGAGATGATCGAATGTTTAAGTGCGATAATGAAATATCAGCGCTCTTTTTTTTTTATTTTTTATTTAGAATAAACATTGTTCAAACAATACAATTGACAATGATACACGAAAGATGTCAGAACATATGACTATATAAACAATATATAATGTGTAAATACCAAGTGCTTGCTTAATGAGAAGGAGAAGACAGAGAGAAGAGCAGGCAAAGGGCCTGTATTTAAAACGTTGAGTATTTTAGCAGGGTAATATTATTTTCAAGTTACCTTTCTAAATTAATATCATTGAGAAATTATAACAAACATGCAAGAGAATAGAGATCCTGCATGCAGTTTATTACTCATGCAGAGAATCTATTCTGAAGCATGGAAGCCGCATCAGAGGCAGATAATTGGTTTTGGGGGGACATAAACAGAAAATCTCAAAAAAGAAATAGAAAAAATAAAATAAAAAATATGGTCAAGGACAGTGAATATTACTCATTCATTTGTACTGGGAAGAAAAAATGATAAAGCGGTGACCATTTCTTCATAAACTTGTTAAATTTATTATTTATGTAGGAAATGTATTTCTCACTGAGCATTTTTTTCTTTAAAAAGTTTATAAAACCTTGGATATAAATAGTTCTTGAATTAAATTTATTTTTGTAGATAAACAACTTAGCTAAAACTTAAATATAATTTAGAAGTTCATTGTTACCAGAGTATGAAAAAAGCACTGGCCTATCGTCTAAAGGTAAATCAATATTAACGTTTGTTATAAGCCATGTTCTAAGGTCACTCCAAAAAGCTTTTACCCTAGGGCATGTCAAGAATAAATGGTGTATTTTTTTCTGGCTGCTCCCTACAGTAAGAACATACCTCACTGTCGATTTTATTTATCTTGAATAGAAACGAATTTGTAACCAAAATCCTATTGTTTATTTTATATTGAAAATCTCTAATTTGAACTTCATGCCAATGTTTTATATTTCTAAAGTATAATTTCCAATCATTTTCACTTATATTACCTATCTCTGCTTGCCACTTGCCCTGTGGTATATATTCGTTTACATTTACCCAAACATCATAAAATATTCTACTGCCTTTCTTAGTCTGAATTAGTTTTTGAACATAAACGTTACATATTACATTTGTTTTATTTTCTAAAACATGAACCGGGTTCTCATTTAATTCGGTTGTCCATACCGGAGGAATACTGTGAATAAGATGTTGGTAATCTAAAAAGGTTCCATTTACATTATACATGGCTTTCAAATCATCAAAAGAATAAAATTTCCCAGTTTCAGCTACAATGTCTTGTATTGTTCTAATACCCTTATCATACCAATTTTTTATAAAGAGTTTTCCTCGCCCTATATTTTCGTTATACCAAATAGGCGATTCAAGCATATGAGATACCTTTTCAACCAGTAAAATTTTACAAAATTCGGCCCAATTTGCCATTAAATTTTTCCAAAATGGATTATACAGGTTATTATTTAATTTAGTTGCATAGGAACCTCCGACAGAAAAAAGCATCTGAAAATTAATTTGGGATAGGTTTATCCATTCCATTTGCTTTGATTGTTGCAATATTCGTCTGAGCCAGGATAATTTTAATGCCTTAATAAATGATCTTAGTTCAACCATTCTGAGACCAGCACAAGCAATATTCTTAACAATAATTTTTCTTTTTATTCTATCCGGTCCAGAATTCCAAAGAAATTTGTAAAATATATGTTCAAGTTCCTTTATTAATGCATTAGGTGGGTCTGGCAACGAGATGAATAGGTGAACAAATTTGGATATCGCAAGAGATTTTATTATTGTAATTCTCCCTGAGAGGCTTATTTTACGTTTCGACCACTGATTCAGCAGATGTTTAACTTTTCTCAAAATTTCATTAACATTAAAGTCCCATATGTTAAAAACTAATGGTGAGAATGTAACACCTAAGATTTTTAAGGGTTCTTGGGACCAATCTAATGCTAATTCTTCACAGAGTGTTTCATGAGAGCCGCACGACGAACCGATCCATAACGCTCTTGTTTTTTTCAACATTTATTTTCAAACCTGACATAATATAAAATTGTTTTAGTGTTTCCATAGCTGCTTTTAACGATTTTTCTGTGCCATCTAATATCAGTTGAGTGTCGTCTGCATATTGTGATAACTTATATTCTTTTCCGTTTATTAATATACCCTTAATGTCATTGTTTTTTAATATCATTTTTCCTAAAATTTCTGCACATAGTATAAATAAATATGGGGAGATAGGGTCTCCTTGTCTACAACCTCTTCCTAAATAAAAACTATATGACATAAAACCGTTTTGTAAAATACGTGTCTCGGACCCTTGTTGAAATAGACTTATCCATTTTTTAATCGAATTTCCAAAATTAAAATAATCTAGGACATCAGAAATAAAACCCCATGATACTGTATCAAATGCTTTTTCAAAGTCAATAGATAACAATAAGCCAGGTACATTTTGTTTTTTCGCCTCAAATAGTATATCGTAGATTAATCGAACATTTTCCCCTAAAAATCTTCCCGCGATAAAGCCTTTTTGATTTTCGTTAATTAAATTATCTAGTACTTTCTTAAGTCTATTAGATATAACTGCTGATGCAAGTTTATAGATCACGTTAAGTAAAGAAATAGGCCGCCAGTTTTTTAACTTAAATCTAGATTTATTTGGTTTGGGTATACAAGTAATCACAACCTGTTTCTGTGTAATACTCAACGAGCCTGTACAATAACCATAGTTTAAGGATTTAAGAATAAAACAGCCAATGTCGATCCAAAAAAACTTGAAAAATTCTACCGTAAATCCGTCCAGACCGGGACTTTTATCATTTTTCATGTTTTTCAGTGCGAAAGTTAATTCTGAGTAAGATATCCTGCGATTCCTTATCTGATAATTTTTTATCATTTTTCCCTAAAACTGAGCTAATTGAAATATTTCTATCTAACTTTTCTTGCGTATATAAATCTTTATAAAAATTTGCTTGGCATTTTAAAATGTCAGCTGTGTTTGTAAACTCTTCTCCCTCTGTATTAATTAATTTTTGAATCACTTTACTAGTATAATTTCGTTTTTCTAAATTAAAAAAGTAATGGGTAGGTTTTTCTCCTAATTCTTCATACCTGCTTCTATAGCGCAGCATCATTCCTTCAATCTTAGCTTTTTGAATATCATATAACATTGTTTTCTTTCTATCTAGGTTATTTAAAGTTTCCTCGGACATATTTTCAAAATTTTTATTTACTTCATTTTCAATTATCTTAATTTCTTGTTCTAACTTCAATTCTTCTTGTTGATGTTGTTTCTTTTTAAATGAGCTGTATTTTATTGTGTTTCCGCGAATAATAAGTAGACGTGTTTCTAAAAAAAAAAATCAGCGCTCTTAACCACTCGGCCACGGGGTCCGCCCCAATGTGTTTCTGCATTCTTAGTTTGCATATCGGCGTCACGGTATAACAGTAACAGTATAAAAATAAATCAGCTACGAGAGGGGCACAATTTGTACCCTTCGGAATTCCAACAATTTGTCTGTATAATTTGGTTCCAAATCTAATATAAATACTATCCAGGAGACAGGATAAGGCGTCGCATACATTCTGACATGACAATAGTGTATATCGACTTTGGTAAGAGGAAATGAAAAAAGCCTTTCTATCATAACAGGCCAAATAAAATGAACCATAGTTTTTAGCTCACCTGAGCCGAAGGATCACAGGTGAGCTTATAGTACACCCATGCTCCGGCGTCCGTCGTCCACAATTTCAAAGATCTTCTCCTCTGAAACCGCTGGGCCAATCAAAGCCAAACTTCATGTGGAGCATCCTTAGGAAGGGGGAAGGAAGGGGGAACGAAAGATCTTTTAAATCGTGGACGACGACAGACGACGACAAACGGACGCCGGAGCATGGCCATCCTATAAGCTCACCTTGTGAGCCTTCAAAGACACCAGTTGAATCCCGATGGACCAAGCAACAGAGAGAAAGCTCCGGTCCAACCAACGAAACATGCTAAACTGAGTAGCTTTAAAACAGGGCCATCATAGAGTCTGACGCCCGATCCATCGGCAAGCAATTAATGAACGAAGAATTGTAATCAACCGTGATTTGGTTAAAAACGAAGCATGCGGACTGTCAGTCACATAACACTTACGTTATATCAATAATCAAGAGCTCATAAGCTACTTGGAATAATATAAAACAACAGGGGCTTATACCGGTTTTACGGGCGCCTAACCTCACCCTCAGCTTCTGCAGTGGTTCACAACATTTAGTTAGTTGTTCGATCCTCGTGGTGAATCTCTAACTAGTCAAAGAATCATCATGGACAAACAAATGAGCCACCACATGGGAAAACCAACAATCTGCATAGGCGAAAACAAAGGCGCAGACCTGCGAAGCTGATCAGCCCCTTTGTTTTCGCTACTCGGATAGTACAATTCCTCTTCTACTTAAATCCGAAATTTCAAGCTTCTAGCTCTTTTCTGTGACTGTACAGCTCCTTTTCATAAGTTTAGTACATAGCGATTTGTTTCATAAGTATTAGCATAGCAGTACCAGTTTTGAATCTTGGCAAATTTTTTATTGAGTGTTTGCAGATTTGAACGGATTTCGCTATGTTTAACCTAATACATAGAACTATTCACTGATTGTAACATTTTAGATTTTGATCGATCAGTTTATAAATAGTAACACATTAAAATGACAGGCAAAATATCATAACTTCTGGGATACAAATATCAACTTTAACATTGATTTCATACCCTTCAAGAAATATTTAACCAAAAACAGATTATATTGTTACATTGGCATATCACCCAGAAGACTACACCTAACATAATATTTGGTCTAACCTTGGTATATTCAAGTTTATTGAAGCTTGAAATATTGTACCCTACTAGCCGTGGTACACCATAGTATACAATCAGTCAGCGTTTGATACGTAATAACACATGCAATCGCTTGTATTTACAAATAACACTGGTCAAACAGTTGATTGTAAATATTTAATCCCATGGACGGCGCTCGAAAAGGTGCTGTGATGAAAAGTGGCAAAAAGACAGTCCAAACAAGGCACGGCTGTCTCGTAGCATGCAAGATTTCAAGCTTCGATAACCTCAACTGAACATAGGGTAGACCAAATATTATGTAATGTGTAGTCTACTGAACGCTCTGTTATTTCATTGAAATAATAAATTTTTAGTTCAAACTTTCCTGTAGTGTGAGAAATCAATGTTAACATTGACATCTGTGTCACAGAGGTTATGTTATTTCGTTTATCGTATTCTATGTGCTATTATCTATTTAAAAATCGATCAAAATCTGTAGTGTTACAATCAGTGAATATTTCTATGTATTAGGATTGGCTTAGCGAAATCCGTTCAAATCTGCAAACATCCAATAAAATTTTGCCAAGCTTCAAGTACAGGCTCTGCTATGCCAATACTTATGAAACAAATCGCTATGTACTAAACTTTTGAAACGGAGCTGTACAGCTCGGTTTGTGTCGGACCTGTTCGGAAACCACATTGCTGGTTTTCCCACGAGGCGGCTCAAATAATTATTATGTTTAACACCATGAAGAATCAAGATACAATTAGTTAAGACAGGAATTGAGAAAAGTTAACAAGTACAGGCATTTTGTGAGGAAAAGGGTTTGACACTTGAACTAGGAGTAATTTGGTGTGCTGAATCCAAAAACCAATGTTGGCAAGTTGAGAAATGACGTCTTCATGTCCTAATTTGCATATTTTCAAAATGGCCGCCAAAATATCTAGAATCTGTTATATTGATGAAACGTTTCATTTGTTTGTCATGATCTTAGCCTAAAATCACATAAAATATATTGTTAGATGATTGCTTGACTAAATTACATAAATTTAAATGCAAAGAATTTTAGCCCGCAAAGATAAACTCAATTACACTATGAAAATAATGCATGGTTTCCATGGCAACTATTAATGTGTTTCTTGAGGAGGGGTGTAGCTACAAAATTGATCATATCGCCACCGTTGCTCGTCCTATGCCGCTGAGCCTGGTCTTGTTGTTAAGCTTAGACATATCCCTTTTCTCCTGTGGTAAGTAATGCAATTTATCTAATTTGCATATTCATGAATTGTAATGAAAACATTCAAAATGGTTTAAAATCCATAAATAAATAAACAATTTTCAGGCCCAAGCCATCATTATGACACTGTTATTGCACAATATATCATGTGACAAATATATTGATGTCATGGACCTATTTGAAAATTTTACCTCATTTGCTTATTCATGAATATTAATTATAATGCTGAAAACTGGGGCCAACTGAAAACCAGGGGAAAACTATTGCCATTAAAGGTTTTGGTGGGTTATAAGATCTTTCTTGCATTTTAGGACAAATTTTCATGGCTGCCAGTTTGGTAAGAGGGACCACTTAAATGCCTTAAAATATTGTCCTCAACAATGAACATAATTATGTGCATGATGTAAAAAAAATGTTTCCACGCCCATCCATTGTGTGATTCTACAGAATGGGGTGCACTTACAAAAAAACCCATATCCTACCAATAGCATGCTCTAGAATACTATGATTGACCTGATAGTAGTGCTTGGACATAACGATTTAATGGTAATCCTAATATTCAAATTATTGAATTTGTATATTCATGAATATTAATGAAAATCGTAAGAAATTGAAGGAAAATCATGGAAAAAATGTGGGGTGTACATAAAAAATCACTTGTATCTGGGCTGTAAATAAACATAGGACGTTGAGAATGGTATCAAATAAATGATAAGGTATCGTATTATCTCTTTGAAGTGTGATATAGGAAAAAAATGATTTTCAATTCCATGTATATCAATGAAAACTTATGAAATTGAGAGAAAAAAAATGGAAAAAGATTAAACAGATACACCTTCAAATACACTTGTATCTTAGCAACCAAAAGCCCCAATGTGCTGAAAATGGAATCAAATGGTAGCTAGGGCAATATTATACCATCCATACTGTAATAGAAAGGTACAAGTAGGCAAAGATCAGGAAATGGCGCAATCAGAAAAAGATTCCCACTCCAAAAACCGAGGTGGGAAAAAACCAAACCAACAATCAGGTACTTATACCATGAAACATATCGTAAGCCGAATGAGCAGCTATTTTCCCAATAGGTGGCCACTCAGTTACCTTAACTTAACTAAAAATGTGAAAACATACATAAGGCGCCAACAGCACAAAAAAATTTTCAAAAACCAAGACATAAAACGAAAAGAACCACCACAGAAGTATCGACTTGGAACGATCAGTAACACAAAGTTACTGGCGGGCTTAAACCGATTTTACATGGCCATAACCTCACCCTCAGCTTCCGCAGTGGTTCAGTGATATACAAGAAATAAGAAAAATCATATTAAGAAAATAATAAACATAGATACCAACGTTTAACATGAATAACGGAAAGCAGGGTGAGCAGCTATTAAAGGTATTAGGTGGTCACAGTGCTAGCTTGGACAGAACAAGTAAAAGGCAGAGGGCTAAGTGAACAGCCAAATAAGTTATTTGAGTTTCATTTTCATGAATATTAATAAAATCTTTAGGAACTGGGGTAAAAATGCAGAAAAATTAGGAGATATACATTTAACACATGTGCGTATCTTGGCTACTTAAGGACCTAAAGAGTCGAAGTTGAAATCAAATGACTGCTATGACAATGTTCTATAACCATATGATTTTGATTTTTTTGACATCTAGATATTTTTTGTTGTATGGCTATTAATGAGATATTTCAAAATAGAGAAATATCACAGAAAAGTAAAGGCGGTATACCAACAAAGTTGCTTATATCTCCACCGCTAATACCCTTAGAGGGATGAAACTGGTACCCATAGAATGTTAGGACAATGTAGTCTGATAGATAAACAGCATCTAACTAAAACCATGTAGTCTGATAGATAAACCATAGCTTGAACCAAAAGCCATGAATGCTACGAAAAATTGTAAAAATTACATACATAAAGTTGAAGGTTGTGCTCAAACAAAATCGCTTGTATCTTGGTTGCTAACAAATACATGACTGTATGCTTTATAAATCTGAACGTATGGCAATGATAAATTGTACGTGTACTAGCAATAATTTGATGCCACTTTGAACTCTCTAAGTCTATTTACAGTCCAGATATAAGCAATTTTATTGGTAAACCCCCATCATTTTCTGGCCATATTTTTATTATTTATAAAGATTTTAACAAATATTTCAGATAAAGCAAATAACAGATCATGCGGTTATAAATAGAACAATGTTTAAGCAATTGTTTGATACCAATTTCAGCTCTCTGGGTCTATCGGTAAGCATGATATGCACGTTTTTATGTGTATACCGCCTTATGCTTTCAGCATTTTACCCCAATTCCTAAAGATGTAATTAATATTCGTGAAAATAAAAATCAGATGACTTATAAATTGTAATATAGGATGGCATAATATTGCCTTAACAACCATTCCCTTGATCATCATTCAGCACTTTAGGGCTTTGGGTTGCCAAGCTACAAGCCATTTCTTACATTTACCCCTTTAATTTTTCCATTTTTTCTGTCATGTTTTTAAAGATTTCATTAATATACATGAAATTACAAATCCGATTATTCTTATATCATATTTCAGAGTTATAGTACATTGCCACAGCATTCATTTGATATCTCTTTCGGCATCCTAGGTTCATTAACAGCCTGGGTACAGGTGTTTTTGTATGCATACCCCCCATCTTTTTTCACGATTTTTCTCCCATTATAATTTTTATTAATATTCATGAATATATGTAAATTCAATGATTTCAATATTAGTTATGAAGGTTAAATTGCTATGTCAATGCAATACTACCAGACCAATCATAGTATTCTAAAGTATACTTTTGGTGGGACATGGGTATTTTTGTAAGTACATCCCATTCTATAGAATCACACTAGGGGTGGTTGTGGAAACAATATGATGTTTACATCATGCGAATGTGTTCATTGTTGAAGAGAACTTTTTATGGCATTTAATTGGCCCATCTGACCAAACTGGCAGCCATAAAAATTTGTCCTAAAAGGCAAAAACGATCATATAACGCACCAAAAACCTTTCAATGGCAATTGTTTTTCCCTGGTTTTCGTCCATATGTTTTGACATTTCAATTAATATTCATAAATATGCTAATGAGATGAGTTTCATATTGACCATCGGCATCAATATATTTGTCATATATGGTATTACTGGTGCAATAACAAGTTGTCATAATGATAGCTTTTTTTTTGCCTGAAAATTGTTTACTTATGGATTTTAAAGCCGTTTTTAATATTTTCATTAAAATTCATGAATATGCAAATTCGATAATTTGCATTACTTACCAAATGATCAAAAGGCTATATCTATGCTTTACAGTGAAACCAGGTGCAGTGATCTAGGACTTGTTACAGTGGAACTATGATCACTTTTGTAGGTACAAGTAGAAAAGCCCACTCCCCTGCCCCCTCCACACCCCCACCTCAGCCTTTTTACTTTTGAGATTTTTTTTATTCATTGAAAACCTTCTAATCATTATAAAATGTTATTTTTATTATTTTGTAGCAGTTTGGAATCCTAAACATATACTAATTTGCAGCAATTGATGTTTTTCTTAATTTTGTCGGCCATCTTGGAAATATCCAAATTAGATGGTGAAGGAGCCATTTCTCAGCTTGCCAACATTGGTTTTTGGATTTAGCATACCCAAATACCCCTAGAAATGATCTCAAACCCTTTTCCTCACAAAATGCCTGTACCTTCATAACGAAGCGTCTTTTCTCATTTTCTGTCTTAACTAAATATACTGCCCGGCAATTTGAGATCCATGGAAAGCCAAACAACATCACTGAAAATCTGGAACAACATAAAAACACTTTACTGAACACTAACTGAACCTCGGTGGGCCGAGCAAAAGAAAAGAGGAAGCTCCAGCCCCAACCAACCAAAACTTAAAGTTTCATAGAATGGTAAAAGTAGGCAATGACCATGAAACGATGCAACCAGAAAGAAATTCCCACTCTCAAAACCGAGATGGGGAAACTACTACATTGATAATCAAGTACTTATACTAAGAAAACATATCGTACACTGAGGCGACAACTCAGTTACCCGAACTTAACTTAAAATACGAAAACGTACATAAGGCATAAGGTGCAAACAAAAAAACCTCACAACTGAAGTATCGCATTGATTGGAACGATCAGTAATATAATACTACTTGGAGGGAGGGGCTTAAACCGGTCTTACAGGTACCTAACCTCAACCTCTGTCTCTGCAGTGGTTCCCAACATTTAGATAGTTGTTCTAACGTTCAAACCATCGACGTGCGAATACAGAAGAAGGAATAGTTGTCAACCGTGATTGGGATGAAAACTAAGCATGCAGACTGTCCCATCACATTAACGTTATATCATATACATTTGTTAACTGAAGAGAAAAATCATTCCTTCTTAAATATAATTTGTGGGAAAAAAAACCCTCACGTAAAAGCGTCTTTAATGTTTCCACCTGAACTACAATTGAATAAAGCGAACATCAAAGACACCGAAGCCCCATCTTTGGATAAGCGGCTTTCTATTTCAAATGGATTTGTTTCATCCAACATTTATGATAAGCGCGACGACTTTGATTTGATATAGTTAAGTTTCCGCTTTGGACGGTGGCGCTCCTTGCCTTGATTCTTATGGTGTGTATACGTTTTGTGGCTTAATTAATAGGTTTGCTAGAGTGTGCAATCATTGTACAGACTTCAACGCGTGAAATAAATGTTTGTCAGCCAAACTTCTCCAGCAGGGCTATTGGTTATCATAAATTTCGAAAAACATTTTCTAAATTTAATAAAAAAAAACAACTATGAATTGATTTCCAGATATAATGTTCGGAACCAGGATTTTATATATTAGTTATAGGTGTGATTTTCTTTTCAGTTTAGAAAAATCAATATACGTAACAAACGTATGATGTAACGAATGAGATGCGACAGCCTGTTTAGTTTTAACCCAATCACTATGATAACAGATCGTTCCAGTGCGATACTTCTTTTGTGGTTCTAATTGATTTACGCTTTGGAGTTGAAATTTTGTGCTGTTTGAACCTTATGTACGTTTTCATTTTTTTTGTTAAGTTCGGGTAACTGTGTTGCCGCCTATTGGGAAGTAGCTGCTCACTCGGCTTACGATGTTTTCTTAGTATCTAATTGTTAATTTAGGGTTGTTTTTTTTTCTATCCATCTCGATTTTTGGAGTGGGAATTTCTTTGTGATTGCGTCGATTCCAGATCATTGTCTACTGTTACCATTTTATGAAACTTTGATTATAGTTGGTTTGGGCTGGAGCTTCTTCTTGTCTTTTGCTTCAATTAAGTTTTTTTATGTTGCTCCGGATTTTCAGTGATGTTGTTTGGCTTTTTCATGGATCTCAAATTGCCGGGCAGCATATTATATATAAGTTATCGTTTTGATTCTTCATGGTGTTAAACATAATAATTATTTGTTTGTCCATGATGATTCATTGACTAGTTAGAGATTCAATACGGGGATCGAACAACTAACTAAATGTTGTGAACCACTGCAGAAGTTGAGGGTGAGGTTAGGCGCCCGTAAAACCGGTATAAGCCCCTCAGTTACTTTATTTTATTGATATAACGTGTAATGCGACAGTCTGCATGCTTATAGCTTTTAACCAAATCATGGTTGATTACAATTCTCCGTTCATTAATTGCTTGCCGGTGGATCGGGCGTCAGACTCTATGATGGCCCCGTTTTAAAGCTACTCCTTTTAGCATGTTTAGTTGGTTGGGCCAGGCTGAGTTTTCTCTCTGTTACTTGGTCCATGGTGTCTTTGTTTTGCTCCAGATTTTCAGTTATGTTGTTTGGCATCTCAGAGATGGTAGTGGTTGGGATCTCGTAAACACGGTTTAAACACCCAGTATTTTATTTCAGTTATGTTGTTTGGCATCTCAAAGATGGTAGTGGTTGGGATCTCGTAAACACGGTTTAAACACCCAGTAATTTATCACTGGCCGTTCCATAGCTGGCGATTTCATGGCGATACTTCACCTGTGGTTCCAATCTATTCAAATAAACGTTCTGTGTTGCATGATTTTGTGGCAACCAGATTTATGCTTTGTTTTTCACATGATAGCACTGTGACAACATACTTTCAATAGCTTCTCACCCTGCTTTCCGTTACACATATCATATGAATTGTTTGGTCATTTTGTGTTATTATGATCTTCTATATATGTGTATTGCTAAACCACCTGCAATGCAGATCTATAGGATGACTTATGTTTACGCCATTACTGTTTTGGTCTGTCTTGCATCATAAACACGGAAGGAGACTTGTAACGAGCATTTTAGTAGAATTTCAGTAGAATTAGGGCCCCGTAAAATCGATTTTAAGCCTTCCTATAATCGCTAATACCGACCGCTCAAATGCGGTTCTGATTTGATTTTCTGTATGTGCACTATGTGACTTGTACATTTTCTTGTTTCTTTCCTCAAATGAAATTTTCTTTCGATGTCAATATCATTTTATTTATTTATTTATTTATTTATTTATTTATTTATTTATTTATTTATTTATTTATTATAATGATAAACACACATAGAAAAATCCAAATAATAATGATATATGCGAGAAAATATGCACTGCTACATCACATGTACTTGCACTGGCATATTAATTCATATAATTGTTTGGGTTGTTATTATTTATATTTCAAAATATATGTATGGAAAATTAATGAAAATAGTATACAAATCTGTTTATGCTATAACCAATTTATTTCGCGGTAAGCCATCAATGTGAAAGCTATAAGAATCGTTGGGTCTTTGAAGCAAATACGGTGTGGTAATTAAATTGTTCTGATTGTTTTATCATATGTGGAAGAATATCAATCATGATATATGTGAGAACCTGTTGCCCTCAAATGACCCTTGTTCCCTTTCCACAGGGAAGGGGAAATCTTTGAATATAGATCAGATATATGAGAAAGCGCGAACGAAAACAGATATCATTTAATTTTCACCAGAAAATTCCTAATTAACAGTTCTCCTCCTCGCATACATTAATCGAAAATATGCTAATCACTGATGTTAGAACCAAAAATTTGACCTTCGTCTGTCTAAAACGACTAACTTATTATTTTCGTCTATTTATTTCTTTATCTAATAATTATTTTTACTTATTGATAACACCGTGTATATTATATTGTACAATCATTTATTATATGGCAAGTGATGAAATATAGAGAAATATGTATTAAATATAACCAATATTTGAAAAAGTTATATTTTCACATGTGAAAATATAAAAAAAGTTATATTTTCACATGTGAAAATATAAGATTTGGGAATATGCAAATTACGATTCCACCGTTTCATTTCTAATTTATACATAAATAAATTTTATAATCTATGCTATTGTTGACGCAATGAACGTTCACACACAATAGCGACGTAATGACGCGACGTAATGACGTCATTTAAGATTTTGACGTCATATGCTTTAGCGCGCAACGTTACAATGACGACATGCAATATAATAAAAAGAAAATTCAAGTTTTTGTCGTGAATATGAATTTTATTTCATCTCGTGAAGTGAAAAATTATATATTTCATTCGTGCCTTCGGCACTCATGAAATATAAAAATTTTTCACTTCACTCAATGAAATAAAACTCATATTCACTCCAAAAACTTGAATATCCTCTATATATTATTTTCTGTATAATATATTTTGTCTTTGATTCGTTCTTTTTTCATAATTGAATAGGAAATTAATCTTTTTGAACTTCAGCTTATTTTTCGAAGAGATATGGACTTGTTTTCTCTTCTGGACAAAATACCAATACATAATAACTACTTTTTGCAATAACAAAACAAAAGCAAATAATAATAATTTCTTAATATTTTGTCCACCCCTTTTTATATGGTATTGAAATTGTTGTCGTTTTTTAGCAGAACTGTTTTCTTTTGTGATGGTAAGAAAATAACGTAAAATGTGGGACACATGATGAATGGCGTAATATGATATAGAGGATATTTACTTTTTAGGAGTGAAAAATACGATGTTTTCAACACATGAAAAATACGATGTTTTCAACACACAAGATGAAAAACATTTGGTATTCACCGATATAAAAGTACATTTTCTTTATATTTTATACAATACATGGACATTTTTCCATTGACGAGATAGGTGGTGAATATGCAAAACAAGAATTTTTTGATTAACAAATTGTTCCTTATGCTCTAACTAAGAAAATAAATATCCACACTTATGTTTGCATTCATAAATAAAATACCGGCTGCTATGAATCTCTAGAGAAAATATGTATATGAGTGAAAATATCTCTTTTATTCAGTTTTATATACATTGATTTCCCTTAAAACAACTATTGTTTTCATCTACATCTATCTGAGCCGCATCGTGAGAAAACCGGATTTTTGCCTAGGCGAAAACAAAGGCGCAGATCAGCTTCGCGGTAACCGCGAAGCTGATCAGCGCCTTTGTTTTCGCTACACGGATAGTATAATTTCTCTTCTTCTTAAATCCGAAATTTCAAGCTGCTAGCCCTTGTCTGTAACTGTACTGGCCGATTTATGTCGGACCTGGTCGGAAACCCCGAAGACCGGTTTTCTCGCGTCGCGGCTCAAATTTATTATTATTATTATTCTAATAATTATTTCTACTTATTGAAAACATCATGTATATACATTGTATATTCTGTTTTGTCTCTGATTCGTTCCTTTTTTTCATAATTAATTAGATAATTAATCTTTTTGAACTTCAGCTTATTTTTCGAAGAGATATGGAATTATTTTTTCTTCTGGACAAAATACTAATACATAAAACTACTTATTGCAATTTTATATTACTGATCGTTCCAAGGCGATACTTCTGAGTGGTTACTTGGTGTTTAATTTTTTTTGTGTGTGTGTTGGTGGCGCCTTATGTATGTTATCATATTTATAGTTAAGTTTAGGTAACTGAGTGGCCACCTATTAGGAAAATAGCTGCTCACTCGGCTTACGATATGTTTTCATGGTGTTTTCAACACATGAAAAATACGATGTTTTCAACACACAAGATGAAAAACATTTGGTATTCACCGATATAAAAGTAAACTTTCTTTTTATTTTATACAATACAGTAAATGGACATTTTTCCATTGACCAGATAGGTGGTGAAAATGCAAAACAAGAAATTTTTGATACCACAAATTATTTTGGTTACCAAATTGTTCCACATGCTCTAAGAAAAATGAATATCCACACTTATGTTTGCATTCATAAATAACGGAGTTACAGGCATTTGAAGTGAAGCACATCATATGACGTCGAGTGAATGAAAACGTCAGAAGTAGGCCTAATCCAAACTCTACAGTGAAAATATCGGCTTATATCAATCACTAGTGAAAATGTGTATATCAGTGAAAGGAAAAACCTCTTTTATGCATTTTTATATACATTGATTTTCATGCTAAAATAATTTTGTTACGGTTTGCAACGAAACTCACCACATGGAAGGGCAACCCTAAAAAGTAAATATTGGAATATAAAACAGTAACTTTGGTTCCGAATGAGCTGCAAATGGTGGCTTTCAGAACGAGTTTGCTTATACAAATTCTTACCAATCAGATAGGTTCGTTGGAAGTTCTGTGAAACAATAGTCTCCCTGGTTAATGATTGAAATCAATCATTTAAATAAAAAAAGATACCAAAATGTTATTTTACCTGAATTATTCATTTATTTATTAGTATTAGTGTTTTGATAAGCTGGTTTATATTGTCCACCACTCATTTTTGTCTATCTGTCGACTATTTCAGGCTGAAAGAAGACATATGGAATCCATTAAATAGTTAACTATCAATTTTCACCTGTCCCTAGTAACCTCAGCATAAGTGGTTCAACAACACATATCAATTACGTGGAATTTGATATAATCTCTCTGCAAACACAGTGCAAAATACTTTGAGACCATACTTAAAATCTTTCAGAAACTGATGGACGTTATGGTAAATAAATTCTTCAGTACTGATTCTAACTTATGTATGATTACATTAAATTTAGGATACCGAATGACCATCGCTTAGGAAAGAGCTGCTTACTAAGATGATCAACCTGGCCTCGAGGTTATAAAACCTTTTTATGGTCAAAATAAATATTGAAATAGCCAAAATAAATTGAAAACTTTGGTCTTAATCACACAAACCTGCAATTTATCCTGTTAATGTTTAAAAGCCGACAACTGTTTGCATATTAACATTGATGAGCAAGAAAAAAATTTAGTTTCAGCTGAGTTGAGCACGAAAAAAGTTTTATGACCTCGAGTGTCTTTTGTATCAATACTTATTTGTTATTTTGGTTGTTTCACGGCTTGGTGTTTGAGATAATAGTTCGGCTCTGCAAGTGCCGGTTTCTTCTTTACTTCACAAACACTCATTTGACTTTGTCACAAATAATGGCATTTTTGGGAATTACATTAGACACGTATCCCGAATAAAAAATTGATTCCGCATTCGAAATCTATAGAGCCCATGGCTCTATATATGAGCCGCCTCGTGGGAAAACCAACAATGTGGTTTCCGAACAGGTCCGACACAAACCGGGCTGTACAAAGACAGAAAAGAGCTAGAAGCTTGAAATTTCGGATTTAAGTAGAAGAGGAATTGTACTATCCGAGTAGCGAAAACAAAGGCGCTGATCAGCTTCGCGGTTACCGCGAAGCTGATCTGCGTCTTTGTTTTCGCCTATGCAGATTGTTGTTTTTCCCATGAGATGGCTCTATATGTCCTAATTGTTTAACGAATCATGCCTACTACATGACTAAGTATTAACAAGTATAAGCTTTAACAAAAAGCTTGGTCTACGCTTCGCATATATAAACTAGAATGTCAAAGAATCTGACTGTACTCCCATTTCATCGTGGTGCATTTGACTGAAAAGAAATACAACGCTGTGCAGTGAAAGCATTCATACCTGACAATCGACCGTCACGATACTGTCGGTTCATTTCATTCCGTTGTGGCTTGGATAGAATATAATTGGCTACACGGCAGGTGGGGCGCGGTCAAAACTTTCATACCTGACCATATAGCGTTACAATACCGTCGGTTCATTTCATTCCGTTGTTGCTTAGATAGAATGCAAACATGCACCAGTTCCACGAATTTAACATTTCCCCATTTTTGGTACCTACTGCACCATTGGTACACATGTTACCAACCAAAGGGAGGTTTGCATGGGTGTTTGGGGGTGTTTACACGGTCCTTGGCGAAACGACCCGGAATCCTACTAACACGATGGTCAAGCCACTAGACTCAAACGTGCAGTTGCAGTTGTAGAGAGGTGTATGAGTTGTCTTGTAAGTAGGTCAATCTCAAACCTTAGTGTAGTCTACGCGCTTGCGCGTAGACAATAAAGAGCTGGCTTTACTTTGGACTTGTGTCACGAAATAACCGACTAGAAGTGTTTAATATAGGGGTTGGCTTAATCGATTAACTAAAAGCTAAATATGGGACTCGTGTTGTGAATGGCCAACTAAAAACTGAACAATATGGGACTGCCACTACATTGGACTTGTGTCATGAATGACCATCTAAAAACTAAATATGGGGCTGCCACTACACTGGACTTGCGTCATGAATAACCAACTAAAAACTGAATATGGGGCTGCCACTACATTGGACTTGCGTTATGAATGACCAACTAAAACTAAATATGGGGCTGCCACTCATTGGATTTGTGTCACGAAAACCAACTAAAAACTGAATATGGGGCTGTCACTACATTGGACTTGCGTCATGAATGACCAACTAAAACTGAATATGGGGCTGCCACTATAATGGACTAGTGTCATGAATGTCCAACTAAAAACTGAATATGGGACTGTCACTACATTGGACTTGCGTCATGAATGACCAACTAAAACTGAATATGGGGCTGCCACTACATTGGACTAGTGTCATGAATAACCAACTAAAAACTGAATATGGGGCTGCCACTACATTGGACTAGTGTCATGAATAACCAACTAAAAACTGAATATGGGGCTGCCACTACATTGGACTAGTGTCATGAATAACCAACTAAAAACTGAATATGGGGCTGCCACTACATTGGACTAGTGTCATGAATAACCAACTAAAAACTGAATATGGGGCTGTCACTACATTGGACTTGCGTCATGAATGACCAACTAAAACTGAATATGGGGCTGCCACTATATTGGACTAGTGTCATGAATGTCCAACTAAAAACTGAATATGGGACTGCCACTACATTGGACTAGTGTCATGAATGACCAACTAAAACTAAATATGGAGCTGCCACTCATTGGATTTGTGTCACGAAAACCAACTAAAAACTGAATATGGGGCTGTCACTACATTGGACTTGCGTCATGAATGACCAACTAAAACTGAATATGGGGCTGCCACTATAATGGACTAGTGTCATGAATGTCCAACTAAAAACTGAATATGGGACTGTCACTACATTGGACTTGCTTCATGAATGACCAACTAAAACTGAATATGGGGCTGCCACTACATTGGACTAGTGTCATGAATAACCAACTAAAAACTGAATATGGGGCTGCCACTACATTGGACTAGTGTCATGAATAACCAACTAAAAACTGAATATGGGGCTGCCACTACATTGGACTAGTGTCATGAATAACCAACTAAAATCTTAATATGGGGCTGTCACTACATTGGACTTGCGTCATGAATGACCAACTAAAACTGAATATGGGGCTGCCACTATATTGGACTAGTGTCATGAATGTCCAACTAAAAACTGAATATGGGACTGCCACTACATTGGACTAGTGTCATGAATGACCAACTAAAACTAAATATGGAGCTGCCACTCATTGGATTTGTGTCACGAAAACCAACTAAAAACTGAATATGGGGCTGTCACTACATTGGACTTGCGTCATGAATGACCAACTAAAACTGAATATGGGGCTGCCACTATAATGGACTAGTGTCATGAATGTCCAACTAAAAACTGAATATGGGACTGTCACTACATTGGACTTGCGTCATGAATGACCAACTAAAACTGAATATGGGGCTGCCACTACATTGGACTAGTGTCATGAATAACCAACTAAAAACTGAATATGGGGCTGCCACTACATTGGACTAGTGTCATGAATAACCAACTAAAAACTGAATATGGGGCTGCCACTACATTGGACTAGTGTCATGAATAACCAACTAAAAACTGAATATGGGGCTGCCACTACATTGGACTAGTGTCATGAATAACCAACTAAAAACTTAATATGGGGCTGTCACTACATTGGACTTGCGTCATGAATGACCAACTAAAACTGAATATGGGGTTGCCACTATATTGGACTAGTGTCATGAATGTCCAACTAAAAACTGAATATGGGACTGCCACTACATTGGACTAGTGTCATGAATGACCAACTAAAACTAAATATGGAGCTGCCACTACATTGGACTAGTGTCATGAATGACCAACTAAAACTAAATATGGAGCTGCCACTCATTGGATTTGTCAGTGTCACGAAAACCAACTAAAAGATACATGTATATATGGGGCTGCCACTACACGAAAAATTTATGGGGCTGCCTGAACATGAGCATGTTATATATGTTTTCATATTAAGAGTATTTAGAAGTTTGTGATCCTATATTTCTTTAAGCTGATGCTAATCTAACATATGGACCTCATATTTCCTGTTTAAGCGAAACATCCTCATGGACAAAAAGTTAAAATATTTAAAAACATATATACCGTATCAAGTTTATTTTTATTGCTTTAATTCATCACGAAAACATGTCCGTATAATGTATACCCCCTTGAACCCCACTTTTATATAGCAAAACTGGGGTATGCAGGGGTATACCTATTTTTCTTATTTTTGCTCCAAAACATAGATTGTGGGTACTCGTTAGAACCGCCTCGCCGAGGCGGTTCTAACGTGTACCCACAATATATGTTTTAAGCAAAAATAAGAAAAATATCAAAATTTTTCAGCTGAAAATTTTCAATTTTTAAAACTTAAAAAATATCTGTGTATTGCATGGGCAAGTTTTCGTAATGTAGCGAATATAACCCTGGAGACAATGGAACTTGTTTTTGTAGAAAATGTCCAAAAAATTGTCTTCATTTTAAGTGGAACAAAATGTATAATTTATTTGTTGTTACCATTGAAAACCTGGGCAAATTTCCACCAAATAAGCTTTAAAGAAATTTAAATACGTCAACCTCAAACATGTCTTAAGTCCAATTCGCATGCGCAAAAAATACACGCGTGTAAATATACTCCGGTGTGTATTTATACTCCGGTGTGCAAATCAACCTGAGAGTAAATTTAAATTGCGTTCGCATGGGTTTTATCGCCAGGAGTATTTTTGTAGGTAAATTTATCATTTCTGGATTAAAACCTGTTCATTTAAGTTTTCTGTATTTGAAAAACAAGAAGAGGCTGCTTCAAGGTGTTCATGTAGACTTTGGCAGCAGAGGGGAATCATGTAATGGTCAGGCATAGCCTTAGCAGTTATACAGTTCCCTTTTTTTCATCCTTTACAAGGAATTACTGTTAAAATGCCCCAAGAATCCTAACCAAGAATGATGAAGAAATAGTGTGGCTGTTTGCACTCCATATGATCTAAAATGTTATGAATGGCAATAAACTCTTATTAAGCAACAATGTCCAAAGTTTCAGCAACTGTCATATAATCAGTTAGGAACAAAAAATGTGAAAATTCGTTATCTAAAAGCAGAATATTGACTTGAAATTAAAATACTCATGGGTAAATTTTACTTTGCGTTCGCATGGGACATAATAGTAAATTTACACGTGTGTATTTGTAAAAATAAAATTTGCATCTGGTCAGACCCAGGAGTAAATTTACCCATATGTAAATATACTCTGGTGTGTATTTGCGTTCGCATGCGCCATTTACTTACCCCGAGTAAAATTTGCACACCGGAGTATATTTACACGTGTGTATTTTTGGCGCATGCGAATTGGACTTTAGATTGCATTTAATCATTTCGCAGATAAGTTTTTAACTAATTTGAAACGCGAGATATAAAAAAAACAAGAATGGCAGCCTGCTTTGAATTCCCCAGAAATAGGTTTCAGATTATGGAACATAACAACTGTTTTGTGGAATCGCTTATTTTGCAATTAAAAAGCCATTGTATTCCGAATGGCGTCTGTATTTTCCACAATATATCAAAAACAGTTGATGAGCAACGGAAGCTCACGTGACCGGTAATCTGTGTTTGTTTTTCCCGCGGATGTGACATTAATGAGTTCGGTAAAATATTCCTGCGCATGAGACTCACATACGATGTTTTCATGGCTGTGACCCGTAACCGCAAAGGAAAACTGGTTTTCAACACTACGGGAAAATTTTGTAGCAACTGCATTCGTCATCTTGAGAAAATGTTTTGTTATATGAGAGTCTGACTGAGTGATGGGAACACGAGAATAGAAGGTTGCACCGAGCATGTTATTACAGCTGTGGATATGCACTGGTAGAATTGTAAACACAGAAAGTTATTAATACAGAATAACATGTTTTAGTTTCTTCGTTCGATTTTCTTTTGGAAGAGTGGCTCTTGGCATGATCATTTTGTTAGAAACATTTTGTGGTCTCAAGTATTTTCGGTACTCATGTTGGTTGCATTATGTTAACATGTGCCAATTCCAGTCACTCTTTTCTTGTTTCCCATCTCGTAAAGAAATTTGTGGCTAGAGGTTAGGCCAGCCTTTGGCCTGTTTGCGTGGTTCTAATGACAAATCACAGTTTGTTTTATTTTTTTTTTTTTTAGAGAAAAAGTAATTAATGTGTTTTTTATTCTGGCCTTGCACTTGAAAACAATATTCTTTTCAGAGAATAAGTGTTTTGAAAATTGCTGTTCAACTTCACTGACGCGTTCCCATAATGAAATGAATAAAACACACGGTCCCAAAGCACTCATACGGTTTCTGGAAATATTCTTTATCGTTTTTAGTTGGCTCGAGTATCTCCTGAAAATCTCAAAAATATGATAGAAACAACATTAAGAGGATACACATAACGTAAGATATATGAACTGTACGTTTTTATCTCCTGTAAGTGATATTTATCTCATTGAAGCATCTATTTGTTGCTACAGTGATTTGTAACTGTCGGTAACCGTCAGATGGCGCTAACTAATGATGCCGTAGCAAACATTAGCATCACTCCATTTCTCTCTCGAGATTTTTCATCATTTTTGGCATTGTGGTGGAATACCGTGGTGAGGTAATAGCGTATTATATGGGGTCACAATAGCCATGTAATATCATTTCTTAATGGCCATGTTTTTTCAGCCTTTTTCTGCTCCGAAACGGCTTGGCCAATCGAAATTAAATTTCACGTGAAGCTTCCTTGTGAAGAAGGAAACTAATTTTATATAAAAAGTCACATGACCAAGATGGCTCCCATGCCCATATATTGTGAAAAACTTTATAAATGTTCTTATCAAGCACCAAAGATCTACGATCTTGAAACTTAGCATGTAGCTTCAGGGTCTCAAGCTCTGTAAACTACATATAAATCATGACCTTGGGATGACCTTGGCCCATTTTATGGCAAGTCAACTTGGGTCGCCTATATGTATTGGCACAAAAGTCCATTCGACGAATTGTCTTTCGACGTTATTTCGACAAAGTGTCGTATTCGACCAAGTGTCACATTCTATCAACTGTCCATTCGACAAAATGGTTTTCGACGAATAGTCATGGAAGCCAGAGAAGTTGGTAAACTGTCTTTCTTTGAATATGCAGATGGACAGAAAATTTATATTTATGAAAAATGTTTGGCCCCAGGGGGTTGCTTGCCATTGGTTCGGGATAATATGCATAATTTCCGTAACATTCAAACATCTCTGAAACCGCTTGATTTGATTAGTAAAATTGTTAAAAAGTCATGTTATTGGGAAATATTTCAGAAATTAATGGCAAATGGGCAGGAGATTTATGTGTATGCTCACCGGTCAAGGTTGACACAGGGCTATACGCAAGGACATGTATTCCAGTGTATAGAAGATCTCAGGTTAGCGTTCACAGGGCCATTTGACCTCTGGTATAATTTCATTTCTGAGCATCAGGAGTTAAAGGTTAGCAATACAGCGAGCAAGATATAAAGTTGGCTCTACAGTGTGTCGTGCAAAATATTATATACAATACATAAATACTAGAAAAGCGAAAATGTGAAATTGTGTGATTTACATGTATCAATGAAATTCATTAGCCGGATGAAAAAAGCTATGCCCGGGAATCGAGTACCCCATGTGTACATGTATGCCTCAATGAAGAATTGGTAGATATCTTTTGAAATCAAGTAGAACAGGTGAACTCGATCAAAAGTCTTTTAGACTCCGTGATCACTTTGTAGTAAAGCAATTCTGACAAATAGGTAATTCATTATTGCACATAAATTGACCGAAAGTGTCAGAAATGAATGAAAGAGCAGCAAATATTCCATGGATAAAGTTTCTCTGAGTGCACATTTGTAAACGATCCAACATTAATGAACCGATTAATAAATGCTTACCGTTGCCAATTTGATGCATCCTTGATGGTCAGTTGGCATGATTTACACTAGCAGCAGGAAAAAGTAAATGAGGTTTGGTTCACCAAGCATGGAATTGAAGCAAATACAATTATGATGTGTGCATACCTATTCGACCAATACCCTGGTTCCGGAAGACACTGACCAAAAGCTTTAAAAACAAGATACATATATTATATTGTTTGTTTGTATTGAGGCTTAACGTCCCATTCAACAATTTTTCAGTCATGTCGGGACGGAGCCAACTCTTCCTGGGTTTAACCAGTACTGTAGGGAGTTAATGTGTCTTGCTCAAGGACACAACACGGCGACGCCTCTCGATTCGGAGTCCGACGCTCTACCACTACCAAACAAGATATACTCTGCCAGTTTATTAATTTATATAAATATTTTAATGTGTATGATTGAATTTTATCCATATATCCACGGGGACCCAACTGTTAATCGTGATTATTGATGCGACGTGGAATGTTAATGCATGCTAATATGAATAAAAAAAATTGTTAGATCCTTTGGAAGCAGTAAAAATACAAAGCTAGAAGGTGGGCCATATTGTACAATTTCGGGTAATGAACCTTCATCAGTGACCCTTTATAAAACTGGCAGCGAAAGCCAGACATTTTGCTGCAATTTCAAGAATTTACATCTGTGTAGTCTAAATCAAAGACTCAAATTCCCAAAGGGGCCAAATAATAAAAATACTGTTAAGAAGATGATTCTTAATATATAAAAATTTGAAATACTACATATATATTCACTGATCCCAAAGGATCAAAAGAAAAATATAATCTGCACTATGGATGATGTACGGGGAGACTTTTTAGGGCCGCCACACGGCACAACACCAGTTTCGTATGAAGTTTCGTATGCGTCGGCGATATTGTTACGAATTAAATGCGACGTTCCACATCCTCTGCCCTTGAACGGTAAGTGTCACATGTTTTGCTCTCGCGAAAATAAACAAAGCCGAGATTACAAAATCAGCGTCCACTATGATCTGCAAAATTCTTCTATGTTCCCACTTGAAGTCAATTGGAATACTTACGGCACTTGTGTTTTTCAGCTAATGGTTTATAAAGTTGACATGTAGATACAATTTTGCCACGGAAACTCATTACATTCTTAAATTCCTTTTGTTTTTCTTTGTCTTGGTCGTAAACTAAAAAGTATAACACAGTCCTGTGGGTGTCTTTATTGAAATTTGTATCCAAACGGCTTTGTAAATGCACATTTATCTACTGAGCGTGAAAAACAGTAAGATAAGCATCTGTTGTATGCATCGAAGACGTTGTCGATATCGATTTAGGACAAACTTCTGAGGACAAAACAAAGGACATGTCGCACAAAATTAAAAACAATGAATAGCTTGAGAAAACACTCGGTATTTCATGCGTAATAACACTGAGTCAGAGCCAATTATATATTCAGTTGCAAATTGTTTATTCGGGACACATGACGAACATACAGTAAGGTATATTTTCAGATTGTATACGGATATTCGTGGCCAAGAGCCAGGTATTTGTAGTTGGTTATATACGAGGGATGTTCTTTAATACTTGTCACTCGCTTGATTATTTTTTCTGTGGACAATCAATGAGAATGTTGTTCATATGTGGTGAAAGCCCGATCCTTTCTGATCAGATTGGTATCAAAATTATTGCTGTCAGACGCACGGTCATATAGTAATCGCATTTTAAAACAGGGTACAGTAATGGCACTGCGTTAATTTTTATTTAATTTACAATATGTTATTTCGATCCCTAGTATAGAAAAGACTATAACTTTCGCACAAGTATATACAGGTCCACTTTTATTTTACACATTATGTTGTCATTCATATGAGCAACAGAAAAAACTTTTGTACAATATTTTTATTTTGACTTTATAGAGTTATTGCTCCTGCTTTATGACGTCATAATATTTTTAATATACGTCATTCAAAATCACCGCACAGGTTACACCTTTTCGTAGTTTTAAAGTTTGTCAATTGGATTGTCTGGTGAATATCTCAAAGTGATAGTTATCCCAAGTTTGTCTAAAACGGTCTAAATGGACATTTGCTGTAAGTGACTATACAGGCAGTTTAACATTTCCTTCACATGTAAGGTGGAACAGGTGCTTAATTTCTAAGAGAGCTGTCCGTCTCTATCATAATAGAAACACTGTCAAATTTCATGATTGACAACGTCAACCAAAACGCTTCTAGAAGTACCAAGTAAATAGATTTTTTGAAGTTGTAGTTGTATTTGTACATGCTATTATTGTGGTATGGGCAGCTCTTCCATTGACATTTTGTGTTATCTTTCAAAATGTTATTACTCATAAACCAAGATTTAAGTGGATAAATAATCCAAAACTTATATCAATGGAATCAGCAAAGATCTGACACAAAGCAGCATTAACATTTTGGATGAGTAATAACTGGACAGGAAATTATTAGGCTATGAAACTTCTATTCCGACGTTCAGTCAATTTATCAACACGTAAAAACTGGCATAGTACTATGTTTACAGCTCTCGTAAAACTTGTTATTTCTGTTTTAGGAAAATAACTTTCGACCAATGCGTTTTCAAGGTTATGGAGATCCCATAGGTATAAAATCGTGATTCTAACCCTTTTAATTCAAACATTATACTGTTTATTGGGACAGGAAGAAGAAGGTATTTGCAGTGTCATTAGGGTGCCCCTCTTTAGAGTCTCAGTTTGCTATGATAAATTGCACCGTCCTAAAATTGTTGGGTGATTTCAATATAGCAAAGAACCCCTATATAATTACCAAGTCTTTTTGCTCTGGTACAGATGCTGGTTAAGGAGAAATGGAGTCGATGACAAGAATTAAAGAACATCCCTCGTATGACAAGAGACGAGTTTAAAATGAGTATTCTATTGTGACCAAAGTCGAATGTACGAGGGGTGTTCTTTAATACTTGTCACTTGCTTATTATTTCTGTGGACAATCAATGAGAATATTGTTCATATGTGGTGAAAGCCCGATCTTTTCTGATCAGATTGGTATCAAAAGTATTGCTGTCCGACGCACGGTCATAGGTCATATAGTAATTGCATTTTAAAACAGGGTACATAGCTAGGCAGATTAGTGAAACAATCGTGCATTTGGTGAAACAAGCATGAAATTTGGCATGTAGGCTCAGAATGCCCAACTGTTTTGAAAAATATCGTTGTCCAGCCAAAAATTCAAAATGGCGGACAAAATGGCCGCCATTTTCAAAATGGCCGCCCTGAAAGACTACATATCATAGTTTGCTATCTAAAACTTCATTGCATTGACTGATTTTTAGGTTTTTGGTGTCAGTGTCCGTGTTTAAGAACCCATTGAATCTAAATTTCCACTTAATATTCATAATGGCGGACAAAATGGCGGCCATTTTCAAAATGGCCGCCATTGAAGGCTTGAATTACAGTTTTACATCTTACATTTCACTGCATTGACTGATTTTAATGCTTTTGGTGTCAAAATGTATGTAAATGAACCTATAGAATATGAATATACACATAGTTTTCTTGTATTTATTATTTGCCATGACATATTTGTCAAATGTAAAGCAATAACTCCAGCCTTTAATGTGCGAAATGCATTTTGTATGCATCCGTCTGATGAAATATTATGGTTTTAGCTGCCTTTATTTGTGTATAAAGTGGATATGAATATGTCAGGTGATTACATTTAATGATTATCTCTTTGCATTTTATGTGTTTAGGAATGTACACCATTAAAATCAAAATGGTTGCCATGTTTGTCAATACAGGCACATTCCTTTAAAACTGGCAATTCACCATTTTGATGAACAATGGGACTATTGTATCAACAGGATTGTAATTTTGCGCCTTGTCTTGTGTAACGAGAATGAAATCTGCTTGCGGGTGTGCCAGGTGGTTTTTCTCGGGGTTCTCCCGTTTTCGCCCCACCTACTGATTGGCCCGTCTCATATGAGCTGAAATAATCTTGAAAGGGACGTAAAACTGAATTAAAAAAAAAAAAGATAGTTCAACTGTCAGTAGAGGAAAATGGACTATAAACTGGATCTAATGATGTTATGATGATGAATTAGATTTTTGTTTTCAGGTCTTTCTAATCATAATCGATTTTCTGCCGTTAGATTTAGAGTGTAGAGAAAAGAGTTTATTTTATACTTTACAGTGAAAACCAATGTATATCAAAACTTGATAAAATTGGTATTTTCATTGATATGAAATTTCACTGATATCAAATCTCACTGATATCAAAAGTCACTAGTGACTGATATCAGCCTATATCTTCACTGTAGATTTTGGATTACTTCTGACGTTTTCATTAACTTGACGACATTAAATATGTCTCACTTCAGAAATTCAAACGCCTATAACTCCGTTATTTATGAACGAAAACATAAAGTGTGGGTATTCATTTTCTTAGTTGGAACGTAAGGAACAATGTGGTACCAAAATTATTCGTGTTTTCAAAAATTTTTGGTTTTTGCATTTTCCCCGCCTGCCTTGTGAATTGGAAAATGCCCGTGTATTGTATAAAATAAAAAGAAAATTTGCTTTTTTTCGGTGAATACCAAATATATTTCACCTCGTGAGTTGAAAACATAAAAATTTTCACTCGTGCTGCGCACTCGTGAAAATTCTGATGTTTTCAACTCACTCGATGAAATATATTTGGTATTCACCTCAAAAAAGCAAATATCCTCTATGTCTTGTCTATACACAAGCAGGGCACAGTGGTGACATCACTGTTAGACAGAGATTTGATACATCTAACATGAATATGATCAGAAAAGGTCTGAAAACACGAGTCTAATTTTATCATCACACTATCATTATATCCAGTTTATATCCAGTTTATAGTCCATTTTCCTCATCTAAGGGTTGACAAGTCTTCCCCGCAAATGCCCCCGTCTGTTTAGACCGGTTTCCAGGGTGGTTAAATCATTTCCAAGTTTCTTTCTGCCATCTCGAAATTCATCTCAAGTTTTCTTTGGCCTGTATTCTCTCTTCTGTGCAGTTTGCGTACTTGGGCAATCTTTCCATAGCTACATCATTTTGTTTGACATTACAAATCAAATGGACCATTGCTTGGCATGACATTGAATATGGCTCAGAGTAGTCACAGGCATGGTCCAAGTGTCTGCAGCATGAAACATAACATTTCTCACGCAGGTTGACTACACCCGCTATCGGGTTAAAGTAGTTCACAGCCACCACCAGAGACCATATCCCTAAATAGCAAAATTATGTGACATGTTCCACCTTATTTGACATATTGGTCCTCGACGTCAACCAAGTCGTCATGACTTCTATATGGTGAATGGTAGATGCTCCTTGATGGGTGTTCTCCCTCTGTTTCTTTTCATCACCAAACTCCACCTCCATTTTGTCTGTTTCATCCATAGGACTAGCTATCGGGTTAAAGTAGTTCACAGCCACCACCGGAGACCATATCCCTAAATAGCAAAATTATGTGACATGTTCCACCTTATTTGACATATTGGTCCTCGACGTCAACCAAGTCGTCATGACTTCTATAGATGCTCCTTGATGGGTGTTCTCCCTCTGTTTCTTTTCATCACCAAACTCCACCTCCATTTTGTCTATTTCATCCATAGGACTAGATAAGCCAAAGCATGAAGCACAGTTGAAATCAGGGCAAGGACACATTGTGCCCTTCACGCCATTACATTTATTGTGTATCCAATGCACGCAACTACCACAAAAATGGCACTGATACTTACACGTCTTACAGACATCATTTCAAGTGACCATAAATCCACACAATAAGTGTAAATAAGCGGGCGTCATGGACATTTATGGTGCATTTATTTTAAAAGGACTGATTTCACTCTCCTTACACAAGATAAGCGCAAAAAATAACAGTGTCATTTATACTACGATCCCATTTTACAATCAAAACGGTGAATTGCCATTTATAAGTGAAAGTACCTGTATGGCTAATTTTGATTTTTAATAGTGTTTTAAAAATTGCTAAAAAATAAGAGATAATCATTAAATATAATCACCTGACATATTCATATCAAATTCTTGCAAAAATAAATGCAACTAAAATAATTATTTTCATCAGATGGCTCCATATACAGTGCATTTTGCACATTAAAGGCTGGAGTTATTGCTTTATATTTGGCAAATATGCCATGACCAATGATAAATACAAGAAAACTATGTGAATATTTATATTCTATAGGTTTATTTACACAGTGAAATGTAAGATGTAAAGCTGTCATTCAAGTATTTTGAAAATGGTCGCCATTTTGTCCGCAATCATCAATATTAAGTAAACATTTAGATTCAATGGGTTCTTAATCATGGACATTAACACCAAAAACGTAAAAACAAAAACAGGTAATGTAGTGAAGTTTTTAAAAGGAGGAATAATTTCACTCTCGTTATACAACGGTCCCATTTTACAATCAAAATGGTGAATTGTCAGTTGATTTTAATGGTTTGCTAAACACATAAAATGCAATGAGATAATCATTAAATATTATCACCTGACATATTCATATCAACTTTATACAAAATTAAGGGCAACTAAAATCATTATATTTTATCAGACGGCTACATAGAAACTGCATTTTGCTCATTAAAGGCTGAGGTTTTTGCTTTACATTTGACAAATATGTCATGGCAAATGATAAATATTAGAAAACTATGTGTATATTCATATTTTATAGGTTCATTTACATACATTTAGACACCAAAAGCATTAAAATCGGTCAATGCAGTGAAATGTAAGATGAAAACCTGTAATTCAAGCCTTCAATGGCGGCCATTTTGAAAATGGCCGCCATATTATCAGCCATTATGAATATTAAGTGAAAATTTAGATTCATTGGGTTCTTAAACATTGACATTGACACAAAAAACCTGAAAATCAGTCAACGCAGTGAAGTTTTAGATAGCAAACTATGATCTGTAGTCTTATAGGGCGGCCATTTTGAAAATGGCGGCCATTTTGTCCGCCATTTTGAATTTTTGGCTGGACAACGATATTTTTCAATACAGTTGGGCATTCTGAGCCTACATGCAAAATTTCATGCTTGTTTCACTAAATGCATGATTTTTATTGAAAATTGACTTAATCTGCCTAGCTAACAGTAATGACATTGCGTTTATTTTCAGTTAATTTACAATATGTTATTTCGGTCACTAGTATAAATAAAAGCGCTGCAGGCATGCATGATACCCCGCCACGCAAATTTAATTTAGCAAAAATGTTTGTCAATAAATTCTCAAGATAAAGAGCAGAACAAAATTTTGTCATAAATGAAGGACCATAACTCTGTATACATTGATAAAATTTACCCATCTTAAATCCCAAACCACTACTTCCTGATTTGAACTTTCATACAAAGTTTGAAGAAAATTGGTTGATAAATGCACAAAACAGAGGTAGGAAACGAAATTTTAATGTAAATCATGGGCCATAACTCTGTACTTATTTAACAAAATTTATTCATTTTCAATCCCAAACCACTCCTTCCTGATATGAACTCCTATACAAAGTTTGAAGAAAATCGGTCAATAAATGCTCAAAATAGAGTCCGGAAACAAAATTTTAATGTAAATCAAGGGCCATAACTCTGTACTTATTTAACAAAATTTATCCATCTTCAATCCCAAATCACTCCTTCCTGGTATTAACTCCTATACAAAGTTTGAAGAAAATCGGTCAATAAATGCTCAAGATATAGCCCGGAAACAAATTAACGTAAATCAAGGGCCATAACTCTGTACTTATTTGACGAAATTTACCCATCTTCAATCCCAGACCACTCCTTCTTGGTATAAACTCCTATACAAAGTTTGAAGAAAATCGGTCAATAAATGCTCAAGATAGAGCCCGGAAACAAAATTTTAACGTAAATCAAGGGCCATAGCTCTGTACTTATTTGACGAAATTTACCCATCTTCAATCCCAGACCACTCCTTCTTGGTATGAACTCCTGTACAAAGTTTGAAGAAAATCGGTCAATAAATGCTCAAGATAGAGCCTGGAAACAAAATTTTAACGCAAATCAAGGGCCATAACTCTGTACAAATTTGACGAAATTTATCCATCTTCAATCCAAGACCACACCTTCCTGGTATGAACTCCTATACAAAGTTTGAAGAAAATCGGTCAATAAATGCTCAAGATAGAGCCCGGAAACAAAATTTTAACGTAAATCAAGGGCCATAACTCTGTACTTATATGACGAAATTTACCCATCTTCAATCCCAGACCACTCCTTGGTATGAACTCCTGTACAAAGTTTGAAGAAAATCGGTCAATAAATGCTCAAGATAGAGCCCGGAAACAAAATTTTAACGCAAATCAAGGGCCATAACTCTGTACAAATTTGACGAAATTTATCCATCTTCAATCCCAGACCACTCCTTCCTGGTATGAACTCCTATACAAAGTTTGAAGAATATCGGTCAATAAATGCTCAAGATAGAGCCCGGAACAAAATTTTAACGTAAATCAAGGGCCATAACTCTGTACTTATTTAACAAAATTTACCCATCTTCAATCCCAGACCACTCCTTCATGGTACGAACTCCTATACAAAGTTTGAAGAAAATCGGTCCATAAATACTCAAGATAGAGCCCGGAAACGAAATTTTAACGTAAATCAAGGGCCATAACTCTGTACTTATTTGACAAAATTTATCCATCTTCAATCCAAAACCACTCCTTCCTGATATTAAGTCCTATACAAAGTTTGATGAAAATCGGTCAATAAATGCTCAAGATAGAACCCGGAAACGAAACGCTGACGAACGGACGGACAGACAGACAGACGGACGGACGGACGGACAGACGGACGGACGGACGCTCGAACGCAATTTTTTTGGAGGGTATAACATAATACCCCGCACTTTTTAAGTGGCGGGGTATAAAAAGTTTATAACTTTCGCACAAGTATATACAGGTCCACTTTTATTTTACACATTTTGTTGTCATTCATATGAGCAACAGAAAACACTTTTGTAGAATATTTTTATTTTTACTTCACAGAGTTATTGCTCCTGCTTTATGACGTCATAATATTTTAATATACGTCATTCAAAATCACCGCACAGGTGAGGTTACACCTTTTCGTAGTTTTAAATTTTGTCAATTGGATTGTGTGGTGAATATCTCAAATTGATAGTTATCTCAAGTTTGTCTAAAATGGTCTAAATGGACATTCGCTGTAAGTTACTTTACAAGCAATTTAACATTTCCTTCGCATATAAGGTGGAGCAGGTGTATAATTTCTAAGAGAGCTGTCCGTCTCTATCATAATAGAAACACTGTCAAATTTCATGATTGAAAACGTCAACCAAAACGCTTCTAGAACTTATCAAGTAAGTAGATTTTTGAAGTTGTAGTAGTATTTGTACATGCTATTATTGTGGTATGGATAGCTCTCCCACTGACATTTTGTGTTCTCTTTCAAAATGTTATTACTCATAAACCCGGGCTCATAAACCAAGATGTTAGTGGATAAATAATCCAAAACTTATACCAATGGCATCAGCAAAGATCTGACACAAAGCAGCATTAACATTTTGGATGAGTCATAACCAGACAGGAAATTATTAGGCTCTGAAACTTCTATTCCGACATTCATTCGATTTATCAACACGTAAAAACTGGCATAGTACTATGTTTACGGCTCCCGTAAAACTTGTAATTTCTGTTTTAGGAAAATAACGTTTCTCCTATGCGTTTGCAGGGTAATGGAGATCCCACAGGTATAAAATCGTGATTCTAACCCTTTTAATTCAAACATTATACTGTTTATTGGGACAGGGTGAAGAAGGTATTTGCAGTGTCATAAGGTTGCCCCTCTTTAGAGTCTCAGTTTGCTATGATAAATTGCACCGTCCTAAAATTGTTGGGTGATTTCAATATCGCAAAGAAGCCATCTATAATTACAAAGTCTTTCTGCTCTGGTACAGATGCTGGTTTAGGAGATATTGAGTCGATGACAAGAATTAAAGAACACCCCTCGTAGAGACAGTTTCTATTTGGCTATTCGTGACGTAAGTGCAGTATGGAGTCAGCTCCATATCTGGTATTCGTGACACAAGTCCAATATAGTGGCAATCCGAGATTTAGCTTTTAGTTGGTAATTCATGACACGTCCAATTTAGTGGCAGTCCCTTATTTAGTTTTAGTTGGTTATTCGTGGTGACACAAGTCCAAGGTAGTGGTAGCCCCTTATTTAGTTGGTTATTCGTGACACAAGTCCAATGTTGTGGCAGCCCCTTATTTAGTTTTAAGTTGGTTATTCATGACACGTCCAATGTAGTGGCAACCCCTTCTTTAGTTTTAAGTGAGAAATTCGTGACACAAGTCCAATGTAGTGGCAGCCCCTTATTTAGTTTTTAGTTGCTTATTCATAACACAAGTCCAATGTAGTGGCAGTCCCTTATTTAGTTGGTTATTCGTGACACAAGTCCAATGTAGTGGCAGCCCCTTATTTAGTTTTAGTTGGATATTCATGACACAAGTCCAATGTAGTGGCAGCCCCTTATTTAGTTTTTAGTTGGTTATTCGTGACACAAGTCCAATGTAGTGGCAACCCTTATTTAGTTTTCAGTTAGAGATTCGTGACACGAGTCCAATGTAGTGGCAGCCCCTTATTTAGTTTTTAGTTGGTTATTCGTGACACAAGTCTAATGTAGTGGCAGCCCCTTATTTAGTTTTTAGTTGGTTATTCGTGACACAAGTCCAATGTAGTGGCCGCCCCTTATTTAGTTTTAGTTGGTTATTCGTGACACAAGTCCAATGTAGTGGCAACCCCTTATTTAGTTTTCAGTTAGAAAATCGTGACACAAGTCCAATGTAGTGGCAACCCCTTATTTAGTTTTCAGTTAGAAAATCGTGACACAAGTCCAATGTAGTGGCAACCCCTTATTTAGTTTTCAGTTAGAAATTCATGACACAAGTCCAATGTAGTGGCAGCCCCTTATTTAGTTTTTAGTTGGTTATTCGTGACACAAGTCCAATGTAGTGGCAACCCCTATTTAGTTTCAGTTAGAAATTCATGACACAAGCCCAATGTAGTGGCAGCCCCTTATTTAGTTTTTAGTTGGTTATTCATGACACAAGTCCAATGTGGTGGCAGCCCCTAATTTAGTTTATAGTTGGTTATTCGTGACACAATTCCAATGTAGTGGCAACCCCTTATTTAGTTTTCATTTAGGAATTCGTGACACAAGTCCAATGTAGTGACAGCCCCTTATTCAGTTTTTAGTTGGTTATTCGTGACACAAGTCCAATGTAGTGGCAACCCCTTATTTAGTTTTAGCTGGCTATTCGTGACACAAGTCCAATGTAGTGGCAACCCCTTATTTAGTTTTCATTTAGAAATTCGTGACACAAGTCCAATGAAGTGGCAACCCCTTATTTAGTTTTCATTTAGAAATTCGTGACACAAGTCCAATGTAGTGGCAACCCCTTATTTAGTTTTTAGTTGGTTATTCGTGACACAAGTCCAATGTAGTGGCAACCCCTTATTTAGTTTTAGCTGGCTATTCGTGACACAAGTCCAATGTAGTGGCAGTTTCTTATTTAGTTTTTAGTTGGTTATTCGTGACACAAGTCCAATGTAGTGGCAACCCCTTATTTAGTTTTAGCTGGCTATTCGTGACACAAGTACAATGTAGTGGCAACCCCTTATTTAGTTTTAGCTGGCTATTCGTGGCACAAGTTCAATGTAGTGGCAGTCCCTTATTTAGTTTTAGTTGGTTATTCGTGACATAAGTCCAGTGTAGTGGCAACCCCTTATTTAGTTTTAGTTGGTTATTCGTGACATAAGTCCAATGTAGTGGCAACCCCTTATTTAGTTTTAGTTGGTTATTCGTGACACAAGTCCAATGTAGTGGCAGTCCCTTATTTAGTTTTTAGTTGGTTATTCGTGACACAAGTCCAATGTAGTGGCAACCCCTTATTTAGTTTTAGCTGGCTATTCGTGACACAAGTACAATGTAGTGGCAACCCCTTATTTAGTTTTAGCTGGCTATTCGTGGCACAAGTTCAATGTAGTGGCAGTCCCTTATTTAGTTTTAGTTGGTTATTCGTGACATAAGTCCAGTGTAGTGGCAACCCCTTATTTAGTTTTAGTTGGTTATTCGTGACATAAGTCCAATGTAGTGGCAACCCCTTATTTAGTTTTAGTTGGTTATTCGTGACACAAGTCCAATGTAGTGGCAACCCCTTATTTAGTTTTAGATGGCTATTCGTGACACAAGTCCAATGTAGTGGCAGTCCCTTATTTAGTTTTAGTTGGTTATTCGTGGCACAAGTTCAGTGTAGTGGAAACCCCTTATTTAGTTTTAGTTGGTTATTCGTGACATAAGTCCAGTGTAGTGGCAACCCCTTATTTAGTTTTAGTTGGTTATTCGTGACATAAGTCCAATGTAGTGGCAACCCCTTATTTAGTTTCAGTTGGTTATTCGTGACACAAGTCCAATGTAGTGGCATATAACAACTTACAAAAACAAAAGCAACTAAGAAGAGAGATATGGAAGGCCTGAAAATCGTGATGTTTGAATCCGTGACATAAATCCAATGTAGTGGCAACCCCTTATTTAGCTTTAGTTCGTTATTCGTGACACAAGTCCAATGTAGTGGCATATAACAACTTACAAACCAGAGGACCATTGGTCCTGAGAACGCTCACCTGAAGCCTTACCTTGGAGTATTAAGTCATCATCAAATGACCTTGACCTTGAATACTCAAACACCTTTATTGACTTCATAAGTTGTCTGCATCTGCAAAGTTTCAGGTCTCAGGCTGCAATAGTTTCCAAACCCAGTGATTTCTGAGAAAACCATAATATTAATTTTGATATTTAAATGACCTGGGGTCAAGGTCATGAAATGACCTTGGCCTTCATTAATTACTTACCTTCACTGACTCTATAAGTTGTCTGCATCTAGCAACTTTCAGATCTCAGGCTGCAACAGTTTCCCATGTAAAAGCCTATGTTTACAAAATTGACCTTGCCGTAAAATAGGTCAAGGTCATCCTAGGGTCATCATTTCAACAAACTATGATGGGCTGGAGTCCCAAATGCTATATACCAAGTTTCGCGTAAATCGGCCAGCCGGTTCTGGAGAAGATTTTTGAGTGTTTTTTTTTTTTACGATATATGGACGTGGCGGCCATCTTGGTCATGTGACCTGGATTTCGCGATCAAACTTTCTTCACCCCTACTCATGGATGCTCCACATAAAATTTCACTTTGATTGGCCAAGCGGTTTCAGAGGAGAAGATCTTTGAAAAGTGTGTATGGACGACAGACTGGCCAAGGTCAAGAGATGACCTTGACCTAAATTAATCACATCCCTTCATCTACTCCATTAATTGTTTGCATCTACCATTTTACAGGCCTTATGCTGCAATAGTTTTCAAAAATCCATAGTTTTCACTTTTTCCCCATGTAAAAGCCTATGTTTCCAAAATTGACCTTGCCATAAAATATGTCAAGGTCATCCTAGGGTCATCATTTTATCAAACTATGATGGGCTGGAGTCCCAAATAATACATACGAAGTTTCATGAAAATCGGCCTGCCGGTTCTGGAGAAGAAGATTTTTGAGTGTTTTTTACCATATATGGGCGTGGCGGCCATCTTGGTCATGTGACCTGGATTTCGCGATCAAACTTTCATTATCTATACCCATGGATGCTCCACATAAAATTTCAGTTTGATTGGCCATGCAGTTTCAGAGAAGAAGATCTTTGAAAAGTGTGTATGGACGACAGACTGGTCAAGGTCAAGAGATGACCCTGACCTAAATTAATCACATACTTTCATTAGTTGTTTTGCATCTATCACTTTTCAGGCCTCAGGCTGCAATATTTTTCAAAAAATCCATAATTTTCACTTTTTCCCATGTAAAAGCCTATGTTTACAAAATTGACCTTGCCGTAAAATAGGTCAAGGTCATGCTAGGGTCATCATTTGATCAAACTATAATGGGCTGTAGTCCCAAATGCTACATGCCAAGTTTCGTGAAAATCGGCCTTCCGATTCATGAGAAGAAGATTTTTAAGTGGTTTTTACCATATATGGGCGTGGCGGCCATCTTAGTCATGTGACCTGGATTTCGCGATCAAACTTACTTCACCTCTACCCATGGATGCTCCACATAAAACTTCACATTGATTGGCCAAGCGGTTTCAGAGGAGAAGATCTTTGAAAAGTGTGTATGGACGACAGACTGGCCAAGGTCAAGAGATGACCTTGACCTAAATTAATTATATACCTTCATCTACTCCATTAGTTGTTTTCATCTACCACTTTTCAGGCCTCAGGCTGCAATAGTTTTCAAAACATCCATAGTTTTCACTTTTTCCCATGTAAAAGCCTTTGTTTCCAAATTTGACCTTGCCGTAAAATAGGTCAAGGTCATCCAAGGGTCATCATTTTATCAAATTATAATATGCTGAAGTCCCCGATGCTACATACCCAGTTTCGTGGAAATCGGCCCACCGGTTCTGGAGAAGACGATTTTTGAAGTGTTTTTACCATATATGGGCGTGGCGGCCATCTTGGTCATGTTACCAAGATATCGCGAACAAAATTTCAATGCCACTACCCAAGGAGGTTCCACATAAAATTTCAACTAGATCGGCCTAGCGGTTTCAGAGAAGAAGATCTTTGAAATTGTGGATGACGCCGACCGACCGACCACGGACGACGGACGGACGGACGCCGGATCATGGCCATCCTATAAGCTCACCTTGTGAGCCTTCGGCTCAGGTGAGCTAAAAAAAATCGAGAAAATAAAGCAACTAAGAAGAGAGATATGGAAGGCCTGAAAATCGTGATGTTTGAATCCAAAACGAGGCTGTGATGGTATGACGTCACTCCCTCACACTCATAAATGATATTTTCAAACTTTTTTGTAAAACAGAAACATTAAATAAAGTGATAAAGTGAACAACAGATCTTAAATGCATTCAATGCAATGATTTTTATTTATTTTTATTTTTTCTTTTATTTTTTTTTTCTTTTTTTTCATAAAAATGCTGACAAAATGTTTCTCTCGCTGGCCACTTTCTTCTCAACAAAAATATAATTTCTGAGCCAATTCCTCTAATATGTAATTATTATCAATATAGATTATATAAATTATTATTATTATTATTATTATTATTATTATTATTATTATTATTATTATTATCATCATTATTATTGCTTTCAGTCTACAGTAATTTTTTTTGTCAAAACGAAGACCAGTTTTATGTTTGTTTTGATTTTGATGCTTTCTCTACCACCCAACATAGGATTGCCATGTCACAAAGTAAAACCACCAAAAGGTAAACACTAAAACATATGCATGAAAGTTTTGTCAAACCACATTTCCTGAACATCTTCTAAGCTGTTAACCAATAATCAGATGGTCGGTCAGTTGGTTATATGCTTTGCCTAGAAGCACAAGAAGCCCATCATTTAACCCACTGGACGGACCGATGCATTTTGTATACTGATTCAATAAACCAAGGACCAAACAGAATGCAATCTTAAACTATCACTGTTGAGCATATATCAAAAACTTTAAAAAAATCTAGAGGAAGATATAATGTAACGTTACCGCGGCATTTTTGGATAAGCGTTTCAGTATCTGAAGCAAATGAGCCGCCCTATGGGAAAACCAACAATCTGCATAGGCGAAAACAAAGGCGCAGATCAGCTTCGCGGTAACCGCGAAGCTGATCAGCGCCTTTGTTTTCGCTACTTGGATAGTACAGTTCCTCTTCTACTTAAATCCGAAATTTCAAGCTTCTAGCTTGCTTCTGTGACTGTACAGCCTGATTTGTGTTGGACCTGTTCGGAAACCACATTGTTGGTTTTCCCACGAGGCGGCTCAAATATAATGAGTCCTGAATCGCCATCAAAACTGTTTATCATTATCTTACTAGGGGTATGTTCGAAAGTCGATTGTAAAGAATGCTGTCCTAGAAAATGGGGAATTCCCGAATTCATGTACGATTCTCAGAAATAAAAAAAAATGTATATTATTTAAGCAATACTTCCAATAAAACAGAGGAACATGTTTGATTTCGATGAAACAAATCTGAGGAAATCTGATAAGCCGAGAGCTCTAGAGGAGAAATTCTGTAAACTGCAAAGAATACGAGTTTCAGACAATGTACTGAGCAGTTTGATCACTGCCTTCAACTTTCAGTTTATTTTCCGTACCGTAAAATAGAGAAAACAACTGGCTGCTTCAATATGAAAACTATTAAATCGGAAACCCCAAGAAGGCCTCGTTTTACCATAAACATGCCAGTAGAAAACTAGTTTGTATTGGTCTGAGAATAAAATGTATGATATGCGTTGAGAGAATCAAACCAATGAAATACCTGATCTGAATGCAAGTTGGCTTCGCTAGAAATGATTGAGCGGAGCATGATAGCCCAGTTGTGAATCTATACACCATAGATGGGGATATTAATCGGAAAACCTTCCCACTTTTATAAGGGGTTTGTTCAAAAAGTTCGTGGACGATTGAATTCATTTTAATCTAAATTTTGAAGCATAGTATATGATATACCTAACCTAATTCATAAAAATGCAGAATTAGCCTTTCATGCATAACACTAAAATTCCAGGCCCCAAGGTTATAAAACTTCTTTTCGTGCTCATTTCAGCTGAGCTTGAAATTTTAATTGCTCCAAAACGTCAAAACATACAAAATTTGTTGAATTCAGAAGCTTTAATGATTAATCTCTAAAGCCAAGAATTTATCCTGCTAATAAATGTTAAGATTGTTGGCATTTTAACAGTATCAGCAGGATAAATTTTTGACTCAACTGAGTTGAACATAAACAAAAAATTTATAACCTTGGGGCCTTGAATTTTAGTGTTATACTTGAAAGACCGATTCATTATCCCTCCAGTTAAGCTAAATGCATCTTTAATTTTATTCTTACTTAAAGCTGTGTGGGATACTTACGGGACACTTTGGTGTATTTTGTGACCGATTTATATTACATGCCCTCACTAAACATGGCAAAATACAAAACACAAAGACTGACCCTCCCTCCTGGTCATAACATACATTTTATGGAATTTTCATTGAGATCGAAATATTTTGGTATACCTTTCCTCTTCTTGCAATCAGAATGCACATTGAAATATTTGAGCCGCCTCGTGGGAAAACCAACAATCTGCATAGGCGAAAACAAAGACGCAGATCAGCTTCGCAGTAACCGCGAAGCTGATCAGCGCCTTTGTTTTCGCTACTCGGATAGTACAATTCCTCTTCTACTTAAATCCGAAATTTCAAGCTTCTAGCTCTTTCCTGTGCTTGTACAGGCCGGTTTGTGTCGGACCTGTTCGGAAACCACATTGTTGGTTTTCCAACGAGGTGGCTCAATTTTCTTGAGACCAAAGCATTCTAATCATACCATATACATACGGGAAATCCGTACAAAATTTACGACGTTGAAAAATCTTCCACAACCCATTAAATTAACAAGTTTATCGTCAATGAAATTTGGTTTCCACTGACCCAAAACGAAACGCCAAAAATTTTATGAGCTATACCTACATTTGATTGGTTGCCTCTTGTTTCCTGTATGAATTTGGATGCGCAGAAACGTTTCAATGGTATCAGTTTGTAGAACAGAGTTAATTTCAATGAAAAGATAATAAAAAGGTATAACCCTGTGTCAGACTAGATAATTTGATTAGATGAAACATTTTCTTGCTACCGGATACAATATAGTGGGAAAATGAATTCCCAAAGCCAGCATGATTCGGAGGTTTTGACCAGGTGCGACACAAACCGTACTGTGCTTGGAGTGCATTTATAATAAGTGGCTATATAGAGAGATTCTACAGTGAAACGAAAAGCACAAAGACGTGAAAAGTACCGTCACGGAAAAACTTAATGAAACTTTAAAGGATATACACGTACCATTAAATTCAAAGGCAAACAAAATTAGAATGTCACAGTATTGCTCGGAAATCGTGTCTCGTGTTGAAAGTCGTCACAGCATCTTGTGCTGTAGATTATGAAAACTTGCCCATTTTTCCGCCCTTTCAGTGAAAACTCCATTGGGGAAAAAAGAATATTCTTAATATTTTTGCTAAAACATTGATTGTGGGTACACGTTAGAACCGCCTTTGTCGATAGGCATCTTTGCATTTCGCATGAAAGTCGCAACATCGTAATAGACGTAACGTCAAAAGTTATGGTACACTGAAAAAGTAGCAACTCACAGTTTAAGATTTAGAAATGCGAACGGAAAAGCAAACGCAAAACATATGGCACATTAAAAGACTTAGAACAGCATAGAAAAATACATCTCGAATGTATTGTTCATATATTTTTTTTATCATTCTACGTCTACTATTTATGAAAATATCGACGAAAAAAAAAATGTCCCATATGTCGTAAATATCGCTTAATTGACGTTATCGTAATATATTTACATTTTTATTGCAATCGCCCTAGATGAAAGTATCTTTCTTGATGTTCTTCATTTCCCAATGAAAAAACATTAAGTCACGTGATCTAGAGGCCACGCCTATTGGCGGGGCGACGTCAAAACCCATCCAGTGACGTTGTTTGTTTACTCTTGTTGTCGTGACGTTGGCCGCGTATCGCCATGACGTTAATCGGAAAACCTTCCCACTTTTATAAGGGGTTTATAAATTACGTTAAGTCGGATTTAATGTCTAATAACATGAAATTGAGTGGTCATATGTGCAATTAAAAATCTGATACTTGATTGATAATATAAAATGTAAATATAAGTATTGAAATTCAGATTTTAGCTTTCACTGGATGATGAAAAACATTAGCTATTTTAATGTCTCCGAGAAGACCTTCGGGCTTCACAGACATTAAAACAGCCTAATGTTTTTCATCAACCAGTGAAAGCTAAAATCTGAATATCAATCCTTAAGTGATATTAAATTTTAAAAAATCTAGATATTTATGATAAAGTTAGTATGAGTTGCCCACATTAAATAGCGAATAAACGAGCTGGTCACATAAATGAGCCGCCGCATGGGAAAACCAATAATCTGCATAGGCGAAAACAAAGGCGCAGATCAGCTTCGCAGTAACTGCGAAACTGATCAGCGCCTTTGCTTTCGCTAATCGGATAGTACAAATCCTGCAGAACTTCAGTATTCGAGATGATATCAAAGATGGCTGATAATCCCTTGTACTATGGACCTCAACTATGTATACTGTACAGTTTTGTTCTATTTATTTATTTATTTTTTTTTATTTGTTTACTTTTGGAATGCAAAATGGTGATATAACAATTAATTTTTCTTGAGGAGTTTCGGAAAAAGGCACTTTCTGAAAGATGGTATATGGACAGTTGAGCAAAGTGAAAAGGTTGGAATATTTATGATACAACCAAATGTATCAACTGAATGAATTATTCATTTCATGAAAGGCTAGAAGTTTTAGCCATTTCATGAAACAGCTAATTTTACAGAATGGCTGTAACATATTTTAGCCATTCATTATCAGAAATATGAAGCATCAATTGCTTTTCATTACGAAAAGGCCTAGGGTGTTTAAGGCCTGATTTTGGCCTCAGATTTTGCTAAAAACTAATTTTTGGAATTAAGGTGAGAAAACTATTCCTAAAAACAGCCATATGTTTCCGCTTTTAGAAACCAGAACAAGTTCTTTATTTATCCTACATGCGTTGCCATGGCAATGCACAGAAGAACCATAGATAGAGCACATTTTGCACTTTTTGGTCTATTTTTGACCATTTCTGAACACATTTTTTAATTTTTAAGTGCCGGCCCACACGACAAACAAAATAATACTTTGCATACATTATCTCTGGATGATACTTCATAATTATTTCCTAATAAGAAATTGTTTGTCACGTGGGCCGGTAGTTGAAAATGATATTATATGGTGAAAAATAGACCCAAAATTGCAAAAAGTGGTATTTTTAGCTCACCTGAGCCGAAGGCTCACAGGTGAGCTTATAGTATACCCATGCTCCGGCGTCCGTCCGTCGTCGTCCGTCGTCCGTCCGTCCGTCCGTCGTCCGTCGTCCACAATTTCAAAGATCTTCTCCTCTGAAACTGCTTGGCCAATCAAAGCCAAACTTCATGTGAAGCATTTTTAGGAAGGGGGAACGAAAGTTTATATAAATGGTTCAGATCACATGACCAAGATGGCCGCCATGGCTATAAATAGCAAAAACCTTTAAAAATCTTCTTCTCCAGAACCAGTGGGGCGATTTCCATGAAACTTGGTATGTAGCATTGGGGACGCAGGCCCATCATAGTTTATATAAATCATGACCCTAGGATGACCTTGACCTATTTTACGGCAAGGTCAACTTAGGTCGCCAATGCATTTGAATGGGAAAAAATGGTAAAATGCTATTTAATGGGTAAAACTTACTGGGAATAGGCAAATGGACAGAAGATTAATGTTAATGGAAAATTTTACCCCTGGGGGGTTGTCTGCCCATGCCCTGGGGCTATATACATGTATATGACCATAATATTCAAACATCTTCTTCTCTGAAACCGCTAGGCCAATCAAAGCCAAACTTCATGTGGAGCATCCTTGGGAAGGGGGAAAGAAAGTTTATATAAATGGTCAAGGTCACATGACCAAGATGGCCGCCATGGCTATAAATAGCAAAAACATTTAAAAATCTTCTTCTTCAGAACCAGAAGGCCTATGATTTTGAAACTTGGTGTGAAGCATCTGGGAATGGAGCTCTACAAAGTGTATATAAATCATGACCCTGGGATGACCTTGACCTATTTTATGGCAAGGTCAACTTAGGTCTCCCATGCATTGGAATGGGGAAAACTAGGAAAATGTAATTAAATGGCACAAAACTTGCTAGAAATGAGCAAATGGACAGAAGATTTATGTTTAAGAAAATATTTTGGGCCCAGGGGGTTGTCTGCCCCTGCCCCGGGGTATATACATGTATATGACCATAATATTGAAACATCTTCTTCTCTGAAACTGCTAGGCCAATCAAATCCAAACTTTATGTGGAGCATTCTTAAGAAGAGGGAATGAAAGTTTATATAAATGGTCAAGGTCACATGACCAAGATGGCCGCCATGGCTATAAATAGCAAAAACGTTTAAAAATCTTCTTCTTGAGAACCAGAAGGCCTTTGATTTTGAAACTTGGTATGAAGCATCTGGGAATGGAGCTTTACAAAGTTTATATAAATCATGACCCTGGGATGACCTTGACTTATTTTACGGCAAGGTCAACTTAGGTCGCCCATGCATTTGAATGGGAAACCAGAGGACCAATGGTCCTGTAAACGCTCACCTGAAACCTGAGATATATATCCATAAACTTGGTTGACTAAAATGGTAAAATACATGTATATAACCCAAGGGCCGGGTCAGAGCAACCCCTGGAGTCAATTTCTTTTTGATAACATAAAACTGCAGTCCATTTGCCAATTTACTGCAAGTTTTGCCCTTCAAATGACATTTTAACAATTTTCCCCATTCAAATGCATGGGCCAGCTAACCTTGCCAAAAAATAGGTCTGCATGGGCGAGCTAAGTTGACCTTGCCATAAAACAGGTCAAGGTCATCCAAGGGTCATGATTTATATAAACTTTGTAGAGCTACATTGCCTGATGCTTCATGCCAAGTTTCAAAATCATAGGCCTTCTGGTTCTGGAGAAAAAGATTTGTAAAGGTTTTTGCTATTTATAGCCATGGCAGCCATCTTGGTCATGTGACCTTGACCATTTACATATACTTTCATTCCCACTTCCTAACAATGCTCCTCATAAAGTTTGGCTTTGATTGGCCAAGCAGTTTCAGAGAAGAAGATCTTTGAATATCACTGTAATATACATGTATATTGCCCCGGGGTGGGGGCAGACAGACCCCTGGGGTCCAAATTTTTTCAAAATCATCAAACTTAAAGTGATGTACCGGCTCCCATTTCTTATTGTCTATATCAAAATCTTACACCATTTGCCCATTTCCTGCAAGTTTTTCCCTACAAATGACATTTTAACACTTTTCCCCATTCAAATGCATGAGCGACCTATATTGACCTTGCCGTAAAATAGGTCAAGGTCATCCCAGGGTCATGATTTATATAAACTTTGTAGAGCTCCTTTGCCTGATGCTTCACACCAAGTTTCAAAATCATTGGCCTTCTGGTTTTGGAGAAGAAGATTTTTAAAGGTTTTTTCTATTTATAGCCATGGCGGCCATCTTGGTCATGTGACCTTGACCATTTATATAAACTTTCTTTCCCCCTTCCCAAGGATGCTCCATATGAAGTTTGGCTTTGATTGGCCAAGCGGTTTCAGAGGAGAAGATGTTTCATTATTATGGAAATATACATGTATATAGCCCCGGGGCAGGGGCAGACAACCCCCCCAGGGGCCAAAATTTTCCATTAACATTAATCTTCTGTCCATTTGCACATTCCCAGTAAGTTTTACCCATTAAATAGCATTTTACCATTTTTCCCCATTCAAATGCATTGGCGACCTAAGTTGACCTTGCCGTAAAATAGGTCAAGGTCATCCTAGGGTCATGATTTATATAAACTATGATGGGCCCACATCCCCGATGCTACATACCAAGTTTCGTGGAAATAGGCCCACTGGTTCTGGAGAAGAAGATTTTTAAAGGTTTTTGCTATTTATAGCCATGGCGGCCATCTTGGTCATGTGACCTGGACCATTTATATAAACTTTCGTTCCCCCTTCCTAAGGATACTCCACATGAAGTTTGGCTTTGATTGGCCAAGCAGTTTCAGAGGAGAAGATCTTTGAAATTGTGGACGACGGACGACGACGGACGGACGCCGGAGCATGGGTATACTATAAGCTCACCTGTGAGCCTTCGGCTCAGGTGAGCTAAAAATAGGAAAATGTCATGTAATGGCAGAAAACTTGCTAGGAATGAGCAAATGGACAGAAGATTTATGCTTATGAAAATACTTTAGGCCCAGGGGTTGTCTGCCCCTGCCCTGGAGCTATATACATGTAGATGACCATAATATTCAAACAGCTTTTTCTCAGAAACTGCTTAGCCAATCAAAGCCAAACTTTATGTGGAGCATCCTTAGGAAGAGGAAATGAAAATTTATATAAATGGTCAAGGTTACATGACCAAGATGGCCGCCATGGCTATAATTAGCAAAATTTTTAAAAATCTTCTTCTTCAGAACCAGAAGGCCTATGATTTTGAAACTTGGCATGAAGCATTAAGGAACGGAGGTCTACAAAATTTGTATAAATCATGACACTGGGATGACCTTGACCTATTTCACGGCAAGGTCAACTTAGATCGCCCATGCATTTGAATGGAGAAAATTGTTAAAATGTCATTTGAAGGACAAAACTTGCAGTTAATTGGCAAATGGACTGAATTTTTATGATTTGAAAAAGTTCTGACCCTGCCCTAGGGTTATATACATGCATTGTACCATTCTAGTCTAACAAGTTTATTGGTACATGTATATATCTCAGGTCTCAGGTGAGCGTTTACAGGACCATTGGTCCTCTGGTTATGCTTTTCTGAGCGTTGCCATGACCACATTTGTAATTTGAATGTAATAGTTGTGCTAGAACTTATAAGCAAGGACATATACCTGCTATTTGCAATACTTTTCTCCTCAAAATTCCAAAATTCAATTTTTTACCAATGCATGAGGCCAAAATCAGGCCTTAAATCCCCTAGGCCTTTGTACATGCAATATATAGAGACTATTTTGAGCATTAAAACTTGAAAATTTCATTGGAAAAATTTTGATAATTTTAATATGTTCGCTCAAAACATTGATTGTGGGTACACGTTAGAACTGCCTCGCTGAGGCGGTTGTAACGAGTACCCACAATCTATGTTTTGGAAGAAAAATAGATATACCCCTGTAAACTCCAGTTTTGCTATATAAAATTGGGGAATGAGGGTCATACTTTTCATGGACATGTTTTCCTGATGGTTTGTCAGTCTTTATTGACCTTGAAAGTGCGACTTTTTGCCTGAAATTATCCAATATGGCCCATTCACCCACCCTTTTCTTTTTCATGTTTTTACTGCTTCCAAAGGATCTTTGATACTTTATATTAAAATTTTAGATTCATTCATTTATCTTCAACTGGGGTTTTCAGTTAGCGATAAGCAAGCATCTACTGGTAAACGTAGTTTCCATATATTGCCACTAATACTAATACATGTAGTTTTAGTGAGAACAAGCAATGTAAGAGAATTAATGCCAACCACCTTGATTTTTTCGAGTTAAAAAAGATAATTGAATAGCGTCATGAGAAAAACAAAAATCTGCATATGCGAAAACAAAGACCCAGATCAGCTTCGTGGTAGCCGTGAAGCTGATCAGCGCCTTTATTTTTGCTACACGAATAGTATAATTCCTCTTCTTCCTAAATCCGAAATCTTTTGTGCTTGTACAGCTTGGTTTGTGTCGGACCTGTTCAAAAACCACATTGTTGGTTTTCTCATGAGGCACCTCAATTTATGGATTAATCCAAACCAAATGCATATACTCAGACCATGTCCATATCACCATATTAAGTTAGAAAAACTGCAGGAGGAGTTCAGCACACAAGATACTTACTATCCATTCACTTGTGAAAATGTGACTTGATTTCAAATTGCAAAAAAAAAGTAACTAAAATTCATCTGAGGATTATATGCAAATCTCATGCATATCTTCAGACCATATCCAAACACTGATCTGTGAAAAACTGTACGAGGAGTTGTCCACTCAAGGTAAGCTATAGGGGGACAGGAGGAAAAGCCAAAAACTATTTCCATCTGCTTTTCAAATCTGCTTTTCTTTGAAAATGCAAGGGACAATAAAAAAAGGATATTTTTAATGTTTTCAACAGTTTAATATTTTCTCTGAAACAAAAACAAAATATTAAATAGCCACTGCATAAGAAAACCAACAACATGCATGGGCAAAAACAAAGGCGTAGATCAGCTGTGCAGTAATATTTTCAACAACCTGTTATTGATTCGGTTTTCTCTTGCACCTCAAACATCAACAAGTGAGCCGCGTAATGAGAAAACAGGATTTTTGCCAATGTGAAAACATAGGTGCAGTAACTGCCCTTTGTTATCGCTACATGGATAGTACAATTCCTCTTCTCTTGTCACGACTCAGATAGCACCATATCTGCTTTGTTGTCCTCTCATAAAAAAAAAAAAAAAACATCAATGCAATACACTGTAATTATTTTCTTTGCAAAAATGAAAATTTTCAGCTGAAATTTGCTTAATATGGTTTAAAATTTTTGCTCTAAACACTGACTGTACCCATAATTTATGCTTTGGAACAAAAATAAGAAAATTACACCCCAGTTTCAGTACATAAAATGGTGTATATGGGAGTATACACTTTACGCCTCATGAGAAAACAAAGACACAGATAAGCTTTACGGTAACAGTGAAGCTGATCAGTGCCTTTGTTTTCGCTACACTTCCTCTTCTTTTTTCAAGCTTCTAGCCTACTTCTGTGACTGTACAGCCTGATCTGAGTCAGACCTGTTTGGAAACCACATTGTTGATTTCCTCACGAGATGGCTCATATTTTCCTGATGGCATTAATCCGATCAAGTTCGTACTATATATGAATCACTGACAGTTATAGTCCTAACCCAGCGTTGTGGAGTGGTAGACTTGTCCCCACCCTGTATTTTTAGATATCTCACTTGTAGTCCAGATATCAGATATCCGGATATCTCAAAGTCCACAGAAATAGGACCAATATCTTCTGTTCTCATTATCCCACTGCCTTGATTTATCAACTGGAAAGAATTATGGTACAAGTAAAGCCAAGTTTTCATGGACAATTTTTCTTTGACGAAGAGTACTTGTCACTGAAACTTTGGCAATGAGTTTGCTTTCACACACAGCGAAGATTATTTATATTACTTAGCTCGCTCACCTTTGTCACAGATATTTGACAAAGACACTTCGCCACAGAATTGAGTTTACACAAGCATATTTTTCTGCGACAAACCAACTTTGTCAAAGAAAAATTGTCCGTGGAAACTTGGCTTAATTACTTAACAAGAACAGTTTGAATTTTACTATCAAAAAGTAGAGAGTGCATTGAAAAGTGTATTTATCATTACATGTATCATAAAAGCTTGATTTTTTCATGAATTCATTAATTTACTGCAATAAAGACAATCACGAAAATCCACATTAAAATTCAGAATAGACCTTGTTTGAAATTGTGTTAGTATGGCTAATACCTGAATTCATCATGTCTATTTGTCAGCTCTGTCGATTCCAAAAGATACATCAAAGGGAAATAACTCTACCAATACTTACTCTAAAGTATGCTACTGTTTCAGTTTTTCCTGGTAACTTATCAATTTTCCAAGTAACTTGTTTTTGCGTTGACTCAAACTCTGCTGTCTGACCTAATGAGTCAAGTTTCTGTGATACACTGAAAAAAAAACAAAAACAGCCCATTAAAATTTTGTCTCTTTTGACTCCAACTGACTAAATAGTAATAAACAACACTGAGCCCATATACAATGGCTGGTTACATCCGAAAGATTCTTATAGAAGCCAAAACATGTAGACTATAATAAAGGACATCAGGAATTATAAATCCTTTTAATATACGAGCCACCTCATGGGAAAACCAACAATGTGGTTTCCGAACAGGTTCGACACAAACCGGCCTGTACAAGCACAGAAGATAGCTAGAGGATGGAAATTTTGGATTTAGAAAGTAGAAGAATTGTACTATCCGAATAGCGAAAACAAAGGTGCTGATCAGCTTCGCATTTACCGCGAAGCTGATCTGCGCCTTTGTTTTCGCATATGCAGATTGTTGGTTTTCCCATGAGGTGGCTCAATTACAAAATTAAAGCCAAAATAGGCAAACACACTTATTTATCTGTAAAATCATATAAATTGCATACACAAATGCACTAATTTGGCTGTATAATTCGGCAAATAGGTCACTGTATGGGTGTTACTCCATGAATATGATATTGGGTATGGTCTACCTTTGATTTAGGTAAAAGCTATAGGTATACTGTTAAAAGATTCAACTCATGTTTTCCGTTAGAAAATAGGAATGAAATACGAGTTTGTCTAATACACTGGATTGGACAAAATACAGGTAGCTGATTTCTAAAGGTAAAAATATGTGACAGCAGTCTAGGCTGAATGAGTTCGACTTTTCTATAATCTCCCTACTTGAACAGATCGACCACGCCCAGATATGAATATAAAAGTTGCCGCCTATACAGTAACCTATTTGCCCAATTATACTTCTAATTATTACCTGGTGACGTCTGCTGGAACAGGGAAGCTAACTCTAATGTTAAGAGCTTCAGTGTTGGAGGGAATATCACTGCGGAGACGGAGGGTCACTGCTAAATCTCTGCAGTCAAAAGGTACATGAAAATAAGAATCACTGCTTATATATGAGCCTGTGCGTAAGAAAACCAACAATTTGGGTTCCGACCAGGTCTGACACAAATCAGGCTGTACAGTCAAAGAGGATGGTAAGAGGCTGGGAATTCTGGAATTAGAAAGTAGAGGAATTGTACTATCCGTGTAGCGAAAACAAAGGCGCTGATCTGCACCTTTGTTTTCGCCTATGCAGATTGTTGGTTTTCCCATGCGGCGGCTCATATTGCTTTATTCAAAGAAATTGGTGTGCTCTTTGTTTTACTGTTATAGTGCTTGAATAAGATACCTATAAGATGCCAAGGCCATTACAAATAAAATGAAACAAATATAAATGAAAGAGAAGATACCCAAAACAGACACAGCTAATATGGCAAAACAGTTTCTCCTGTAAGAGGTTGAGAAAGAACTGACCTGCTACCCTGAGCATCACCAATGAAGTGTAGAAGTCTAAATGGTTGACTGATGGATAAATCACTGCTTACACTGTACGTCATGGCAGCGAACTGAAACATTTAGGGTGAAAGATATTCTGAGCCGTGCCATGAGAAAACCGGATTTTTGTGTATGCGTAAACAAAGGCGCAGATCCACTTCGCAGTAACTGCGAAGCTGATCAGTGCCTTTGTTTTCACTACACGGTTAGTACAAGCCCTCTTCTTCCTAAATCTGAAATTTCAAGCTTTTAACCTTTTTCAGAGACTGTACAGGCCGGTTTGTGTCGGACCTGTACGGAAACCCCGAAGACCGGTTTTCTTGTGTCGCGGCTCATTCTCTCTATTTCCAGCTTCCATTTAAATGTATGGCCAACAATTATTTTTATAAGACTAGAGTTAGTGTTCAGTCAAATAAGAACAGGACAATTCTAAAAAGATAAACATTGATCATTCCCACAGCAATGTGAATATTCTAATAATATGATGGAAGGTATGAATCTTTTTTGCAGGGATAAAACAGTGAAAAAAAACAAACAAAAATATTGACCTCTCATTTTTTTTGCAGACCAAGTGATTCGAGGCTGCAGAAAAAGCTTTTCTATGCTTGGTTTAAAAAACAGAAATTATTGAACTATTTTTTGAAAAAAAAAAAAAATAAATAAAAAAAAAAAATAAAAATAAAGAAGCGAAATACCTCTCCAACAGATGGGTGGATCACTAGCACTCTGGTTTTGGCAAATTCTTCTTGTTTAACACACTTGTGAAATGTACACCTGTCTAACTGAACCTGTCTACCATAACCTAGGAAATCAGAGTAAATCAAAAGCACTCATAATCATCTAACATTCAGTGAAAACACTGAAATATTTGGTATTGCATTTTCATCTACATGCGTACTTCATGAATGTAGTTAGTGAATGTTTGTCTAAGGGTTTTTACAGAGCCTTTATGATGAGCATCTTGTAGTAGGTAACTTATTAGTGCCAAAAAAGATCATTATATTATAGTCTATCTTCATGAAATGACAAGCCTAAGGCCAAGACAATCCAGATAGAAAGGTTAAATATTCAAATATTTATATGAAGAAAGCAGCAATCTTAATTTCCAATTGATACATCTTAACACAGCATGAGCTGCGATGTAAGAAACCCGGTCTTTGTGCTTTTCTACCAGGTCCAACTTAACTGTTATGTACAGTCACAGAAGACGGCTAGATGCTTGAAATTTCAGACTGAACAAGAACAGGGATTGTACTGTCTGCGAATATCCAGTTTTCTCATCGATGTGACTCATATGTTACCTTTTTCTGAGTATCCTGCAATGACAAGGTCTTCATTCAGACCCACCTTTATGACTTGATTGCCAATTAGGAAATTCTTCATGTTGATTGAGCCGTTCACTTCTATTCTTGCTGTAGAGCCCTGTGAAAGATTAAAATCAGCGGCGTCATGAGAAAACCAGAGTTTTGCATATGCCAAAACAAAGGAACAGATCAGCTTCGCAGTAAATGCGAAGCTGATCAGTGCCTTTGTGTTCGCTACATGGATAGTGTAATTCCTCCTCTACTTATACTCAAAATTTCAAGATTCTAGCTTTTTGTTTTTAGAATGTACAGGCCAGTTTGTGTCAGACCGGGTCAAAAACCCTGAAGACCAGTTTTCTCGCGTCGCGGCTCAAATGTTATACAGATTTTGTTTTACTTCTAGTAAAACCTTTACAGCTTGAAACGAACATTTTTTCCTGGACAGGCTTGTGTGGGCAAGTTTAAAAGGAGCACTAAACCTGTACTTAATGAGCCAAAAATTGCTAAAAGAGGACCAGCCTTATGATTCATACACACCAATTTTTACAACTTGTTAAAAGAAAAGCAAACTGATCTGATACAAGTCATGGGTATATACACTCAGGTGCCAAAAATTAGTCAACTTTTTCAAAATGGCGGACATTATTTCCGTCGATAACAATTAAATTCAACAAACAGAAACTCACCTGAAAATGCTTCAAATAACTTTTAAAATACTTCGTGATGTAACCCTTAGACGTCATGACTTGTCGCAAATGCCTCGGCAAGGAATTATAAAGGCTTTGAAGGTATGTTACAGTCACTTTTCTCCATCCACTCTCCAACGTTCGCTGGAGGTCTTCCGTGGTCTTGATGTTGAAAATTTCTTTTTTCACGTAATTCATTAGGAACCACCACACATTCTCTATTGGATTCAGATCTGGGCTCTGTGGGGGCCAGAAAAATGGGGGAATTCCTGAGGTACGCTTAAACTCCTCCATGGCACGGGACCTGTGAATGGGGTAGTTGTCGTCCATGAAGTACCATCTTCCTTGCGGAAAATACTTTAAAACCACGGGCCACAGATAATTGTCTAAAATGTTTATATACTTAGCACTGTCCATATTTCTATCTACAAATATCAGAATACCAGTTCCATAATAGGTGATCGTACCCCAGACCATTAGTTTCAGTGTTTGGGACGGGCCCTGTGACAGGTACCCTAAACAGTAACCTTTCCATTTCTCTATAGACTTTCTCCAAACTTTAACTTTGCCATCAGGTCAAACAACAATTGTCATTTCATCACTAAAAATAACACACTTCCAATACCTCTCAATAGACCAGTAGAGCTTACCCCGACAGTAACTGAAGTTGTTTTTTACGGTTGACCTCTTTGACACCAAGTTTCTTAGCAACTATCCGCTTAAAATAATCAGCAGCATGCAGTTCTCTTTGTACAGTCCTTTTAGAAACTTTCACTGGTGAGACTTCGTTCAGCTCAGATGTTATCTCGCATAAACTCTTCCTTCTTCCCTTCTTTATAATCACAGACAAAGCGTTTTTCCCGTGAACTGTCAAAAGTTTTGGCCTTCCACTTTGCTTCGTGTTTTCTACAGTTTTATGCGCTCAAAATCACTTCAAAAATTTACTCACAGTACTCTTGCCTATTCCAAATATCCTACAAATTTCAACTTGTTTTATTCCTTTCTGAATCATGCATATTATGTTCTTTTTCATAGCATCTGTCATACTTTTTCCTCTTGGAGCCATGTTTATTTACCAACAGATCGCGCGACAAAAAGACATAATGACGTCACAGTGATTACATCATCTAGAAGCCATGATGTGACGTAATTGAACAAGAAGAATCAATTAAGCTACTAACTGGTTTTGATTTTCTTATGAAAATGTATCCGCCATTTTGGAAAAAGCTGACTAATTTTTGGCACCTGTGTGTACATTGTATTTTAATTTTCAATAAAACATAAAGAACAGGAACTTACATCTTTGTTAATGACAGCTGTCAGTTTCTCAATGACATCCATAAATAGCTCATTCTGTCGTACTTCCTGATGATGGAAATAATTTGAGGATAATTCAAACAAACAAAAAAAACAAAAGTAATAAGAGCTGTCGCAGGACAGCGTGCTCGACTGCTTCTGACCTTTGTCAAACATAAGGCCAAACCCGACCAGTAACCCAAAGCATTATGCTCATACATCTTTTTGCCATCATGCAATAAGGCAAAATCACTGAACCATGAAAGATAACTATAACTACCTAAGATTTAAAGGTCTCACTCATATTGTGAAAGAAATGTGTTCATATACCAACTGAGTGCCAAAACACAAGGCAAAATCACTGAACCGTGAAAAAAGGTCAAACTGACCTATAAGTATTTCAGGGTCAAAGGTCTAGTGATACTTACTCATAATGTGAAAGAAATATGATCATATACCCATTCAGTGTTGAGATATAAAGCAAACTCACTGAACCATGAAATAAGGTCATAGTGACCTATAAGTATGTTTGTGTTAAAGGTCTGGTCATACTCATTCATACTCGCAAAGAAGTATGACAAAATACCAACTGAGTGTCAAGATATAAGGCAAAGTCACTGAACCATGAAATTAGGTCACAGTGACCCAGAAATACTTTATGGTCAAAGGTCTTGTCATATGCAAACATTTCGTGAGAAAAGTATGTTCATATACCAATTGAGGGCCGAGATATAAAGGAAAATCACTGAACCATGAAATAAGGTCATATTGACCTAGGACTACTTTAGGGTCAAAGGTCTTGTCATACGCAAACATAGTGTGAAAGAAGTTTGTTCATAAACCACTTGAGTGCCGAGATATAAGGCAAAGTCACTGAACCGTGAAATTAGGTCACAGTGACCTATAAGTATATTGGGGTCAAAGGTCTGGTCATACTCACTCATAATCTGAAAAAAGTATGAAAATATACTAATTGAGTGTCAAGATATAAGACAAAATCACTGAACCGTGAAATTAGGTCACAGTGACCTAGGACTACTTCAGGGTCAAAGGTCTTGTCATATGCAAACATACTTTGAAAGAAGTTTGTTCATAAACCATTTGAGTACTGAGATATAAGGCAAAATCACTGAACCGTGAAATTAGGTCACAGTGACCTATAAGTATATTGGGGTCAAAGGTCTGTTCATACTCACTCATAATCTGAAAAAAGTATGAAAATATACTAATTGAGTGTCAAGATATAAGGCAAAATCACTGAACCGTGAAATTAGGTCACAGTGACCTATAAGTATATTGGGGTCAAAGGCTTGATTGTACTCACTCATAATCTGAAAGAAGTAAGAAAATATACTAATTGAGTGTCAAGATATAAGGCAAAATCACTGAACCATGGAAAGTAGGTCAACAGACCCTTACAGTCATGACACACATGTCAGTGTCACAAAGTCAAAAGATGAATGACCAACCATCTTCCTAAGTTGTTTCTATTAAGAAATAAAAAGAAAAAAGAATTCAGGGAGTTCTAGATTTTGACCTCTAGCCCCGCCCCCTGACGCCGACCCAGAGGTCCGATGTCATGGAACCTAAAGTGTATGAAGTATGAATGCTTTATGATAAGTTGTTGTCAAGATATGGACTCCTTGTAAAAGTTACACAGCAGTACATCTATTTTTTACAGTGTTCTAGTTTTTAACCTCTAGCCCCACCCCCCAGGCATAGACCTAGAGATCCGATGCCATGAAATGAAACTCAACCCTACAGGGTATCTATGGTCCGAGTATGAAAGCCCTCTGATAAAAAGTTTTCAAGATATAGACTTCTAGAATACTATATCACAGAAAAGCCATAATTATTAATGGTGTTCTAGATTTTAACCTCTAGCCCCACCCCCTGGCATGGACCCAGGGATCTGATGCCATGGAATGAAAGCCGACCCTACAGGGTGTCATTGGCCCAAGTATCAATACTTGCTGATGAGTGGTTGTCAAGATATAGACTTCTAGAAAACTTTAACACAAGAATCGCCATTTTTGAAGAAGTTCTAGATTTTAACCTCCAGCCCCACCCCCTGGCCTGGACCCAGGGGCCCGATGCCATGGAATAAAAGCTAACCCTACAGGGTATCTATGGTCCAAGTATGAATGCTTTCTGATGAGTGGTTGTCAAGATATGGACTTCTAGAAAACTTTAACGCAAGTGTGACGTGCACGGGAACACGCACGCGCACGCGCACGGGAACGGGAACGTGGACGACCGGGGTGACTGCAATAGCTCTATGCACTTCGTGCAGTCGAGCTAAAAATGTACCCAAAACCCCCAAAAATGCTTGCCCATGAAGTGAGACCATGGTATTTATGTGTGGTGTAAAAAATGTTTTAGTGATGCTTTGTATGTAACATCTTTTCTTTCCTACCTGGTGTCTGGGTCAGGATTTTCTTCATAAAAAGAAAAAGTACATAAATAAATAGAAGTTTGTTTTTAATATTAATTATTCACATCATTCACCTTGACAATCTAAGTATTCAAATAAATGATTTAGAAGCATTTGTAGCCAAGTCACAAACCAGGGTAACAGAGTTCTTTTTGTAAAGTTATGCTGTATAATTTTCCGACAAAAACTGAGACTGACTATTATTCAATGTCGATTCAAGGATTCATCAAGACAGTCAACAAACAGGACATGTAATGGATACCCCCTTGAACCCACTTTTATGTACCGGTAGTAGGAGGGTGTACAGGGGTACAATTTTTCATATTTTGCTCCAAAACATAGACTGTGGTTACTGCCTCGTCAAGGTGATCTACCATGTTCCTACCACCTATGTTTTGAGCAGAAAAGAAAAAAAAATAAATATCAAAAAATGAAAAATTTCAAAAGAAAAATTTCTCATTTTTACAGCTATAAATCTGTATATTTCATGGGCATGCTTTCGTAATGTTGAAAATCTCTTCTGTATTATTTTTTAACAAAAATGGTATATGTAATCGACTGCTTTTTCAATTCTTGAAATAAGAGTTATCCCCCTTCCTTAAACACTTACTCCCTCTTTTGTTGTCTTGACAACAGGTTTGTTGGAGGAGGAGCCTGGAGTCAACTTGGTTTCTATCCCAAACTGGAAAATATAACATCAATATTGGACTCTCATAGTAACTGCTCAGTCTCAATGTATGGATAAAAAGTTAAAATCTAATATTGAATAATATCAGAAATTCTTCTTTTAATCTCTCTGCCTTCTATTCTTACTTTTCTGACTGTATCTGTACACCATCAGCCTGACTACACAATGTCATATAAATGATTTCTACGGCCATTAAGGCACATTTTCATTTCTAAAGCACTCATATACATGTATTTTCATACATTTCTTTTCTATTTTCATTAACAACAAGCTTCTGACATCTAAACATGATGTACTCACTCTACACTACAATCAACGTTTATCCACTTAAGAGCTGCATAAAGGGCACTTAAGAGCTGCATAAAGGGTTAAACATTTTATGTTCAAAAACAAAACTGCACCGTTTGTGTTGGACTATGTCAGAAGCGCCCTCCCCCAACCAAGACCTTTTTTTCTTGTGTTGCAATAAAAGTGCCACCTCTTATAACTTAAGACACAAATGCAAATAGAGAAATCCCTGATTGGGCAGCTTTCTTCTCTAGAAACAGGCTGATCTAGATCTACACTCTTAGCTAAGACTTTGTGTTCCAAAAATCCACTTTCTTTACCACTCTAAATGAGAGGTCATCTGCTGGTGATTTCTCTTTCTGTACCAACACAGGTTCGGACTGAATGTAAGGTCTCAATTTATCTGTTGTGGCTAGCTGGACATAACCTTCATTCTGAAAACAAACCATGATAAACCATCATGTAGTCTATGTGTAAGCTGATTATACATGTAACAAACTGCAATGGCAAGTGCATTTGTGACACTTATTTTCATGCACAAGTATAAACATGTACATGTATGCCTATAAATCCAGCTGTAAGTTGTTTGAAGTCATTGTCTTAGACTATGAACCACCTTCTAACAAAATTAAAAAAAAAAAAAAAAAAAAAAAAAAAAAAAAAAAAAAAAAAAAACGTTCAAAACGTGTTTGAAATCTACATATGAGCCACGTCATGAGAAAACCAACATTTTACATATGCGAAAACAAAGGCGCAGATCATGATCAGTGCCTTTGTTTTCACTACATGGATAGTACAATTCTTCTACTTTCTAAATCCAAAATTTCCAGCTTGTGTCAAACCTGTTTGGAAACCACATTGTTGGTTTCCTCATGACATGGCTCATGTATATTTATGTACAAATTCCTCACTGCAACTTACAATGAACTCATCCAGTAACTCATATATCAGCAACACATTGGCTCTCATGGACTGCTCATTTACAACACCACAGAAGTCTTTACAGATATGGTAGAACCTACATGTATAGAAGAGTAAAAATGCAGTTTAACCCCTTATATGATGAATGGACTTGCCCATCATTATCAACTGGAGAGTCTACTTTCATTTTTAGGGTCATCAGGAGTGATTTTAAATTTTTATTCCACTTCCGTGAAACTCCTCTAAGCAAACAGAATAGCCCCAGATGGAACGCCGCGTTCTGCGGCGTCACATCTAGGGCTACACCGTTTGCCAATGTCCCATAAAAAGAATGAAAAATCAAATTGTCATTGCCATGATTCTGTTCAAAACACAAATTGTGGGTATTCTGGGGTATCCACAAAAATGTTTAAGAGAAAAATAACATAGACCCAAGTAGAAACGATATTGTTACAATCATTGCCCATTGACAGATTGTATGATCGGATAGGTAGTGATTTTTATTATTAATACCCAAGCAGCCCTCAATAGCACAGAAGCCAGCAGGGCAAAAAATAATTTTCGTTCCACCCCCTCCACATAAAAGGTTTGATAGTTTCATGTTGGAGACCATTAAATGGGCAAACTTTTAGGCCTGGGTGCCAAGTCCGGATGTGGATTCTTCATACCAAAATCCAAGATGGCGTCCAAAATGGCCGCCAAAAAGATGAATTTTCTAATTTCTCACATAAAGGAGTTAAAGATCTACACAAATATACACATTTTTATGTTGTTTTACTCAGAAGTAACTTACAAACCATAATATGGCTTTAAAACCCTGATAGCAATAGATTTCTTCTCAGGGAGCCAAAAAGTATCACAAAAAATGGTACATTTTAAACAGATTTTCTACCTGGCCCATTGGTCAAACCAAAAATATTTTGTAGCACACACACTACAGAAAAGGTTTTTAATGATTAAAATTAAATTTAGTATATACGAATTCATTTCAACCTGTGTGTCAGCTAGGATTGTGGTATCAAATTGGTAATATTTTCATCTTAATAATGTAAGGGTACATCATGAGATTCTCGCAAATCAAGGGGGTAGGGGTAGGTTTAGCTTCACAAATTTAGATTCATCCACCGCTAAAAAGGTTTGATGGTTTTATGTTGAGGTTTATAGAATGGGCAATCTTTTAGGTCTAGGTACCAAGTCTGTATGTGGATTCTTCACACGGAAATCCAAGATGACATCCAAAATGGCCACCAAAACGTCAAGTTTCCTGATAATTCAAATAAAACAGTTAAAATAAGATAAAAATGCAGATTTTATTATGTTGGTTTACTGCGAAGTAACTGGACAAGCATAATGAGGCTTTAAATCATGCTTGCAATAGATTTCTCCTTAGTGAGCCCAAATTTGTAACAAAAAATTGGCATAATTTATACAGATTTGCTACCTGGCCCATTGCGCAAACAAAAATATTTTGTTGCACACACACACACTACAGCAAAGTTTTTTTTTATCGTTAGAATTTAATTTTTGTATATGTAAAAATTGTTCAACTTTGGTGTCAGCTAGGAGTGTGGTAATAATTTGGGAAATATTCTTGTCTTCATAACTTTGGGGTACATGATAAGGTTATTGCAAATCAAGGGGGTAGGGGTAGGTTTAGCTTCACACATTTCGTTCTGTCTGCCACTAGAAAGGTTTGATGGTTTTACAATGAGGTTCATAGAATGGGCAATCTTTTAGGCCTAGGTGCCAAGTCTGTATGTGGATTCTTCACACATAAATCCAAGATGACATCCAAAATGGCCGCCAAACCGTCAATTTTCTGATAATTCACCTAAAGCAGTTAAATTAAGATAAAACGCAGATTTTAATATGTTGTTTCACTCAGAAGTAAATGGGAAAACATAATAAGGCTTATAATCTTGCTTGCAATAGATTTCATTTGAGTTGGTTCTTCTGATGATTTTATGTTGAGCTTCATAAAATGGGCAATCTTTAGGCCTAGGTGCCAATTCTGTATGTGAATTCTTCACACATAAATCCAAGATGACATCCAAAATGGCCGCCAAACCGTCAATTTTCTGATAATTCACCTAAAGCAGTTAAATTAAGATAAAATGCAGATTTTAATATGTTGTTTCACTCAAAAGTAAATGGGAAAACATAATAAGGCTTAAAATCTTGCTTGCAATTGATTTCATTTGAGTTGGTTCTTCTGAAGGTTATATGTTGAGGTTCATAAAACGGGCAATCTTTAGGCCTAGGCGCCAACTCTGTATGTGGATTTTTCACACGGAATTCAAAGATGACATCCAATAATTCACCTAAAACAGTTAAAATTAAGATAAGAATATGTTGGTTTACTCAGAAGTAACTGGAAAAAGCATAACAAGGCTTTAAATTCTGCATGCAATATATTTCTTCTGAGTGAGCCCAAAATTGTCACCAAAAATTGCATATTTTATACAGATTTTTGCTGCCGAACCCAATGGTCAAACAAAATATTTGTTAGAAGATTTTTGCAAAACAAGGGATTAGGTATAATTTTGTGTCACAAATTTTTTTTCCAGCCTCCACTTACAGATTATATGTTGAAGGGTCATACAATTAGGGCACTTTGAGGCCAGGGTCTAACGGCTGTATTCTCAACCTACACTCGAGGCATACTCCACTCAAACTCATTCAGTTAATCTGATCAGTCACTCGTATGAGCGCATAACTGTTCGATTTGGTATGCACATGTCACACTCACACTCGAACTCAACTCAAATTTTGAGTAAGCGTTGAGTGAAGGCGACACCTCACTCGAGCGCTACTCAAAATTTTTTGGACCCTTATTTCTTCACATTTTTTTCAAAAGAGCCCCCAAATAGCAGATTATATACATCACCTGGACCAAGCTTTATGCTCAGGACAAATCTTTTCTTGAGAGGGGTCGCGAGTTCTAGAACATATTTCGATTTTCCTAAGGCATGCCATTTGCGACTATTTTGAACATGAAAAGCAATTATCCGTATTTTAGGTGAGTGGTCAAAATTGTACATCCAGATGCAGACACATTTGTGCCTTTACGCTAGATATTGCTGTCATAGACTCACCCCCTCAACCCCCACGAACACCCATCTACTCACGCACCCACCGACCTACCCACATACCCCACACAAACAGAGAGAGAGAGAGAGAGAGAGAGAGAGAGAGAGAGAGAGAGAGAGAGAGAGAGAGAGAGAGAGAGAAAGACAAATAAACCAAGCAAACAGAGAGAGAGCATCACAGAAAGAAAGACAAATACACAAACAAGCAGACAAACAAACAATAGAGAGCAAATACGATACCATGGTTGCACATCGAAATTATATAACTCACCGCAATATGCGGTGTATAGTCATCTCTTTGCTGCTAATTTGATGTTAGAATAGTAACATGAAATGTCCATAAAATTTCAGATTTCTTTGTTTTATAATGAAAATCTGAAACTCCAGTGAGTGATGGTTGAGTGACTGTTGTGCATACCAAATCTATACTCCACTCACACTCAATTTAACCTCACTCGACTCATACTCCAGCCATACTCATGCGAGTTGAGTTCGAGTTTGAATGACGGAAGAGAATATAGCCGTAAGTCTGGATGTTGAACAAAACATCCAAAGCCTCCTAAAACATTTTTTGAATTTTATCACAGACACTATGAATTAATTTCCGGTTAAAGACGCTTCAACATGAGGACCATTTCCGAACCAGAATTTTATGTTGACTTGGTTTACAAATTGAAGAAACTTATAAGAAGGAATGTTTTTGTTTTTGTTTTTTTTTTCTGTTTAGAAAAAATCATTATACGATATAAACGTATAGGATATATGTGATGCGACAGTCTGCATGCTTAGTTTTTAACCCAATCATGGTCGATAACTACGACTTCAAGCTATTCCCTTTAGTTGGTTGGGGCTGGAGCTTCTTGTCTGTTGCTTGGCCCTCCGAGGTTCAACTGGTGTTTTTCTTTTGCTCCGGATTTCAATAAGTTGTTTGGCGCCCAAGGATCTCCAACATCAGGCAGCTCATTGTGACTGCAGAACCACTGCAGAAACTGAGGGCGAGTGTAGGCTTATGTATAACTAGTTTAAGCCCCCCCAGTTATTTATAACTGACGTTCAAAGGCGTGACTGCTGTGGTTCACAATTATCCAAGCTATTCCAATAACTTCACTTCAATAGCTGCTCACCCCGATTTCCGTTACACATATTATACGTTGGTGCCTATGTTTTATATTTCTTTACATGATTTTCCTTATTGCTAGTTTATATATAGATTATAGATATATATTTATATATATATATATAGGTATATTAGAGCCACTGCAGAAGCTGAGGGCGAGGTTAGGTGCCTGTAAAACTAGTTTAAGACCCACAGTAATTTTATACTTCTGATCGTTCCAAGGCGATACTTCTCTGGCGTTGAATTTGTGTGATGTTTGCATCTTATGTATGTTTTCATATTTTAGTTTTGGTAACTGAGTGACCACCTATTGGGAAAATAACTGCTCACTGGACTCACAATATGTTTTCTTAGTACAAGCACTTGATTGTTGATATAGTCTTTTCCCACCTCGGTTTTTGGAGTGGGAATTTCTTTCTGATTGTGCCGTTTCCTGAGTGTTGCCTACTTTTACCTCCTAAGACGGATGTGTAAACAAAATGACTTATTTGACCAATGGGCTGTTTAATATGTGTCATTTTTGAGACACTTTTTCACTCACTCGGAAGAGATATACAGCTTTCAATGTTTTAAAGCGTCATTATACAATTTCAGTTATTTGTGAGTAAAATAACAAAAAATGATCATATAATTAAACAGATCTAGTGGTAGAGCGTCGGACTCCGAATCGAGAGGTCCTAAGTTCGATCACCACAGGCGTCACCGTGTTGTGTCATTGAGCAAGACGCATTAACTCCCTAAAGTACTGGTTAAACACAGGAAGCGTTGGCTCTGACCCGGTATGACTGAAAAATTGTTGACTGGGATGTTAAGCCTCAACACAAACTAACAAACAAATAATTAAACAAATAATAACTCATTATTCACTGTAGGTATAATATAATTTCGTCATTTTGGTGGCCATTTTTTATGTCGTACTAGATTTTGGTTCAAAGAATCCACATGTTTATAAGTGAAATATCAGTAATTTCATCACTTTGGTGGACATTTTGGATGCCATCTTAGATTACGGTACATAGAAGCTTGACCTCAAAGTGCCCTCATTGTATGACCCTTCAACATATAATCTTTAAATGGAGGCTGGGACAAAATTGGTGACGCTAAACTAGACGTTACCCCTTCTTTTGAAAGAAACTTACCATGTACCGTTTAATTATAAAAATGAGACTATTTCTCATCTGATACTACAATCCTAGTTGACATCCAAGTTGAACAATTTTCTGATATCCATAGGTAAAAAATTTTGACCATTCATTTCTAAACTTCTAAAGTAGTTTTTGTAGAACAACATATTTTCAATTATTTTGTTTGACCAATCGGTTCATTAGCAAATTTGTATAAAGTATGCAATTTTTAGGTGACAATTTTAGGCTCACTCAGAAGAAATCTGTTGCATACAGGATTTTAAGCATCATTATGCGTTTTCCAGTTATTTCTGAGTAAACCAACTTAATAAAATCTGCATTTTATCAGAAAATTGACGTTTTGACGGCCATTTTGGATGTCATCTTGGATTTCCTTGGGAATAATCCAAATACAGACTTGGCACCTAGGCCTAAAAGATTGTCCATTCTATGAGCCTCAAAATAAAACCATCAAACCTTTCTATTGGTGGATGAAAAGAAATGTGTGAAGTTAAACCTACCCCTACCCCCTTGATTTGCGAGAATTTTATCATGTACCCCTATGTTATAAAGACGAGAATATTTCCAATTTGATACCACAATCCTAGCTGACTCCTACATTGAACAAGTTTTCTTATATATATTAAATTTAATTCAAATGATAAAAAAAAACCTTGTCTGTTGTGTGTGCAACAAAATATTTTTGTTTGAGCTTGGCCAGGTAGCAAATCTGTATAAAATGTGCCATTTTTTTTTTTGGGGGGGGGGGGGGGGGGGGCTCACTCAGAAGAAATCTATTGCAAGCAGGATTAAAAGCGTCCTTATATTTTTCCAGTAAGTTCCGAGTAAACTAACATAATAAAATCTGCATTTTTACCTTGATTTTAAGTATTTTAGGGGAATTATCAGAAAAAGTGACGTTTTGGCAGCCATTTTGGATGTCATCTTGGATTTCCGTGTGAAGAATCTACATACAGACTCGGCACTTAGGCCTAAAAGATTGCCTATACTATGAGCCTTAACATAAAACCATCAAACCTTTTTAGTGGTGGATGAAACGAAATATGTGAAGCTAAACCTACCCCTACCCCCTTGATTTGCGAGAATCTCATGATGTGCCCTCACGTTACAAAGATGAATATATTTCCAATTTCTTACCACAATCCTAGCTGACATCCAGGTTGAAAAAAAAATCTTATATACTAAATTTAATTTTAACCATTAAAAACCTTTTCTGTAGTGTGTGTGCAACAGAATATTTTTGGTTTGACCAATGGCCCAGGGAGAAAATCTGTTTAAAATATACCATTTTATGTGATACTTTTGGGCTCCCTGAGAAGAAATCTATTGCTATCAGGATTTTAAAGCCTTATTATGCTTTTTAAGTTACTTCTGAGTAAAACAGAATAAAAATATGTATATTTGTGTAGATCTTTAACTCCTATATGTGAGAAATTAGAAAATTCATCTTTTTGGCGGCCATTTTGGACACCATCTTGGATTTTGGTATGAAGAATCCACATCCGGACTTGGCACCCAGGCCTAAAAGTTTGCCCATTTAATGGTCTAAAACATGAAACTATCAAACCTTTTATGTGCAGGGGGTGGAACGAAATTGCTTTTCTAGCGGGATATTTTGAGCTGGCTTCTGCGCTACAAAGGGTCAAAGTCAAATGGATCAGTTCTTTTTCTCTATTAAATGGGCACATTATGATGTTTAACAAAATCCATTGCAAGAAAAATCGTCTCAGGCCCTTAAAGGTTAATGAACACTACACGATGCCATCTAACATATAAATACTTAATTTTCTTCATTTTCTTGTGGCTTTACAAAGGTATTGACCTCCATGAGAAAGAGTGATCTGCAAAAGTTTTGCAAGTGTAAGCATCTATTGGCGGCAATGTTCTTCCGAGAGGCTATCTTTAAATTCTAGGTTGCTAAAAGCAAGTTATTGGTGACCTGAACTTATTATACCTGCTTAGGATTTCAACAACCAAGTATGGTGGCACATCGCTGTCATATCATACCTGCTTAGGATTTCTACAATCAAGTATGGTGGCACATCACTGTCATATCATACCGGATTTCAACAACCAAGTATTGTGGCACATAGCTGTCAGACACCCCAAACAAAGTACAGACCACTACGACGGATGTTGTAGAAATGTAACTTATTATACCTGCTTAGGATTTCAACAACCAAGTATGGTGGCACATCGCTGTCAGATACCCCAACAAAGTAAAGACCACTACCACGGATGTTGTAGAAGTGTAACTTGGGACTTCAACAACCAAGTATGGTGGCACATCGCTGTCATATCATACCTGCTTAAGATTTCAACAACCAATATGGTAGCACATTGCTGTCAATCCTGTCATATCAAATCTGCTCAGGATTTCAAGTATGGTGGCACATTGCTGTCATATCATACCTGCTCAGGATTTCAACAACCAAGTATGGTGGCATATCGCTGTCTGATACCTGAACTTATTATACCTGCTTAGGATTTCAACGACTAAGTATGGTGGCACATCGCTGTCAGATACCCCAACAAAGTACAGACCACTACGACGGATGTTGTAGAAGTGGAAATCTTCCACAGTCTGAAAGTTGAGAGCTATTCAAATAGCATAATGTAAGTACACCTGGACCTCTTTAAAACAAGGTTCGTTACAATACAGTATCGGATATAACTGATCATCGTTGGACCCCAACTGGACTATAGGCTTGGAATCCAGCAATAGTGTTATAATAGGCTGGGGTGTATGTGAAAATATATTTTAACAAAAATGTATTTTGCATATTTTAAATATATAGGTCATATACTTCTTAACTATATCCCTGCAGAACTTAATAAGCGAAATGTCAAATAATAGAGTGATAAAAGTAATTAATACTAGACTTAAGTTTGTGTTGGTTTTGCTTCATTTACTAACTAAAATATCTTTTTTTTTTTTTGAATCGTTAACTAGCGACATCGTTTATTTTGGATAACTGGCCCCAGTAATTTACCGCTAGACCACAGTGCTCCCCATAACAAAGAAAAGTGATGGCAGTTTTTTTTGGTTTTTTTTCATGACAAAATTAAAACATTTTGACACTTACTATATGAGGAGGTATGCTTCCTTCCTTCTCTTCCTTCAATCTGTTAATGAATGTTTCCCCAGCTTTACACTGACTTGGTCTAACTAGCAGAAGTTAAGGAATACATCCAAATAAGTTTTTGTCTGGCATGCAATATATTTGTGGTACAAAACAGTAGACTGCTTATGGAAATAAAATAGAACACACAATAAAAACAAACATTTTCTTTCTTTCTACATATACTGCAACACCCTCTTGCGATTATTATGTGCATTAATATCAATATTACATTATTATCTAATTCATCAAACAATCTATGGATTTGATGTCTTGCAGAAGAATTATTTGCTAAAATTACAGCTTGATTGCTGACACTGTCACTGCCGCAATACTGAATCATGACATCATATTTCTACTGATGATAAAAAATTCAGAGTCTCTTCTTGTGGCAGGAAAGCGTTCCAGCCCAAGAAATGGATAATCAAATTCTATTCTATTCTATTTTTCTTATTCTTGATTCAAAACATAGATTGTGGTTCTCTTTAGAACCGCCTTAGCGAGGTAGTACCCACAATCAATGTTTTGAGCAAAATTATTAAAAATATCATTTCTTTTTTTCAATGAAATTTTCATTTTTTTAGCTGAAAAAATCACTGGATATTGCATGGGCAAGTTTTCGTAATGTGAAATTCAGCACACTGTTGGTTTCTTGCATTTGACAGATGAACATGAGATTTGTTTACAAAATTTGCAGAAGAAAACAGCCACCAGATGTTGCAGTGACCAAGATATCTTAGGTTTTGTATTGTCCGCCAAAATATGGGCATCGGAATAGCTCAGCCATTTCGTACCGGAATTCTGAGCTACATACCTGTTCCGTAGGTTGTGAGTTCCAGCCCCAAGAAACCGACGGAATGTATGTGGTCTGGCTGTCACGAAGTATTGCCATGTAGACGCTATCATTTCAGGGCATATTTTAATGATTTATAGTTATAACTTCAAGCGCCTGTGATACAATACAATATGACATCCGTGAAAATAGGGGTTACACTAAGAAAACATATCTATGCAAGTTAAATTGGCGAACATAAGTCAAAAACCAGGCTCCGCATATAAGCTTGGCATCTCGGGTTTGTCACGTGCTTTCAAACCCCTTCACAATCACACTGCTCATACTTAGTCATAGTCATTTGATTCTTTGATTCCTGATTCTTGATTTGAAGAGTCTTGAAAGCTCATTGGAGCTTGTATACTCTCTCTAAACTTTTCTCTAACCGACTTCGCGTTTCCAGTTCCTGTATTAGGTTAAGATAGTCCTTTCAGTATATCTCAGCCAGATTAAATCTATCTGGCTGTAGGTGTCTGTCTAATCTTGTTTTGAATTTGAGCACTGTGTCACTTGTTATGATTTCCTCAGTAAGAGAGTTCCACCTCACTGGAAAAGCGTTCATTCTCAATTTCTTGCGACAACTTTGTTTCTGAATCTTAAACGTCAAGTGGCCTCTCGTACAAGTGTCATTAAATTCAAATTTTCCAGGCTCAATATCTTCAAATCCATGAACTATTTTATAAAGTTGTATCAAATCGTAGCGCTTTCTTCTGTAATGTAGCGTGGGTAGATTTAATCCCTCTAGTCTTTCACTATTTGTAAAACAGCAGTCACACATTAGCATATAACCCAAACGCGCGCCGGGCGTATGAAAAATCTCAACACGCTGAAGATTTTGGACGTATAAAAATTAATTTGTACCTTTAACTCGCTTAAGCAGTCACACATTAGCGCGCAAATGAGGCGTGTGCCAGACGTACATGTATAAACAATCTGAAAGTTTTAGAGTATGTTTGTCTTACGTCCCAGGCACGCTAAGCACACGCTATGGACGCGCAGCGAACGTTCAACGCGCGCCTCACACACGCTTGAGGCACGCCACTGAAGCAATATCTCATAAAATCGGAATGCACATGTAGCGTACACAGGCGTGCCTAAAACGTGTGCCAAACGCGTTCGAAGCGTATTCAAGGCGCCTGTAATATGCGTGGAACTTATTCGAAACATATAAGCCACACGCCCGGCACGCGCCGAGCTTCTAGAAAATTTTTGAGCATGTTTAAATTTTTTTTATCCCAAACGCGCACGAAACGCGAGATGAATTTAAGCGACATACAGCGACGCGCACCGGACGTACACAAAGCCTACACAACGTACTCGTAACACGTTTTGAACGTGTCTCAGACGTGTGTCTGACGTATGTGGAAGTTTGCAATTTTTTTCAACACGCCCAGCGCACGTTTCACTTATACGCTAATTTGTGACTGCTGTTTTAGATCCTTGCTCCCAGAGTGATGTCATTCGTCGGAACTATTTAAAGAAAACAAAACTTAAGAATTAAACTTAAAACGGATACAAATCTTAGAAACAAGTACTTCATTTTTGGTAGAAATTATTAATATCTCACAAATCATATTTGGTGAAAAATAAGCCAGCAGATGTTTCTAGTTTCACTTTGTATTAACCGCAACGTACATCAATTATCCAAATGGGTTCTGGTCATTACGGTCCTTGGTGGGTCTGCCTAAATACAGTAAAGTAGCGCAAAGTGGCGTAAAGAGGCGTAAAGCAGCGCAAAGGGGCGCAAAGAGGCGTAAAGTGGCGTAAAGTTGGCGCAAAGTAATGTAGAATGTCATAAAACCGTATTATTTATCAAACATGAGGTAATTGATACACTTTCAGTCATATGCATGCATGCAATTCGCATGTAGGGGTGAGGAGGGGGCGGGGATGGGCGCAACATATAGTCTGATGAACAGAAACTTATTTTTTGAATTATTTTCGGCAATGTTTTGAAATGCAGAAAAAATATTTGTGATTGTGTATCATGATGGGTTTGACGGAAGGTACGGGGCATTTATTTTATGATGGTAGGCTTTTTCTTATGTTCATGATATTGATATGTTAGAGATACTCAGATAGGCAATGTCTCTGTTACTATTAAAGTTCAAAGTAAAGTGTCGCAAACGTGGTGAAATGTATCAAATATTGATTGGAAATTGCGATCGTTTTATTTTTTGCTCTCAGAATTTTATATTAATGGAAAGAAAGACGAGAGAAATAATTTTGTGTATTCAAAATCCTTTGTGTATTAAGATCATGTGTCTTTAGCTCAATAAAAGGTGTGAAAACGTGTGTCAGGTTACCGTGTGGTAATCGAATTATCAGTCACGCGTCTGTTTGTAAGGTGGTAAAACAATCGGCTACTGTTGTTTAGCGCGTGTCATTAATTAGTGATAATCATATCATGTTTATTTAACTTGAAATGTTTCCTAATTTTGAATTACGGAATGTTTTACACTGGTCTTAGTAGTCCAATGGATAGAGCATCAGAATAACAATTTTCAATGTTTGAAACTTAGCAAAAATCTGTATTTTACATGGGCGTGTTTTCGTAGCCGTACTAGCAACTTTTTTGTACGGTGTTGCGAAAGTAGTACAAACGGTTACGAGAGGCGTAAAGTAGCTTATAAAACTTTACAAAACGTAGCATTTCAATGCTCAATCTTGTATATTTCAGTATTTCAGCTTTAGTTGAAAAAAATAAAGAGTCTTCAAATAAGGAAACTTTCGGTTTCATATAAGAACATCTGAACAAAGTAATAACACATGGTTTTTAACATTTCTTTCAGAAAGGTCATAAATGATGAGACAATTTTATAAAGATTTTTTTCAAAGATATATTATTCGCCGATGTAAATGCATATGGCAATTGAAACTGGGCCTGGGGTTGAAAATGTGCTCAAGAAAAATGGTCATAAATCAGATGGGGGTCCAATGGTAAAGTAACATAAATTTTGCATTTTTGTTTTAAATCTTTTAAAGGTACTCAGACACATTTTCCTATAAAAATGTTTCTGCACTTTTTTCACACAACGGGTATTAACGCTTTACATTATCAGCGACAGCTGACAAATTCCAGGGTAGCGATTGCATACTAGAGATAAACAGTATAAACCGTAAAATTACAACCCTAACAATTTATCAGCCATGCAAAATTGAAATGTTAAACCCAAAGAGTACGGGTACGCGACCCATTTCCGTGAAATACCATTTTACGTACATGACGGCATCAGCTTTACCTGGCGTTATGTTTGATCTATAGAAGAATCGGACGTAAGCTGCCATTTCGAATAAAAAATATCTGTTTTTGGTCGCAGTGCACTATACATAATGGTCTAAAATGTTCTTTTTCCTAAAATATGCTAGTTTGGTGGTGGGGTGTCACATCAGGAAAACATGTCCGTTAAATGTATACCCCCTTAAACCCCACTTTTATATAGAAAAACTGGGGTTTGCAGGGGTATACCTGATTTTCTTATTTTTGATCCAAAACATACATTGTGGGTACTCGTTAGAACCGCCTCAGCGAGGCGTTTCTAACGTGTACCCACAATGTATGTTTTGAGCAAAAATAAGAAAAATATCAAAATTTTTCCACTGAAAATTTTCATTTTTACAACCAAAACATTTTGTGTATATTTACATGGGCGTGTTTTCGTAATGATGTGCGCATGTTTCCGTCATTCATGTTTTTTGATATTCGTACTCAGTTGTGTAAGGAATAATTAATGTACACAAAGGCACAGCCGAATATTCAACTGAAACGAAATCGTGACTCGCAAGGTTTTCCGAAGAAGCGAAAATATAAATGAAAATGAAACATGCGCTATACATGCGACCATGCAGTTGAGTGCTATTAACACAGTCTGTTCGTCTATTGTGCGTCCTCTCGTATATAATGGTAATGCCGGAAAACGTAGCATAATCATTGTTTTTCTACTCCAAATGTTAATGCCGGTATACCAGAAGACTAATGAATGTTTAGTCCAAATGCCTGTAAATGACGCTTTAAATAGCGCAAACTAACTTTGGATGGGGAAAAAAGTAATTGCTCAAAGATTGAACGCATCATAGTCGCGCAATCGTAAAAGTTAGATTAATCTCGGAACCAAAATATGTTTATTGGATTCGAGAATTAATGAAAACATTTGTGTTGCAAAAATTAGTGCTGCACCGATCAAATAAAATTGATACACCATGCATGTCTCCGTTTTGGGAATAAAAGTATTTCTGGCGAAAAGAAATATTAAACCCTATGGGCGGTTTGCCTTTATTACGTAGGCATGTACCAGCCGGGTATCGAACCAGCAACCTCTTGATTGCAAAGATAATACTCTATCCATTAGACCACCACGGCCGGTATGAAACGTTCTTATTGTATTGATTGTATGACGATGTGCTGTATTATGTATAAGTCAATAAATATCTGTTCTGTTCTGTTCAAATTAGGAAATATTTCCATATAAATGTATAATAAATGACACGCGCTATCAGAGATTAATTCAACAACAGTAGCCGATTGTTTTAACACCTTACAAACAGACACGTGGCTGATAATTCGATTACCGCTCGATAACCTGACACACGTTTTCACACCTTTTATTGAGTTAAAGACACATGATCTTAATTACAAACGATTTTCAATACACGCTATCATTTCTTCTTTCTCTCCATCAACAAATATACCCCTTTATAATCATAAGAGCAAGAAATAACAACGACCACAATTTCCAATCTATATTTGACATAGATCTACATATATGTATTTCACCATGTGTGTAACACTTTGTAGTTTGTAACAGATACATTGCCTATCAGAGTATCTCTAACATATCAATATTATGAACATAAGAAAAGGCATACCATCATAAAATAAATGCCCCGTACCTTCCGTCAAACCCATCATGATAAACAATCACATATTTTTATCCTGCACTTTAAAACATTGACCAAAATTAATGCAAAAATAAGTTTCTGTTCATCAGACTACATGTATGTTGCGCCCAACCCCCTCTCCTAACCCCTACATGCGGATTGCGTGCATGTGACTAAAAGTGTATCATTTTACCTCATGTTTGATCAATAATACGGTTTAATGTCATCCTACATCACTTTGCGCCAACTTTACGCCACTTTGCGCCCCTTTGCGCCCCTTTACGCTTCTTTACGCCACTTTACGCTACTTTACTGTATTTAGTGACATCGTCCTTGGTCGATGCTGCCTATAAATTCTGCCAGCAGAGGCACATCCTGCCATTCAGCACTGGACAAACTGCACAACTTGAGAACATTGAGAGGTAAGACTGAACGACTATGACTTTATATACTCCAACCCAGAAGCCACGAGACTACAAAGGTGAAGTGACTGTTTATCGTAATATGTGGAATAAAAAGACGAGAAGATGTCTGGCCGGTGGAAGTCGTGTAATCGCTACTGAAATACTCTCTGACCCCACCTCCCAACCTTGGTTCTTGTGAAAAAGGTGTATTAATCTGTCTGACATGTGGTCGGTAACTCAGCTAGCAGCTAGAGTCCTGGCAACATAGGCTAGAGGCCCTGGGTTTGAGACCCGGTCGGGTCATTTTTTCAGCCCTGTGACATTTAATGGCCAGTGTCGGGTTCCTTGTTCGGGAGGCGAACAGCAAAATATGACTGTCTTGTCGGTTCCGCCATGATTCCGAGCAGATTAGGGGACGAATATAATAAATCAGGGGGTAAATGCGATTGGTCGACCATGTGGCTTGCTTGTTTATCTGGCAGAGTGCTCGCAAGGTGAGAGAGATGACCTGGGTTCGACATCCGGTCGGGCCACGTTCTTTTCCGTCCTTGTGGCATTTAATCACTAATTTTTCTGTCAGTAAGAGTCCCGAGTATGTCGAGAAGTGTTGTAGCGTTGTAACATTTCATTTCAAATTGGATAGTATTGGATGGTCCTGGATTTCTTTATTCTCGCAATGCCTCAAAGTTTTTCTGGTGACCTTTGACTCAAAGTTGGCCCCTTTGTCGCTGTGTAGGACTGCGTCATGAAGAAAAACGGTTTTCAAACAGACCTTTATCCGTTGTCGTTGCCTTTTTTGTGGGTTGGTACGACTTTGGCTTGTGCACATTGCTTGTGCATATCAACTTACAAACGTATAAAATATACCTTTAATTTGATGCGACAGTCTGTGTGCTTAGTTTTAAATCCAAACACGGTTGATTACCATGCTCCCTTCTTTAACTGTACATGTATTTCGGTTGGTCGGGCTTCTGATTCTATAATGGCCGCGACTAAAAGTTCCTCATTTTAGTTCGTTGGGACTGAGATAAAGATGAATCTGTATATGTCTCTGGTTGGGACCGGAGCTTCTTGCCTGTTGCTTGACTCACTGGGGTTCAACTGGTGTTTGCTCCATCATTGCCTACTTGTACCTTTCCAGATTTTCAATGATGTTGTTAGGCTTTTTATGGATCTTCAGTTGCCGGGCAACATATTGTATCAATGAGTCCTCGTTTCGGAGTCATCATAGTGTTTATCATAATTTACAATGCATTTGCTTGCCTGTGATGATTAATTGGACAGTTAAATATTCGCAACAAAACCCAAGCAACCAATTGCATGTTGTGCACTACTACAGAAGCTGAGGGTAAGGTTAGGACCCTGTAAAACCGGGTAAAACCCCACTTCCAGTATTTTATATTACTGACCAAGGAAATATTTATGTTGTGGTTCTAATTGTTTTATGTTTTGGTATTGAAATTTTGTGATGTTTGCACCTCTTATATACGTTTTCGTATGTCTAGTTAAGTCCGGGTAACTGAGTGACACGTATTTGGAAATAGCTGCTTACTGCTTACTATATGTTCTCTTTGTATGAGTTTCTGATTGTCAATTCAGTTTTCCCACCTGGGTATTTGGAGTGGTTTTCTGAATTATTCATGAAAGCCCATCGGCAGCCGGAGTTTGTTATCCACTCCTATAATTAATTGAGCAGTTATAGTTGAATAGTTCTGCCAGCCGACGCTGTCCCGCAGCACCCAACTTCGCGCTCGTGAAATTATATGTGAGCTGGCTGTTGTCCGTCACGATATCAAAGCCGGCACAGTTTGACGACAGTGTAACAATTATTAAACAAACAATTTCTTCTGAAAACAAAACTGACAATGGTCACAAAACTAGTACACAGACCGATCAGAAAAGCGCAAAATGCTGTGATTCCTGTAAAATCAATCAAAAACTTAGAAAGAAAGTTGATATGATCCAATGCTGTTTTTGCATGACTGGGTTTCACCAACAATGCGTTGGTATACAGAAAGATGACCCAATCGGCATATGGTTGTGTCTGCGCTGTAGATCAGTACCAACTAGTGTACAAAATGAAATCAATAACCTTAGATCCGATGTAACGCAGCTGAAAACAACAACCGAACTCATACTGTCATCAATGAATAACCTGACAACTAAATTAGAAAATTCTATTGGTGGTATCAACGACCGCTTAACCGCGTTGACACGGCAGATAAATCTACATGACATCACAACTAATGAAGCTATAGAAAACATTTCATCCAAAATGACAGGAATTAAAACATCTCTGGATCAGAAAACCAACCTTATTCAAAATAAAACCACAGCCGTGCTGGAAAAAATCAAAACATTTGACGCCAATGTGAAAAATGACATAAGTTCGACAGCGACTGAAACCCAAACCCAAAATGCGCGAAACCAGATAACATGTCAAAAGCAAATAACAAACAGCAATCGCGGAAAAAGCCGACCAGAACAAACTCAGCGAAAGCACAAAATAAAGCACCATGATAACCAAAAATCAAAACCACAAACCCAAAATCGAAATCGAAACAATGATTCTACCAATGAGGATGAGTGTATCGATTTGACCAAATCTGTTCCAGAGTGCAATACAATAAATCAATCAACCCTGTTAATAGGAAGTTCAATCCTGAAAAACATCAAAACAAGTGATTTGAATGAAAACACCGCGGTTCGCACAGTTCCTGGTGCTACAATACATACAATTAAAAACAAACTACTAGACCTCAATATCGACAAATGTGAAACTGTCATATTGCATGTCGGCGGCAACGATGCCGATCAGGGAGATGACCTTGACACTTTCCGAGAAAACTTTGAAGAACTTTTAGACATTGTTGCTGATGGTAGTCGAAATGTCATAGTGTCTGAACTGCTTCCGAGGGAAACTGTTGACTTAAAACCATTTAACGAAACATTGAAATCGTTGTGTGCTGACAATGCAGTGGAATTCGTTGAGAATTATGACAGCTTTCTACTTGCCAACGGACAGTTAGTAGATTCTCTCTACCTCAAAGATAAATTGCATATCAACGCGGCCGGTACTAGAAAGCTGTTAAATCATATCAACGAGCTTCACCAAATTGTCCGCACGCAACAGGTTAATGTTACTTATCACAGGAATCGACCTGTGTATCACCGTAATCCATCCAATGGCTACCGAAAACGTCCAGGAACGCACAAACCAAAAAGGTTTTGCCACATATGCTACACAAGTGGAAGTCATAACACAAATGAGTGTTGGTATAACGGAAGGAACGACAGGCGTTCCGATCGTATCCCATACTAGGATGTAGATGGGTATATAAAACAAAACGCTACGGAAACAGTAAAAAATGCTAAAACACGAAATATGTATAACATTTCATTTAATCAAAATGATCATGTAGATGAGCAAATTGTTGATTTTCCTAGCAAACCATCTGATCAACCTGTTATTCGGTCAGATGATTATATTCATAATGCAGAGACTATCTCTGAGATTACTGAGGGAAACGACTCCTCCACAAACAGTACTGTACAAAACTCAGCTGATACGCTTTTGTCTAATGTATCCAATGATGGGGAGGCTACTGAATTTACTTTTATGAAAAAAGGTCTACATGTTGCAAACCTTAATGTCAGACATTTACTCTCTAAGTTAGATGACGTTAGTATGGTTTTAGCTTCTGAAAATGGTCCTGATATATTAGGACTATGTGAAACATTTTTAGATTCAACTACACCTGATAATCTGATATCTGTTTCTGATTTTGAAATTTTGCGGAAAGATAGAGGTTGCACCATTGATAAATCTGGAGGTGGGGTATTATTGTATTTCAGAAATACGATTAACTGTACGCGCAAAACAGAACTGGAGATTTCTAACATTGAAACTCTTTGGTCCGAGGTAGCATTTCCAAATTCAAAGCCATTTCTGTTGTGCACAGTATACCGCCCACCTGATGCAAATTGTGACTGGATAGAGCTTTTTGAAGCAGAACTATCCATTGCGCAAACTACAGGGTATGAAATAATTCTCATGGGAGATTTTAACATAAATTATTTAAATTGTTCAAATAAAAAATGGCTTCACTTGGTAGAACTGTTTGACCTGAAACAAATGATTACAACCCCCACGAGAATTACACAAACTACCAGTTCTATAATTGATCACCTCTACACTTCAACTTCTGAACATATATCAGAATGTTTCGTACCCCACTACTCAATCAGCGATCGTTTCCCTATATGCTTTACGAGGAAAATCAACTACAAAATAAAAAGGTCTGCCCATATAAATACAAACTATAGATGTTTTAAGGATTTAAATGAAGAATTATTTTTGGCTGATTTGTCCGAAGATTTAAGTCTGTTTTCTGTCAGTGAATCGGATATTGAAACGGACCTTACCACATGGTATGATATTTTATTAAGACGGCTCGACCAACATGCACCGTTTAAAAGTAAGAGGGTTAAAACAAAACGAATGCCCCCGTGGTACAATCCTGATATTGCACAAGCCCGTAAAAATCGAGATAAGAATAAAAAATTGCGAAACTGGGTCCAGTATAGAAAATACAGGAATTTAACTAAATCACTTATCAGGAAAGCCAAAAGAAATCATTTTACTTCCGCTGTTACAAATAATAAAGACACAAAAATTTTATGGCAGCAAATAAAATCATTTCAAAATGGTGATAACAAAACTGCAAAATTATTACCTGATCAATTGAACATTGATGGTGCATTAGTAACAAATCCAAACGAAATCGCATGTAAGCTTAATAAATTTTTTATTAACATTTCTATACGACTTAATTCTTTCAACACAACAACAAAAGCGGATGACCAAACCAAGCTCATTAACTATGTCAGCAACAAAGTGCCTTCAGAAACTTTTTTCCATATCCCACTCATCACACCATCACAGGTTGCGACTCTCATCCGTAAACTTGACCCCGGAAAATCAACTGGCCTGGACGGCATCGGCCCCAGGATTATTAAACTATCTTGTGATGTTATAGCACCCAGCATCGCAGATTTGATAAATAAAAGCATCACTAGTGGACGTTTTCCAAATCAGCTTAAACAAGCAAAGGTTTATCCAATTTTTAAAAATGGTGCAAAAGATGACCCATCAAACTACCGCCCAATTTCTATTTTGCCCACCATCTCAAAAATTTTTGAAAAACATGTCAATATCCACCTTATGCGATTTCTAAATAAACACAAATTGATACATGAATGCCAATCTGGTTTCAGACAAAAACACAGCTGTAATACTGCACTTATTAAACTGATAGATCAGTGGATGGAAAGTATCGATAAGGGAGACATAATTGGTTCTTTGTTTATTGATTTCAGAAAGGCCTTTGACATGGTCGACCATCCGCTTCTTCTTAAAAAGCTGACACACTATAAGCTGAGCAATGCATCCTTAAACTGGTTCCAGTCTTACCTAAGTAATCGCGTTCAATGCATAAAGAGCGACGACGGTATGTCTGAATTCTCTGAGATGCTATCGGGTGTGCCCCAGGGCTCTATTCTGGGGCCCACATTATTTCTATTATTTATCAATGACCTGCCTCTCTATCTGAAACATTGTCTCGTTGATCTATATGCAGACGATAGTACTGTTCACGTATCGGGGAAAAACAAGCCCGAAATTGAACATAAATTGCAAACGGATGCAAATGAAACAGATGACTGGAGTATAAGAAATAAGCTGCCAATTCATTATGGTAAATCAACTACTATGACCCTTGGTACTATATATAAACTTCAACAGGCAGGTCAATTGAATATAACTATCGGTAATACTCCTCTAAACTCAGTCAGTTCTCAAAAATTATTAGGCTTACATATTGATGAAACTCTTACTTGGAACAAACATATTGATTACTTATGTTCCGTCATTTCCTCTAGGATATCACTTCTAAAACATCTTTCTTATTATGTTCCACAAAATGTCCAAAAAATGTATTATCAAAGCTACATTCTCCCTATGATTGATTACGGTTCGATTTCTTGGGGATCCACATCAAAACAGAACATTGAACGTATAAATAAGATGCAAAAACGAGCGGCACGTATCATTTTAAACGCAGACTATATTACTCCATCAGAGGAAATGTTTCAACGATTAGATTGGATGCCAGTATCAAATCGAATTAAATATAATAAAGCCATTTTGACATACAAGGCCTTGAACAATCTTACGCCGTCATACATATCCGATTTGCTGACACCAACAGCTTTAGTATATAACAGAACTTTGAGATCAACTGAAAATGGCGCACTAGTAATACCAAAGACCAATACATCTTTTTACACAGGCTCATTTACATGCTCAGCCCCCAAACTATGGAATACGTTCCCGACATCAATCAGACAAGCACCGTCCTTGAACACATTCAAAAGAACTTTGAAAGAGCATCTAGCATCTTAACTTACTATGCTTTTACACTTTTAAATACGTCTTTTTACCTTATTTTAATGAGCCAAATAACAATTTTATATGCCCGTCCGAAACTAAACCTATGTACATTTTATGTAAGTCAATGTGATGCAAATGATAAGTTTTAGGTGTTTTTACTTATTACTACATTTATTATCCATTGGTTTTACGAATGTCTGACTTGTTTGTAAATTTGTATATATTTCTGTTTGTTTATTTCCATGTTTGATATGTTGTATTTATTGTCTATGTTTAGAGGGCCATATGGTAGACTGGCTTTTGGGCTAAATATGTTACCCTCTTGAAATATTGTATAAATAAATAAAATAAATAAATATACAATCGTGAAATATACCAGTAATGGCCCACTTTAGTTCTAGAAAATTCCGTTTGTGCGCATGGTATAGCTCGATGATTTTGACCACAGATGCGTCAAAAGATTGACGAGTCTATGAAGTTGCACGTGCAAGGTAAATCAGTGCGAAATGCTTCAAGTTTTCCGTTACACTTCGGTTACACGCACAGTAAGTATTTGTACTGTTACAATCTGAATATCCTTTCACGTTAGATCTTCTGACGAATCTGAGGTAAAATCGAGCTATATTTTCGCTCTGATTCATTCAGGCTGAGGTTTGCATATCCCATGACGCGGTGCTGTCCTTCCTGGTGTTGATATTGGACTGAGAGACCTCAAGACCTGAGGTAGAATCATCGGTGTGGAGCTTGATTGACAAACGATAGTCGGCGAAAGCTAACATCAAGTTGTCTTTCAATGCGTCAAATGTTTCTTCTTGTCTCTCGGTTCAGACGAATGAATTCTTGTCCTTTGCTTTTTATGGTCATTGAGAGGTATGGCTATTCTAGTATAGTCTTGGATAAACCAGCGATAATATCCGATTAAGCCTAGCCTAGTAGATAACATGGGACTTCATGAAAAGGTACAAGTAGGCAATGTTCAGGAAAAGATCAAATCAGAAAGAAATTTCCACTCCAAAAGCCGAGGAAGGAAAAAACTAAATGGACAATTAGGTACTAATACTTAGAAAACATATCGTAAGCCGAGTGAGCAGCTATTTCCCAATAGGGGGCCGGCCACTCAGTTGCCCGAACGTAACTAAAACTATTCACCAAATCCACATTAATTTGCTGGTTCCCAGTTTTCCAATAATCAATACTGGAAATCCAGGTAACCAGTAAAACACCCTCAGTTAGCCATTGGTCAAAATTGGACAACCTCCAAATATTGACCAATGACTAACTTAGGGGGTTTTACTGGTTACCTTGTTTTCCAATATTGATTATTTGTAAACTGGAAACCAGCAATTAATGTAGATATGGTCAATGAAAACGTACATAAGGTTCAAACAGCACAGGTTCAAACAGCACAAAAATTCGACTCAAATACACAAAACAAATAGAACCACAACAGATATCGCCTTGAAAGGAATTCACAGTTGTGATAGATTTTGAGAAGACTGCATCCAGACGTTCGAGATGTTCCTCAAAAGTGGTCGAAAAATGATCACGTCATCAAGATAGCAAGTCTCTCAAAGGCTGTCGTGGTTTGATTTGTTTCTTTAAGCTTGACCTGTCTGATTCTGACGCACCAAATACTTCACCGGGGGTGGGGGAGTGTCAGAGAATCAGTGAGGTCATTCCAGTCCCTGATGGTCTGTTGAAAGAAACTACTTGTGTACGCTTCTTTGCATTTCGGTATCTGAAATGCCATTGAGTGTTGATTTCTGCAACGCCAATTAAACTTATTCCAGGCATGGAAAGAAAAACAAGCTAATAACTTAAAATGTTTAATGTTTGCCGAACTAATTTTTACAATCTTTACAATGAAATCATAGGGTCTGAAAGAAGCTTTTTATCAATCACTAAGTAAAATCACATGCGTATTAAGGCTTCATACTCAAGGCCATATATCTCAATAAAACTGTAAACTGTAAATCGCTTGGAAATGTTATCAAATAAAAAAAAACACCGCCTAAACGATTGACATGCAAAGCAAGACCCCTCCACAGCACTAAACCTCATAAACTGCTCATTGGGAGGAAGTGGGTGGGTAGAAACGAATTTCTATGCTGTCGCTTTGACGGGTTGACAGGTCTAAGTTAAAGGAATCGACTCGGAAACGCATATTTAGCCCTGTACATATTCATTTAGTTGTTACAGTACGTGTTACAAATCAAATTCCAACGGTTTACCCCATAATAAGTACACAATCATCGATTGAAAATTACGCTAAAATGCGCATCGAATCGCGAAGGTTGTCGCCATATTTGTTTTCCTGTGACGTCACTCACTCACTTTCGGATTAGAGCCATTTACAAGCGATCGTACTCCACTTCATTTTATCGATAAAATTCGCAGATTAGGGTAAGAGTGAAAAAAGAAATAAAAACAAAAAAAAATGTCATCTGTCACAGGGATCTCGCGGACGCAGGACCTGGCGTCCCGGGACGAGTAAATCTGGGCTCAGACACATAGTTTTCCTCAGTGGTGATTCCCGGGGCGCAAGTTGTTTTTGCTGCGATACGTCCCAATATTTACCTGTGTTTTGTTGTCTAAGAACCAAAAAAGCATCTTAGAGACATCCATCCGAGTGTATTTCGCACCTTTATGATGTAAATCCAATCAAAATTATGTAACGATAGTTAGGTAGTCGATAATCTTTCATACATATAATGGCGATCAAACGATTTAAAGAATGGCGGTCGCATCTTTTGATGGCGCGTGTACTTATGTAAACAACTTATAAGGGCGAACAAACGATTTAAAGAAAAGCGGTCGCATCTTTTGATGGCGCGTGTCTTTATGTAAACAACTTTCATTGCAGTCATTGTTGACAGGTCAGCTGACCGTTTGAGGCGTGTTTACCGTGTCACATGCTAAAAATAATTATCCGCATGAATGAAAATCTTTTCTGGATTGGTGGCAAACAAATTAGAAATGCATGCGCATTAAAAATCAATTAGTGATGGGCGGTTCATCTCCGATTATAGATTTGAATTTTGATAAAATAGATAACTGAAGCAAATTAATCAAATTATGTAAAAAAAAAAAAGTGAGATGACCCCTGGAGTGTGTACCGATTCCGTTTTGGAATAAAATGGATGAAAAACTTGCGAATTCCTATTTTTATCTATTGTGCGCGATTCTTTGACGAATTGTATGTGAAATGCCAAAATTCGGAATAAAAACTATCGTGCGTAGATACATGTAACAGTAATTCCATTCCCATCATACTGGATTATTAATAAGAAATATTGAAAATGTCGACACCTACGATTTTGAAGCGAAAAGCCGACTACAGGTATCTGGAAAAAAAACTATTACATCCTTTCTGTGGCTTGTTTTTACAGCTAATCGCCTGGCACAGAGGCATCTTCGGTAAATATTATTCTCCGGTACATACAAACACTTTTACACACACAATGTAGACAATTATAATTATTTATTTTAATATTTTCATAGACAATTAAAAGATGAGATCTGCTGATTGAGGTTACAATTTTAGCATAAAATGTATTAAACATGTTAAAAAGAAATGTACATAATGATTCTCCTGATAAAAAAACTTAAAACATGAGCAATGATTAAAACATCTCAAAAAGGAAGAAATGTAATTTAGCATAATTTACTAATATTCAGAATCAAATAAATCAATAAAAACACTAAAATATATACATGGCATGAAAAATGAAATCACGACATTAAAAATAAACTCCAACGTGCAAAGATTTACCTCATTATAAAAAGGGAAGAAACGTAATTTAGTGAGTGAATAATTAACGGTCATAATTGGGCGGGAAGCTGCGAAAAACATCGTGGTAGCGAACCGACTATGGTCGATAAGGTGCGAAAAGGTGCGAAAAATACCGAGTAGCGAACGGACCAATGGGAGGTAGCGAACAGACTAAGTGCGAACGAACCAGGTCGCGAAAGATCCTGTTACCCCTCAGGAGCTTACTCAAAGCCACAACGAACGGCGCCCCGGCTGGGGATCGAACCTGGGACCTCTGGGACCGGAGTCCGAAACTCTACCCCTGCTCGAGTCCGCTTTTGTTACCTTATTGTTAACATTATACTATTTCATTTCATAATTATTTATTTCTGATTCATAAGCTACTATGTGATGGCCCATAATTGGAATTAAATTTATTTTATTCTATTCTATTCGGTATTGTGACCGATTCGGTTAAAAAGTTTCCTTTGCGGTTGATTAACGAAAATCTCGCTCTGCGCGAGAGTTTGCGTGAAATAAGAAATGTGAACTAGAAAATTTCCTCGCGTCAATTTTTCTTCAAAACTGATTTTATATTGAACCGCACATTCAGAAATGGTGAGAAACAAACAGAATAGCACCTTTTCTAATGAACTGCTACAAACCGCGGGCAGATCAGTGCTTTATTCCCCGGTAAACATAGATCATCTGAATCCCTCTGGCAATCTCATTCTTTCTGGAGGCTAGTCAGACGGGTCAGCCGTCAAAATGAATTTTTGATACCTGATTGTTTATCATTTTGACGTCTGACTTCCTTCCATTGATGAAATCCCAATTACTATAAATATCACTGCAAGCTGTTTTTAGCCACTGATTTTATGGGAATGCCCTCATCTGATTGGTTGATTTGGTCATGTGATGGGTCAGAGCCAATCAGATGTTCGCAATTCCCTTCCTGAGATGCAATTTTTGAAGAAAGCATGTCAGCCACATTGAAGGGATTTCGGGGAAAGTAACTTAGCTGATGTTTTTGTGGATGTCGCCATTAGAAGGTCTGGTTCCTAGCTTCTACATATAATTACTAAAAACCTGTACTGGCCGCCACTGTCCATCTTGTTGGTAAAATCCAGCACTATCCTGCACACGGGAGGGTTGACCTAGATTATTGGTAAAAAGGTCACAATGTGGCTGCATGCCTATATAGAGACGTAGCCACATTTTCCGATTTTACATTAAAGTCGTATGTCTTCAAAATGTGGCTGCATGCCTTTATAGAGATGTAGCCACATTTTCCAATTTTACTATAAAGTTGTAGGTCTTCGAAATGTGGCTGCATGCCTATATAGAGACGTAGCCACATTTTCCGATTTAACTATAAAGTCGTATGTCTTCAAAATGTGGCTGCATGCCTATATAGAGATGTAGCCACATTTTCCGATTTTTCTATAAAGTCGTTTGTCTTCAAAATGTGGCTGCATGCCTATATAGAGATGTAGCCACATTTTCCGATTTTACTATAAAGTCGTTTGTCTTCAAAATGTGGCTGCATGCCTATATAGAGACGTAGCCACATTTTCCGATTTAACTATAAAGTCCTATATCTTCAAAATGTGGCTGCATGCCTATATAAGAGACGGAACCACAATAACATCAGCTTCTACACCTTGTGCATTTTTGCCTAATATGGAATACTATCGATGATAGAAACTCAATATCAAATTGCTATATATAGCGATGCATCCACATTTCTTGAAAATTCATGAAATTGAATGGAATAGGCGCTGCATCCACATTTTGAAGAAATACAACATATAATGGAAAAAAATGAAAAATGTGGATACATCTCTATATAGGCGGTGCATCCACATTTTGGCAAAATACAGGGATATTACAGGGGATAAATAGGTCAGTGTGGAATACTATCGATGATAGAAACTCCATATATAGTACCTCTATATAGTCAGTGCATCCACATTTTGACAAAATACATAGATATTACAGGGGATAAATAGGACAGTGTGGAATACTATCGATGATAGAATACTCCATATATAGTACCTCTATATACGCGGTGCATCCACATTTTGACAAAATACATAGATATTACAGGGGATAAATAGGACAGTGTGGAATACTATCGATGATAGAAACTCCATATATAGTACCTCTATATTGCGGTGCATCCACATTTTGACAATTTTCATGGATATTACAGGGGATAAATAGGACAGTGTGGAATACTATCGATGATAGAAACTCCATGTATAGAGGTACTATATATGGAGTATTCTATCATCGATAGTATTCCACAATGTCCTATTTATCCCCTGTAATATCTATGTATTTTGTCAAAATGTGGATGCACCGCAATATAGAGGTACTATATATGGAGTTTCTATCATCGATAGTATTCCACACTGACCTATTTATCCCCTGTAATATCTATGTATTTTGTCAAAATGTGGATGCACCGACTATATAGAGGTACTTTATATGGAGTATTCTATCATCGATAGTATTCCACACTGTCCTATTTATCCCCTGTAATATCTGTGTATTTTGTCAAAATGTGGATGCACCGCAATATAGAGGTACTCTATATGGAGTTTCTATCATCGATAGTATTCCACACTGTCCTAAAAATTTATCCCCTGTAATATGTATGTACTTTGTCAAAATGTGGATGCACCGACTATATAGAGGTACTATATATGGAGTTTCTATCATTGTTATATATAAAGATGCATAATCCACATTTCTCGAAAATTCATAATACTGGGTGGATTCATCGCTCGGCATGAAGTCGTGACGCTGAAATGGTCATGGGCCGAAATGGCTATGGGCCGAAATGACCCGGAACCGGTATGTTCATCCGGTACCGTGTTTTAGTATTTTAGAACAGTAAAGCGGGAAAACATGGCGGCTGTGTTTTTTACGCGAGAAAACGCAGGGAAAACAGAAAAACAGGTAGTTTTAAACATATAATTTGCCTATCAAATGTGATATATCGACACAATGTTCTTTACGCCTAGTGATAGTTATGGTCCCGTCTGTTGAAAAGAACTTAAAGGATCTGTATTTGGGTCAAATCTTAAGGCAGTCAATAGCCTTATAAGGGGCGAATCCACAATAACATCAGCTAAGTTACTTTCGCCGGGATTTCTTTTACAAAACAACAAAATTTGGATATATTTTAGCATTTTTCAAATGGAGGTGTGTTTTTTATTTTGTTTTACAGTGTTTTGCACCATTTGTTTTGTATAAAAACTTGTTATTCTGTAATAATGGATGTCACCCAAAAGTGGCCGACAGCTTGGCTTTTTGAGAATGTGCTGGAGTCAGACGGCAAAATGAACCTTAGGTATGATACTTACATTTTGACGGCTGACTAGTCAGACTATCTGGAGGCCATTCCTTCATCCGTCCTTCATGTCATTGACCATGGCTGAGTTCGCTTATATCCGATATTGCCACAAGTGAATGTCATAAGCCTCAATCATACAATTAAAGCGCTGAGGTGATGATCAGAAATTGATCGACTCAGTATCAGAAGATAGATAGATAGCTAATATGATCCCGGCGATATGGGTTTTCACGCACATACACTTTAATGTTTCTGTTTGCAGAACAACAAACAAAGTTATGCACTTACCTTTTGTCTGTTAAATGCTGTGCGATTACTTGTTTATTTACAAAGATCGCCACAAATTATCAATGATCTCCTACCGCGGAAGCCATGTTTTCTTTGGGCTACCCAAATTCCATAACTTGTGAAAAACGTCATAAGAAATCACGCACTTTCTAAAAATAGCGTTTTTAGCTCGACTGCACGAAGTGCATAGAGCTATTGCAGTCACCCCGGTCGTCCACGTTCCCGTTCCCGTGCGCGTTCCCGTGCGCGTGCGCGTCACACTTGCGTTAAAGTTTTCTAGAAGTCCATATCTTGACAACCACTCATCAGAAAGCATTCATACTTGGACCATAGATACCCTGTAGGGTTAGCTTTCATTCCATGGCATCGGGCCCCTGGGTCCAGGCCAGGGGGTGGGGCTGGAGGTTAAAATCTAGAACACCTTCAAAAATGGCAATTCTTATGTTAAAGTTTTCTAGAAGTCCATATCTTGACAACCACTCATCAGAAAGCATTAATACTCGGGCCATTGACACCCTGTAGGGTCGGCTTTCATTCCATGGCATCAGATCCCTGGGTCCATGCCAGGGGGTGGGGCTAGAGGTTAAAATCTAGAACACCATTAATAATAATGGCTTTTCTGTGATATAGTATTCTAGAAGTCTATATCTTGAAAACTTTTTATCAGAGGGCTTTCATACTCGGACCATAGGTACCCTGTAGGGTTGAGTTTCATTCCATGGCATCGGGCCCCTGGGTCCATGCCTGTGGGGTGGGGCTGGAGGTTAAAAACTAGAACACTAAAAAATAGATGTACTGCTGTGTAACTTTTACAAGGAGGCATATCTTGACAACAACTTATCATAAAGCATTCATACTTCATACACTTTAGGTTCCATGACATCGGACCTCTGGGTCGGAGTCAGGGGGCGGGGCTAGAGGTCAAAATCTAGAACTCTTCGATTTTTTTTTCTTTTTATTTCTTAATAGAAACAACTTAGGAGGATGGTTGGTCATTCATCTTTTGACTTTGTGACACTGACTTGTGTGTCATGACGGTAAGGGTCGGTTGACCTACTTTCCATGGTTCAGTGATTTTGCCTTATATCTTGACACTCAATTAGTATATTTTCTTACTTCTTTCAGATTATGAGTTAGTACGACCAGGCCTTTGACTCCAATATACTTATAGGTCACTGTGACCTAATTTCACGGTTCAGTGATTTTGCCTTATATCTTGACACTCAATTAGTATATTTTCATACTTTTTTCAGATTATGAGTGAGTATGACCAGACCTTTGACCCCAATATACTTATAGGTCACTGTGACCTAATTTCACGGTTCAGTGATTTTGCCTTATATCTCGGTACTCAAATGGTTTATGAACAAACTTCTTTCAAAGTATGTTTGCGTATGACAAGACCTTTGACCCTGAAGTAGTCCTAGGTCACTGTGACCTAATTTCACGGTTCAGTGATTTTGCCTTAAATCTTGACACTCGATTAGTATATTTTCATACTTTTTTCAGATTATGAGTGAGTATGACCTGACCTTTGACCCCAATATACTTACAGGTCACTGTGACCTAATTTCACGCTTCAGTGATTTTTGCCTTATATCTCGGTACTCAAATGGTTTATGAACAAACTTCTTTCAAAGTATGTTTGCGTATGACAAGACCTTTGACCCTGAAGTAGTCCTAGGTCACTGTGACCTAATTTCACGGTTCAGTGATTTTGCCTTATATCTTGACACTCAATTAGTATATTTTCATACTTTTTTCAGATTATGAGTAAGTATGACCAGACCTTTGACCCAAATATACTTATAGGTCACTGTGACCTAATTTCATGGTTCAGTGACTTTGCCTTATATCTCGGCACTCAAGTGGTTTATGAACAAACTTCTTTCACACTATGTTTGCGTATGACAAGACCTTTGACCCTAAAGTAGTCCTAGGTCAATATGACCTAATTTCACGGTTCAGTGATTTTCCTTTATATCTCGGCACTCAATTGGTATATGAACATACTTCTTTCACGATATGTATGAGTATGACAAGACCTTTGACCATAAAGTAGTCCTGGGTCACTGTGACCTAATTTCATGGTTCAGTGATTTTGCCTTATATCTCAACACTCAGTTGGTATTTTTTCATACTTCTTTCTGATTATGAATGAGTATGACCACACCTTTAACCCAAACATACTTATAGGTCAATATGACCTTATTTCATGGTTCAGTGATTTTGCTTTATATCTCAACAATGAATGGGTATATGATCATTTTTCTTTCACATTATGAGTAAGTATCACTAGACCTTTGACCCTGCAATACTTATAGGTCAGTGTGACCTTTTTTCACGGTTCAGTGATTTTGCCTTGTGTCTTGGCACTCAGTTGGTATATGAACACACTTCTTTCACAATATGAGTGAGACCTTTAAATCTTAGGTAGTTATAGTTAACTTTCATGGTTGTGATTTTGCCTTATTGCATCAAGGCAAAAAGATGTGAGCATAATGCTTTGGGTTACTGGTCCGGTTTGGCCTTATGCTTGACAAAGGTCAGAAGCAGTCGAGCACGCTGTCCTGCGACAGCTCTTATTCTCAATGTCACTGTGCTGCAAGTAGTCGGATGAAAAGGAAATTATTGAGTAGATGACAAAGTTTCATAAAGAGGTGAAATTTAATGAACAAAAAGCAATTGGCTCATTTATTTTTTATCTTGAACAAATTGACTTGTTTCCCTCTGGATTAACATGGCCTGTCAATTTGTTTCTCTAAGAAGCTGCTGGAACTCCATAATTCCTGGTTATCTTTCCTATAGAGCATTTCATCTCCTTCACTTTCTGATGGGCAGATGCCAATTGCTGTAGGTGATTATGGGCATTAATGCCCTCACATAGTCAGTTGCATAACAAAATACACTAAAGAAGCACCCATGGGGGCGAGATGACCAGGTACCGCTCATAAAATAAAATTAGCGTGTAGCATGTCCTATACAGTGAAAATATTATAATGAGGCTATCAGGGTCATGTAACCCGGATGAGACCTTGAAGATGACATATGGCGGGAGCAGACACAGAAGTCAGAGAACAATTTTACTGCTTTTTAAGGAAATGCGAGGGATTTTAAGAAAGGGACAAAAGGGAGTTAGTAAAAATAGCATTTTCTATCCTCGCTGAAATTGTGAGTATGAAATTTACCGTTCCAAGCTAACTTTTTCACATATTTTATAGCAGTTGCTTAAAGTCATCGTCAGTGTAAATAAACAGAAAGCGATGACGTAATACAGTGTCACGTTCTCAAAATATCCAGCCGTAATGTACTGCGCGTGAAATCGTATGTGCGTGAAAACGTAAGTTCCGACGAGAACAGAACGGGCATGCCATCATGATTTTGAAATTATATGGTACTTAGCCCAGTTTTCATGGGGGTTCCAGTTTTCGTGGTATACATTTATTTCAGCTGAAACTGTATTTTCTCAAAAGATGTCACGTTTACTGCCGTCTATCATCCACATTGTGCAAGAAAAATAACAAAAATTGTTTTTATGAGGGCTATTCAGACCATTAAAGATTGGAATGAACTCCCTGATTCTCTGATCTCCTCTGCTGAATTGTCAGATGATTGTGTGTCTAAATTTACTTCTCTTGTGAGAGCTCGGGACTAATCCCCTCCGGTCAAGCCCCATCCCCCCTGGTGTAGTATTGTCAGTTTGACGTTTCACCAGTAAACTATTCTGATTCTGATTCAATATTTTTCATTGATTTGAATCTGAATATGGGACTTACACTTTATTCAAAATGGGTAGATGTCTTTAAAATGTTTTCAGTATCACACCTGACAGTTTTAATATTTTCAAAGTTACTTATTTAAATCCACAAGGTGTAATAAAATAATGAAACATTAAAATATGTCAAGAATTTTTTGAAGCATCGAAATTGACAGTCTGTTTTTGAATGACCCACGAATTCTGGTGCCTTACTTTTGATGACGTCAAAGATCAATATGTCATACAAAATGGCGTCTGTGTAAGCAATAAACAGAAATGCAATGAAAAGTAAACTGGGTATTAAATACCAAGGATTATTATGCATAATTCCATATTTATTTAAGATCTGACCTGTTTCTATCACCCTCGAGTTGCCTTTGAATTATTATTACCACGAAAACTGGACCAACCATCATAATTGATCTATCTATCTCTACATACTGCCATACGCCCTCGCGGACATTCTAGGCAGGTGTGCGCATAGTCTGTTAGTATCAGACAGGTAAAAGAATGAAATTTAAAGACACATTCTGCATTGCATAACACCCTAATGACCTTAAGCAGACTACTGATAAGAAATCACAGGTAATGCAAGGGTGGCTTTACAGGTAGGGGCCATGAAAGGGAACCTAATTATGTCAATACCTGTGAAATATGTATTGTATAGCAGAGATTATGATCATCATTTTGGTAATTTATTTATTTATTTATTTATTTATTTATTTATTTATTCAACAAAGCATTTTCATTGAATAATTGGCATACACTTGAAAGTCTTGTGTCAAATAGCACTGTTCACAGTTTAGAAGGTTCCTTAATCCAGTTTGTACAGTTTGCTTGTTACATTGAATGAATGTTGCCTGAATAATTGAAAAAGAAAACTGTCATAAAACCAACTTACATTGAAACAAGGATTTTCACACGTTTTGACAGATACTAAACAAACACAGACTTAGTGGAAGACAGTCAAGTCAAGTCAAACCTTTATTTCTCTCAGTCCATTATTACAATGGCAATATGAGGTAAACATATAAAGACAACATCTTACATAATATCATACAGAGGTTCAGACAGTGAGTACATGAAATCATGTTGGTTTGTTGAAGGTGTGAAAAACAGATGATCACTTCATCAATGTAATACACTTTAATGACACTTTAGACCTTTAGAGTGACAAGTCTCTCTGAGATTTATGACACAAATGTTTGGATATCATTCTAATGATACAAAAACGGAACCTATATGTGCAGTGTGACATGACACATTTATTTCTATTTGGAATATGGATATTATTATAATAATTTATTCCAAAACTTTTCTTCAGTTAAATCTTTTTATTATAATTAGAAAGTATATCAGCATTCATTGAACTGTTGAGAAAATAATCAATGCCTAGGTCTACTCTTTCTGACATAGAATTTAGGTTATGCTTCAGCATTGGCTCAATTCAGAAGATTAGATGATTTTAAATGCAAAACTGAAAATCAGAATAGAAACTAGAAGAAAATAAAAGAGGTTCTAAAATTTCATTTTAGACACTTCTCAATTATATTTAAAGTTCCCTTGAAGTGGCCCCCTCAAGTCAGAGGCCAATGACCCCATAATCACTTAGATAAGATAAGCCTTTGATGTGCGCTATGCCTCCTGGACTGTTTATTAGGGGTCATTAGACCAGGCCACCCCAGGTAAAGAAGCAGCAAACTGTGTCTTTAAGGAGGATGAAAAGGTGATAGTGAAGGATAAAAAAGATGATAGGTTAAAATAGATAAGAATTAGCTAAAAACAGGGTTAAAAACAAGCTTTGTGGGATTATGGTCGAGAATGTTGCAGCTTACAGATAGCAGCCTTGAAGGCATCCAAACTCTGTAAGCATACAACAGATTCGGGGAGGGCATTCCACTGGACAATGGCCAGGGGGTAAAATGAATACTTATAATAATCTCTTGAAGTGTACACCTGTCTAAAGGTCATCGAATGGCAGTATCTGGAGATTCTGTGGCTATACTGCACATGATCTGGGAGAGGGACTGCTACCAAGCCATAGACAATCTTGTAAAAAAGACAAAGACGGGCATCAGCTCGCCTTTACTCCAATGTTCTCCATCATAGTTTGTTGATCATCTCAGTTACAGATGCCTGATGGTCAAAATTTCTAAGAGTCCAGCGAGCAGCCCTTCGCTGGACCATTTCAATTTTAGAGATACGCTCTTTAGTATGATTAAACAACTACTAGTTTTTTTTCTTTCCTGAACAACACTTACTGTAAAAGTATATGTTGTGCCATTGTCCTGTCCTCCCCTATCCAATACCCTAACTTTACTACTACCATTACACCTAACTACCTACCCAACACCTTACCTCCTACCCTATCCTTACGACTACCCCTACCCTCCCCCTACTCCTAATCCTTCCCCTACCATACCCTTACTCCTACCCCTACACATAACCTCCTACCCTACACATAACCTCCTACCCTACCCTACTCATACCCATACTCTACCCTTACTCATACTCTTTGCCCTAACCCTTTCTTCTTACCCTACCAATACCATACCCTTCTACTCCTAACCATAACCTACCCAAACTCTTACCCTACCAGGCTACCCTTACTACCATTGCTGCTACTCCTTAACCTACCATACCCTTACTCCTACTTCTACCATACCAGTATTCATATTGTTACCCTACCTTACGAGTTACCATTACACCTACTCCTTACTCTACCATCCCCTTACTCCTACTCCTACCATACTCTGCCCTTCTTCTATCTTACCATACTCTGCCTTGCCATGCCCTCACCTAACCCTACCCTATCAAACCCTATCCTTACTCCTATTACTTACCCTACTCTACCCTACCATTACTCATTACTCTACCCTACCTTTACTCCTACCCCTCTCTTCACCATCCCTACCTTACCTAGTACCAGAGTGTTCCCCTCGACCTCAGAGTATTAATTTAGGGGACCAATGTCCCACTACTGACAACTCCTAAACAACATTCTGACAAAACAGGAGGCAAGGTAATCAGGAAGCGAGGTAGCCGAGTGGTTAGCGCACTGGCTTCTTGTGCTAGAGGTCCCGGGTTCGATCCCCACCGGCGGCAAGGAAAATTTGTTGAAACACGCTTCCCATCGTGTCATTTGCAGGAATGACATGATACAGTGCGCCGTCCTTCAGATCTGGACGTTAACTGGAGGCCCCCTGTGCAGGGACAGTCATCCCCTGTGCAGGTTAAAGATCTCTACTCAGGTTCTATCCTCATGCATGTAGGCTCATCCTGCAAGCACACCGGAGTGTTCAATGTACACCTCCCAAGAATAATCAGAAATTGATTGATGGGAGTAACAAGAAAAAAAAAAAAAAAAAAAAATCAGAAACAAGAAATATTTGTTAATTTTTTGGGATATCATTGTCCACTCTCTGGACAGAACTGCATGTTTTGGGGGTCATTTTGGGGCCAAAACGTTCATTTTGTGCGCCAGGTAAAACCCTCGGGTAGCTGACTGAGGAACTAACGACTCACGGAGCCGAAACGACCAGTTACTTGCATTTGGATGTCCGATTTAAGGGTGTATCGGCGATTCGCGGCCGAAACGACCGGATTTCGCTGTTTAGACGCATCTTTCCGCCCCGTTCTGGTTCCGGTAGATAGTAACACCGGATATTAGAAGAATTTCGCGCGTGACTGTGACGTAGTTTTTATTAGCTCACCTGAGCCGTCAGGCTCACAAGGTGAGCTTATAGTATACCCATGCTCCGTCGTCCGTCCGTCGTCCGTCCGTCCGTCCGTCCGTCGTCCGTCGTCCACCATTTTCAAAGATCTTCTTCTCTGAAACCGCTTGGCCAATCAAAGCCAAATTTTATGTGAAGCATCAATAGGAAGGGGGAACCAATGTGTATATAAGAAATCCAGGTCACATGACCAAGATGGCCGCCATGCCCATATATGGTAAAAACCCTTCAAAAATCTTCTTCTCCAGAACCAGTGGACCGATTTCAACGAAACTTGGCATGAAGCATCGATGGCTTAAGCACTACAATGTGTATATAAATTGTGACCCTGTGATGACCTTGACCTATTTTATGGCAAGGTCAACATAGGTCGCCAATGCATTTGAATGGGGAAAAATTTTAAAATGTCATTTCAAGTGAACATCTTGCAGGAAATGGGCAGTAGGACTGAATATTGATGATTCTGAAAAAAAAAATTGACCCCAGGGGCTCATGTGCCCCCACCTCGGGGCAATATACCTGTACATTACCATAATATTCAAACATCATCTCCTCTGAAACCGCTTGGCCAATCAAAGCCAAATTTTATGTGAAGCATCAATAGGAAGGGGGAACCAATGTGTATATAAGAAATCCAGATCACATGACCAAGATGGCCGCCATGCCCATATATGGTAAAAACCCTTCAAAAATCTTCTTCTCCAGAACCGATGGACCGATTTCAACGAAATTTGGTATGAAGCATCGATGGATCAAGCACTACAATGTGTATATAAATCGTGACCCTGTGATGACCTTGACCTTCTTTAGGGCAAGGTCAACATAGGTCACCAATGCATTTGAATGGGGAAAAATTTTAAAATGTCATTTTAAGTGAAAATCTTGCAGGAAATGGGCAGTAGGACTGGATATTGATGATTCTGAAAAATTTTGACCCCAGGGACTCATCTGCCCCCACCCCGGGGCAATATACCTGTACATTACCATCATATTCAAACATCATCTCCTCTTAAACCGCTTGGCCAATCAAAGCCAAATTTTATATGAAGCGTCTATAGGAAGGGGGAACCAATGTGTATATAAATAATCCAGGTCACATGACCAAGATGGCCGCCATGCCCATATATGGTAAAACCTTATAAAAATCTTCTTCTCCAGAACCCAAAGGCCTTGGATCTTGAAACTTGGCATGTAGCATAAGTGACTCAAGGTCCACAATGTGTATATAAATAATGACCTTAGGATGACCTTGACCTATTTTACGGCAAGGTCAACATAGGTCGCCAATGCATTTGAATGGGGAAAACTTTTGAAATGTCATTTAAAGTGAAAGTCCTGCAGGAAATGCACAGTAGGACTGAATATTAATGATTCTGAAAAAGATTGGTCCGCAGGAGCTCATATGCCCCCACCCTGGGGCAGTATGCATGTATATTTCCAAAATATTCAAACATCTTCTCCTCTGAAACCACTTGGCCAATCAAAGCCAAATTTTATGTGAAGCATCTATAGGAAGGGGGAACCAATGTGTATATAAATAATGCAGGTCACATGACCAAGATTGCCGCCATGCCCATATATGGTAAAAACCCTTCAAAAATCTTCTTCTCCGGAACCGGTGGACCGATTTCAAAGAAACTTGTCATGAAGCATGGATGGCTAAAGTACTACAATGTGTATATAAATCATGACCCTGTGGAGACCTTGACCTATTTGACGACAAGGTCAACATAGGTGCCAATGCATTAACATTGGGAAAACTGTTAACATGTCGTTTGAAGGGAATAAATAAAATAGAAATTGGCAAATGGACAGAATATTGATTATTCTGAAAACAAATGGCCCAAGGGCTTCATCTGCCCCTGCACTGGCGCTAAATACCATGATATTCAACTATGTTTATTTGCATATGTAGCAGATCTCAGGTGAGCGTTTACAGGACCATTGGTCCTCTGGTTTATTTTTTGTAACTTTTGAAAGAAAGTTGATCTCAAATGGAACGAAAAAATGTATTGTTCACAAAGAAGCAAAACTTTATTGTCATGAATAGAAAAGGAAGAATATTTTGTGTACAATTTCAAACGAGATCAATGGCATTCTCGCGAGAGAAGGAGATAAGCGAGACTCTTCGAGACACTCACTGAAAGCAAATTCGATAGGATAGACAGAAATGAAAGAGGTAAAGGGGACTCTTTTACATGTTACGTGTTACCTTTAGGCGGGCACGCCGGTGGGCCCTTCGGGCCCGGGCCTGCCCGTATAATGGTGTCTTGACCCTTGACATCGACCAAACTGACCACTCTCAACGCTGTCCATGGCTGGCTGAGACTTAGACTCGCACACTCAGCTGATGTGTACAATCTTTATGAAGCGAAACGTCTCGTCACCATTCCGAATGTACTCTCAGCCTCGCGTCCAGCCGTAAAACAAGATTGCGAGAATAAACGGTTTTTACACACCGATTGATTCGGTCGGCAGTCTAAGCTTTCGTGAGAAAAAGTCAATATTGGTTACCGGAACTGCACGTTTCTCGCCTCTTTGTTCATTTGGTCGAGGGTATAATTCGGTCATTATCGCTATACTTTAATCATTTTTAGATGCTTATAAAATCATAATTTGCCAGAAATATTACGGGGTTCATACCTTGAGTTGAAGAAATGATAACGATCTAAAGATATTTTCAAAGCTTTCAAGAAAAAAATAATTTTGTTTTCATATCTTTTGCATTGAATTCAGTAAGGCAATAGCGATAAACACCGAGTCATTCACCTCGTACGAATGAACAATGACATCATTATGACTGGATCAATTGTTTCACCTAGAATTCCATCGTTAATACAAAGAAATGCTCACCGAACTTCGCTATTTGATGAAACACATGTTTAACTTTCTAACAATCAAGTTTTCTCCACAAAATTCTGCGTTCTCTTTTTTAACAGATTCATTTGTGATTGTGTTCACTCGTGTGGGGCCGTTTCCGGAACGAGCTGAACACATATGCTGACGTTACGGAAACTGACGTCAAACATTAATTTATTCCAGTTGAAAGGTCAAGATTTGGTCTTGTCCAATGGTATGCACATATTTCTACAAATGACGTCAATCAGGTCAGCCATTTTGATTACGCCGCTCGGCGTTTGACGTCATCGTGGCATTGCAACACGGGCTGCATTATGCTAATTGATCAATTATATATTAATTGATCAATTAACTTTCCATATATGGAAATGTTTGGAAGTCAATTCTTGGCGTAAGCATACGAACATATACGGACGATTTAGTGCACTGAAAGAATGACAGCCAGAAGTTTTTAATCGAGAATAAAACCTCTAAAAACGGACAAAACAGGTTGGATTTTTTTCTAAAAGCACAATAGATATGTTAGTAATGCATCGATGAAGTGTATTCTTCTTGATTTATCTTGAAAAAATTGCAATCATTGACAGTTAGTTTCACCATTGGTCGACCAACTGGGATCACAATGATGAGATATATATGGAACATCTATGTGTAATATACTGAGTGAGATTTCGCAACTAGCTGAGACTGTCTTGACGACTGTGCCAACAACTTACCCATACAATTGTTGTGCAGTTTTTGTTCAACTTGGAGTCTCCATTCCTAAGACTTCTCTGCCAGTAGTTCCAAACTTCCAGTAAGGGCGAGATATCTGCACTTGTTTGTTTGTTTGCACAACATAAATAAATGGACTGCAGTACCTTAATTAGGCTGCGTATTTGCGTAATTACCCAATTAAAATATGAAAAAACGCAATTAATAACGATCTGGTAGCGTAAGAAAACGCAAAAGAAGTCGCCGATACGTAATACCGGAAAAATCAATTGCGTACCATTTTTTATCGGTGTGCGCCGCACAATGGCTTACGCCGTCTACATTAAACAAAAATGTCATTGGACATGCGCAAATCGATCGATTGGAAGCCATTTCTTTTCTGTTTTTTCGTTGGTTGACTGCAATTTTAACTTCATCCCCTCACCAATAGGCTTAACTATAGCAGTTTCCCTTACTCCCCGCAAAGTTTGAGGACCGTTCTGTATGTTTCGGTAACTAGTAGTACCTATACGCACTTTGGCGCCAAACCGGAACAACCGCTATCGCGGGAAAAGCGCACGTGCAAATCAGAAATTTCCTTTGCGAGTACCGAAACGGATGTGTTTTTGAAGTTGGATATAATTTTCAACTTTTCTTTTCTACTCCGTATGGTTTGTTCGCGTATTTCCCCGCTTTGAATTGTATTTATTTCATTGTTTACTGTTTTGTTTTATTACCGGTTTGTTCTACGTTGATATTTTTATCTCGTTTGAACTTTGTTTATTTTCCGGTTTTTTCGTCACGTTGTGACTTGTTTATCACTAAGTATGTCCCAAATTCGTGGTTCGTGTGGCCATTTGAAGGCTTCATGGGATAACCACTTATCTTGCTTTTCATGTTCTGGTTGTAGCTTCGCTAATAGATGCTCTACTTGTAAGAAGTGGACTTCAGCGGTTTGGACTTTGGTGGCGTGTAGACGTACACACATGGGTCGCAGGAAGACTACAGATGAAAAGAAGAGGGACAATGAGCCAGGGGATCAAGAGACAGTCATTCCGTCTGTCGAGGGTCATTCCGGCTCTGGAACTTCCAAGAAGTCTCAGTTGGAGACTTTGTCTTCTACTGACAAGTCCTCGTCAGGGGGGAAGTATCGAGAGAATCGAGAAAACTCCCTGACTGACACTCACCGGTCTAAGGTTTCATCACCTGACCGGTCAGGTAGTTCTGCTACCGTAGTGTCTAAGGACAAGAGGGCACAGAGTTCACCAGGTCATTTGACTGGTAACTCTGATAGAACCTCAAGGTCGCCAGTCAATCAGGCACCGGTCACCCGGTCGCCAGGTTCACGGCAACCAGGTGTCCAATCACCAGACCATCAGAGGACCAGGCACCGGTCAGAAGACCGTCAGAATGCCCGGTACCGGTCACCAGTCCACAAGGACACCAGGCACCGGTCACCAGGTCATCAGACAACTAGGTACCGGTCAGATAGTGGTTCCCCTTGTTATACATCATCGAATGGTCGGTCACTTTCTTCTGACAACCATTCAAGGTCTGACATTGATGATCGTAGAGTTGACCAGTCATCTAAACACCAGTCAACCGGGCACCGGTCAAAACGGCCTAAACAGGTTCGAGATTGTAGGCCTACTTTCAGGTCATCTCGTTCCAGGTACAGTCATACTTCTAGACGTTCTAGGTCTAGTAGTTCTGACTTGTCTAGATCACGATCCTCTTCTTACAGCTCCTCTTCAGAGAGAGATCGACACCATAAGAGGAAGCATTCTTATCGTCGTAAGCCCCATTCGGGACATAAGCGTCATAAGAAACATAAACATTCTTCTAGTTCTCGCCATAGAAGGTCTGAGTCTAGAAGTTTGAGATCTAGGGGGCGAAAACGTTCTCGTTCGATTATTCCTAGGTCTCATCGTAAGAGGATTCGTGTCTCATCTACGTCGGGGAGTGTGTCCTCCGATAGAGATGATACTCTTTCACTAAATGTGGAACACAATGATTTTGACGGTGACAGCATAGCCGGTTCACCTACCAAGATCAATTGTAAATCCAAGAAACAATCTTCTGAAAAACATGGTTCCGACTCCAACGGAGAGGAAGAACCTACTGTTTCTTTTGCAGATGCCATCAAGGAGGTAATGGCTTTGTTACCACCTGATGTTTGTCCGAGGAAAGAATCTTCTGATTTTTCTCATAAACCGAGATCTACTCTTGATGCTCTAAATCCGTCAGACGACAAGGATTCGGCATCGTTACCCCAGTCTTTGTTAATCAAAGATACTGTTAATTTGTTTCAGGATTTGATCTCAAAAAAGATCAAACTTGAACCTGGTTGGGTAACAAACCAATCTATTGAGAAAGATCTTGGTGTCTCAATGAAATATTACCGTACACACGGTCAATTATTTCCTGCTGTCATCCCTAAACTAGATAAGGATGCGTCTCTGTTGGATTTGTATTCTTCTGGTAATACCAATATTCCAATTAAGAGTCTTGAAACCATGGAGAGACAAGCTCGGAACATGGTTACAATTAATTCTTATGCCGATCTTTTTGCCGCAGCATCAGTCAAATCCTTAGAATCTGATGATCTTGATGCTCTTCTCTTGAAGAGAATGCTGAATACTCTTGTTAATTGTATAAAGCATTCTACATCTATGGCAGTAATTTTGGCTGTAGAGTTGTTACAAGCCAGGAGAGAGGCTGCTATTGAAAAGTCAAAAATCTTGATTGATGCTTCGAAGGATAAACTTCGTTCAGTATCAATTTCTGCAGAGTCTATGTTTGGAGGTCAAGTTTCTGAGATTCAGAAATCTAATGCAGAAGCTCAACAGCAGAAGTTTATTGCCTCTTCTTTGAATAAGAACACTAAACCTGCAAATTCTGATTCCTTCAAGATCCCTAAACGACCGGCTAAGAAACACGATCAGAAAGGCTCTGCCAATTCTAGACAACCTATTCAACGTGACAAAGGTGGTTCTAGGAGAGGTGCTAGACGTGGCGGCACTAACGCTCGGGGAAGGAGTCACCAGGCCCCCTCCCGAGGCGGTGCCTCTAACATCTCCAGTCAATGAAAATGTCACTCCACTGCCTCGTCCTCGAAAGGATCTTCCGGTAGGAGGACGATTGGCCCACTTTCAAAAACGTTGGGAAGAAATAACAGAGGACTCGTGGGTCCTTTCTGTAGTAAAAAAGGGATACAAGATTCCTTTTTTAAGGAAACCCTCTCTTTCCCCAACGCCGGTTTTCCTTCAACAGACCGAAAGTCTTGTCCTGGAGGAAGAGGTCAAGAAACTCCTATTGAAAGGGGCAGTGGAGAAAATAAATCCGGAAGGTCCAGGATTTTATTCTCGTATTTTCCTAGTTCCCAAGAAGAACGGGAAATTACGACTCATAATAGATCTATCCAAACTGAATGCTTTTCTGAACATTCAGTCGTTCAAAATGGAAACAGCAAACAAAGTCAGACACTCAATTCAACCCAACGATTGGGCGTTCTCTCTGGATCTGACCGATGCTTATTTACACATACCCATTCACAGACAGTCTCGGAAATTTCTACGATTCTGTCTCAAGGGTCAGGTGTTTCAGTTCAGGGCTCTCCCGTTCGGATTAGCCACAAGTCCTTTTGTGTTTACTCGCATGATGGTTGCCATAGCAGTCCATTTGCGAAAGAGGTCCATAGTTCTGTTTCCATATCTGGACGATTGGTTGGTCAGGAATCAGATTCGTTCAGATATCCTCAAAGACCAACATTTCACTGTCATGTTGATAACATCCCTAGGACTGATTATCAACGAAGAGAAGTCGGAGTTAATTCCTTCCCAGAATTTTGTGTTTATCGGAATGGAATTTCTGACAGACAGAAATATTGTTCGGGTACCATGGGACAGAGTACGAGACATCCTGAGTCTTGTACTTTGGTTCAAGGGACAGAACCATGTGTCAGCAAGGATGTATCTGTCTCTATTAGGGAAACTGAGTGCAGCTGCCCAGTTTCTTATTTTGGGCAGACTTCATTTACGCCCTCTACAAATGGCATTATTTGCACAATGGAAACCGCATATTCTGCCATTAGAACATCCCATTCAGATCAGTACTCAGATCAGGAGTCACTTAGAATGGTGGAGCAACAAAGATCGTTTTCTTCGGGGTGTAACACTGAAACCACCTCTTCCCACTCACACTCTTTTCACGGACGCGAGTCTTTCCGGTTGGGGTGCCCATCTCGAACCGGAGGGACTTCTGTGTCATGGAGTGTGGTCTCAGGATCAATCTGCTCTACACATCAATGTTTTAGAGATGAAAGCGATTTTCTTAGCTCTAAAACAGTGCCATCAGTATGTCAAAAATACCACTGTAATGATAGCCACGGACAATTCATCAGTGGTCGCTTATCTGAAGAAACAGGGAGGTACCCACTCCCCATCTCTTTGCATGGAGGTGTGGGATACTCTTCTCTGGTGCGACAAGAGAAACATAAATCTTCTTGTTCGTCATATTCCTGGCAAAACGAACGTACTGGCCGACAGGTTGAGTCGTCTTTCCAAACCTATTCCAACGGAATGGTGTCTGGATCAGACGATCTGCAATTCAATCCTGGCGATGACAGGCTTTCCGAACATAGATTTGTTTGCAACTCGGTTGAACAACAGACTTCCTCTGTATGTATCCCCGATTCCAGACGACAGAGCTCTAGGGATAGATGCCCTGTCAATGAACTGGGACGGAATGCACGCTTATGCGTTTCCGCCTTTTGCTCTAATTCCGGCGATTCTCAACAAAATTCACCAACATCAGTGCAGAATTGTTCTGGTAGCACCATTATGGCCCGAAATGTCTTGGTTTCCAGAATTACTTCGGTTACTCGTAGCACTTCCAATTCAACTTCCGGCAGAATGGAATTTGCTAACTCAAGTCCACTTTGTAAGGGAAAACGTGGAAAATCTTCGATTACACGCTTGGGTATTGTGCGCAAGTCAATCAGAGATAAGAGCTTTTCGCAGGAAGTTGCCAACCTCGCTGCAAAAGCAAGACGAGCATCCACCAGGAAGGTCTATGATGCTAAATGGAATGTTTTCTCCGATTGGTGTCTTAAAAGGGAAATTCCTCCTGACAAGGCAACTTCTGCAAACGTAGCAGACTTCTTGCTACACTTGTTTCAGGAGAAGAAAAGCCAAGTCAGTACTATAAAGGGCTACAGATCGACTATTTCTAACACTCTGAAATTCAAGTCTGGCCAAAACGTTGGATCTGATCCTATCATTTCTGAACTTATTAAGTCCATGGAATTACAGAGGCCTGTTCAAAGGTCTTTAGCTCCGAAATGGGACCTCTCTTGTGTTCTTTCTTCGTTATGTTCTGAACCATATGAACCTTTACACCGTGCGTCCAGGTTCCATCTCACTCTGAAAACCGTTTTTCTGCTTGCATTGGCAACAGCAAGGCGGGTTAGTGAGATTCACGCTTTTTCAATGGATTCAGGATATCTCAGATTCAACCAGTCAGATGGCTCTGTTTCTTTAAGAACACAACCAGGCTTTCTAGCCAAAAATCAATTACCATCCGTTTGTCCGGATGATATTTTGGTTCAAAATTTGTCAAAAACTGTAAAATGGAATGACTTTAACAGGCTTTTGTGTCCTGTTAGAGCTCTGAAACGTTACTTGAAAGTAACAGAGCCTATTCGTTTGAATCGGAAAAGGCTTTTTCTTCCCTTGAAGGGAAATCATGATATTACTAAGGGATCTATCTCCGGATGGATTACTTATACAATTAGATTAGCTTATAAGAATGTATCAAAATCTAAGGTAGCTTTACTTAAGATAAAAGCACATGAGCTTAGAGCTCTTTCTGCTTCATGGTCTTACTTTAATAAAACTCCTGTTGAGGATATTATTAAGGCGGCAGTATGGTCATCTAGTTCGACCTTCGCTAAGTTCTACCTGAGAGATTTACAGAATGGGCAAGGAGACAACCTCAGACTACTGGGTCCAGTGGTATCTGCTCAAAAAGTGGTGGGGGGCCGCTCTGGTCTGCCTATCCAGGATTGCTAATCTTGAGGAACTATCAACTGAGGCCTAGCAATACCAGATCAAGGTACTTGAAATGATGGTTCACTCAATCCAGGGATTGAAATGGTGGAAATTTAGATACTTTCTCTTTTATTTCCTTCTATTTCTTATGATTGGTATCATAAGTTTCAACAGGATTAATCCCTGGATTAAAGGATCGTTCTGTATTTTCTGTATGTTTCAAGAATCCAACCCTCCAAGAGTGATTCTGCTATAGTTAAGCCTATTGGTGAGGGGATGAAGTTAAAATTTAGTTTTTATAAGTAAAACTTATTTTAACGAAGATACTCACCAATAGGCTAACTTCGATTACCCTCCTCCCTACCCCTCATTCTTGATGGGGCAAAGGAATTTCTGATTTGCACGTGCGCTTTTCCCGCGATAGCGGTTGTTCCGGTTTGGCACCAAAGTGCGTATAGGTACTACTAGTTACCGAAACATACAGAACGGTCCTCAAACTTTGCGGGGAGTAAGGGAAACTGCTATAGTTAAGCCTATTGGTGAGTATCTTCGTTAAAATAAGTTTTACTTATAAAAACTAAATTTTAGTTAATTCTCTCAACCAATCAATGTTTCCCTTTTATTTTATGCTATGCAAAAGCGAAAGTAGAAGAAAATAAGGAAAGTACACCTCGAACATCATTTTTACCAAATTGTTTTCCATTTTACCCAATTGATTGAAAATAGAGTGCGTAACAGAATTGAACTTACCCAATTAAAATTCCAGATATGCAATTGAATGAAAAAGGGGTGCGTAAATACCCTATAGGCTAAAAAATTAATTAAGGTACTGGGACTGTGTAGTGAGCCCTTGCAAATTATTTATTGATTTATCCTAACATGTTGTTCTTGTTCCAGGTCTAGCTCTAAATGATGAATTCCTCTGAGGAGGTCGAGGTAGTGAAGGAGGGCTACCTCTGGAAGAGAGGTATGTTCATGATTTTCTCTCTTTTCAGAGGCTTATTTTGAAGAAATTTTCTATCAGATTTACAGAGATCTCGAGGACGCCAGATTCGGCGTCCTGGGACGAGAAAACTCGTGCTCGGACGCATAATTCTGCCAAGAGATGATTCCCGGGACGCAAGATTTTTTCGCCGTGAGACGTCCCAAAGTTCCCATCTTTACCTTGGCTTTGTTGTTTATTAGCTCCAAGAATCAATTATCTCCAATCAAGATATTAAAGGATTACTCAAATTAACGGTGTTGTCCAAATGCAAATTAGACATGCTATAAAGTTTCACGCCTCCGGCGTCTGATCAATGTGACGGTCGCGTTCAAAACACGTGTCTTTGTCTAAACATGTTACGGTTGATCGCCTCGATCGGTCAGCTACAATAAAACAATTAAGTCTTAAACAGTCATAAAATCTTGTGAAACCCTAGCGATTTTCATGTAAAGATTAATTGAATTACATAAACAATTAAAAAAAAGCAAAACTTTTATACTTTTGGACCGATTTTTGAAATGTCATTAGTTTTCGCGACTTTAGAATTAATGGAAAAATCGTGATTATTTGTTTGTTCTTGTTGCCTCTCAATCATAATTTGTTGGTAAAACTTTGTTTAAAGTGTTCAAAAGAGGTTTAGTGTTCATATTTTAGTAATGAAGAATGCAAGCCAATCTTATCTTTCTTACCAAATTGACAGTAAGAAATCCAGCCTTTGAGGGGTCACCTCTCATTGACCCCAAACTCATTACTGAACAGGCGAAAGTAAATGATATTCACCTAACATTATATGATAGACAGATGTCACAGAAAGGCTTTGTCTACAAAAGGAGCTAATTTTGGAGTGCATTACACACACATTTCTTGGTATTACCTAGTAGAGTAGATCCCCCCCATGTACCTAACCAGTGTAACCAGACTACTTAGAATGTTTAATTTAACCAATTCTACAATTGATAGCATGTCATTTTATACCATCAGGTGAGAGTAAGGTTTTGACAAATGCCGTGGTCAATATTATTGTCTTAAGAAATAGAAGCCCCAAACACTGTTTATAAAGAGGTAAAATAATGATCAATAATTGTGATTTTTTTGGTCGAAAAAAATTAGGATTGTAATTGAGTTTCTATAGTGGGACTCCTAAATTTTGTCTGGGACTCCTACTTTTTCTTTTGGAGGAGTCCCGGACTCCTGTTTTCAAAATCCTAGTGAGATCCCTGGATTTAACTTTGAAGACAGGCTTATTAACTTAGCTCATTGTGGTAGTCCTCACAAGCACATGACAATGATGCATGCTAGGTGTTTTGGCAAAGATACTTTTAAAAATGTAAACCCTCAATTTTGATATGTTAAAAATGAGGTTAGGGTCTCAATAACATTGGAATGTTTGCATGAAATCAAGATTATTCTTTTGACAGGTGAGCATATCAAGAATTGGAGGAAGAGATATTTTATATTGCGCCGAGACGGCTCATTTCTTGGATTCCGTGCCAAACCAGAACAGAACCTCAACGATCCACTTAATGACTTCACAGTGAGAGGTGAGAAACTTATTTTTCAGCATGAAAGAAAATCTACATGTAACAAATGTCAGATAAATGAGCCACGTCATGAGAACAGGGTTAGAAATAAGCAGTTGCCCCCTTGCCCGTCACGGGTTAAATTTGTTGGGGGCAACCTGACCTTACTGGAAGGTTGCCCCCAGGATAATTTGAAATTCTCCAACAAGTTTTTGACCTTATAATACTTAGTGGAGCTAAAGTACAAATTCACAACAATGAAAATTGATTCATGGTTAAGCAGTAATAATTCATCCATACTTCGTGCCAAGTTTCGTTAAAATCGGTTCACAGGTTCTGGAGAAGAAGATAAAACATTTGCTAGGGGGGCAAGTTCAAAACTTGAGGGGCAAGTTCAGATTAATTTCAGATTGTCCCCCGGACAAGTTGTCTCCTGGGTCTTATTTCTAACACTGTGAGAAAACCAACAATGTGGTTTCTAAACAGGTCCGACACAAACCGAGCAGATACATAGAGGCTGGAATTTTGGATTTAGAAAGTAGGGAAGTTGTACTATCCATGTAGTGAAAACAAAGGCGCTGATCTGCGCCTTTTTTTTTTTGCCTACGCATATTGTATGTTTTCTCATGGCATGGCTCAAATAAGTTAAAATAACCACATGTGCATTATCAGTTTAACTGAAATGTATTGCGCCACACTTTAGTTTTGGCTATCACTTGTGCAATAAAGCAATACAAGCCTCTTTCATCTTTCTGTGTCTGTATGCAATAATTTATGTTCTACCAGGTTTGAACTGTCACAATTTTATCATCATACAGTTTAAACGAAATAAAATTTCTTGCAGAATGTCAGCTTATGAAGCAAGAGAAGCCTCGTCCCAACACATTTGTGGTGCGTGGTCTGCAATGGACCACGATTGTAGAGAGGATGTTTTGCGTGGACAGCCCCCAGGAGAGAGAGGACTGGATACAGGCTATCAGATCAGTTGCGGAGCAACTCAAAATGCATGACGAGGAGGGGGCTCGAGCCAGCGGATCTCTGGAAAAACCCAAGAAGAAAGTGGTAAGAAGCTTACTTTGTTTATTACAAGAACGCCGCGGAGGTCGATATCGCACCTGCATCGGGCAAAATAAAACGTGAAATATAGGTCAAGGGCACCAGGTTAAGGTGTGTTCTGAAAGGGTATGTGAAGGACATTTACTATGCAAGGCTTGCAAGCTTTCACACTCGCAGCTATCACTGATGCAGAAAAAAACAAACTTCAACATAAAAATCAACAAAGTCAGTGGACTGTGAAATAGAGGTCAAGGTCAGCGGGTCAAGGTGTGTGCTTGAAGGGTATGTCAAGGACAATTACTATGCAAGGTTTCACACTCTCAGCTATTACTGATGCAGAGAAAACCAAACTTTGACATTAAAATTAACAAAGTCAATGGACCGTGAAATATAGGTCAACGTCAGTGGATCAAGGTGTGTGCTTGAACGGTATGTCAAGGACAATTACTGTGCAAGGTTTCACCCTCGCAGCTATCACTGATGTCGAGAAACCAAACTTCAAAGCAAAAAATTTCAAAATCAGTAGACAGTGAAATTTAGGTCAAGGTCAGCGGGTCAAGGTGCGTGCTTGAAGGGTATGTCAAGGACAATTACTATGCAAGGTTTCAGACTCGCAGCTATCACTGATGTCGAGAAAACCAAACTTTGACATAAAAATTTTCAAATTCAGTGGACCGTGAAATATAGGCCAAGGGTACGGGGTCCAGATGCATGCTTGAAGGGTATGTCAAGGACAATTATTATGCAAGGTTTCAGACTCGCAGCTATCACTGATGTCGAAAAAACTAAACCTTGACGTAAAAATTTTCAAAGTCAGTGGACCGTGAAATATAGGTCAAGGGTACTAGGTCAAGGTGCGTGCTTGAAGGGTATGTCAAGGACAATTACTATGCTAGGTTTCAGACTCGCAGCTATCACTGATGTCGAGAAAACTAAACTTTGACGTAAAAATTTTCAAAGTCTTTTTTTTTTTTTTTTGAATCTGTGTGGAATTTATTCTGATTCTGATTGTCCCCGTAACAATCACTCTTCTGGACCCGGGGTTTCCAGAAGTGTTACATATAAAATATTTCTCTCTCTCATTCGCTCATCTAATATGCATGTGCACTATTCTTCCTCACTCCTTGTACACTGTAAAGTTTTTAAATACATATAAAACATAATGTTTTTACTATCTTGTGGTAATAGTGCACCTTTCATACTATCTCTCACCCAATCAAGTATAATGTATAAACATTCTTACTTACTTACTATATACATGTGTCTATATACAAACATACACAGATTCAGGATTTTGTATTTAAAAAAATGAAAGCAAGAAGCAAAGAGCAAGAAGAATAGAGAATAAGGAACAGAATGTCAGAAGGAAGGGAAAATACATGTAATAAACATATAGAAGTGGCAGCCTTAAGAAGGCAAAAGGGGAGATAGGATGCACAGTGTGTGCATTATGTTTCTAGTTTTATGAAGTCATTTGCTACTTGCATTAACTAGCTGATCATTTTTGGTGGTTTAAATCATACAATATCATTAAATAGTAATAAGTATGGGCTCCATTCTTTCAAAAATGTTTCATGTTTTTCTTCTGTATATGCTATTTGTTTGTGCACTTTAAACATAAATTTAAGTTTGTACTTGAAAACAAGTAGAGATAAAGATTGCTCTTTACATCTTGTTATATAAATATAATATTTTGCATACAGTATTATAAAGTTTAGAACTTTCGAATAACTCTGTTCTTTCTGCCATCCAAGTATGAAATATTTTTCAGAAATGTGACAGTCAATATCATATGCATGGGTGAAAGTTTTCCGGATTATGCCGGAATTCCGGATTTTTGACCTTCACAAAGGTCATTTTTGTGATTCGTGTAAATCCGAGGAGATTTTCGGGGGGGGGGGGGGGGGGGGGGGTTGGGTCCAACAACATTTTCCCGTCGATAAGATAAGACATCTCATCGTATAGGCTACGCAATAACCGCCGCGCGAAATTTATCGCGCACTCTTTGTTTTTCTGTCGGAAACCCCCGTATCTATTATCTATTTATAGCTCAATATTTCCAAGAAATCCTTTGTTCTATGTGTACTCTAGTTGTTTTGATTATCGAAGTAAGAATAAAATTGAAAAAATGAAGTTCCTAACGCTGAATGCGGACACCAAAGTTTTGGAAAAGGATGCCAAGAACAAGTGGCGATGGGAGTGGCTGGAAGAGAGAGACTCAGAAGGCCAGAAATATGCAGAATGGTTGAAGAAGCCGGACACGACGGGGATGGCATTCTGCGACGCATGCGGCAAGACGATAAATTACAAATCAAGTGGGAAGAAAGCACTTCGCCTGCACGCTGAGGATGGGAAGCATAAATCAAGCTTGAGGACAGTAAAATCAAACCAAGTAAGTGTTGTTTGTTACTCTTTCTAGGCGGAAAAAGGTGGTACGGTGAACACGGGCACTTGCCAAAATGAGTCACCATACCCCACCCACCCTTTTTCCATACTCTGTCTTGCCCAACTCCTTACTAGGCCTGGGATTGTGGGTGGGGGGTGAATGAAATCGGGCTCACGCCCCTAGGGGAACCTATGCCCAAATTTTTCATAGGTGCGGACTTAGTTTTTTTTCATGGGAAGCAAGTATTGGGGGGGGGTGGAGGAAGTTTTTCTGTGGTAGTGTTTATGGTGTTGAGTTGAATCAAACATACACAGAATTAAAACTTAATACAAGTATTCAGTGATAAAATTTTCCTCGAAGGAGGCAATTAAGCCATCGGCGTACAATTGATTTAACATAGCTCTATACCAAATAGCATTAAGCAAGGAGTTCCTACAGAAAAGAATTATATCTAAATCTCCTCCTTAGAACGGTCGGTAGCAAAATACCATTATATTTGTTGCTTACATGTCAATATTGAATTATTATGAGGTTTGTTTTAAATTTCATTTTTATTTGATTAAGCTGCATTTTTTCTTCTAAATTTCAGGTTCTCCCAGGTTCATCCAAGTCATCAGGACAGAAAGGATCTGTGATAGAAAGAGTTGCCAAAGTGAGGGCAGTAACAGCCGCTTTCCTCAGCGAGCATTGCTTACCATTTTCGCTTGCAGAGGATCTTCTGGACTACGCTAAACGTCTAAGTGAGGATAAGGTAGCACTGGACAAAACAACCATTTCCAGAACAAGTGCCACCTATATAAATACTCATGGGGTTGCCAGATGTTACAAAGACGAACTCAAGTCAAAACTAAAAAACAGGACATTATCACTGAATATTGACGAGGCAACAAACAACAACAACGACAAGATACTGAATGTCATAACTCAGTATTATGATGATGAAATAGGGAGAGTAGTAATTGACCACCTTGGGTCAAGAAAACAAAATCTCTCAACAGCTGCAAATATCCTCTCCTCTATTGAATCCATCCTACAGGAGTATGACATCAGTTGGGACCAAATCGTCAGCGTCCTGATGGACAATTGCAGCACAATGAGAGGGGTTAAAGGTGGTGTTGAGGCCCTTATCCGGGAGAAAAACCCCAACCTATTGGACATCAGTGGTGACACTGTTCACATGATTAACAATGTTGCAAAAACTTTATTAAATCAAGTTGACTCGTCAGTGCAGGACTTTTGCAGTGATATTTATTATGATATAGAAGAGTCCCCAAAAGTGAGAGAACTGTTTCACGAAGTACAAGGTCTTATTAACAGTGAACATGTCAGACAGCTGATACGGCCTATATCTAGCCGGTTCTTACAGATGCTCGCTGTGTGTGACAGAGTGGTACAGCTCAGCGATGCCCTGACAGTGTACTACTATAGTTTCCTGTCTGAAGAAGAAAAAGTATCCCACAGGTATGGAAACGATTCCTTGACCAATACATTCTGTTCAAAGCATTCATGATTAAAAATGATGAAGTGAATCAGCTGACCTGTAGACTATAAATTATTTTACTTTAATAGGTATTTAATCCAATGTTTTGCACATGTAATTTATGGTGGTAATGACTACTGAATGAAAGTTTAATATGGAAATGATAATGTAAGAAGCTCAAATCCTTTGCAGTGTAGGAAAGAAAGCAGTAAGTATATCGATGTCACATTGTGATGGTAAATTAGTATAGTTAAATGGTGAAGGGATTGGTGTTAGCTTAAACTACTTCAGATAGCTTATCCTCTTTTATTATGTAAAATCTCAGGCTATGGTATAGTATTTAAAGTTTATTTTTGTATCTACTGTGCTGGTATATGGTTATTGCTTATTGTTTACCCTTTGCTTTGGTGCTAGTATCTGTGTTATATATATGTTACATCTTTCATTCTGTTTTTTCATATCCATAATCAATGCACTTTACTCTACTATCTCAATTATTGTACATTTTCCAACATAATTACTGTTGTATAATGTAATATTACAAGTTAAATTATATAAAATAGGTGAATGCATGTGCGCACTGAACAGTCAATTTTGTAAATGACATTCATTGTTGATTTCTTTTTTTCTTACAATAAAAATAACCAAGCCTTAGCCTAAGATATTGTTTTAAATCTATGTGAATAACAAATTCACTGCTAAATTTGAGCATATTCACAGTTTAATCAGTTTCAGTGTTCTTCACTGCCTGTATATTACAACTCGGCTAAGTTTCTGAGACTGAGTTTGCTGGCTTATGTCTGTCCCTTTTTCTCTGAATATTAAGTAATGTAGAAGTTATTATTTTATTATTTCAGGTCAAAGCTTGATATCATCTACAGTGAAAGAGGGGTATCTGAAGAAGCACAGGCTGCCATCTCATTACTTCAGATGTCACAAGCAGAGCAACAGAAATCATCTACCAGCAATGACAGAAAGGAAAGAATAATGAACTTATTGTTTGAAAATAGGCAGGAAACAATGGTCAAGATAAATGTATTCAGAGGTCTCTTAGAGAGGTTTCATGGTTATGTCAAGGTCTTTCAGTCTGAAAAACCACTAGTCCATACGTTGCATAGAGAAATGTTTAAAATTACAAGAGAGGTACTTGGCATGTTCATCAGACCAGAGTTCATATCAGATTCTGTTAGAGAAGTATTAAAGTTAGATGTTACTGATGAAGCCATTCAGAAAACTGACAAAGAAATGCAGGTTGGCCGATATGCCTATGTGGAGATCAATAAAGCACGTCTTGATAAAAAGCACCATCACTGGGTTCACTCTTTGTACACAGACTTGAGGGTAGGCTACATTAAAGCAGCCCAGAAGTTGCTCAAATTGCCCCTAGGAAATCAAACTCTAAGGAAGCTAGCTGTCTTGGACCCAGGTCTTGCCAATCACAACCAAGCTTCAAAATCCATCAAAGCTCTAGCTCACTGTCTTCCAAATGTCATTGATGAGGCTTCAGCTGGTTCCTTGGCAGTAGAGGCAGACAAATACACCACAGATCTTCAGGTACAGGACTTTGCTTCAAACTACAATGAACAAAAGATGAGCATAGACATTGACTTTTGGTCCAAGGTGTTCAGTTTAAAAACATTTAATGAGCCTAGGTATCCTGTACTGCAGTTACTTATCTCTGCACTGCTCAGTATATTCAGTGGTCCTTTGATAGAAAGTACATTTAATATCATGGATGATATTGTTGAGAAGGATAGGAGCAAGTTAACAGTAGAAAATTATGAGGCTATTGCAATTGTAAAAACAACTCTTAAAAGGCAAAATGTTTCAGCTGTTAAAATGGTAGTTGATGCTCAGATGAAAAAATCCTGCATTAGAGCGTATGCAACATACCAAGAGTGTTTGGCCAAGAAAAAAGAGCTAGCTGAAAAGAAAAAAGAAGAAAAGCTAAAAGCCTCTGTTAGCCTGTTGAAGAAAGAAAAGGCTAAAAGACTTGCAAAGCTGATAAGGCTTAAAAATAGAAAGCAGGAGAGGGAGGTCATCAAGAGAAAGAGAGATATTGCTTGTTCAAGCAATGGTAAGAAATGGAAGAGAATAAAGTTGGTTGACTAATTGTGATATGAGGTGCTATTACAAAACATGGCCTATGTTGCTAGCAATCAGCTAAGTTATTAATCAGACTGCTTATCAGTATAAACCAGAGCCTGGTCACTCCCCTAGAACATCTATATATATATATATGCTATTTTCTAAACTGTAGCTGGCTGGCTATATAAGAACCACCAAAACATGTATTGCTGTATTTTCAAACAAAATTTTTGTACATGCTCTTGCTAGTGTTATATGAAGACAGTGCTTGTGTAAGTGTACTTAGAATCTAATTATTATAAAAACATAACACTTTGACATAAATGTTGTAATGGTACATGCCAATAAGTTTCAGTTTTGCTTTTTCATTTTCTGTTTTATCATGTAATGCCTTTGACAAAATTGTAAAAAAAAACAATCTGTTACTTGGATAACTGAAGAAAAAATATATGACAGACATAATATCAAGAAAAAATGTTGTTAGTTTTCCTTTATGTTTCCTTAATTTTTGGGCTGTTTTAGGGGTGTTCAAATTGCTAAAATCAAGGAGCTTCCGGGGGCTTCGCCCCCTGATCCCCCACCAGGGCTTTGCCCTGGACCCACATGGGGGCCTAGGCGGCCCCCATGACCCCCGGCCTTTTTCAGGATTTTCATTTCTGGGAACTTTCACCCATGCATATGTACTTAACCAAGCTACCACACTTTTAATAAAGTTTTGTGTCATTTGGCATTGCCAAAACAGGTGTATAATTGACTCATTACTTGACTGGCAGAAAGTACATAGTCCATCATTTTTAATTCTCATTTGTTGCAGTAGTTTATTTGTGACCAATACATTGTTATTAATACTTATTTGAAACCATCTCAGTGCTGGATATGAAGTAACTCTGTATGGGAATGTGTATATGGCTTTCCATTCACTTTCTTCAATATGGTAAATTTTGTTCCATGTAATCTTTCCAGTAGGAATATCATTATTTTTATTTAGTATTTGATACATATCATTTGATCCTTTTCCATGTCTTAAAATATGGCGTATTGTTGATGGTATAAAAGGAGTTGGCGCTTTAAAGCTAATATCTATTTATGTCCCCCCAACCGAAGGTGGGGGACATATTGTTTTTGGTGCGGTTCCCGTCGGCGTCGGCGTCGGCGTCGGCGTCCGCGTCCGCGTAGCTTCTTTCTTACGCGATATCTTTTGAACCAGTGGATGGATTTTGACCAAACTTGCATAGATACATGGTTGGGAGGGGGGAAAGAGTTGATTAGATTTTGGTGACCTTGACCTCATTTTCAAGGTCACCAGCCCATGAAAACTGATCAAATTAGGTTTTCTGACGCGATATCTTCTGAACAAATGAATGGATTTTGAGCAAACTTGCACAAGAGCATTGTTGGGAGAAGGCTCAGAGTTGATTAGATTTTGGTGACCTTGACCTAATTTTCAAGGTCACGAGTCCATAAAAACTGTTGAAATTAGTCTTTCCAACTCAATATCTTGAAAACCAATTGATGGATTTTGACCAAACTTGCACAGAAGCATTGTTGGGAGGAGGCTCAGAGTTGATAAGATTTTGGTGACCTTGACCTAATTTTCAAGGTCACAAGTCCATAAAGAATGTTGAAATTAGTCTTTCCAATGCAATATCTTGTAAACCGATTGATGGATTTTGACTAAACTTGCACAGAAGCATTGTTGCGAGAAGGCTCAGAGTTGATTAGATTTTGGTGACCTTGACCTAATTTTCAAGGTCACGAGTCCATAAAAAATGTTGAAATTAGTCTTTCCAACGCAATATCTTATAAACCAATTGATGGATTTTGACCAAACTTGCACAGAAGCATTGTTGGGAGAAGGCTCAGAGTTGGTTAGATTTTGATGACCTTGACCTAATTCTGAAGGTCACGAGTCTATAAAACTGTTGAAATTAGTTTTTCCGATACGATATCTTGTAAACTAATTGATGGACTTTGACCAAACTCGCACAAAAGCATTGTTGGGAGGAGGCTCAGAGTTGATTAGATTTTGGTGACCTTGACCTAATTTTCAAGGTCACGAGTCCATAAAAACTGTTGAAATTAGTCTTTCCAATGCAATATCTTGTGAACCAAATGATGGTTTTTGACCAAACTTGCACAGAAGCATTGTTGGGAGGAGGCTCAGAGTTGATTAGATTTTGGTGACCTTGACAGAATTTTCAAGGTCACGAGTCCATAAAAACTGTTGAAATTAGTCTTTCCAACTCAATATCTTGAAAACCAATAGATGGATTTTGACCAAACTTGCACAGAAGCATTGTTGCAAGAAGGCTCAGAGTTGATTAGATTTTGGTGACCTTGATCTAATTTTCAAGGTCACGAGTCCATAAAAAATGTTGAAATTAGTCTTTCCAATGCAGTATCTTGTAAACCAATCGATGGATTTTGACCAAACTTGCACAGAAGCATTGTTGGGAGGAGGCTCAGAGTTGATTATATTTTGGTGACCTTGACCTAATAATCAAGGTCACGAGTCCATAAAAAATGTTAAAATTAGTCTTTCCAACGCGATAACTTGTAAACGAATGGATGGATTTTGACCAAACTTGTACAGAAGCATTGTTGCGAGAAGGCGCAGAGTCGGCTAGATTTTGGTGACCTTGACCTAATTTTCAAGGTCACAAGTCCATAAAAAATGTTGAAATTAGTCTTTCCAACGCAGTATCTTGTAAATCAATTGACAGATTTTGACCAAACTTGCACAGAAGCATTGTTGGGAGGAGGCTCAGAGTTGATTAGATTTTGGTGATCTTGACCTAATTTTCAAGGTCACGAGTCCATAAAAAATGTTGAAATTAATCTTTCCAACTCGATAACTTGTAAACCAATTGATGGATTTTGACCAAACTTGCACAGAAGCATTGTTGCGAGAAGGCTCAGAGTTGATTAGATTTCGGTGACCTTGACCTAATTTTCAAGGTCAGGAGTCCATAAAAAAATGTTGAAATTAGTCTTTTCACTGCAATATCTTGTAAACCAGTTGATGGATTTTGACCAAACTTGCACAGAAGCATTGTTTGGAGGAGGCTCAAAGTTGATTAGATTTTGATGACCTTGACCTAATTTCCAAGGTCACGGGTCCATAAAAACTGTTGAAATTAGTTTTTCCGATACGATATCTTGTAAACTAATTGATGGATTTTGACCAAACTTGCTCAGAAGCATTGTTGTGAGGAGGTTCAGAGTTTATAAGAATTTGGTGATTGTGACCCAATTTTAGACAGGGTCCAAAACAAGTTTAAACTATCACACCTTACATGGTGTCTTCCCTAGAAAAACTTCATATCACAAGGTAACTACACTTCAATTACTAAACGGTTGGGGGGACATAGTTTTCCTCAGAAAACATTGTTTTAATTTAATATGTTTTAGGTACTGTTTAATTGCTTTAATCAGCCCATTATATTGAAGAAAGTTAGTTTTTATTCCTGTTTTCCTGCTGAAGTCTGCTTGTGTATAGAAATCACCCTTATCATCAACTAAATCATTTATATATTTTACCCCTTTATCAAACCATGGTTTAAAAAATATACTTGTGCCATCTATTTTAATGTTTTCATTATAAAATAGTGGACTTTTCAATACATCGTCATCATTAAGGATCATTTGTTTATTTAAATGTCTAAAAGATAATAACACATCTTTCCAAAATTTGTTAGGTATATGTGTGATTATTTCTTGTATATAATTCATGCCACACCCTGTTAGTTTCTCTATCTGAATATATTGTTTTATGAAAATCTGCCACTTACAATCTGATTTTAAAAGTCGTCTAATCCATGTGGATTTAAGAGCTTCTATAAATGCCATTAAATTAATCATTTTTAACCCCCCTTCTCCATACTCTTTAACAATGATGGATTGTTTGATTTTACTTGGTTTTTTGTTCCACAAAAAGGAAAGCATAATGTTGTTTATCTTATCTATTATTGTTTTGTCTGGATTTGGGAGCATAATAAAAAGGTGGTTAAAGGCAGACATCATAAAAGTTTTTATTACAGTTATTTTACCTAATGGTGTTAAAGAGCGCTTTTCCCATAGTGTTACTGTTTTCTCTAGGTGATGAAGTTTAATTTCGTAATTATCATTAATCATTTTTTCTAGATCTACATTAAAATTTATTCCCAGTAGTTTAAATGTATGGCCACCCCATAACAATTTCCATTTTGTTTTTATAGAGTCTGAGCTATATTTCTTGGAGCCTATCCAAACGAGCTGTGTTTTGTCATAATTTATCTTTAGGCCTGAAATTTTTGCAAATTTATCAAGTTCATCTAATGTATTATTGAGAGATTCAGCTGAACCATCCAAAAATATTGAAAAATTTTCAAAGTCAGTGGACCGTGAAATACTGGTCAAGGGTACTGGGTCAAGGTGTGTGCTTGAAGGGTATGTCAAGGACAATTACTATGCAAGGTTTCAGACTCACAGCTATCACTGATGTCGAGAAAACTAAACTTCGACGTAAAAGTTGACGGACGGACAAACGAACGGACGGACGGCAATTTGAACTCCTATATCGCACCCTGCTATAAGCAGGTGCGATAAAAATCTAATTGAAGAGATTTAAATGTGAAACATTTAATGCAGATATCTTGTTTTGGAAATAACTACATGTTATTGTAAAGTTGTTGAAATGAATCTTTCTGGTTTTGAGACAGTCTGTTATAGGCTTTAAGCTATGAATATGTATAGGACTATTCTGTTTTAACCTCAAATTAGCCTGGCCCCAGGCTTTGAGTTTTAGCAAAGGTGAATTATTCTTACTTTTACTTGACCCTTTTTTCTGAAAATATAATTTCCCCTACTAGTCAGAAACTCAAACTTACTGTTGGGCCAGTTAGAAAATTTTTGCCACTCAGTAATTTTTTTCTGTCTTTTCATGTAGGTAAAAAAGAAAAAAAAAACAGTAACGACTGGAGCCAGTCTAACCTCAAATAAATGGCAGAGCGTTATACTCTATGGCTACTTAAAAGTTTGTTATATTAAATACTAAACAGTAAACAGATGACTTGAAACTATATTAGGTGAAACATATATTGAGGTGTACTTTTGTTTATTAGTGTTGTTAATGACTTTTAAACCTTGACTTTTTTCAGTCTCTGGATGATTTCCAGTTCTTAAAGATGTTGGGAAAAGGTACCTTTGGAAAAGTAATATTGTGTAAAGAGAAGTCTACCAGCGCTTTGTACGCTATCAAGATACTTAAGAAAGCTGTGATAATTCAAAAGGTAAACACTGCTTAACCCATTTATGATGAATGGATTTGCCCATCATTATCATTTGGGTGAGTTCACTTTCATATTTAGGGACATCTGGTGCGATTTTAAATTTCAATTTTGTTTTTCAATGAAATTCCTTTAAGCAACCAGAAAAGCTCAAGATGGGACGCCACATTCTGCGCCATCACAAATGGGGCTATACTGTTTGCCTATGTACAGGCCTAAATGAGTCAAATTTAGAAAGAAGGGAGCAGGAATTTAAAATCTGCTCTGCACATTTTGTTTATCTCAGTCCTTGTATAATGGATATTTATTTCTGTTCTCTAGATGTCTTAAATAATTTGGATATCTTTAGGACTTTGATATCTGTAACTGCTTTTTAGTTTTGCAACGTCTGAAATTTTCTACAAAATAATATTTCTAAAGCTTTCTTAGGAGTATTGGCAAGTTAATAACATTTTCCCTTTATGATTATGAATACTGCAGTGTTCCTTTTCACCTTTTTTTGGAATGGGGCCGGGGCCCTTGCAATTGGGAAAAATTATTGCGAAATGCAAAAATTGGGAAAAGTCACGGCGTTAGATTCCTTACTGAATTCCTAGTTTAATATGAAAATAATGATTAAATGTGTCTTGAATTATGTAGCAACATTGAGTGGCAACACAGCAATTAACTTCTTTTTGTTTCTTAAAATCTGTACATGTGTTTTTTCCAAAAGTCAATACTTGTGATATTTTGCTTTCTAAAAGTCAATGAAATGTTGATTAATATTTTGTCAACTTTCATACTCAAGTCACATTAATTAAGGGTGTTGGGATGCTTTATTATTCAACCTGAGACATAGTCTGACCTAGATTTCTTTTTGTGTTGATTATTAGTGCTGTCCAAAAATAGGCACAAAGTCGGAGCATATGGTCTACAATTTGGTAAAGTTGTAGCAGCCAAAACTGATTATAATGAGGGATTTTACACTCGGTATGCTCAAAATACATAGGCTTTGATATATGAGGAAGTTAGACTACAATTACTTACAGTATGAACATCAACAAAGGTTGATAAATGTCATTAGTTTTCGTGGCTATAAAATGTCACTAGTTTTCGTGGCTATAAAAACGAACTATAAAGTTCTGACTTTCTTTGCATTTTTGATTAGGAATTTTTCTGGACCAATTGGGAAAAATGGAGGTGTTTTGCCATTGGGAATGGGGCCGAATTTCGTCCCCAAAATTGCCTGAAAAGGAACACTGTACTGGCACTTTAATCAGCATGATAGATCATCATCTATAGCTATTTTGTTGCAGCAGACCAGAATATGGCTGTTTGCGAAATTCCAGCCCCTTTTGTGGTTTTCTGACATAACACCTGCATGATGTCTCACCATAAGATCAAAGAATTTGGGTTCCCAAAATAGGACCATTATAACAGTTCATTTTCAATACAATCAATTTACCCAAATAGCCATTTACCTAGGACAAGTTTAGCTCCGCCCACCTGCCACCACTGAAGTAAGAACTACCTGACCTCTAGTTATACCATTTTTAGCTCACCTGAGCCGAAGGCTCACAGGTGAGCTTATAGTATACCCATGCTCCGGCGTCCGTCCGTCGTCCGTCCGTCCGTCGTCCGTCGTTCACAATTTCAAAGATCTTCTCCTCTGAAACCGCTTGGCCAATCAAAGCCAAACTTCATGTGGAGCATCCTTAGGAAGGGGGAAAGAAGGTTTATATAAATGGTCCAGGTCACATGACCAAGATGGCCGCCATGGCTATAAATAGCAAAAACCTTTAAAAATCTTCTTCTCCAGAACCAATGGGCCGATTTCCACGAAACTTGGTATGTAGCATCGGGGACGCGGGCCCATCAAAGTTTATATAAATCATGACCCTAGGATGACCTTGACCTATTTTACAGCAAGGTCAACTTAGGTTGCCAATGCATTTGAATGGGAAAAATGGTAAAATGCTATTTAATGGGTAAAACTTACTGGGAATATGCAAATGGACAGAAGATTAATGTTAATGGAAAATTTTAGCCCCTGGGGGGTTGTCTGCCCCTGCCCCGGGGCTATATACATGTATATGACCATAATATTCAAACATCTTCTTCTCTGAAACCGCTAGGCCAATCAAAGCCAAACTTCATGTGGAGCATCCTTGGGAAGAGTGAATGAAAGTTTATATAAATTGTCAAGGTCACATGACCAAGATGGCCGCCAGGGCTATAAATGGCAAAAACGTTTAAAAATCTTCTTCTTCAGAACCAGAAGGCCTATGATTTTGAAACTTGGTGTGAAGCATCTGGGAATGGAGCTCTACAAAGTTTATATAAATCATGACCCTGGGATGACCTTGACCTATTTTATGGCAAGGTCAACTTAGGTCTCCCATGCATTGGAATGGGAAAAAATAGGAAAATGTAATTAAATGGCAGAAAACTTGCTAGAAATGAGCAAGTTGACAGACGATTTATGTTTAAGAAAATATTTTGGGCCCAGGGGTTGTCTGCCCCTGCCCCGGGGCTATATACATGTATATGACCATAATATTAAAACATCTTCTTCTCTGAAATCGCTAAGCCAATCAAAGCCAAACTTTTTGTGGAGCATCCTTAGGAAGAGGGAATGAAAGTTTGTATAAATGGTCAAGGTCACATGACCAAGATGGCCACCATGGCAATAAATAGCAAAAATGTTTAAAAATCTTCTTCTTCAGAACCAGAAGGCCTATGATTTTGAAACTTGGTATGAAGCATCTGGGAATGGAGCTCTACAAAGTTTATATAAATCATGACCCTGGGATGACCTTGACCTATTTTATGGCAAGGTCAACTTAGGTCGCCCATGCATTTGAATGGGAAAAAATAGGAAAATGTCATGTAATGGCAGAAAACTTGCTAGGAATGAGCAAATGGGCAGACGATTTATGCTTATGAAAATATTTTAGGCCCAGGGGTTGTCTGCCCCTGCCCCAGAGCTATATACATTTAGATGACCATAATATTCAAACAGCTTTTTCTCAGAAACTGCTTAGCCAATCAAAGCCAAACTTTATGTGGAGCATCCGTAGGAAGAGGAAATGAAAGTTTATATAAATGGTCAAGGTCACATGACCAAGATGGCCACCATGGCTATAAATAGCAATTTTTTTTTAAAAATCTTCTTCTTCAGAACCAGAAGGCCTATGATTTTGAAACTTGGCATGAAGCATTAAGGAACGGAGGTCTACAAAATTTGTATGAATCATGACACTGGGATGACCTTGACCTATTTCACGGCAAGGTCAACTTAGATCGCCCATGCGTTTGAATGGAGAAAATTGTTAAAATGTCTTTTGAAGGACAAAACTTGCAGTTAATTGGCAGATGGACTGAATTTTTATGATTTGAAAAAGACATTGACTCCAGGAGTTATTCTGACCCTGCCCTAGGGTTATATACATGCATTGTACCATTCTAGTCTAACAAGTTCATGTATATATCTCAGGTCTCAGGTGAGCGTTTACAGGACCATTGGTCCTCTGGTTGTCACTTGTCAGTGGCTGAATTTATTTCAATATAGTACATGAAGTATGTGTTTTGTGGGCAGGTACAAAAGCACATTTAAACAGATAAGAGCAACATTTAATCTTGCAATTTGATTAAATTATAGGAGCACTAAATATTTTGAAGCATGTAAATATTTAATTGATTTTACTTCAATTCACCTGAGTCAGTGAACTGACCAGCTGTCACACAAATTACATGGGCGGGACTTAGGTTTATCTACCAGCTTGAGTAAACTATAATTGGCTAATTCTTTGCCACTGTCTTGAGGTTGAACTAGTTCACTTTATACTACAAAGGGTTTTCATAGTCTTTGAAGTCTGATGTGGAAACATCTTGTGTTTGTCTTCGATTTTGACACATGGAGACACTATTTTGCAATTGGCAATAAAAGAATAAACAAAGTTTAGGGATAATTTTCATCATTTTAAATTTTCTGATAGTTTTGCCATTTTGGTGTACTTCAAATGATTATTGTTCCGCAGGATGAAGTTGCCCACACCTTAACAGAGAGCAGAGTACTTCAAACAACCAAACACCCTTTCTTAACAGTGAGTAGTTTAAATTTTTATATTGTCTACAGAAATCAGTCGATGATACAAAATTATGCTTTTCTGTTGTTAACATTGGAGATTTTGAGCAGGGGGCAGTCTTATAAGGTTCTTCACTTGTTGTTATTCTGTTTGTATCCTTTGGATAAATGACATATTGACCTCATGGATTTGCCTCCGTTTTGAATTTTGGAAACTTCAGCAAAGTTTTCTTGCTGTTGAGAATTTGGAAATTTTATTGTTAATCTTTTCTTCTTTCAGCAACTCAAGTATTCCTTCCAAACGCCTGACAGACTATGTTTTGTAATGGAGTATGTAAATGGTGGGGAGCTATTCTTCCATTTATCTAGGGAGAGAGTCTTTGCCGAGGAACGGACAAAGTTTTACGGGGCACAAATTATATCTGCTTTAGGTTATCTTCATGAAAATAATATAGTCTACAGAGATCTTAAGGTAAGTTAAATTTATGCTCGCTGTATGCCAATCTGTCTGGGTTTACCGATGCAGTTGTAAACAAAGTGACCTGCATTGATACAAGTCTACAATATGATGAGCCGCGTCATGAGAAAATCAGATTTTTTGCATAGTCAAAAACAAAAGGCGCAGATGAGCTGTGCAGTAACTGCACAGCTGATCAGTGCCTTTGTTTTCGCTACACGGATGGTACAATTTCTCTTCTTCCTTGATCCGAAATTTTAAGCTTCTAGCCATCTTCTGTAGCTGCACAGGGCAGTTTGTGTCAGACTTGGTAGGAAACCGCATTGTTGGTTTTCTCATGATATGGCTCAGATCATTGTCATGCCTATTGGTTTTCCAGCATGTTAGCTTCACAATAATCAGGGGCATTTCTCTTTTCACCACTCTAACTATACAATGAGTGAGTGACGATATTGATGAAGTACACCATAGCTAGGCCCTTAAAAATTGGAATGTTGATATTAACCCGTTTCACTGAACATGAAATCAATCTTATTGAGCATGGATGCAGTAAATGAGCAGCTGCATGGAAAAACCAACCGCAAAGCTGATCAGTGCCTTTTTTCGCTATGTGGATAGTACATTTCCTCTTCTTCTTAAATTAGAAATTTCAAGCTTCTAGCCTGCTTCTGTGACTGTACAGCCTGATTTGTATCGGATCTGTTTGAAAACCACATTATTGGTTTTCTATGAGACGGCTCAAATGTTTCTCTGCTGAAGTTAAAATGAAAATGTTACAATGTAGCAGAAACACTGTATTACATTGTACATATGAGCCACCTCGTGGGAAAACCAACAATGTGGTTTCCGACCAGGTCCAACACAAACCGGACTGCACAGTAACAGACAACAGCTAGAAGCATGAAATTTCGTGTTTAGGAAGTAGAGGGATTGTACTATCCGTGTGGCGAAAACAAAGGCGCTGATCAGCTTTGCGGCTACCGCGAAGCTGATCTGCGCCTTTGTTTTCGCATATGCAAATTGTTGGTTTTCCCATGGGGCGGCTCATATAATTTAAAAAAGAAAAAAACTACGTTTTCAAAACAAGATGCTCATTTTAGTAGAGATGATACAGGCAAATACGTGTATGCACAAACAGAAAAAAATCTTCATTAAAAAATCTGTTTCAGCTTGAAAATTTACTGCTTGATAAAGATGGTAATATAAAGATAGCTGACTTCGGTCTGTGTAAAGAGGAGATGTATTTTGGGGCCAGTACCAAGACATTCTGTGGCACGCCTGAATATTTGGCACCTGAGGTAATTTCTACAGCTACAGGTCTTGGGGAGCATAAAGGGCACTGTTTATAGTAGTCTTTCAGATTTAAAAAGATAATTTACTTTCCGTTGGAGTCATCTTTAATACCCGGGAAGAACTTGTTTCTAAGTTTTTCTGTGTAAGGAAGAGATGTGTTTTGGCACACCTTTGGATGCATTGGTTAAAATATAGATCAAACAGCTTCAACAAATATTGCAGGTCCAGTTCAGGCATGATTACAGCAAAGTTATTGGGCATCTGTACACATTTTCTAGGTAGATGAATGTAAGTTTAAGTAAAGCAAACATAGCAGACTGTTTCGACATTGCACGAATAAAACTTTTCCATTTATCCTCAGATATTCTAATCAGATAACTCAACCTGCTATCATTGTAACTCATTTAAATTTCTGCATATCTCAAAATTTATCACTAACTATACCCCCTGCTAAAAGAAAAAGTTTAAACGGATGTATTCTGTTTTCATGTTTGGTAAACGTTTAAACACTGCTGGAGGTATCTAATAAGCATTGCTTATTTTCATTTTTTATTTGCTTTCGCATACCAGGTATTAGAAGATAATGACTACGGCCGAGCTGTTGATTGGTGGGGTACCGGTGTTGTAATGTATGAGATGATGTGTGGACGATTACCGTTCTACAACCGTGACCATGATGTCCTGTTTGAATTGATCTTGTTACAACCTGTGAAATTTCCCAGGACTTTATCAGAGGATGCTAAAAACATGCTTGGAGGAATGTTGGTTAAAAACCCTAAAGAAAGGTAAGATACTGGTTAATTCACCAGAATTAGAGGTTCAAGAAGAGCAGTTTTTGATTAAAAGATCAAGCAAACATGATTTTCCATTCATTAACATTCGGTAGGTCCATAGGGGACCTCGGTTTTCAACACTCATGACACAGCTCACATATTAGTAAATTATTTTTGAATCCAGCATTTTAAATTCAGGTCAATGAAAAACTATGCACCTCTGATGTTGTGTTTAAGGCGGACACCTCTAATAATTGTATTTTCATACTAGGCTTGGTGGTAGTGAGAGAGATGTCCAAGAAATTATTGAACACCCCTTCTTCAAAAATATCAACTGGCAGGACCTGGTTGAGAAAAAGGTGAGAACGGCTTTTATGTCAATTATTTTTTGTGTTCAAAAGAGGGTAAGTTATTTTTGCAGCTTTGTATGCATCCTCGGTTACTTAGGAGTGACCCTTTACATACAACTTCATACTTCTTGAATGAAGTTGTACGTAATGGCAACACCTAGGTAATCGAGGATGCTTTGGGTAGAAACTAGGGAAATGTGGTCTATATTGTTTTGAGCTTGACATTTCTCTGTATAACCTGATAATAATGCTGGGTTCTTCGAGAATTCTCATCCAAAATGGATTTCCCTCATTTACGGCCCAGTTGTTCAAAGTTAACAACATCGTTAGTTAACGATTCATTAGAATTTCAAATATGAATATTACAAATACACTGTTATTTTTTGTTGATAAAATGTGAGAATCCTTTGCAATGCAAAAGGTTCTCACATTTTATCAACAAAAAATAAGGGTATTTGCTTATATAGTGGGCATTTACTGAACAAGTTGAGGTCTTAACAATGACATCAAGCTAACAAAGTTTTGAACAACTGGCCCCTGATAATTACTCTGGATCCTTCTAGAACTCTCGTCCAAAATGGATATCCCTCATTAACTGTGTATTGATCTGGAATGTTGTAGATTGTCCCTACCGCATCCTGTTTTAGTGCAGTTTGGACCGTAAACCTTAATCGAGTTTGTGAGTAGGGAAGTTATTTCTATCATCTCTAATCAGGTTGTACCCTAAGCGACCCGCTTAGCCATAATGTCATATAATCTGTTTCATGAAAAGGCAGGCTTGAAATTTTGGTAACTTTATAGGTTATAGGGAGTAATCTTATAAAGTGAAAAATAAAGGGCCAGCTGCACAATAACTACATTGAACTGTGCCTTTGTTTACACATACAAATACACAGATTTTCTCATGTTGCTCGCTTTTCTAATTTCGAGAGAAAATCATGGCAAAAATGGCAGATAAGCCGCCTCATGGGAAAACCAACAATCTGCATAGGAGAAAACAAAGACGCAGATCAGCTTCGCGGTAACCGCGAAGCTGATCATCGCCTTTGTTTTCGCTACTCGGATAGTACAATTCCTCTTCTACTTCAATCTGAAATTTCAAGCTTCTATCTCTTTTCTGTGCTTGTACAGACCGGTTTGTGTCGGACCTGTTCGGAAACCACATTGTTGGTTTTCCCATGAGGCGGCTCAGATAATGAAGCCCTATTATAAAGCTAAGCTTCCTGTCTCAAGACTTTTGTGATATGAGCTACGAACGGAGGAAACCTGTCTTCGGGGTTTCTGACCAGGTCCCACACAAATCAGTCTTTGCAGGCAGAGAAGAAGGCTTCAAATTTAGAAAGAATTCAATTATGCTACCTGTTAAGCGAAAACAAAGGCGCAGACCAGCTGTGCAGTTACTGCACAGCTGGTCTGCGCCTTTGTTTTCGCATGTGCAAAAATCCATTTCTGAAGACGTGGCTGATATATTTCATGAAGCTATGGTCTGATGAAGTTTCCAAGATTGACAGTAAATTCTTTCTAAATTCATCAAAGTTGTATATTCATCAATGAAAAAAAAAAATAAATAAAAAATAAAGAAAAATAATAGAAGTCGCACTGGCTTATAAAATTATACTGTTCAGATCAGTTCTCATTTAGTGGAATGCATACTGTATTTTCCGAAGCCTGGTATTTCTTGTAGAGTTGCTTTTGAAATGTATAAACCATTATTTGAAGGCATTTCAATGAACTGGAGAAATAATATTAAAGGAAAGTCACATGCATATCAATTCAGTGTTATGACATTTGCTCTTGTCTCTGGTTTTTTTGGAACCTATCTTCGTGTATTGGATATTGGATAGTTTGAATATTAAATAGACTACTTTATTTCAATGGCAGCCCCCGTGGCCAATCGGTTGAGAACGCCGTTTCTTAATCACTCGATCATCTCATCGCTATGTCTGGTGTGGGTTCAAGCCCCGCTCTGGCCACGTGAGACAAGCCAAGTTCTGCTTGCGGGTGTATCAGGTGGTTTTTCTCGGGGTTCTTTTGGCCCCACCTACTGATTGGCCCGTCTCATATGAACTGAAATAATCTTGAAAGGGCCTTAAAACTGAATTTAAAAAACAAAACAAAAAACTTAATTTCTGTTTTTAATATCTCAGGCTTCTTAATTCTCTGATATGACTTAAAGCCATAGTCAGTCTGTATGGAATTCACTGTTGGGTTGGATATAAAACCCTCACTTTCTAAACCACAGTAAAATTTATACTCAAAATCATTCCATAGTGGTAAGGTGTGGTGGCTTGTGATAGAGTATAGGACTCTGAATCAAGAGGTTCTTGGTTCGAAGTACCTTTGATGGGATGTGTCCTTGAGCAAGGCATATTAACTACCCATGAAGCTTTGGTTCTATTTGACATGACCAAAAATTGTTATCATAGTATCTGTAATAAATTGATAGACAAGTTATAATGATCATTATGAACCTTATATGCATGGAAGCCTAACCCTTTCCATCACCTGCATGTTACACACATTCTGTTTAATATGTTACACACAACATATCAACAGATAGAAGCCATTTTGAAGCAGGAAGTTCATGATGCTTACACACCTTTGGAATATACAATATTTATGGCTGTGGAAAATTGTAACGGTGCACATAGCATAGATTCTGGATGCTTGTTTAAACAGCATCAATCTATGTTTTAAGTGTTATATATCTCTGTAAATACCAGTTTTCAAGCAGGTAAAAATTGTATGAACATGGGTGTGTAAGCATATTGATGAAGCATTATTGTGTCATTTGTTTGACAATTTTTGGTTTAATATAATTGTCAAGTGTTGTTTTGACAATTATACCTGGACAGATAGATGATAAAAATGGAACATTTCAGGTTTCATTGAAAACAAAAAGGATCTGCTTTGGAGCAGTGCTCTAAAAAGTTGCAGAAACACTTTCAAACAGTATAGACTCAGTCAGATTTGGTGTGGGTCTGCACTGTTTGCAAGGGCATACATGTTTCAGAACAAAATTTTTATATCATATTTACTGACAAATATGTTAACATGTTTGATAAATTGTGTAAATGTTGTTTGGTGTAACATTTTGAACAGAATCTGTGTGACATTATTGACCAGTGTACCTATAAATTAATACATTAACATAACATGCTTGACTTTTACCCCACCCACCTGTACGTAGAAGGAAACAAATTTTTTAGTTTACCTACCAAAATCTTTCATATCAGTTCTATTACATCATTGTCATTTCTGTTATGTCTTTTTCTTTTTCGGAATTAATTGGTTTTGTTTAGTTTTGCAAACTTACAGAACTGTCGATCAATGTCACCTTACACGATTCTGTTCAAAATGGGCACCTTTCTGAAACTTCAGACGCTCAAATGTCAAACCTCATTTCCATTTTTCTCTCTCGCCCCACCTTAGATACCTCCGCCCTTCAAGCCCCAGGTGACCTCCGACACGGACACACGTTACTTTGACGAGACATTCACTGGGGAGTCGGTGAGTCTGACACCGCCGATGGTGTCACACCAGCTCGAGAGTATCGAGGAAGAGATGGAGACCGGGATGCCGTACTTTGAAAAATTCTCCTATCACGGCAGTAAAGCAAGCTTGGCATCTAGTGTAATGAGTTTTGAAACAACTTGGACGGCATAAGTGTTATTGTTTTGTAAATGAGTTGGAACTTCTGCGGGAATCGAATGCTGCAGGTTCGAGAAAGCATTTGAACTGGATACTGTTGAGAAATTGTGCCCATTCTTCAGATCAGCCCATATTTAGGTTTTCCAACTATTCACATCATACTTTAGATAAAGTCAATTTGAATAAACTTGGTGGAACATGGAAAACTCATATACACATATAGACACACGGCAAACAGTATTCACAGAAATGATAAAGTTGGGCGTATCGGTGAATAAATAGTTAGGGTGGTAATTTGTGGAATTACGTCTATAAAAAGTACATACAATTAACAACAGTGATGTTAAGTGTGAAACACCAGATTGGGTGTGTGTATTTGATACTATATGAGCTGTTGCACAAGAAAATCTGCATATGCGAAAATAAGCACAAGAAAATCTGCATATGCGAAAATAAAGACGCAGATCAGCTGTGCAGTATCTGCACAGCTGATCAGCGCCTTTGTTTTCACTACAAGGTCTGGCATAAACCAGCCTGTACAGTCACAGAAGATGGCTAGTAGATTTACAAGTAGAAAGTAGAGACATTGTACTATCCGTATAGGGAAAACAAAGGCGCAGATCAGCTTCGCAGTTACTGCAAAGCTGATCTGCGCCTTTGTTTTCGCATATGCAAATTGTTGGTTTACTCCTCTGGCGGCTCATATAAAACGTGGTGTTGGTTCCGCTGAACAGCTGTTATTGTTGTGTTTGGACTATTTGGTGCATAGTATTGTGCTATTGTCAGTGATGTGTGAGTGCTATGACTTCATTTATCATTGTGTGCATTTTTTCAGTGAAATCGTAATGATCATAAAACTTAGTGCTAAACAATAGGCTAGGAAGTTTCCTTAACCTTTATTATTTTTTTTGCCATCTAATTCTGGGTGTGTTTCATAAAGCACGTTAATTTGTTTATGGTTTCGTACCATATCTAGATACTGATAAGGGTGTTTAAACCATTTTTGATGAATGGATTTTCCCACCACTATCATTTAAGGGAGTCCATATTCATTTTTTCGGAGCATCAGGAGTGATTTTCAATTTTTTTTTCATTTCACGATAAAAATCCTTTAAGCAAACAGAAAAGTCCCGGTAGGCGTCACATCTGAGGCTATACTGTTTGCCTATGCCCCATAAAAAGAATGCCAGGCGTAATGAGTTAAAGGAATTACACTTGAAAATATATCCTTACAGATATAAAATACTCAGGATTTTTCAGTTCTCAGGTTAATTTTATCAACAGCAACTTACATTTAATTTGATGCAGGAAAAAAGCAAAGACAAAGTATTTCATTTTGCATGTTTTTAGCAACTCAATTCATTACATAGCTCCAGATTAAATCATTTTACTATTAAGGCCTTGTCACACATAAGCGAAAATCTCTTGACGTAGACATGCGTAACTAGCGCGAGAAAACTGGCGCTTTGGGGGTTACGACCAGGTTGGACAGAAACCGTCCTGTGCTGTCAAAGAAGGCTAGAAGCTTGAAATTTCATATTTACATCTGTGAAGCAAGAACAAAGGTGCTGATCAGCTCTGCATCTTTGTTTTTGCACATGCGAAAATCCTGTTTTGTCATGATGTGGCTTCTATGTAAGTAAAGCCATAATATGTCGGATTCTGGTCATTCCTGTGTAACGAGATTAGTGCAGTAAAAGAAATAATATATGTATATGTACATGTATCATCAGAATGGTAGTAGATGTGATCATCAGTTTGTTTCAGACTTTTTGCATTGTCTGTCAGTATTTGTCAGTTTGAAACTTCATTATGGTGCGTAAAAAGAGGCAAAAATTGATAAAATGGAGTCTAACATGCCCTCTGTGTTCAAATGAGTTCCATTAAATAAATTTGACCTACATGTAGGTAACATTTTGCTTATGTATTTTGGGGGAACTTAAGTTTTGAAAATCTTTATATAATCCCCTTTAATCTGCTAGCTAGGTGTCAGTTTCTTAAGAAAAAAATATTCACTAACCCCTATTTTTGTTTGGGCATTGTAGGACCTTGTCTTGTACATGTATTTTCTAGTTTACACATGACATATAGTGGTTCAAGCCGATATTGCAGTAAAGTACCTCCAATTCCAAAGCATATCTTGCCATTTCTCTTAGACTTTTATACTGCAAGGAAACAAACAAATCAAAAAAGCAAAGCAAGTAAAATAACATGTTATGATGTTAAAATAGCTCTGATCTTTATTCCTTGCCCAACCATGAGAATATTTGAAAGTTAGACACAACCATTTTCTTTTGAAAACAAATCTATTTAAAAAGTCTTAAAAATACTGTTCAATGGCTATTTGAATTCGGGTAATTCGAACCAAATTATCTTCAGGCCTCTTTAATATATTCTAAATAAAAAAAAATTGGATCCCCTTTGCGAAAGAAACCCTAAAGAGATTTCACCAGATATGATGCAAACCAGGCTTGGCTAAGCGGCAACAGATTGCTACCAGAGAAAGAGTTTGTACTACATGTACTATTTGTATTGCACTGATCAGCTTCACAGTTACTGCTGCAAAAGCAAATATTTTCTCGCGTCAGAGCTCATAGTTAACTGTCATCAATATTTTTTGCACCTTGCATTTGATCATAGCAATCATCGTTTGTGTGGTTGAGAAACTATATTTAAAGAAAGTCAGTTGCTGTTTTTTGAATGAGTTTCATCATTTTTAAGTCATTCTTACATGCACAGTATTTGCTCATCATTCATAGTTTATTCATACAATCACATCATTTTTTGTCAGAGAAAAAATTTTTGAGAGAATAATTTGAACTGGACATTGTCATTATAAAATTGAGCAGAATCTTGAAGTATTAAGTCTTTAAAATCAGCCATTGGTTTGAAAATGTGAGCTTTCTTAAAGTTAAATATACTGTTTAGGCCACAAAAAATAAAGACGCTTATCAGGCTCAGCCTCATCAGGAAAACATGTCCGTGCAATAAATACCCCCTTAAACCCCACTTTTATATAGTAAAACTGGGGTTTGCAGGGGTATACCTATTTTTCTTATTTTTGCTCCAAAACATAGATTGTGGGTACTCGTTAGAACCGCCTCGGCGAGGCGGTTCTAATGTTTACCCACAATCTATGTTTTGAGCAAAAATAAGAAAAATATCAAAAATTTTGTACTGAAAATTTTCATTTTTAAAAACTTAAAAAAGTCTCTGTATACATGTATTGCATGGGCGTGTTTTCGTAATGTGTCTGATAGAGAAGTTGATAATATGCGTTGGTTATTTACCCTTGTTTCATATTCAGTCTTTGATAAAAATTTAAAGTGTTAATCAGGTTATTAAAGTTGTATGTACAATTTTGGGTAGTAAACCTTGCTTTGATTTGTATACCAAATGTGCAGGACACAATATTTAGTTTTGAATGCATTTGAATTTTGAATGATAAGATTTTACAATAGCCCTTTATAGAATAAAATTTTCATTCTTGGTTATATAATTATGGTGAGTTAAAGGGAATCTAGTGCTGGTTTTACACATTGTATCATGAATTGTAATCATCTAGTTGTGTGTGTCATATTATATGGCTGCATATGTGTAAATAAAGTGTATAGGTGAGTCCTGTGTTACGATAATTCCACTCCCTTTTCTTTAAAGAACTCAAATACAAATGTCTAACAGGGAGCGTAGTGGTGTAGTGGTAGAGCCTCAGACTCCAAATCAAGAGGTCCTGAGTTGAATCCCCACTGGTGGCACAGTGTTGTGTCCTTGAACTGAGTACAGGTTAATACCCAGGAAGTGGTGGCTCTGTCCGAACATGACTGAAAAATATTTGACTGGGACGTTGAACCTCAATACAAACAAACAAACATCTAACATATTACTGGAGTGTACCTATAATGCATTGGTATTTGCCAGTTGTTGGAAACTGTCACATGAAGCGTGGAATAGTGGGAACATTCTAGGGCTTAACTGCAGTGTTTGAAGCAGTTGAAGAGCAGGGCTTTTGATTCCATGGCTGGGCAAATAATTGAGCCTTCTCATGAGAAAACCAACAATCTGCATATGCGAAAACAAAGACGCAGATCAGCTTCGCGGTAACCGCGAAGCTGATCACGCCTTTGTTTTCGCTACTCAGATAGTTCAATTCCTCCTCTACTTAACTCCAAAATTTCAAGCTTCTAGCCTGCTTCTGTAGCTGTACAGGCCGGTTTGTGTCAGACCTGTTCGGAAACCACATTGTTGGTTTTTCCACGAGGCGGCTCATATATGTACCCAGTCTTTAGAAAATGAATAGTCAAAATCCCTGCTATGCTATGCTATGCCCAATCCTAGTGACATGGTTGCAAATGACTCTAGTGCATACTGCATAAACAGTTTCTATGCTTCTGGCCACCCGGGCCCAGAATTACAATGCTTCCATAAAGTTAAGATCAACCTTGGTTAAGGTGGCAAATTTTGACGTAATACTGGCAGTTCACATCCCTTATCTGGCACATTCAAATTGATTTGGGTTAAGTAAGTGACAAAGTAAGGTCAGAAGAGAAAAAAATCTCTTAAAGTGGTGAATATAATAAAAGATACATTATATCAATCTCATTTTGAATGTGTTGAAAGGAGTACTATTGATATGTCAGAACATCATGTCCATGTGCTGCAGGACTCTGATGCTATGTTTGGTAGGTAACTATAAAGTCATCTGAAACAGAAAGAACAACAATGACTAAAAACACATCTTACCGTCTATTTTAAGATACACATACATGTGATATCTCCCGATCTCGGCGTATTTCCACGAATTTTAGATACCTTTCCCGATGGTCCCCCGATATGCTTTGCCTTCCGATTTGCCAAAAAGTCTGTTTTTATGCACTTTATGTAAGAAAAATATTATCCAGGTGACCAATTTTTATGTAAAGTGTAGTATAAATACGGTATTGGATTAACCCAATAACGGGTGTCACTGAGAGAATCTACCTCGAGGCTATTTATAGAGGTGTCTGTGTAATTAAAATAATTGTTGTTTACAGGACGCATTAGGCAATCTGGATGTTTTAATTGATGTTATGAGTTAAAAGAAGTGGATTACGATAAAAATTGACATTAACTGTAAAAATTACAATCAATTATGGAACAGCTAAAAAATGTATTTACGGCAGCGGGTGAATACCAACTGATGTAAGTAAAATTTGTGTAATGTGTTTTTTTTATTCTGAAATAATCTCCCGATATAAAGACCAAAAATACGAATTCAAACTAAAATCCTCCCGATTGGAGACTGTGGAAAGATCACATGTATGAAGATACACCACAACCTCTTTATAACACTTGTTGGGGTCCATGCCAATTTCCATGTCAGCTATCCAATCCATGTTATAAGGAGAGTAAAATGAAAGTCTAAATCCATGAATGGTCTGTGTTGTAGCCAAAATTGTGCTGTAATGAAGAGTGCTATAAAGAGGTCCAGGTGTACTGATAATTTAAAAAAGTAAATTGTCCTGTTAGAAGCTATTCTCTTTTCAATTGTTTTTCAGATTCCGCCGCCATGGAAACCAGATGTTAAAAACACCTGGGACACAAAGTATATCCCTGATGAGTTTGCCAATGAGCCTCTAGATATGTCTCCAGCAGATGACTTCCCCAAGCACAAAAACAAGCACAGGGGACTGAACTCTATAGCAGAGGACAAAGAGTTACCTTACTTTGAGCAGTTCTCCTACCATGGAGGTAGCAGAAATGTTTATGGCAGTTATCTCAATGCTGCAAATTCAGCAATACACCATACAGATGAAAATTTTTGAGTGGATCTTGAATTCCAAAGCTAAATTTTTATGCTATTAGTTTAGAGAGCAACAACCATTTTTTCAAAACCTTTGAATTTGCAACACATAAGCTTTTTGTGGAAATTTTGCATTATTGTATACTAAGGCACCGCATTATATGAGTGTTGCGAGAAAAAAACTCAAAATTATGCAAGAAAAAGTGCACTTCATGTAATTTATTTTTCACATGCAGTTCTGCATGTCAGATCAGCTTCTTAGTGTGCTTGTCTGCCTATTTAACCCTTGCTCAAAGATCCAGCTCGATGTATTTGAAGAGGAAGGACAGTCAAGATCTGCATTGTTTTGACTCTAGAACCATTAATGGGGCATAAATGCTATGTACCAAAATCTGATTTCCACCTTATTCATGACATTTGAGCTGCCTCATGAGAAAACCAACATTTTGCATTTGCAAAAATAAACATGCAGATCAGCTTCGCAGTAATTGCGAAGCTGATCAGCACCTTGTTTTCACTACATGGATAGTACAATTCCTTTACTTTTCTAAATCCAAACTTTCCAGCCTTTAGCCATCTTCTATGACTGGACAGGCCAATTTATGTCACACCTGGTCAGAAACGACTATGTTGGTTTTCTCATGAGGCAGCTCATTTAACAATCAAAATAGTTCTGAATGTGCTAGTATATGACAATCAATAGTGCTGTTAACCATAGAACTTGTGAAAGGGCCCTTCATTGGACTGACCGTCTGCTGTAGGGAAAGAACCTATTTTAAAGGTTAATTATTCAAAGTGCAAGATTTCTCATTCGAATCTGGTATTCAAAGCATAATATTAGTGCTGAATCCTCATAATTTTTTGCTCACACAAAGAGTTAGTTCATAGATAATAGTCTTTGATATCTACAATCAAAAACTTGTGATATTTGAACTGCATCATGAGAAAATCAACAATCTGCATATGTGAAACCAAAGGCACAAATCAGCTCCGTCTTCTGTGACTGTATTGGCCAGTTTGTGACGGACCTGTTCGGAAACCACATCGTTGGTTTTTTCATAATGCGGCTCATTTGTTAGCTTCTCTTTATTACTAATGTCTACATATGAGCCGCCGCATGGGAAAACCAACAATCTGCATAGGCGAAAACAAAGGCGCAGATCAGCTTCGCAGTAACTGCGAAGCTGATCAGCGCCTTTGTTTTCACTACTCGGTTAGTACAGTTTCTCCTCTACTTAAATCCGAAATTTCAAGCTTCTAGCACTTTTCTGTGATTGTACAGGTCGGTTTGTGTTGGACCTGTTCTGACACATTGTTGGTTTTCCCATGAGGCGGCTCATATATGTTTTCTGCTTGCATAGATATGGTTAACCCTTTCATGCCATTTTGTCTCTTTATGCTCCAGTAAGACCTTCATATAGTTACAGGTTCACCCTGCTATCAACTGAGCCGCCTTGTGGGAAAACCAACAATGTGGTTTCCGAACAGGTCCGACATAAACCGGCCTGTACAGAAGCAGGCTAAATGCTTGAAATTTTGGAGTTAAGTAGAGGAGGAATTGTACTATCCGAGTGGCGAAAACAGAGGCGCTGATCAGCTTCGCGGTTACCGCGAAGCTGATCTGCGCCTTTGTTTTCGCCTCTATAGATTGTTGGTTTTCCCATGGGGTTGCTCAAATATTGCAATCTGTATTAATGCATGCAAAACAATATTGTCAGCCTTTTCAAAACCCATAGCCTTAGAATTTCTGAACTATTCACAAGTTAATAAATTTGGGCGTATTCATGTAGCTTTATTAGAAAGAACTATATACATGTACAGTGTACTTCAGGCTGATTCAGGAATCTCGGGTTGATACGAGGTATTATGATGTGAAAATTGTTGTATAATAATCTCTATTGATTTGTTTGTGGGGATGCTAGAACCAACTAATGGCATGACTGGATTAAACTCTTGTAAATTGGTAGGCTATGAAATTGGCTAGGCTACATATAGGGTAAAATCAATTGCCTTTCCTGTGCTGTCATCTGAAAACAATGAGCCGCCTCGTGGGAAAACCAACAATGTGGTTTCCGAACAGGTCCGACACAAACCGGCCTGTACAAGCACAGAAAAGAGCTAGAAGCTTGAACTTTCGGATTTAAGTAGAAGAAGAATTGTACTATCCGAGTAGCGAAAACAAAGGCGCTGATCAGCTTCGCATTTACTGCGAAGCTGATCTGCGCCTTTGTTTTCGCCTATGCAGATTGTTGGTTTTTCCATGTGGCCGCTATAATGTTTGATAAGAGCATAATGAAAACATGCCCTGAGATCTACAGATTTTTTGAAAATGGAAAAGTTTAGTTGAAAATGGTTGATGGTTTATTTTCAGATTTTTTGCTTTGAACATAGATTGTTGGTACATGTTGGAACGATTTTGTGTATATGTTACGTGTTAGGACCATCTCACCTTGGCCATTCTAAAGAGTAGCCACAATCTGTGTTTTGAAGCAAAAATAGGATAAAATGTTTTCTTAAGTACACATACAAACCAGTTTTGCTATGTAAACGTGGAGTATAAAGGGATATGCATTACACAGATATGATATCCTAAGAATGCATGCAGTACATGTACTTTTATTAGCTCAACTAAAAAGCAATGAATTTGCATTTGGTAGCCTGTGTTGCAAAGTTGATTGCGCAGGAAAGGATTAAGTTCTCCTCCAGTAAATAATCAGATATAGAAATTATTTTCTCTTTCCTTTTGATGTTGTTTTCTACATATTCAGATTAAATGTGCTGTGCAGTGTGTTTATCGATATATAAACTGTTACTTATATTTTAGAAAATTAACATTTGACAAAGCATATATGCTGCCTTAATACAACAACTTGGGTTTTTCTTGCAATTTTTTTTCCAAAGTTCAAAGCACTGTATATACATATTCATTCACAAAAAAAATCTATTAAAGCTTTCAGGGTGACAGATTGTCACAAACCCAGATTAGAGCTGGTAGACAAGCAGTATGATCTGGTTTTTACAGTTTGTCATTTTTGTTTTCACTATTTTGATTGTAGAATAATTCTTTTAATATCACAATAAAAATCCATTTTACTTCAGAATAATGTCAGCAACTGATTGATTCTGGTTCTAGATTGTTTTAAACAATTTATCATGGTTATAGTGTAGTTTTCATTTACCATGTAGAACATATTTGTTCCTTAAAACATATAATGTGCTCAATAATTTATATACTCCTCAAAAACATCTGGTCACCCAACTAAATTTCAACAACCCAACAAATAAACAAAATTTTTGTCAGTTTTAAAGTGCTTAACATAATCAAGTGTAAGTCCTTTTGCATGTAGCATTGGTTGCATGTGCTAGCTCAGTTTTAAATGCAGATGTTATATGGTAGTTCAGGTGCAAGTGGATGGGGGATCTGGAATGTCCGTCCAGTCTTATTTGCTTGTCAATGCTGGCTTCCTCCGGATCAAAATTGAAAATGCAGTGTAAAAGCCTTCATGGTGAATTGGTAAAACTTCTCTTTGTATTCAGGGTCATGGGTTCGATACAGAGCCTTTACAGTCTTCGGTTATCTTTTTCAGCATGCCATATTTCCATATTGACATAGCCCGTTAATAGATGAAAAAGCCTGGCTCAGCAATATGAATTCCCGCTTTTGGTATGAAATAGAGTACTATAAAATATGAGCATATAAAATAAACTCCAACAAGAATATGCAGAATGCGAACATGGTTAACAATTTTAACAACTTTGGGTGACCAGATTTTTTTGAGGAGGAGCATATCTCTAACAACAATAATTCTCTTCTCTTTAGCTCACCTGAGCCGAAGGCTCACAGGTGAGCTTATAGTATACCCATGCTCTGGTGTCGGTCGTCGTCCTTCGTTCACAATTTCAAAGATCTCTGAAACCGCTTAGCCAATCAAAGCCAAACTTCATATGGAGCATCAATAGGAAGGGGGAACGAAAGTTTGTATAAGTGGTCTAGGTCACATGACCAAGATGGCTGCCATGGCTATAAATAGCAAAAACCTTTAAAAATCTTCTTCTCCAGAACCAGAAGGCCTATGATTTTGAAACTAGGCATGAAGCATCAGGCAATGGAGCTCTACAAAGTTTGTTAAATCATGACCCTGGGATGACCTTGACTTTTTTTACAGCAAGGTCAACCTAGGTCCCCCATGCATTTGAATGGGAAATAATAGGAAAATGTCATTTAATGGCAGAAAACTTGCTAGGAATGAGCAAATGGACAGAAGATTTATGTTTATGAAAATATTTTGGGCCCAGGGCTTTGTCTACCCCTGCCCTGGGTCTGAATACATGTATACGACCACAATATTAAAACATCTTCTCTGAAACAGCTTGGCCAATCAAAGCCAAACTTTATGGGAAGCATCTTTAGGAAGAGGAAATGAAAGTTTGTATAAATGGTCAAGGTCACATGACCGAGATGGCCGCCATGGCTATAAACAGCAAAGACTTTTAAAAATCTTCTTCTTCAGAACCAGAAGGCTAATGATTTTGAAACTTGGCATGAAGCATCAGGCAATGGAGGTCTACAAAGTTTATATAAATCATGACCCTGGGATGACCTTGACCTTTTTTACAGCAAGGTCAACTTAGGTCTCCCATGCATTTGACTGGGAAAAATATGAAAATGTCATTTAATGGCAGAAAACTTGCTAGGAATAAGCAAATAGAGAGAATTTATGTTTATGAAAATATTTTGGGTCCAGGTGGTTGTCTGCCCCTGCCTCGGGGCTATTTACATGTATATGACCAAAATATTCAAACATCTTCTTTTCGGAAACCGCTTGGCCAATCAAAGCCAAACTTTATGTGGAGCAAAATTTTGAAGGGGGAATGAAAGTTTGCATAAATAGTCAAGGTCACATGACCAAGATGGCCGCCATGGCTATAAATAACAAAAACCTTTAAAATTTTTCTTCTTCAGACCTAGAAGGCCTATGGTTTTGAAACTTGGCATGAAGCATTAAGAAATATAGCTCTACAAAATTTATATAAATCATGTCCCTGGGATGACCTTGACCTATTCTATGGCAAGGTCAACTTAGGTTGCCAGTGCATTTGAATGGGGAAAATTGTTAAAATGTCATTTGAATGGCAAAACTTGCAGTAAATTGGCAAATGGACTGAATTCTTATGATTTGAAAAACAAATTGACTGACAAATTGATTATTCTGACCCTGCTCAGGGTTATATCTTGTCAAACAAGTTTATTAGTATATATCTCAGGTCTCAGGTGAGCGTTTACAGGTCCTGGACCATTGGTCCTCTGGTTTAGATTTATGATGTCAGAGTACATCACTTTCTATAACAATTCTTACAGCTCCAAATTGTGTAAATCATGTTATTTGATTTATCCTATGTTAGTTTTAGACAAGGTCTTTTATTTTGTTGTCTGTTAATACCTATATGAGCCACATCATGAGAAAACCAACAATGTGCATAGGCGAAAACAAAGATGCAGATCAGCTTCGTGGTAACCGCAAAGCTGATCAATGCCTTTGTTTTCACTACACGGATAGCACAATTCTTCCTCCTCCTAAATCCAAAATTTCAAGCTTCTAACCTTCCTCTGTGCTTGTACAGTTCAGTTTGTGTTAGACCTGCTTGGAAAGAACATTGTTGGTTTTCCCAGGCAATGGCTCATATTTTGTTAAATCTATAATGCCCGGTGGTTGTTTCATGTAATCAGGAATATAATTTTACGTGATGGTTTAGTGGTAGAGACTTCAAGATCAAGAGGCTCTGGGTTTGATGCCCACATATCCTTAAGCAAGACACTTAAAGTAATAGGTAATACCCAGGAAGCCATGGCACCACCCATAAATGACTGAAATATTTTTGACCGGGATGTTAAACCACAACACAATTTGAGATGATTTATTAGATACTTGTAACTTTGGAGTTATAAACCATAGCTCTTTATCTGAAGTTCTGATCTGAAAGTTAAAATGAGTTTGATATTTCCCAACACACTATCAAATTGCTCAAGATTGAACAACATTGCGACACTGTACAGCAGTGCCAATAAAAAGTACTCTACAAATGAGCCACCTTGTGGAAAAACCAACATTGTGGTTTCCGAACAGCTCTGACACAAATCAGGCTCGACAGCAACAGAAGCAGGCTAGAAGCTTGAAATTTTGGAGTTAGGTAGAGGAGGAATTTTACTATCCGAGTAGCGAAAACAAAGGCGCTGATCAGCTTCGCGGTTACCGCGAAGCTGATCTCCGTCTTTGTTTTCGCCTATGCAGATTGTTGGTTTTCCCATGAGGCGGCTCAAATGAAGTACATGTAGCAAATGATCATTGTTTACTCTGACAAACTTAAATGATACTTGTGTTGTATGGTGTTGGAGAAAATGTCTCAATATTGCATAATGTGTCACACAGTACACCAATATAAAACACATTTTAAATCCAGCTACATTTTTGCTTTTGGAAACAAAGTCATTATTGTTTGATTTCTTCCTTGCCAGTTTATTATTATTATTTTTTTTTCAGTTTAACATCCCTTTCAAGATTATTTCAGCTCATATGAGACGGGCCAATCAGTAGGTGGGGCGAAAACAGGAGAACCCCGAGAAAAACCACCTGACACACTCGCAAGAAGAACTTGGCTGTCTCACATGTGGCCAGAGCGGGGCTTGAATCCACACCAGACACAGCGGTGAGATGATCAAATGGTTAAGTGCGGTAATGAAATATCAGCACTCTTAACCACTCCGCCACATGGGCTGCCAAGTTTATTAATGCACCTTTGTTGATCGCACTGCTTCAAATGGGTATGTTTTCAATATATACACAGCGTCATTGAAAAGTCACCACCACTAAAATTTCGATATTTCAAAAAAAATATAAAATTTCTTTAAAAACTTTTAGCTTCAATTCTGATTTTGGTTAACAGCAAATTGATTTACGGTAGTGACTTTTAACATTTCCACTAGACTTGGGACTATCATCATGAAAATATGTCCGTGCAATGAATACCCCCTTAAACCCCACTTTTATATAGTAAAACTGGGGTATGCAGGGGTATACCTATTTTTCTTATTTTTGCTCCAAAACATAGATTGTGGGTACTCGTTAGAACCGCCTCGGCGAGGCGGTTCTAATGTGTACCCACAATCTATGTTTTGAGCAAAAATAAGAAAAATATCAAAATTTGTCTACTGAAAATTTTCAATTTTTACAACTTACGAAATCTCTATTTATTGCATGGACATGTTTTTGTAATGATGGTGCACGTGATGCATGTGCAATTTGTGATTTTTGAAAACTAGAAAGCCTTATTTTCACAACTTGTCATGTTTTCTTATGACTCTATCACCTTCATTGAAAACGCCACCAAATTGGTTTAAAATTTTCCATCGGCTGGTGGAATAGAGGACCTAACTTTCAGGCAGTTCCCAAATTTTGCATTTCTCTATACATTTCAGCGTATGCTTCTGACATTTGTCAAGGAGTCTGTATAACATATTCGGCTGTGTTGAGCACCATTTGCAATGGCAGTGACGGATGGCATTCTTATGGCATGAAAATTAATTCTGACATATCAGCAGTTGTCCATTCAGAATGATTCAAATATTGTCAAGTTTTGATTGAACCCGATTTACTGGTAACCAGGGACCCTAGGGGAACCTTTAAAACCTTTAAAAACCTTTATTTTAATGGAAATCCTTTAAAACCTTTATTTTGTTCCAAAATCCACCAAAAAGCCTATAATTTTACTCTCAAACCTTTATTCTGTGATAATTTTAACTAAATAGCCTTTATTTTAGATATTGCTATGAGGTAATGCTGAAATTGTAAGGGAACTCGAGGCTTAGTATTTGGCTTCTGGGGGCCTAGCCGGCCCCGACCCCTGGCTTAATTAAGCTTTATGCTTCACTCATAGGTACTTTTCTGGGTTATTGTCCCCCGCCTTTTCGAAGAAAAGCAGAGGGACATAGTTTTGGGCTTTCCGTCATTCCGTCCGTCCTTCTGTCCTTCCGTCCCCCTATAGGAGTATGTACCTTGTGGGTGCAACTCCTCCTACAGTTTTATTCCGATTCTTTTGAAACTTTACAGATGTCTTAACCATGCTTTGAAGATGTGCATGTGATTTGGATATAATCCTCAGATAAATTTTTGACACTTTTTTTCGCAATTTGAACTTAGTCAATTTTTCGGACATTTTGACAATGCAAGTGAATGGATGGTGGCTACCTTGTGGGCGCAACTCCTCCTACAGTTTTATTCCGATTCTTTTGAAACTTTACAGGTCTTGACCATGCTTTGAAGATGTGCATGTGATTTGGATATAATCCTCAGATTAATTTTTGACACTTTTTTCTGAATTTTAACTTAGTCGTTTTTCGGGCATTTTGAAAATGCAAGTGAATGGATGGTGGCTACATGTACCTTGTGGGCGCAACTCCTCCTACAGTTTTATTCCGATTCTTTTGAAACTTTACAGATGTCTTGACCATGCTTTGAAGATGTGCATGTGATTTGGATATAATCCTCAGATTAATTTTTGACACTTTTTTCTGAATCTTTTAGTAAATTTTTCGGACATTTTGACAATGCAAGTGAATGGATGGTGGCTACCTTGTGGGTGCAACTCCTCCTACAGTTTTATTCCGATTCTTTTGAAACTTTACAGATGTCTTGACCATGCTTTGAAGATGTGCATGTGATTTGGATATAATCCTCAGATTAATTTTTGACACTTTTTTCTGAATTTTAACTTAGTCAATTTTTCGGACATTTTGACAATGCAAGTGAATGGATGGTGGCTACCTTGTGGGCGCAGCTCCTCCTACAGTTTTATTCCGATTCTTTTGAAACTTTACAGATGTCTTGACCATGCTTTGAAGATGTGCATGTGATTTAGATATAATCCTCATATAAATTTTTGACACTTTTTTCGCAATTGTTTTTATTACTTTTTCACAATTTGAACTTAGTCGTTTTTCGGGCGTTTACACTGAGAAAGTGTATTGGTTCAGATATACGTTATTGTCAGTTAATATTTGTGTAACTAAACAATCAAGGCGGGGGACATAAATTCTCTGAATTTGCTTGTTTCACAAAGAGTTGAAGTGGTAAATAGGTGTTGCTGATCTCTGAAAACTATTTCACTGTGTTGTTAGCAGACCACACTGTGCTCTTTATTTTCTCAAAAATCTGTGTTAAAGAGCCTTTATTTTGGCAAAAATAGCCTTTATAAAAAACCTTTATTTTTCTTGGAATCTGCTAGGGGGCCTGGGTAACTTTTCATTGATGCTAAGTATATGTTGACTAAAACTGTAAACAAGATATGCCCACATGCTTCTCTTGACACTAGAAAAAATTTGGGGAGCATGGTGGCATAGTGGTAGAGCATCAGACTCTGAATAAGCAGTCGTGGGTTCAATCCCCACTGGCGGACACTGTGTTGAGTCCTTGAGCAAGATACATTTACTCCCCAGATTACTGGTTTAACCCAGCAAGTGGTGACTCCGTCCCAACATGACTGAAAAATTGTTGATTTGGACCTTAAACCTCAATATGAAACTAGAAAAAATTGCCTAGAGCATCCCAAGGTCAAGTTTATTCACTTTATATCTTACTGCATATTTTGACTTGATGCAATATGAATTAAAAGCATGTTTCTGAAATTGGATGCTGCTAATAATAAGTTGAAAATGGGATCACATAAGCATAAATATATTAAAGTCACATGATTTTTTGTTTGTTTTTGCATATCTTTTAAAAAAGTCCTTTTATTTTTTGTGCAATTTGGTTTCAAAGTGTATCTCTATTATGATCTTTCTATTGGGTAGTTGAAAGTTCTAGTTCTATCAGTACCTCATTCATAGCGATTTTGATAACTATTCTTTTTATTTTCTTTCCTCCATCATCTGTTTTAAGAGAACAATTGTTAGTTTCTGGTGAAAATGAGCTGCATCATGAAAAAATCAACATTTCGCAGATGCAAAAACAAAGGCACAGGTCAGCTTCGCAATCAGTGGCTTTGTGTTCGCTACACTGATAGTACAATTTAATTCCTCCTCTACTTTCTAATTCCAAAATTTACAGCCTCTAGCCACCTGTGCTTGTACAGCTCAGTTTGTGTTGAACCTGTTTGGAAACCACATTGTTGGTTTTCTCATGATGTGGCTCAAATGTGCTTTGCAAAGTGCTATAAATTTGTTTCACATGAAAATTTATATCAAGAAAAGATTTTACACTAATTATCAGCTTGCAAGAGGTGATATGCATCTAAATAATCCAGGAACAAAATTTATAAAATAAATTGGCAAAGCAGGGTGATTGCTGGGTATGGTGTATTTTGACAATGCTTATCTTGCAGCTGTAAAATCATGTATGAGCCAATCATAACACAACCTGTTTATTTCTGTACTGGTTATGTAATGCCATTGTTCTGATCCCATTGATATAAAACTGTTTTGATGCTCATCTCAGCCGAGACTAAAATTGATGGTATTTTATCATTCATTAGCACGATAGACTCAGTGAATGACTTCAGTCATCAAAACCTGAAATTGCTATTCACCAAGTACATGTATGAGTTTTTAAATTTTGGTCTTGGCTAAGTTGAGCATGAAAAGGTTATTATCCTCAAGACCTAGTCCCGAGGTTATAAAACTTTTTTCATGCTCAACCCAGCTGAGCATAAAATTTAAACTACTCACAATTGACAAAATAGCCAAAATAAAGTGAAATTTCAGGTTGAGGTCACCAAAAGCCTGTAATTGATCCTGCTAATAAATGTTACAATGACAACAATTGTTGGCATTTTAACATTTATGAGCAGGATAAATTTTAGTCTCAGCTGAGCTGAGCATGAAACAGTTTTTATAACCTTGGGGCCTGGTCAAATACCATAATACAGGTCTTCTTCTGATATGGTTTGTTAGAAGTAGGTTTAGAAGTATTTTATACAGTTTTATTTACCTGAATATTATAGCTTTTTGTTCTTGTACAAGAGTATTTACATAAACTTAACCTCAAAAAATTAGATTTTTACAGGTTATTGTCTGTTTTGTTTTTTATTCATTTCCCAACTTGTTAAATATGAGTCATGTCTTTGAAAAAAAAAAAATAGATTTTTGCCTATGCGAAAACAAAGGCGCAGATCAGCTGTGCAGTTACTGCACTGCTGATCAGCACCTTTGTTTTCGCTACACGGATAGTACAATTCCTCTTATTCTTAAATTCGAAATTTCAATGGTCTAGCCTGTTCCTGTGACTGTATTGTATTAAAGACTTGTTTCCAAACTGGTAAGAAACCCCAAAGACCGATTTTCTGTGGCATCACATCTGGGGCTATACTGTTTGCCTGTTATAAATAGGACGCCAGACTAATATGAGTTAAGTGGAAATTAGAGAAGACTGCTGGGTGACCATCATCAGTTCTTGCTAATATCCTATTACAATGACGGCATTAAAGCTTTTTCTCAGATCATAAGGCTCCTCCAAGATAACATCTGCTACTTCGTCTTCAAACTACATGTGCAGCACATGTTCTTCCTCAAGCACAAGGGACTGAGGTAAGGCCTGGTGTCCTTGAAGGAGATAGTTGCAAACTAGGTTCTGGTTCATGTTTTGATTTGAAATGATAGAAAATGAGTGATAGCTTAAGTGGACAAGTCCATGATTATATGAGCAATGTATGAGAAAACCAGATTTTTGCCTATGCGAAAACAGACGCAGATAAGCATTGCAACAACTGCCCAGCTGATCAGCACCTGTTTTTGCCACACGGATGGTATAATTCCTCCTCTCCTTATATCCAAAATTTCAAGCTATTAACCTTCTGTGACTGTACAGGCCAGTTTGTATTGGAGCGGGTCGGACCTCCCGAAGACCGTTTTTCTCACGTCATGGCTTATATTAACTCAAGACATTATACAAACCTCCTCTGGACATAGAAACTGCAAGACTGTGCAGTTGCTTAGCATGCCCAACCATTTAAATTTGCAAATGAATCAAGATCTCATTTTTAACGGAATGGTTTTGTAACTTAACATATTTTCAGAGGTTCATTACATATTTTAAAGGAAAGAAATGAATACTAGAATACACCGGTAGTATCTCCCATTTTTTTTTTCATTTTCCCCAAAAACAACCTCTTCAATTTATAAAACCAATAAACTTATCAAGCCAAAGAGGCCCAAAGTTGACTTTGCTATAAAATATACCATGGTCAGCATTACTTATGTACATGTTTCACTGTAAATTCCGAAATGCGAGAACTTAATTTTCACGAATTAGTGGCCTCAAGAAATCAATGTTCTTGCTAATAAAGAATCAGTATAAAATACTGGTTCGTGAATCAGTAAACACATTTTAGAATTAGAGACATCCATGATCCATGCTAAGTTCTAAGATACGAGGGGCGATTGGAAAGTACGTAGCGTGGTCCATTATTTCAGTAACGGATCGGCAAACTAATACATGTTTGGTATCATTTTAAACAACTATCTTTCCTCCACGTTCTCACACTAGTTTCATGAAGGTGACATAATGCAGTCAGAAAAAACATTATTGTAAACATGGGTAATGTTTGTATACTGGAAAAAGTGAAATTTCAATAAAATAGACAATTTATAATCATTTTTAAATTTAGCAGTGCATGAAACCTATTTGATGGAATAAAATTATTTTGTACAATTTTGTAGCCCATCATAAAGGCAATTTATTATGCAAGTCTTGAATGAATTTGCCAATTCTTACAACTTATAAACGAGACGGCATTATCTGCATCTCTTGGAATTCTCTGCATTTTATTCATTTTCTATGTCAAAATGAGCCCATCACAATGATTTTAATTTGAAAATATGAAAGCAGCATTTGTTTGAATTTATTTTAAGTTAAGTCTCATACCAAGCACCGTTTCCCTGCTTCGTAACAAGACAAATAAAAAATTATTCAGAGCACAACAAATGGTAGATAACTGTTTAAATCTGGTCATGGGTATGGGTGATTTTAGCTAGGAGGAATAGTTTTGTTTGTATAAATTGAGAACTGTGGCAAATGGAATGGTAAGATAGTTTTGTGAGTTAAAACCAATTACTAGAGTGTTGACTGACAAGTTATCTTGAAGAAACTTTCTATAGTTTATAAGATATGAGGGGGTTAGTTACCCCGCCCACTTCTTGAAAATAGGGGGTAGGGTCATTAAGATTCATTTTTATAGGAACTGAGTAAGATGAGACGAAATATTTGCATGACGAAATTTCCTTTGTGCATTGTTCACAACGAATAACGCAGAAAATATACTCAGATGTCACAAAACTTACTGCAGTATGAGCCTTAATCTCAAAACAAATAGGAAGAAAACACGCAAAAATGCTATTTTTTGAAAAGGTACAACTTTTATATTAATCAATATTTTTCGCATCTAATTATGCTAGCCGTGCAAGCAATAACCGCAGAAGACATCTATGGAAATAGAATTCCGAGAGATATCGCTTATTTAGAATAATGTGATATCGAATTAGGTCACTGATTTTCTGTTGATTTTTCTGAATATTTTTTCGAAAATATCCGTTAGTATATAAAAATGCCTTCATTTTGAGCGCGCCAGGCACGTGCATGACTAGTCGTTTTACAAAAATCAATATATCATCTTGAAGAGGAGAAATTCTACTTTTTATACATGTATTACTTTAATATGTTTAGCAACGCATTAAGAAATTACGATACCTTACTACGTACTTTCCAACTACCCCTCGTATCTGGATTTTTGTTCAAAAAACAATACATGCTATTAAAGGTTTCATTTATATGGATTTTGGTTGTGCAACGTCTGACCTGCAAAATTTGAGCCATGTCATGAGAAAACCAACATTTTGCATATGCGAATACAAAGGTGCAGATCAGCTTCGCAGAGTGCGAAGCTGATCAGCGCCTTTTGTTTGCTACATGGATAGTACAATTTCCCTACTTTCTAAATCCAAAATTTCCAGACTCTAGCCATCTTCTGTACTTGTACAGCTTGGTTTGTGTTGGACCTGTTCAAAAACCACACTGTTGGTTTTCTCATGGTGTGGCTCACTTATAGAAATCCTTACACCGATTGTCCCTCTACTATGAAGGAGGGACCACATAAAATTAAGTTTAGTTTTGAAGAGCTCTGAAAGTAATGCTAAATGTAAAGGCTGGGATGTCCAGCTCAAGTGAGCTAACTAGCATTTTCACTCATTTCATCTAATTAAAAACAAGGCTTATTTGAACATGGCAAAGCAATTTTGCCCCCAAAATCTAAGAAAATATAAAGAGTAACAAAATAAATTTGATTAAAATACTATCGCTCATTTTGTAAATAGTAAATATAACAACAAAAAACATCATATTGCATGAAAATTGAAATAAAAAAATACTCAAGTGCTTCATAAATCCACACTAAAACAACATACATGTACATGCAATAAACTGCCTTGTGAAATCTGCACCATAAAGCACATACAAGCTTAAGTGTAATAATATAGGGATCAAACATGATTTTCATTCATTAACATTCGCTAGGTCCCAAGGTTTTCAACACTCCCTGTAGTCCCTGATGGACCTAGCAAATGTTAATGAATGACAAAATCATTTTTGATCGCTATTATTGCATAAATTCTGCACAAACGAAAGATAAAATGTTGCACTATATTTTACAGCCTCATCACATTTTCATATGCGAAAAAGCATTCATTCTTATGCTCATTCTGGGCGGAGTGCAGTTACTCATTATTAGCATGTGCTTTGCGTGCCGCCAGTAACGAGCATAAATAAATGCAGTGTATTAACAGCATGTATGTGGTGTATCGCCACATTAATACACAGCTCATTTCCTTCGTTAATATACGCCTGTTAATATCATGTGACATGGCTATTTATGCAATAATAACTAACTTTGTTTATTTATCCATGCACAAAATGATTATTATAACATGTACAACTAGGGCTGGCTAATTACTGTCTAAAAACTTGCCTCTGATAATGGTTTTTCGCAGAAAATTTTTGTGTGGGAGATGACAGAAAAATTATTTTAATGTCAAAATCTTGATCTTAGTTTGTCCTAATAGGACCTGCAAAAATTTTGAAAATCGGTGAACAAATAAAGTTTTTATGGCCAAAATGAATTTTGCATAGGGATTTTGCATTGGCAAGGGAGATAATCGATGATCGTGAAAATGCATATTTTTTTGAGAATTTTTACATGATTATGAAGATTTTGTCTCGGGTATGTCATTTGTTTCAATTTAAAATAATTTTGAGCCATCATGATTAAATAGTTAGAATTTAAAATTTTTGCAGGAAAATATTTACCTCCCTTCCATGAGATTTTGTACAGGAAATCCCTATTCAAAAATGTTTTTGACCAGAACTTTTTTATTTGTCAACCGATTTTCAAAATTTTTGCTGCATATTTTGCGACAAACTAGATGCTATATTGTGCCAACAAAATATCTCTTCTACATTTGAACAGTTGTAAAATATCTGCGAAAAACCATTATCACACACTACGAAACAGACTTTAGTGCAAAAATGATCAATCCTTTCATTGTGATATTAATGATTCCGTGATTTATTTACAATTTTGAGACTATGGGTCCTTGGGAATCACTGGATTCAATATCAATGGGTCAAGCTACCACTTTACGAGTCCAAAGCAGTATTTTTCATAGCAAAACCGCAAAAAATCATTGCATCCTGGGACCCACCAGAATGGAAACTTTGCATCTCACAGACTAAAAAATGAGTAAAAGATGCAGAATACGCAGGTAAAAAAATCACTGTGATTGATAAATAATTGCCTCAGCTCTGACCATCTCCAAAAATACAGTTTTGAGCATAAAGTCAAAATCTTTTTATTTTTGTATATAAAACCAATTACATGTACTACAGGAACTGAAAGTTTTTTCTGTTTGAACAATTGAAAAATATATTTGTTTAAAGCAACTACATTTTAGATGTACAAAGCTGGATGACTTTTTTAAGTATAAAGTTAATGAAAAAAACATTATTATCACCACATATTTTCCCCAAAACTGAGGAAATGAGTTATAAAAAGGGTTTAAAATGTTAATGCCCTCTTATTTAGATGGGTCAAATTATAAGAAGTGATATGGCATCTTCGAAAAACAGAACAATAAAATTACTCCAAAATGTAAGCAAAGCACCATAGTGTAGATAACATCAACATTTGAGCACTGTCAATAAATAAAATTAATAAATAAAAAAAAAAACATCATTCTAAACTATCATACTATTTAGCAAAAAAACATGTCCATGAAAAGTATACCCCCTCAAACCCCAAATTTATATAGAAAAACTGGGTTTTTCAGAGATATACCTCTTTTCTTATTTTTGATCCAAAACATAGATTGTGGGTACTTGTTAGATGGTTCTAATGTGTACCCACAATCAATGTTTTGAGAATAATTATGAAAATATCAAAGTTTTTCTAATCAAATTTTAAATTTTTATGGATGAAATAAATCTTCATATATTGCTTTGGCATGTTTTTCCTCTATACATCCAGCATGCCCAAAATGAAGTTAGGACTGAACCTTCAACTTATATGATGTCAGGAAGACATGTCTGTGTAATGTATACCCCACTTTAATATAGCAAAACTAAGGTATGCAGCGGTATACCTATTTTTCTTATTTTTGCTTCAAAACAGATTGCGAGGCAGTTCTAACATGCACCCACAATCTATGTTTTGAGCCAAAATAAGAAGAATATCAAAAGTTTTCTCATAATTATTTTCATTTTTTTCAGCTGAAAAATCGATATCGCACCTGCATCGGGCAAAATAATTAAAAACATGAAATATAGGTCAAGGGCATTGGGTCAAGGACCGTGCTTGAAGGGTTTGTCAAGGACAATAACTGTGCAAAGTTTCACACTCGTAGCTATCATAGGTGCAGAGAAAACCTAACTTCGACATATAAATTTCCTAAGTCAGTGGACCATGAAATATAGGTCAAGGTCATCGGGTCAAGGTGCATGCTTGAAGGGTATGCCAAGGACAATAACTATGCGAGGTTTCACACAGCTATCACAGGTGTAGAGAAAACCGAACTTCAATGTAAAAATTAACAAAGTCAGTGGACCGTGAAATATAGGTCAAGGTCATCAGGTCAAGGTGTGTGCTTTAAGGGTATGCCAGTGACAATAACTATGCAAGGTTTCACACTCACAGCTATCACTGATGCAAAGAAAACCTAACTTCGACATAAAAATTAACAAAGTCAGTGGACGGTGAAATATAGGTTAAGGGCATCGGGTCAAGGTGCGTGCTTGAAGAGTATGCCAATGACAATAACTGAGCAAGGTTTCACACTCACAGCTATCACTGATGCAAAGAAAACCTAACTTCGACGTAAAAATTAACAAAGTCAATGGACCGTGAAATATAGGTCAAGGACATCGGATCAAGGTGCGTGCTTGAATGGTATGTCAAGGACAATAACTATGCAAGGTTTCACACTCACAGCTATCACAGGTGTAGAGAAAACCTAACTTTGACGTGATTGTTGACCGGAAATTTGGACTCCTATATCGCACCCTGCTATAAGCAGGTGCGATAAAAAGTGGCTCAAATGTTAACCATCAATTATCAACAACAAAATTCAACAGAGTTATAAAATGTGAAAAATATAAGCATGTGTAAATCATCTAACAAAAATATTGAATACACTACTTTAAATATATTACATTTAAAGCACATTTATTAGTGCATAAAAGTAACTATTATCCAACGAAACCTCCCTAAAACCTCAAACCATCCAGGATAGTTCAACAAAGTTATCAAGCCTCAGACCACCCAAGTTGCAATAGTACTGAGAACACTATCTCAGTTGCTGAAAACACTATTTCAGCTTTTACTGGACCACTATCCAGTTCACCACACTTGGGAATACCCAGAACAGATACGACCCAGGCAGCTAATATTTTTGTATTTACTGTTCACTCCACCTGGCGATCTAGCACCTATGGTCATGAACAGTTTTAATACTTATATATTTTGGCCTAAAGTCCTATCTGTTGACTCCAGTTATTCCCTACAAATTATTTAATTTTAATGTTGCTTCTTTGGCGGTCAGCTTACAACTAACCAAAACTGTGCGAACTCGTGCTTTTATAGTAGTGGTGCACGCGCCATCTAGCGGCGTCGTGTGCAAACGGACGTTCTTGCACAACGGTCCATATACCTAGCAATGAGCGTCTTCCAACTGTAAGCGTCTAGCAAACGGGAAATTGATCAAAAATTAGATTTCTACTTTCGTTTTCAACCGAAAAAAAGATAAATACAACCACAACACTAGGACATATTTTTGCAAAACCATCGGGTTAGATTCTGAAATCGCCACATTACCCCCTCCTTAGTCAAAATTCGTCCCGAATTTAAAATATAATCCACCGAAAATAGTCAAAATAAAGGCCAAACCAGTTTCGAAATGTACATGTTCCGCAGGAAAAAATCACTATCATTCAATTGAGAATAAGTCTGAATCATAAAAAATGCCAAAGCATTTGAACAATATAACCATTTCGAGAAAAAGGCCATTTGACATATGGCTTTTGCAATAGCCCGAAAGAATAAATTTTTAGACAAACGAAGTTGTGACTTTGCATCTTTAACCAAAATTTAGTTATGAAATGAAGAAATGAAGGTCCCAGATAATAATGATCTCATCCGATATCCTCCCTAAATCTGATACTATGTGGGTAAGGCAACACCTGTCCGGCAGTTGTCATTATCCCACCGCTGCCACCAATTTTGTAGCGTGTTCCGAATCAGACAATCAATTCATTGGACAATATAAACGTTCAGACATAAAATTTTGCGATGGGCTGCTTTGCCGAGTGATTTAAATACCAATGATTACAAAAATGATTTTGGACATATATAATCACAACAAATTATCTCAAATTGTTAATTATTGATCAATGAATCCAAATGTTAGATCACTTCTCAGTCTGCTATACGAGTATGATACTTCCTTGTATCACCCAGAACCACCCAGGTTTATCCAACAAAGCTGTCAAGCCTCAGACCACCCAAGTTGCAATAGTACTGAGAACACTATCTCAGTTGCTGAAAACACTATTTCAGCTTTTACTGGACCACTATCCAGTTCACCACACTTGGGAATACCCAGAACAGATACGACCCAGGCAGCTAATATTTTTGTATTTACTGTTCACTCCACCTGGCGATCTAGCACCTATGGTCATGAACAGTTTTAATACTTATATATTTTGGCCTAAAGTCCTATCTGTTGACTCCAGTTATTCCCTACAAATTATTTAATTTTAATGTTGCTTCTTTGGCGGTCAGCTTACAACTAACCAAAACTGTGCGAACTCGTGCTTTTATAGTAGTGGTGCACGCGCCATCTAGCGGCGTCGTGTGCAAACGGACGTTCTTGCACAACGGTCCATATACCTAGCAATGAGCGTCTTCCAACTGTAAGCGTCTAGCAAACGGGAAATTGATCAAAAATTAGATTTCTACTTTCGTTTTCAACCGAAAAAAAGATAAATACAACCACAACACTAGGACATATTTTTGCAAAACCATTGGGTTAGATTCTGAAATCGCCACACTATTGCAGCCTGAGACTTGAAAATTGCTAGATGCAGACAACTACTGGAGTCAATGACGGCATGTAATTAATTAAGGTCAAGGTCATTTCTTGTCCTTGACCCAAGGTCGTTGAAATATCAAAATTAAGTCACAAACCGCTTGACCGATGAAGTTGAAATTTTATGAGGAGCCTTCTTGGGTAGTGGAATTGAAATTTTTGCATGTGGTTTGGATATAATCCTTGGATTATTTTTTGTCATTTTTTTTTCACAATTTGAACTTTGTCATTTTTTTGGGCATTTTGGTGAATGGATAGAGGGTAACTTGTGTGCGCAACTCCTCCTACAATTTTATACCGATACTTTTGAAACTTTGCAGACATTGTGATCATGCTTTGAAGATATGCATGTGGTTGGGATATACTCCTCAGATTAGTTTTTTTTTTTTTTTTTTTTTTTTGATTCAGTTTTACGTCCCTTTCAAGCTTTTTCACTTATATCGAGACAGATCAATCGGTAGGTGGGGCGAAAACCGGAGTACCCGGGGAAAAACCACCTGACACACCCGCAAGCAGAACTTGGCTTGTCCCACATGTGACTCGTGACCCGAGCGAGGCGCGAACCCACAGCGGTGAGATGATCGAATGATCAAGAGCACTGAAGTCAGCGACCTTAACCACTTGGCCACGGGGGCCGCCAGATTAATTTTTGTCTCTTTTTTTACAATTTGAACTTAGTCAGTTTTTGGACATTTTTACATCTTGAAAGTGACTTACCAGTTGGGGGCATAGTGTTTCATAAACACATTTTCTAGTTGCTAGATGGAGTCATTGAAGGTATGTAATTAATAAAGGTCAAGGTCAGTTCTTGTCCTTGACCCAAGGTTGCTGAAATGTCAAAATTAAGTCATACTTTCAAAGATCTTCTTCTCTGAAACCCCTTGGCTCATCAAGTTGATTTTTTTTTTTTTTTTTTTTTAATTCAGTTTTACGTCCCTTTCAAGATTATTTCAGCTCATATGAGACTGGCCAATCAGTAGGTGGGGCGAAAATGGGAGAACCCCGAGAAAAACCACCTGACACACCCGCAAGCAGAACTTGGCTTGTCTCACATGTGGCCAGAGCGGGGCTCGAACCCACACCAGACACAGCGGTGAGATGGTCGAGTGATTAAGAAACAGCACTCTTAACCGCTCGGCCACAGGGGCTGCTATAAGTTGAAATTTTATGTGGAGCCTGCTTGTATAGTGGCATTGAAATCTTGTTCACGATATCTTGGTCACATGACCAAGCTGGCCGTCATGTCCATATGGTAAAAACCCTTTAAAAATCTTCTTCTCCAGAACCCGTAGGCCGCTTCACAGTCAGGAAACTTGGTATGTAGCACAGGGGACTCCAGCCCATGGTAGTTTGCTAAAATGATTACCCTTGGATGACCTTGACCTATTTTACAACAAGGTCAATTTTGGAACATAGAAAAAGGCGAGAATAATGGATATTTTGGAAACTATTGCAGCCTGAGACCTGAAACTTGGCAGATGCAGACAACTAATGAAGTCAATTAAGGTGTGTGAGTATTCAAGGTCAAGGTCATTTCATGATGACTAAATGCTCCGAGATCAGGCTTCCGGTGAGCGTTTCAGGACCAATGGTCCTCTGGTGTGAAAAAGACTGCTCTGCTTTTTAGCTTACATGAGCTGAAGGCTCACAAGGTGAGCTTGTAATAGTATAGTAGTCGAGCCCGTCCATCAATCCGTCTATGCATCCACACTTTCAAACGTACATATCTTAAGGCCTCTGGGCCAATTGCCATCAAATTTTATCAGAAGCATCATTGGGGTGTTGGAAAGGTTGCATTAGGTTTTGGGCTAGGTCCGATAATAGACCTCTGGTTACCATGGCAACAGATAGCTCCCATAGACTTACAATTGGAAAAACATAAAATAAATCTTCTCCGATACCGCAAGGCTCAGCGCTTTCATATTTTGTATGTAGCAATGTATAGTGGTCCTCTTTATAAATCCTGCCACTCGTGCCCCTGGGGATCGTACAGGCCCCTCCCCAGTGGGCGTCATTATCTGCCATAGGCTTATAATGGGAAATACAAATAACACCAAAAAGTGCCCTAAAAGTAAAAATTCTCAACACAAGATAAATTGCATTAGCCATAATGCATGTTATATTTTCAAATATGTAGGCCCTAAAGGCATAGGTATGGTGAAATTTTTGAAAGCCTGAAAAGAAAAGTGAAAATTTCTGTGTTTTCGCACCTACAATATGACTCGGATAACAGAAATGCCATCTAAATGTGCCCCACTTAAAATTCATTTTTTGACAAAAGTGAAACCCAAATGTCCACACTGATTGTTTTTTAGCTGTAAAGAATAAAAAAGAAACCAAAAAAATCCAATAAGAGCTGTCGCAGGACAGCGTAGCTCGCCTGACTTGTGCTTTGTCACTAAATCTATTAAAATCTATGAACCATAGTATGACCCATGGCCTTGACCTCAAAGTCTCTCAGGTCGGCTGTGATGGTACAGCATAAAACTTCAGACCAATACATGTATCTACCAACATGCAAAGTATCAACTTGATCCATCTACATATTCAAGAGATATAGACTTATAAAAACTTCAACCCAAAACTTTTTTAACACAAAGTCCATGACCTTGACCTTAAGGTCACTCAGGTGAGTCAAGATGGTATAGCATAAAACTTAAGAATAATATCTAACAGCAGGCAAACTATCAATAAGATCCGTCATATACACGTCTAAAAACTTAAAGCAAAAGCTTTAACAAAAAGCTTTAACATAAAATTTCCATGTCTGTGATCTTAATAAACCACCCTGCTTTTTCACTCACCAATACTATATTGTAGTCATCCTAGAAAATCACTACCAATCCGATCATACGATCTTGTCAATGGGCAATGATTGTCAATGTCATGGACACTCATGGTCATAGACTTTAATAGACAACAGCTCTTATGTAACCACCGCTACTGTTCTTACATTTTATCTTTTCTGAAACACATTATTTACTCTTTCAAGGCATGTATGCTGCAAGTGCTCCCAACAAGATGGCCCTTCAGATTGCAGGTCAACACCCCCCCAACAGGTTCCACTGTCTGATCTTTGCTCAGAAGGATCATGTAAGTATTTAGAAAACCTATTTTTTTTTTTTTTTTACCTATTTTTTTTTTTTTTTTTTTTTTTTTTTTTTTTTTTTGCAGTTGACTACCGACCCACTCTTTTATCTGCCTAACAAAATTTCTTCTTTGGCGTTTAAGACTGATTTTTTTTAGCTATTGTAGTCACCTCGGTCGTCTGCATTCTCGATCACTGTGACCTAATTTTTCAGTGATTGTGCCTTATAGAGATGTATGAGCCTCATGATTTGGGCTACCAGTCAAGTTGGTCTAACTTGGTCATGTCAAGTTGGTCTAACTTGGTCATAATAGTTGACAAAGCCAAATGCAGTCGAGCACATGTCGTGCGACACCTCCTATTTTGAATATTCACACTCTGCATGCCAATATCGATATTTGACCAACGCCGGAGTGGGATAGCCAACTCCGAGGATAACGCCTACGCCTGAGGAAAATAGAGAGTGCTCTTCTTCTAAAAATGTCAAAATAAGTTGGAAAACACGCTCTTTACTCAGTTTCTCTAATTCTATATCTTCCTATGACAATGAGCTTGTTGTTCAAAACAATTTTAGGCGCAAAGATATTCGGTGAGGCGGTTCTAACGTGTACCCACAACCTATGTTTTGGAGCGAAAATAAAAAAAATAGGTATACCCCTGCATACCCCAGTTTTGCTATATAAAAGTGGGGTATAAGGGGGTAAATATTGCACGGACATGTTTTCCTGATGTGTTTCTATTATTTACTTATTTAGTATCATGAAACCCATGAAGCTGTCTATTTCATCACTGACTATGGAGGATAAAACTTTATATTTTGACACCTGGCTAACCAGACTAACATTAAGATTACTGGTACTCATTAGAAGTACCTTGTCCAGGCACTTGTAAATCTCGTCTCTTAATTTTTGGCCAAAATATTGCCTTCATAATATGAGCAGCAACACGAGAAAACCGATCTTGGGAGTTGCAGACCAGGTCTGACACAAATCGGCCTATACAGTCACAGAAGATGCACAGAAGCTTAAAATTTTGCATATAAGTAGAAGAGGGATTGTACTATCTGAGTGGCAAAAACAAAAGCGCTGATCTGATTTGATCTGCGTCTTTGTTTTCGCATATGTGAAAATCCGGTTTTCTCATGATGCGGCTCATATACCTGTAGTATTTACTCACTTTATAAGGAATTCAATGTTAGGTTTTCCTCCAGTGAGATTACTTCTGGCAATACCCAGAATCCTAGGCTCATCCAGCTTGCATTCTGGGATATTGACTTCCTCCACGACTTCAGAGGTTATTGAGTGATATATTTCCCTGATGACAGCATCGGAAGGCATTTTATCCACATCAATGTCCTCCATCTTTAATCTGCCAACTATTTTCTGAAAGAAATAAAATTCCAACATTTCAATTTAGCCTTCGCATGAGAAAGCTAACAATTTGGTTTCCCCATGCCTCTACAGTCACAGAAGTAGACTAGCGGCTTGAAATTTCTGATTTAAGAAGAAGAGGGATTGTACTATCCATGTAGCAAAACCAAAGGCAATGATCAGCTGTGCAGTTACTGCACAGCTGATCTGCGCCTTTGGTCTCGCATGTGCAGAATGTTGGTTTTCTGGTGTAGAGTGGAATGAATCACAAAATAAAGAGATAGACACATTTTAATTTCTACTTTACAAAAATCATCTCTCAGTGAAGTGAAGGTTGCCAACAACAGGTATCTCTCCTTCATGGTTGAAGCTTATCAAAAATTATTAATTACATGTACATCAAATGAAATGAAATTTCTTGATATTCCTATAATTTCTTTCTTGGAAATCTATAAATTGTTATTGATCAATAATTTATGTTAGACCTAGTCGGTGGTCGATCTGTAATTTATGTGGGGATTGCAGTATTTTTTATCATCCAACCATAATATTTTCCAGTACCTTTGGTTCAGCATGTCCGCCAGGTCTGTCCCACAACCCTACATCTTCTCCACATTTCTCTGAGCGGAACAATATCACCATGTGATCATCAAGAGTCTGTACCAATGCCCCTACCCCCACTGCATCTGACATATACGCCTGTGAATTATCGTGGTCACACAGTCCCTGACTTTGCAATACAAGTGCATTTTCGGATAAGTTTGTCCCCTGAAAGTCCTTATAACATGTCACGCCTAAATTTAATGACAATACATCTCCTTCTAATTCCTGCAGACTTTCCAGTCTGAATTTAGTGCCATTAAATAACATTGGATTCTTTTCTTTCCTTGCTGCCCATGTTTTCTCAATGTCTTTTTCCTGATCATCTGGGAGCTTTTTTCTGTTGTTTTTATTGCTCAGTTTCACATGGAGTCTTTCTGGCACTAAGAGATCTGGTGAACGAGTGGAGTATATTACTGAGACTGGTTCCTGGTCAAACATGCTTAAATTCTGGAAAAGGAATAAAAAATCTAAGAGGTGCCATTTTCTTTTTTTTTACTTTTTATTTTTCTAAATTTCAACATCATTTATTGATATCTATTATTCAATTTCGGATATTCATAAATAAAGTTTTTAATATCTTTAAATGCTAAAATTTTAAATATAGCAAAAGTGAGCAAAGCTCACATACCCCCGGCGGTAGCCATCAGCGTTCATACCACTTTGAGACAAAAAGCAGATTACAGAAAAAGGTATACATCTAGTGTTACATCCAACAAAAATATATTCATAAATAAAAAAGCAAAAACTATATCCCCCTAATACTTCCTATGCCGGACAAAAAGGTGCAGATTTGTATAGGAGTGACAGATGGTAAAAGAAACAAAGTAAAAAAAAAGAAAACAAAAGTAAACTACAGAATCATTATCTTGTTTTCAGTAACAGAGTAGGCCGTTCTGAACATGCATATAAAATTTGAAGTCTCTAACTCTTTAATATACAGACTGAGCTGTTATGATGGAAAAAATTCTCAGATAGAGAGAAAAATGGATAAATAAAGGGAATGATAAGCCAGAGATTGTTGATTCTCAAATACACAATACAACTTGTCATACCCAAGCTTTGTACCAAATTTCAAAATTCTAGGTAAAAAAAGTAGGTTAAGTAGTCCCAGAGAAATCTTTGACACAAAATGGTGCAGATTTGTATAGGAGTGACAGATGGGAAAAGAAACAAAGTAAAAAAAGAAGACAAAAGTAAACCACAGAATCACAATCTTGTTTTCAGTAATAGAGTTGGTTATTCTGAACATGCATAAAAAATATGAAGTCTAACTCTTATACAGACTGAGCTGATATGATGGAAAATTTTCTCGGATAGAGAGAAAAATGGATAAATAAAGGGAATGATAAGCCGGAGATTGTTGATTCTCAAATACACAATACAACTTGACATACCCAAGCTTTGTACCAAATTTTAAAATTCTAGGTTAAGTTGTTCCTGAGAAATCTTTGACACAAAAAAAGTTTACAGACAGACAAACAGACAAACAGACAGACGGAAAAAGCAAAAACTATATACCCCCTAATACTTCGTGCCGGGGGTATAAAAATACAGCAGAATATTGAATATCAAGATACAAGATGCAAGAAACTTTATTTTCCGTTGGTTTTTGTACAACAAGTAACATTAGCTACGAGAACTATTTTCCGACATAACAAGGGTAAAATAACATATAATAGCAGATGTAAAAGAAGAAAATCACCTGATATGGTTATTATAAATAAATGTATGCATAAGCTGTTTAAGAGTACAACAGTGTCATTGCACATAAGATGATAAGAGAAATTCATATAGATAAATTCAAGACAAATTTAAATATCTATAAATTTATATACACTTGCAGTAAAATAAAATTACTTAGAATCACTATTTTTATAGGTTCCAGGAGCCTTACTATGAAAGGCGAAAAAAGCAATAACTGTCATAGCAAGACAACCTATTGCAATGCGAAAAATAAGACGCCTATCACGCTACAAAAATATATTAGGAATCATTAAAAGTGAGTTCACAAATTAGTTAATAAACATGAGTAAAACTGTAGGCTACTACATACAATTTTGGAAATGCAAAACATGTCATTAATATTCTATAACATTATACATACATGTATGATACAGCTGTATGAACCAATCAAATTATGGATGAAATCACAAATGAATTATGGATATCCAAAAATGAAATCATTTTATCCAAAAATAATGAATAAATAGTTAATTGGGCACTCATAGCCTTCAGGGTATGACTAAGTCACTCAAAGCATCCATAATCCAACTACACAACCTCAAACAACAAAGAATTCTCTGTAGCAATGCGTGCGTTCGTAGTTTTTCCCAATGGTAAAAATGGTACCATTGGTAGACAAATTTCGTTCAAGGTTTTACCAATGGTACCATTGGTCAAATGCCATTGGTACCAATGGTACCAATGTAACATTGGTACCAATGGTACCAATGTAACCAACATACGGCAGCAAATGGTGCAGACAGAATACAGCGTGGGTAATTCTACCAACGCGGGAAAAGTCACGCGATTCAATATGGCGAGCCTAAAAATATATCATAAATTTCGTAAATAAGCAAATACTTTTTGTCATACAAGCAAATGTAAATGATATAAATAACACAATATACATGAAGTAAATAAGTAAGACAAAAACAAGTAAGGTGTATTAATCAATATGATAAAAATTCCACCATGTGATCTACCAATGGTACCATTGGTACCAATGGTACCATCATCGGGGGTACCATTGGCAGTAGAGAAACGTTCACCATTGGTAAAAATGGTACCAACAGTACCATTGGTAGATTTGCAGATTTTACCATTGCAGTGTTCCTTTTCACCTTTTTGGGAATGGGGGCGGGGCCCTTGCAATGCCTGTACGAAAATGTACAGCAATACTTCAACAATACTTTAGCTGTAAAGTAAAGCAAGATTCTTGGCAGGAAATTGTCTTTTTCAAGCTATAATGACAACAATACTTCAGCTATAATCTTAGGTAAAATATTTAAATTAGCAAGAATCTTGTCAAAAAATATTGCAATAATTCTAGCCAAAATATTGCCAGGATTCTTGCTTTGGAAAATTATGGCTATAATTAATGCTCAAATTATTGCAATATTTTTTCAAAAAGTATGGCAATATTTTTTCAAAAAGTTTAGCAAAACTTTTTCAAAAAATATTGCAATAATTTGCTCATACATGTATGTGTAAATTGATATTCACACAAAGACCTAGACATTTTATTTCAAATTTTCAACACACTTCATAGCATATAGAAGAAGACATGTAACAGAACATGAAGCATGCTAATTTAGGGAGATAAGTTTCCAAAGCAACATCTTAGCTAAAGATGACCAGTCTTAGCCAGTTTGTTGAATAAAATTGGTGCCCAACTCCAAACACTCTAAAATTTAATATTTGTTTGCCAGTGTTGGTGGGTGGGGTATTATAAACATTAAATCAATATAAAACTTGAAATTGTTAATTGAAATTGCTTTTTAAAAACATGCATATAACACACTAACCTTTATATATCCATTTCATCCAAAATGTTGTTAACTTTTTCTTCAAATTATAGAAAATTTAAGCTTATTTAACTTGGAGCACATTTCTTCAGTCCTTAGATTTAAACAGCATGTGTATTTACTGTGTGTTAATCTCAAGTTAACCTCCAAAACTATGATGCAACAGGAAGTTATTACTCAGCACATTTTCCTCTGTTTTATGGCAATATTTTCAGTGGTAGTTTTTCTCCCAAATTCTTGCTAAACTTTTGTTCAAATTATTACAATATTTTTACTCATTTTATTGCAATATATTATTATTGTTGTAATATTGCTATAAAATCAAATTTTAGCAAGAATCTTGTTGACATATTGCAATAGTATAGCTGTAGTATTGTAGTATTTTTCGTACGGGTTGGGAAAAATTACGCGCGAAATGCCCAAATTGGGAAAAAGTCGCAGCATAAAATTCTTTAAGTGATTCTTGTTTAATTTGATAACATAGATAAAATATCTCTTTATGTAGCAACACTGAGTTACAATGGCACCAAAACTTACTTTTTCTCAAATTATATTTATTTTTCCATAAGCCAGTACTTGTAAAATTATTTTTTCTAAAAGTCAATACTTGTAGAATAATATTCTGTGGATGTTAAGTGTCAAGTTCATTCTCCAGTGCATAATTTGGTGTTTAGATGCTTTTTCATTCAACCTCACACATGTCTGACCTAGATTTCTTTTTGTGTTGATTACTAGTGCTGTCCAAAATTAGGCACAAAGTCGGAAGATATGCTCTACAATTAGGTGAAATTGGAGCAGCCAAAACTGATTATAATGAGGGATTTTACACTCATCATGTTTCAAATACATTGGATTTGATATCAGAGGAAGTTAGACTACAATTACTTAAAGTATTAACTTCAAAAAAGGTAAAACTATAATAGTCATTAGTTTTCGTGGCTATCAAAAACGAACTTTCATTAGTTTCAAGTTCTGATTTTTTTGGAATTTTTGATTGGGAATTTTTCTGGGTCAGTTGGGAAAAATGGTGGTGTTTTGCCATTCGGTGAAATGTTGTGACGTCACAGCGTTGGTTGCTATTGGAAATTATCAAAACAATATGGCGTCGATATGAAAACAGACCATATATTTGCATTATTGTGTAAGGAAAAATGATGAAAAAAGCACACAATAGTTCATGTTCTCGTATTTTTCCTTCATAATTACATTCATTACGTAGAAATATGGTATTCCTTGCATTGTGAACTTGATATTTTACCAAAGTAACTACAATTTTAATCAAAACAAATAATAATTCTAGCGAGGTTGGTGGTTGGTAATTCTAATGATGTAGCGGTATTTCCATTGTATTTTTGCACAAGAATTTTGTTTTGAAAATACATCAAACATGTCTAAGAACAAATTAATTAAATTTTATATTTTCATTGCAGGTATATCAGAAGAAAGAAGACATCGCCATGTGTCTGTGTTGTTGTTATGTTTCTTTGTTTGTTTTTTTTTGTTTTTTTTTTTTTTTGTTTTTTTTTTCAATCTGATTAAAATCCGATGTTATTTACATTATCTACACAATAACTGTATGTAAATAAGAAGAAGCATCTGGTTTTAATCAGATTGCTTTTTTTTTATTAATTATTATTAAACTGTACCCCTGCATGGGCCTTCTGTTCTTACTTTTCTCCCAATCTTCTGGTTTGTAAGAGAAACCGACATATTCAAGGTGTAAATAAATGAAGCCGGTGAACATCCCATCTAGTCAATTAAACTTAGGCGACTCTATATATGTAAATAAATGAAGCCCGGTAAGTTTCTATCTGGTCAATCAATCTAAACCGTCTAAACCGTCTTTTCTGGTAAGTAAGAGACACCAACATATTCTAGGTATGAATAATTGAAGCTGATGAATATTCTTTCTGTTCAATTAACTTTAATTATATAATTCTCTCCTGGTTAGAAAGAGAGACTGACATATTCAAGTTCTTAATGATTGATGCCGATGAAGAGCCTATCTGGTCAATCAAACTAAACCGTCTTTTCTGGTTAAAAAGAGAGACTGACATATTCAAGTTGTAAATAATTGAAGCTGATGACCAGTCTATCTGGTCAATCAAACTAAACCGCCTTTTCTGGTTAGGAAGAGAGACTGACATATTCAAGTTCTTAATAATTAATGCCGATGAAGAGTCTATCTGGTGAATCAATCTAAACCGCCTTTTCTGGTTAGGAAGACTGACCGACACATTCAAGTTGTTAATAATTGATGCCGATGAAGAGTCTATCTGGTGAATCAGACTAAACTGCCTTTTCTGGTTAGGAAGAGAGACCGACATATTCAAGTTGTAAATAATTGATGCCGATGAAGAGTCTATCTGGTGAGTGGTGAATCAAACTAAACCGCCTTTTCTGGTTAGGAAGAGTGACCGACATATTCAAGTTGTAAATAATTGATGCCGATGAAGAGTCTATCTGGTGAATCAAACTAAACCACCTTTTCTGGTTAGGAAGAGAGACCGACATATTCAAGTTGTAAATAATTGATGCCGATGAAGAGTCTATCTGGTGAATCAAACTAAACCGCCTTTTCTGGTTATGAAGAGTGACCGACATATTCAAGTTGTAAATAATTGATGCCGATGAAGAGTCTATCTGGTGAATCAGATTTAACTGCCTTTTCTGGTTAGGAAGAGAGACCGACATATTCAAGTTGTAAATAATTGATGCCGATGAAGAGTCTATCTGGTGAATCAAACTAAACCACCTTTTCTGGTTAGGGAGAGTGACCGACATACTCAAGTTGTAAATAATTGAAGCTGATGAAGAGTCTATCTGGTGAATAAAACTAAACCGCCTTTTCTGGTTAGGAAGAGTGACCGACAAATTCAAGTTCTAAAAAATTTATGCTGATCAAGAGTCTATCTGGTGAATCAAACTAAACTGCCTTTTCTGGTTAGGAAGAGAGACCAATATATTCAAGTTCTAAATAATTGAAGCAGATGACAAGTCTATCTGGTCAGTCAAACTTAACCACATCTTTTCTGGTTAGGAAGAAAGACCAACATATTCTATGTGTAAATAATTGAGAGACTGACATAATCTAGGTATGAAAATTTGAAGCCGATGAACATTCTTTCTGGTCATTCACACTAAACCACCCTGGCTGGTAATTATTCCGTAATTCGCCACCTTTGGAAAACAACATATAGACTTCCATGTATTTTCATGAAAAATCACTCGGAGGCTTAGTTCAATACTTCAGCTCCTCTATTCCAAAACAAAATCGTGTGACCAATAGTCTTATTAAAATTTTGTTTTCTGTAACCTGAATTTAAAATAATGACAGGACAGTGACCAACCTGAATGACCTTCCAGAATTTCTCATTTCATCAGCGGGATTGTCAGATGAGTGTGCGTCTAAGTGGGGTCTTAAACTTAGTTTATATATGGGAGCTAATGTTTTCTCAGGTCGCTGCATGGTGTGGTGTTGTCATTTTGACATTTTCCAACTGCTGCACTATTCTGATTCCAATTCTCTGACATACACAGTTTGCTACTGTCGTTGTTTACGTTTCGTTAGTTCAAAAGGGAAGGAAGAAAAACAACAATAATAAACATGCCACCTATATTTCTCTTGATTTCCAAATAAAAAACAGATAAATTAACATGGATACACTAGTTTTAAAGCACATTAACTCGTTCAAATTATTATTTTACAAATAATTATCCACCTGTTTTATGCAGTCGTCATACACGGCGACCATTTGTTTTCATACCGTAGCAACAAATAGTCACGTGACTGAACAAATAAACCGGAAGTTCAAAGTCCCGAATTGGGAATGGGGCCGAATTTCGGCCCCAAAACTGCCTGAAAAGGAACACTGCATTGGGAGAACTCCGAACGTAGCCATTTATGCCATTTAGCAGCCATTTGGCCAGAGAAAATTAATTGTTAGATTCTCATTCAAATTCTGGAAAATATTGGGGTGGGTGGATGGGTGACTGGGTGGATTTTATTTTTTGTTAACTGTTAGAATATCCAATATGACTGTCTTAGAGGTCTAGATTCTAGGAGGTTGTGTGTGTGTGTGTGTGTGTGTGTGTCTCTCTCTGGCCTTACACCTGATTATTAATTTGGAGAATTAAATAGGATGGCAAGCCTGTTTTGAACCTGCTGGAAGCAGATCATGTGGCAGAAGAAAGCATAGAAGAAATATTATATGGGCAGAAAAAAATGTGAAGGTTGAAATTAAATTGAGCATGCTTTCAATCTTGAAGCAGCAGAATTTTAATTGTTTTTAAAGGAATGCGCTCACAAAGATTCTCGTTCATTTAAGAATAAAGTGGTCACTGAGAAAAAGATTTTGCAACAATTTTAATGAAAATCGGTCCAACAGTTTTGTAGTTATGGGCATTTTAAAATTTTACAATGGCAGTCTATGGCGGTGGCCATTTTTTTAGCAAGTCACGTGACCAAAATTGAAAAATACTTATTTCCACCATTTGGCTCATTTTTTACACTTAAAAAGTGAACACCATTGTTTCAATGAATGAGGGGAAAGTATTTTGTCAACTTATTCAGTTATATTTGCATGAAAATGGCTGATATTTTTAATTTTATGATTGTGAGGGAGTGACGTCATTCCCTCACAGGGAGTGACGTCATTCCCTCACAGCCTCGTTTTGAACTCAAAGCAGTTAAGCACCAAAATATTTAAAACCATATAACTTTCTTATAACTTTTATTATATTGATTTTCATGCAAAATGCTCTGCTGCTTTTAGGTTTTTTATATTAGTCGTATGTATAAGTTTGTGATCCTATTCCTTTAAGATCAAAGTCACATGACCTCTTCCATCTTCTCAAGGATCTGAAGGGGCAGAAGGCTCCAAGGAGAGATCTCTGTTCCATTAAATGGAAGCGGAAGAAATATATCAATGGTTCTTTTAGTTTCAGACTGACAGAATGTAAATTGAGCAAACGTTCTTAAAGGCATTACCTCAAGCAAAACTCACTTGGCTATTGATATGTCATTTGGGGTGTCACCATATAAATTGGCTTGAGGGTACATACTACTAAATATTCATAAGTACTTGCCCCGCCTTTTTCGGGGAGAGCATTTACTTTGTATTAGAGACAAAAATGACGTCACCTGTCAATAATCGTTGATTGATTTCCGCTGTGAAGTGTTTGTTTTAAAACTTGAAACATGCACCGTTTCAAATGCCATGTTGTAGTCGATAAATCCCGGTATCGGATGGGAACGGGACAGATTTTTCTCCATGAACCCCTCTGACGACCCATCCGCACTACGAAACATGGTTTCTGAGGGTGCTTCCGTTTAACGGGACATAGCTTTGAATTGAGTAGGTAAACATGCTGATAATTTTCAATTAAATTAATGGGCTATGATGAACGTTTAAAATGAGACCAGTCTTGTGAATTTTGTATGTCTAGTTTTCGAGCTAGGTGACAAAACGTTAACATTGTCACCTATGGAAAACCTAATGGTGAAATGCAACCTAAAGGGAGATTGACGAGACAGAACATTGCTTGGCTTTTCCTCTCTCTTGCGAAAATTACCGACTACAGCTGGTCTGTATCTCTTCTTTTCTGGAACACACTCTCTTCTGAATGGAACCCATACACAGAGTTCATGAGAAAACGAAAAATTCATTGATTTTAGTGTCATTTTTGTAATGGGATTCAAGCACTCGTTTTGTGTTTTTCCAGTCTTTCCCGTTGGGATAGGGGGTGGGGATAAAGAAATGGCAAAGTGGCTCTTGTTGTTAATACTATGTAACAGCTAAGTTCTCCTGGAATGAATGCAGTGTCATGTGGCTGTAACAAAATGCGACTTAGTAGCGTAGAAACTAATTTGATGTCGAAACTCGGATTCAAGCAGAATCAAGCATCTACTGAGAACAGGCATATACGTGGCCTACTTATACATAAAATGTTATATTGTCAGTGAATAATTAGTCCCGTAAAGCTTGGGTTCGCTGTTTTACTATGATTCATGTGAGTTTTACACATTTTCACAGTCACATGGCCAATTTTACCCCTTTTAATGCATGGTTGCTATGGAAAATTCGTAGTTTTACAATTTTCCACAAAAAAATGGGGGTATACCTAGAAAAGTATGTCTGTAATTCCACAAATACGTGGCTGGAACATTTCATCTGATATTTTGCATTGTCTAAGTATTCGTGTAACATTATGGAGAATAAAATGATATATAAATGTAATACAATGCAAATAAGATTAGATTTACTCATCATTATTTCTCAAAATTGCAAATTAAAACAAATATGCTAAAATGAGGTAGGTGAGCATGCTTGCGGGTAAATGATTTGTATTGTAAGGATTGTGTGTACTGTTTTACAAGGAATCATGCGTGTTTTACGCATTTTGACAGTTATGTGGATCATTTTACCTGTCATAACGCATGGTTGCTATGGAAAAAATTCGTATTTCCGATTTTCTTCGATAAATTGGGGGTATACCTAGAAAATGTATGCTAATTATTGTGCACATGCGTTTTTGAACATTTTATCTGATGTTTTGTGTTGTATACATATTCATGCAACATGTTGAAGAATAACATGATGCATAAATGCAATACAATACAAATTAGGGTCGATTTTCTTATCATTATTTCTCAAAATCGCAAATTCAAGCCACTTGGTAAAAATGAGGTGGGTGGGCTTGCTTAATTGGCCATAATCGGAAAACCAGTTAACCGATCTCACTCAAACTTTGCATAAATGCTACCCGTATAGTAAGTTTGCACAAAATACGTTCTTTTGATAGAATACAGCAAATTAAGGAATCAATTTAGGGTACATACTACTAAATATTCATGAGTACTCGCCCCGCCTTTTTGGGGGAGAGCATTTACTTTGTATTAGAGACAAAAATGACGTCACCTGTCAATAATCGATGATTGATTTCCGCTGTGAAGTGTTTGTTTTAAAACTTGAAACATGCGCCGTTTCAAATGCCATGTTGTAGTCGATAAATCCAGGTATCGGATGGGAACGGGACAGATTTTTCTCCATGAACCCCTCTGACGACCCATCCGCACTACGCAACATGGTTTCTGAGGGTGCTTCCGTTTAACGGGACATAGCTTTGAACAGAGTAGGTAAACATGCTGATAATTTTCAATTAAATTAATGCGCTATGATGAACGTTTAAAATGAGACCAGTCTTGTGAATTTTGTATGTCTAGTTTTCGAGCTAGGTGACAAAACGTTAACATTGTCACCTATGGAAAACCTAATGGTGAAATGCAACCTTGAATGTAGTTGCGAGATCTCACTCCGCTATATTACACATATATGTTCCATATCCCTTCGTTGCGATCCCAGTTGGCTTTTCAATGGTGAAACGAAGTGTCGATAATTGCAACTTTTTCAAGATAAATCAAGAAGAATACACCTCACCAATGCATTACTAACATGTTTAATGTGCTTTTGGAAAAAAACCCAACATATTTTGTCCGTTTTTAGCGGTTTTATTCTCGTTTGAAAAAAAAAGGTACAAGTAGGCAAAGATCAGGAAAAGGCGCAATCAGAAAAAGATTCCCACTCCAAAAACCGAGGTGGGAAAAAACCAAACTAACAATCAGATACTTATACCATGAAACATATCGTAAGCCGAATGAGCAGCTATTTTCCCAATAGGTGGCCACTCAGTTACCTTAACTTAACTAAAAATATGAAAACATACATAAGGCGCCAACAGCACAAAAAATTTTTTATACACCAAAACATAAAACAAAAAGAACCACCACAGAAGTATCGACTTGGAACGATCAGTAACACAAAGTTACTGGCGGGCTTAAACCGGTTTTACATGGCCATAACCTCACCCTCAGCTTCTGCAGTGGTTCATAACATTTAGTTAGTTATTCGGTCCTCGTGGTGAATCTCTAACTAGTCAATGAATCACCAAGAACAAACAAATTAATCATGATAAACATCCTGATGAATCAAAAACCAGGACTCACAGACTGAGTAAGCTGCCCGACGATGGAGATCCCTGGGCGCCGAATAACCTACTAACTCCGGAGCAAAAGAAAAACACCAGTTGGACCCCGGTGGGCCAAGCAACAGACCAGAAGCTCCGGCCCCAACCAACTAAAATGAATAGCTTTATGTCGGGGCCATCATAGAGTCTGACGCCCGACCCACCGGCGTGCAATTAAAGAAGGCAGCATAGTTATCAACCATGATTGGGTTAAAAACTAAGCATGCAGACTGTCGCATAACATTCAAGTTATAACCTATACGTCTGTAACGTGTTATGATTTTTCTGAACTGAAAAGAAAAATCATTAATTCCTTTAAGTTTCTTAAATTTGTAAACCAAGTCACCATAAAATTCAGGTTCCGAAAGGCCCTCACTTAAAAGCGTCTTTAACCCAACATTATATTTGGAAATCAATTCATAGTGTCTACGATAAAATTTAGAAAATGTTTTTCGAAGTTTATGATACCGATAGCCCTGTTGGAGAAGTTTTGCCGTTAAACATTTATTTCGAGCATTGAAGTCTGTAACATGATTGCAGACTCTAGCAAACCTAATAAGTTGCGAAATGTATACACCATAAGAAGCACGACGAGGAACGTCACCATCCAAAAAAGGAAAATTTACTATATCAAAATCAAAGTCATCGCGCTTATCATAAATTTTAGAAGAAACAAATCCATTTGCAACAGAAAGATGTAGATCTAAAAAGGGGGCTTCAGTATCTGAGATATTGGCTTTGTTCAACTGAAGTTCAGGTGGATAAATCTGATTGACCATACCTTCAAAATAGGGGTTGTCAATGTTCAAAAGGTCATCGAGGTACCTAGATGTGGAATTAAAAGCCTCGATAACATCAGCTTGATTATCATGGTTAAGAGAATCCATGAAATCTCTTTCGTAGCAGTATAAAAATAAATCAGCAACGAGAGGTGCGCAATTTGTACCCATCGGAATTCCAACAATTTGTCTGTATAACTTGGTCCCAAATCTAATATAAATATTATCAAGAAGATAGGATAAGGCGTCGCATACATTCTGACATGACCAAAGTGTATACCGACTTTGGTCAGAGGAAGTGAAAAAAGCCTTTCTGTCATTACATGCCAAATAAAGTGAACCATAGTTTTTTAATGCCCTTTTGAAGGTCCACTCTATCAAATCCAGAAGTTTTTCTTTAATTAGATTATGTGGTAATGTTGTATACAGAGTAGAAAAATCATATGTGGACAAGCCTGTCGCACGGAACCCTCTACACTTCAATTTACTGAGCACCTCACCAGAATTTTTAATAGACCAAAACCAATTTTTATTTGAAGTTTCATACACTGTCTCACAGTATCTTATAACATGAGATTTGATAGCAGTAAGACAGGAAGTTAATAATTTAGAAAGTTCAGTGGTTGTACAAGAGCTAGAATTTGCAATAAATCTAGCTTTGTATGGTCTTTTGTGAAGCTTAGGTAACCAATACATCGTAGGAAGTTTGTCTTGGCCTTCATTGACACAAACAGAAAACTTAACAGGTAAATCGTTTAAGTGGGCATTAACTACAGACACCTCATCAGTATCTGTCTCCAGATAAGCCCTGGTACCATCAAGCTCCTGTTTTAAGGTGTTAACGTAGTGAAGCCTACAAACGACAACAACATTGTTTGCGGCTTTATCTGCCGGAACCAAGACATACTTTCTATGAAATTCTTGGATACCCTGCTTCAAATGCCTAAATGACGATTTGGGTTTAGGAGGTAAAAGATTAGTATTTTGTGAATAAAACTTAATACGTTTATCCACGATAGTGAATATACTTCTTTTCCATTCTTTAAGAGCATCATCCTCAACACCCTCTCGTTTACACCATCGATTACCGAAATCATTTAATGCAGATGAAATCTCCTCTCTACATTTGTCGAAATTAATGTAGGAAGGGAATCTATATTTCGGACCTTTAGAAACAATTTTGCGAATTCTAGAATCCGAAATTATTTTTAAATTTCCAGTAACAATATGTCCAGCGGGTTGATAAACATATTTTGAATCTTTACAATCTCAAGACTTAGGAGTATTAGCATGGATATCAAGATCAGAAACAAGTTTATTGAAATTAAAAATTGTATTTCTGATTGGTTTGTTATATTTGTAACAAATAATAGGAGGTTCTGAATTTTGGAAGTAGGTAGGTATAGACTGTATCACTGATTTATCCTGGAATATGCTTGGTAAATCAATAAAGTCAATTCCTTTATTGATGAAAGGAATTTTAATAAAACTTCTAATGTGATTAGATTCGGAATCGATAAATGGACGAAGAGCATGCTGAGTATAACATCTTGTTAACAGTGCAGCGTCATACATTTGATGATTTCTATCGTAAAATCTATTAGCCTCTGTGTCCAAGGAACGTAATGCAGCAATAGGTAGAGAACTAAGATACGACAGCATTGGATGTCGACCGTGAATCCTTAGTTTAACAGCTAAATCATTAAGAGAAATGTTCAATTTCAATGCAGCGCACCGTTTACGTTTGTCATTACCCTTTTTCCGTATACCATGAGATCTAGATTTACGTTTACGAGAGTCCGAAAGTGTAAGTACATCAAAATCGGGCATTTTGGAAATATTGCCTTCATGGTAAATGTTGTCGTTAAATCCCAGTGGAAAGGGTGTTTGCAGTAATTTTATCCATTTAAGTTCAGTTTCAAATCGTTTAATGTTTTTGAATCTAACTGAAGAATTTTCATCATATGAGATTTTCTCCACTGGTTGAACTTTAACATTATTGTCTACGCGCCAGCGCGTAGACTACTCTAAAGTTTGAGATTGACCTACTTTTAATTAGATTACAAGACAACCCGTACACCTCTCTACAACTGCAACTGCACGTTTGAGTCTAGTGGCTTGACCATCGTGTTAGTAGGATTCCGGGTCGTTTCGCCAAGGACCGTGTAAACACCCAAAACACCCAGACAAACCTCCCTTTGGTTGGTAACATTTGTACCAATGGTGCAGTAGGTATCAAAAATGGGGCAAATTGTTAAATTCGTGGAACTGGTGCATGACTGCATTCTATCTAAGCAACAACGGAATGAAATGAACCGACGGTATTGTGACGCTATATGGTCAGGCCTGAAAGCTTTGACCGCACCCCACCTGCCGTGTAGCCAATTACATTCTATCCAAGCCACAACGGAATGAAATGAACCGACAGTACTGTGACGGTCGATTGTCAGGTATGAATGCTTTGACCGCGCAGCGTTTTATTTCTGGTCAGTCACATGAACCACGATGAAATGGGAGTACGGTCAGATTCTTTGACATTCAAGTTTATATATGCGAAGCGTAGACCAAGCTTTTTGTAAAAGCTTATACTTGTTGGGAGAATGACCAGTGCGCTTAAAATGCTGGTACAGGAAGGTATCATTATTTTTGGGCTTTCTGATTCTACGATAGTGCTCACCAAATCGTTTTTGCAAAGTTCGACAAGTTTGTCCAACATATTGCATCCTACAATTGTTTGTATTTCAAGTAAGAACATATACAAGATCCATTGATTTTCAGTCTAAATCAGAATCATTAACCACTGAAAATGTCCTACCATTCACAGATGAAGTGATAGTAGTCTTAGAGCATAAATGATTGCAACAGTTGCACTTCTTGGCATTGCACTTAGAAATACTAGGGTACATTCCAGGTCTCTTGAACGGATTAATATATTTACGTAAAATTGGTGATTTGAGTGGAGATAACCTAATCTGAAGATTATTACGAAACATATTAGAATTAGAAGCTCCGTGTAGATTAACAGTAGATGCCGAAAATAAATTAAGAGGTGTCACCCTTACAGTAGGTAATAAATTTTGAAAATTGTTAGTTGAATGAGGAATCCGTACAGTAGACGCGGCATGCAACCTAAGGGGAGTTAATGTAATTCCTAATCTTTTTGTGATAGTCATAGTTGGGAGTATTGTGTTGATACTGCCAAAAGGAGCGCGACACTCATACCGGTTATAGAATAAATAATGCACTTAATCGTAATGCAAAATCTTTCGAATGAAAGAAAAAGGTATAACCGAAACCCACACCTCAGGTCCATGTCTAATACAAGTCCATGGATAGAAACGTAAGAATCGCTTATACAACGAGATACGAGTGACGGTCAACTAATGACCTTCAATACGGTATCGAAGAGTTGTGGTAGTTAGAGATAGGAAAATACAAACTGATTGCAAGCAATCCCTGAGGATTGGAAAAATAAGAGCATTAAATGGATGTACGGGGAGACTTTTTAGGGCCGCCACACGGCACAACCACAAGAACTCTGATATAAAAAGGTACAAGTAGGCAAAGATCAGGAAAAGGCGCAATCAGAAAAAGATTCCCACTCCAAAAACCGAGGTGGGAAAAAACCAAACTAACAATCAGATACTTATACCATGAAACATATCGTAAGCCGAATGAGCAGCTATTTTCCCAATAGGTGGCCACTCAGTTACCTTAACTTAACTAAAAATATGAAAACATACATAAGGCGCCAACAGCACAAAAAATTTTTTATACACCAAAACATAAAACAAAAAGAACCACCACAGAAGTATCGACTTGGAACGATCAGTAACACAAAGTTACTGGCGGGCTTAAACCGGTTTTACATGGCCATAACCTCACCCTCAGCTTCTGCAGTGGTTCATAACATTTAGTTAGTTATTCGGTCCTCGTGGTGAATCTCTAACTAGTCAATGAATCACCAAGAACAAACAAATTAATCATGATAAACATCCTGATGAATCAAAAACCAGGACTCACAGACTGAGTAAGCTGCCCGACGATGGAGATCCCTGGGCGCCGAATAACCTACTAACTCCGGAGCAAAAGAAAAACACCAGTTGGACCCCGGTGGGCCAAGCAACAGACCAGAAGCTCCGGCCCCAACCAACTAAAATGAATAGCTTTATGTCGGGGCCATCATAGAGTCTGACGCCCGACCCACCGGCGTGCAATTAAAGAAGGCAGCATAGTTATCAACCATGATTGGGTTAAAAACTAAGCATGCAGACTGTCGCATAACATTCAAGTTATAACCTATACGTCTGTAACGTGTTATGATTTTTCTGAACTGAAAAGAAAAATCATTAATTCCTTTAAGTTTCTTAAAAACTTCTGGTTGTCATTCTTTCAGTGCACTAAATCGTCCGTATATGTTCGTATGTTTACGCCGAGAATTGACTTCCGACCATTTCCATATATGGAAAGTTAATTGTCAATTAATATTTAATTGACCAATTAGTAAAATGCAGCGCGTGTTGCTGACGTCAAACGCCGCGCGCCGAATTCAAAATGGCCGACCTGATTGACGTCATTTGTAGAAATACGTGCATATCATTGGACAAGGCCAAATCCTGACCTTTCAACTGGAATAAATTAATGTTCGACGTCAGTTTCCGTAAACGTCGGCATATGTGTTCGGCTCGTTCCGGAAACGGCCCCACACGAGTGAACACGATGACAAACAGCTGAAAAATGAATCTGTTAGAAAAAGAAAACGCAGAATTTTGAGGAGAAAATTTTATTGAAAGAAATTTAAATATGTGTTTCATCAAATAGCGAAGTGTCGGTGATCATTTCTTTCTATTAACGATGGAATTCTATGTAAAACAATCGGTGTGTAAAACCACTTGTTTTCGCCATCTTGTTTTACGGATGGACACGAGGCTGAAAGTACATTCGGAATGGTGAAGAGACGTTTCGCTCCATGGAGATTGTACTCATCAGCTGAGTGTACGTGTCTACCTTGAGGGTGCAGCTAACAGTTTTTACCCACTTGTCCTGGGCAAAAAAGTCAATATAGAGGGGTATGGCTACATTTTGGTCTGTAAATGTGTGTAAAAATATTTTAAAGCAGTATTTGACTTTTATTTCACTCAAGCAGTTGTTATTTATGATTTAAATTGATTTTTGTCAGGTCACATGACCTACTGTATTTTTTTATTAGTGCAGAACTAACTTGCTGGATTTTACCCTCAACCCCGGAAATCAGCTGTTCAAAAATGGCTCTTTTTTTGAAGTGGAATTTACTATGATAAGTCAACGGCTGGCAGGTATTCAAATGTGCATAGAAATTAAGCATTAGGGTGTATCTACACATGGGTATGCAGTTTACGGTCATTGCATGTGCCAGTGGCATGTCGCACTTCAAGGAAAATGTGTCTTTTGGTGCAAAAATTGCCCTTTTAGTAAGGGGGGTGGGGTAATGTTTACATTTGCACAGAGATTGTTCCAGTAAGCAGAAACTGTTTCTGTTACTTTAAGATTAATTGCTGGTCTATTTGTAATTGACTGTGAGTATATATGAAGGGCTATTAATGTTTTGTCTTGTTGCAAGGGGTAATTTATTGAGTAGCCGTCGTAAAAACTTTGGCCGGCCATTGGAAACCGTGTAGTGCCCCCATTAACAACATTTGTCCATTTCAAATCTTGTTAATTCATTTTTAATATCATTCAGATTTCAAGTTAATCCATTACTGACACAAAAATTGACACAGAAACACAGTGAAACTATCTTTTTTTCAAGTTTTCGGTGATTGAAAATTGTCATGTTTGTCACACAAGGGAGATAACTCAAATTCTTAAAATATGTTGTTCAGCTTGAAGACTGTTTGCACTGGTCTGACTGATTAAAAATGATCAAAACTGATCAAAACAGCATGTTAAAAGTGGTTAAATGGTGCTTTTCATAATTTTTAGCTACTTTTAAGCAGTTTTACCTGCAATTCATGCTAAGTATGCAGTATTTGGAGACAGACCTACTGTAATTCCTGTACATACCCCAAATACTGTGTCGAATATATGTTTTGTAAAATTTTAACTGATACCGAAGTGTGCAGTCGCAAGTATTTGTTAAACCGGCATTCATTTAAAGAAAATTATTATCGCCTATGGCCCGGTATTGAAAACAAAGATGATATAGTGTCGTCCGATTTCAGTTCTCAGGATAACGCCTGAAAGTTATGTACACAGACTTGACCATTATTTGGAAAACAGATTCCTGCTTATGAATTGCAAGCATGTAACACATCTTTGTCATACTTAAATAGATTTTCATTCCCCATATTTGTTTATTGAAATCATTCATTTTTACATTAACATGAAATGTGTGAGTAATGGGGAATGTACAGGGCATTATGGTTACAAAAGATAAAAACAAGTCATATTTATTGTCAGATGTTTAATGCCATATGCATGTTCATGTGAGTAGTTAGGATTTGGCAGTTTTTCATCTATATACATCATTAAGCTGACATACTAGCACCACACATTATTCACAACCCTTTTTCCTTTTGCAGGCTTTACTTGGCAGTTCCAGACTGTTTGTATTACCCTGAGAACTAGACACTGAAAATTCAGAGGAAGGTGGCCTTATTATTCTGTCCAGGGTATTCACTGCTTTCACTGTAACCGGTGTGATCTGCAGATAATTTGTTAAACTTGTAAGTATACATTACACATATGCTGACATTTTTAACCATGTACCTTTCGTCTTCAAGCATATTATTCTTTATCGCAGTCGTATGGCTGATAAGCAAAGTTCTGCGCGGAGACTGCGGAAGCGGATGCATTGTGGTCGACAGACATTTTATGATAAAATGCACTTTCTTATGTGCCACAGAAAGAGTCAAGAGTTGTTTTGATACCCTGTGGATACAGACTCAGTAACAGATAAAGCCTTCCTGTGTGATGCCCTTACAGGCAATTATATTGTCTGTAGTACTATAATTTGAATTATCTCTTTAATAACAAGCACATACAAACACAGTATATGCACCAATTTTATGAACCCCCCCCCCCCCCCCCCCCCATCAAATTATCCTTAATCAACTAGCCTCAACAGTTACTATATAAATATTGTGTGAAAGTTATATCACTGCATTTATACCAACACCAACATGCCACATTTGCACTTCACATTGCATTTCTTTCAGGTCATAACAGTCGACGTCTTCAAAAAAAGCTGTTGAATGATACAGTTTGACCGACCGACCCCCTCCCCCCATTTTTCTACAAGAGAGACTGCAGAACAGAAGCTTGAAGTGCCCAGAAAAATTGTCCAAGGACTCAAGACTGTGTAAATTCTTGATTTATTACATATGGAGTATATGCAATTGTGTCACATGAAGAAGCGATCACCTTCTTGAACTGCACCTATAAATCGCGTCGCTCGGCACCTTTTGACATTGACTGTTTTGTATCAGTTTTACACTCATATTTCTTTTTTCTCTGCAATAAAGTCATATTTATTCATACAGAACCATAAAATGACATAAATTATGTGCTAGAAATAACATTAGGGTATATCAGATATTGTTGAGTTTTTCCTTAAAGGGTGCAGCTAACAGTTTTTACCCACTTGTCCTGGGCAAAAAAGTCAATATAGAGGGGTATGGCTACATTTTGGTCTGTAAATGTGTGTAAAAATATTTTAAAGCAGTATTTGACTTTTATTTCACTCAAGCAGTTGTTATTTATGATTTAAATTGATTTTTGTCAGGTCACATGACCTACTGTATTTTTTTATTAGTGCAGAACTAACTTGCTGGATTTTACCCTCAACCCCGGAAATCAGCTGTTCAAAAATGGCTCTTTTTTTGAAGTGGAATTTACTATGATAAGTCAACGGCTGGCAGGTATTCAAATGTGCATAGAAATTAAGCATTAGGGTGTATCTACACATGGGTATGCAGTTTACGGTCATTGCATGTGCCAGTGGCATGTCGCACTTCAAGGAAAATGTGTCTTTTGGTGCAAAAATTGCCCTTTTAGTAAGGGGGGTGGGGTAATGTTTACATTTGCACAGAGATTGTTCCAGTAAGCAGAAACTGTTTCTGTTACTTTAAGATTAATTGCTGGTCTATTTGTAATTGACTGTGAGTATATATGAAGGGCTATTAATGTTTTGTCTTGTTGCAAGGGGTAATTTATTGAGTAGCCGTCGTAAAAACTTTGGCCGGCCATTGGAAACCGTGTAGTGCCCCCTGAATGCACATATTCTGAAGCCACGAAAACATATTACTTTTGCAAATGTACTGTTTTATTCCTGTAAAAGGCTAACCCGTAAGCTGTCATAAATATAAAACATGTGACTTACTCATAACACGACATGTTACAACAATAAAAATGTTTATAAATGCGAAATTCAAAGTTTAATCCACTGGAGATGTTCTGTGGAAAATGGTTGTACTTGTTTACTCTTGAAAGTGAAAACGACGCGTATATCGAAGTTACACTAAACACCGTAATTTGATGATCTATCTATCTATCTATCTTCTGATACTGAGTCGATCAATTTCTGATCATCACCTCAGGTGTGGGGTGGGTGGCTAAATTTAGAATTTAGTCAAGGGAGAAAAAAACATTTGGGGTGGACCATTAAAACTATTTACAAGATATAGATAGAGGCATGCTAAAACACATGCCTCTGGGCCTATGATTAAATAGAAGCCTTAAATTCCTCAATGGTCTTAGATGAGACCACTGAAGAAGGGAGACTATTCCAAACCGAAATAGTTCTGGGGAAAAATGAGTTTTTCAGGGCATCACTATAGGCAAATTGTCTTGTATACTGTAATTCATGCGATGCCCGAGTTCGCCTTAGGTTGGGTGCCGGGGTCAGGTATTTGTCTTTATCAAGAGACACTGTACCGGAGTGTATCTTGTAGAAGAAGGTTAAGGAGGACCGCTCTCTGCGGGACTGCAGGGATGGCCACTCAAGCTCGTCAAGCATATCACCGACGCTACTGGAGTTCCTCCATCTCCTGCAGGTCCACCTGACTGCAGTCTTCTGCACCTTCTCCACCTTCTCAGTCTGAGTTTCATGATAGGGATGCCAAATAGGGACTGCATACTCAAGCTGAGGACGAACCAATGTTTTGTATGCAGCTTCCTTTGTATGCCTAGGTGCCAATGCCAAATTGCGCCGAAGAAAGCCCAAAGTCTTAGTTGCCTTGCATGTAATTTCCGAAATATGTTGACCCCAATCAAGGTTGTCTGTGATAGTTAAACCTAGGTATTTAGCGGACTGAACCTGTTCTAATATTTGCTGGTGCAGTGTGTAGCTGAACTGTATGTGATTGCTTGGGTGTAGCCGAGTCACCCTCATTGAATGACATTTGCTAACATTAAATTTCATTTGCCAATCCGTTTCCCATTTGGCCAAGCTATTCAGGTCATCTTGCAAAATGTGACAATCCAAAGGAGGCTTGATATTCCTGTACAAAACACAATCATCAGCAAATAGTCGAACTGATGACCTGATATTATCCGGAAGATCATTGATGAAAATAAGAAATAGGACCGGTCCCAAGACCGATCCTTGCGGGACACCAGATAGAACCGGGACTGGATCTGAGGCTCGGCCATCTAATACCACCTTTTGAGAGCGCTCAGAGAGCCACGAGTCGATCCACTTATGTGTGGATCCTCTAATCCCGTAAAAGTCAAGTTTGTATAATAACCTTTTATGTGGGACCTTGTCAAAGGCCTTAGCGAAATCCATGACAATCACGTCTGTTTGCTTATGCCCGCTGTTCACAGCTCGATCCAGATTACTAACTAAGTCATGATAAAACTGAACTAACTGGGTTTCGCAAGACCTTTGACTTCGGAACCCATGTTGACAATCAGCAAGGATGTTTTCAAGGGCCAGGTGCTTGTTTATTTTGCTGACTATTATATGCTCTAGAGTTTTGCAACAGATGCAAGTAAGCGACACCGGTCGATAGTTAGCTGCATCATATTTCTCACCTTTCTTAAATACCGGGGCTACATTTGCCTGTCGCCAATCATCTGGTACAGCACCCTGAGCAAGCGACTCATTGTAGATACAGGCTAGGATAGAAGCAATTTCAGAACTACATTCTTTCAACACCCTAGCACTCAGGCCATCTGGCCCAGGCGCCTTATGTATATTCAAATTATTCAACAGTTTAGTGACCCCCTTGGGGTCAACTGTAATTTCACCCATGGCGGTGAAAGGACTTGTGCCTTTGGAGGGGATTTCATCATTTGTTTCGCGAGTGAAGGCTGACTGAAACTGCCTATTACAAATGTTGGCCTTATCCAAGGTGTCAGTCTTCAAAATTCTATTTTCTCTAAGGGTATTGATCCCAGACGCGTCTTTTTTAAGGGACTTGACAAATGACCAAAACTTTTTTGCCTTCTCATTTTCCGGGGACAGTCGGGATCAGAGCTATCATTTTCTAACGAGAAGATATTGGTAACATGCTTCCAATATGCATCTCTGATGCTCTTTTGAACATGTGCTCTGAACCGTTTGTAATGGTTCTTTAGGTCAGGGCTACTTGACTTGCGAGCACGAAAGTAAAGCTTATCGCGTTTCCTAATCAAGCGTTTGATCGAACTATCGATCCAAGGTAAGCTGTATTTTGTTTTGGTCATTTTTGATGGAATAAACCTTTCAATAGCCGAGAGAACCTCCGACTTGAAACTGACCCACATGTCATTAACTGACATGCGACTATGGTCAGATGAAAGGAACGAATCCCTGAAGCGCGCCAGATGGTCATGTAGACCGTCCATGTCCGCTCGTTTGTATAGAAAGATCTTACGCGGGGCCTGCTGGATCCGTTTATGATCTTTACGAATTCAAAATATCCAGCTCGACAGCTGGGCTCGGCTGTGGCTTTCATACCCCAACTTGACATGTTTAAATTATCTGAAGGTAGATCTACCGTATCTCAAGCCACTGCTTTTCAAAAATCTTAGTAACCATTTAACATTTTGCAGTAAGTATTCAGCAATTAGCATTTAGCAAATAGCAATTAGCACGGCACTTTCCATACCATACCATACAGCTTCCAGCTACCACTTATTTAATGTAGAATCTCTACAGGGACTGCGTAGGGAGGTGATAATCAATTTGATAACATTGAACCCTATCATCTAGACCAATGATCGAATCTTATCGCGTCTACACTAATTGATCGAGTAAGGCACTTATAAAGTTTCTTAGTTCTGTTAAATAAGGACAAATTAAATGCACTTGATCATATTGACATGTGAGGTATAAATCTGCTTTATCCCCGGAATCATTGTCAATGCATGATTAGCATCGTAAGCAGTTTTAAGCATTCTTTGACAAACCGCTGTGTACAACACCAGCCAACAGCTAAACGTTTTCACTATTTTAACCAATGCAATGCGGTTTTGGGTGAGTGCGTTGATCCGAAAGACCTTGAGCATTCCAACTATTCACTTTTATAATGTTTAGGAGAAGATTCATATAAGCTTCCTTGAAGCTTGTTTTCTGCAGTGATCCTTTGATTTATTGGTTGTCATTATTGTTATTTGTGAATTTTTTAATAAACTAGTGTTTAAGCCAACTATTCATTTTCGCTAGCATTGTGTATTCGTAGTGATGCCACCCAACCTTGCAAATCACAAAAAAATAGAGGAGAAGAAATGGCAAATTCTTAACATACAAATCTAACCCGCCACAAACACAAAATGTCGCATCAAAGTTTAAATTCTTCCTTTTCGTATGGCCGTTTCAGTCTTCATTAAAGATGATTCCATTGAAATTTGTCATCGCCATTGTAATTGACGTAACCGTGATCGAAGTTGCGGTACAGCAAAAAATAGCGGCCCTCCGCTTAAAAATTACAGATAAAATGCAGTGAACATGAAAGGGTAGCAATAATTTTTTCGCACCAGTGAAAAACTATTTTCATGTCTTTATCTTAGATAAAATTAGTTTTGTTTTTGTTTGTATATTACACATCCCTGATAACAATACACAAAGATTTTTACTGATTGCGCCTTTTCCTGATCTTTGCCTACTTGTACCTTTTTTTTTTACCTAACTGATACATTTCTTTGGCATTTAGTTTTTGTGGGTGTACACTTAGTGCAACCAACGACCTTGATAGGGTGACCTTCACCTTCAAGTGATGGACGAAAAATGTCTCCACCATCACATTTATTTTTTTTCTTAAATAACGTGTGTACATTTAAACCCCAAAACTGTAATGGATGAGACCATTGAAGAATGGAGACTATTCCAATCGGGCAAACCGGAATAGTTCTTGGGGAACATGCATTTTTTCAGGGCATCACTATAGGCAAATTGTCTTGTGTATTGTGATTCATGCGATGCCCGAGTACGCCTTAGGTTGGGTGCTGGGATCAGGTATTCACCATTTTTGCATTATCTACTGGTTCCCAGCTTACTGAAATCAATTTTGGAAAATACAGTTAATCGAACCCCCCCCTTGGATTATTGATTTTTTTCTCGGGGGGGGGGGGGTTACCTTTGTGTGTAAGCGGGCAACCAGCAGATAATGCAAAAATGGTGAATTTGTCTTTATCAAAAGACACTGTACCGGAGGTATCTCGTAGAAGAAAATTAAGGAGGACCGCCCCTGAGGGACTCTAGGGATGGGATATTTATAAATAGCATATCTCTCAAAAAGATAACTTCGATCATGGGCGGATCCAGAGGGGGAGGGGGACAGGGGGTCCGCCCCCCCCCCCCCCCTGGAATTGCCAGATTATTAATTTTTGCCATGTTGAAATTTTCCGTCAGACCCCTTCTGGGAATTTGGACCCCCCCCCCCCCCCCTGAGAAAATTTTCTGGATCCGCGCATGTCGATGACGAGAATACAGTAATATATTAAGATGATGGTTGGTGGCGGGCAGTGTAGTTCTATCATTGGAGTCTGGTGATGGTAATACCCTTACTCGGGGTTAAAGTGTAAGAATAGAGGAACCAGGAATCGATGCAATTAAATCTAAAGTCACAACAAAGACACCAGGTGGGAAAGAAAATACATAAAACACAACAAAACATTTTTCCGGCAAAACACACGAAGGGCAGAATGACTAGCTCTTTCCCAACAAGGTAGCCATCAGGCTAAGTTGCAACCGGAACGAAAGGCAACGAGCACGACAGAGAGGCAGGCATAATAAACAGTAGTATAATGAAGATAAACCACGTTTCCTGGGACACCGATTATCGTTTTTACTGGGGATAACACCGAAAACTACTTTTCCTGGGGGAAAATTAAATACAAACATGGTGTTCAACTGGCGAACATATGTACAAAAACGTTTGACGTAATAAAGTTAAAATGACGAGCGCCGATAAGCCAACGGTGGAACACTACGCACATACACAAATAGCTTGTCGCCCGACCTTCCATCACAACTTCAGCTAGAGACACCCAAGTATTGGTCGACCAGCAGTTCCCGGCGACTTTGCAGTCCTGGGGCGAAACGTCTTTCCAGTCACATCCCAAACCTGAGTATAACACAGATGCTGAAATCCTCTGGGTCCAATTGAATCTTATTGGATCCAAATCAGTTCTTATTGGCGCTTACTACAAACCCCACGAATTAGATCAAGCTAGCTTCTTAGAACTGGATAAATCCCTCAACCTTGTTAAAAAGTCCAACTCCCAAATATGGCTCCTGGGAGATTTCAACTTGCCAAAAATAGACTGGCAACTTCAAACGCCAACCCTTGACTGTGAATACCAGACCTTCTACTCAGACTGCTTACAAACCTTCAGTGACTGCCTGCTAGAGCAAATGGTGACCTCTCCAACGAGAGGTCAAAACATCCTGGATCTTTTCTTCACCACAAACCCGACCTTAGTACTCAGTGTTTCTATCCAGCCTGGTCTTTCAGACCATGACATTGTTCTGGCAGAAATAAAGAGTCGTCCTGAACTTATAAAGCAGGTCCCCCGCGACATCCCCCTGTACAAGAAAGCTGACTGGGACCAGCTTAAGCAATCAATGAGAGACTTATTTCTGGAACTCCAATCAATCCCTGCTACCACAGACAGTCAAGTTCTGTGGGATAAGTTTGCTGGCAGACTCCAGCAGGAGATTGACAAGCACATCCCTATAAGGAAAGCAGGTACTAGAGACGGATTTCCCTGGATTACTCAGGAAATCCGCAGGCTTATGAGAAAAAGAGATAAACTCTACAGGCGCTGGTCAAGATCAGGCAGACCTGATGACCAGAAGAAATTCTTAGACCAAAAGCACTTAGTTCGCAGAATAACCGACAGGGCCTACGAAAAGTACCTGAAAGACATCCTAGGTATTAATAATGAGGCGGATGACCTTGATGCCCCACCCAAGGTCAAAACCAAGAAATTGTATTCCCTCCTGAAACATTCAAAACAGGATTCTAGTGGAATTGCATCACTGAAGGCCAACAATAAAACTTATACTGAAGACCCGGATAAGGCCAATGCCCTAAATGCCCAATTTAACTCAGTCTTTAGCCCCAAAAGCCCGATAAGCCTTAAGCAAATTGCTCAGAGGACACTACAGGACTTACATGATTCTGGCACAAAGCAACCCTTCAGACCCAGCCCACACCCCAAAATGCCTGATATCCACATTTCTGTGCAAGGCATAGAGAAACTGCTCAAATCTCTAAACCCCCACAAGGCCGCTGGCCCAGACAAACTTAAGCCAATTGTCTTACAGACCCTCCATAAGGAACTTGCTCCAATACTGCAAGTGATTTATCAAAGATCCCTTAACACAGGAAAGCTCCCTTCCATTTGGAAAGAGGCAAATGTATCCCCTATCTTCAAAAAAGGGGATAAAACCGACCCATCCAACTACCGTCCTATCTCCCTGACCTGTGTCCTCTGCAAGGTGCTTGAGCATGTCGTGGCTTCTGGAATCTCTAAACACTTCACTGACCAACACATATTATTTGAACTGCAGCATGGGTTCCGAGAAAAGAGGTCCTGCGAGACACAATTGATAATGCTGGTCGATGAACTCGCCAAAAATATGCAAGCTAAAAAACAGACCGACCTCATCCTCCTTGACTTTAGCAAGGCTTTCGACAAAGTAGCTCATGAAAAATTACTACTCAAACTTCACTTTTATGGTATAAGGGGGAATACTCTAAATTGGATAAAAGATTTTCTTGACAATAGATCACAATCAGTTCTCCTAAATGGTTCCAATTCAGATAACATCCCAGTATCCTCAGGTGTCCCGCAGGGCTCAGTTCTCGGACCCATTCTGTTTTTAGCCTACATCAACGACCTCCCGGATCAGGTTAGATCAAGAGTCCGTCTATTCGCTGACGACACAGCCATGTACCTTGCACTTGATAAGCAAGATGACTCAGAGATCCTACAAAAAGACCTTGAAAGCCTTGAGAAATGGGAAAAACTCTGGGATATGAGTTTCAACCCTTCAAAATGTCAGGTCATTCATGTGACCCGACGCCAAACACCACACGAAACTAAATATTATCTTCATGGCTGTGTACTTGAAAGTGTATCCTCCGCTAAATATCTTGGGGTCACTCTATCAGAAGACCTCAGCTGGTCAAATCATATCAACACTATTACTAAAAAGGCAAATCAGACTCTCGGCTTCATCAAACGTAATATCCGGGTCCATAACAAGGACCTGAAGTCCACAGCATATAAAACCCTCGTCCGCCCACAGCTAGAATATGCCTCTACTGTGTGGTCCCCTCACACCGACCAAGACATCAAGAAACTTGAAGATGTGCAAAGACGGGCCGCTAGATGGGTAATGAGAGATTACCAACAAACATCTAGTGTGACCGCGATGCTACAGGATCTCAACTGGCGCACCCTCGACCAACGACGCATAGATAGTCGACTGGTCCTCCTATACAAGGTCATAGTCAATGTCGAATGGGCAAAAAAAATCGTCCCGTGGGAATTTCATGACGATTTGTGACGACCTACCTTAAATCAAACTTTGGGGCATATGCAACAATTTAAACCAGTTCGTCGCCCTGAGACCCGCGTCTGGGCTGAAATATGACGTCATCAAAATGGCGACCAGCGCATTCATAATATGCATTTTAAATAATCATTTTCATACTATGCTTGTCAGATAAAAATGATTTCCAGCTTCTCGCTGTTTTTAAATGGGTGGATTTTACCAATTGTATTTATAAAAGCTATTTTAGCACAAAAGTATCTCTCACAAGGAGCATAGCACTAAAGATATGAGCCATGTCACGACAAAATCTGCATACAAAGTGCCAAATTATACATAGTACACCGGGAGCTAATTTTACCTACCTTGCATCCCCAAGACAGTTTTATGGGTGCCAATCATTTACTGGCATCCCAGAAATGCCAAAACAAAAATGTCCCCAAAGATAAAATCAAATGTACTATGAAACAATGCATGGTTTCCATGGTAACCGTTAACGTGATTCTTGAGGATGGGGGTATACATACAAAATTGATCATATCTCCACTGTCACTTATATTAGATTATTGAAAATGGTCTCATTTAACAGCCATTACGAAAACATGCCCGTGAAATATACAGAGATTTTTTTTTTTCAGATGTAAAAAAAAAAAAAAAAATCACCAGAAAAAAAATCGATATTTTTAATATATTTGCTCAAAACATACATTGTGGGTACACGTTAGAACCGCCTCACCGAGGCGGTTCTAACGAGTACCCACAATGTATGTTTAAGATCAAAAATAAGAAAATTAGGTATACCCCTGCAAATCCCAGTTTTTCTATATAAAAGTGGGGTTTACGGGGGTATACATTTCATGGACATGTTTTCCTGATGGTAGACATAGCCCTTTCTTTTTATGGTAAGTAATGCAAAATGTCTAATTAGCATATTCATTAATTTTCATGAAAACATGCAAAATGGCAGAAAAATCTTTAAAAATCCATAAATGAAGTAATTTCAGGCCCAAGCTGTCGTTGTGACACTTGGTTATTTAACCAGTAATATCATATGACGAATTTATTGATGACCTGGTCCTATATGAAAATTATTTCATTTGTATATTCATGAATATTAGTAAAATTGCCAAAAAGTGAGGAAAAACAAGAGAAAAAATATATCCATTGCAAGGTATACTTGATAGGTTATAAGATCCAATCTATCTTGCATCCCTGTGACAAATTCTCAAGACTGTCAGAGTTTTCAGAGGGACAACCTTAATGCCATCAAATTTTGTCATCAACAATGAAACAACATTTGCATGATGTAAAATTACATAGTTTCCACACCACTCCTCATGCGATACTAAAGAATAGGATGTTCTTCCAAAAATACTTATATCCCACCAATAGAATGCTCTAGAGTACTATAATTGGTTTGATAAAGATACATTAACCAAACAATTTAGCCTACAAAATGACTTGTATCTCGGCCGTCAAAAGTCATATAATGCTGAAAAATGACATCAAATCATGGTGTCTAGTGCATTATTATACCATCCTGCACTATAAAGTATGGGTCATTTGTGTTTTAGTTTTAAGAATATTAACAAAGCGTTTTGAATATAGAGAAAATATACAGAACAATTAAGGGTATGCGTAGAAAAACGCACGTAACCGGGTTACTGAAAGACCTAGGGAGCTATAATTTGTAATAAATGATTGCTAGGACAATGTTCTGTAACCATATAATCCGATATATAAAGTAAGAAAAAGAGTAAAACTGAGATCCTTGAAGAGTAGTTAACATATAAATGAGAAATATGGGTCATACTGCGGTTTCCTGCTATTTTTCTTGTAGATATATTGATATTAATGAGATCTTAATAAATAATAGCACCATCAATGAAACATGAAGGGGTACACCAACAATATTGCTTATATCTCAGCTGCCAGTAGCCGTGGAGAAGTCAAAATGGTATCAATCTATTGCTAGGACAATGTTTTATTATCATGTGCTCAGATGTGTAAATCATGCTTTCTGGCAAGCAAGATTTAATAAATATTGGTGAAGCACAGCCTTCCATTTTCATATTTTTCGAAACTTTATGTAACTTTCAGAAAATTCAATAACGTGGTTAAGCTATCGTACTGCATGACATTAGTGCATTCTCCCATCATTCTAATGGAACCATTTTCAGCATTCTAATGATATTGTCAGCTGAGATATGAGCGATTTTCTTTGATTTACCCGTTTTTCTCTTATTTATGAAGATCTCAGTAATATCCATACAACAAAAAATAGCTGATTATATCGTTACAGAACATTGTCCTAGCAATCATTTGATGCCAATTACAGCTCTTCTACGTATACACCCTAAATTGTTCCGTATTCCCAACCCACTAAATTCAAAAGTTTTTGTTGATATTCTTAAAACTCATGAAACTAACACCAAATGACTCGTAAATTGTAGTTCAGGATGTAATAATATTGCCTAGACACCATTTGATGCCATTTTCAGCACTATAGGACTTTTGATTGCCTTCATACAAGTCATTTTGTAGGTTAACCCATTTTCTTTTTCATTGTCTTTTCTCTAAAAATTTCTATATATTACTTCAGGACCATAGTACATTGTCATAGCATTCATTGAATACCTCTTTCAGAATCCTGGGTTGATAAACAGCTCTGGTACAAGCGATTTTGGTACATATACCCCCTATTGTTCCACAATTCTTCTCCATTTTAATGCCTTTATATTATTTATATATATATTGTTTTGCTGATTTTCATGAATAAGTGAATTCAGTGCTTTAAATATGAGGTATAAAGGTTAAATTGTTCAGTTCATGCATCACTATCAAACTGATTATAGTATTCTAGAGCATTCTATTGGTGAAATATGAGTATTTTTTGTAAGTACACCCTATTATTTAGAATCGCGTGAGAGGTGGTGTAAAACTAAGCAATTTTACATCATGCAAATGATTTTGTTGCTGAGGACAATATTTGATGGCATTTAGGTGGTCCCTCTGACAACACTAACAGCCTTGAGAATTTGTCCCAGAGATGCGAGTTAGGCCATATAACATATGCAATAACTTGCATTTGTTATAGTTTTTCCCTCGTTTTTCCTCACTTTTTTGACATTTTATTAATTTCATGAATATGCAAATGAGGTTATCTTCATATAGGGCCACTTCATCGATAAATTTGTCATATGATATTACTGGTTCAATAACAAAGTGTCACAATGGCAGTTTGGGCCTGAAATTAGTTCATTTATGGAATTTTAACAACTTTTTGTCATTTTTCATATTCTCATTAAAATTAATGAATATGCAAATTAGATGATTTGCATAACTTACCATAAAAATAAAGGGCTATGTCTAAGCTTTACAAAGAGACCAAGTACAGTAGTCTAGGATAAGTAACAATGGAGATATGATCAATTTTGTATGTACACACCCATGCTCAAGAATCTCGTCAACGGTTGCCATGGAAACCATGCATTTTTTAAAGCGCAATAGAGTTTATCTTTGAGGACAAAAATTCTTCGTATTTCTTGGGTCCCAAGGAATGATTCGGCAACCATGAAAAATTGTCCTTGGGTGCATAAAATTAGCTCCCGGGGTCTTTAAGTTGTGGGCGTTTTTTGAAGAAAAACGTATATCCAACGTATGCACGAACGAACGAATGACTAGATAAAGCAATATCATTTAACCCATCGACTTAATTCGTCTGTCGTATGTATGATCAGATGCATTTCATACGTTTTCTTCGCAAAAAAATGCAATAATGCGATGTTTTCAATTGATTTTGATGGAAATACGAATAATACATATATAGTCAGATAGCCGCCATATTGATGACGTTATAAATCGACTCTGACGCGGCTGTAAGTGCGACGAACAGGTTTAATGTTATACATGTACCCCATAGATAAGTTTTATATAGGTCGTCATAAATCGTCAAAAAAATCGCACGAGATTCCCATTCGACATTGACTATCACATACGACCTTGTAGCCATCCCTGCTCAAGACTTCCTGATCCGGAACACCCGACAATCATCCAGAAATCACCCCATGGCATACAGGCAGATCCTAGCTCTAAGAGACTACTACAAGTTCACATTTTTCCCCCGGACAATTATACACTGGAATGCCCTACCACTGCATATCCCCGTACTACCCACTCTGGCTCAGTTTAGCACAGCTGTCTGCCAGATAAACCACAAAAGTCCTTGAACACCAGCATCTGTTTTTATCTTTTAACTATACTAACACTCTTGATCGCACTGTACAAAGTCTTGTCACCCACTTTTCATTGCTTTTATTTCAACTAACCCCCTTCAGCTCTTGGTATAACCGGAACACCATCTGAAGTCCTCCTCGGAGGTTAAGATGTAAAGGAAGATAGATAGTCTTGTTTCTAGTATGAGCTGACCAATCAAGCGCATTTTAGCTGGTAACCGGCATTCGCTTTAATCGAATGTCGGACGCTTAAGAGCAAGAAAACCACTCTAATTAATCACTTCCTGAAAACTGTCAAAATTTTGACAAAACTAATTGGCCGTTTTCAGTTGATTTTCTGCACCTACGGCTTACAGAAATGGACGCTAAATCATTAGACTACTTTTGTCGCATCAACCCACTTGCCAGAAAAATCATCGATGACCAGAAATTGCTGCAAGATGCTGTGGGAGAGGAGTGGCACAAGCTGGACTGGCAAAAACAAGAAGAACTGCTTGATGATCTAATGGTGGATATATCAGTCAGAGAAAAATATGCAGGAGTAGAGAAGTCCCACACATACCCATCATCATTTCCGAATTATAAAATAGTGACGGGGGAAAAGATCATTGTTGATTTTGAAAATGACGTAAGTGATCACTATAATGCACCTGGTCACACACACTCACAGGGCCCGGTTGGCAATTTATTTAAGCTACTCTTTTGTGAGAAGAAATCAATATTGATTACCTGAACTGCTACTTTTCCACCTTTTTGCTCATTGGATCGAGGGTGACCGGTGTAACTTGGCCAATATCATTATGATTTAATCATTTCATACGCTTTTAAAATCATAATTTGCCAGGAATATTATGGGGTTCATACCTTGAGTTGAAGAAATAATAACGATGGAACGATATTTACAAAGATTTTATGAAAAATTAAATTCATTAAGACCATAGCAATAAACACTGAGTCATTCTGTATCTGTATAGTAATAGCGGTAGAATCCAATTCTGGCATCTATGAAAAGTTAGTAACTTTTAAGGACAGCTTGCGGGAAGCTGTTCACTGTCTCTGCACGAATTTGACACTCCTCCAGTTGGTTCCAATCACTAAAAGTTCTAACGAAGAATGAGTTTTTGAATTGATCTGATTTAGATTCTGGTATCTTAAAACACTCTGTGTGGTTTACTGAATATCTTTGTACAAAATTTGTAGTTTGAAAGTCAGAACATAAACGTGGTTTGATGTTTCTTTTGTTCCTAAGTGGAATGAGGAACTCGTCAGCATTGATTGCTGGTACCATACCCCGCACTACTTTGTATAACATAACCAGTCTTGATTCAAGGCGTCGTTGTTGTAATGTTGGTAACTTTAGGTCCTCTAACATCGATGTTACGCATCCTTCAAATCTTGATTTATAGTCATTCTTTATAAACCGAGCTGCTTGTTTTTGTACTTTCTCCACGGCAATAATGTCACAACTTTGATACGGATCTCATACGACTGCACCATACTCCAGCGTAGATCTAACAAGTGAAATATATGCTAGTCTTTTACAGTCTTCAGAACAGTATTTCAAATTTCGTCTTAAGAATCCAAGTGTTGAATTTGCTTTTTTGGTTATATTGGTTATATGTGTTTTCCATTGTAAGTCCTCTGATATTGTGAGTCCCAAATATGGATTAGAGTCCACTTGCTGTAGAATTTCATTAAAAAGCTGATAAAAATGGGATGATTTCTGTTGAATACTAAGGATGTAACATTTTTTAGCGTTAAATCTCATGCCCCATTTTGAAGCCCAATTTTCGAGTTCCTTTAGATCATTTTGGAGTATTTGGTGGTCCTTTTGAGTTTTGATTTGACGATAAATGAGGCAATCATCTGCAAAGAGGCGAACTTGGGATTTGACACAATCAGGTAAGTCATTTATGTGGCACAGAAACATCAAATGTCATTCAACTGGTACAAATGACCGGTGACGTCATTCTGACCAGATCAATGCAGCTGTTAATTGTCACTGTGTCTTTGAACAAGAAAATTCAATGGCAGATTTAATGGAGGTTCACCAAAACCTTCTTGAATTGATTTTTCATGGAGAAAGTATACCTGATCAACCACTGCACCCACTCTTGTCTGGATTAAGAACCTAGGAAGCAGTGGCCCTTACCCAGACCCTTACCCTCATGACTGAAACATAATTGAAGTGATGTTAAGTCCCAGTTAAACAACTCAATATATCTTTTAGCAAGATTTCAACAAGAAAAGTGCTTATAGAGAATTAGAGATGTATTAGTACATGTAATAAACAATGTTTAATACATTAATTATTTGTTATCACACAGGTGTTATTTCTTTCCATGCCAATATCTGTCACAAAACTTAAGTTGGAATGTTTTCTTGTAGCTCTGGACCTGGCAAGATGAGCACTCTTCACCATTCAGCTGGAGAACTAAGGTGAGATGCAATATAAAACACTGGTCTATGTTCTATGAAACAATCATGCTGTACCAACATACAGTCAATAAAATCAGAAGCTGCACCCACTGTACGAAAATAATAAGTTAGCTGCTTGTCACTTCTTTATGATGATATTTTTGTAAATTAATTTCTGTCAATTTTGTCAGCCATGAACAGCAAACTTGTGCTTGTTATTATCCACAAAGCTGATGCCGATATTTAGTTTTTTTATGTCTGAATTCACTGAAATAGCTGAGATGTGAGGCAATACATTTTAGAATAACATTGTATTATTGCAAATGATAAACAATGCTTTTCCAGTTATCAACACATACATACATGCACACACTCAGGTATACATATTTGTTACATATTTTATAATTAACATTGTTTCGCACTGTTCTCAGTTGAATGTTTTAGCTTACCTGAGTGGAAGTCTCACAGGTGAGCTTATAGGATAGGCAGGCACCAGTTGTCTGTCTGTCTGTTGTCGCCCACCATTTTCAAAGATCTCTGAAAGCCCTTGGCCAATCAAAGCCAAATTTTACATGCAGCATCTATAGGAAGGGGGAACCAATGTGTTTATATATATATATAAACCGCGGTGGTGTAATGGATAGCACGTCTGCCCGGAATGCAGGAGGTCCGTGGTTCGATTCCCGGTCGCGGCACGACCGATTTTTGTACGCTAATTCTGTTTGTTTATGTAATTTCCTGTATCATGCTGTTCTCTGTTTCTTAAATATATATATATATATATATATATATATATATATATATATATATATATATATATATATATATATATATATATATATATATATATATATATGAGATTTAGGTAATATACATCAAACAATCAAACCCTGTCGGTAGCACTGGATCCAATTTGGATGCTAAAATGATATGCGGTAAGTATATATGGAGATTTTATCATCAACAGTGCAAAATCCTATTTGTGCCTGAGCGCGCTTTCGCCTTTCGGCTTCTTCAGAGGCTTACTAAATACTACATAATAAGAGTGTGATATCTACATCTGCCTGTCATAGGCAGTCCAAAACTAGGAGACAAAATGTAATCTAAAAATTCTACATACTACTCATAACATTGTAAAACCTTATATAACTACATAAGAAATAAACACACCGCTACAAACTAGAGAAATGTAACTACAGCAAAATGGCTACGGAATTTTGAAAATGAAGAAATTTGGAAAATTAAACAGAAATTTAACAAAATTATGATTTTTGTGGGCTAATACATCTTGGAGAGGTTGGAAACAGTGTTAGAACTGTCAAAGTTGAAAATAAAAAGTACTAAACGGCGTAAAATCGTATAACTGAAATTGAGAGAATTTCGTGACCGTTCACCTGTAGGATTATCGGACATCCTCTGAACATGTAAGCCTCTGAAGAAGCCGAAAGGCGAAAGCGCGCTCAGGCACAAATAGGATTTTGCACTGTTGATGATAAAATCTCCATATATATATATATATATATATATATATATATATATATATATATATATATATATATATATATATATATATATATAAAGTAGAGAAATAAAGATGTACTAAATTGGCGAAGGTAGGTTTCGAACCCGCAGACTTCGGCTTCGGCGCCTAGCTATACAGGGCCATCCCCTCTACCGACTGCGCTACTACGCTCCTTAAAAAAGGAGTTATCATAGCTCAGGTTTAGAGGCGATTTCCCTGCATAACCCGTCTGATAGGTTACTATTTTTCGTTGTGCAAGCACACTCGTCTATATACATGGAATAACTGGATCCTGTGGATAGGATGCCAAAGCTTGGAAATAATATTTATACCCCCGGCATTTATGCCGACGGGTTTATAGTTTTCGCTTTTCCGTTCGTCCGTTCGTATGTTCGTTTGTTCGTTCGTTAGTTCGTTCGTTATTCCGGAACGTTCGTGGAATTTATGTCAAAGTTTTTGTTAAAGTTTCTCTGGTGGTGTATATCTCATGAACCAATGATCAAAAACCATTCATATTTTAACCATAGGTACCCTATAGGGTTTGCTTTGTTTCTGTGTGTTCGGACCCTGGGTCCATGCCCGGGGGTGGGGCTAGAGGTCAAAATCTAGGTCACCTTTTATTTGGGTCAAAGTTTTGGTTTAAGTTTCCCTGGTGGTGTATTTCTCATGAACCAATGATCAGAAACCATTCATATTTTAACCATAGGTACCATATATGGTTTGCTTTGTTTCTGTCAGTTCGGACCCTGGGTCCATGCCCGGGGGTGGGGCTAGAGGTCAAAATCTAGGTCACCTTGAAAATGTGCTATTTACATAGTGTTTTTTCATCTCTAAGTTCATATCTTAACAAATACTTATAGGAATGTATTCCTGCTTGGATCACAGATACCCTTTAGGGTTGAATTAAATTCCATGGCACCAAACTCCAGGGGTGGGGCTGGAGGTCAAAATCTAGGACACATTTATAAAATAGAATAGTTACCAAGATTAATATTCTGTATGTCTATATCTTGACAACCATGTGTCAGAAAATGTTCATGCTTACAACACAACATAGGTACCACATAAGGGCTAGACCCAAGGGTCCATGCATGGAGGTGGGGGTGGGGGTGGGACCTGAGGTCAAGATCTAGGACTTTTTTTTTTTTTTTTTTTTTTTTTTTTAAGAATGACATTCTACTTTCATTTCAATCTAGGACTGAGGACCTGACCCACAATGTCCGTGATTATGTCCTAGATTGGGTATACACGTCAGCTCTGTATACCGCTCTAAAATATGTCATTCTAAAACTACACTTCCCCATGTTTGTAAGCAAAGTACTTTACGCTGCTTATTTCTAAAATGTACTTGATAAGGGTACTGTCTTTTATTGGTAATGTGAGGTTCAATGTCAGGGGTGAGCATGTGCCGGGTTGTTTAGGTAGGGGGTAGGGAAGGGGGCTGGCTACCAACCGGGGTAGGGAAGGGGGCTTGGTGGCTACCAGCCGGGGGTATACGTGCCTCTCAAGGCACTTTTTCTAGTTTCATATCAAAGATATACAAACTTCAACAGCTATTCCTACCAAGATCATTTCTGATACAAGTACATCGGAAAAATTATAAAGTAGAGAAATAAAGATGTACTAAATTGGCGAAGGTAGGTTTCGAACCCGCAGACTTCGGCTTCGGCGCCTAGCTATACAGGGCTATCCCCTCTACCGACTGCGCTACTACGCTCCTTAAAAAAGGAGTTATCATAGCTCAGGTTTAGAGGCGATTTCCCTGCATAACCCGTCTGATAGGTTACTATTTTTCGTTGTGCAAGCACACTCGTCTATATACATGGAATAACTGGATCCTGTGGATAGGATGCCAAAGCTTGGAAATAATATTTTCATATCAAAGATATACAAACTTCAACAGCTATTCCTACCAAGATCATTTCTGATACAAGTACATCGGAAAAATTATAAAGTAGAGAAATAAAGATGTACTAAATTGGCGAAGGTAGGTTTCGAACCCGCAGACTTCGGCTTCGGCGCCTAGCTATACAGGGCCATCCCCTCTACTGACTGCGCTACTACGCTCCTTAAAAAAGGAGTTATCATAGCTCAGGTTTAGAGGCGATTTCCCTGCATAACCCGTCTGATAGGTTACTATTTTTCGTTGTGCAAGCACACTCGTCTATATACATGGAATAACTGGATCCTGTGGATAGGATGCCAAAGCTTGGAAATAATATTTTCATATCAAAGATATACAAACTTCAACAGCTATTCCTACCAAGATCATTTCTGATACAAGTACATCGGAAAAATTATAAAGTAGAGAAATAAAGATGTACTAAATTGGCGAAGGTAGGTTTCGAACCCGCAGACTTCGGCTTCGGCGCCTAGCTATACAGGGCCATCCCCTCTACCGACTGCGCTACTACGCTCCTTAAAAAAGGAGTTATCATAGCTCAGGTTTAGAGGCGATTTCCCTGCATAACCCGTCTGATAGGTGATATATATATATATATATATATATATATATATATATATATATATATATATATATATATATATGAAAAAAGAATGAAATGAAGTAACAGCAACAATTTATTTTAGTCCTGTAGCGCTTTCACTTTACAGCTCTTCAGCAGGAATGTCGCCATATTGTTTCAGCGTTACTAAAATTCATATAATTTTAGTAACGCCAAAATTTTAGTAACGCCAAAACAATATGGCAACGTTCCTGCTGAAGAGCTGTAAAGTGAAAGCGCTACAGGAATGAAATAAATTGTTGCTGTTACTTCATTTCATTCTTTTTTCCTATCATTACCGACACAAGGACCTGTTGTTATATATATATATATATATATATATATATATATATATATATATATATATATATATATATATATATATATATATATGTTATTAGATAAAAATGGCATTAGATAAAAATGATCTGAGAAAAGTAAAGCCTAAAACAACAGAAAATATCATACCTTTTGTATCAACGCACAACCCCAAAGATCCCCAAATGTTCAATGTAATAAGAGAAAATTTACCTATTCTTGAAGAAGACGATATAATGAGACGTTTGCTTTCAAACTACAAACTTATTAAAAGTAAAAGGCAGCCTTATAATCTCAAACGTCTTCTTACAAAGGCAAAATTCCAATCAAATGACATTCCGGAAGTGAGAAGGTGCAACAAACCGACCTTTCGGCCTCTGTATTCATTTGCTGGAAGGTAGTACAATACAGTTTAATTGTGGAATTAATTTCAAGGTCCATGAAAACATGTCATGTAATGTAAGTAATGTTATTTATGCAATGAAATGCAGGGGCTGCGGGGAAGAATACATCGGAGAAACTGGTGGACTTTTACAAAGGAGGGTCACGGTTCATAATCAACAAATCCGTGACCCTCGCACAAGAATGTTGAAAGTTAGTGAACACATAGATATATGTGCAAACACTTTGACACCTAAATATCAAGTATTTCCATTTTATAAGATGTATTCTGAAAGTACAAGCTTGCGACGGGCCAAAGAACGATATTTTATTAATACTTTGAAACCAAAACTGAACAGAGCAGCATAATTTACAGCAGTGCCATCAGAGTGTTCTTAACGCCATATGCATATATGTTTATTACGTATTATTTGCCTTCAAATCTTGCAACATTATAACGTACGTTATTTTCATGTTAATTACGTTATACGTGCATCCTTTAGGTTGCACGTTATACGTTGTACTTAGGCTCCAAGAAAGTGTCTGTCAAAAGGATAAGGAAAAGAACCGAAGGACTCGGACTGATTCATTAAATGGCCGCGCCCTGTATAATTGGGTGCAACCCTGTCGCGGCATATTGAAAATATATGCGGAGTACTTTGCTTTCTTCCCACTCATCGTATGTCTAAATTCCCATAATTCATTGCGTGCAAAGTGTGGTTTAGATCACGAGACTGCGTCGCGCACGGACCGCGGAAACACCCTCGCGCATGCTCCCAATCGTCCAATCAATGATGATCTTTTGATGAACACGCCAGAAAAGCGGGCTAATCTTTCGACTGCGCAATGCGCATTGGCATGCTCCGCCCACTGACAGAGGTCGTCAGTCAGCTGTTTACCGCCGCCATTTTTGAAGCTTTTTAAAAAAGCCACAGACTGAGCACTTTTTCAGGTGTTTATTTGATAACTGAACAGACTTGTCACTCAAAACGATTTGTCATAGACCTGTAACGTGACAGAGGGGGTCGCGCGTTAGCGCGACACCCGACCTGAGCATCAGCCATCACGACCAGCGTAATCTTTAGTCCGATTATCTGCATGCAACAAGGACCTTTGGCTACAGTTTTAGATGTTGGCTATGGTCAATTAAAGCGGACACGTGTGGCGTCTTCAAGGTCTTGTTTATGTAATAATCATTTTTTTTTTGTTTTCTTGTTACTCCCATCAATCAATTTCTGATTATTCTTGGGAGGTGTACATTGACATTGTACACTCCGGTGTATTTTGCAGGATGAGCCTACATGAGGATAGAACCTGTGTAGGGATCTTTAACCTGCACAGGGTATGACTGTCCCTGCACAGGGGGCCTCCAGTTAACGTACTGATCCGAAGGACGGCACACTGTATCATGTCATTCCTGCAAATGACACGAAGGGAAGCAAGTTCGGACCAACAAATTTTCCTCGCCGCTGGCGGGGGATCGAACCCGGGACTTCTAGCACAAGAAACACTCTGCATGATGAAATTGCCCTCTCTTTCCTTCTTTCTATATATACCGCAGCACCCTCTCGCGAGGATTGTTTCGTTTCATTATAGACTTGTTTCTTTTCTTTCTTCAGATACTGAGTCGATCAATTTCTGATCATCACCTCAGAATATTGAATTGCATAGCATAAGACAAAACTTTCTAGCAGACAGCTAAATATTGCATTGATTTCGCTGAGTACAAGCTATTCCCATCTCATAAACTTGTGCATTGCAGTCCGATATAAAGAATGTCAATGGAATGACAGAAGAACAAAATATAAAGTATAATCTGTTAATCGCATTGTCGCCCTTGGCTCTGCGTGCGCAGATGTCAATTATAGACCGACTTCGATCGGAGACTATAGACTTTATGCTTCGATACACATCAATTTGTCTGATGTCATTTCCCTGATTATTGTAATATAATCATAGTTCTGAATGGTTTCGCCGGACCATGTATGACCAGGGACTGTTAACCTGGCAGTTCCCTGGTATGACCAACAGTGTTGAAAATATTTCCTGGTCCTTTATAATAATACATTTGATTAATCGAAAAACGATGATCGTGGGGGGGGGGGGATTTTGTTACTTTTTCTTGTTTCTTTGATGCATTTTCTCATGTTTTTCAATCCTCTGAAATATTCTCTCTTCTTTATTTTGAAATTTAACAAATACAAGACGGTTCACCATGGGCGCCGCCATATTAGCTTCCATATATACCAACCAAACATTGTTTGACCTTCCGGAACTAGTCTATGGTCTGAAATCGAAGTCCCTCATTCTGTCAGCTAAATAATAATTTGAGGGGTCGAGAAGTTTTCCATACGCTATATTAACATCAATTGGTAATCTTTAACCAATAGATCTAGCCCTACTGTGTTCTCTTCCTAGATGTTGGCTTTGGTCAATTAAAGTGGCCGCATGCAGAAATATAAGGGGGGCGTCTTCTCAAGTCAACATAATAGTTGAGTATATCAATATATTCCACCTTAATTTCTGCTGTATAAACCCTGCATTTTCTTTCGTTTCAAAAAGCATAACATAAGACAAAACTATCAGATATTTAAAGCTAGTATCTCACTGGCATGCAAATTCCTGGCGACTGTTTTGCGAATTTTGTTGCAGACTTTCACACAACATTCGTACCAGTGTTGCACGAGTGTCACAAGTATTTCATGTGTTGCGAACTGGTCACGAAATTTTTAAACTTGTTTAAAAATTTTATGTGAGTTTTTTTCACCAAAATATTTTGCAAGACTGTCACGCTACTCGTGGGACGTTCGTGTGAGTGTCGCGAACTTGTCGCCGCAAAACTTTGGCAAATTTACAATGCAAAATTTTTGCGACGCTCGTATGAATGTCGTGCGAGTGTGGTATGAAGTTCGCGCAACAGTCTTGAGAAAAAAATGCGAACACCTCGCGACTATCTGGCGAGAAAATAAAACTAAGCAACATTCATTCCAATGTCACGCAACTGTTATACGAATGAAAATGAAAATAAGCTACATTCGTGGGAAAGTCGGGAGACACTCTCATGAATGTCTCGTGACTGTCGTGCGACAGTCGCGAGATATATTTTCAAAATTAGATTGAAACTCCTGAATTTGTTTCATAAACGTCCATTCAGTGAGACTGCAACGTGTATGTTGTGTTTGTATCTTTAAATTTTGTCGAAAAATAGTGGCAAACTATTCACGAACTAGTCTCCAGTTGTCGCATTCCAGTGAGATAGGAGCTTAAGCAGATATATCTTTTTTTTTACGGTTTACCGAGTCGATCAATTTCTGACCATTACCTCAGGAGCTGTGGAATACCAGCTGTTTGACTGCTCTTGGATCAGCTCTAGCAGTGAATTGTTGAGTAATAATTTACTGTTTGGAGATCAGTAAAGAGGATCAAATCACGAGCGCATATTCTTACAACTGACCAAAAAAACGGAATAATTACTCATCAATTCACATGTACTTAAGCTGATCTATTACGATTCTAACCAGAATAAGCGGAATAAGTCACTGAAAACGTCAATATCGTTCAGCTTTCCACAATTGCATTGTAGATATCTCCGCCAAATATTTGACTGTTAAGCAGGTATTTACACATTTATTGTGTTTTTTATGCTATAAAACCACATTACCCCGTCTAACGATGCTTGATGGAATAGCTTATATCACAGAAGGCGCAAAGTAATTACGCTTATTGGCCCAGTGAAATAATTGCACAATATTATAACACATGTAATATAGGTGAGGTGTGTTAGAATTATCATATGATGTTGTTATTTCTCTATTTGTTTTTCTATTTTGTAGTGATTCACAGAGGTTAAAAGTACATGTACTGTAGTTAGACTGGTGAAACAGTTACAGAGTAATTTGGGTAAGTTTTGTTTACTATCCTTTTAACCTTGGAATGAAACATACAGCTATGGTCTTTAGCCATCATTATGAAAACTTTACCATGGATACAATATACATCTCTAGATTCTTTTCAGCCGTAAAAATTGAAAATTTCATTGGAAAAATATTGATATTTTTTCTCAAAACATAGGTTGTGGGTACATGTTAGAACCGCCTTGACTAGGCATTTCTAACACCCACAATCTATGTTTTGTATCAAAAATAAGAAAAATAGGTATACCGCCTGCAAACTCCAGTTTCTCTATATATAGAAGTGGGGTTTATGGGGGTATACATACCATTGATATAATGTTATTTCTGATGTTATGCAAGATATTTAAGTTTTTCAGTGATAGTAATGTAACATTGATCACGAAGCATTAATCCCACCCCAGCATCTTGCATTAATTATACCCCCGGCATTTATGCCGATGGGTATATAGTTTTCGCTTTTCCGTTCGTATGTTCGTTCGTTCGTTAGTTCGTTTCTTTGTTCGTAATTCCGGAACGTTCGTAGAATTTATGTCAAAGTTTTGGTTAAAGTTTGGTCAGAAACTATTCATATTTGGACCATAGGTACCCTGTAGGGTTTGCTTTGTTTCCATGAGTTCGGACCCCAGGGTCCATGCCCGTGTACGTGATGAGGGTGCTGTCTTTCGTTGGTGATGTGAGGTTCAATGTCAGGGGTGAGCATGTGCCGGGTTGTTTAGGTAGAGGCTAGGGAAGGGGGCTTGGTGGTTTCTAAAATGTACTTGATAAGGGTACTGTTTTTCGTTGGTGATGTGAGGTTCAATGTCAGGGGTGAGCATGTGCCAGATGGCTTAGGTAGGGGGTAGGGAAGGGGGCTTGGTGGCTATCAGCCGGGGGTATACGTGCCTCTCGAGGCACTTTTTCTAGTTTAATAAATTTTATAGGGAGTACAATCATGACAATGGCATTACGAAAACTTGCCCATGATGCAATATACAGATTTTTTGAGCTTTAAAAATTGAACATTTTCAGCTGAAAAATTGATATTTTTCTTATTATCGCTCAAAACTTAGATGATGGGTACACGTTAGAATCGCCTCGGCGAGGCGTTTTTAACGAGTACCCACAATCTATGATTTGAAGCAAAAATAAGAAAAATAGGTATACCCCTGCATACCCCAGTTTTGCTATATGAAAGTGGGGTTCAAAGGGGTATACATTACACGGACATGTTTTCGTGATGGCGTAGTGGTAGAGTGTGGAACTCTGAATAGAGAGGTCCTGGTTTCAATCCCCACATGCGTCACCTTGTTGTGTCCTTGAGCAAGACACATTAACTCCCTACAGTACTGGTTAAACCCAGGAAGAGTTGGGTCCATCCTGAAATGACTGAAAAATTGTACGCCTCTATACAAAGCAACAATAAGTTTCATACGGATATATTTAAGGATTGAAATTCAGATTTTAGCTTTCACTGGATGATGAAAAACATTAGGCTGTTTTAATGTCTGCGAAGCCCGAAGGGCTTCTCGGAGACATTAAAACAACTGTTTTTCATCATCCAGTGAAAGCTAAAATCTGAATTTCAATACTTATATTTACATTTTATATTATCAATTAAGTATCAGATTTTTAATTGCACATATCATCGTTCATTTTCATGTTATTTGACTTTAGATCCGACTTAACGTACTTAAAGTCTTTTTGAACAGCCAAAACGTCAAAGTTTCGCGCTTAACGTCATGGCGATACGCGACCAACGTCACGCCAACAAGAGTAAACAAACAACGTCACTGGACGGGGTTTGACGTCGCTCCGCCCATAGGCGTGGCCTCTAGATCACGTGACTTAATGTTTTTCATTGGGAAATGAAGAACATCAAGAAAGATACTTTCATCTAGGGCGATTGCAATAAAAATGTAAATATATGGAAATAACCATGAGTGTAATATTCATATTTTCAATGAAAATTTACATTGTTTTTACATACGTCATCAATTACGTCTCATATTCCCATAAAAGTGATAATACATGTCATGTGTGTTCATAATACTTTTTATGACAGGAAATTATCCACTAGCATGTGTGAGACAAGCCAAGTTCTGCTTGCGGGTGTGCCAGGTGGTTTTTCTCGGGGTTTTCTTGTTTCTGCCCACATAAAGTACTGATTGGTCATAGATCTAGGGTACACGCTAGAACCGCCAAATATAAGGAAAAATAGATATACGGTCCAAGATGTAACAGCGGTTTTATAAGCTGTAACAATTCAAAATTTCAGTTAACACCTTTTGATAAAACAAAAATCTTTGATATTTATATTTTTGTTTTAGCGATGCCACTGTTGCTGAAACGGGTGCTGAAACTGCCAAATCCCGATTTGTGCCGACAGTATCCGATTATGAGATCCGTCAGCTCATAGAGAACCATAAGAACAGAAACACATAGAAAAACACAAACTGGGCTGCAGGGGTCTTTTTCTCTTGGAGAAATGCTGCTGGACCTGAACTCGTGCTGGAAATACAGTTAATGACAGTGGAGCAGATGAAGCATTATTTGAGCAGATTTGTGGTGGAAGCGCGGAAGAAAGAAGTCGAACTATCGCCCATGGAAAGTATGTCGAGTTCAGTAGACAAAGCTCCAAAACGTACAAAGGGGGCTAAAAGGACTTGGAACTCTCTAACAAACGGATAAGACATTACAGCCTAAATGGTATGTATCTTTTTGTTATATTTTGTCATTGAATGTCATGCCAACATGGCTCGTATTTCAGAAACTGCGTTTGTAAATTCACCCTTTTGTGGAGCACCTGAAGGAAAATTTGTCATTCTGTCACGTTCAAAAAGTTGTCACATAAATAGAGTGAAAACCTGTATTGAAATAAAAAAAAAAATCCAAGAATTTCCCGTGGAGAAAATAAATTTGAGAAAATGTTAGCAAGGGAAGTAATTATTTTAAAAAAAAAGATTCTGAAAGATCGTGTTTGGCATGCGCGGATCCAGAAAATTTTTCGTGGGGGGGGGGGGGTCCAAATTCCCAGAAGGGGTCTGACGGAAAATTTCAACGTGGCAAAAACAAATAATCTGGCAATTCCAGCCGGGGGGGGGGACCCCCTGTCCCCCCTCTGGATCCGCCCATGTTTGGACAGTTAATACTATAGAAATAATTTGTGTAAACATTACTAAACAAGTGGAACTGATGTCTGAATTAAATTGTACCAAATAGTCCGATTCTTAGCATTTATACGAAAAATTGAAATTGAGATCATTGCAGCTCTGTAAAAATTGAAATCTCATTAGAAAAATTATGATATGTTTATTTTATGTGCTCAAAACATTAATTGTAGGCACACGTGAGAACCGCTTCGCTGAGGCAGTTTTAACGAGTACCCACAATCTATGCTTTGGATAGGCACATCACTGTAAACTCCTGTTTTACTGTATAAAATAGGGGATCAAGGGGGTATTTATTTCTTGGACATGTCTTCTTGATGG